>JAPDNY010000012.1:73234565-74434565 GCA_029375565.1 Gekko gecko | reverse complement strand
AAGATTAGAATTTCAACAGCCAGTCCGCATACAAAAGAACCTCCTCAGGAAATGGGAAACCTCCTCAGGAAAAAATCCATATACAAAAGAACCTCCTCAGGAAAACTCCTGCATTACCATGTTCATAGCTTGGGGAACGCCTACAAGATAATGACTCAGCCCTACCCCACCTTCCGGAGTAGATATAAATTACCTTCCTACCATTTTTCTGCTCACCTTGACACAGAGGGTACTCCATCTTTCTGTGTTATAACTCTGAGGATGCCAGTCACAGCTACTGGTGAAACGTCAGGCCCTGCAATGTCAAGACCACGGCTACACAACCCGGAAAATCTACAGCAACTAATTTGTGGATCCCTTTGGGGAAAATCCATAAACAGCAGAAGCTATTAGAATCTGTTTATTAGAACCTGCCAAATTGAGCAAGTTTGTGAGTTCCCCAGAACTCTTCATCAGGGTTGAATGTTCAGGATGAGAAAAGAAGATGGCGGGGAGGGGCAGTGATGTTTCGGGGCATGTTGGTAAAGTGCAGACATGATTTCCACCCACCCCCTCATGTCCTAAAATACCGTCTTTTTCTTCCCTCTCTCACTCTCCCCTTCTTCTGAAGAAGTGAGCAGTGACTCATGAAAGCTCATATCCTGCCACATATTTCGTTAGTCTTTAAGGTGCCTCTTTCCCTTCCTTTTTTGTTATTTTGTCTTGCACTGCACAGCCAGGCTGATGAAGAGTTCTGGGCAACTCAAAGACTGACACAAGTGTTTATGCTTCTTGCTTTAGGATTATCGAGTGCATAGTCACCTTTTAATTTATTTCGCCCATTTCCCTGGAAGTTTGGCCTATTAACAGTATAAACGTGCCTCTCTATTATCCCCACAATTGCCTTATGGAATCGGTTGCGTTGAAGGCCTCTTTGCAGTGTATGTGTGGAACCCACTTGCGTGTAGGCTTCAGCTTGGAACCTGAAGATGGATACACACATGACCACCTTCAGCATAGGGTTGCCAAGTCCAGGTTGGGAATTCCTAGAGATTTGGGGGTGGAGCCTGGAGCAGATTGGGTTTGGGGACGGGAGAGACCTCGGAGGACAGCTCCATAGCCAGGAATTTATTTGTTGGGGGGATGCCGGCTTCCTGGGGGAGCGCTAATTAATTTTAGTCTGCTCTCCGAAGCAAATTAGATTTAATTAAGGAGCAGGGGGAGGAGAGGGAGTGGTGGTGGGGGAGTAGTAGCTACTTACCCACTGCGCCTTGCGTGATCATGTGACCGGGGAGGGGAGGGACAGCTTATGCTGCAATGAGGTGCACTGGCCCCACAAGGCCAGGGTACTTCCCTGGAGTGGAGGAGGGAGCTTGGGGAGTGCACTGCTACCTTGCCTTTTAATCCGTGCTGGCCCTTGTAATCCTCCCTCCCTCCCCGCTGCCAGCGGGAGGAGGAAGAAGGAAGGAAGAAAGGATTACAAGGGCTGGCGCGGATTTAAAAAGGCAAAGTACTTTCCTGGAAGGGAAAAGGGAGGCAGCAGTGGGGGGTGGAAGATTCAACAGGGGTCGCTGCCCCCTGATGGCTGCAGCCCCATCGGAGGAGTATAATGCTATTGAGTCCACTCTCCGAAGCAGCTATTTGATCCATGATCTCTGTAGAGCCAGTTTGGTGTAGTGGTTAAGTGCACAGACTCTGATCTGGGGGAACCGGCTTTGATTCCCCACTCCTCCACTTGCACCTGCTGGATGACCTTGGGCAAGCCATAGTTCTGGCACAGCTGTTCTTGAAAAAGAGCAGTTTCTGTCAGAGCTCTCGCAGCCCTGCCTACCTCATAGGGTGTCTGTTGTGGGGAGGGGAAGGGAAAGGAGTTTGTAAGCCACTCTGAGACTCCCTTCGATAGTGAAGGGCGGGATATAAATCCAATCTCCTCCTCCTTCCTCTTCTTCTCCTCCTCCTCCTCCTCCTCTTGTCTGGGGAACAGTTGTAATTCTGGGATATCTTCAGGCCCCACCTGAAGGCTGGCAACCTTACTTCAACATGGCTTTGTTTCTTAAACATTTACCCTGGTGGAAAGTTATGTGTGGCATCTGTGCATGAGACCATGGAGCAAAAACCTCTTTGTACAGATCATCAGAAGCATTGGCCTAGCTGTAGAAATGCATTCCATAGAGTAATTAAATAGTTGTGTGAAATCTGAACTTGGCTCTCTGCAGCCCATGCTGTCTTTTGTGTCTTGCTGCAAGACAAAGGGAAATTTTCCTCCTAGATCAGTAGTTCTCAACTTTTTGAAGTGGGGCCAGTCTGCTAAACTTACTGTAGCTTTTGCACTGTAACTCCATGGTACTTTCCCCTGCCCAACACAGAATCCAGCGATCTCACAACAGTTAACAGTTGTAGTTTCTACACAGGTTATTTGTCCTGGGTTCAGTGCCGTTGGGAAGTGTTTTTCCCCCTCCTGCTTCCCCACAGTATTGTGTGCATTCATGCACCTCCTGGCTTTTCTCCAGTCTTTTCCAAACCTGCTCTACTACAATGGTTTGGGAAACATCACAGTAGAGCCTGGATGGCTGCTGTGTGAAGGAGAAAATTCAGGTTTTCCTGGTCCTACGCGTATGGCAGCCATTTTCCTTGCTCTTTTCCCCACAATGGCCATTTCTTCTCCCCTACCACTGGGAGGCTTTCTTGCCTTTAAGCAGCAATGGAACATCATTATATTGTTATAATCTATATACTGTTAGCCACCTGTGTGGGGGCCCCCCCCATCTGCAGATAGGTAAATCTGTGGATCAGGGATGCACGGAGGCTAAACAGATTTTTCAGCAAACTTGGGGTTTGCAGAAAAATCTGGAAATTTAAAAAAACACCGGGGGGGTTGAATCCCCCAAAAAGTAAAGTAGCATTCTCTGTGTGGTCGGCTGGGTTCAGCGATGGCAGTGCAGCTGGGGAAGCCTCACTGGGCCCAGCAGTGTTGGCCATGCAATTGGCTGAACCCAGAAGGAGCCGCTCCCGCCCAACCTTGTGGCAGAGTTTGGCAGCTGCAGAGGAGGAGGCGGCTTTCAGCCACACTGAGTACGGCCATGGTGGCAGAGGAGGCTGGCAGCAGCATTGGGACTGGCTGTGGTGGAGGACATTTGTCTCAATAGTTGGGGGGGTGGCCTTGGAGCTGTGCCAAGTGCCCCTGAGCATGAGGAGGGACAAGTGGGGAATCAGTAGTAATGGGCAGAGAGATTCACCCCCCCCCCGCGAGTATCGTGGGTCCCCACTTGCGTTTATTTATTTCCAACATTTATTAGCTGCCTTTCATCCATGTGGAGCTCAAGACAGCTTACAATTTTAATAAAACACGTAAAAATACAATACATAAAATCCATTAAAAACAAAACTTAAAATCACAGCTTAGGACCAATGCTGCTTTTACGCTGTGGAGTCCTGTGAGCAAAAATTCTACTTTGTGAGCTACTGGCATTCAAGTTGCGAGTGAGCGATTTGACTATTTCATAAATTCGTTTGTTCTGGAGCCCTCCTTCCTGAGCAGAGACAAAAATGTGTGAGCTGGAGGCTAAAAAACTGTGAGCTAGCTCACACTAACTCAGCTTAGAGGGAACAGTGCTTAGGACTGCTAATGAACTAATCAAGTGGGGTCCTAAATAAAACTAGGGCTGCCAAGTCCTCCCGGGGGGTGGGGATTCCCCTGCTAAAAGGGTGCCCAACCCGCCTGTCTGGATCCGGCCAGTGGGGGGAACCCCACCCCTGAAGTGGCCAGATGAGGCCAACATGCCTGGTGCGATGACGTAGCCTGGAAGTGACATCATCATGCTGGGCATGTCACGAGGCGACACTCTAGCAATTGCCCTGAAAACTCTATGGTACCATAATTGTGGGGCCGCCACCAAAAAGGCCCTCTTTCATGTGCCCACCAGAGAAGCTTCATTGATTGGTGGGACAGCTGAGAGGACCTCTCCCTGTGATCTTAATTCCTGGGCAGGAATGTATGGGAGAAAGTGATCAGATACCCCCGTCCCAGGCCACGTAGGGCATTAAAGGTCAAAACTTTTAAAGGTCAAAACCTTGGACTCAGGTTTGGATCAGTAACCAGTGTAATTGCTGTAGTCTTGGGGCCACATGCTCCTGACAGAATTCAGAGGTTCCCAAACTTACTTGGCCTACCGCCCCCTTTTCAGAAAAAAAAAATTACTCAGCGCCCCCCTGGAAATCTAGCTTCAAGAAGTGGACAAAAAGATGCAGTGGCAAATTTGCACATGGTAAAGAAACATCTTGTTGTAAGTAAAGAAAGATGCTGCTGGCCTGAAGCCAGGGGCCAGCAGCAACCACCGCACAATAGCCCGGCAGCAACACCAGTCTTACAAGGGTGCATGTGCGGTTGCAGTTTGCAAATGCATGGCTGTGATTGGCTGCGGGGACCCCTTTCCACCTCCACCTCCCCCTCCCCCTCCCTTCTTGATCCCAGGGAAGACCAGGAGAAGGCAGGAAAAGGCTGCTTAGATAGGTTCTGGACGATTCTTTCTTTATGTTTTCACCGCCCCCATATTCTTATTCAGCGCCCCCCAATCGCACCCAAGGCTCCTACCACCCACCTGGATCTGTGTATCGGATTCTCAGCTTTTATTTTAAAAAGCAAATCTCTAGCCCCTTTTGTTTTGGGAAAGCATATGACTGCAATGTCAGCTAGAGACTTGTATTATTATTATACGAAAACTGGGAGTTGAGAGGACCGGAGACACAGATCATTATAATGATTCTCAATTGCTTTTTTCTGTTTCTGTTTTGTTTTTAATATTACAATAGCCCTGATGTGTGGGGTGGGGGAAATGGCCACTGCCACTGGATTTGTGCAAGATGACTATGGGGAAACCTGCCATGTGGAAGCCCGGTGGGCCATGGCCACTGTGCTGCATTGGTAGTCACTGCAGCAATAGGCAAACCACACAAGCCTGCCCCATGGGGAAAACACAACTGGAACAGTTTATTAATTTATTCTTATTTATTTGCTTTATTTATGGTCCATCTTCCTTACTGAGACAAGGAATTTTTTCATGTTCATTATTTAGAAATATATAACATTACTGAGCAACAGGCTATATTTCATGGCCATTTCATGCATTTTTGCAGAGGGAAACCCAAATTTGCCACCGAGTCTCCCAGAATGGCCTCTCACGAGTAATACTATCAGTTTTGGGATTTTCTTTTGGGTTTATGTCATTTGATTTATTCTTCATTGTGGTGTTTTGATTTTGTAAAGTCCATAGTCACATTGGCTGGATTTTTTCATCCTTTTTATACATCTGTCTCTGTGATCGTGGCATTTCCTTGTGGATATGAACATATTTTTGAATCTGTGTTGTGTTTTTGGTAGCTGAAGTTGATTTCGGCTGTAGCAGACCTGCAAGAGTCTGTTCTGAAAATAACTGGGAAGTGGAGACAGGATGTCTGAAATCTGGATTTCTGCAATCCAGAACGTACTGCTTTGAAGAAGGGCAGATTTTGACACTGAAACATGACATGCAATATGGAGTCCTATGGTAGGAAATAGAAATCCTATCTTTATTTCCTATTTTGACAAAATTTGTGGTCTGGGGTCGCCTGTCCTCGTCTCTCTGTCTCGTATTTTAGTTGCCCTGGTATAAAGGTCATTCGGTGCCCTAGTGAACCTATTTTCCACATTGTTCTGAATTTCCTTAACTGTGTCTTACGTAGTTGTGCATAAATCTGTAGTGTATATTAATGCAACTGTGAATTTTCTGCACAGTGGGAGGAAATGTGCAGAGCATCTCTCCAGGAGATTCTTTTTTTAAAAGAAATGCTAAAGGACAATCTTAGGCAGTGTCAGTTGAGGAAACCTCTGCCCACGCATCCACAGGGACGATGCAGGAAGAAAATAACACCCACGCAGCATTGGGAGAGCCTTTTTTGGCTCTACAGTATGCATGAGAGTGTATGCGAACGCCAACTTTGCTTCTAATTTGGCAGCAATTAAAGGAGCTGGCATAAGTGCGGGCTGAATCCTCTGAAATCAGTGCCACACATGTTCAGCATCAACTAAATGGCAGTGTAGAAAATTCCTGGTACCATTACTGTATGTGTGAGAGAGAGAGAGGTTTTTTTTTTAAAAAAAAACAAACAGCTTTGGCACCTATCAAATTGGCTTTGGCATTTTCTGAAAAAGATTCAAAAAGGGAACAGCCATTGAATGGATTTTCAGTTCACAAGTTAAACTTTCTCTAGAGTCTATTTAGGACTGTTCTATTTAAGTCTGCACTAATTTAGTTTTTATTTATCGGCAGTACTAATTGGAGTTTTTAAAGATAAATGGCGACCTTTTCTGTATTTTTAAAATTCTTGTTTTATTCACATTGTTCTTAATGTGTTTCTTAAATCATGGTTATACCGTAAGCTGCCTTGGATTCCTCAAGGGGAAAAGGTGGCTAATGTTTTAAATAATAAAATAAATAGGGAGGAAAGGTGAACCTCCGAAAACAAATTGTTAAATGTCCTCTTAATTAAAAAAATCTGAGCAAGGGATGCGTGTGGAATTGAAAAAGTTGAGTTTTCAAGAGCTGCACAACGGCTGTGGCTTGTGAAAGCAAGGGTGGTTTTTTGTTTTTTTTGCAAGCGTCAGGAGTTCAGGGAGCGCAAAGTTCCTTTTTCTGTCCCTCCTCCGCCTTTCGTCTTCTCAGGCACATAGGACCGTACATTCTTTAACATCTTCGTATCCAGGGTTTTTTTCCCCCCTAGCAAAGAGAGCACCACTGGGAGCAGGAAGAGATGGGGACATTCTTTCCCCCCAAAATGGACACTTGAATATTTCTGGATGCAAACAAAGCTTTTTGAAAAGTTGGACCTTCTTCCCTCAAGCAAAAGAAGTGTCGGTTTGGCGACGAGGAAAACGGCTTGCTGAGCTTGGACTGGGGTGTAAGATTAGCCGTGGCATGGAAGCGGCGTGCTAAGCAGCCATGTGACTGCAGCGTTATGTGGAGAGGAAGCTGTAGAGGTCAACGCAAAGGCATTTCGCCAGAGACTGCATGGCGGATACGAGCTTTTCAGATCCCCCAGCCTTTTCATCAACTGCTGGTGTTGAGCGGAGAAGCAGCCTCTGTTATGTTCGCAGGGGAAATTTACGGACAGAATGAGCTTTTTGCACTTGGTTAGAGTTGGCTGGGAGAAAGAGAACAACAGGAGGCTTCTAAAGATCTCGAAGTAATCCCTCTGTTTGTGGTGGGTGGGGGGACCCAACCATTCTATGGGAAACGGATGTTTGGTTTCTGTGGGGGGTTTACCGAAATTGCCTTGTTAAAATAGGAAAGTTTGCGCGTCTCAATTGATCCGTTTTTCCTTGGTTTCAAATACGTTGGAGCTTGTCTCAGAATGAGGTTGTTGCGTTGCGGTTTGTGCAAACGTGCAAACTAACTGGAGGGCC
The DNA here is from genome assembly GCA_029375565.1 of Gekko gecko. NCBI lineage: Eukaryota > Metazoa > Chordata > Lepidosauria > Squamata > Gekkonidae > Gekko > Gekko gecko. The sequence goes on along the minus strand of JAPDNY010000012.1, from coordinate 74,427,148 downwards.
AGCAGCTCAGCGGTAGAATGCATAACTTGGATGCAGAAGGCCTCAGGTTTGGTCCCTGGCATCGTCAGTTAAAGGTCCTGGCAAAGATGACCTTGGGGTGTCAATCAAGGCCAACAGCACTGGCCTAAGAGCAAGAGTGGTGCTTGAATCGGGATAAGGCACCGACCATAACTGACGAACAGACTATAAGAGATTTAAGCAATCGTTTTTAGCAGTTGAGTGACAGTCGAGAATCCTAAGGTGGATTTCTTTCTGGATTCCCCCCCCCCCCCCCGTGTTGTCTTGGAGGTAGTTGAAAAGAATAATTACCACAAGTATCTGAATTCTAAGAGAACTTTCGAAGCATCTGGTAACAGTTATTAGTCTCTGATCGCTTCTTTTAAATCGAGCCTTTCCTTGCAATCCAAGGTTAAAAGTTAGTTTACGTTGTCGGTTAGTTGCAGGCTGCCTTCAATAAACGGTGTAGTTCTGTCTCATTTAGACATTAAAAATAATAATGGGCAACAGAAGAGAGGATTTAGAAAGCGTGGAGGAGTGAAAGGACTCATATTTTGAAAGCAGGACGTAGAGGTCACAATCAAATGCTGAATTGCTCTTGCTTAAACGCGTGGTTTTCGCCAGGTCGTACACATGCCTGGTTTTGTTTCTAAACTGTGGCCTGAAAGTCTCATCGCTTCCTAGACTGACTGTGGTTTTCTTTTTTCATCCTTGATTTTTTTTTTAAAAAAAAGCATCTGAAATACCCTCAGGGTGGAGAAAAATAAATCTCCACTCTGTCTTCAAAGTGCCGCTGAAATCCGAGAGCAGGAAAACAGGCGAGGCTTGTAATTGCGCATGGGAAAGCTCTTTATTTGCCAGGCAGAGGCGCAAGGAGGGTGGGTTCCGTACCCCCCTCCCCAAAGCCTGCAAATTTACCGTCTTCATGACAGCATTGCGTATCACTCTGTCAACTCCCGGCCCTGGATGGGGTTGCTAGGCAGCAGGCTCTTATGTATCCAAAGACTTTCTGATTTGCTAGCCTTCCCGAGGCACATGGTAAGGTCCGTCCTAGCCTATCGTCTAGAGGGACTTTTGCATGCCGTCTGCATACTGCCGAGACCCAGTACCTGAAATGCAATGAAGAAAAAAGGTTGGAGCCTTTTTGGGAGGCGAGAGAAGGGGGCGCCTCTTTCCCGGTACGTCGTCCTCAGCTCTGCGGGGAAGGCTGAGAGGAGCGCAAGAAAATAGCGATGCTTCCAAACCCTGAGCCGCCAACCGGAACGAGGGAAGGAGGTTAGTGGGTGAAGTGGTATGCGTCCCCCCCTTCCTTTGCGAAGGTGCCTGTGGTGAGCGTGAGAACAGAGTCGATCATTCAGCCATTAGATACGGTTGGAGGCAAGAGGCTCAAGAGCCCTGCCACAGCTCTCAAACTCTTGCAAAGAACGCTCCAGGAGAGTGGGCTTTGGTACTTCGCCATTCCGCCCATGGATTCTTTCCATCATTCCAGGAAGCATGTAACCTTTAAAAAAAAATAAGCACAAAAATCGGTGGGAGCACCAAGAACAGCTAATTGCTCTAATAAGGCTCTCTCTCTCTCTCGCTCTCTCTCGCTCTCTCTCTCTCTCTCTCTCTCTCTCTCTCTCTCTCTCTCTCTCTCTCTCTCTCTCTGCCGTCCCCCACCACAGCGGCACTCTTAGCGCCTGGGTATCCACCGCGGGGGGTTTTAGGTTCAGACTGAACGGTTTGAAACTTTGTTCTCTGACACCATTTGTAAAGAACTTGAAGGGAAGCCGCTGGCGCTCTCTCTGTGTCTCTCTCTCTCTCGGGTCTCCAGTGCGAACCTTTGCTGGGTTTGTGTTGGGAGGAACACAGAGCGATGGGAGGTGCATGTAGAGAACGGTTTTGACTGTGTGACTGTGGATCGGTGTGATTTCTATCCTAATGCCCTAAATCAGAAGCCCGGGATTTTCCCTCTCGAGAGGCAAATTCCACCCCCCACCTCCCTTGAAAATTCTAGCCGTTGTTTTTGTTTTGAGCCCAGCCGGAAGATTAATCAGATATGTCGTTCAGAGTCTTTTACGAAGGCAGTGAAAGGTAAAAATTAACAAGTAAGCTGTGATTTTGCAGATGCATGAAGTCACGTTCAATTTCTGTGGGCTGTTGTTTTTTTAAAAAAGGAAAAAATCTGTGTGCTTTCTTGCAGGTACTGCCTGATGAGCGTGAAAGGGTGCTTCACGGATTTTCACATTGATTTCGGGGGCACTTCAGTTTGGTATCATGTTTTTCGAGGAGGGAAGGTAAGTGGCCTTGACGCTTTGTTTGGGGGGGGAGCAGGAAGGAGGGGGAGAGGCGTTCGTCCGCCGCCTGAGAGTTTCTGTATTTTCATCCCTGATTTAAAAAAACAAAGCAAAACTTTGTAATCACGTACGCTCCGAATCTTCAGAAATCAGCCTGTGAAAAATGATACAGCCGGAAGGATGTTTTGCTTCTGCGTGAAGCAAACCCGTTTCAGTATCCCACTCCCTTTTTCTTTTTAACAGACCCCGGTGTTTTGGCCCTCAAAACCGCTCATGTCACTAAAACCTCCAGCATAAAAATACACCAATGCTGGTGGAAAGTGCTGTCAGGCCACAGCCAGTTTATGGAGACCCAGTAGGGTTTTCAAGGCCAGGAGAAGAACAGAAGTGCTTTTCTGTTGCCTGCCTCTGCATAGCAACCTTGGACTTCCTTGGTGGTCTCCTATCCAAGTCCCAACCAGGAACACTAATATTACAGATTCATTAAACAAAAACCCAACAATACAAACAGTCTATAGGCATAAGAACTTAAGATCCAATGCTGGATCAGGCCAATGGCCCATCTAGTCCAACACTCTGTCACACAGTGGCCAAAAATAACAGGTGCCATCAGGAGGTCCAGCAGTGGGGCCAGGACACTAGAAGCCCCTCCCACTGTTGAGCCCCTCCCCAAGCACCAAGAATACAGAGCATCACTTGCCCCCGCCTGAGAGTTCCTGTCTATAAAGTAAAGGTAAAGATTCCATTGCTCGAAAGCCAGTCAAATCCAACTCTAGGGTTGTGGTGTTCATCTCCATTTCCAAGCCAAAGAGCCAGCGCTGTCCGAAGACGTTTCTGTGGTCATGTGGCCAGCATGACTAAACGCCAAAGCGCGCAGAACGCTGTTACCTTCCCACTGAAGCAGTACCTATTTATCTACTTGCAATTTCTTGCTTTTGAACTGCTAGGTTGGCAGGAGCTGGAACCAGAGACGGGAGCTCACTCCACCATGCAGCACTCGAGTCTCGAACTGCTGAACTACAGACCTTCCAGCCTGCAGTTCAGCATCTTAACCTTGTGGCTAATAGCCACCGATGGACCTCTGCTCCATATATTTATCCAATTCCCTCTTGAAGCTGTCCATGCTTGTAGCCACCGCCACCTCCTGTGGCAGTGAATTCCATGTGTTAATCATTCTTTGGGTGAAGAAGTACTTCCTTTTATGCATTCTAACCCGACTGCTCAGCAATTTCATTGAGTGCCCATGAGTTCTTGTATTGTGAGAAAGGGAGAAAAGGACTTCTTTCTCAACCTGCTCTATCCCATGCATAATCTTATAAACTTCAATCATGTCACCCCTCAGCCGTCGTTTCTCCAAGCTAAAAAGCCCCAAGCGGTTTAACCATAGGGAAAGTGTTCCGGCCCTATTATCATTCTAGCTGTCCTTTTTTGCATTTTTTCCAATGCTATCATATCCTTTTTGAGGTGTGGTGACCAGAACTGTGCACAGTACTCCAAATGAGGTCGCACCATTGATTTATACAGGGGCATGATGATACTGGCTGATTTGTTTTCAATTCCCTTCCTAATAATCCCCAGCATAGCGTTGGCCTTCTTTATTGCAGTCTCACACTGTCTCAACATTTTCATTGAGTTATCTACTACGACTCCAAGATCTCTCTCTTGGTCCGTCTCTGCCAGTTCAGACCCCATCATTGTGTATTTATATTTAGGATTTTTGGCTCCAATGTGCATCACTTTGCAGTTGGCCACATTGAACCCCATTGGCCACATTGGCGCCCACTCGCCCCTCCTCGACAGATCCCTTTGGAGTGCCTCACAATCCTCCCTGGTTCTCACCATCCTGAACAACTTCGTGTCATCTGCCAATTTAGCCACTTCACTGCTTACTCCCAACTCCAAATCATTAATAAACAAGTTAAAAAGCATTGGACCCGGTACTGATCCCCGTGGTACTCCACTGCTTATCACCCTCCACTGAGAAAATTTCCCATTTATACTCACTCTCTGTTTCCTAATAATTAGCCAGTTTTTTATCTACAAGAGGACTTGTCCTTTTATTAACAAACTGATCATTAAAGGTCCTTTTCTGTAGATAATAGTGAAGTTGGTGGCTCAAGCAAAAACATAAGAGAAGCCAATGTTGGGGTTCCTACATGCCTGGGGGACTCCCCAGGATGCAGGAAAATACGACTTTTTTAAATTAAAGAAAATGCACAAACAGACAACGGCCTGCTAAGGACTGGGCATGCTCATTGCGCTTGGAACGTTGAGAGCAGTTGAGTCAGTTGAAGGAGGAAAAAAACCAGAAAGAGGCAGAGGAACTGGCCTCCCTAAGGTGCTGTGAGCATGTCCTAGAGGGTAAGATTGGGGTGTGGGAATCCCGCCCCCCTCCAGCAATGCAGAAGTCACAGCCTGTTTCCTCTAATAGCAAAGTTGGTGACTTCCTATTAGAAGGACAGTGCATCAGGCCAATCCGCAGAGAAGATTGTTGGGTTTGTATACTGGGGAGGGTGACAGGTATGCAGGGGATCCTGATTACCCCAGTGTAGCCTGAGCTCATCAGGGCTTGGGAGCTAAGCAGGGTTGGCCACAGTCGGTACTGGGAGGGTTAGGGGTCACTATGTGGAAGAAGGCAATGGCAAACCACCACTGCTTATCTCTTGTCTGGAACACTCCATGGTTGAGGTTGCCATGAGTTGGTTTGCAAGTCAATGACAGTTTGGTGTAGTGGTTAAGTGCGTAGTCTCTAATCTGGGAGAACCGAGTTTGATTCCCCACTCCTCCACTTGCACCTGCTGGATGACCTTGGGCAAGCCATAGTTCTGTCAGAGCTGTTCTTGAAAAAGAGCAGTTTCTGTCAGAGCTCTCTCAGCCCCACTGTATCTCACAGGGTGTCTGTTGTGGGGAGGGGAAGGGAAAGGAAAGGAAAGGAGTTTGTAATCCACTCTGAGACTCCTTTGGGTAGTGAAGGGCAGGGTGTAAATCCAATCTCTTCTTCTTCTTAGCAGCCTGGATAGCCTGACTTAACCTGAGCTTCTTAGAGCTTGGGAGCTAACCAGGGGTGGCCCACGATTAGTACTTGGATGGGAGGCCACCAGGGGAGACTGGGCTTGCCACGTGGAGGAAGGCAGTGGCAAACCATCTCTGCTCATCTCATCCCTGGAACACCCCGCAGAAGGGGTCGCCATGAGTCCGTTTCACTCGATGGCATGTTCTTTCTTATTCCTAAATTGAAACACCCCTCGAAAGGACCCTGTTCCAGGATAGTGGGCTTTATTCATCTGGGACTCTCACTCGGTTGCAGAAAAGTGACAGGAAGTCATTTGACGTTAGGATCATGTGCCCAGGAAGTAGGGGAGCCAGATGTATGGCTTTGCCCCATGCCAAGGCCAGGGCTGTGGGCAGCAGACCAAGAGAGCCAAGGGCAGGAATCACAACCTGAGAACCAGGAAGGGCACCTCAGATAAGAGCAAGCCCAGGGTCAGAGCCTTGGAAGGAAGAAATCTCTCCACCGGTGAGTGACCGCCCCTTGCCATACTGCTGTTCCTCTCCGCATGCCTGCAGAGGGAAGCCGGAGGCCGGGATGCTTCCTACACAGACGCACAAGCAACAGCACCGTCCAGAAGGTAGCAAAAAAGGTTTGCTCTGTAGGGACTCGTGACTCCAGCAGGCAGGGCGGCATGACCCACCGAGAAAATGTGGTCCCTATGCTGATGACCACCATTCTCAGAGGCGCAGAATGCTAAGGGCAGTTGAGTGCCAATTGAAGAAAGAGTTGGGGTGGAATGGAAAACAGAAGGATGGGGGTGGAAATGACTTTAGTAGAGGTAAAGGTACAGGTTTCTCTTGCTCGAAAGCCAGTCGAATCCAACTCTCTCCGTTTCTAAGCTGAAGAGCCAGCACTGTCCGAAGACATTTCCATGGTCATGTGGCCGGCATGACTAAATGCCAAGGTGCACGGAACGCTGTTACCTTCCCACCGAAGCGGTCCTTATTTATCTACTTGCAATTTCTTGCTTTTGAACTGCTAGGTTGGCAGGAGCTGGGACCAGAGATGGGAGCTCACTCTGTCATGCGGCACTCAGGTCTTGAACTGCTGAACTACCGGCCTTCCAGCCTGCAGTTCAGTGTCTTGACCACTTGAGCCACCACGGCCCCGGAAATGACTCTGTTGAAGCCCAAAGGCAGGAGCTGGAGATTTGGTGCAGGTGGTGGAGGAGGGATTTGGCAGTCATTTACTGTCACTCCAGTACTCCTGACAGGCACTCAGCATGTTGGTTCCTGGCTCTCAGAGACCCAGTGGAAGCTACCAGCCTTGGTTTGCTTCAAACGCTGAGTTCTTTAGTCTCATTCAAAGAGGACCCTCTTTTTTCTCTCAAGGCTTGTGCTGGAGGCTGTATTACATTTTACGTCTGTTTTGCAACTGTATAGATAGACAGACATGGTGGTGATCCATCACTTTCCAGTATGAAAAGGGGAGACACCCCAGAAGATTCCAGGGCAGTCTTTAATTTCATGCACAGAGCCGAGTGATTGACAGGTGTGCTTTCAGTCTGTGAACACTGTCCTTTGCCACTGCTGCATGTATGGTGATTTCCTGGCTTGGCAAGGATGGGTGGGGGGAGTGAGTGCTTGTGGGAGGGCAGCAGTGGGAGGGCTTCTAGTGTCCTGGCCCCACTGGTGGACCTCCTGATGGCACCTGGTCTTTTTGGCCACCGTGTGACACAGAGTGTTGGACTGGACGGGCCATTTGCCTGATCCGACTTTGGCTTCTCTTATGTTCTGATGTCTGGGGCAAGGGATGCTCTGTCTTCTTGGTGCTTGGGGGGGCAACAGTGGGAGGGCTTCTAGTGTCCTGTCCCCACTGGTGGACCTCCTGATGGCACCTGGTCTTTTTGGCCACCGTGTGACACAGAGTGTTGGACTGGACGGGCCATTTGCCTGATCCGACTTTGGCTTCTCTTATGTTCTGATGTCTGGGGCAAGGGATACTCTGTCTTCTTGGTGCTCGGGGGGGCAGCAGTGGGAAGGCTTCTGGTGTCCTGGCTCCACTGATGGACCTCCTGATGGCACCTGGTCTTTTTGGCCACCGTGAGACAAAGAGTGTTGGACTGGATGGGCCATTGGCCTGATCCGACTTTGGCTTCTCTTATGTTCTGATGTCTGGGGCAAGGGATGCTCTGTCTTCTTGGTGCTTGGGGGGGGCAGCAGTGGGAGGGCTTCTGGTGTCCTGGCCCCACTGATGGACCTCCTGATGGCACCTGGTCTTTTTGGCCACCGTGTGACAGTGTTGGACTGGATGGGCCATTAGCCTGATCCAACATTGGCTTCTCTTATGTTCTTATGACTATTATGGATCAGCGGGTCCGATTTGGTATAAGGCAGCTTCATGTGTCCATGTGGGTAGTGGTCTGAAGCCCTGATGCAGTTTTGATTCCGAGGGAATTCCTTCCTTCCTTCCTTCCTTGTCTTTTCTTCCTAGATCTTCTGGTTGATCCCTCCCACACTGCAGAACCTAGAACTCTATGAGGAGTGGGTTCTCTCTGGGAAACAAAGTGATATATTTCTGGGAGACAGGGTGGAACGATGCCAAAGAATTGAGTTGAAACAAGGGCACACTTTCTTCATTCCTTCAGGTAACACAAGAACCGCGACTGTTTTACAAACCATTCTCTTCAGCTGGGCACACCTTTAGACCAGGCCTTGCAGGTGGCTGGTCCTGAACTGTATGGTCAGAAAGGCAGTGTTATATATAGCAGATAATGTGTTGAGCTAGGTTTTGGAATCCGTTCTCTGCCATAGATAAACTTGGGCCAGTGACTCTCTGGTAGTCTGACTTGTCTTGCAGGGTTGTTGTGAAGATGAAATGAGGAAGGGACAACTCTGCTTGCTACTCTGTAGCTCCTTGAAGGATGGGTATGATAACAATGCAGTAGACATATAATCCAGAGTTCCTGAGGTCAGTTGCTGAAATTGAGAGCCTGACCAAGCAAAAGGTGCTCCTAATGTTTTTTATCAGGCTTGGCCAATGTGGAGTCTTTATATTGCTTGCCAATCATAGGAGCTTCTTCCCTTTTGCACTTGGGCCTAAACTGGCATAGTACGAGGCAGCTCACTGGATAAATCCCATCCCATCCTGAGTTCTTGATTCAAGCCTCCCAGCTCCCTTGACTTCAATTAAGAGAGCCTAACTGGAACAAAAGACTATGGGCAAGAAAGGTTTTAACTTGCCCCATAAACAAGGAAATGAATAGGGGTGTGCAAGAAAAAAAAATCAGGTCTATTTGGAGTCAGGTGTTTGGGACCTGAGAATACTTGTTATTCCCAAATATCCCCGAATACCAGTATTGGTATTGTAGTGATATTTGGGTTAGTATTCAGGAAACCGAAATGTATTTGGCTCCATTATACCCTATGGGGACCGTCCCATAGGGTATAATGGAGAATTTCACTCTCTGAGTTGTGCAGAGCTGACTCGGTGAGTGAAGAGGTTTAAAATTTAAATCCTTTCCCTCCCCTTCCAGATTTGTGCTGCAGCTGTGATGTGACCCCAGAGAGAAGGGAAGGGGGTATAAACTTTAAGCTTCAGCCTGACTCCAGGAGGGGAAGGGTTTAAACTTTAAACCCCTTCCCTTTACTTGGGACCCCCAAATAAAAACTGAATAATATCGGCTTTTATTCAGGCAAGGTTACTTTGGTCACCTTATGCGGATCTCTGAGTAAACCATAGTTCATGGTTTGGACAAAATGTGGTTTACAGGAAAAGTAGACAAGCTTTGATTTTCTGGCTGTATACAAGGGAAGGAAGCATGCGTGCCTGAGGATCCCCTGGACTGGTCCACGTAAATCGTGCCACTTCCTTATCCCCATATATGCTAGCCAGAGCTTCTTGGAAGAAGGATGGACTGTAAAATGGAATAGTAATAATAATTGCTTCCGGGGGACTCTTTCCAACCAAGTGCTAACCCAGCCATCTGTTCAGTGGGTGACCTTTGTGCATTTGTATGTATGTGTGTAACTGTGTGAAATTGTATTGAAGTTTGAAGTGCTGGTTTGTTTGTTGGGTAAGCTTCTGGTTTTGCTTTCTTTGAAATCTTGTTTTCTCCTGGGTTTTCTTTTCACCATTTACACCAAGAGAAAGCCAGCCTGTTTTATTAGCTATCCCCCTCCCTCCCCGAGACAGTTTTCCCAGGAAGTATGTTTTTTTTCTCCCCCTCCAATGCTTCTAGGGTGGATACATGCCGTTTATACTCCAGTAGATTCCCTGGTGTTTGGTGGAAACATCCTGCACAGCTTTAACGTTCCCATGCAGCTTCGCATCTATGAGATTGAGGACAGAACAAAGGTAAGGATGCTCAAGTACGTTATTGCTCTGTTCTCACATGTAATAGCATCTCGTTTCAAGCAAGGTTACCTGGGTGTCCGGAAAGAGGCTTAAAAGACTCTTCCTGAGATCCTGGAGACTCACTGCCAGTCTCAGTAGACAATACTGACCTTGATGGACCAAGGGTCTGATTCAGTATAAGGCAGCTCAAAGTGTGTAAAAGAAAACGCACACAATTTTGTGCTCTGTTGATCGAAAAAGGTTTCCAAACCTTTTGTGGTTAGCATTGTAACCTCAGCGCCCTGGGCAGGTAACAAAGAAGCACAGACTGTTGAGATTTGACGAGCCTGGCCACATATCTAAAAAACCTGGCTTGCATTTCTCCCTCCCTCCTCATGTGGCACGCCAAGATCTTCAGCTAACTCCAGTTTGTTGTGGGTATCTCCGTGCGGACACCTTAACAATTTGAGATTTGTTTCTTTCCCGGGAACTAGGATTCTTAACTACAGTTTAATCCTGATTCAGGATCCCAGTTACTGGGAAAGAAACAAACCCCAGATGGTTACTGTGCCTGGATTTGGATGCAACAACAAATTGGAGGAGGTAGGTAAATTGAAAGCTTTTGTGGTTGGGATGTGGTTGATCACAGCTCTGGGCTTGAGTGGGGAGGGAGGGGGGAATGCAGAAATCCAGCAATGCACCAGGTTCATGCCCATTGTAAGCAAGCCCTGGTTTCTTTGTGACACCTAGATGCAGCAGCAGAGTAATTGTCTTGGGGCAAACAACAGGCTGGAGTCCTTGACCTGGTCTGGAAAAATCCATTGGACTAGCAGTGAGCATCTCCCAACAGTGTCTCCCAGATGCCCTCAGGCCAAGCACCCTTCTGCAGCTTTGCCTACTGACGGCTGGAACCGAGCTTTGGTTTTGGCAGAACTGCAGCTGACGGGCTACCAGTTCTGTACCTGTGCTTCATCCATCAAGGTGTATTCATAAACCCCCAGATTGGACCCACGCAGTTGGCGTTTAGAGGCTTTCAGAGGAGGCAATCCCTCTTTATGGGTTACACCACCCCTTGCAAGGCTCTCTGCGTGCTCAGGTCCCATTACTACTTCTTCTAGCTTGAATGCTGCAGCTTACAATGTGGATTCCTGCAAGGTTCGTCTCCACCAAGTTTCTTGCACACAGCCACACATGCCCTTTGAAGGTCATGTACTCTACACTGGGTGCCTTGCAGCTGAAAGAAAGTGGGAATGCCGCTAAAATGCTGTCAGGGCATCCTATTTGGAGGTGGAATGGAGTCCCAGCAGCCGCCTACCACTTGAGTTCTTCCTCCAAATCCTCTTCCTGCCTCTGAACGGCAGGACCTGGCTGGAAGCAGCAATATCGTGCCGGGCTGAGCCTCACAAGCCCAGTGATTGGTGTTGGTGGCCGGGGTCTCTGAAGCAGTGCCAGGCAATGCTCCCTCTAAGCCGTGGAGTCTTGTGAGCAAACATTCTACTTTGTGAGCTACCAGCATTAAAGTTGTGAGTGAGCGGTTTGGCCACTGCATAACTTAGATTGCTCTGGAGCCCTCCTTCCTGAGCTAAGGCAAAAATTTTTGAGTCGGAGGCCGAAAAACTGAGTTAGCTCACACTAAATCAGCTTAGAGGGAACACTGCTGCCAAGTCCCACTCCTGCTTCTGATTAGTCCACCCATGCTGGGGATATGGAATAACTGAGTTGTCCTGGAACCCTGATTGGTTCCTCACCCAGAGTTCTGGTCCTATTTTTCTGCCCGCACCATTGCTGCCACCATGTCAGCAAAGAGCCTCATTCGCTGCTGGAGTTGGTGCCCCGATGTGGCGCCCAAGGGTCTGACGCCAAATGCAGCGTGTGTTCCAGCACTACCTGCCCCATCTTTAAATGAAGCGTACAGGCGGAGAGTTCCCTCATCGGGTTACAGAACCCAGTCCCATTGCCAGAGTTGAAATGCCACTTCACAGTCCAGTAGGATCTCGCTGACAATTCACGCAAGCACTCTTCAGAGGCACAGGTTGTTCTGCCGAGGACAGCCGGGGCGAGTGCCTGGAGCTGGAGCCGCACTGTGGGGCGGTGTCTGGCACGGGAGCTGCTTGCAGCTCTCTGAGCCTTCTCGCGTGGCTCGCACCTGGTCGGCGGGACCCAGAGAATATCATGTCGCTTGACGAAAAAGGTAGGTGTGTTGCCTTCACCGTCGCCAAGAAAACCTTGCAGTGCCATAGTAGGGAGCCAGTGTGATCCGACGGATCGAGAACGGGATGTAAATCCAAAAGAGGAAAAGCACGTCTCACCTCCCCCGTGGACTCCTTGTGGGAGGCCTCGCTCAGTGTGTGCGGCTGCTTGGCTTCAATTTCCAGTCTGAATGATTAGAAGAACAGGGGCCTACATAACAGGGGTGTCGGGAGAGCGAGTGTGAGCATTCCCCTCACTGTCATCACGGGCACTTTGCGGGATGTACCTGTGTCATGTGGCACGACGGCCGCAGCAAAGTCAGGTAGGCTGACTTCAGCTTCGCCTGCTCTGTCTTTTGACCTTTCTTAAGATACTTCTTTTTTATTTTTTGCATTCATAAACTTAAGAGCATTCTCAAGGTCTGTTGCCACTGGAGGTGCAGCTGATTGATGCTAAGTGGTTCCGAGTCCCCACTCTTGCCTAAGCTTTCTGGACTTTATTAACCATTCGGGGCAAGAACTCCAGCAGACAGGAGACTTGAGGGAGACCGTGATCTACTGTCTGCCTGCCCCTGGCCTAATGCCGTCAGTAGGGACTTCTCAGGAGGCCACGAACCAAGAATTTGCTCCCCTTGTGCTCTGATTCCATCTGTGGCCACCAGATATGCTCTGTGGTTGAGGGTTCAAGACCCGTTTGTGTTCCCAGATCACAGCAGTGTCCTCGTGGCTGTATTTTTCACCTTCCATCCTTACATTCTCTGCAGTCTGCCCACTTTCTTGACGCTCTTCTCACTTGCTGGGGCCTGAAAATTCCTTAGAGAGTGGCAAGCCGATCCCTGCTTAGCATACCTGTGTACCTGCCTTTGTGTGCTACACAAAAAAAATGCCTGTTGGTGGAGTGCTTGTGAACTGGCAGGGCTACCGACTAGTCAGTTGTATGTGTGTGATGGGGGGTGGGGGAGGCAGTTACAAACAGAGGAGAGGAGAGGAAAACGCTCCATTTACATTTTTAATAGGTCAGATCTTTCCCTTACCCAAGATGGTTTCGACAGCAGCGTGTCTTAAGGTCTGACAGAAAAGATTCTTGTTATCAAAGGACCTGCAGTCACAAGCAGGTCTGTTTGTGCTGTGAGTCTGTAGTACATGGTGAGAAACTCGGCTTCCTGGGAATCAAAGTACTCCTGGCTACAAAGATAGCCTTGGACGTGTGTGCGGGGAACTTGTTTTTCTTCTAAAAAGAGAGAGCAAGAATTGAAAGACGAAGGATCTTGTAGGTCTTATATGAGAGATCAGGTGAGAATGCGAAGAAGTGCTTTATGGTGAGTGAGCCTGATGCTTCTTCTGGGCTAGTACTTCCAGTCCTCTCAGGTCCAAGAGGGCTGATAAGCAATGCTGTAGCACTAATTGCGTGTATTAAGTCCCAGTTTAAATAACGATGGTAATAATCAATGTTCCCTCTAAGCTGTGGAGTCTTGTGAGCAAAAATTCTACTTTGTGAGCTCCTGGCATTAAAGTTGTGAGCGAGCAATTTGGCTCCTGCATCGATTAGTTTGCTCTGGAGCCATCCTTCCTGAGCGAAGGCAAAAATGCATGAGCCAGAGGCTAAAAAACTGTGAGCTGGCTCACACTAACTCACCTTAGAGGGAACACCGGTGATAATGCATGTAAAACATTGTTCTTGCAAGTGCATTAGCAGACACACAGGCAGAGTGCAACTTTTTGAGAGTCATCAGTTTCATTTTTGTAAAAGTTTCTTGTCCTTATCGTTGTGAACTTTTGGAAGTGTGTGTGGCAGTGCTGAAGTGTCAGAAGCCGGGATTGGGGGGGGGGCCTGAACCAGATCGGAGCAGTGGTTCAGCTCTCCACTTAGCCCCTCTGCCACTATGATTTGCAAACTTCGAAAGAATTACACGAAGGGAGGGAAACCCTGCAAAATACAGATCAAGGTGGGTAGCCATGTTAGCCTGTATATTGCAACAGAAAAGAGCAAGAGTCCAGGAGCACCTTAAAGACTCACAAAATTTGTGGCAGGGGAGGAGCTTTCGCGAATCACCGCTTGCTTGAAGAAGTGAGCAGTGACTCCCAAAAGCTCATGCTCTGCTACGAGTTTTGTTAAGTCTTTAAGGTGCTGCTGGACTCATGCAAATACAGTCAATTTGTATAATTTACGTGTATGGTGCAGAATTGGCGTCCCGTCCCCCTCTTCATAGAACAGAAATTGCCTGCCAGATTATTTTTTTTACCACACGGAGGGCCTGCTGCCATGATTATAAGCACATCCACTTTGAAGTCAAGCCCGTTGCAGTGAGTGAGACGAGAGAAGAGACTGGATTTATACCAATGAGTGGCCCTTGCCAGTAAATGTTATTTTATTAACTTTATTTTTCACTCCCCTTTCTCACTGTAATTCAAGGTGGACTAAATTAAAAAAACCAATTTGTTCAGACAGCAAGGACCTCCAATAAACAATGCAGCAGGACTCTAAGCAACAGCAAAAATCAGAACTCAGACAAAACCTCAGACTGTCTCATAATGCAGAAAGTGGACTGCAGAGGTAGAATGCATCTAGGGTTTTTGGTTTCCCTTGTATGGATCACATCCTGACATTTCGTTTTTCATTTAAAATATTGTACGCGAGCAGCTGAGCCTCCTGCAAGACCTCCCTCCATTTAGTGTGACACTCTGTAGATGGCTTTCTCGTGAGTATTGATCTTTCCATTGTGTGGCTGGCGGAAGGAAATGTCATGACGGGAATCACAAAGCAATTATTGTCAGGCTGAGACAGAGAACGTAACGGAGGAGATGCCGTTTCTCCACCTGGTTTTTAAGCGATTGCTCGTTTCACAGGAGACTCGGGCGCTTGAGTCTGCTCTGTACAGCTTAATCAGCTGGTGTTTGGAGCTGTTCAGTTATTTTGCTTTAAATGCTAGAGGCTGTCTGGTATCGTCATGGCACTTAGGACCTGGTTAATACACGGTCAAGACAATAGCACTGAATTACAGCCTGGTCAAAGCGGCCTTGGTGCTTATTCTAGTGTCTAAAATCTAGATTAATTTCTTATATTCCTAAAATGCAGTTTCGGAAGAAAACCAAGAGAGCTGGTAGAGACCGTGACCTTTTAGCCGCTCACTCCTGCGGCAGATTCTCTAGAGGGCCTTAGGTGAGCCAGTCTCTCTCAACCAGTTTCCCGTTTGCAGTATGGGGATGGTCATGCTGGCCTACCTTATAGGATTATTTTTGAGACTATTCAGATAATGCGTGTAACACGCTACAGCATGTACATGTGACACACGCTCTGAAGTATTATATAAATGTGAAGTGTTCCATATTCCAGATTTCTGGAAGATAAAGTCTATCCACGCATTTATTAGACACAACAGCAAAATGGAGGTTCCGTGGTCACAGGAAGTATATCTGTGAAATGCAGAGGACAGACATGAGATAGCTGTTGCTTTCATGCCGGGCTTGTGAGCATCTAGCTGGCACTGCAGGAACAGACTAGAAAGTTTTCTGACTCAGTCCATTGGGGCAATCTGTACTTTCTTTGAGTTAATCCACTTGGAGTGATAGGATTCTGGTTTGGTGTAGCTGTAGTAGAGCCAGTTTGGTGTAGTGGTTAAGTGCACAAACGCTAATCTGGGAGAATCGGGTTTGATTCCCCACTCCTCTACTTGCAGCTGCTGGATGTCCTTGGGCAAGCCGTAGTTCTGTCAGAGCTTTTCTCTCAAGGACAGTTCTGGAAAGAGCTCTCTCAGCCCCACCTACCTCATAGGGTGTCTGTTGTGGGGAGGGGGAGGGAAAGGAGTTTGTAAGCCACTCAGAGTGAAGGGCGGGGTATAAATTCAATCTCCTCCTCCTTCTTGTGTCGGAAGTTGCTTTTGATGCATGGTTGGAATACACACTCGTCCTCTCAGTTTGTGGTGTGAGAGCTCTCATTTGTAGGGCTGGCTTGTTTAGTTCCATATATAATCTGGGCTACCAACAGCATAATCTAAAATCCCCCCGAGAAACTCAAAATTAGTACCGTTTCTAAATCTTTGCTGCATCACCCTTGAAGTTAATTCCCAGTTTTTAAATAACAGCTCGTCAGCATGAGTCATTCCCAGAATATTTCCTTTAAATACGTCCGACGTATAATTAACAATACTTCTTGGTTTGAACCCATTAAAAATAATCTTGCAAAGAAGTGACTAATCCACCATATTTATTACCAGCCCAATTGACTACATATAACTAAGAGAAAATGTTTAAATATTGATTCCCCATGCTCTCATTGTAGTAGCTACTGGCATGGCTTCCCCTCTCTAACTGAAACAACTGTAGCAATCAAAACCCAATCAGTAATAAGCCTGCAGTGAAACAACAATTAAACAGACCATCAGCATTAAAATACATTAACAGTCCAATCACGCTAAAATCAGCAATAATTAAACATTAAAATCAATATTCAGACAGTTGCACGCATCTGTGAATCAACCAACCACCATCAAAATTGGATTAGCAAATAAAAATCTTCCCTGTCTAGTTGGTTGATAGGGTGCTGAGTCACCAGGGCGACCAGCTGCAGGAGCCTGGCCGAAGCAAAGTATTTATATTGGTTTCTCCTGCACCTCCCAGTGCAATTCATGGCATTCTTCTCCTACAGACTTAAACTGGTTTCATAATCAGTCTATTCCCAGGGTTTCTTGGAGAGGCAATTGTTCTGTTGAGGAGTGCTAGGAACCTCGCAACAGCGAATTCTCAGCCCCTTCAACAGTCTAGAGTACTCCTTTGGGGAATGCCATGCCAATTAAATTGGTATAACACCAGTATTATTTGCAAGGATGCTCAATATTGACCTGCAGGCTGTTGAGTCCGTTATATGAAAAAAGGCACAAAAGTTGCTTGTCCTTAAACCTGGTGTCCCTCCCCATCCTTTTTGAGCCTATGTGCACCTTTGTAATTCTGACACAGGGTGGTGGGCCTGGCTGCAAAATGGCGGCCACAGGAGGCGGAGCCAGTCACAAAATGGCTGCTGTCCCTTTATTCACACAGTAAAGACCCTTGTGCCATGGTGGCAGCTTCTGCCAAAGCAACATTTTCAAAAATTTCCCCAGCCAGTCAGAAACCCTGATGAGCAAAAGGCCACAGCTGGCCCTGCCCACTTTCCAAAAATGCTTGGTGGGCACTAGGAAAGGTGTTTGTGGGCACCGTGATGCCCACAGGTACCACGTTGGAGACCCCTCTCTAAAACATTTGACAAGTCTCCTTCCCCATGTTTGATTATGTCAGCCATCTGAGGGGAGGGGGGAGCCATCTTCTATAAAGCTTTCCTGCCTGCTCCCCTGACGGTGATTTTTAAATTGTGCCAGGCAACCAGCCCAAGTGGCCCTTTGCCAGCCTGCCACAGGTAAAAAAGGCACAAGGGTGCATTCCTTTACAAATGTGAGAGAGGTTTTGAAAAAGCAGTACAATTTTTGTAAAAGTCCCTTTGCTGACTTAAAAATTTCTCTTTGAACTCTGGAAGCTCCCCTTCCCTAGTGAGGATCCCCCCCTTTCTTTGCTGTTGAGAAATAATTAGAAAAACTTCGGCAGGTTGTAAATTATTGATCACAGAACTTACAGCGGGAAAGCATCCATTAAATCATCTTGTCTAAGACTCTTCTGGGGGAAATTTTATTCCTTTGGTAGAGGATATATTGGAATACTAAAATGGTATGATTCCAGACATTTTGGTTCTGTGATTATTTCATTTCCTAAATAATGGAAGGCCATTTCGGTCTTTGGATACCCAGTGTATGCAGAGATCCTGACGCACACACAGTGGCAGAGTTCTTGTCTTTCACTCTGCACTTGATTCTTCCCTCCTGTGAACTCTGACTGTGCAGATCTTCTTTTGAAGGGAGGGGAAGAGGATGCCTTACCGTCACCTAGGGTTACCATGTGTTCTGTCCCCCCGGACACTGGTGGGAGATGGGGGGTAGAGTTGCCAGATCCAGGTTGGGAAACTGGGGATGGAAAATTGGGGATGGAACCTGAGAAGAACAGGGGCCTTAGTGGGGTACAGTGACATAGAGTCCACTCCCCAAAGCATCCATTTTCTTCAGGGGAACTGATCTGGGGAGGAGCTGTAGTTTCAGGAGATCTCCCAAGTCCCACCTGGAGGCTGGTATCCCTACCGTCACCAGTTCCCCAGACGGTTGATTCGTGCTGACCAATGCTTCCTTTAAGTCGTGGAGTCTCCTGAGCAAAAATTCTACTTTGTGAGCTACTGTCATTAAAGTTGTGAGCGAGCTGTTTGGCTGCTGTCTAAATTAATTTGCTCTGGAGCCCTCCTTCCTGAGCTAAGACAAAAATGTGTGCGCCGGAGGCTACAAATACCTGTGAGCTAGCTCACGCTAACTCAGCTTAGAGGGAACACTGGTGCTGCTGACCTTTTGGTGTTCTTCAGCCTTTATTGTAGGTTCTGAATTAGCATTTCCTCTCCATGCCCCCACTGCCCTGAAATCGATGATCGCCATTTGGCATGGGCCAGATCCCAAAGGGCTCAGTGTTCTCCAACCTGTTTCCTATGCGCATGGCACTCGCCGGATTGAAGTGAACCAGTGATGTGGATTTTCCAGAAGAAATGGAACTGGACCATTTTCCAGAAAATTATCTGATGCCTTCAATAGAGTGTAATCTGATGGACCATGTTTCTTTTAACTTAGCTTTAATAAGCCTTTTTTTTTTTTTTTGGGGGGGGGGGAATACTTTTTGCTAATTTTATATAACAGTAGCAACAAATGCTTGAACTGAAATATTTGATTCCGGGGTAAATAAGTTGTGTGATTTATATTCAGATAAATGCAGAGGTTTAACTGGAAATTCTTTTTATTGGCATAATACTTGTAGAATGCACAGACAATATCGCATGTACTTCCCGTGCCCTGTTTAAATTTAAGTGAGGAATATGAAGGCACTGGAAACTCTGGACACGCTGATTTTACCACAGCCAAAGAACTGGGCACAATATGCTGAGGATGTGGTTGTCCACTCACCTCTTCATCCACAGAAGTCACTGGGGCACCTCACTGCTTGGATTACTTGTTAGGTCCATATTAGACTGATGATTGCAATATCCTTTCCACCATGTGAGAACAGCCATATAAATAATTTCAGTTTTGATTTGGCTTGCAATGCCAATCTGGCAAATTTGTTAACTTTTTTTTTTAAATTGAATATTACATGTATTTGTAGTTTTACCCCCAACTCCTGATTCACAAATCAATAAAATACATGTGCTCTGTCACATAATTCCTATGGTGAATTGCCTAAAAGCATGAATTACGGCACTGAAACTGCCAGACTTTCCTGATATTACATTGGCAATGGCATCCATTCATTGCTATTAATTTTATAAAGCAATATTTCGAAATGGGAAATTTTCCGCAGAAAAATAAAGCATGGAAAAATCCCCCCCAAATTTCTGAACTGAGCTGACATTAACAAATGCTCATCGCTGCTGATAGATGCTTAAAGGGCTTTTACTCTGATGTTGCCCCATAAAAATGGTATGCCATTGAAACAAACAGGGCAATATCAATTTTCTATTATTGTTTATTGAGGGTGCAACTTTTAATTGTTTCAGCTGGTAAAGCAGTTAAAGTTGTTGTTGATTAGTGCCTAGTTTTAATCACTGAGGACAAATTTTACATCTGTGTGTGAGTTAAAGATACACCACTTTTCTTTGGTTTTTGGTTTGGGATTTTAAATTTGAATCCCTGGTGCCTTGTAAACAGTATGAAGGGGGAAATAACGCTCCTTCTTCCTAGCAATGAGAGAGAAGTTATGTTATTTCACCCTCACCCTCTTGCCATAAAGGTATGAAGAGAGAGGATTTGGTAATACGGTCTGTGTTTAAATCTAATTGGTCAGTTGGTCTGGATTTTTGAAAGGCAAATGATTAATCAGCTAAAAATATATTAGTCCTTTGACAGCCCCAGTATTTAGTTCTCTAGTGCTTTCAACGGAGGAAGTTTTTTCTTTCTTCCTTCATCCCCAGGAGATAGGTCATTCATACTAGGTCATTCATACTTCCCTTTTACAGATGAAAAACTTGAAAGTGAGAAAATGAGGTTCCCCTAGCAGCATCCATTGAGTGCACAGAGTACAAGGATTTGAACCCAGGGGAGAGAGCAAGTTGTGGTCCCTTCACCCACACTGCCTCCTTCTGTCCTTCTTGAAATGCAAATGACATAGCCACACTCAAGCACTGCAAAGAAGTCCTCAAAAATAACTAGCCCGGAACAGTTTTTTCCTGACCCATCTGCCCACATTTCCCCATGATACTTATTTGTGGCCTAAAAGTGGGGAAACCAGCTTCTATTAACTTTTCTTGCCGTATTGATTCTCAATCGCTGCAAGTGTGTTTCTTTTCTGAGTGTGCCTCTCATAATGCTTTTAAAAGCTTTTATGCTGCCCTTAATCACAAATAGAAATATCTCTCTATAGGCTTTTCTTCAGTGGGCACAATCCACTGGGGAACTTCTCCTGGGCCAGTCCCTTTGGAACAACGTTCAGAGGCAGTCACCTCTGGTTCTCAGAGCCAGAAGGCAACATCAGGGGAAGGTCTCGGCCTCTATGCCCTGTTGTTGGCCCTCCAGAGGACCTGGATGGCCACTGTATGAGACTGGATGCTGAACTAGATGGACTACTGGTCTGATCCAGCTGGGCTCTTCCTATGTTAAATGAATGGGATTTGCACAGGTTCACAGACTCTTGTATGCATCCCACAGCAATTCAGTGGGACTGGCGCAGAAGTTCCCAACAACTGTTCCTGTCGTCTCTTGATTTACAGCACAAGTTAGGTTCCCTCTCCCACGCGTATGAAGACGCAGAGCGCTTTTCAGCCAGAAGCCGAATCAAAAGGCACGGAGGGAAGTGGCTGCGGGCTGGACCCTTGATAATGAGGCTATTAGGAACTCAAATTGCCTTATTCATGATTTGGTCTGTGGAACCAGGAGCACTGCATGCATTTATTGCCTTGTTATTCTCATTTGAATTTTTAACATTGGTTTAAACGGCTAAATTTGGTGACACTCGGAACCTGTCAGCAAAATGTTGAGCAAACACTGTCTTTAATATTCCCCAGGCATGTGGCTGAAAACCTTTTGAAGGCCGAGGGGTGGAAGGCGGCTTCCTGTTTGTAAGTCAAATTCTTTGCAAATTTTGTTTCTGGCAGTGCTCTCTTGGGGACAAAAAAAAAGAATTTAAAAAAGAAACGAATTTGAGTTCCTTTTATTAATGTATCTGCTTTAGCAAGGCTGATTTCCCTTGTGTCTGATCATGAGCTTTTTGGCGTGTAACTGAAACCCAAGAATTCTCTGACAGGTTAAAACCCCAGATTTGGATCACTGGTTGTAAGAGTCACATACACGTAACTGGAAATGTTTTCTAACTATTATTGTAAGCTTTTCATGTATCCCTGAAGATCCCTTCAAGGGGTAGACTGGCAGTAGTCCTTTGCCTTTTCAAAATGCTCTTTGAGACACACATGATCAGATTTTCATTTCTTTCAAACCAAACTGAGGGTTTTTTTTAATGGTACGTTGCTTAACATCAGTAAACCCACCAGAGGCTGACTGAAATAGCTGAATCGGGCTCATAAGAACATGAAAAGAGCTCAGCTGCATCAGACCCAAGGCGTGTCTAGTCCAGCATCCTCCGTTCCCTAGTAGCCAACCAGAAGCTCACGAGCCACACCAGGACTAGCGTTACAGCAAGGCAAGGTGAGGCAGGGCCCTCGGGTTGTGGATGTGGGAGGCCAGCAGCCTGCACCTCCTCTCCCTCCCCCCGCCAGTCCCAACAGCTGCCTCCTTCCTTTCACCTCCATCACCTTTGCCTCACAATATTGCATGGCAAGCGGTGCATGTGTGACTTACCATGCTGCATTTAAAAGTGCCTGGGGAATGAGGAAGAAGAAGCTGCTTTGGCTCCTGGAAGGGGGAGGCAACTGCAGATTAGGATGGTTGCACCCCTTGTAGAACTGCCTCAAGGCAAGGCACAAAGGCAACGATTCCCCCCGGCAACCGGTACTCAGAGACCAAGGTTCTTATCATGGCAAATGGGCTGCTTGAGCACAGTAGGGGGAGAGAGAGAGGCTGGAATGTTTGGATCGCCTGCTTATTAATTCCTCCGCCTGTTACGACTGCTGCTTATTGCTTACCTGGCACTTCTAATGCACCGAGTGCTTTGTAGTCATTACGGCATTCACGCAGAGCCCTCTCCCTTCTTCCTTGAGGTCCCTCAGAGTTCCTAGCAAGGGCCAGATTCTGTACAGAAGCCGGTGAAATCCATTCTGCTAGATGGGAAAGCGTAAATTAGCTACCAAGAAAGACACAGTGGCAGTCTGGGTGCCTGCCCCTGCTGTTGTGTTCCGTTCAAGGAGACCTGCTGCCTCCCCAGTTCCCTGGGCACAAGACCCCCAACCCACATGGGTTCTAGTACAGCAGGACTCCTGTACCAGGGAACAGTGTTCCCTCTAAGCTGAGTTAGTGTGAGCTAGCTCACAGTTTTTTAGCTTCCGGATCACATATTTTTGTCTTAGCTCAGGAAGGATGGCTCCAGAGCAAACTAATTTATGCAGTAGCCAAATCGCTCGCTCGCAACTTTAAATGCCAGGAGCTCACAAAGTAGAATTTCTGCTCACAAGACTCCACAGCTTAGAGGGAACATTGCCAGGGAAGTGTGTTTTGCTATCATATCAACCTTGTCCAATGGACTGCCAAAGGCAATGAGGAGGGCTGTCTCTTCGCCAGCATTCAGGGGGAGATGTCATGCTGTATTTTTTGCTGGGGGACTTTTAATGGGTTTTGAGTTAGGACTGGGGTCATTGGATGGATAGTTTTGGTTTTACATTTCTGGTGGGGGGTTTTAATTAAACCAATCTATAAGCTGCATTGGGAATTGAGGCTGAGAGATTGACCTGTTTGAGACCATGCCGTGAGCCCACGGCAAAGGTTGGACGAGCCCAGGTGTGAGACAAAACTGGCTTTTAAAATGCTTAATATAATTAAAAGCAACATCCGTTGGGTTCTCAAGGTGCAGACATTCCATGGATGATGCACTGTCTTGAAGTGTTGAATTCACCACTTTACCTTTAAAGGGCAGTGTACTTTTCAGTATTTATGCTGCTTTTCCTCCTAGCACCTGTGAAGGCAATCACAAAAATTCCCCTTAAAGACTGGAAACGGAAGCCAAGAGGTGGCACCTTCCCACGAGCGAGGCTGGGATACATACTGATACTAGTGACTTCTTTAATTGAACATACACTTGTAACACGTTATTTCCTGTTTTGGCCTCTGTGGGAATGGAACGAGAGTGAGGAAGAAGTAGAAGCCTGGCCTCCTTAAAACGCAGATTTTCTTAAAAGATGCCTTCCCTCTGAGGCTAGTTTATTTTCTACTTAGAGAAGGCTCTCGAAACAACCTACCAAAAGGAGAAATTGCCATTTGTTCATGTTTCTGCTTTTTCATGATCTCATGTGGAATCACAGACTGCTAGAGGCTAGGGAGGCTCCCCTTGGCATCAGTTTTTTCTCCTTCTGGCAGGACTACATAGACCAGGGGTGGCCAAATTTGCTTAACGTAAGAGCCACATAGAATAAACACCAGAACTTTGAGAGCTGCAAGACATGAACAGATATTACACACATGTTATTATTGGAAAATATGCAAGCCTGCTTTTATTAACATTAAATGAGACTGCCCAAAATAAAAACAAAAAAAAACAGATATTGATATTTATTTGTCCAGTGATATTTGTTTGTTTGCTAATGATATTTATTTGTCTGAGAGAGACAAAGGTTGAAAGAATGAAAGAGGTGGAAAGAAAGAGAGAAAAAGAGAAAGAGAAAAACAAAGAAAGCAAATAGATGGGGAGGGAGGGAGAGGTGGAAAAAAAGCAACTAACTTTAAATGCATCCTCCAAGCCCCCCACACCAGCTGACTCGGCTTGGAGAAGGGGTTTAAAGAGGCAAATGCCTTCTCCAAGCCGGCCAGTGTGTGTGTGTGTGGGGGGGGGGTTGAAAATGCATTTAAAGTTAAAGTTGCTTTCTTTCTCGGCTCTTCGCCACCTCATGCTTACCAAGGGAGGGGAATACTGGCTGGGGAAGGGAAGACTGATCGGGGAGGCATGCCTCCCCTTCGCTTCCCCAGCTGCCCTTCCGGGAGCTGCACAATATATGTGAAAGAGCAACAGTTTGTCCTCCCCGACATAGACTGAGAAACTCGGAGTTGCCACTGAAAATGACAGCCCTGCATCAAGTTGCCTCCCTTCCCTTCTGTCACATAGAATGCCTCCGTGTCCCCCCGTCCCACCATCATTATGTTGCTCCCCACCCACCACTCCATGTGCTTGCCTTCTGCTGCTGGGGAGGGGGAGGAGGAGGGCTCAGCATAATGATGTCATGACACGGGGTGAGTTCAATACACATTGTGGAGATCAGGATCCCAGTTTCAGCAGCAGACCCGTGTTTCTCATAAATAAGCAAACATCACGAGTGACATCCACAAATGCATAGATCGCAAAAATCACCAAACTACAAGTGAAAACTCTTCCCTCGTTTAGTGGGCCTTTGCCTGGTGGGGTTTGCATACCTGGAATGTAACTCCTTGATAATGTAAAGACACTCTCACTTCCTATTTAAGATGGATTCCCTGGACAGTGAGAGATGTAACCACCCCTATTTTTATACCAGAGGGATGAGAGGGGCACAGAACCCCTTGCAAGAATTCCATCCCTCGCTTTCATCCGCTCCTTTTACTACCTCAGGAGGGTGCAAAATTAATGAACCACGAAAACGATGCTCTCTGGTGGAAGGCAGGCAGAGCTGCTCGTTTCGCATGCTGAAGGCATCCGCCCCCCTTGGCTCCTGCCCTCCCTCTCCCGCGAAGGCTGCTTGTGCTCTCAATAAGACGATGATAACTGGCTCAAAGAGCTACACACTTCCCTGCCCCCCCCCCAGCCAAACTGACGCCTTTCCGCCTCTCTTCCAGGTGCAGGCCAAGTTCCGCTACCCTTTCTACTATGAGATGTGCTGGTATGTTCTGGAGAGATACGTGTCTTGCGTGACCCAGCGCTCCCACCTCAGCAAAGAGTACCTGCGAGAATCAATGTTAATTGGTAAGCGGGGATTCTCTTGTAGCGTACGTTCAGAGCGGGGAGCGGGAAGGGCCCCCACGCTCTCTGGCTCCTGCGGAAACAGGTTGCACGTCCTCAAGAGGAGGCCCGTGAAGGCTACAATAAATGATTTCACTGTTTGCTAGAGGAGCAGGTGCCTGGCCGAGCCTTGAGCACATTAATTGAAGCACCAGGCGTCTTGTGGCATTATATTTGTCAAGGATTTCTGTGGTAACTAGAACACAAACGCAGGGAAGCCTTCCTGCAAGATTAGGGCGACTCCAGAAGGTCAAGACGGGAGGCGTTCAGAGGCGGTCTGCCATTGCCTGCCTCCGTGTGGCAACCCTGGACTGCCTTGGTGGTCTCCCAGCCAAGTACCGACCAGTGCCGACCCTGCTTAGCTAAGTCTTAGGTCTGATAGCCTGGGCCACCAAGGTCAGGGCCCTGCAAGATTTGTATCCTTCTAAAACAGATGAGAGTTTACGGGGCTGCCTCTGGCATATATTACTGGACTCGGGATATAATCTGTAGGCTGGATCCATTCCACGAACAGTGGCCCTTTTCTTCAGCACAAGGAGGCTTCTGATGATGGAGCCCTGTGTGTTTACACACCCACGTCCAAATTCTGCCCGAGACAGGGGATCTGAAAGGGGATTAGAGAGATTCGTGGACAATAAATCTATCAATGGCTACTAGTTACGATGACAGAGGGGAACCTCCACATTCAGAGGCACAAATTCTCTGAATCCCAGAGCCAGGAGGCAACATCAGGGGAAGGCCTCGGCCTCCGTGCCCTGTTTTTGGCCCTCCAGAGGACCTGGCCGGCCACTGTGTGAGGCAGGAGGCAGGACTAGATGGACTACTGGTCTGATCCAGCAGGGCTCTTCTGACGTCCTCATGAGGGGAAGGCCTCAGCTTCTCTGCCCTGCTTTTTTATTTATTTTTTAATTATTTTCTCAGAAA
Source organism: Gekko gecko (assembly GCA_029375565.1). Taxonomy (NCBI): domain Eukaryota; kingdom Metazoa; phylum Chordata; class Lepidosauria; order Squamata; family Gekkonidae; genus Gekko; species Gekko gecko. The sequence goes on along the minus strand of JAPDNY010000012.1, from coordinate 74,401,253 downwards.
AAAGGTGGGATGCAGAAAGGAAAAGGGGGTGGGGGGCAATATAAATTCATCAGGTTTGTCAAATAATATAAGTTGTTACGTACAACAAGTAAAATCAGGTATATTACCAAATATATTACATATTTCAAATATAGAAGCAGGCATTAAAGAATAAATAAGAACTTTCCTAAGGTTAGTGATAATCTATTAACAACAGAAGAAATTACATCTTTAACAACCATTGGCTCCCACCTGGTGGAATGAGCTACCAGAGGAGATCTGGGCCCTGCGGGACCTAGTGCAGTTCCGCAGGGCCTGCAAGACGGAGCTCTTCCGCCAGGCCTTTGAGGAGGAGCCGCCGCCGCTATCATGCCATCATTGAGAGCCTATCCTCCATCTGCCCCATTATCTGGAAAGATGGATGCCGCCCGTGAGCTGGGATAGACTACTCCTGGTGCCCATGCAATTAAGAAATCCGCCGCCAATGTGGGATACCGTGTATCGTGCATCTTGGATTAATATGAATTTTACTGCTGTATTGAATTTTTTATTGTATGCAATATTGTTATTGTTTTTAGTTCTGAAACTCGGCTTGGTCGCTTGTTAGCCGCCCTGAGCTACCGGATAGGGCGGGGTATAAATCCCAAAATAAATAAATAAACAATTGAACAAGTTTCTATGCTAAAATTGAATCGCTGGAAAATCCTTAATATTGTCGTAATTGTTTATCTAAATTATATTCTTACTAATTATTTAATTAGCGGAATACAGAATCAAGTATTGGAACTATAATCAATACCTTCATCACCTTTAATATGATATTCAGGTTATTCCAGAACTTTAAAAAAAATTAATTAATCCCATAATATGAGTAATAAGCTTGGCCTCTCTGCCCTGTTGTTGGCTCGCCAGAGGAACTGGTGGGCCACGGTGTGAGAAAGGATGCTGGATTAGATGGACCACTGCTCTGATCCAACAGGGCTCTTCTGATGTTCTTTCAGTTCTCAGAAAACTCAAGTTTGTATGAAGGTGTTCAGCTTCCGCAGTGTTGAGCCAGCTTCTGCACTCAGCTGATTCAAGGCTTTTCACAGACTCTGCCACTTCAGGCTGCAGATGAATATTGTAGTGGGAGAGGGTTGGCCATTACCAGAGGCGTCAGTTGGCAGTGGGAGTCACAAGCCAGGGCTGCAGAACGCATGTGCCAGATGGAAAGCCACCTCATAGCCAGTTGGACCATCTAGCCTGGTGTTGTCTACACTGACTGGCAAGAGCTGTCTTGGGAAGAGAAGGGGGTCTTTGCCAGTCCTGTGACTCTTTTAATCAGAGATGGAATCTGGGTTCTTGGAGATGCAAAGCACTGAACTATGGCCCCCAGACTAGCTAAGAGCACATGGGGTGAAGACCAAAGATGCTACCACACCATTCTTGTTGCTTCTGGCCACTCTTCAGTTACGGGGCCTGGACAGACAGACACATACACACACAAGCCCCAGGGCAGCCTTAGCCAGTTTCCACCGTCAACTAAGTGGTGCCCTCTAGTAATGATAAGCCTAGCACATTCAGCCAACCTGCATGTACTACCATTATGGATTGGTTGGGAGAACGGCATGTTTGAATGTTCTCTAGTGCGAAAGCATTTACGGCGCAAGGGAAAAGTAAGGTGAGGCTGAAGAGGTCAATGGTGGACGTTTCATGACCAGGGACTTCACTTTGGTCCTGTACTTGGGCTGCTTATTGCAGGTGTGTCTGAGTTCCAGCCTTGGGAGGGTTTTAATCCAGCCTCTTCTTGTGTCTTCTAGATGCAACGAGGAAACGCAGCTTAGATAGCTTCTCTTCGGATTCTTGGGTAGACATGGATGAAGAATTGTGCGATGCTCGTGCTCGGGAAGAGAAAGATGAGAACTTGGATAAAACCCCTAAGCCCTCAGCTGATGGTTCCTCCTCTCCCAACAGCACACATTCAGAAGGGAAGGAGATTTTGGGGAAGAAGCAGAAATCCACTGCCACCAGGTACCTCAAAAGAACTTTGTCCAATGAGTCGGATGAGAGTGTCAAGTCAACGCCAGCGGAGTATCCCAAAACGCCCACGGGGTCGCCAGCCACAGAGGTCTCAGCCAAATGGACTCACCTGACAGAGTTTGAACTGAAAGGGCTGAAAGCCCTCGTTGAAAAACTTGAATCCCTCCCGGAGAATAAGAAATGCATCCCGGAAGGCATAGAAGACCCTCAGGCCTTGCTAGAGGACATGAAGGTACGTGGATGGCGCCTTCCGCTTTCTCTTTTAAATGGAGCCCGAATTTCTGCTCTCTGTCTACCTTCATGGCTGTCACGTAGGCAGCAGTCAAACCACATGTAGGGGCAGCTGAGATGGTATAGCAGCAGACCTGGGCGGCAGAATGAGGCCTAATGCTGAATTTGCAGTATGCATGCATGTATGTATTTATTTTTTGTATTTGTATCCTGCCCATCTTCGTCGTGGTCTCTGTGCAGTCCCACACATGGTTGGGCGCCTGCGCACGACCTCAAGGTCGTGCGCAGGCGCCCAACCCATGTGTGCTACTGCACAGATGACCACTCGAAGATCATCAGTTACAGGTAAGCAACCTGTTTATCTTCGTCGTGGTCTCTGTGCAGTCCCACACATGGGTTGGGCGCCTGCGCACGACCTCGAGGTCGTGTGCAGGCGCCCAACCCATTTGTGGTACTGCACAGATGACCACTCAAAGATCATCAGTTACAGGTAAGCAACCCGCGAATGGGCTCCAGGTGGGTCACATCATCTTTCAGCGATTACAACAAAATTTAAAAGCGCAGTATAGACATTTAAAATCAGTAGCTATAGCCAGTGTTCCCTCTAAGCTGAGTTAGTGTGAGCTAGCTCACAGTTCTTAAGCCTCCGGCTCACACATTTTTGTCTCCGCTCGGGAAGGAGGGCTCCAAAGCAAACTGATTGATGAAGTAGCCAAATCGCTTGCTCACAGCTTTAATGCCGGTGGCTCACAAAGTTGAACGTTTGCTCACAAGACTCCACAGCTTAGAGGGAGCATTGGTTATTATAGCTACTGGTGAAAGTTCCGACCCATGAATACAGATGGATACGGCTGGTTGCCGATGGATGGGTGGCCGGCAGGTGGGAGACGGCAACCTCGGGGAGGCCATACGTGGGCGCCCGCTGCCTCAACCAGAAGCCTGGCGGAAGAGCTCCGTCTCGCAGGCCCTGCGGAACTGAGTCAGATCCCGCAGGGCCCTGATCTCGATGGGGGAGCATGTAAACTAGGGTTGGGGCATATGAGAAGGGGGTGTCGTACGCTCCACACGCACTCCCCTCCCTCTGCAAGTGCTTTTTTTTAAAAAAAAAATTTACTTCTGATCGGTCTTACTCCCTTTATCAAAGCCTCACAGAGAGGGAAAAATGGCTTTACAAAAGCAGAGGGTTGTTTGTTTTTGGTGGGGAGCACTTAGGTGTACACCTTCTCAGGGTTCATCACTCTCTTCCTTGGTGGTGGAAAGCGCCACCAAGTCGCAGCTTGGTGACTCCGTAGGGTTTCCGAGGCAAGGGACGTTCAGAAGTGGTTTGCCTGCGTCTCTGTAGCGACCCTGGATTTCCTTGGTGGTCTCCCACTCAAGTATTAACCAGGGCCGACCCTACTTAGAGAGCCAGTTTGGTGTAGTGGTTAAGAGCGTGCCGTGGACTCTAATCTGGGAGAACCAGGTTTGATTCCCCACTCCTCCATGTGCAGCTGCTGGTGTGACCTTGGGTCAGTCACAAGTTTCTCTCAGAGCTGTTCTCTCAAGGGCAGTTCTCGAGAGAGCTCCCTCAGCCCCGCCTACTTCACAGGGTGTCTGTTGTGGGGAGGGGAAGGGAAAGGAGATTGTAAGCCACTCTGAGACTCCTTCAGGTAGTGAAGGGCGGGGTGTAAATCAACCTCCTCCTCCTCCTCTTCTTCTTAGCCCCAGAGATCTGACAAGACCAGTCCTGCCTGGGCCATCCAGATCAGGGCAAACTCTTCCCTTTACTGAACCATTAATACACTCCAGATTGTCCCCACACCTTGCCTGGTTACTTCTTGCATTTGGGTAGCAAACCTGCTCCTGCTGCCCCTGTCCTGTCTAGCTGGCCCAAAGGGCTTGTTAAGTGGGGAGAGGAGAGGCCTGAATGGGAAGAGGAGAGGGCAGGACTTTGGCCCTGGAGTGACAAAGGGATCTGGGTGTTCTGGTTGATCACAAGCTCAACATGAGCCTACAGTGCGATGTGGCTGTGAAGAAAGCTAATGCAGTCTTAGGATGCATTCACAGGAGCATTGTGTCCAGATCACGGGAGGTGGTAGTTCCGCTCTGTTCTGCTATGGTCAGGCCTCACCTGGAGTCCTGTGTCCAGGTTTGGGCACCACATTTTAGAAAGGATGTGGACAAGCCCGAGCGTGTCCAGAAGAGGGCGACCAGGATACTGAGAGGGTTGGAATCCAAGTCTTACGAGGAAAGGCTGAAAGAGTTGGGTATGTTTAGCTTGGGAAAGAGGAGGCTTAGAGGGGACATGATGGCAGTCTTCAAATATTTGAAGGGCTGTCATGTAAAAGATGGAGCAGATCTATTCTCTCTTGCTCTGGATTGCAAGACTAGATCTAATGGGTGGAAATTACAAGGAAGTTGTTATTGGCTAGATATCAGGAGAAACTGCCGAACTGTAAGAGTGGTTGAGCAGTGGAACAGACTGCCTCGGGAGGTGGTGGGTGCTCCTTCCCTGGATGTTTTCAAGCGGAGGCTGGACAACCATCTTTTGGGTATGTTGTAGGTATGTAGGGCTACCTTTTGGCTATGCTCCTGCAGAGTGCAGGGGGTTGGACTAGATGACCTGCAAGGTCCCTTCCAACTCTAACATTCTATGAGTCTATGAACCCTTTGGGACTCAGATCCACCTTTAAAGCCATTTCCTTTTGGTCGGTCCTATTACAGGGCAGAACCACGTCAGATCTCAGAAGGGACGAGACGAGTCATTCTTGAAAGTATCCCCCCTGCCAAATACTACTGACCTGTGGAATACATAAACACTGTGGAGAAAAGAGTCCTTAGCACAGTTTGTTTAGCTGATCTGGGCAGCACAAACCTAACCGGGGTGTCCATTTTGCCAAAAAGCCAGCGGTGATGCTGGTAGGAAACATGGGTCACAACACACACACACACACACCCCGTTGCAGCATTATGCATCAGGGACGAGGGAGCTGTCTCATTAGTTGTTCGTTGTGCATGGAGGATTTGGCCAGGAGGGGTTGAAGGCTTTGTCAAATGAGCAGTTTCCCTCATGTGCGTGTTGCAGTCCTCTCTGGGGACTGTGCTGTGTTCAGCACTCGCCCTCCTCCTAAATATTTAAATTACACTCTGTGAAATATCTCTACCAGTTGCTGCTCAGCACTTTCGGCTTGATTTAGGAGCTCTGAGTATGCCTGGGAAGTGGGGTTTTTTTGCTTTCCGTTGCTCATCTCGTCAGGAAAATGAACAGCTTCCTGTCAGAGGGATTCCCCCACTTGCCTGTAAGGGGGGCTGTTCACAAAGCCGATTCGGCTGCGTTTGTCTCGATCGCAGCAACTTGCCACATAGACAAGGAAGTGTGGATTCAACATGCAAGTGAAGTGCGCCTTTCCTGGTGAAATCCAGCTTTTGCCAAGTGAGGTAGTGTCTCTTGTCTGTTTAATTACCCATGTCCTGTTTCTCCCAGAAGAACATCAGTGTTGGTCGCCGCAGATGGGAGTGTGGGGGGTGTAATTACAGAGCCTGCTTTTTATGTGAGCATCGGCCTCTTTCCTCTTCCTCCCCTTGTTCTGGCCTCTGCTGTTGATAAAAAGAAGATTTAAAAGAAGTACAGTGAAAGAAAAACAGTTTTTTAGTATCCTGAGCAGAAGGGGGACTCCCTTCCTGGTTATCCCCCCATCAGTCACATATTCCAAGACTTCTGTTCCAAAACTCTCCCTTCCTTTCTTTCCAATTGGGACCCAGAGCAGCTTACATCATTCCCCTCTCCTCCATTTTATCCTCACAACAACCCTGTGGGGAAGGTTAGGCTGAGGAGAGCGTGACTGGCCCAAGATCACACAGCAGGCTTCCATGGCACAAGTGAGGATTCGAACGTGGGTCCCCCAGATACTAGCCTGACACTGTTATTTATTTATTTTATTCTATTTTTATCCTGCCCTTCCCCTCAGGGCGGCTTACGCTACATACAAATAGGTGCATACATTAAAACTCCAAAATATATTAAGAACAAGATGAAGTTAAAATCACAGTGTATAAAACCGTAACTACTCAGAACATAAATATAGGACAAGATGGTGGCATTTTCTCAACATTTAAATGGTTGCCTACCCTTAGTCCCGGCTGTTGGTCGTCAGGTTGGCAATGAGGTTGGTGTTAGGGCCGGGGCCTTGATGTTACAGGCGGCCCCTAATTGAAAGCCTGGTGGAAGAGCTCCGTTTTACAGGCCCTGCGGAACTGCAAAAGGTCCTGTCGTCCGGGAGCTCATTCCACCAGTGAGGGGCCACCACAGAAAAGGCCCTGGCCCTCGTTGCAGCCAGCCTCGCTTCTTTAGGGCCCAGGAGAGCCAGGCGGTTTTGGGATCCCGATCTCAGTGCTCTCTGGGGGACATATGGGGAAAGGCGGTCCCTTAGGTAAGTAGGTCCCTGACCATATAGGGCTTTAAAGGTAAGGACCAGCACCTTGAACTAAATCCGGTATGCTATAGGCAGCCTTCATCACTCTTAATCACTGCACCACACAGGCTGGAGTCAGTTTCTAAAAAGGAGCCCTGACCAGGGCCGGCTTGCCCACTAGGCAAGCTAGGCGCTCACCTAGGGTGTCGGCCCTGCAGGGGCGCCAAAATGCCCCCCCCCCCGTGAAAAGCTCCCCGGGCCGCCCAGCTCCGGCAGCCCTGGCTTTCCTGGGTGCCTTGAGGCTACGAGGCGTTCTAAGCCCGCCCCTTCCCCGGCTCTCCTGGCGCTGGGCCATCTCCAGGCCCCACTGGGAGGTTGGCATCCCCGGTGGGGTGGGCACCCCAGGCTGTCCTGCCTAGGGCACCCAGACACCAGGGGCCGGCCCTGGCCCTGACAAGTAAGGAGAACGTGTGGAGGAGAACCGGCAGCAGGGCTAAGGAGCCAGGAGAAGCCTGCAGGGTCAGGGAAATGGAACGGGAACAGAACGAGGAAGAGAGTGTCTGCAAGCAGCCTGTGGAGGTGCGTGACTGCACAGATAGGGGCTGGGTTTCCCCTGCAAGAGCAGAATGAGGTGTGCGGTGTGGACTGTCCTGCTACAGGCGGGGGTGGGGGGGGGGATGCCATCTTGAATGCTGCCCCATCCACGAGGTGTCTCCCTGTAACTAGAAAATGGGGGGGGTCCCCAGTGCACTCCTTGCTGCGCTCGTTTTCCGTGTCCGGGGATTTTCGTTTTTGCACAAGGAAGCATTCAGAAATAGGACCCCGCTCAGCCACAAGTAGTCGGAAATGATGCTCATTGTGCTGCATGTGTGGATCAGGGCAAACTTTTCATAAGCCACCCTGAGCTTGCTCACGGGGAGGGTGGGATATAAACTGAACAAAATAAATAAATGTATGTTATTCAGGAACAGAAATAGACACGGGCCACTGACGGGGGGACGGGGCAGGACAAGGCACAACATGGAAGGTCTGTGGCCTAAATCCACCTGTGACTGAAGGTACAGATGCAGACTTGCACACACCACACAGCACAGGGATTTGGTGTAGTGGTTAGGAGCGCGGACTCTAATCTGGGAGAACTGGGTTTGATTCTGCACTCCTCCATGTGCAGCTGCTGGTATGGCCTTGGGTCAGTCACAAGTTCTCTCAGAGCTGTTCTCTCAAGAGCAGTCCTCGAAAGAGCTCTCTCAGCCCCACCGACCTCCCAGGGTGTCTGTTGTGGGGAGGGGAAGGGAAAGGAGATTGTAAGCCACTCTGAGACTCCTTCGGATAGTGAAGGGTGGGGTATAAATCCAATCTTTTCTTTTTCTTCTTCTATAACACAGTGGATCACTGTGATTAATGAACAGCCCTGGTTCTTCCTGAGTTCAGATCCCTATTCAGCCCAGGACTCATGACAGCTCTTACCACAGTAACGTAGAAAGCAGAAGTTGCTTTCTTAAAATACTTTAAACTTATTTGCTCCCAACTTCCCCATGTTGTACGGACCCCACTTTACACTTTTGGCAGGAACAGAGGAATATTAAGCCACCCGTCTGGATCGCCCCAGTTAGGTAGCTGCATTTTTCTGAGAACTGGTGTTCCAAATGAAAACGTCAATTGCACAGATATAAAAGAGAAAGTCATGGTGTAAAAAGGTCCCCATTACATCATCCGTGGAAGCTCCCCAGCTGATCTTCATCCCTCACTTGCCAGACGGGAATACCAAGAGGAAGCCTGCAAAGGTTCACAGATTTTGTCTCTGGTTTTCCCGACGCGTGTCAGAAATAACACCCTTCTCTTTTGCAGGACAGGCCGTACAGTTAGCCTCACGGTCGATGTTTTGCTCTCTGCTGTATCCACGGCAGGTGTTTCGAACTGACGAGCCTGTTTTCATTTTGAAACAGAATATCCTGAAAGAACACGCAGACGATGACCAAAACCTTGCCGTTTCCGGGGTCCCTGTGGTATCCTGGCCGAAGAAAAACACAAAGGTAGGAAGTTACCCTTTGCGGCTGTTTCAGTCCCCTGCTTGTTACTTTTTTCACTGCTCATGGATGCCCCTTGGTGGGATACGGCCAGGCAGCAGTTGACTCCTCTGGGTACGTGCCCAAGGCTGGCTCGTGGGCAAAGTCTCCAGGATGAAGCAGGTTTAAAGATGACGGAGGGTTAGTCTGTCTGCTGAATACTGTCACTCTGTAGCAGAGGCCAGAAGATTGATTGATTACATTTATACCCCGCCGGCTCATGGCAGCTTCTTGATGCTTCTTGAAGGGACCACCTTCTCTTGTGTACGCCACCTCATGCCCTTTAGTCTTTAAGAAGGCCCTGCTCTGTTTCCTGCTTTCTACATAAGCAAGCCCTGTCAGGAAACCAGGCTTTCCATAACGGTACTCGTACTGTGGAAGGTTCTCCCTAGACGGGCTGCATCAGGCCCTTTCGGCAGTGTGTTTTCATTGCCGAGCAGTCTCCTGCCTTCTTCAGAGGCTTTGCCCACAAGGTAAGTAATCTGCGTTGTTTTTGGGGACTGGATCATGTTCAGTGTCAGAAACTTTAGTCAGCTGTGCAACTAATCTTCACCGTCGTGGCTTCTGTGCAGGCACACGTGGGACGGCATGATTGCAAGCCAGCCGCGGGGAAAAGCTTCCAGGCTCTGGAGTGCTCCCCCTCCCCTCTGTCAGTAGAGGTCCCTTTTCCCGCCCAAAGGGTCACGTGACAGAGGCGGGGCAAACGCTCTTTCCTTTAGTTTTCTTCTTGCTGCCGTGAGGAGAGGACGTGCTTCTATGCTGCTGCTTCATGGGGCCTCAGGAATAAAACAACATCCATCTACAAATCGGTAGGATGGCTCTATTTAAGAAATGTGGAGAGTGTGGAGTGAAAATGCCTCAAAATGATTATCATTCCTCATGCCTCCCGTGTCTGGGAGAGGGCCACAATACAGCCATGTGCCCAGCTTGTAGACATCTTACTCCTAAGGCACGCGAGGGGAGAGTGGTAAAACTTGAAGCCGCACTTTGGGGAAAGAAGAAGAGGAAGAAGAGATTGGATTTATACCTGAAGGTGCCTCAGAGCAGCTCCTAACCTCTACACCAAACTGGCTGTGGGACCCTGGAGCCCCACGGGGAAAAATGGGTCCAAATGGATAAGGGTGTGAGGGCCATTTTGTGAGTTTGGCACCAATACGCTTGTTATTGGAGCCACAAACTCAAGTCTCTGCCCTGAGATCGGCGATGGAACTGCCTCCAAAAAAGGCTAAAAAGAGAACCGAACCTGGAGCCAAGCATCAACACTGACGATCTTCAGAGTCCTCCTGGCACTGCAATTTGCCATTGGGGTTCGATTTTTGCGTCCAAAGATGACCTTGCCATCAAGAAGGGTATCAAGGTCCTCAGATTCCTCAGAAGACAAGGTTTTCTAGGTGCCTCCCAGGAGCTGCGGTAGCTCAAGTGGTTAAGACGCTAAACTGCAGGCTGTGGAAGGTCAGTAGTTCAGCAGTTCGAGACCCGAGAGTGCCGCATGATGGGGTGAGCTCCCGTCTCTAGTTCCAGCTCCTGCCAACCTAGCAGTTCGAAAGCAAGAAATTGCAAGTAGATAAATAGGTACCACTTTGGTGGGAAGGTAACAGCGTTCCGTGCGCCTTGGTGTTTAGTCATGCCGGCCACATGACCACAGAAACGTCTTCGGACAGCGCTGGCTCTTCGGCTTTGAAACGGAGATGAGCACCGCAACCCTAGAGTCGGATTCGACTGGCTTTCGAGCAAGGGAACCTTTACCTTTGCCTACCCAAGGGCCCACACGCATCACAAGACAAAAGGCTACCAGATCCACAGCCACCAAATCAGTGGCCATCTCAGCAAAATCCATGGGGCCCTGTGGCACTTCCACTTTTGCAAAGGTTACAAGACATAGCTTTAGCCATCTGGGCTAAACCGGCCTCAACGTCAGCATCATCAGAGAAGCTGGAAAACCTCTAGAGGATCAGGGAAGAAGGCTGTGACTTCTTGTTTCGCCACCCTCAAGCAAATGCCATAGTCTCAGAAGTCTTACCAGCCAAGGGAAGAGCTGGAAGCCATTCATCCTTCCTCGATGAAGAGGGCAGAAGACTTGAGATGCTGGGCAGGAAGATCTTCTCCTCCGGGGTTATGGGATTGAGAGAGGCAAGAAGTTTCTAGGTGGGCAATGGGGTCAAAGCATCGGTGGGCCTTGCAGAGTCAGAACAGGAAGAAGAGAAGGAGGAGACAGGATTTATACCCCGCCCTTCACTTGGAGTCTCAGAGCAGCTTACAGTCCCCTTCCTCTCCCTGGAACAGACACCCTGTGATGTAGGTGGGGCTGAGAGAGCTCTCTTGAGAACTGCTCTGAGAGAACTGTGGCTTGCCCAAGGTCACACCAGCAGCTGCATGTGGAGGAGTGGGGTATCAAACCCGGTCCATGTTCTTAACCACTACACTAAACTGGCTGTCATCAAGCATCAAGCCTTGACCTCCCAACCCCCAGGACAGGGTTCCCAAGGGGGGCATGATCTGGCAGAAACCCTGACTCTGGACTTAACAGGGGAAGCTGCTGAGAGCAATCTCCTGAGCTGGATTAGAGGGGAGATGCAGAGGAAAATCAGAGACACCATTTTCCAAGCTATCCCAATATTTGAGTCTCCTAGCAGGCTCAGCCGCCACTTTTCCTCCAGTTCCATATCAGGCAACAAGCTCCCATTCTTCTTCCCAGCCCAAAAGAAGGAGATTAGATTGCCCTGCTGGGCACAGTAGGGAGACAAGACCCTTTTTGGGGAATAAATATGAGTTCAATGGCTCTGATTCCTCTGCCCATTAGGAAGAGGGGGAGTTATCAGATGAGGAAGAGCCTGTGGGGAACACTGTGGGGACTCATCTTTTCCCACAGGAAGTTTTCCACAAGATTCTGCCAAAAGTGCTTCACATTGTGGAATTAATTCCAATCAAGAGCAAAGAAGCGGAAGCTCCTGACCCCAAAAACCTGCAGGATCAGCTAGAGCATTCCCAAGAGCTGGGTCCTTCCCCCATAGGGATCCCATTCCCTGCAGTGCTTGTCAGAGTGGGAGGCACCAGGCAGGCCCAAATCAAATCCATCCCATCATTTCCAAGTTTTACAGCTTAGTACCAGATCCAGTGGAAAAATTTAAACTCCCTCTGGTGGACGATCCAGTAACTAGTCTGTGTTCCAGCTCAGTCCTACCAGCAGAGGCAGATGGTCTACCCAGGGAAATGAGATTGTAAGCCGCTCTGAGACTCCTTTTGTAGTGAAGAGCAGGGTGTAAATCCAATCTCTTCTTCTCCTTCATTCCTATAGGAGGATTGAGCTGGCCCTGTGTAAGAACTTTGAGGCCTCTTCAGCCTCCCTCAGAGCATCCACAGCTAGTTCCCTATTTGCTAGAGTAATATTCTCTTGGGCTTCAGACTTGCTGGCGGTAAACAGTAACATCCCTAAAGAACTGAAGGATGAACTAAAGAAAATAGCACTGACTGATGCTTTCTCCGCAGACGCCTCAGTGGACTCCATTTAACTGTCAGACAGGGCATTAGCCTCCGGTGTAACTGCCAGAAGGAATACCTGGCTTCGTAGTTAGGAGGTGGACTGTTCATCCCAAGCCAAAGTAGTGAGTGTTCCCTTTAGAGGCATCCATCTATTTGGGAACAGCATGCACAGATATCTGGTTGAGGATAAGGACAAAAAGAAGTCACTACTGTCCCGCAGAAAGGACAGTAAGACCAAGAAGCACTTCTTTTCCTTTTGTGACTCTAAGCATACCCCAAGCTTTTGTTCACCTCCTAGACAATTCATGGGGAGATGGCAGCCATAAGAACATAAGAGAAGCCAATGTTGGATCAGGCCAATGGCCCATCCAGTCCAACACTCTGTCACACAGTGGCCAAAAATACCAGATGCCATCAGGAGGTCCAGCAGTGGGGCCAGGGCACGAGAAGCCCTCTCACTGTTGCCCCCCCAAGCATCAAGAATACAGGCCATCACTTGCCCCAGCCTGAGAGTTCCTCTCTATACCTTGTGGCTAATAGCCACCGATGGACCTCTGCGCCAGATGTTTATCTAATTTTCTCTTGAAGCCATCCATGCTTGTAGCCACCGCCACCTCCTCTGGCAGTGAATACCATGTGTTAATCACTCTCTGGGTGAAGAAATACTTCCTTTTATCCGTTCTAACCCAACTGCTCAGCAATTTCATTGAGTGTCCAAACATCCAAGTGGACATAATTCTTCCTTCTCAAGATCACCAGGTCTGAGTCCAAAGAATCCAAAAAGGAGCCATTCAGTATGACAATATCAGAGACTCAGAGGCGCCAGAGATAGGAGGTCATCTTCAATTTTTTGCAGGTCAGTGGGAGGCTATTGGGTTCCAGATGCTGTTATCAAATGGATACTCAATAGAGCTTGGTTCCTCCCAACAAATTTCTTCAGGTGCCAAGAAACTGTTGCCCACAAAAACACCATCTTCTTCTCAAGGCCATTCAACATCTCCTAGACATAGGAGCCATAGAGCCTGTGCCAGAGTCCCAAAAATCCTTGGGGGTTTACTCAGTCTTTGTTATTGTCCCAAAAAAGAACCGGGGATGTGAGGGCCATTTTAGATCAGGCGGATAAAAAAAGACAAAGTTCAGGATGGAAACCCTAAAGTCCATACTAGCGTCCATCCAGAAGGGAGATTTCCTAGCATCAATAGATCTCTCAGAGGCCTATTTGAATATCTCAGCCAGGAAGTCACATCGCGGAGGTTCCTGTGTTTTTCATACGACAGGCTCCAGTTTCGCTACAGGGCCCCCTCCCCTTTGGTCTCAAAACAGCACCAAGAGTGTTCACCAAAGTCTTGGTCTCACTGATTAGCACACCTGAGAACCAAGGGAGTGTCCATATTCCCATTTTTAGACCACATATTAATCAGGCCCCCATCTCACTTGCAGGGGATGGGGAAAGTGCATCAGGTAGTGACATGCCTCCAGAACCACAGGTTCATCATCCACTGGAAGAAAAGCAATCTTTCCCATATCTCAAAGGGTCCTTCATTTAGGAGTAGTCATAGACACAGTTCAGGACAGAGTTTTCCTATCACAGGAGAGACTGGAGAAAATAACTTCTGCAGTACAGATGCTCATGAATCAATCCCACATAGAGGTGATGTTCCTGGCAAAATTGCTGGGGATGACGATATCCTGTCAGAATATTATCCTGTGGTCCAGATTTCATGCTTGCCCACTTCAGGGGTTTCCCCTACTTTTCCAGAGCCACATAGCCAGCAAGAGTTTCAAGTTGGTTCAGTTAGATCACTCCTTGAGTCAGGAACTGCAATGGTGGATAAATCCTTCCAGGTTCCAGGAGGGAACTACACTTTGGGAACCACAGAGGACAAAGTTGAACCTCAGATGCCAGCCTCTCTGGCTGGGGGGTTCATGCACAGGGAAGAACGGCCCAGGACCTCTGAACTCGGGAAGAGTAATCACGGAGCATCAAGTTTCTGGAGCTCAGGGTGATAACATTAGGACTGATATAATTCCAACATCTTCTGGCAGCACAACACATCATTGTTCATACGGACTATATGACAGCCAAATCCTATGCCAATCACCGAGTGGGGTACCAAATCCAAATTACTGCATGCAGAGGTGAAGAGGTTGATGCAGTGGGCAGAGATCCATCTGAAGTCAATCGAGGTTGTTCATGTAGTAGGACAGAACACTTTAGTGGACCAACTCAGTCGGAGGACTCTAAATCAGGGAGAGTGGATGCTGAACAGGGAAACTTTCCAGCAGATATGCCTTAAGTTCGGCAAGGTGGAAGTGGGCCTGTTTGCGACAGAGCAAAACTCCCAAATGCCCTGGTTTGTCTCAAGAACAAGACTGCCACAGGCTGTGGGGTAGATGCCTGAAGCTGCAACTGGCCAAAACTGCTATTGTACGCCTTTCCACCCACACAGCTAATCCAAAGGGTGATTCATAGATCTCAGGGCAGAAGTAGTGGTGGCGGCGGCTCCCTTTTGGACGAGGAGGTCATGGTTCCAGGACCTTCTCGGGCTGTCCACCCAGGAACCCTGGCATCTTCCAATCAGGAAGGACCTTCTGAGACAGGGAGACATTCTTCCTCCTCAGCCAGGGCTGCTAACGCTCACAGCTTGGAGGCTGAGTGGCTGCCACTTACAGAAGCAGGATACACAAGACAAGGTTGTTAACACCATGGTAGTCTCTAGGAAAGGTTCCACCAATAGAGTTTATACCAACACATGGCAAGTTTTCCAGTCCTCGTGTTCCCCTAAGGGGATATAGAACCACTTTCAGCCAAAGTGGGGAGAGCTGCTTTTTCCCCGCAGGGAGCTTTAGACAAGGGACTTAGCACCAGCACCCTAAAGAGGCAGGTGGCATGGCAGCTGTTTCAGCCATCAGGGGTGCCAAAAAGAGAGGTTATTGTCACGACATCCCCATGTTAGAAGGTTCCTAAGGGGTACTGCCTTGATTAACCCTCCGCAGACACATTGCTTCCCAACTTGGAGCTTAAATACAGTACTCAAAGCTCTCTCTAAGCATCCCTTTGAGCCCAAGGCCACTTGTCCTCTCAAGAAACTCACCTTCAAACCCACCTTCCCGATCAGCATTACGTCTGCCAGGAGGATGTCAGAACGCAAAGCCCTCTCAGAAGAAAAGAGTAGTGCTTTGCCCAGACCCAGCCTTCATTCCAAAGGTAAATTTGGCTTTTCACAGGTCGGAGGAATCGGTCCTTCCCACTTTCTGCCCTAATCCCAAACACCGCCAGAAGGAATGGCGCTGTTTGGATATTAAGAGGGCATTGAGTTTCTACCTTGATAGGACTAGATCCTTTCAGACGACTGATGCTATGTTTGTATTTTCAGGAAGGCTTCCTTGAGTCGCAACCTATCTGTGCCTATTATCAGTAGATGAGTTAGGGGCTGTATACTCCTCGCATAAAAGTCCACAGGTTTGGAACCCCCTCTGGGAGTTACAGTACGTTCCTTTAGAGGAGTGACAACATCCACAGCCCATAGATCACTTCCTTCCATGGAGGTCATATGTAAGGCTGCAACTTGGAGGTCGGTTCATTTCTTCACCAAGCACTATAGGATTGATAAGTTAGCTTCAGCTGAGGCTGCCTTTGGTAGAAGGGTCCTGCAGCACGCTCTTTTGGTGTAGGGGCTGAGTCCTCCCTCCCTGGGCACACGGCTTTTCTATGTCCCAGACGCAGAGACTGCCCTACCCCGGACCGCTGGAGAATGGAAGATTTGTGTCGCCTACTGTGAATCTTCCTTCTCGGTGGTCCAGGGGTGGGGCAGTTTCTCCCCACCCGTGGGTAGAATTAGTGACGCGGCTCCTGAAGTGGGGGAGGGCGTGCTGTATGGATAGAGGGCCCCCCACTCCCTGGGGGCATTCATGCAGGTTCACCTTGGAGAATGGTCTCATAGCTCTGCATGCACTTTTAGCACGATTGTCTGGTTAGTTCTTCCTCCAAATTGTTAGGTTCTTTCCTGGTTTCTTGTGTTTTTATGAAATTTGTTGAGAGGAGCATTACTGCTTCTGGACCAGTCTGGGTTCAGAGGGGGAAGCCCGTCCCCCTAGGAATTTGTGCGAAATCAGCAACCCTGCCTGTCAGGAGGGAGGAACTTCCAGGTGTAAAGACTGCCCCACCCCCTGGAACACCAAGAAGGGAGATTCACGGCAGGTGACACAAATCTTCCATTTCTCCGCTGTGGGCTGCCAATCATGCAGGGACCTGAGGGAAGGAGTGCTCTCCCCGCCTCTGTCATGGGACCCTTTGGGTGGGACAAGGGACCTCTGTAGACAGAGGGAGGCAGAGCACTCCAAAGCCTAGAAGGTTCTTCAGAAAAGCTTGGAATCTCTTCTCCATGGCTGGCCTGCAATTACGCAATCCCATGTGTGCCTGCGCTCAATGAACAACAGTTATAGGTAAGTGCAACCCCGTTCTACAATTTTTATAGTGTGTGTTTCTCTCTACTCAAGTTATTTTTGAGTGCCTTACGAGAGGAAGAGAACAGTGTCTAATTTGTTTTAATGAAGAAATCACAAGCAGAAGATGCAAAATTTAAGCAGTTCTGAGTTGGGAATGAAGAGCTCAGCTCCATTCAGACGCCACCAACGCACTGCAGAAGAAGGTGTTCATGTGCAAATTGCCAGCCCCCTGATTGGCTGTTAGCTGCTATACTACTAACTGTGACTGGCCATGATGTTCCAGCTGACAAACCAAAGTTGTGGCTGCTCCATCCAGAGCCTGAATAGCTAAGCAGATAGGAAATGAAAGCAGATAAGATGCTCAAGCGACATTTCTGTAGCTGAAACTACAGTTTGGATCTAAACTTAGGGTAAGCATAAACCAAGGCTTGGCATGTTTTCTTGATTTGAGCTCATGAGTCATTCAGCTCCTAATGGATCAGGTACCAGATCCATTCCGAAAGCAAGCCAATATCGAGGTGCTGTTAAAGAAAAAATGCCTTTTTATTTGACAAAGTAATTAAAGACAATCCTGACTGCTAGAAGTTGGTTTATGTTTCTCGTAACCTGGGTCCAAGAGCATGCTGACGACCTCTTCCCTCCCAGAGAGAGAACACGACTCCTGTTTGGAGGGGTTTTACTCTTAGCAGCATATCTGAAAGTGGATTAAACCCAGTGACTACAAGGAGGTTTTTGCTTTAAACAGTTTAACTGAACTTTGACCTTGAATCAGATTTGTAATCAAGGTTTAAATCAGACAGGCTTAAATTGACTTGGGAGTACAGGCAGGCCAACATTAAATAGATTGCCAGCTGTGGCAGGTTTGGGGGCAAAACAGAAAGAAATTTTTCTGTGTTCCTTTGCTGCTGCTACTGCTTTTTACACCTAATGTCTGAGTGGCAAGGAGGCATGGTAAGGATTTTCAAACTGGGCATGACTGAAGTGTTTCCTGGATTGCAGTAAATGAAAAAGAAACCTGGTTGCTTGGAAATCTTGTATGAAAGTGGGAAAACATTTTTTGTAGGTAGAATACGAACTGCATCAGAAGACCTTCACTGGGACCTTCTCTTTAACTGTGGGGGAAACAGGAAGTCCCCCAGATTGCTTTCTAACAGCTTCAAGAGGCTGCATTGGTGAAGCGGTTTCTTCTTCACATTTCTCATTCTTTGCCTACTGCTGCAACTGTTGTTTGAAGCATCGTTGCAGTCTGCAGGTGAAAGGTATCCGACGAAGGGAGCATTGACTCTCAAAAGCTTATATTCCCAAAATATTTTCGGTCTCTAAGGTGCTGCCGGGCTCTCGCTGTTAAACACGATCTCCAACTTCTTCTGTTGAGATCATTCAGGAGTCTCTCTTACAGGGCTGCCTTTCGAAGACTGTTCAGAAGTCTGAACTATTGCAGTTAGTGAATGGTGACTTGCTGATAAGAAAGGCAAGATTCGTGTCCAGCAACACCTTAAAGACCAACAAGATTTTTCCAGGGTATAAGAGAGCCAGTTTGGTGTTGTGGTTAAGTGTGTGGATTCTAATCTGGGAGAACCGGGTTTGATTCCCCACTCCTCCACTTGCATCTGCTGATGTGACCTTGGATCAGTTACAAGCTCTGTCAGAGCTGTTCTTGAAAAAGAGCAGTTGCTGTCAGAGCTCTCTCAGCCCCACCTACCTCACAGGGTGTCTGTTTTGGGGAGGGGAAGGGAAAGGAGTTTGTAAGCCGCTCTGAGACTCCCTTGGGTAGTGAAGGGCGGGGTATAAATCCAATCTCCTCCTCCTCCTCCTCCTCTGATAGTGAGAGAGTTGGAATCCTGTTCGCGGGGAGGGCAGGGTAGAAATCACATAAATAAATAAATCCAAGTCTTATGAGGAAAGGCTGAACACAAAACAAAAACACAAATACTGTTTTTAAAAGACTTCCAAATGCCAGCCATTTTCACCTGGGACTTCAAATATTTGCTGATTTTAGTGACTGTTTAAATCTTAACAAGATTTAAGTCCTGTGGCACCTTTAACACAACAAAGTTTAATTCTGGGTACTGTGCATGCACATGAAAGCTTATACCCAGAATTAAACTTTGTTGTTTTAAAGGTGCCCACTGGACTCAAAACTTTGTTCTGTCTCTTCAGACTGACAGGGCTACCTCACCTGAATCTGTTAAAACCTTAGTGTGGAAGCTGTTTGAGAGTGTTATGCTGGGAGTGCAGGGCTGGCCCATTACAAACAAAATCAATAAATACATCACGTGCAGTGTTCCCTCTAAGCTGAGTTAGTGTGAGCCAGCTCACAGTTTTTTAGCCTCCGGATCACGCATTTTTGTCTCAGCTCAGGAAGGAGGGTCCCAGAGCAGACTAATTTATGCAGGAGCCAAATCACTCGCCCACAACTTTAGTGCCAGTAGCTCACAAAGTACAGTTTTTGCTCACAAGACCCCACAGCTTAGAGGGTGCACTGATCACATGTATCCCAGCTTCCCCCCAGGGAGCACCAGGCAGGCACTGCTGGGCTCCTTGTATAGTCTCCCAGCCAGGCACTCGCTTGGTGTCAGTTTGGTGTAGTAATCACATGCGTGGACTCTAATCTGGGAGAACGGGGTTTGATTCCCCACTTCTCCACTCGCAGCTGCTGGATGACCTTGGGCAAGCCATAGTTCTGTCTGAGCTGTCCTTGCAAGAGCAGTACTCTCAGAGCTCTCTCAACCCCACCTCCCTCACAGGGTGTCTGGGGAGGGGAAGGGAAAGGAGTTTGTAAGCCGCTCTGAGACTCTGAGTGAAGGGCAGGGTATAAATCCAATCTCCTCCTCCTCCTCCTCCTTCAAGACTGCTGCCTCCTTTGCCTTCAGATCCCACCCTTGACTCACGTGTTCTCAGACACTTGCTTAATATGCAGGATTGCGGTTCCTACAGTTACAAAAAGCCTCTTGTGGTTCCTTAAAGGGTGGGTTTATTGTAACGTAAGCTGTTGTGGTTAGAGACCACTTTATCAGATGCATGAAGTGAGTCCTGTGCAGATAAATACACCCAGAGGGGGGAAACTGCCGAGGGTATGGTTGAAAGGCCAAGTGGGTGATCAGCAGTAATTCCAGGCAATAAATCGGAAGTGGGAGCAAGGCTGGGTCTGATCAGCATGCTAGAGCCCGGGGTACACAGGCGGGAGGCAAGCGAGCAGGCTCATCATGTGCAGAGTGGTATGTGCAAATGGCTAGTTTGGCTACAGGAAGGGGGCTGAAGACCAAAAATGCTTCAAGGGCCGGATCAGGATCAAACCCTCATGGCATTTTTAAGTGGCCGAATTTGTGGCCTGCGGTATTGCCTGGTCCGGCACTGAGCACCATTTGCAGACTCACCAGAAAGCAGGAGGAAGTCTGGGAAAACTGGAAGCAACACTTCTGGTTAGTGGAAGAGGGAGGGCAACATGGAGCTTACCACCCCTCCAATCGGAGAAGGACGGGAAGGGTTGGAGAAGTGAAAGAGGTGCGACTGGTCCACTTGCATGCGAGCTAGTTGTGAAGAAGTCTTTGGTAAGAAGGCAACCGTGGTCCCAATAATAGCCTTGATTATTTACTTCATCCATGGCTTCCAATGCTGGGTGACAATCTCGTTCCGTCAGAATCTCCTTTTTTGGATTTTGTGCTTCAAAAGCGTGAACATAACATAAGAACATAAGAGAAGCCAATGCTGAATCAGGCCAATGGCCCATCTAGTCCAACACTCTGTCACACAGTGGCCAAAATATACCAGGTGCCATCAGGAGGTCCAGCAGTGGGGCCAGGACACTGGAAGCCCTCCCACTGCTGCCCCCGCCCCAGCACCAGGAATAGAGTGCATCACCTGCCCCAGACAGAGAGTTCCCATCTATACCCCGTGGCTAATAGCCACTGATGGACTTCTGCTCCATATGTTTATCTAATTCCCTCTTGAAACTGTCCATGCTTGTAGCCGCCACCACCTCCTGTGGCCGTGAATTCCATGTGTTAATCACTCTTTGGGTGAAGAAGTACTTCCTTTAATCTGTTCTAACCCGACTGCTCAGCAATTTCAATGGAGTGCCCACGAGTTCTTGTATTGTGATAAAGGGAGAAAAGTACTTCTTTCTCAACCTGCCCAATCCCATTCATAATCTTATAAACCTTGATCATGTCACCCCTCAGCCGTTGTTTCTCCAAGCTAAAGAGCCCCAAGCATTTTAACCAAGCGTGGAGCACTTTTATAGCAGCTTCAGCTGATCTTTTGGACTGCCTTTGTTTAGATGGCCATACTTTGGGTCCGGTTTGGCCAGTACTCAAATCTGGTGTGGTCTCAAGTGATACTTTGATGGAGATAGGGAGATGGTCACAACTTCATATATTCCCTGCCTTTCTCCCTAATGGGGGACTGAAAGCCACTTGTATTCTTCTCCTCTCCCCCATTTTGGTGTAGTGGTTAAGTGTGCAGACTCTAATCTGGGAGAACCGGGTTTGGTTCCCCACTCCTACCTTCTGGATGACCTTGGGCAAGCCATAGTTCTGTCAGAGCTGTTCTCTCAAGGACAGTTCTCGAAAGAGCTCTCTCAGCCCCACCTACCTCACAAGGTGTCTGTTGTGGGGAGGGGAAGGGAAAGGAGTTTGTAAGCCGCTCTGAGACGCCTTTGGGTAGTGAACGGCGGGGTATAAATCCAATCTCCTCCTCCTCCTCCTCCTTCTATTTTATCCTCACAACCACCCTGTGAGATGGGTTAGGCTGAGCAGATGTGACTGGCCCAGTGGCCCACAATCACCCAGTGAGCTTTCACGGCAGAGCAGGAATTCAGAACTGGGCTTCCCACATCCTAGTTGGACAGTCCGACCGCTACACCCCCCCTCTGGCTCATTATTTATGTCGAAATATACAGTAACGGTGCCTTGGCTGTGCTGGTTCGGCTTCTCGGGATTCTTCTGAAGGACCTTTGCGCCTTCCTTCACGAACCAGAGACGGTCTCAAGGGGGCTCTGATTCAGTCAGGCCCAGTAGCCAGTCCCAGCCTTGTATTCCTTTTACCAGCCTGCCCCCATTATAGCCTAGGGCAGAGGGTGTCGAACTCATTTGTTACGAGGGCCGGATCGGACATAAATGTCACTTTGTCGGGCTGGACCACGTGTGCCATAAAACTTAATGCCAGGTCCCGGAGATATAAACTGTATTAAGGGCAGCAGCTCCTAAGCTCCGAGTGGGTGTATCCTCATAAGAACATAAGAGAAGCCAATGTTGAATCAGGCCAATGGCCCATCTAGTCCAACACTCTGTCACACAGCGGCCAAAATATACCAGGTGCCATCAGGAGGTCCAGCAGTGGGGCCAGGGCACCAGAAGCCCTCCCACTGCTGCCCCCTCCAGCACCAAGAATAGAGTGCATCACCTGCCCCAGACTCGCTGCAAGTCCCCATGGCCCCGGAGTGGTGTGCAAAGGAAAACCCACATGGGCAGGCTGGAGAGGCAGCAGTGCAGCACTAGGCAGGCGCTCCCATGATGCTCGACTGCTGCAGATGAGGTTGTTCTGCCGTGCTGAAGCCCAGCACGCCCTCCCTTGCACCGGTTGCTTGCGGGCCGCATAAGAGCCCTGGATGGGCCGGTGCTGGCCCCCGGGCCTTATGTTTGACACCCCTGGCCTAGAGATGCTGTAAAAAACTGGCAGACTATTCTGGGCCTGGCAAAGGCAGGCCGGCCAGGTGCTAAGCAAAATGGCAGAGAGAGAGATGCCAACAAAACGAAGGCATATTGGTCTTCTTGGCAACAGGGAGGGGGGGTTGCTACATTGCGCTTTCTGATTGATCATGCTCTGTCGGGAAACCAGAAGCTGCCCCTGCCGCCGAAAGCCACTTGCCAGAGGAGTGGTCCGCCCCTACCGGGGAGCTTCCTGATGGGCCCCTGCCCTGGTCAGGAACCAGGGGTGCTGCCAACACCCCAGGGGACACCCGGCTCAGGCCTGAGTCGCGGCAGCAGTGACGACCCTGACCCAGATCTGAGCCACCCCAGCAGCACTGCCTTGCAGGGACCACGTAGTCCAGCTTGCTCCAGGGTTGGCGCAGCATCCGAGTCCACCCAATTAGCCCTTCCCCGGTTGAGGGGAAGGGGGGAAAAGCCAGAGGAAGCTCTTGAGACCAGAACAATATCCAGATATTGTTCTGATATAACAGTCCGTTCAGGAAAAGCACACATTCTTCCTGAAGGAAAGAGCCTGCTCCTTCCTCTGCGCCGAAATCAAACAAGTAAGCTGCAAGGACTGTGCCGGCTTGGTTCTGGGTTTCCCTTCTGGAGAATTTGGCCAGTGCAATGGAAAGCTGCCGGTGGGCCTAAGAATTAGCTGCGTCTGGAAGCTGCGGGTTCAGGCCTCACGTTGGCCACACACCACACCGTGTTCCCTCTAAGCCGAGTTGGTGTGACCTAGCTCACAGTTTTTTAGCCTCCAGCTCATACATTTTTGTCTTTAGCTCAGGAAGGAGGGCTCCAGAGCAAACTAATTTATGCAGCAGCCAAATCGCTCGCTCACAACTTTAATGCCAGAGTAGCTCACAAAGTAGAATTTTTGCTCACAAGACTCCGCAGCTTAGAGGGAGCTGCATATCTTTGGAGCAGCTCCTGTTCTCTGAGCGTCAAGAGATCAAGGCACATTTTATAATGTACCTCACAGAACAGTTATCAGGGCTTGTCGATTGTGCTTTTAACAGCCGTCCGCGGGCTGTAACGGGGCACAGTAGCCAACTTTTGTTTTCTACTAGCCAGCTGTAAAGTCCAATCCCACCATAACACCTAGACCAATAAGAATAAAAGGGATGTGGTTATTTAACCTAAAATAATTCAACTCACTATTTTCAGTCTTGTCTAAATTAATGAATACATGAAATGACTTTCACTCTTAAGCTGTGATTAATTCTGTAACTTTAACTAGCTTGCCCTTTCAGTTTCATAAATGTTTTGTCAGCAAATGACAGATGTTTTGTACAAGCTCAGATGCTTGTACAAAATGCACCATTTCTGGTGAAGGAAATTTTCACAAAATGTGAAGAAACTGGGACCAGTCAGTAACTTCTTTATATTTGGGGGTCTTGTTTACACACAGCCTATAGTATCCGCTGTTAAAAGAACCGGGACAGTGTTTATTTTAAATTCCTGTTCAGAAGTATGTATTGCAATCGTGAAGAGGACCGAGAGGCTGACCAAGAACAAGGAAGTTCTGTGGCACTTTAACATGCTTTTGAGGGCACGAGTTCATAGAACACAGCCCCGCCAGTTTAGAGAACAGTTCTTCCAGAGATTTGGGTGAGGGAGATAGCGAGAAGCTTCCGGAATTCCGACACTGGCCTCTCAAAAAGATATCTGGTGGCAGGGCAGAATCGGTGGGCAAGATCTTCAGGCCCACTACTGCTCAGTCTAAAAAATGCAAGGCTGGCTAGACCAGTGGGCCAGCTCAGTATGAAATCACTAGCAGATCTTCAAAGCAACAATCCTGCACAGTTGTTGTTCTGTCGCACAGTCGAGTCCGACTCTTCGCGACCCCACAGACCATATCACGCCAGGCCCTCCTGTCTTCCACTGTCCTCTGGAGTTTGCTTAATTTCATGTTCGTTGCATCGATAACACTGTCTATCCATCTCATCCTTTGCCATCCCCTTCTTCTTTGACCTTCAATCTTTCCCAGCATCAGGGTCTTCTCCAGTGACAGCTCCCTTCTCATTTGGTGGCCCAAGTCTTTGAGCTTCAGCTTCAGTCTCTGGCCTTCCGGGGAACAGTCAGGGTTGATTTCTTTTAGGATTGACTGATTCGATCTCCTTGCAGTCCAGGGGACTCTCAGGAGTCTTCTCCAGCACCATAATTCAAAAGCATCTATTCTTCGGCGCTCGGCCTTCTTTATAGTCCAACTCTCGCAGCTGTACATTACTACTGGGAATACCATTGCTTTGACCATGCGGACTTTTGTTGGCAGGGTGATGTCTCTACTGCACAGTTACTTGACAATAAGCCCCACTGAACTGAGTAGCACTTCCTTCTCAGTGTATATATGCTATGTAAAGAAACCAGACAGAACATCCCTAGCCATTGGGTATGAAAAAAGCTTTTTATTAGAAAAGAATCTGAATTAAAGTCCCACCTGTCCTCCAGACCAGTTCAGACTGGTGCACCGTTGTTCTCCAGCTCGATGAGGCCGGTTAGGCAGAGAGCGAGCAAGGCCAAGTCGGCAGCTGAACCCACATCTTCCCAGTCTGCTGTTCTAGCCACTGCACCAGCTTATCTCATACATCTGTACTCTGCACATGCTTAAGGGCACTGTTCTCCACAGTTTCCCAGGTTAAGCCCTGGTCCAAATTAAGCCCCAGCGGATTGTCTCTGAAGGGATTCAGTGTGCAAATAAATCCGATTCTGCCACGAAAGTGTCAGAATAGCAGAATACAGCCAGGGTAAAGCTTCTGCTCTGAGCAGAAAAGGCCCTTTTCTAAGATAGGAGTTGCACATGTCTGTTGGCCCCTGGTATCTATGTGAAACAAGAACGATTGGTCCACAGGGGAGAAGGAACCCAGGAGCTAGAAATGTCAGCCAAGCAGGGAGATTGAGTGTTGAGGGACAGGGAGATGCAGCTCCAAATCCCCTTCCCATGGAACTGACTGGACTACTCTGGGCCAGTCATTCTCTCTCTTGGCCCTCGCAGGGCTGTTGTGAGGATGAAATTAAAGAATAATACTCCGTATCCAGAGCTCCTTGTTAGAGAAGGCCAAGACACAATAAAGTACACAGGGTGAAATATCTAATCTACTCACAAACACCAAGACAGACTAGAAGACAGGGTCGGTGGTTACCCACAAATAGAAGTGTATGGGATGTCAAGCTTACACCTTGAAAATCTTGTTGGCTTGGGGATCTCACCCCTCCAGCTGGGGCCTGGAGATCTCCCAAAATTCCAGCTGCTCCTCTGGAGAAAATGGCTGCTTTGGAGGGTGGATCCTGAGCCCCTATGTCTCACTGGGTGCCTTCCCCAGGCCCCGCCCCCTTCCAAGCTCCACCCCCAAATCTCCAGGAATGGGCCATCCCAGAGCTGGGAACCCTATGCTGGCCTCTGACGTGCTCCTGGATTCAAATTTACCATTTCCAGCAGCTGCCAAGCCGATGCCCCCAGCCCCTCTGACGGTCAGCCTGTGTATCTGGAGGAATCCTTTTCCTAACAGTCTCTTCAGTAACCGTATGGAAACCTTGCTTCTTTCTCCCTTCATCTTCATCCCCGTCGTTTTCATAAGACATTTCCCCCAAGTCAGGGCCTTCCACGGGGACAGATCAAGACGGGTTGCCGTGTCAGTCTGTCTGTAGCAGCAGAACAGAGCAGGAGTCCAGCAGCACCTGAAAAGACTAACACAATTTGTGGTAGGCTATGAGCTTTTGTAAGAAGAGAAGAGATTGGATTTATACCCCGCCCTTCACTACCCAAGGGAGTCTCAGAGCGGCTTACAAACTCCTTTCCCTTCCCCTCCCCACAACAGACACCCTGTGAGGCAAGTGGGGCTGAGAGAGCTCTGACAGAAACTGCTCTTTTTTCAAGGACAGCTCTGACAGAGCTGTGGTTTGGCTAAGGTCATCCAGCAGCTGCAAGTGGAGGAGTGGGGAATCAAACCCGGTTCTCTCAGATTAGAGTCTACGCACTTAACCACTACACCAAACTGGGGAGGGGAAGGAGCTGCGGTGGCTCAAGTGGTTAAGACGCTGAACTGCAGGCTGGAAGGTCAGTAGTTTTGCAGTTCAAGACCTGAGCGCCACATGATGTAGTGAGCTCCCGTCTTTGGTTCCAGCTCCTGCCAACCTAGTGGGTTCGAAAGCAAGAAATTGCAAGTAGATAAATAGGTACTGCTTCGATGGGACGGTAACAGCGTTCCGTGTGCTTCGGCGTCTAGTCACGCCGGCCACATGACCATGGAAACTTCTTCGGACAGCGCTGGGTCTTCACTCTTCAGCTTGGAAACGGAGATGAGCGCTGCACCCCTAGAGTTGGGTTGGGCTGGCTTTTGAGGAAGGGAAACCTTTACCTTATGAGCTTTCCTGAGTCGCTGCTCACTTCTTTAGATCCGAAGTACCGTAGTGACTTACAGCAACAAATCGATTTGTTCTACTTCAGGGTGATATAGTATTTTCAAGTTCCATCATGATTTTAAATGGCTACCTTAGTGCTTTCTATTTACCGTTATGATGAGGCATGTTTATGTCTATGTTCTATTCTGCTCTAGGATCGTAGAAGTGAGCAGTTATGAAAGCGCATCCCCCGGTGCAAATTTTGTTAGCCTGGAAGGTGCTCCTCCTGGACTCTTGCTCCCCCCCCCTTTATCCTTCCTAACCGGCCCCCTCTTACGTAACGCTGCCCCCCCCCTTCTCCAGTATCAACTTTTGTTATCTGCAGGCAGTGAAAAACGAGACTCTCGCACTACCCCGACGGGTCGCTTGGCCACAGCAGGAAAGGCGCCCAGCCCGTCCCGACCGGGCGGCGGCGGCGGCTGGGCTTGCCTCCTTCCCGGGGTGGGGGGGTCGCCTCTTTCCTTGGCCCGGGTGGTTAGCGGCTGTGTCTCTCTCCCCCCCCCCCTTTTGTGCGGGCCACGCACCGGCTGGCCGGGCGGGGATTGGCTGGGCTCGGAGGGGCCCGCCCCTTCCTGGTTCGGCAGGCATGCATATGCATGAGGCTGGCTTCCTCCTCCTCTTGTGTGTAAAGCGAAGAAGGCGGAGCCGCGCCGCCCGCTCCTCCAGCCATGTCAGCCCGCTCCCGCCTGGGCCCACCATGAGCGATGGCCATGTCTGTGAGCCCCGACGAGGAGGACTACGACTCGGAGCAGGAGCAGGTCCGCGGCCCGGGCGGAGGGCGCAGCCGGGGCGGCGGGAGGGCCGGGCAGGGCAGGGCGCTTCCCCCCACCTACCCCCACCCCGGGGCGGCGGCTGCAGCCGCTCTTGCGAGAGACGGAGCCGCCGCTGCCGCCGCTTCGTGTCCTGCCTGCCCAGCGCCGGAGGGGGCGGGGGAAGAGACAATGTCGGCGGGCGGGCGGGCGGGCTGGTTGCAAAGATGGTTTCTCCCCCGGGCCAGGAAGGGAGCGAGCGGGGAAGCTGCGGGGGCGCTTTTGTGTGGCCGAGGCCAGCTGGTGGGACGCGGGCGGCGGCGGGGGAAGGCGGAGGCGGCCCCGCGCGGTGCAGTCTGCCCCCCCCCCCGGGCCGGGCTTTGTGGCGGAGGAGGAGCGCCCTTCTCTCGCCGGCCGCGGGTCCGGGCGGGTGGCGGCGTGCGCGCGGGGCGGCTCCGAGGCGCCCATGGGGCCCGGGGAGGGAGGGGGCGGGCGGGGCGGAAGCGGCCCCGGGGGCGGGGGAGGGGGCGGGCCGTCGCAGGGCTGGTCCGGGCGAGGGGCTGCGGCTCCTTTCCGAAGCCCGGGGGGGTGCTGCAGCCCGCCGTTAGGCTGCGATCCCCGGTGGGTCCGCGTGACGCCGGCCTGCGAGGCTCTCATTGTTCGGCCCGGGACCGGTTTCCGAGCCGGCGTGCAGCGGACAGCTGGGCCGGAGCATGGTACCGCCAGCCCGCGCTAGCTGATAGCTCAATAAATCCGTCGGCCTTCCGGGTGTCACAGGGCGCCTGGACCGGCAGGCGAACCTAGTCGGGTCTCAGGCTGGAGAGAGGCCAGGTGGCACAGTGGTTAAAAGTGGGGGGCTGAGATCGGGGAGACCCAGCTCTGAAAACCCACTCTGCTATAGACACTTGCTGAGGGACTTGGGGCCGATCTCACTCACACACACACCTACTCAGCCTGACCTACCTCACAGGATTGTTGTCGGATGAATGGGAGAAGAGTGGGATGAAAGCCACGGGGTTTCCTTTGGGGAGAAAAGGCAGATATAAAAAAAAAAGTGGGAGGAGCCCTGTAAATTGCGTTTTTAAGAGCAACATAGAAAAGCAGGTTGTATATTTTATAGCTCTTGGCAGTTCCACTCTGCTGGGGAGAGGACCTCTTTCCATTCCAGAACTGATTGCTGAAATACGTTGTGGAAGTGTATGGGTTTTTGAAAGACCATACCAGGGACTGAGCTGCCTTGCCCTAATTTTGTTGCAAAATCTCATCCCACCACACCAAGGATGTTGTGTAATTCCTTTTTAATGGGAAAGAGACAATTGTTTAAATGGCCAGTTGTTTCCTCAGATGCTTTCTGGGGGCAGGATGCAGACACCACGGGCTGTTTTATCTGGTGTGTTGGAAGCTGCTTTGAACTTCTCTTTTTTAAACAGTGTGTAAGTGATACTAGTAAACAACAAAACGGCCAGAAAATAACCCAGAGAAAGTTCTGTGGTTGGCTTGTTTCAGTCCTTAGTAGATCTGCTTAAGAAACCTGAAGGCGGCATGTGGGGGCTTCATCTTCAGTCATTCATGGATGAAACATTAAAAAAAACAAACTTGGTGTGTGTTGCAACTGGCTCAGTTTCTGATTAGCTTAGCAAATAGTATCCTTCAAGAGATAGGCTGATTTTACACATGACAGGGTTTATTTTCTCCCAAGGGGTACACGTAAGACGTGAAAATGTGAGGTGTGAAGAAGCCGGGATGAGCCTGCGTTTGCCAAAATCAGCTGCAGCTCTTTCCTAAGTGAGGTTTCAGTGGCAAACCCAGGTTTGCGCTTATTTGCATTTTATGATGCTTTTATTTATTGATATCCCGCTTTTGTCCCCAGTTGGGACTCAAAAGCGTCTTTTTTTTTTTTTTTTTTTAGAACATTGTTCTCCCTGCCTCCATTTGCTCACAATAACCCTGTGAGGTAGGCCAGGCTGAGAGTTTGTAATGGAGCCAAGGAAGCCCAGCGAGTTTCCATGGTAGAGGTGGGGATTCAAACCCATGTCATTCAGGGCCCCCAGTCCACCACTTTGCCCACTGTGCCACATTGGTTTGCTTTTGCGTAACATGTGGTATTGGTGCACTTCAGGGCCTTCCATGGCCATGTGAAAACATCTTTGCCTAAAGTAACCACGCCTGATTCTGGTCACGGTACTGCTCTGCTTCTGGGGGTGATGGTCGGTTCTTTGAAAACACTTGGCTGTTCGTCATGTGCTCTTCACTGAAACAGGAACATCGGTTCCATTAGTCCAGCCCCAAATGAAACTCTTAGTACCTTTTACTTTCACAGTTCACTTTCTGCACCACACACTTAGATTTAGCTTTTGTTACTGGGGCATGTGACAGCCACTGAGAAGGCGGAGGGGGTCTGAGGATTGCTTGGGCCATGTCACAGTTGGTGCTGCTGCTCTTGTTATCCTGGGGGGTGGGGGGAAGCAGCTAAAAAGTTTTAAAAAGCAAACTGGATCACGGAATCTCTCTCCGGCTCTGTCACCACTGACTGGCAGCAGCAAGCTGGCTTTTCCAATTAGGGGGCCCCAGCTCTTGGGGGGCTGTGCTCCGTGGGCTCCTCTTTATCGGAATAAAAACCGTCTGATGATACCTGTATGTCATCGGGATATCGATGCTCATTATGGACATTCATAGTCATTGCGCCTGTCGATGCACCCTGGCCGGGCTAGTCTGATCTCTTCAGATCTCGAAAGCTAAGCAGGGTCAGCACTGGTTAGTATGGGAGACCAGCAAGGAAGACTTAGGGTTGCTACATAGACAAAGCCAACGGCAAACCACCGGGGACGTCTCCCTAGGAGACTTCTGACCCCTCCATGGCCAGTCTTCCTCATCATGTGCAGGGACCATTGGGTGCATTTGGAGTGCACGCTCAACAGTGAGGCCCCACCATGCTCCTTACAGCATGTAATCCCAAAACAGCATGTACAGCATGTAATCCCAAAATCACCTGGGCCCTGAGGCTGCTCGCATGGAGGGTAGAGTATAAATTGAATAAATAAAGAAGCCAGGCTGGCTACAATGAGGGCCAGGGCCTTTTCTGTGGCGGCCCCTTACTGGTGGAATGAGCTGGATGACATCAGGGGCCCATGGGACCTTTTACAGTTGGCACAGGGCCTGTAAAACGGAGCTCTTTCACCAGGCTTTCGATTAGGAGCCGCCTTTAATATCCTGGCCCTGGCCCTAACATCACCATCAGCACCAACCAGCCTGGCGTGAGCCTGGCTTAGGGCGGTGGGCGACCGCTTAATGCCGGGAGATCGATGCCATCTGATATTAACATCTGTTTAATGTTCTTCACCCAAAGAGTGATTAACATATGGAATTCACTGCCACAGGAGGTGGCGGCAGCTACAAGCATGGACAGTTTCAAGAGGGAATTAGATAAGCATCTGGAGCAGAAGTCCATCAGTGGCTATTAGCCACAGGGTATAGATGGGAACTCTCAGTCTGGGGCCGGTGATGCCCTCTATTCTTGGTGCTCGGGGGGGCAGCAGTGGGAGGGCTTCTAGTGTCCTGGCCCCACTGGTGGACCTCCTGATGGCACCTGGTATATTTTGGTCGTTGTGTGAAGAGTGTTGGACTAGATGGGTCATTGGCCTGATCCAACATTGGCTTCCCTTCTGTTCTTACGTTTGAATATATACAATTTTATATATAGTGATTTTAATTAATTTGTGTTTTATGATACATCAGTGTTTTAACAGATCTACTTATACGTATGTATTGTAAGCTGCCATGAGCCTGCCTTGGCGAGCAGGTGCGGGATATAAATTTAATAAATAAATAAATCCATGTCACATATTAGTGGGGAGCGGGTCTGGTGAAGGAAGCACGTCTGAAGCCTGCTGCAGCCAGTGACGCGGGAGGTTGGATCGAGCGGTCTTCCTGCACAGAGGAGTCCCTCCCTCCCCCTCCTCAGTCATTCTGACCGTGCCCAAGAATTAACCGTGGTGCGTCACCACTTGTCCCTTTCCAGAATCGAGCCGTCGGCAGGCCAAAGGGTAAGCTGGGACCCGCTTCTGCAGTGAAGCTCGCAGCAAACCGGACGACCGCAGGGGCTCGCCGGAGGAGGACGCGATGTCGCAAGTGCGAGGCCTGCCTGCGCACCGAATGTGGCGAGTGTCACTTCTGCAAGGACATGAAGAAGTTTGGCGGCCCGGGCCGAATGAAGCAGTCGTGCATCATGAGGCAGTGCATCGCGGTAAGCCTGGCTCGTGGGGTCTTGCTCGCCTGGGGCTCGTCACAGTCGCCTGGTGGTGCAACCAGCCAGAGAGGCTTTACTAAAGCTGGCCGCCCCACAGCGCTTTCTTAAGACTTAAGACAGGTAATAAATGCAGGGCGCAGGCTAGAGGAGATTTTTGGGGGATGTACACAGCTGAAGTAGAGCTGCTTTCAGCTGCTCTGACACCCTGTCACAGATGCCTCTTCATTGGCCACGTGAATCTGGTGCAAGCTCAGACTCCCCAGACTCTGCAAAAGGGAACCTCTTTCCCCTGGTCTGCTCATTTTCTGCTCAGATCTGCCACGGGTCCAGACCGGACCCTTTTGAGCCCAGTAGCACCTTAGAGGCCAACAAAACATGGGTGGAAGCTTCCCAGAGTCAAAGCTCCCTTTGTCAGACTTTCCCTTTGACTCACAAAAGCTCCCACCCCTGAAATCTTGTGGGGTCCCTGAGGTGCTAATGGATTTGAATCGAGCTCTTCTGTTGCAGGCAGTCATGGCCCGTAGGCATTGTGCCTGTAGATTGTGTCTTCACCCAGCCTAGGATATGCCTTCGTGGAAAGTGGATTTTCTCACCGGAAGAAGTGCAGGAGGAAAACACCAAATTCAGGCCTCTTGGTTTACAAGGCAGAATGGTCTGAGAGAGGCCAGCATATGGGTTCTTGCTCTCCGGGTAGACTTGGTCTCTGTGGCATGCCCATACCATGGGAAGTTGGAGAGACTTTGCTGCCCAGGGCTAATACTTTAAAGAGAGGGGGGGGGATTGAGAAATACTTTGTAAACAACATTATTCTGCGTACTTTTTAAAAGACTTGTTGACTGTTGAGTCTCAGGGCCACTGGCTTTCCAAAACTAGATTACGTAAATAAGTCCATGACTCCTAAAACTAGAACTCCTGCATTTAAGAGCAGTATCTCTGAAAACCAGCTGCTGGGGCCAAAGATCTTGGGGTGGCTGTTCCCTTCCCATCCTGATTTCGGGTACCCTGAGGCATCCGCTAGTCACCATTGAAAATGGAACCCTTGGGCGATTTGATTTGATCCCATCTGGGCAGTTTCTCATCCGTATGACAGTGTTGGCTGGTGGGATGTTTTCTTGGTGGACAGAACCTGAAACAGGAAGTTAGAAAGCTTTGTTCACAAGGAATGAATCACGTCCCAGTGCTTTGAGCAAGAGCTGTTTTCTAAGCACTTAGTCCACACTGGTGCAGACCAGTTGACAGAGTGCACAGTTAACAGGGAGGTATTCTTCCACGAGGGGAAAATATGCTGTCGGCTTGCACCCAAGCTTAGCCAGTCATGTTCGAAAACAATATTAGGGCTGGTAATTGTTTAAGGCAGAAGAATCCCTTTCAAACTCTAGTCTCCCTAGCTGCGCACTTCAGTGTATGTCCAGTTACCTTGTGCAGGCGCTAACTGATGTGAATTAACCTCTGAAAGCAGATGCTTTGCCGTAAAAGTCAGCCCTTTTAAAGCTCTGGAATCGGCTAATCGAAAAGGAGTGATTTATAATCTTTCCCTTAATTGCTTTCCCAATGACAGCCCCTTCCCTTCTCGGGGTCCTTTGTTTCTCTCACCCTGCTCATCACTGTCACGAGGCTGAGACCCCCGGCCAGATTGCAGCTGCCTCTGGTTGCTTTTGTCTCTCCTTAACGGGTGGGGCGATCCCTTAATTAGGCTGACATCCAGAGTGCTTCGGTCTCTCTGGGAAGGATGACGGAGGTGCCAAAAGATAAAGGCAGAAAGGGAGGGAGGTCTTCTGCAGAGCTGGAAGGGCCGGGAGAAATCCTTAATGGCCCTCCGGAGATGATATACCCTTTTCCCCAGTTGGACGGTGTCCCCCCATGAGCCAAGATGCGCAGATGTCTCCCACGGTTCCTCTCATAGGAGGGCATTTATGAAGCTGAGCCACCTCCCGAGTCAGCCCTCGGGCCTGCTCAGCTCTCTTGCGTCTTCCGTCGGGAAAATATCGCCTCCCTTAACAGGGTTGTTGTAGGGACTACCGTGATCCTGCGTGCTAAGCAATCTCAACCAAACGCTAAATACTAACATTAGTATGGAGTAGGATGGGAAACAGATGTGTTTGATGATTTGCTGCTGATGTGTGTATTATTGGGGCGGAGCGGGGGAGGGGGTGGTCTGCTGCTTCGGGTTCTTGCAAGAAGGACATTGTTGAAGGCGAATCGTTAACGAGAGGCCAGAACAGAGGCTTGGCGTGCAGAGAGCCCCAGGTCCAAGCCCAGGCCTGACAGCGCCAGTGAAAGGCTCTTGGGACGCAGGGGCCGCCTTTCTGTGCTGAAGGGAAGACCCCGGAGGGTGGCTGGCAGTCAGACCATCCTAGCCTAGGCCAACCAGGGGTCTCGGGCAGCGTGGTGGAGACGGGCAGGGGCTCATTGGGGAGAGACCCTGCTGGGCATGCACAAGATTCAAGGTTCAAACTTGGTGGTCTCCCGTTGAAGTGCCTTGGGGACTCCCTGTTGCTGGTCCTCCAGAGTTGGCCACTCTGTGAAACGGGATGCTAGATGGACCCTCACTGGTCTGATCCAGCAGGGCTCTTCTGGTGTTTTCATGTGACATATCTGGAAGGAGTTTTTTCTGCTTGGCACCCCAGAGATCTGCTGGCAGAAACGGCACTGGGCAAGAGGAACTGATGGAGCCACCGTGTGAAACTTGAACTGGGGGTGCCTCTGCACTGTTGTTGCTGTTTTAGTGATCACCAAGGGGGGCAACAGGAGCCTAACAGCTCCCTGACTAGATCTGCCCAAAAGTCACATCCAGACAAAGGGCTCACAGCTGGTAGGCCATTGCTGCTGATGTGTCGCTCCCCGTTCTCTGGTCTCTCATTCTTTCTGCCTGGCCCGTGGCCATTGTGTGTTGATCCAGCCGGTGTTGCCTCACACTGCCGTGTGCCTGGTATGCGGAGAAGCTGGGAAGGAAGACACCGTGGAAGAGGAGGAGGGCAAGTTCAACCTCATGCTGATGGAGTGCTCCATCTGCAACGAAATCATCCATCCCGGGTGCCTTAAGGTGAGGACTGCCGGGTGCCGTGGAAGAGGCGGGGGGTGGTCAGGCCACCATTGGGGGATTCATGGGAAGCTCCTTGCCAGACCCACGCAGGCCCAGCACTGGCTTTCTTGCTTCTGGTCTGGTTATTCTTTAAACTGTCCCTCACTTAGCTTCTTTCTGAGACTTAGAGGAGCTCCAAAAAATTGACATCCAACTGGGAGTCCATTCTGTGAGTTTTCTGGCAATAGTTTACCAGTTGCCTCGGCAGTGTAGAGTCCGTGACCTGCTGATGTTAAGTTGCAGGCCTGTGTGGCAGTACATTCAGTCTGTGACATTTCAGTGCTGTGGATGGTGCCCACCCTCATGGTAAAATACAACAGACTGTCCCCTGGGTACCATTCAGTGGCGCCAGAGACAGCTGCCTCTCTGTTCCTCATGGCTAAGCCCACTCTGTAGGGTGGCCCACTCTAGATACTTGCCTGCCCTGGCCTCAGCTGGTAGCACAAGCGAGAGCCCTGGAGCCTGTTGGTGCTTGGCGTGCAGCATTTCGGGGTGCCTCATTCCAGCACTTCAGATCTGTTGCAGATTATGCAAATCAAGCAAATTATTTGTTGTATTGTCTTTCGGTGCTTTGTTTCTCCTCTGGCTCAGAGTACACATCTTTTCCTCCTGGATTTTTGCTTGCTTTCTTCTTAAGTGACAGTAAAGCTGGCTGAGGAGAGACTGTAGCAAGCATGTAAAACAGGGCTGTGGCTTCCACCACTGGTTAGAACAATAAAGGGCGGGAACTGTGGCTTCCCACTAAACTGTGGGGCAGAAAACAGCTTGGGGAGTTTGCTTCCACTGTCTGGCTCTGCAAGGACCTACAAAGTTACCTTTTTTAAAGCTGGGGATTCAGGCTTGCTTAATGGCTTCAACAAGTGTGCCAATAATCGGGACAAAACTTGGACAGGAAGGCCAGGGGGCAACACTGGCTCACCTGGGTCTAGGGAGTCCTGACTAGGGATGGGCACGAACCAGGAAAATTGAGGTTCGAACCTGTTTGTGGTTTGTGAGGTCCCACGAACTGGGACAAACCTCCCCTGGTTTGCGAACTGGTTCGGGTTCGTGGATCTTCCGCCTCCTTTCTGCTGGGGGCAGCTCCCCAAGGCCAGCCAAATGGAGGTGGGAGAGATCTTGCAAAACCCATGTAAAAGACAACACTTGGAAGGGGTGGGCGGGAGTGAGAGGGACCGCTGAAATAGCTTGCATCTATTTCATTCCTCTCGCTCCCCCTCCCTCCCGCTTCCCACCACGAACCTCCCGAAAACCAGGTGGAGGGTCATGAATAAGTATGGGCATGAGCTTCAGTTCGTGAATCACGTACCAGGCCAAATTCAAGACGAGTTTACGTTCATGCCCATCCCTAGTCCTGACTTGAGCAGGAGATCAAGCCTTGACATCTTCCTCTTTCTACTCCTGAGGGCCCTTCCCGCTGCCTGCAGTGCCGGATACTTGGGTTTTGGCGATGGCATGCGGTGACATAGAGTCCCCTCATGAAGAATCACTTACTGCTGGCTGCAGCCCAGAGGGTCAGTTCTGTAGCAGGATTCTGGGGCTACCCGCCTTGAATTAAAGTTGCATAGCATTGCTCTCCTGTGCTTAATGCCCAAAGCTTCACCCCGAGGGCACAAGCAGCTTCCGTTTCTCACGCGTTTATCGCTTTTCCTTGGTTGGCTTCCTCGGACTCACCAGCGGCTCCTGGCTCAGCCCTTCAAGCCCTGTGACCTTTCAAGTGCTGTTGTAAGCATGCTGAAGAAATGTCTTTTTCCCTTTGTTGAAGGAACAGGTGACTCTTTCACCTTGCCTGGAGACAGAGCTGGCAGTTCCATGCAAGAGCAAGAAATCCCACAGAATTTGGTGTTGGGTTGAAAATCCATGTCACGTTTTCTAGAAGTTCAGCTTTTGTCCCTTCTGGTTGTGCCAGATGCTTGAAAGGGCTTGGTGAAGCCCGATGAGTGGAGTCAGAATAGAACTTCCGCTGTTAGTGCTTCTGCCTACAAGGAAGCAGAGCCGGACAACTTGTGTGATGTCCGTAGTTGTGTCAAACATGCTTGCTTCAGCTTTCCTTACCAAAAGTCCTTGGTTTTCAAAGTGCCAGTTGCACACAGCCATACATATCGGTGGTGAGCTGCCCTCAGCCGGATGTGTCCTTCTCCACCAGGTGCGGGAGTCAGACGGTGTGGTCAACGATGAGCTGCCAAACTGCTGGGAGTGTCCCAAGTGCAACCACGCTGGGAAAACGGGGAAAGTGAGTTTCACTGGAATATGTGCAAGGAGGGGGAGGGAGCCAAGTTTAGGGTTTGTTTGTTTTTTAAAATCGCACATTGTTCTTTGTTTCTCTGTATAATTTGGGACACTCATAACTTAGGAAACTTGGTGGCTTTTTACGGCTGCAGGGTCACGTAAACAGAACCCCCAATTGGCCGCTTCGTGAACAGACAAAAATTGCAGACAGGTACATCAGTCTTGTATAGGGGTGTGCACACAAAAAAGGGGGATTTTTTGGATTCAGATATATTGGACCCCCAAAAATTTGGGATTCCCGGGTAAACCCAAATTCCAAAATTGGTGTGGTGTTTGGTTTATGTTTTGTTTTTTGGAAATCCTGATTTTTTTTCAACTCCATGATACCTTGTGGAACTATTGTAATCAATGGGGAAGGGGGGGAAGTATGGGCTTTTTTTTTTCTTGGAGGCAACAACATTTCAGTATAGCTTCTGGTGCCTATCCTCAAAAGACCCCCCCCCCGAAAAAAAAAGTTTCAAAAAGATTGGACCAGGGGGTCCAGTTCTATGGGTCCCCAAAGAAGGTGCCCCCATCCTCCATTGTTTCCAGTGGTTGGGAAAAACAGCAAAAAACCCAAGGATTGACGTCAAACCAGAGGGTCTCTGCAGTAGAAATTGAAGGGTTTTTTTTCCAAGCCCAGCAGAACCAGTGCATGTACAAAGTGCCCAAAGAAGGTGCCCCCTACCTCTGTTGTTTTCAGTACAGGAAAAAAGAAAGCATTTAAGGGAAGGCACTGTGTTTTGCTGGGCAGTAGCACATTGCAGTGGTACTGCTCAGCACTCTGCACATGCACTGGCTGTACTGGGTGTGGAACCGCTCTTGCTTGGATTTGTCAAGCTGGCATTGCCACAGTGGCACTGGTTCTGCTGGCCACTCTGTACGTGCACTGGCTGTGCTGCCACTCTACACATGTACTGGCTGTGCTAGGCTTACACAACCCCCCCCCCCAAACTTGGATTTGTTGAGCTGGCATTGCCACAGTGGCATTGGTTCTGCTGGGCACTCTGTACGTGGCTGTGCTAGGTTTGCAAAAAACAAACAAACAAACCCATTCACTTGGATTTGTTGAGCTGGCATACCACAGTGGCACTGGTTCTGCAAAAAAAAAAAACCCTCTCCAGGTTCTACTACAGAGATTCTTCGGTTTGACTTCAGTCCCGCTTTTTTGCTCTTTTTTCCCTCCATTGGAAACAATGGAGAATGGGGGCACCTTCCTTGGGGGCCCATAGAACTGGACCTCCTAGTCCAATCTTTTTGAAATTTGAGGGGTGTTTTGAGTAGAGGCACCAGAAGCTATGCTGAAAATTTGTACCTCTACCTCAAAAAACAGACCCCTGGATAGATTCCCCAATATAGCCTATGGGGATCATTGACTATAATGGTACCCATAGGCTATAATGGAGCCAACAGCGTTTAAAGAGGGTGGACTCTCTTTAAATGCCAATTAACTGTGGCTATCCTATTTTCCTGATTTTTTAAACATTATTATTATCCAGGATTGGCTACACTTGGTATATACCCCCCTCTATATCCAGCAGAGAGAATAGACGATAAGTACCAATTGGGTATTTTCCGGCTATTCCTTTTAGCTTGGATAGAGCTGAATGCACAGCCCTAGTCTTGTAAGGGTCTCTGAGAACCACAGTAACATAGCAACTCTATGAGAGCCTTTAAAACTGTTCAAAGTAGTGCAGGGATCCCCAACGTGGTGCCCACTGACAGTTTTTCTGAGCCTGCTGGGTGTTTTTAGAAAGTGGGTGGGGCAAGGTGGTTCTTTTGCTCAGCAAGGCTTCTGATTGGCCATGGGAGGTTTAAGGTTTTCATACGCGTGGGCGAGTGGGTGCGTGCGCCTGGAAGTCATGGCGACCTCTGGTGACTGACCCCCTACTGGGGACTCGGAGGATATTCAGAGAGGTGGCTGAGTAAAGCCTGCCCCTGTCCTCCCGACTGCTGGTTTTCCCATCCAAGTACATGCCAGAGTCGACCCTGCTTAGCTTCTGAGATGGGGCTTGCCTGGGCCATCCAGGTCAGGGCAGCCATTGGAGGTTTGATCAGCTGTGCAGGTTTTTGAAAACGCTGCTTTGGCAGCAGCTGCCATCACGACACCAGGAGCGTCAGCGTGTGGCTGAAGGTGAGCTGCGGCAGCCATTGCGTGGCTGGCTGTGGCTGCACCCACCACGCCACTTCAAAATTCCAAAGGTGCCCACGGGGACCTCTGAAGCAGTGACTAAGCTTTCCAGTTCGGTAGAACTCTTTTTCAGGCTGCTTAAGCCAGAAAGGGGGTGATGGGGTAGGAAAGAACCTCCTGGGCGTAATGAAAGACACACACACATACTCCTCCCGACCTGCAGTTTACTAAACAGGGCTCTACTGAGAAACTGCGAGGCTAACCGTTCCCTACAGCCCAAACACAGTGTGTGAACGAGCTCTTGGGAACGGATCTGGTTCGAGTTGGTGGGTTGGAATGTCTGTCGCCGCTCGAGGCTGCTCTGCAAAAGCATAAGATATAAAGGTGGCGTGTGTGCTTTTGTCTCTCTCTGGCGTACAAGCAAAAGCGCGGACCAGGGTTCAAATACGCCTCCAACCTCCCCGGCTCACTGCTGAAAGAGCAGAAGATCAACCGGGAAAACAAAGAGGTCGTCCCGGACGCCACCAAGCGCAAAGTGGAGTGTGAGGAGCCCCCTCGGAAGAAGGCGGACGAACACCCCAAAAAGCCCCCCCTGGACCCCTTGCTGAGGAGGAAGCCCGAAGATGCCCACCTGCGGCGGAAAAGGAAATTCGAGAAGCCTCAAGAGCCTACCATGAGGAAACGGGTAAGATCGGGGTGGCCTCCCTCTGCTCCCCGGAGCAAATAGCAAGAGGTGCCTGGGTAACAGGCCTCTGGAAAGGCCGCCTGCACACGCCTGCCAAGAACAGGCAACAGAGGAAGCAGGTGGGAGAGCGTTAGGCCTGGGGGTCAGATCACCACCAAAGCCACGTGGGCCACTGACTATCTGTCAGCCTGGCCTACCTTACAGGATGGTTGTGAGGACAAAATGGCTCCTAGGAGGAAGGATGAGGTAAACAGTCAATAAATCTATAAAGCCAGACTGCACAAGAAAAACAGTGCCGTCTTCACCTGCATACAGAGACTGTGCCTGGAATGCATTGGGTGTGGTTTCCCGCCTGTTCTGATTTGACACTGACCCACAGTATGGCAGATGATTTGACTGAAGGAGCGAAATCCCAGGTTAGCATTTGTTTGACAGGTCTTCATGGTGTCAAGCACCTGCACGATTTTGCAGAGATAGCGGCAATAGTTTCTTGTTGCAGTCCTAACAGGAACCCTGCGAGGAATCGTTATCCTCGTGTTGCGGACAGGCAGCTGAGGCTGAGAAAGAATGGCTTGCCTACTGAGTTCGTGGCAGAGGCAAGATTTGAACACAGAGCTTTTCACATGCTGCAGGGAAAAGCAGCAGACTCTGCGGACTCCTCTTTGTCTGCTCTCTCCATCCTCAGGAGCTAGAGGGGCCTATCGTGGCAAAGTACCCGGCTTTCTGTTTTCCATATTGTAACCACTAGAACAGTGTTTTTCAACCTTTTTGTGCAAAGGCACACTTTTTCATGAAAAAATCACGAGGCATACCACCATTAGAAAATGTTTAAAAAATTAACTCGTGAGCCAAGCGCATGTTACGGATGAAATTGGAATTTTCCCACGGCACACCATACAATATCTCATGGCACACTAGTGTGCCACGGCACAGTGGTTGAAAACGCTGCACTAGAAGACGCTCAAGAGCTCTTCTAACCTCCTTTCCTTTCTGCAAACTAACTATTTCCTCTTTGAGTATAACGAAGCTGCCTTCTACGGAATCACTCTGCTGGTCTCCCTAGCTACATTTCTTCTGCTCTGGGGTCTTAGGCAGAGAAGGGACTTCCCCAACGCTTGTTACCTGCGGTCCTTATGAGAAGACAGCAGGAACTGAACAGTTATATTTTAATCCTGTTTTTCAACCGAGCTGAAATGCTGTACAGCCATTAAACAGCAACTAAACTGTCCCTGTAGTGAGATCTCAGTCCACACACTCTTTTCCCTCTAGCTTTGGCAATGGCAAGTTGGTATTACATGCAGACCAGACACGGGCTGGTACAGGTTTTTTTGTGGGCTTGTGATAATTGTGGGCTTGCATGCCAAGGATTCTGCATATTTCAACCCGTGCCACTGGGGGAGGTTTAGATACACACATACACACCCTCAGATCACATTGTGGCCTTGATTTCTTACTTCAGCCCCGTATGCAGGCCAGTTCAGTCTCCTTTTACGGCATTTAAGCTGCTTAAGAGTGTGTGGAGGACTGCAGCCCTAATGACCTGCAAATGCCATTGGGACTCTTGGCAGCGACAGTGGGGGTGGCAGTATTGAAGCACGTCTGTACAATAAACCTCTCTATTTTTCCTTCCTTCTCTGACAACAGCTAAAACTAGGCAAAGAAGAGAAGCTGTTTAGGAAAAAGGTACTTCATTGGCACTGTGACTTGTGTGGATTTCTTTCTTTCTCTCCCCCCCCCCCAATTATTTGTACTATCATCATCAGGATGGAGCATGCTATGAATTGGCATACCTGGGGCGGGGCATCACAGCTGGTGTCTCTCCGGCTATTCTCCTCCTGCCCACCTGAAACCCAGTGTTTGGTTCAGTCCTGCTTGCCCTCACACTGAAGTGACACCCATCTTAATGGCCATTGGCCAAGAGAGCCGAATGAAACCTCCAGGTGTAGATGCAGTCTACCTCTGAACAGCAGCTGCCAGGGATAATAGGGAAGAGCTGTTGTCCTCATGCCCAACTTGTGACCCTTCCACAAGCAATTGGCGGATGTTGAGAACTGAAAGCTGGAGGAATTTCTGTGGTGCCCAAGCAGGGGCTGTGTACACAGAAGTTGTACGGTTGGGATTTTAGCTACATTAAAAAATACTTCACTATGAATGGTCCTAGCCATATAGTAAAATGTCAAGTGTGTGGGTGGCCCAGAAACCCCGGGATTCAGCTCGCTCTCCATTACTCATCTTGCATTGTAGCCTTCATTGTGGATTGTATGGATGGGCACTTTGAGTTTCTGAGAATCTCAGAATTTCAGCCAGCTAGAGATACATAATGGTTGTATATCACTTTAAGAGTTAAGTCATCCCCCAGAGAACCGTGGGAGTTATAGTCTTCTGTTAGAGGTTGCCCTCCTCCTTGTGGAACTATTTATTATTTGTTTACTTATTTGCACTTACATCCCGCCCTTCCAGCCTAGGCCGGCTGCCATAGTTCTCTATGGGGAAGGTATGATTACTAAGCCCGTGTTGTTAGTTCCTAGCATAACCTCCCGATTTGTCCCACTGAACCGCAAACGTTTCCTTTCCAGCGGCGGTCTTGGAAGGCGACAGACGACCGAACTGCCCTGGTGAAGCCTCTGCGGTGTTTCAAGCAGGAGCCGGAGGAGGGCCTCCCGGAGGAGCCCCCGAAGAGCAAGGAGAGCGACCAGTCCCGCTCCAGCTCCCCCATGGCCGGGCCCAGCTCGGAGGGGGCGGAGTCCCGTGGCGACAAGAAGAAGTTCAAGATCCGGCGGAAGAACCGCGTTTCGAACGAGCTCAGCAAGGAGCTCAGCAAAGAGCTCAACCAGGAGATCCAAAAGACCGAGAACAGCCTTGCCAACGAGAACCACCAGCCCATTAAGTCGGAGCCGGAGAGCGAGAACGAGGAGCCCAAGCGAGCCCTCTGCCCCGAGCGGCCCCACCGCTTCAGCAAGGGCTTGAACGGGACGCCCCGGGAACCCCGGCACCCGCTCCTCTCGAGCCTGCGCAGCAGCACGCCCCGGATGATCAGCCGGCCGCCCCCCTCCCTGTCGCCACCCAAGTGCATGCAGATGGAGCGCCACGTCATCCGGCCGCCCCCAATCAGCCCCCTCCGGACTCGCTTCCCCTGGATGACGGGGCCGCCCACGTGATGCAGCGGGAAGTCTGGATGGCCGTCTTCAGCTACCTCAGCCACAGCGAACTGTGCATCTGCATGAGGGTTTGCAGGACTTGGAACAGATGGTAAGGAGCCCCAGGGGGGAGCATTACAAG
Organism: Gekko gecko; assembly: GCA_029375565.1. Classification (NCBI taxonomy): domain Eukaryota; kingdom Metazoa; phylum Chordata; class Lepidosauria; order Squamata; family Gekkonidae; genus Gekko; species Gekko gecko. The sequence continues at coordinate 74,358,107 of JAPDNY010000012.1, read as the reverse complement.
GACTGGAGCTCTAGAGAGATGCCCGCGACAGGTGGCAAGGGTAACCCCCAAGCGGTTTCAGTGGGACGTGCCTAACCCTGAAAATGTTATCCGTGCAATACAGTGAACTACGTTATCAGTATTAAGAGAGTGCCTGGTTGAGTCTTGCAAGGAACTCAGGGGTGTAATTCCCCAAGTTAAAAACTTGGCTCCGCCATAAAACCTCCTCCTGTTTCTCTTGCAAAGTCCAAGGCTACTCGGCTCGCGCGCTGTTCCTCTGACGAGGCAAAGAGAATTCCAGGCTCTTGCAAGCCTTCACCATCAGCTAGAGAGCAGATGATGCCCAGTTGGCACCAGCTTTCTTCTGAACGCAAAATGGGCAGACTTGTTTCTTCCCTTTCTAGTCCCCAGTGGTTTGGGGGCTCTTGAAGCCGACGTGTCGGTCTCCCTGTGCCGTGACGCTTCTGCTTCTCTCCATAGGTGCTGTGATAAGAGACTGTGGACCAAAATAGATCTAAACCATTGTAAATCCATCACCCCCCTTATGCTCAGCGGTATTATTAGGAGGCAGCCGGTCAAACTTGATCTGAGCTGGACAAACATATCCAAGAAGCAGCTGAGCTGGCTCATCAACAGGCTCCCAGGTAGGCGTACGGGAAGGACACTTGCCGAGTCTGAGTTGGGCAGGCCAGGGGGAAGGGGGCTACCTCTTGTGACACAGCAGGGCCTGGAGCGAATACCGAGACTGAAGGGCAGCCTGGGGCTTGGCTTTCCAAGTGATGGAAGGGGACTGGATCTGGGCTTCTGTGGGGTCACGGGTGCCACTTGGGGTGCAGGGGTTTTTCTCCAGCAGCCTAGTGGGGTGGCACATTCTACCAGGCACACCAGACTGGCACTCTTGTGTATTAAGGACTTCACGGCACGCTTGCCTAGAAGAGGAGGAGGAGATTGGATTTATACCCTGCCCTTCACTACCTGAGGGAATCTCAGAGCGGCTTACAATCTCCTTTCTCTTCCTCTCCCCACAACAGACACTCTGTGAGGGAGGTGGGGCTGAGAGAGCTCTCTCAAGAATAGTCCTTAAGAGAACAGCTCTGAGAGAACTTGTGACTGACCCAAGGTCACACCAGCAGCTGCATGTGGAAGAGTGGGGAATGAAACCCAGTTTTCCCAGATGATGATGATTATTTATTAGACTTTTTTCCTGCCCTCTCGCCAAGGCAGCTCAGGGTGGCTTACATAAAACCAACATAGAGTACATACATAAAATACATAAATTCATTCCATATAAATACAGTTAAAACCATTTGTGTGTGGCACCCCTAACCACTACACTCCAAGAAGACCAGGCACCATGACTTCCCCTCTTGGAATCACATTCATTTGTAGTGTGTGTTCATTTTCATGTTTTCTGTGCAGTCCCACATGGGACTGCCCTACTGCAGGCCTGCCACTGGGAGGAGCTAGCAACCTCTGAGAGAATTTTCTAGCATCCCAAGAGGGCTCCCCCTCCAGTCATCGGCATGAGCTTCCCACCGAAAAGCACTCTCCCTTCAGTTCTCTTTTTGGTGCCACAAAGAGCAGTCTTGGGGGGGGGCAGCCACATTCTACCATGCACACCAGTGGCACTCTCGGGTATCAACTTATGACACGCTTGCCAGCCACCATGACTTCCCATCTAGGAATCGGATTCATTTGTAGGGTGTGTTTGCTCTCCTTGGGCAGAGCAGACCAGTGCCCAAGAGAACCTTTCCAGTCTCTAGTGATCCTGAGCAAGACTTCTGAGAGGCGGCCTGTAACTCTTGTCGTTTAGGTTTGCTTTTAAAAGGTAAAGGTAGAAGCTGTCCTCAGACCCACTGTCCGCTACAACTGGTGCCCACCGTGTTACCTTCTCGCCCACACAGGTCTGCGGGACCTGGTCCTGGCAGGGTGCTCGTGGATCGCAGTGTCCGCTCTTTGCAGTTCCAGTTGTCCCCTCCTCCGAACTCTGGATGTCCAGTGGGTAGAAGGTTTAAAAGATGCACAGATGAGAGACCTCTTGTCGCCACCAACTGACAACAGGCCAGGTAAAGGTTCAGCCAGCTGCACCGGGGACAGATCGCTCTGCATTTGGGAAACTTAAAGCATGTCCCGCACTCTAGGCTGTTTGTGTTTCACACGGATGCTGTCAGGTGCCTGAGCAGAGGTTCCTCTGAATTCTCAGCTTCTTTGCATTCTGCTTTTAGTGTGAGGTCATGTTAAAGGAATGGTTTTTCTCTTGGAGCGGAAGAAAAGGCAGGGGCTGGGCCTCGGCGACACGTGGCATCGACTTCATATTATTCTGGCTGCCCTGGTGGCACACGCCTTCCACTCAGTTGCCTTTTGCAAAACCATTTCATTATACTTGCTCTTAGCAGCTGCCCAGAGACAAAAATGTAGAAGTTGCAGGAGGACTGGTTAAGGGGGATGGCAAGGGCCGCATGGTTCCTCTCAACAGAGAGAGGAGTTGCTTGTTAAAAGATCTCTTCCACCCCCATACCTCCCCCACGCCCAGGCACCTGGATGGCTTTGCTTTCCACATGCAGGGAGATGCACGGGGGGTTATTCCAGACGAGCACCTCATGCAGGGTACTGGGTGGTGTAAGGCTGCACTGACTGTACACAGTGCGTGGAGTTTTGCGGTGGCTTGGAACCCAGACACTCCACAGCACCATTGGCAAGCAGCCCCAGCGAAGCCTTTAAGAGTCCGGATAATTCAGCTAGGAATGCCAGGGGCCTGGGCGCTAAAATAATGATAGCCCTTTCTCTCTCCCGCCCTCGGCCATTGGGGGCATAGGCCAAATTGACAACCGGAGCAAACTGCGCAATATCGTGGAGCTGCGCCTGTCCGGCTTGGACATCACGGACGCATCCCTGCGCCTGATCATCCGGCACATGCCGCTGCTGGCCAGGCTCGACCTCAGCTACTGCAACCACATGACGGATCAGTCCGTCAACCTGCTGACAGCTGTGGGAACCACCACGCGGGATTCCCTAACAGAAGTCGTCTTGCAAGGTAGGACTGGTGGGTGCCACCTCCTGTTAGCAGAGATCCCACCTGCGAGACAAGGGCCTTTACTGAAACCACAGGCCAGTAGCCTCTCACCCTGCCTGCGATTGAAACATCTGCAATGCAACATGGGCCTTAACTTCCAGGAAGGTTTATTTGGTGGTAGAGCAGTTGGTGCTCTGTCAGCACAGGAATGGTAGGCAGGGGGAAAGCAGTAAGAGGGAACTTGCATCTCCTGGCCCTGTTGTCCCCCTGAGCTAGGCTTCTAGATAGCCACGGCACCCATAGCCTTTTGGCTGTGGGAGTTCAGAATTCACTGCCCTTGGAGGAACCCCTCCCTGTCTCCACACACCTCATAGCTTCTTCCAGAGTAGAAGACTGGTTCAAGACGGCCTTCCCTGATGGACCTCTGTAGTCATATCGGTCAGATGATGCCCAATGTGTAGCATACCGGAGGCAGTGAAAAACGCCTCTGGGTGGGGACATGCTCTCCCAGGAGCCAACGTAGTCATGGTGGTTAGAATAGGACCTGGAAGACTGGAGTGCAAATCCCCCTACAGCTGTGAAGCTGACTAGGAGACCCTGGGCTGGTCACGTTATCAGCCTAATGCAGGGGTCCCCAGCCTTTTTGAGCCTGATGGCAACTTTGGAATTCTGACACAGGGTGGTGGGTACAGCCATAAAATAGCTTCTTCTCAGTCACACACTCTAGATCCTTGTGCTTGTGATGGCAGCTGCTACCAGATCCGCACTTTAAATCAAATCTCTCAACAGCCCATCTGAAGCCTTGCTGGGCAAAACTTTTCCTACTTTTCCAAACAAATTGGCAGGAACTAGGCCAGGTGTCAGCCAAGCACCCCTGGCCTAATAGTATCTCACAGGGTGGTTTAAATGAGGGGAAATGGAGGAGGGAGAAACCCGTATGCCTGATGTCTTTGAGGTAAAAATGCAACAGCTGGAGCACTTCTGGTTTCTTTTGTGACAACCGTCAGGTTGCTGCTGCGCTAAGCTGACCTCCCCTTGTTCCCCAACAGACTGCAATCAGGTGACGGGCCAGTGTCTCTCCTATTTCAAGCGCTGTGGCAGCATCTGCCGGATCGACCTGAGGTACTGCAAGCAAGTCACCAAGGAAGGCTGTGAGCAGTTCATAGCCGAGATGTCGGTCAGCGTTCAGTTTAACCAGGCGGAAGAGAAACTGCTGCAGAAACTGAGTTAGTATTTTTTCAAGGGCACATTTGTAAATAGTCGAGAGAGAAAAAGGACTCCAGGAGGACAAAGAGGGAATTTTATTTTTGGTTGGAAGATGCCAGCCAGACAAGCCCACGTGTCAAAAGGTGCGAGACTGGACAGGAACCTGCAGCTACCATTTCAGCCTCTTGAGGATTAGCTGATGCTTTCTACCCAGGTTGTTTAATTTCCAATGACGACAGCTAAGGATTGTTCGTGCCTGGGTCAAGGAAGGGGGTCACCCCTGTTTAAGGACCATCGCGGCCTGGGAATGTGTACACTTTAAAAAAATGTTGTGGCAGATATCAGAAGCAATGTTGATTTTGGTGTCAGTAATGTGGGCCATATCCTGCATTTTTTGCCTTTTGAACACTTTTTGTTACATCCTACATTATGCAGAACTATTTTTGTACAAATTTGTTTAAAAAATTATTTATGCAAAAGTTTTTGGATGCATTGAAAGTGTTTCTCTTCGGTTTTAAGCTGCCAAGTTTTACGGTTGGAGAGAGTTTACCCTGAACTTCAGAGATAAATGGCCTGATTGCCAGAGGCTGGGCCTAGTTTATGAAGTAGGGCAATCCTTAAATGGAAAAAAAAGCATGTTTTATTGGAAGTTTTATATCCTGCTTTGTACAAGCTGGGAACACCCTAAGCATGTTGTTGGGGAAAGGCAGTGTTAAAAGGCCCAGTCCAAGAAAAGGATGCATTGCCAAGTTGTGTTTGTATAGAATTCACCTCTCAGTTTTGGGACACCCAACTAGAGCTTTTGCACAGGGGAAGGTTTTTGAGGTCAGCATGGGGGTGGCTCAGAGGGGTATGTAAATGCAAATATACCACAAGCAAGCGGTTTTGGTTCTTATGTTCTGGTTCGAAAGTACAAGTTGAATTCTTCCTCCCCCAAACAGTTGAAGGATGGGTAATCCTTGGTTGTAAAAATTCAGCCTACGTTAAGTGCCATTGTTGTCAAGTGGTGTTTTTCCCCATAGACCAGCCTTCCTGACAGTTTTACCTCTGTTGAATTTGTATAAATGATTGTACAAAAAAACCGAAAGCATCAATGTTGAATTTTTATTCAAATATGACTGGAAGTGTCTTAACTTCCTGAAGTGCTGCATCTGGGGAGAAGTGAAGGCAGTACTTCACCTGCCTCCTTCCTGATGGGAGTCAAACAGCTTTAGCTGTGGTGTTAGGGTACAGTGGTTAGAGTGTCAAACTTGCCTCTGGAGTCTCAGGTTTAAATTCCCACTGTCATGGAAACTTGCTGGGGGTTCCTTGGGTGGGCCAGTCACATACAGCCCAACATCCTCAGAGTGTCGCTGAGGGGAGCAATGACGAAAATAAAATTAGCTGCCTTTTAGCCCAGCACCTCTGGTTGCTGACACCTCCGTCTAGACTGCCTTGCCACTTGTAGCCATAAATGGAGCCTGCCACTAGAGGCAGTACTAGGATCACACAGTCTCAGAGCCAACTCGCACCCCCTGCTGAGTATAGCCAGGTTTTCCGAGCTGCAGCTTTACCACCAGTTAGCATCCGTGTTTGGCTGCATACAGGCTTCCAGAGGAGTAAAGAACAGGAAGCTACAACGCTAGTGGCACAAGTGATTAAAGAAACTCACAGTTAAAGCCAATAACCTGCCAGAGGCAGTCAAGCGCAACCTGTTTGAAAGCAATCAGAAGACACTTGCATTAGCTCCGTTTTAAAGAAGCCGGAGGGCATTTACGCAGCCCACCTAAGCAGAGTCCCACCTAACCCCCACTACGTTCGGTTTCTCAGAAGGCTGGAATTCTGCATAAAGGTAGCCCTGCTTAAGCTGCAAGCCCTTCCCTTGCATTCTCCTTGGGCTATTCTAGCCATACTTAACACCAAAAACCAGGCCAGTCAACAAATGTTTATTTAACAGCCATTGTTCAGAATGTTATGATATGCTACATTCTCTTTACACGCGTGCTCCCGAACAAGGACTGGAACCATTTTCTGCACTTTCTGTCTAAAAATAAAGACATGTCTTGCTCCCTTCTGAAAAATAAGTCAGTTTTGAAGTATGAAAGTCACACACACTCTCCCACCAAGCAGGCATCCTCCAAAGCCTTCCTTTTTGCTTAAACCCCACCCTGGGAATTGGGGCCATGGCTTCGGAATAAATCTGTTTTTAGATGCAAAGCAAAAAAAATCTAGCCTGTTGTGCAGAAACAGGTATCTGGAAGTACCATGGGGAGAAGGAAGTGCTTTACTAAGCTGCTGGGCCTCCAATCAAAAGCATCTCTTGCTTCCCACTTCACTTTTTCTTCGCTCTTTTCTAGTATTAAGCACCTATCTTACTACAGTCCCAGGCCTTTCTACACCACACGTCAAGGTGGCCATGGAGGCAGCTATTCCTCTCAGGCTTTCAAGAGCGGCTACTAGGTCTGCTGCTGAGGAACTGTTCCACCTCCTTGAAATATCCAGGCTTCCAGGTTCATCCCTACCATTTTACTGACAGCACCTTCTTAAACAAGGCAATTTCACACCAAAGGAACTTGCTGTCCAGCAACTGCTTGAGCAGGGATTCTAAATGTGGGGAGCCGTCATTCCTAGATTCACCACACTGGCAAAACCTGCTGCTGAAGAGTTTCCCAAGACTCGCAAGAGTTACAACTGCACAGACGGACATCTCACCAATTATTTTTTTTCTTCTGGGTAGCTTTTACGCCGCAACATGATTATGGCTTCTGCTGAACGCAGGATATATTCTGGATAATCTGTCCCTGAACCCCCCATTACCTGAACGCAAACATTAACAGCTCCCCTCCAGGAGGGTGGATGCATTTTTGATTATTCAGATCTCTAGTTGCACTGCACTGAACTGGCTCTTCAATGGGACACTATGTTGATTTCAAAACACTTGCACATCATTCTGCTCCCTCTGCTCTTTGGAAAGGTAAAGCGCTCTTCTGTGACCCTCCCACCGACTTCTGTGCCTCGGCCGTATTCTTCAGAAGAGAGCAAACGGCAGCATTAAGCTGCTGCAAGTTCAACTCAACCACTGTCTCGTTTCCCCCAGAGAGCTCTGTCCTTACAGGGCATCTGACTGCCAAAGCCAAAGTACATGGGTCAAGCGCCTAAGCTTCTGTTCAGGCTGCTATGAGTTACTGGAGGTCTATCGTGGAGCCCCTTTCCTTTACAGCTGAGGCCTGCACCTACCCTGTAGAAGAAAGCACGGCAGGAAACCTCCAGTTCCGGTCTCTGCCGCTCATGACTTGAACACGTGCACGGCTCGTACAACGTACTGGCGGCAGATGGGACATTCACTCATGCGCTTGCCACACTTGGTGCAAGTGACCATGTGGCCACACTCCAACAGCACACAATCTATGATGGCATCCATGCAGATCCTGCAGAGGTTGTCATCTTCATCAGTCAACTGAGTCTTCTCTCCTTCTGCCAAAGCACAACAGAGCCAAGATTAGATTTAAGCCACGCCGGACATCTACACAATTCCAAGCTCCCCATGACAAGCTTCTTTTCACCGGCTTGTACATGTCTCGTGTTATTAAAATAGTTGGGGATCTGTAAGTATAATCTAAATTTCTCCCGTCACCCATACAAACAAACAAGAACAGCGCAAGACACCTACACTTCTGGGGCTACTGAATAGAGTCTTGCCCACCTAGGCTTGAATAGCCACATTCCTCATCCAGCTCCAAATTAAGAGCAGCACAGGAGGGAGGAACTTCAAGACGCTTGAAAAGAATCCTTGGAAGAGTCCCTGAATTAGTACAAGAGGCAGCGCTTTGCCTCTGATCCTAATTAATCCCCCACTCTCATGGGTTCAGAGTGCCGCCATCCATAGAAGTTTACAGCATCCTTAAGAAGAAGATGCACCCCTCATGCTACACATCTCTGACCTGAATCCCACATCCCCTTTCAGAACATGTCTGTTGGGGAATGAACCAGAAAGGCAAGACTTCTGCCCCTCCCCACCCCCATGAGGACGCCTCACTGCCCGTAACATTCCATAGTTCCTGAAGGGCAATGAGCGTGTTCAGTCCTCACTGGGCAGCTGTGGAGAGTTTCCCCTTTACGCATCAGTATTCACCTGCAAACCCAGGCAACTGCCCAAGTATACAGAGACCCCACCTTGCTCACACACCGCCCTGTTCCACTGCCCCCGAGACAGTCTGCTATTAGGAACAGGTCTTGCTTTCTGGCATTCGCAGGTTCAAGCAGACGGGATAACCTAAGCAGGTGTTCTCCCTCTTCCTCCTCCTCTCAAGCAAGCCCTCCTCCCCTGGGATCAGAGCGCAACACCAATGCATTACACTTACGGGTCCTGTGATTGGCCTCCGTCTCCCTATACAGCCGGCTCACTTTCTCCACCAGCTCCCATTTTTCACAGCATCCTGAGTAGTTGACGAAATTCCGAGCCAGGATTTCCTTCAACTGGCGGACGGTTAAGCCTTCAACATCCTCCAGGCTTGAGAGATCAGAGAGAGAGGCCCTTGCACGCTTCCTGGACTGTCCGGGAATCTAGAACACAGAGCCAGTCTGCTAAGGGCGCATATGGCAGGGGAGGCACTAGGAGATCTTGCCAGCTAGCAGCAGCAGCTGAGCAACATAAGTTGAGTTTGTTCTCCATCCTGCACACAGATACAGTAAGGCCTGCAACACTCAGAGAGGAGAGCCAAAGGACTCGTATCCTTCAGCCCTTAGCCTGTGAGTCACTGCCCTGAGCTGACAGGAGAGCAGCTCGCAAAGAGAGAAGATCTGGCTGGTACTCAGAGGCCTTCCCACCAGTGTTCCCTCTAAGCTGAGTTAGTGTGAGCCAGCTCACGGTTTTTTAGCCTCCGGCTCACACATTTTTGTCATAGCTCAGGAAGGGCGGCTCCAGAGCCAACTAATTTATGCAGCAGCCCAATTGCCCGCTCACAACTTTAATGCCAGTAGCTCACAAAGTAGAATTTTTGCTCACAGGACTCCACAGTTTAGAGGGAGCACTGCTTCCCACCCTTTTCCTGTTCAAGAAACAAGGAATAGAAATAAATAGCCAACTAACTTATTAACAGCCTGCATGCCTTACACGGGGCTTCAATAGCAAAAAAGAGCAAGAGTCCAGGAGCACCTTAAAAGCCAACAACACTTACGGCAGGGGGTGACTCACGAAAGCTCTTCCCCTGCCACAAATGTTGTCAGTCTTTAAGGTGCTCCTGGGCCTCTTGCTCTTTTCTGCTGCTACGGACAGACTAACACGGCCACCCTTCATGACCTATCTCCATGAGGCTTTAAGGTTCTTGTTGCCAAGGAAACCTAAGAAGACGCATTAAAAAGTCAAGGGGAGGGGGAAGAACCAAGTGAGCCTTGCACGTGAGGATGCCAATTATTCAGTTAGATTATTTATACTCAGCCCTTTCTATTATTTCTGAGTATCTATGGTGGCTAATGATACAGTAAAATTTATAGCAACGAGTTCAATACAAAAAGGGGAAGACATATAATAAACGCTCCACACTCTTCCCCCGAGCCCCGCTCCCAGCCCACTGAGGTCTCTGAGTAATTCCTGTTCCAGATCTCGTATTTCCTGGGGTGTATTAACCCTTTAAAGCTTGACAGTGTTTTGGCCCCCGTTCTATGTCTCTTCCTTCCACAGAAAGCTTGACAGAATCAGCCACTTCTATATACACAGAAAGCACGTGAAAGCTATATTGCAGCACTGGATGGCAACAGTGCACCAATGTTTTATAGTGAGCCTATGAATTGCTTAAGGAATGTGCTTTTAAAGGTAACTTCCTAGCTGTTTTGCATTTCCCCAGGCAGGTCCCCTTACCTGCTCATCTGCGTTCTCCTCCTCCTCGCCAGGGTTTGCCAACAGTCTCTCATTTTGTCCCTATGTGCACAAGAGCACAAGTGTTACTCCCCCCTCATCTGACAGTGACACAGGCAAAGCACTGGGATGCACTTAGCCCTCGGTGCTGCGATTCAAACTCATGGCCAAAGGACTGGATCTGTGCCCCCAGCGCCAGCACCCCCTGGGTTGAGTGGGGCAAGGAGAGTCCACACACCTTCTCTTCACATACCTGTAACTGCACTTCATTTCCTGTGCTTTCGTGCCTATTTGCAAGCTCACCCTGAGAGGACGATGTAGATCCTGTCACAGACATGGGAGGTACAGAAAAACTAGCAGTCTGTGAGCGGGCGGAATACAAGCTGCCAGTGTCCGTATCCTCTGCAGAAGCCAAACCATGATGGCACATGACAAGGTCCACCAAATCTTCCTTTTCACGACAAGTATCTGTCGGGATGTTCCTAAGAACCAGATACTGGCGCAGATCTTTGACTTTCAAGCGCATCAGCTGGGGTCGCTGAAACGCCGTCTCCTGCAGCAACTGACAAGTGGAGCATCTTCGCAGGTTCTCTTGCAAGACAGAACACATGGAACAGAAGTCCTTCTTGCACTCACAACACATGTGCTAAGAGAGCAGATAAAGGGCAAAAAGCAAATGGAACACTCAGTCAGTGCCCCACGTACAGCCTGGTTCCTTCAAGCGCTTCTTGGCAGGATCAGCTCAGAGCATGAGAGGTCGGTTTCACAGTTTCAATGAAGGCTGAGCCAAGCCTGTCTCCTGGGGCCCCTTGCTATACAAATACAAATACACACACACACGGGGGGGGGGGGGGGGCTCAGTTGCACCAAGGCAATTATTCTGTATATCATACCCAAACCCAGTGCCTCGCTGATGACTGTTCTGCCCTCTTTACACACTTGCCCAGAGTCATCCAGAGGAGAAGGGAATGACATCTGTTCCCACTCCAAAGGGGAAGATTCATTTCAAAGGGGAACAGGGGGAAGAGTGATGAAAGAGAACAACCCGATGCCAGAGTGCACTATACTCACCCTTTTCCTGAACACTGAGAACGAAAGGCCACACGCTTTGCAGACTAAGCCGGCTCCTCCCGCTGCTGAAGATGTGTACACAGTGAAGTCGGTGTTTGGTGTAAACCTAAATGGGTTTGCTCCACCCCCAAATCCGGACTGCTGACCTCGCACAGCTCCGGTGCCCATGACTTCATTCAGCAACCCACAACAGGAAGCCCACATGGATGTTGCTCCCGCCTGAAAAAGACACACTCAAGAGAAAGTGCTCGTGGCTTGTGAGAGCCTAGAGGCCCTTCTAGACTTTGCTCAGAGCCCTACGAATTGCCTGGAGAGAGGCAGCGCACCATCTTTATGCTCACCCATCTCAGCTTGTTACAGCTCACGGGGGGGGGGGAGACTGGTTGGAACTAGGAAATGGTCAATCCTTCACTCATGGAAGGAGGCGGGCCAGCCTACCTGCTGTGAAGCCCTTCCCTACACCTAAACAATGTTAGCAGCCATCAGCTCATCACAAGCGCTTCTGTCTGGACTGGGGCAAGGGAACTGGGCTGGGAGTTGATGTGGAAAGCTCATCTCGACTCATTTCAGCCCGGCTTCTGACCTGGCTGTGGAACTACCTTGGTCACCCTGTGGGGGAGGGGGAACTTCACCAGGAGACAGACAGCAGAACGCAGTTAAGATTGCCGGACCTCTCACACTGATCATGGAATTTGTCTCACTCTTGGCAATGTGCATTGGGCTCCTGTGCTCCAGTGACTGCATCCTTCTCTCTGGCCATTCAATAGCACAGAATATATAAATGCAGCTATGCTGAGAGCACAAAATCCCCTCCCTGGGGGCAAAGGGGGGATAGACACATTCCCATTTGCCACTTTAAACACACACACAAAAATACTTTCAATATGGCTGTGCTAGCGGGGGGGAAGGGGGATGACAGCCCCTTCTCAGAGGATGCAATACTGCTCACCGAGCCCTGGAAAAACAGAGAAGCACCTACGATGGAAATGCGACCTTGAAGAAAGGAGAAAGTGTTCCCCAGAGCAAAATCAGCACCAACTGTGCATTAGTTAAAAGAGGGGACACAATAATTTAGGAGGGCTCCAGCTCTGCAGGAATCATTCTGGAAGAAAATGCATTGTTGGCTTAGTGTAGCACTCATTCTGGGAGCACAGGCTGTGCAGCATTAGTCTCCAGAACGCTGACAACTGAATGACTGCTGTAACAGTTTCAGGTAAGGGAAACAGCTAGAAACCAGGTTCAGTGGCTACCGGGCACTACTACATACTAGCAGGGCAAGTCCTGAGCAGCAGAACAGAGGAAGCAGAATAACCCGTGGGAGAGAGGGACCAGCAAATCCACAACTCCTGCTCCAGCTCCCATCTTCCAAGGCAGCGACCCTGCTTCCGGGGCTTTAAACATTCCCTCTGGTCCAGCTTCTTTCCTCCCATACATGCCTCCCCACAGCCCAAGACATCAACAAAATCCTCACCTGCTGCTTGGCTCCCAGGCAATTCTTCCCTACCCTCTTCTGGTTTAAAACTTCACACCCACCCAGTTCTTTCTCCAGGAAGGCCCTGGGGTGAGGTATCACACCAAGCCTTGCCTTGTCCACCCAAGTGCTCCACACAAGGCCAATGCAATGTTGACACTCTGGCCACGCCGGCTACTTCCCGACAGACTCCATACACAGCCCTAACATCAAGCTCACTGCCTCTTACAAGGTCACCATGACTGTCAGTGTCCCCCTTGAGTTGCAGGCTCACCTTTACGCAAACTTCTCCCTCCCCAACTTGGCCATGCTGGAGTCACAGGACAGCAAGGGTGCAGTTCCTCAAAGCACTTCATCTACTGCTGGAAATCACTACATACTCAAGAATGGCCCTTCTACCTCCTTGAGATTTACGGAGGAGACAAAACCTGAACATCCCAAGCACCTGACCATCCTGCTGCCCCCCTCCCCTAGTGCCATCTGGTTCTACAAGACAGCAAGCAAGACATTCAACACAACCACTGTGGTGTCCTTGCTTATAGGAGAAACGGCTTTACCTTTAAACACTCTCTGTGTATATAAACTTGGTAGTTTTCTGCTGCCACCAGGAATTAAAAATTCCAGCTCTCTCTCTCTGCTGGTAAAATGACCTAGGATCTGGGCACTTCAGAGGACTATGTGGCCCTGAGGAAGAACTGTACTGATTGCTGGGATAGCTCAAATAAAAATTGATTTACTTAATAAAGAACAAAATAGGTTTCTGATTATTTTGAACTGTTACTGAAAAAGGAACTTGTAAATATAACTGTGGCTAAACTTGGTGTTACACTCACAGATATAGTTTTATTCACACACAGAATCCTTCATAACTCAGAGTCACACAGACTCTCTTCAAAACTCTTCCATACTTGTCTCTCATATCACAGAATCTCCTCATAGTCTCACACACACAGAATCCTTTTCAGACACCCCTCCTCCCACACTCTCAGTCAGCAGCCAATCAAATCACAGCTGTCACCCTCTATCACTCTTCGCATATTACTGCATTCAAACTAAATGTTTAAAGGGACACCTCCCAAAAAACATGGAATCATCACAACCATAAACCACAGAAGCAACAGAGGAGGATGCCTTCATAATGGAATATGATTGCAGACTTCTGCAATGATTACTGTAGGTATCGTCTTCCTTTCACTGCAGTGCCTTCTACTTTTGTAACACCATTTTCTGCACTGTTCGTGGCATACCTTGCCTTAGGCCAACATGGTGCCCAGGGGTGCCATGGCACCAACCAGTACTTCCCTTGGTGCCCACCAAGCTTTTCAGAAAGCGAGCAGGGCTGCTTTTGTAAGGCAGGGCTTGTTACTGGCTGCCCACATTGGTGTGGAGGGCTTTCCGCTGGAGGATGAGGAGGACCAATAAGCACCAGGGCTTCCCCTGGCCAGCATGTGCTTCCATTTCCCCCTTCAGGACTTCCCTCCTCCCAGGAGAAGCAAGGAGGGGGGCATTCCATTTGGAGCCACTTCCTGAGGCAGTCATTTTGGGGTGGCACTACTTAACCCCCCCAAAAAAATCCCAAAGGTGTCCACGGCCTCAAAAAGCTGCTTGCATTCTTTCCCAATTCTATCATTCTAGTCCTATTGGATATCTTATGGCATCTGTTTGCATTGTTATTTTAAGGCAAGAAAGTTTTATGGCAGGAGTCATTGTCTTGAGTCCCCCATGAAAGACACATTAATGTTATCACTCTGTTGTAGCGTCAGTTCAACAGTCTCAAAGGCGACATTTGAGGAGTGAAGCCACTGGAAATGCTTACTGTGAGAGCTCTACAGAAATCTATCCACTGTATATAAGATTGTGCACAAACAGGCCCCCCCCCAGTTAAATATGGTCGCAACCCTGTATCACCTTTGCTGCAAATACTGTGTGTCTATATAAATCCTTTAGCCTGACATAGAATCAACACAATCTGGATGAGACCCACCAAAACAAAAGCAAAAAAATGTGGTAGTATACTACTGACAGGGTTTAAGATGTGGCTATAGTCAAGAGCTGGAAAAATTCCAGAAGCTAAACATCTGATGCCAAAACTACAATGTGACATTTTCCAGCTATGACATTAAATTAGCACAACATATTTACACTCACACATTTAAAGCTGTGATTTGTCTTATTTCATTATCTTTTTGCTTTTCTTTTACCCTTACAATTTCTTGTGTTTGTTCTTATAATTTTGTAATTATTTCTGATAATCTAGCTGATAATTCCTGCCATACTTCTTGAATACTCCTCTGGGTTCTTTCCTCCGAATCTTGAATACTCTTCTGGGATCTTTTCTCAGATTGTGGCACCTGAGTTGCCACGGCTTGCACTTGATGCACCAGCGCTTGCAATAATTTTCCCACCAGCTCTTTGATTCCCTGATCTTCATCTCCTTTCTTCTTGTCCTTCTGACGTGTCCCAGATGCCATGCTTCTTTTCTCTCTCTTTAAAAACATTATATAATTTTTCCATATATTATTTCCATGTACTGGTCCCTATGCAAGTATACAGCTATTTTAAACTATTACAATAGCCAAATAATCTATTATAGTAAAAGGAGATGTTACCTTAAATCCTTGCATAAAAGCTATTCATAGCAGATAACATAAATAAGGACAATAAAAATAAGAGAAATAACTTATCTCGCAATCATTTACATAACTGTCATTGTATCACCAACAGTGCAATTGTATATCATCTAATAAAATCTGAGCCAAATAAGGAGAAAAAAGGAATAATAGAATTTTTAAAAGAAAAAAGGGAATGGGAAAAGGGTGATGATGGAAGAAGAGAGGGAGGGAAAGAAAAAACAAAAACAAAGAAGTGAGGAAGGGAATATTAAAATGAGCGTAAAAATAATTAAAACAGGTAAAATCTGATATTTAAAATTTTACAAAAAATGAGAAAAAAGAAATTTATATTAAATATTTTAAAAACTGATATTAGAAAAGAGAAAAAACAAAAGAGAAAAATTATTTGGCATATTGGCTCTTAAAAGTCTATACTGGTCTGTTATAATTTACCCAAAGGAGGTAAGAAAAAAAGAAAAGGAGAGATTTGGGAGGGGGTGTCCACCCAGCGTCTTAGCTTTTATTTCCCAGTAGACACATTCTTCTGTAGCCTCCAAAGCCAGAAATTAAAATATTGTACAAACTGGTCCATGATCTTCTCATTGCTTTAAGAAACTGGGGAGTATCAAATAAAAATAAAAATCTTATCTTTCCACTGGGCAACCTTTTTGTTGACTCTGCCAGTCCGTGTACTGTCTCCTTTTTACTACATCTCACCAGGGCCAAAGCACTGAACCTTATAAATAAGCAGTTAGCCAACTGTATAGTCCACAATTATATAGAATAAAATTCATCAAAAAAGGAAGATAAAAGCTTAATTTGGCTTGTTTTAATTCAGTTGGTTATAAATTGTATTTCTGTTCTGCTTTTAAGTTGAAGCTTCTGGGAGCAGATATGGTGAAATCAGACGTTTAATTTAAAATTTTCTTCTCTTGACACTTCAGTGTGACCTACAATAAGATAAGCCTCAAGTCTTTAAGAACACTCCTGTTCAGGTCGCCATTTTCCCTGGAAGTCCAATCCAGCTGATAATTCTTGACATACTTCTTGAATACTCTTTCCTCAGATTGTTGCACTTGAATTAGCAGTATGTGTATTTGATGCACTACTGATTGTGAGTTTTCTTTTTGACAGATGCCATTCTTCTTTTTGCTCTCCTCTCTTTAAAAATATTATACAAATTTTCCATATACTATTTCCATACAGAAGAAGAGATTGTATACCCTGGCCTCCACTACCTAAAGGAGTCTCAGAGTGGCTTACAAACTTCTTTCCCTTCCCCTCCCCACAACAGATACCCTGGGAGGTAGGTGGGGCTGAGAGAGCTCTGACAGAAACTGCTCTTTTTCAAAAATAGCCCTGACAGAACTATGGCTTGCCCAAGGTCATCCAGCAGGTGCAAGTGGAGGAGTGGGGAATCAAACCCGGTTCTCCCAGATTAGAGTCTGTGCACTTAACCACTACACCCAACTACTGTTTTCTATGTAAATGAGTATTATCATAAATATGACACTGTTAAGAATAACCAAAGTTTAGCATATATTAGTTATAATGAAGAGAGATATTATCTTAAATCCTTTCCTATTATATAAAAGCGTAGTCGTCAGCTGTTATGCCCAAATAAGGCATGCCCAAATAAGGTGAAAATGTGCGGCAAAATAGGTTGGCCGTGGAGGCTGCCACTCCTATTTGGGCCCTGCCCATTGGCTGGCGTGCCTGGCTCTGTGGGCTCGGTCCCGCCCACACAGCCAGCATACAGCCTCTTCGCCCCACTCTGCCTCCAGCCGCCAGACTGGACAGATGGTCCAGCGGCTGCATGCTGGCGGCCCCAGCTGGACGACAGCCTCCCTCACCGGGGCACCACTCCCCTCCAGTAAGCAGCTGGGGCAGCCAGCACCTTGTGCAGCGGGGAGGAGGCAGCAGACAGCGCGCAACTCAGGCCGGCTGCAGCCCGCGAAGACTACCATGGCGGGGAGCAGGCGGCGGAGCTCGCTGGCCCAAGGAAGACAATGGCCTCCCTTGCTCGCCGCTCCGCTGCTGCGGGGACGCGCCGGGAGGGGGAAGCAGACCTGGCATACCCCTGCAGCCGCCGCCACCACAGAGGGGGACGGGGCCTGCACAGACGGTCCAGCTAGCGCCTGTTGCATCGGGCCACGCAACGGGCCTTGCCGCTAGTCCTTACATAAAACAAATTTATAACAGGAAATAGACTAAAGAAAAAAGAGGAATGGCTTAAGTCCTAATAATCATTACACAGTCAAAAGTACAGTGTTATGTCATCCATAAATAAGTAAAGTAAGTAAAATTTGGAGCAAATTACAGACAGGAGAAAAAAGAAAAAGAGGGCAGAGAAGGAGAAAAAGAGAAAAGAAGAGGTAAGGAATAATAGAAATAAGAATAAAAAAAGGTTTTAGAGAAAAGAGAAATTTAATTTTTTTTAAGAAAAGAAATTCCTTTGAAATATCAGCTGTTAAAAGTCTATATTAGTCTACTGTAGTTTGTCAGAAGGAGAAAAAAACAAAAGAGGAAGAAAGATCCGCTCTGGCATCTTGGCTTTTATTTCCCACAGGGCACATTCCTCCTTTAGCCGCCAAAGCCAAAGGAAATCCAAGATCTTCTCCTTACTTGTGTGCACGGGGGAGTGTCAGAGATGACGCCGATAAGCAGTGGTTGAAGAGAAAAAAATAAGTCTTATCTTTACATTGAACAGTTTGTCAAATCTGCCAGTCTGTATGTTTTTTTCTTTTAACCACATCACAACAAAGCCGTTAACATTAAACCTTTTAATTAATTGGTTTTAATTAAAAAAAGATAGCAAATTGTCTAGTCCACATTTATAAAGTTCATCAAAAAGAAAAGACAGGAGTTTGTTTTAGTCTGAGTCAGTTTGGTTTTTAATTTTTCCCCCTTCTCTGCTTTCAAGTTGAAGCTACCATAAAAGAAGCTATTAAGTGCAATGCAATAAATTATCCTTTCATTGTCCCCATAAACCTCTTAGTTGCAATCTGAAAATTATGGTTCATGGAACTTCAAGAGATTTCATCTTACTATCAATAAATGTGGTGGTGTGTGTCATGGCTGGCAACCTGCCAGCATTCAAAGCTCTGCTGCAATTGTAACAAATCCTGGTTGTTGAAATAAGGCCAAATGAGATCCTTTAAAGTTGAGCCAAAGATGAGAAGAAGTCGGAGATAATTTTAAAAGAAAAGAGGAAAAACCAAAATGTACGGGAAAGCTGATTTTGAAGGCAAAAAGCCTACTTTTGCTCTGCTGCCCCTGGTGGTCTCAGAACTCATTGGGGCCTAATAAATCCGGTCCCCTTGGATTCAGCTATCAGTTGGGTGTCCCTTCCCCAATGGAGGAGAGGTCCAAAATATAAATCCACCTCCTCCTGGTGGTGCTTTGATATACCCTGCAGCAAGATAAGCCCAGAGCCTTTAACAAACTCCTGTTCAGATCACCATTTTCCCCAGAAGTCCTCACATCCCATATGTTGAAAGGAAGCTACGACAGGCAGCCAAAACCAAGCTTCTGATTCTGAAGAGCATACCAAAATTGCATGAATCATCAGCGGGGCATCTCAGCCCAATTTGCTGCTTAGGCAACCCGCTTTCTGCCACCATTCAACCATACTACATAAGTTAGGAACTATTCCTAAGTGTGTAAATATAAAGGCAGGGCTCTGCCTTTCTGTACACCATATGTCTGGTTTGTTATTTTAAAAAATATTTTGGCAGTCAGTGAATAATTATAAGACCACCAATCAACATTGCCAGAAGGAAACTTTTGTCTTGAAAAATACTGGTCACAATTACAGTAAAGACTTTTCATAGGAAACCTCTCCTAGAATCTGAGCAGTCCTTAACCCTACAGGCTATACCTTAACCGTAAACTTTTATAGTAATGCATGATTTTGCAGCTGATATTTCATTGGAGTCACACAGCTCAATACTTCAGTATGCGCTTGTATACTTCTGGAGATTTCTTTTAAATGTGAAAGCAAAAAAAAAAAATAGGATCCTGCCATGACAAGCAGAACATAAGGGAGAGTCAACACTGTCAAATTAAAAAATGCAAGAAGCTGAGAAATAGAACATGCCAGATAGCAAAAACGGGCCTGAGATGAGTCAGTCCCATCCTCAAAAGTTACCCAAAGGACTCCGTGTTCTCCTGTTCTTTGGCAACATTTGGGCGATTTCTCCTACCATGTATACGATTACATTAAAAAGATGAAGGAGGCATGCTAATCAGGCCACCCTCCTGGACAACCAAACTTTGAGAACTGTTGAGTCCAGACATGTCATAATATTTAGTGCTTCCTCCTTCCTGTCCAATGAAGAACAATAAAGAGAAGACTGACCCAGAAGCTGTCACTGTGGCTCAATGACAGAGCACATCCTTTGCAGGCAGAGTAGCCCCCAAACAATCCACAGCACATGCAGTAAGAAGGCAACAGGCTCTTAAGCAGTCCCTTCTCTGCCTGAGACCCTAGGGAAATCCTGCCACAGGAGACAATAGCGTGCTAGTGTTCATATGGCTTTAGTGATTCAGACATAAAAGACGTAGCTTGCAAGAGCCTGGCAGTAGTCATCCGCCACTCTGAGTGGGGTATAGCTGGGCTGGGCAACTGGCCAGTAAAAAGTGGTCAGGTATTTTTAAAGTATTAACTTTGTTTAGCACAGCAAAAAATCAATATACCTGTTGTGGAGGAATGCCCCTGCTCTGGCCTGCAGGCCCTATTCCACCTGGCCTTCCTGGGTTATTCTCAACCACTGGAGAGGCCTTTCTTCTACTCGCAGGGTAGCTCGCCACCACCACCTGACCTTTGCATGGAACTGCCCACTGGGAAGGTCAGAACTCCCAGCTTCCCTTCCAAGCCTTGCCTCAGTGTCTCCCACTGCCCAGCACCTAGTCACCACGGGGACAGTTTACTACCTTGCATGCCCTTGGAGGAATAGCCACTTGCCAACTGCTTGGCTTCCCCCTGGTGCTCCTTTTAAAATTGTATGTCCGAGATGGTGGAGGTCTATGTGGTACAGAGAACCACAACCAGCATGCAAAGTTAAATTTATTAAAAAGAAAATGTTTACAAGCATACTTCTACAACAGCATCAAACTGAGCAAGTGATTCCAAAAGAACTAGGTAAAATGCAAATCCTCTGTCCCTTTATACATGTGCTATCAGATGTTAAAATAGGACAGGCCCCTTTTGCTTAGGATGTTACAGATCCCTATTGAGTTGCTATTATTACCTTGAAGCTTGCTCCAGCTCTTGAGGCAAGCACATGGTCAGTGGCTGCCTTTCCAGAGGAGAGGTCTGTGTACTACCCAAGAGGAAAAGTGACCTCCTTCCTGTTGCAAGGAGGTTTTATCGTGTCTGTGTGTCCACCCCCTGAACCAGTCAGGCCAGGTCAAGGAAGCATTTCCTGCAGCTTCTTCCTGGAGCCTTGCTGTTCTAGAGTCCTCCAAATCTATGTTACCTGCTAGGAAGAAGGGCATAAGCTTGACCCACCCATTATCTCTCCTGCTAGATCTATTAGCATTTGAATGCAGGTGAGCTGAGGTACATCTGGAAAGTCCTTGCACAGGCTCCCTCCCCCCATGCCTGTTGCCCAGAGGGGAAAAAGCCTTTAAAACATACACTGGAGACTTTTGCTCAGTGCCAAAAATGCATTTCTTCACACCTGTATCAATTATAAACACATATTAAGTGACAGAGTTACACCCTTCTAAATCTGTTGACTTCAATATACTTGGAACAGTGTAACTCTGCCCTGGATTGCACCATTAGACTGCAGTCCTAGGTACACTGACTAGGCAATAAGTCACACTGAACTCAATAAGACTTGATTCTGAGTCTTTGGAACACGAGGGACAGCCTACAGCAGGGGTCCCCAGTATGGTGTCCACCAACACCTTTCCTGGCAGCCAACAACTGTTTTTAGAAAGTGGGTAGGGCCAAGTGGGGCTTTTTCCCCAATAGGGATTCTTATTGGTCACTAGAGGTTTGATTGGCTGTGCAGATTTAACATAACATTGTTTCAGAAGCAGCTGCCACTACAATGTTGATATTATTCTCCCTCACTCATCTTTGCCAATATATTTGTTAGATTACCCCTCTTCTCCCTACATTTGAGCTTCTTCTGTATGGATGGCTCCACCTCCTGTGGCAACCATTTTGTAGCTGTGCCCACCATTCCATGTCAGAATTCCAAGGCACCCCACAGGCTCAAAAAGGTTGGGGACCCCGGCCTACAGTTAGATTCCTTTTTTTTTTTTTTAAGATGAAGCATTTCCTGCAGCTTCTCCCTAGAGCCTTGCTGTTCTAGAGATCTCCAAACCTTTATTCCCTGCTAGGAAGAAGTACATTTGGAAACACTAGTACATTTGGAAACACTTGGAAGCAAGTATGTTTGGAAACACTTGTCATTAGGACAAAGGGCCAGTAAGAGAAGCCTTGCTCTGCTGCTAGCTCAGTCCAATGCTTCCTCTAAGCTGTGGAGTCTTGTGAGCAAAAATTCTACTTTGTGAGCTGCTGGCATTAAAGTTGTGAGCAGGTGACATGGCTGCTGCATAAATTAGTTTGCTTTGGACCCATCCTTCCTGAGTTAAGGCAAAAATGTGTGAGCTGGAGGCTAAAAAATTGTGAGCTAGCTCACACTAACTCGGCTTAGAGGGAACACTGGCTCAGTCCCCAACTGCTGCAGGATGAGGGAGTCAAGCAGCCCTCATATGTGCCCTTGTTAAAAAAAGGACACCATTAAAAAAATTAACATGTAAACTGCCACTAACACAGTGGCACAGTGAGCTTTGTAGCAGAGTAAACTGACAATGGCTAACCAATCAAATTGGCTATTGTATAACCATGGGTACAACAGATTCATTTACTGGGAGATGGGAGTACAAAAAAAGGAGCTAATGTGATACAAAATCATACACACAAGACCACATCCTCTACAAAACAACTCAAGCAAATGTGTAAACACAAACTGACTTAGTTAGCAGAGACAGATTCAGGTGGGTAGCCAGGCTAGTGGTCTGAAGCAACAGAACAAAGTTTGAGTCCAGGGGCACCTTTAAGACCATCCAAGTTTAATTCTGGGTATAAGCTTTCAAGTGCATGCACACTTCTTCAGATACACTGAAACAGTTTTCCTCAAGCCTTATATGGGGGGGGCGGTTAGTTGCCAAGAAGGGCTAGCTGGAGTCAAGATGCATAAGTAACTGGGCAATAAGTATAGCTGAGATTGAATTAAAGCAGTTGGTAAGACCTGTGAATGGTGTAAGCTTCACTCTCCCCCACAGAACAAAAGAACAAAACAGCAAAATTAAAGTAAACTTTCAGCCTCTATGCAACCCACAGCAGAGGGTACAGCAGCCCTTTAACTGGCTGTTTACAGTTCTCGATGGCCCTGAATGCATTGGTATTGTACCCACATTACCACAAATCTTGACACTCCACTCTAAATATAACCCTTCTAGGATGACCACATACACAAATGTTCACAAGGTATTGTATAAAAATTAATTTACAAATACAGAATAAATCCAAGTAAAAACATGCAAAACAGAACAATTAAAGACTCGTTGATAAAAGCAACAGCAAAAAAGAATGTCTCAACTACTCCCACCACACAAGGGAAAATAAAAATATCATCACTCATCAATGAACAGAGACCAGGGAAGAACAAACACCAACTTCTCAGGCAACATACCCGAGAAGCCACAGAAGAGGCCATGCTCCTAGTGAATGACAGCCTAGAAGAGCAGTTGTGTAGCTTGGGGTGCTACTGCAGCCCTATCTACTGAGGCAGTTTCAAGTCCCTTCTGTAACAAACAGCTCCTTTCATGAACTTTGACTTGCTGACTAGCTATGGTCTTTCACTGAAAAGCGAGATCATCTGGCCAGTCACCTATGCCCTGCTTACCTCCAGATTAAATTACAGTAATGTGCTCTATGTAAGACCGCCTTTGGAAACTTCAGTTGCTTTCTGCTGTTCTCTATTATAAGAGTCTACATTCTATTACCTACTGCTTCTTGTTTTTTAATGACAGACAACCTCATTCTGTTTTGTCTCTATGTGTTTTGCAGTGTGAAAGACCCGAGGATGGCTTTTAATGGTAGAATATTTTGGAGAACTTTAATTCATAGGGTCATCGTAAACCACAAGCAGCTTGACAACACTTACTTATTAATATATTAATTCAGTTCATAGACCGTGGTCCCCACACATGGACTCAGGGCAGTCCACAACATATCTATAAAATACAATACTTAACGCACACACACACACATTGTATGTTTTAATTACAGTGCTGTGACCAGAGTTTTAAGAGAGAGATAAATACTTTAAATATAGAAAGCAGGAACCTGGAGCAGGGCCTTCATTGGGAAGTCTCAAGTTGTATCCCTCACACGCTGATATAAGAGAATGCAGTCCTCAAGATGCCCAGAATACAGGCCTTGCAAGTCTTTGAAAGCCAAAATGAACACTTTGAATCAGAACTAGAATCAAGCCGGTCACAGGCTCAAATGTTCCAGAACAAGAGTAATGTGTTCCCACCAACCCAGGCCATCAACTAGGATGTGGCACTCTTCGCCAGCTGAAATTTGCCATTTTTTTAAATAAAGAGAACTCCACACTCCTTCACAGTGCCTACTCCCTCTCACCCTTGGCATTTTCTCCAAAGGAGTCGGATGAGGTTGCCCTTAAGCCCTCACAGCTACAAGACCCAAATATTCATCTGCTGCAAGAAAGATGACAGAAAGTTTATGAGAACCACAAAGGGGCTCGTTAGTCCCACAATTTTTACCTTATACGCTCAGGCACATATTTACACACACACTACAAGAAGAGGATGCAGCAGGCACCTGTTCTCCCCCCCCCCAAACCCTTCCTGAGAACACATTCTCCCAGGCACCGCAAAAAGACTTCCACCAGCACCAGGCTGACCACAGCCGTCCCAATCCACTGCAAATCCTACCAAGCCAAAGGGGCGCTTAATCCTGCATAACAAGGCACAGGGTTGCAGCCTCTTGCAGCAAGACTGGGCTCTTCTTCCTCCATTTGACAAAAGGAAGCTGCACAACTCCTCAAGCTCACCTCACACACAAACACGTACAACCTATCTTAGTTTCCTCCTGGGGCAGAGAGATGGGGGGGGACTCACATACCCCCCTTTCTGATCCTCCCAAAGGGGAGGGGAGCAATGCTCCTTTTTTATAATTGTATGTTTTATTTTCAATTTTCCATAAATATAATAACTGAACAATTGTTAACTCCACATATCAAAGTAAACATTAGAAACAAACTGTGTGTTTTATAAAACTTCAAATACATGATATATTCGAGAGATTCCTGTGACACACATTTACAAACTATTCAAAAGAATATAAAGCCCATGTATTTGGCAGGTAAGGTCTTTTCTTCGTATTTGTTGTTGAAATATAAGGGGAAAAAAGACAAAATCATCTTTCAACAAGGTTCAATTTTATCCGTGGGTTCTCCGCTGCTAATAACTGGGACGCTATCTTATCCATCACTACCACGTCCCAAAGTTTTACAAAAAATGCACTGTTTTACCGTTGGAATTTAGCAATGCTCCTTCTAAGTTGCTGAATCTCGTGAGCAAAAATCCCACTTTGGGAGCTTCCTGGCCCTTAAAGTTGTGAGCGAGCGATCTGGCTGCTGCATAACTCAAGCTCTGCCATTCTGGAGCCCTCCTTCCCGAGCCGGGAGAAACAACGCGTGAGCTGGAGGCTAAAAAAACCGCGAGCCAGCTGCACACTAACTCGGCTTAGAGGGAACACCGCAGGGGAGGCTGGACGAGGGTTGCGGCGCCGCTTCTCTCCCCCCTACTCCGATTGCCCCCCGAGGGCTGCCTCCCCCCCCCCCACCCACCCCCGCCTCAAGAGAGAAAGAAAAACAAAATACATTTGGAAGGAGGAAGCCCGGGCCAAGACCTCGCTTCGGCGAAGGCGGCGGCTCCCGAGCCACGCAAGGCCGAGCATCCTTCTCCTCAGGCGGGCCCTGCTGACCGCCGCCTCCCCCCCCCCCGCGCCCCACTTCCAAGCCTCCCGCTAATCGCAGGCAGGTCCCGCAGGGCCGCTCAGCCCCGCCCCCGGGCGCCGCTCCACCCTCCTCGGCCTCCTTCCCCCGCGCCCAGGCTCACCTTCATGGCCGCTTCGGCGCCTCCTTCCTTCCTTCACCCCAGGGACGGCCGCCTCCGCCTGAGGCCGCGGCCGGGGAGGCGGGCAGGCGGGCGGGGGGAAGAGGAGAGGCCGGGGGAGGGGCGCCAACCGCCCTAACGGTCTTCCTCTCGCGCCGCCTCACACGCAGGCGCGCGCGCCAGCCGCCGCCCCGAGAGGCCGCCCTGCCAGCCTATGAGAGAGAGGGGGAGGAGCCACGGATGACTCGTCGCCGCCGCCTCGCCAAACCAGAGCCGCCTGAGCCGTCCCCCTCCCCCCCATTGGCGGCCGGGCGACCAATAGGAGCCCAGGCTTCCCCTCCGCGGCGCCGCCAGTTAGAAAAGAAGGTGCCAGAAAGGGGAGGGGGGAGAAAGGCGAGGCTGCCTCTTTCTATTGGAGGGAGGCAGGAGGACAGAAAGCCGTACGGAAGAGTCCACTTATCCCGGAACTGGGGGGGGGAATGTGTGACGCCATAGCCTGGGTGTTGTTGTTTTCACTGTGCCGGCAACATGGATTTAATTCGAACGCGCGTGCCTCGCCTTTCGAACTACACACGGGACTCGAGGCGAAGCGTGCTATGCCTAGAGACAGACCGAAATATAAAATTTAACGCAATACTTACATGATAAAGATGTCAGCCGACACTGTCATATGGGCTGTACTGCGCTTGGGGATTAGACTGGGAGAGGGGGAGGTACGGTTGCCAACTCCCGGTTGGGAGATAGCTGAAGATTTTGGGGGTGGACCCCTGGGAGCAACTTCTGCAGGGCATAAAGTCACAGAGCCCACCCTCCAAGGTAGACGTTTTCGCCAGGTGAACAGATCCCCATCGTCAGAAGACCAGTTCTGTGATTCCGGGAGAGCTGCACGCCCCGCCTGTAGGTTGGCAACCCACGGACGGCGGGTGTTCAGCAATGGTCACAGAAAAGGTGGAAGTGCACAGTGCAGTGCGATTGCTGATTCTGCTGCAGCGGATTAGCTGGGGAAGCAACACAATTCCGCACTGACATGTTTGTCACTCGTTTGTCCCTATTGCTTTGGGTCCCCCCCCTTTTCCAACTGTGTTTTGCTCCCTCTGGGACTACTAAAGAAAGCAAAACACATTGGGGGAAACAAAGCAATAGGGACAAACGAGTGGCAAACATATCAGTGCGGAACACCCATGAGATGGACTCCAAAAATAGTATCAACGGTGTGCTTTTTAAAACTTCTAGCGGCGGCGGCGTATCTGCTGCTTTTCTGCCGGTTCGCCCCACATTTAAAGGCCTGCCACCACATGACTAGGAGCGGTCACGAGTTCTTGGCAGCAGTGCCCTGGGAGAAACCTGTAGAACAGAGGTCCCCCTGATGCTGCTGTCACTTGCAAAGGGCACCTTCACCGCGCAGTAAAACAGATCATGAGGAGAGAGAGCTCTGTGGAAAGCTTTTCTGCTTAGTGTCAGGATTTGCTTTTTTGTTGCTCCTCTCTTGCACGTGCAAGAACTAACAAGATTACTTGGTCATGTTGCCTGGCTAGGAAGGTAAACCTCTCCCGTGTTGCTATTTTTATGCTATCACATGCTCTTAAAATTATAAGAGTGTGCTTGCTAGATTTAGGAAATGTAAAACAAATTATCTTATGTATGTAAATAAAACAAGAATGAGTCATAGAATAACTCAGCAACATCAGAATAATTTATGCTCCATATTTTATCCATATGGGATAATTTTAGGAAAACAAAGAACAAATACACCATATGGGATAATCTTAGGAAAACAAAGAACAAATAAGTTGAGAAAAGTCGACCTTACAGTATTAAATCTGAGAATCTTCTCACTAAACAATATGTCTAGTGTGCAGCACTTTCATTCCCAAAAAGTTTGCTTATCTCACAATTGCATCTGCCTTTCTCGAATCCCCTTACCCAGGTGATAGAATTCCTACATGGAAAACGTTTCCTTGAAAGCAGTTCCCCAGTTTATCCATAGATTGTCCTTAGAATGTGTTCCCCTTAATAACGAACTCCCTTACCACACGTTCATACTGTAAATCCATACAAAGATACCTTTGTGTGTGCGTGTTAAGTGCCGTCAAGTCGCTTCCGACTTATGGCGCCTCTATGAATTAATGACCAACCGTATTTAGGGGAAGCAAAGACCAAAACAGAATGTGGACAGTCACTCTGGTTTTAGGAGAACCGAAACAGCGTACATGGAAGCGCCACTGGACTCCTGTTTAATTAAAAATCCTTAGGTGATAACCCGTCTTTTCATCACACACCTAAACACTTTCCATCCTTTCCCAGCATTTTCTTCCCCTCAATATCGTCCCGCTCCACCCCAGACATCTCCCTCCCACCTCAGACCTGGTATTCGACATATCTCCGCCTTCAGCAACAGCTTCGTGCCGCGCGTCGGCTCTCTTCTCCGCAACCAGGCAGGAACCTTTGGAGGCGGGAGTCAAGTTTCCACCCGAGTCCCATAATGAGCCGTACCGACTCCGGCCGCTGATTGGCTCGGAGCGGGAAGGCGGCTCGTTGTGATTGGTTAGTTTGCCGGCTCCCCGCATGATGGCGGCTTAGTGCCCGAGGAGCCCGGTACTGTCCCTCTGCTTAGCGGGCCCGGTCGACCGGGAAGGAGGAAGGACGGTGAGGCGGCCGCGGCCATGGCCAGCGTGCACGAGAGCCTGTATTTCAACCCCATGATGACCAACGGGGTGGTGCACGCCAACGTCTTCGGCATCAAAGACTGGGTCACCCCCTACAAGACGGCGCTGCTGGTGCTTATCAGCGAGATGGGACGGGACGGGCCCTACCTCAGCCTGCTCGAGAGACGAAGCCTGAATCGCCTGCTGCTGCTGTTGCTTCAGGTCTAGCAGGGGCAAGCCAGGGTTCCTGGCGCAGGGGGGAAGGGGAGGTCTGTGTGGGGAGCGTGTGATGCTCAAAGGAAATGGAACATCCTTTCTATTAGCTTGTGAACAAAGTTTGAGTCCAGTGGCATTATGCAACTGTAATAATAGACACTCTGCTGGACTGTTATCCTTTTCTGGAAGGACTACTGTGTTTTGAACATTATGAGCCAAAATAGTTGTATGATGATCACATTAATTTATTAAAGCATCTCTACCCCACCTTTCTTCATGGTTCAAGGCAGCTTATGCTAATAGTTTAAAACATTTTCAGTTAAAATGAAAAGTAAAATAGCAAAGCCCAAGTCTCTTTCCCTCCCTCCCTTAAAAGGTGTCTGCCATTCAGACCCCCCTCAAAAGCCCTGGCCCAAAAGGCAGGCCTTGCAGCGTCTCCTAAAGATCCCCAAGGAGGGGGGGTGTTCCTTCTCATTACTGCATCTTGTTGTGCAGTGTTTCCCAAACTTTTTATAGCTAAGGCACACTTCTGCCCCATCAGGTTTACTTCTACAATGTGTAAGGATATGAATTACCTGTCTTGAGAGATCTTTCTGTGCATGAACAAATGAACTGGGTGTGCTTTCTGATTGGAAGGAGCCAGAGGTAGAGCAGGGACTTGTGTGCAGATGCAAAAGGCAGTGGTTCCTGAAGACTCATCATTTTGCTGTGAGTTTACATCAATAGTGACTGATTCCATTGCACTCAGTGCGGAGATGCAGCCCAGTGGCCTCTTCCTGGTAGGAGAAGGTTTAGTCAGAGCACGTAAGCTGGCGGCAATGCAGTGAACTGTGTCTCCTGTGTACAAATGATTCAAATGTTTAATTGCTCGAAGCCTTTACTTTTTATTCATTTATTTATTGTGGTATATCTTTTGCAACAGCGCTTAGTTTGGGAATTATTAGACTGGAGTGTGGGGTATCCTTTACATTTATAAAAAGAGCAGGAATCCAGTAGGAATCCTTAAAGGCTAACAAAATTGGTGGCAGCCTAACAAAACTTGTGTCTCATGGAAACTCCTCCCCTGCTACAAAATTTGTTAGTCTTTAAGGTGCTTCTTGACTCTTGCTCTTCTCTACGGCTACAAACATCTGGGTTTTGGCTACTGTGTGGTACAGAGTGTTGGACTAGATGGGCCATTGGCCTGATCTAACATGGCTTCTCTTATGTTTTTACGACAGACGTAACACAGCTACCCATCTTGACCTCTTTCCAGTTATGGTTTACGATGGTGTTATGCTGTTTGTACATTTCGAATTCATTATCTGAAACAGAAAATGTTTCTCACTGTGCTTTATACAGGGCCCTGATATGACCTTGTCTCGACTGATTAAGGCCATTGAAGAATGTTGCTCCCAACTAGCAGGCTTGGTGCAAATAAGGCAAGTTTCCCTGTTTTCTGACAGTATGCTCCCTTTCACCATGCTTGTAGCATCTCTTTTAAACCTGAAGATTTTCATCAAAATAAGCCTTGGAGGATGTCATGGAGGACATCACAAGCTTAATACATTTAATCAGTAGGCTTCTTTGTTTTAGAAGGAAGTTCACATCACAGTTGTGCTTTGCTAAATGAGCCTACTAGTAAGCCTGCGCTACTATTTGGCAATATGAAGAAGAAGAAGAGAGGAGGAGATTAGATTTATACCCCACCCTTCACTTGGAGTCTCAGAGCGGTTTACAAACTCCTTTCCCTTCCCCTCCCCACAACAGACACCCTGTGAGGTAGGTGGGGTTGAGAGCTCTAGCAGCTGCAAGTGAAAGAGTGGGGACACAAACCTGGTTCTCCCAGATTAGAGTCCACACACTTAACCACTACACACAGTGGCAGGAAATAGGGATCATCCACAGATATCCAGATAATATAATGACTTAAGGGCTTGAGCATAGACCTTCCATAACACAAATTGCTTTGGAAGTCCCTCTAAAGGAGAATGGTCAGGTGACAGGAAGAGCTGCTATTCAAGAAGCCCAGAATCCTCTTAGGTGTAACAACTGGGCTGAGTGAATTATTGGTGCTGGCTACTGATTTCTTCAACAGTGAGCAATGTTCAGCTTTCTCCCAAAACCTGAAAAAGTGTAGATTTACATATTTTAGATCCCCATCGGGCACTAGCCCCATAGAGATTCTGTTTATCCAGAAACAAGAAAAGTTAATAGGAAGTCCCGGTAACACACCCTGACTTTCTTGTAGCATAGGTTTAATGATCAGAGCCACAACTTCCAAGTGTTCACAAATTTGGAATGCTATAGAAAATTGACCTGGCTGTTCTAACTGGCATTTCTGGTTCTGTTCTTGAACATCGGTAGAATTTTATTTGTTTTTAATCCACATCTAATTTTGGAGGCTTAATTTTGGAGCTGCTTTCCAAAGAACAACTTTCTAAAAGTTGTCTGTTCTGGGACATGCCATACCTCAGCTATAGGTAGAGCTCAGAATGCATATTTCCAGTTTTAAGAATCCAGAAGAGTAACTGCAGCTGCTTCCACATGGAGACGATTGTTTGTGTAGGTCTTGCGGTTGTTGCAATTCCTTCTGCAACAGAGCATCCATGCAGCAGTTTTCCTTGCCGCCCATAACCACCATCTCCCTCCATAAGACTTTTTATAAAATTGCTAAGTAACAGATCATGGTACAACCATATGTAGCTGTGCCAGTTTGGTGTAGTGGTTAAGTGCACGGACTCTTATCTGGGAAAACCGGGTTTGATTCCCCACTTGCACCTGCTGATGTGACCTTGGGTCAGTCACAAGCTCTGGCACAGCTGTTCTCTCAAGGACAGTTTCTGTCAGAAGTTCCCTCAGCCCCACCTACCTCACAGGGTGTCTGTTGTGGGGAGGGGAAGGGAAAGGAGTTTGTAAACTGCTCTGAGACGCCTTTGGGCAGTGAAGGGCGGGGTATAAATCCAAACTCTTCTTCTTCTTCTTCTTCTTCTGCTCAGCTTTAGGTTATTGTTGTTGTTTTTTAAAGTAGTCTCTTTGCATTGCAGAGGTATAAAGGGAAATGTGTAGCCTGCACTAGTGGCACTTATCAGCTTTGACTGTGCCATAAGATTATTTTTGGCTCCAACTAAAAAAGGAATCTTGGGTATTGGAGCCTGGAAAAACCAGCCGTAGCAGTGTTGGGCCTGTGATATGAATTGGAACAAGATGGATTCATATGTTTATTTTGTTCACAGGATAAAGCTGATGGCAACCGGAGAATTGAAAGACATGGAGCAATTCTTCGATGACCTTTCAGAGGCATTCAGTAGACCAGAACCAGACGTTCATAAGACGAGCGTAGTAGGTACTGTGCCATTTATTCTAAACTCATACCATGGGTGATTGCTTCATATACTCAGCAGAGCTACCAACAGGCATTTATAGATCTAAGAGAGTCCTGTGCAGATGCAAGCATCTTCTTGGCCTGTCTTATCTTCTTTGGCCCAAGATGCTAAGTATGAATCTACTCTTTATCCCCTCATTGTTTAGATCTGCTTCCAACCATTCTCACACAGGAGCGCGACATGTTCTTAGTGCCCCATGAACCCCAAATACCAAGATAGCTAGTCCACAATGAAGGTCTTTGTCCCACAATGTATGAAAGCGGGGAAGCCTCGAGTGTGTTCTAGACCTGGCTAGTGCCCTGTATGAACAGAGCGTGCACCCCGAAATGTTTCCGAATGCTCTGCAATGGACAGAGGTTCGGTAAGAGACACACCAGCTCCTCAGCATGGAATGTATCAGCGCGGAACGTTTGGAAATTACCCTTTTAGAGGTCTTGTTTGCAGCACTTCCTGGAAAACCTTAAAACATTCTTGTTTAGGCTGACATCACTTTACTAGAGGAGCAATTGCCCCCCCCCCCAGCTTGTTTTCTGTTGTAACCTGAGCCAAAAAGAATTGTGGGGAGTATAAAGCTCATCTTGGAGAAGGGGCGAGTGTTCCAGCCCCCTGACGTAGCTCCCCTAACCTTAGAGAATCCAGACTTTAGCAGCATCTGTTGTTGGGACCTCGTGAAATTTAAACTTGCCCTGGGAGCTGGTTCAAGTCGAGGGCCTTTTCTTCACTCCCCCCTGCAGGCTTGTTCCTGCGCCAGATGATCCTGGCCTACAACAAGCTGTCCTTTAGCCAAGTGTACAAGCTCTACACAGCCCTGCAGCAGTACTACCAGGAGGATCTGAAGAAGAGCGGCGGAGAGGAGGCCGAGATGGAGCTGACGCATGGTGAGGGCCTCGAAGCGAAAATGGAGAAAGAGGACTTCAGCGGGCCTCTCAGGTTTCCCTTTTTTTGTACTTTCTTCTCTTTGACTTCAGGGTGGTGAATGGGCGGGGTTGAAGAGATTCGCCTTTTCACTTTGTCTTAGGTATTCTAATGGCCTGTGTGGCGTCCTGTTTATTGGGGAGACTGTTTCTTCTTTAAAACTCACCCTATGTACATGAACTTAGTAGATTTTCTGCTGCCATCAGGAATTAAAAATTCCAAATCTCTCTCTTTTGGTAGAATGACCCAGTGTCTGGGTGCTTCAGAGGACTATGTGGTCCTGAGGAAGGACTGTTCTGAATGTTGGAATAAGTTTAAACAAGTAATGATTTATTTATAAAAGAACAAAATAGGTTTCTGGGTATTTTTGAACTGTTGTTGAAGAAAGAAATATAACTGACAAGGCTTGGCGTCACACACAGTCTCTCATACACCAAAACTCAACTCTGACAGGCTTATCTCTCTCTCTCATATAGAGCCACACAGGCTGAACTCTCCTGCTTCCTCTGTTATACCAACTCTCATAAAAACTCGTCCCTTCATGAACACAGAATCTCCTCATAGACATGTGTCACAAACAGTCTGTCAGACTCCCAAAACTCCACACTGACAGGCATAGACACTCAGTCTAACCTCTCACTCTCTCATCTATATAGCCACATAGGCTGAACTCTTTGTCTTATTCACACAGAATAGACTCACAACTCATATTCACACAGACTAAACTTGTTCACGCGGAATAGACTCAAAAACTCCCATAGTCACACAGACGATGCTCTCTCTTCAAACTTCACACACAGAATCTCCTCATAGACACCTCTCCTCCCGCACTCTCAGTCATCCACCAGTCACTTCACACTTATCTCCCTCTATCACTCTCCTTACATTACTGCAGTCACACTAAACATTTAACACACACACCAAAAATGGAATAATTACAGCCTGCTTCCCAGAATGCCACTGCTAGCCAATTCCAGAGGGGCAACTTTAGTCTGGGGCAGGTGATGCACTCTATTCTTGGCGCTTGGGGGGGCAAGCCGTGGGAGGGCTTCCAGTGTCTTGGCCCCACTGCTGGACCTCCTGATGGCACCTGGTATTTTTGGCCACTGTGTGACAGAGTATTGGACTAGATGGGCCATTGGCCTGATTCAACATTCTCTTATGTTCATATGTTCTTAAAAAAACAAACTTCAGGTATAGACTAATGGGGTCTGAATTTGCTTGAGACTGAGAGGGAAAAATGTCTTGGGGTCATAGTGGAGAGCTGAACGAAAGTGTCGACCTAGCATGGTGCAGCAGTGAAAAAGGCAAACTCTAAACAGCCATTATTGCCGTGCCCCTGTATAGATCTATGTTACAGGCCTCATTTGGAATATTGTGTACAGTTCCGGTCACTGTATCTCCAAAAGGACACCGCAGAGCTGGAAAAAGTACAGAGGAAGGCAACCAAGATGATTGGAACACCTTCCCTCGGAGGAAAGGCTGAAAGAGACTGGGACTTTACAGTTTAGAAAAAAGATGACTAAAGGGGGACATGATAGGGGTTTATAAAATCATGCCTGGGGGTGGAGAGAGTTGACCAAGAGAACTTTTTCTCCCTCTCCCCAAATACTAGAACTCGAGGGCATCCAAAGAAGCTGATGGGCAGTAGGTTCAGAATGGACAAAAAGAAATACTACTTTACCAAGAGAGTGATTAAAATGCGGGATTCTCTGCCAAGGATGTAGTGATGGCCACAGGAATGAACAGCTTTGAAAGGGGGTTGGATAGATTCATGGAGAATAAGTCTGTCAACGGCCACTAGCCATGGTAGCTGAGGGGAGCCTCCGCATTCAGAGGCACTAATCCTCTGAATCCCAGAGCCAGGAGACAACATCAGGGGAAGGCCTCGGCCTCCATGCCCTGTTGTTGGCCCTCCAGAGGAACTGGCTGGCCACCGTGTGAGACAGGATGCTGGACTGGCTGGACCATTGGTCTGATCCAGCAGGGCTCTTCTGATGTTCTCAGGTTGGGTCTGCAGGCACCTCCCCTGCTCAGAAAGTGCCAGCTGCTGGCGGGTAGCTTAATTGAGCTCTCTGTTCTGCCCTCCTGCAACAGACAAAGTCGTTACTAACACTGTCTGGCTGCTGCACTCGGCTACGACTCTCTGTCGTGGCTGGCAGTCTGTCCCTCCCTCGGAGGATGCTTCCTTAGAAGCTCTGCTGCACACGGGCAGGCTTTCTCTCCAGCAGGGATAAAATGGAGCACGCATACAGCATGCCGCTCACATTATCTCTGTGATCCTCATGGCGGCTCTATAACTAGGTTAGTGATATCGCACCCCTTGGATCTGAAGCAACTGCTACATGCCTCTGACTGCGTAGATCCTTCAAGAGAATGGCATTTCTGTTTGTGGAAGTGTGGGAGGACATCTCCACCAATCCGCCCCCCCCCATTGCAGACACTCATTTTGCCCCCCATGCTGTTCCCAAGGGTCCACCGACACACACCCTGTCCCCCCGGAACAAAATTTTGGGTGGGCTGCAGCAGGAAGCAGAAGCAGGAAATCCTGTCTCTGCAAAATCTGCAGGCGGCTGGATAGGTTCTCCAGCTTGCCAGGGATTAGTCAATAGGTTCCCAAAAGACAGGATTCAAACTTTCTGGCTTAGGGTTAAAAACATAAGAACACAAGAGAAGCCAATGTTGGATCAGGCCAATGGCCCATCTAGTCCAACACTCTGTCACACAGTGGCCAAAAATACCAGGTGCCATCAGGAGGTCCAGCAGTGGGGCCAGGACACTAGAAGCCCTCCCACTGCTGCCCCCTCCAGCACCAAGAATAGAGTGCATCACCTGCCCCAGACTGAGAGTTCCCATCTATACCCTGTGGCTAATAGCCACTGATGGACTTCTGCTCCATATGCTTATCTAATTCCCTCTTGAAACTGTCCATGCTGGTAGCTGCCACCACCTCCTGTGGCAGTGAATTTCATATGTTAATCACTCTTTGGGTGAAGAAGTACTTCCTTTTATCTGTTCTAACCCGACTACTCAGCAATTTCATGGAGTGCCCACGAGTTCTTGTATTGTGAGAAAGGGAGAAAAGTACTTCTTTCTCAACCTGCTCAATCCCAGAACATAAGAACATCAGAGAAGCCAATGTTGAATCAGGCCAATGGCCCATCTAGTCCAACACTCTGTCACACAGTGGCCAAAAATACCCCCTCCCACTGCTGCCCCCTCCAGCACCAAGAATTTCTCTTTGCCCCTGTGTTGCATACTAGAGAGCTACTTCAGCCACCCTGGCCGATATAGCCTTGCCCAGAAGGTCACTTAAGAATCTCTAGAATGTCTAAATCTTTCAAAAGGAACCTCATTGCATTTTTCCTTTTTTTCCTTGCCCCCCCCCCCCCCAAGGGAGGAAGAAATATCTTGCAACGGGCCACTCTCTCAGAAGCAGGCGGAATACTTCCTCTCACAACAGGTCGGTGAACTGGGCACCGCGTCCTCTTGACTGTCTCGGCTGGTACAGTGCTCTCCAATCGATCAGTGAGTCAGCGTGGTGTAGTGGTCAAGAGTGGCAGACTCTAACCTGGAGGTCTGGGTCTGATTCCCCACTCCTCCACATGCAGCCAGCTGGGTGACCTCAGGCCAGTCACAGTTCTCTCGGAGCTCTCTCAGCCCCACCTGCCTCACAGGGTGACTGTTGTGGGAAGACAAAGGGAAGGCGATTGTAAGTTGCTCCGAGACTCCTTCGGGTAGTGAAGGGCAGGGTATAAAAACCAACTCCTCCCCTTCCTCCTCTTCTTCCTTTTTCTCTTCCCCCTCAAACACAAGAACATAAGAGAAGCCAGTGTTGGATCAGGCCAGTGGCCCATCCAATCCAACACTCTGTGTCACACAGTGGCCAAAAATATCGGGTGGCATCAGGAGGTCCAGCAGTGGGGTCAGGACACTAGAAGACCTCCCACTGCTGCCCCCCCCAAGCACCAAGAATACAGAGCATCACCTACCCCAGCCTGAGAGTTTCTCTCTATACCTTGTGGCTCATAGCCACTAATGGACCTCTGCTCCATATGCTTATCTAATTCCCTCTTGAAGCTGTCCATGCTTGTAGCCGCCACCCCCTCCTGGGGCAGTGAATTCCTTGTGTTAATCACTCTCTGAGTGAAGAAGGACTTCCTTTTATCCATTCTGACCCGACTGCTCAGCAATTTCATGGAGTGCCCACAAGTTCTTGTCTTGTCTTGTGAGAAAGGGAGAAAAGCACTTCTTTCTCGACCTGCTCTACTCACCATCCTGGGATGATTCCTGCTCTATATATTTATTCATTCCTCACGTTTCTCCCCAGTGGGAACCCAAAGCAGCCGACATCATTCTCCCCTGCCCCATTTTACCCTCACAACAACCCTGTGAGGTAGGTTATGCTGAGAGAGAGTGAGTGGCATTCAGACCTAGGCCTTCCAGACGCTACTCCAGCACTCCTAACCACTGCACCACACGGGATCTCATCCATACTGTGGCTGTGGCTGTCAAAACCCTGCTGCCAGTACTGCTGGCCCCAAAGGATGCTGGGCATTTGCTTCTGCTGCTCTCCAAAAGCATGATGGGAACTTGGAAAGTAAATTATGATGTGGCTTTAGATGGAGGGGGGAACACAGAGGAGTCCCCTATTTAAGGGGGGGGACCTCAAAAATCACCTGTGCATTCTTGAACACGCCTGAAGTAATTCTTTGGGGGTTTCGTCACATTGACCTTTGAGTGCTGGGACGACAGGGGCATTTGCAAGGCTTATTTTGGTCTGTCCTTTAAACCAGCTTCTGGTCTCTCATAATTAAGCTGGCCCTAGAAGGTCAGACCAGAAGCAATGGATTGAAATTAAATGAAAAGCATTTTGGGCTAAACTGTAGGAAGAACTTCTAGACAGAGCGGTTTCTCTGTGAAACAGGCGCCCTCAGAAGGTATGGGACCAGTGTTCCGTCTCAGCTGAGTTAGTGTGAGCCAGCTCATAGTTTTTTAGCCTCCGGCTCACACATTTCTGTCTTAGCTCGGGAAGGAGGGCTCCAGAGCAAACTGATTTATGCAGCAGCCAAATCGCTGGCTCGCAACTTTAATGCCAGTAGCTCACAAAGTAGAATTTTTGCTCACAAGACTCCACAGCTTAGAGGGAGCATTGTATGGGACTCTGCTTTTTCGGGGGGTTCCAAACAGAGGCTCGATGACCATCTGACAGCTGTCGGCTTCTGTGAACTTAGGCCGGAGGGATGAGCCAGTGCTCGACACCCATGGCCCTTTCTTACATGCCCAAGGTAATGCTGATTGCCACTTTGGGGTCAGGAAGGAATTGTCCTCCAGGCCAGATTGGCCCATGGAGGTTTTTTTGCCTTCCCCTGGGCATAGACCAAGGGCCACTGGGGGAGGGGTGGGTAGGCATTGTGCAGGGGGTTGGACTAGATGACCCTTGAGGTCCCTTCCGGCTGTTTCTGTGTTTCCAAGAGCCCCTTCTCTAAGCCTATTATAACGGTGATTCACCCCAGTCTCTCGCCACCGAAAATTGTCTGTGTCTGCTGCCAGACTTTTTTTTCCTTTTCAGCGTTAAAAGGGTTTTGTTGCCCGGCTCATAATAAAGTAAATCATGTCTGTATCATCCAGGAGAGTTTATATTTCTTTTCTTTTTTTCCCATTTATTCGACTGACAGGCATTTCATTTACTTCCAGGCCTCTCTCTTGAAGAATGACGAAACAAAAGCTCTTTCTCCGGCATCTTTGCAAAAGGAGCTGAACAGCTTGTTAAAATTTAACCCTGATTTTGCTGAAGCGGTAGGTGGATTGGGACTCCCCCCACACACACACACCCTCCATTTGTGAGATTCAGTGTCCTCTTATTGTAACACACAGAAGGATTTCACATCCACCTGTTTGGAGCACCTTCCCAATGAGGAAAGGCTAAAGAGTCTGGGACTTTTCGGTTGCGAAAAGACCTGACTAAGGGGGAGGAGGCATGACAGAAGTTTATAAAAGTATGTGCAGGGTAGAGTGAATGGACAGAGCAAACTTCTCTCCTTCTCCCAAAGTTGTTATTGTTCAGTCGCACAGTCGAGTCCGACTCTTTGCCACCCCATGGACCGGATCACACCAGGCCCTCCTGTCTTCCGCCGTCCCCTGAAGTTTGCTACGAAACTCCCAAAGTACTAGAACTTAAGAACATAAGAGAAGCCAATGTTGGATCAGGCCAACAGTCCATCCAGTCCAACACTCTGTGTCACACAGTGGCCAAAAATACCAGGTGCCATCAGGAGGTCCAGCAGTGGGGCCAGAACTCCAGAAGCCCTCCCACTGCTGCCCCCCCCAAGCACCAAGAATACAGAGCCTCACTTGCTCCAGAGTTCCCATCTATACCTTGTGGCTAATAGCCACTGATGGATCTCTGCTCCATATGTTTATCTAATTCCCTCTTGAAGCCGTCTATGCTTGTAGCCGCTGCCACCACCTCCTGTGGCAGTGAATTCCACGTGTTAATCACTCTTTGGGTGAAGAAGGACTTCCTTTTCTCCATTCTTTTTATTATTTTGATTTATATACCACCCTTCCCACAAGCAGGCTCAGGGGCGGGGTCACAACAATAAATTCCAATACAATCTTAAAATGATTCAGTTAAATCAATACTAAATGTTAAATGAATACAAAAAAAGCAATTGAAAACAGTTACGGTGGGTAGTGCAGCAGATTTGAGTTTTCAGTTCCTACGGCCATAAAGGTCTCGTTAATGGCAGCATACAGCCACGGGGAGACTAGCTGATAGGTGTCCACTGCCACGACCAAAAGCCTGGTGGAACAGCTCCATTTTCCAGGTCCTGGGAAACTGTTACAGGTCCCACCGGGCCCTGATCTCGGTCGGGAGCATGTTCCACCAGGTCGGGGCCAGGGCTGAGAAAGCCCCAGCCCTGTTTGAGGCTAGGCGAACGTCTTTCGGGCTGGGGGCAACTCCAGGGCATCTATGGCATTATACCCTGCTGAGGCCCCTCCCCAAAAC
Organism: Gekko gecko; assembly: GCA_029375565.1. Lineage (NCBI taxonomy): Eukaryota > Metazoa > Chordata > Lepidosauria > Squamata > Gekkonidae > Gekko > Gekko gecko. The sequence goes on along the minus strand of JAPDNY010000012.1, from coordinate 74,318,599 downwards.
TCAGGCTGCACCCCTAGAATCTCCAGGCATTTCTCAACCCAGAGCTGGCAACCAGTGTTCCCTCTAAGCTGAGGTAGTGTGAGCTAGCTCACAGTTTTTTAGCCTCCAGCTCACAGACTTTTGTCTTCGCTCAGGAAGGAGGGCTCCAAAGCAAACTAATTGATGCAGCAACCAAATCGCTCGCTTACAACTTTGATGCCAGTAGCTCATAAAGTAGAATTTTTGCTCACACGACTCCACAGCTCAGAGGGAGCATTGCTGGCAACCCTATGACACGTGGCCATTAATTGCATGAGATCAGTCTCGATGCTGACATGCCCTCCCTCTGTTGTCTCTTCCCAGCATTACCTGAGCTACTTAAACAGCCTCCGGGTCCAAGACGTCTTCAGCTCCACCCACAGCCTCCTCCACTACTTTGACCGCTTGATCCTCACCGGCGCTGAAAGCAAGAGCAACGGCGACGAAGGCTACGGGAGGAGCCTCAGATACGCCGCCCTGAACTTGGCTGCTCTGCACTGCCGCTTTGGGCACTAGTGAGTTGGCTTTCTTCCTCCGGCTGCTGAGCTCGGTATAGGGTTCCTTTTTCCTTTCGACAAAGGGAGTTTTGACTCTCGAAAGCTTAAACCCTGGAAATCTTGTCGGTCTCTAAGGTGCGACTGGACTCTAGCCTTTTCCTTCCGCCTGCCTCAGCCGCCCCTTTCCTCGGGCAAGCTGCTCTGCTCCTTTGCTGGTTCAAGGTTCTAGTCCTCAAGGGACCGCTGTTCCAAGCAAACGCAATTTCAGCAGGCCGAGCCTGGATTGGCACCATCCACTAACTGCCCATGCAAACAAAACAGCCTTGAACTTCACATGAGCTGAAAGTTTCGCTTTTGTGGTTTTGAAAATGGGTTGGTTTGTCCCAAATGAACGACAGTGGGGCTGGTACCCAGGGGCGGATTAAGGCTCACTGGCGCCCTAAGCACTGACCAGTTTTGGTGCCCCCCTCTTGGTGCCCTAAGCACTGACCAATCTTGATGCCCCCCTCATTGAAATGACTGTCATGACAACTGAATTTGGCTCCATCATTTTACTTTTAAACACATGCATTTTACTTTTAAACATAGCCTATGACGCAGCACCTCGCCAATAAAAAATAGAAGATAACCCCTAGGGGTGCACCATGATCAATTTGCACTAGTTTTATCCATTTTTTTTTACAAATCTTCATTCATTTTTTTTTCCTTTTCACCCTTTTCCCAACTTTGTGGTGCCCCCTTCGGCCCTGGTGCCCTAAGCACACGCTCAGTCTGCTTAATGGTGAATCTGCCACTGCTGGGACCCGAAACCAGAGGTGCATTTTTTTTTCCCCTCTGAAAACTCAGGAGCCTTCCACTGGTGGAAGTCATGCGGAGGGGAGGGGCTGTGGCTCAGTGGCAAAGCATCTACTCGGCATGCAGAAGGTCCCAGGTTCAATCTTCAGCATCTCCAGTTAAGTAGGACCAGGCAGTAGGTAATGGAGAAGACCTCTGCCTGAGACTTTGGGAGCCACTGCCCGTCTGAGTAGATAAGTACTGACCTTAATGGACCAAGTGTAAGGCAGTTTCATACGTGTTCATGTGTGTTCACCGCTCCCAGTTTTCCAGAGCATCGGAAGCAGGGACATGAACGTTGTATGTTTGTTGCTAATCTTCTCTGTATCGTTCCAATTTTAGTATATGTACTGCCGAAGCGAGCACGTATGTTCGCAACAATATTCATACCTTGCCTGTCCTGCGGGCTCAAGGCATTTATAAAAGTACACAAGACGTAGAAGAAAGGTGTGCTGACCTGGATAGCCCAGGCAAGCCGGATCTCAATATGTTGTCAAAGACTTTCACGGCCAGACTTCATTAGTTGCTGTAGATTTTCCGGGTTGTGTGGCCATGGTCATGGCATTGTAGGACCTGATGTTTTGCCAGTCACTGTGACTGGCCTCCTCAGAGGTATAACACAGAAAGATGGAGTACTCTCTGTGTCAAGGTGAGAAGAGAAATGGTAGGCAGGTAATTTTATATCTACTCAGGAAGAATTTTCAGGTTTCCTGTCCTGAAAAACACAAAAGGCTCTACAGCTGGCAATAGCACTACAGATAAGATCAGAGTTTCAACAGCCATTCCACACACAAAAGAACCTCCTCAAGAAACAGGAAACCTCCTCAGGAAACAATCCGCAGACAAAAGAACCTCCTCAGGAAAGCTCCTCCATTAGCATGTTCATAGTCCCGGGAACTCCTACAAGATAATGACTCAGCCCTACCCCACCTTCTAGGGTAGATATAAATTACCTGCCTACCATTTTTCTGCTCACCTTGACACAGAGAGTACTCCATCTTTCTGCGTTATACCTCTGAGGATGCCAGTCACAGCTGCTGGCGAAACGTCAGGTCCTACAATGCTAAGACCACGGCCACACAACCCGGAAAATCTACAGCAACTAAAGCCAGATCTCGTTAGAACTTGGAAGCTAAGCAGGGTTGGCTCTGGGAGACCTCCTTGGAATACCAGCAGTCGGAAGGACAGGGGCAGGCTTTATTCAGGCTCCTCTCTGAATATCCTCCAGGCCCCCAGTAGGGGTCAGTCACCAGAGGTCGCCATGACTTCCAGGTGCACACACACACACACTCTTGCACAGACACACACGGACATATAAAAAATACAGGAAAATACAAAAAAAAAGTGTGGAAGAAAGGGAACAGATTTCTTTTCTCCCCCCTCCCATAGTAGAGTCACACAATGAAGTGAATGGACAATAGATACAGGACTGGCACAAGGAATACTACTTCACAGTGTTCCCTCTAAGCTGAGTTAGTGTGAGCTAGCTCAGAGTCTTTTAGCCTCCGGCTCACACATTTTTACCTTAGCTCAGGAAGGAGGGCTCCAGAGCAAACTAGTTTATGCAGCGGCCAAGTCGCTCGCTCACAACTTTAATGCCAGCAGGTCACAGAGTAGAATTTTTGCTCACGGGACTCCACAGCTCAGAGGGAGGGTAGCTTCAGACAACACATAATTTGTGGAACGCTCCGCCACAAGATGGCAGTAGCACCCTCTCATTTTGATGGCTTTAGAAAGGGGCTGGGCCCATTCTTTTAAAACGGTATTGTGTAAAATCGACTACAAATTATGCAGAAAGGCTAGAAATGCTGTTGGCCGTCGTGGCTCGGAAGCACCTCCACGTTCAGACGCAGCATACCTCTGAACGTCGCTTGCAGTCTTTGGCCACTGTCCGAACCGTCCCTAAAGCCGAGCCGCATCTTTCTGACGCTCGTTGTGAAAGAGGTCCTGGACAGGCGCATGGAAGGAGAGGTGCCCAAGATGTTTGCACAGCGTTGCCTGGGGAGAGGGGAGAAGAGAAACCTGTTTACGGCTCTAGCAAAGAGCCAGAGCCCAGGAGCACCTCAAAGACTAACAAAATTTGTTGCAATGTGAGTCGCCGCTCACTTCTCGGCCTGTTTACTGCTCTGTTCGGGTCATTTCTGGAGTCTGTCTGTCCCCCCGACATGGTTGTGTATTAGTAGAAAAGAGCCAGAGTGCAGGAGCACCTGAAAGGCTGATAACATTTGTGGCAGGGGAGGAGCTTTCGTGAGTTGCGGAGTGAGCAGCGGCTCACAAAAGTTCCTACCCTGCTACGAATTGTATTGGTCTTTATTATTTTATTAGATTTATATACCTCCCTCCCTGTAAGCAGTTCGAGACCCGGGTGCCGCAAGGCGGAGTGAGCTCCCGTCTCTAGTTCCAGCTCCTGCCAACCTAGCGGTTTGAAAGCAAGAAATTGCAAGTAGATAAATAGGTACCACTTCGGTGGGAAGGTAGCAGCGTTCCGTGTGCCTTGGTGTTTAGTCATGCTGGCCACATGACCACGAAAACGTCTTCGGACAGCGCTGGCTCTTCGGCTTTGAAACAGAGATGAGCACCGCAACCCTAGAGTTGGATTCGACTGGCTTTTGAGCAAGGGAACCTTTACCTTTACCCTGTAAGGTGCTCCTGTCCTTTTCTGCTGCTACAGACAGACTTAACACAACTACCCATCTTGATCGGCCTTCCACGTTTCGGTATTAAGAGCCTCACAGCTGTCCCCTCTTTTTCCTTCGGTTGCAGCCAGCAAGCTGAACTGGCCCTGCGAGAAGCCATTCGGATCGCTCAGGAGTCCAACGATCACGTGTGCCTGCAGCACTGTTTGGTGAGACGGTCCGTCGGGGCCCGGCAGTTGGGCGGGACGGCCGGCACTTCCTGCTTTCCAGTTTTGACCCCAGGGGTGTAAAGTTGCTGCATCTGGCCAGCCTTCCCCAAGGATAGAGGCTCAGTACGTGCCACGAGCCCTGTGGCTAGAGCAGGCAATGGGTCCAAGTGTCCTGGCTTCCTTTGGATCCACGGGCCTTAAAAGCGCATCGCTTCTAAGCGCATTGCTTCCTAGAAGCGCATTGAAACTTTTTGTATTAATGATCCTTGCCACTCTTATTTTTAGGTTGTATCCACTCCCCAGACCCTGTAGGTTTGTAGTTTAGAAAAGCAATAAAAATTATTATTATTATTATTATTAGAAGAAGCACACTGCAAGACCATTTAGGGGCATGGGGCTTTCTTGCAACGCTGGGGCAGTGTCAGGGACTCCAAATCCTTGGATTCTTTTTCAAGCAATCGGTTTCCGCTGACCTGGAGTCGGTTGTGGGTCAGGCTGGCAACAGATCAGCCTTATACTGTGATAAATGGGTATCGCTGTTTAAATATGAAATGTTAGATACAAGAGCTTGGCCATCACAGAGGGAAGTCTGTCCAGGTTTAGGCGGAATTCCATGTCCTCCTAGAGCAAGGATGACACAGACGGAGCAGAGGCCCATGAGCGGCTATTAGCCACAAGGTATAAACGGAACACTGTATCTGGGGCAATGATGCTCTGTCTTCTCAGTGCTAAGTGGGGGGCAACAGTGGGAGGGCTTTTGGAATTCTGGCCCCTCTGGTGGACCTCTTGATGGCACCTGGGTTTTGGCCACTGGGTGACACAGAGAGTTGGACTGGATGGGCCATGGGCCTGATCCAACCTGGCTTCTCTCATGTTCCAGTTTGGTGTAGTGGTTAAGTGTGCAGACTGTAATCTGGGAGAACCGAGTCTGATTCCCCACTCCTCCACTTGCGCCTGGCTGGATTGCCTTGGGCAAGCCATAGTTCTGGCACAGCTGTTCTTGAAAAAGAGCAGTTTCTCTCAGAGCTCTCTCAGCCCCGCCTACCTCACAGGGGTGTCTGTTGTGGGGAGGGGAAGGGGAAGGAGATTGTAAGCCTCTCTGAGACTCTTTTGGGTAGTGAAGGGTGGGGTATGAATCCAATCTCCTCCTCCTCCTCCTCCTCCTCCTCTTCTTCTTCTTCTTCAGTGGTTTGAGGAGATGTTTTGTTAGTTAGGATTTTTTTCCTCTTAACAAAGCCCGATCAGCCACCTCCCTGTAACAGGTCTTAACGTAACAAGGTAGGGAGATGCCTGCGATACAGAGAGGAACACGCCTCCCCCCATCCTTGGGCTGTTTAGCCTTTTAAAAAAAAAGGCGAGTAAGGGGAGATGTGATAGGGGTCTATAAAATTATTCATGGTGTTGAGAGAGTGGACTGGGAGAGGCCTTTCTCCTTCTCCCATAATAGAAGAAGAGGAGGAGATTGGTTTTATACCCAGGCCTTCACTACCCGAAGGAGTATCAGAGCGGCTTACCATCTCCTTTCCCTTCCTTCTCCCCACAACAGACACCCTGTGAGGTAGGCGGGGCTGAGAAGAGCTCTTTCCAGGACAGCTCTGAGAGAACTTGTGACTGACCCAAGGTCACACCAGCAGCTGTTTTTTCTCCTGTCATAATACTAGAACCTGGGGTCATCCAGCAAACCTGAAGAGTAGGAGATTCAGGACAGACACCAGGAAGTACCTTTTCACACAGCACAGTTAAACTGTGGAACTCGCTGCCACCGGATGTGGTCGTGCCCACCGATCTGGAAGGCTTTAAAAGGGGAGTGGGCCAATTCACGGAGGACGGGGTCTATCATTGGCTACTGGCCATGATGGATATCTGTTCCCTCCAATACCAGGGGCAGTATGCCTCTTTAAATCAGTTGTTGGGGGACACGGATGTGAAGATGCTGTTGCAGCCTTCCCGTTTGTGGGCTCCCCAGGGGCAGCTGGTTGGCCACTGTATGGATAAGATGCCGGGCTAGACGGGCCTTGGGTCTGATCCAGCAGGCCTCTTCTTATGTCCTTAATGCGTGTATTAATTGTATAATGGAAATTTCCTTGCAAAATAATTGGTATTGACCCCTGTCCGGTCCTATAACTCTCGGCCCAGCGGGATCATTGATCTGTTTTCCTCCTGCATCCGGTTCTTAAGGCCGGCCTCGCTTTCGACCTGCGGCTCCCGAAAGGGTGTTTGCTTTTCAAAGAGGGCATTAGACCGCTTGCTCTTCATAGGTGGTGGGGGGGAAGATGTTGGCCATTAGCATTCTGGATTACTCTGAACTCTTCTCTCTCCAGAGCTGGCTGTACATCTTGGAGCAGAAAAAATCGGACAGCTGTGTGCTCTTGGAGCACTCCGTGAAAAAGGCGGTGCACTTCGGATTGCCAGTACGTCTTCACTCCGATGGAATCACAGGGCTGGTTGATAAAGGGCTGTGCGAATCGAGCGGTGAAGCTTACCTTGGGTCTGCAGGCTCCCCCCGTGTGAAACTACAAAGCGGTTCCGTACATAGAGCTCAGAGAGGAAGCGAAAAGGGACCCTGCTGCTTTTCACGCCGGGGTGCTGTGCGCAGTAAGGCCTGCGGGGAAGGGGCATTCGAAGAGACGGTCTCTCTCTGGAGCCAGAAATGGTGCAGGAAGACTGTGTGCCCCTTGGCCTCTTCTTGCTCAGGGGAGTGGAGGGGGCAGGGGGCACAGGGCACGGCCCCAGGGGCTGCAAGGTCAAGCTTTAGATCTCGGCACACATTTTCGACCAGTATTGCAGCTCTGAGAAGTCAGATGAAGGTGTGATGAATCGTGACGGTACTGAGCATATAGCTTGTATGGCAACACGCTGTGCTGTTCTCGATAGACTATTTCGGGTTTTTTCCCTTAGTCCAAACTCTGCGAATTGTAAAGGACTGGATGGAGAAAATGTCTCCTCTCACCATACCAGAGTTCAGCACGTTGGCTCAGACTGAAAGGCCATCTGGGCATGAGCCCGGCGCTTGCTCGGGACAGTTTATTCATTTTATTTACTTTATTGATATCCCGCCTTTTCCTTACTGGGAATCACAAAGCAGTTTACATCGCTCTCCTCTCCTTTTTTCCTTCTCCCATAATACTAGAACTTCAATTCAGGGCTCCCAAGTTGGCAAACGTTAAAGCAAAACAAAACATCAAAGCAAAGCAAAACTACCATAACTTGGTAGTTTGACAGTAATGGAACAAATTGGTCTATAGGTATCGTTCCCCAGCGTCTCCCTTTTTCTTCCTATTGGGGAAATTAGGTGTGCAGGAACCTTTTCATGCTCTCCCATTCCCCCGTGTTCATTTTGGGGAGGGAGAGAAGCTGGCTTCCCAATTGCAGAGAGAGAGAGAGAGAGAGAGAGAGAGACTCTAACCCGAAACTCAATTTATTCTATTACACTCTCTTGTCAGAAAATACTGTTGTAGCGTTTCAACATTCAGTACAGAATGCTTCAACACAACCCCAATACATAAATCGCACGCTTGCGATTCTATAAAGGATATCCTCGGTTGCTCTGCCAAGACCCATAAAAGAAGGGTGATTGGCCAGAACAACAAGGAACAAAACTGAATTCAGACACTTAAGTACCCTTTTCCAACCATAACAGCCAGTATAACTGTCAGACAAGTCTGATGAGCCTCTAACATACAGCTTTCTATCTCTGGGGTCAGGAAAGTCACGGAAAGTCAGGGTTAAGCTAGGTTGATTCAAAGAGTCAAGGTTGACTCAGAGAGTCCCAGGAAGCTAGGTTCAGATATTCTATCTGTTTAGAAGGCAAAAAGTCATGTAAGGCAAAAGGCAGGTACAGGGTTATTGGTACTAGAAAGACAGCTCTTAGCAGAGTCCTGAAGCCTCCTGGGAGTCCTGAAGCCTCCTGGGAAAGAGAACTACAGAGGCTAATTGCTGTAGGACTTAAAGTATCGTAGGCGTACCAGAGGTTTAGTCGAGGACCGAGGCTCAAACCATCCCGAATTCTGTGGCACTTCCCTGTCCTCTGGTGACCACATAATGCCAGTCAAGATACAGCTTCAGTGGCTGCCGGCTTGATGCACCCAGTTTTGGTTTTCGGAGCCCTGCCCAGCTCGGGTCCAGGATCCTTCAAGGGCTGCCTTCTCCCACATGGGTCACACTCCATTGGGTCCTCAGGAGGGGCCTTGCTCTCTGCTCCCCCAACTTCCGAGGTGCACAGGACAGCCACGTGGGACGGGGCCTACCTTCCTGGTAGCACCATGCGTATGGAACTCGTCCCCCCCACAAGGTTGAGTTTGTTCCATCTGTCTTAGTCTAAAAGGCCGTCTCGTTTCAGAGGGGTTTTGGCACACATGGGAGTTGATTTTTATATCTCACTTTAGTTTACCCGTTTTCCCCTTCTCGGCCTCGTGATATGGTGCAGGGTTACCTCTTCGCTGGCTGGTCTGCATCGCCCTTTTTTTTTTTAAACAAGATTTTTATTGGAATATATTCAACATTTTTAAACATAATTTCCAATTCAAGTTATAGATTATATCCCTTCCCCCTTCCCCCCAATAGGCTTCCAACACTGCTATTGCCAATAACAAAAAACAATAAAAGTAATCAAGTTTAAACTTATAACAATCTATAAACCAGGTAACTTATGTTTTATATACAAAAATTTAACTTAATCTGACGTAACTTCATTTTCAATAAGAATCAAAGTTATACATTTTCCCTTTCATTTTATGTTCAGTTTCCATATAGATTTTCAGGTCCGTTTAGTTTTTTAGTCCATTTAGTTTTTTAGTCATTTTGTCCATTTCAGCTAAAAATAGCAGTTTCCTTAACCAGTCCTGTACATCTGGTACTTTATCCGCTTTCCACTGTTGTGCAAAGGCCATTTTCGCCGACATGATCATATACCATAATACTGTTCTTTTTTCTTGCTTAATTTTTTCCATTGTCAAACCTAAGAGAAGAAGTTCCAGACTTTTACTAACAGGGATTTTCAATATTTTCTGCATCTCACAATGAACATTTGACCAGTATACTTTTGCTTTCTCACATGTCCACCACATATGATAAAAAGAACCCTCTATTTTTTTACATTTCCAACATTTGTTACTCAAGTTCTTATCCATACTTATATTGGCAATCTTTTTTGGTGTCATGTACCACCTATAAAGCATCTTAAAACAATTTTCTTTTACATTAACACAAGTTGACATTTTTAGAGCTTTTCTCCACAAAAATTCCCAAGAATCCATTGAAATGTCCTTATTCATGTTTATGGCCCACTTTATCATTTGCTCTTTAACAGTTTCATCCAAAGTATATACAGTTAACAATATTTTATACAACTTAGAAATCACTTTTCCCCTGCGCATCGGCCTCTCTTAATATCGGTGTCCAAATGTGTGTTCAGCTGTTTTATCCGAAGCCACTTTGTGGACCTAACAGATAAATTAGTTGGTTTGGCGACTGCCTTTCCCTGTGACGGTTCTTGTAGTTTAACACGTATACGCAAGACAAAGTGCCCGACTTTATTGTCGCTATCTGCCCTGAGCCTGCTTGCAGGGGAGGGAGAGCTATAGATCATAGAATCATAGAGTTGGAAGGGCCCTCCAAGGTCATCTAGTCCAACCCCCTGCACAATGCATGAAATTCACCTCCCCTCCACACCAGCAATGACCGCTTTTCCATGCCCAGAAGATCAACGAAACCAGGGTTGGCCAAGCTTGCTTAACGTAACAGCCCCATAGAATAAACGTCCGATGTTTGAAGTCCGCAAGACACGAACAAATATTGCGCACATGTTTTACATTGAAAAATATGCAGATTTGCTTTTTATTAACATTAAATTAGACTGTGTGAAAAGAGCCACATGCGGCTCCCAAGCTGCAGTTTGGCCACCCCGGGACTAAACTAAACTAAACGAAACCAACTGCTGGACTCGGAAAAGCCAGAAGATCCTGCAGCCATGAATAAATTATGCTAAGGATGCTGCAACTTGAGCACATGACTTATTTTGCATATCCCCCCCCCGCCCCAATCTTTGGGGTAGAGGAAGGAACTCTGCAAGGGACCGAATTCCTGCTTAGCTTCTGAAGCTCCATCAAACATTGTCTACATGGCTCAGCCTCTCTTTTCGGCCATGTGGTCTAGAACCTTTATGCAAAAAGCAAAACAAAACAGAACCCTTAAGTGAATTTGGGGTGCAGAATTCTGTACCCGGAGTTAGTTTTCGCACGTGGGCCATGGTAGACTTCCACAAGAATTAGAAACCTGAAAGGGGTACCTAAGAATCAATGCTCCCTCTAAACTGTGGAGTCTTGTGAGCAAAAATTCTACTTTGTGAGCTACTGGCATTAAAGTTGTGGGCGAGCGATTTGGCTGCTGCATGAATTAGTTTGCTCTGGAGCCCTCCTTCCTGAGCGGAGACAAAAATGTGTGAGCTGGAGGCTAAAAAACTGTGAGCTAGCTCACACTAACTCAGCTTAGAGGGAACACTGGTTGTGAGTGAGCGATTTGACTACTGCATAAATTAGCTTGCTCTAAGACAAAAATGTGTGAGCTGGAGGCTAAAAAACTGTGAGCTATCTCACACTTAACTCAGCTTAGAGGGAACACTGCCTAAGATTCTACCCAAGTCCGTGCATGTTAAATTGCAAGAGATGATCCTAAATGCACCCCAAGTTCTCCCCTTGTTCCTACCTCTGTATCTGTGAAGAACACACATTGGAGTTCTGTAACCTTCGTTAAATTAACTCCTGTCTTTTTACTGGGGGCTGCCAATGATGAACGGTTCCATCTCTCAAATGCACATTTCCTCCCCCCCCCCCCTTCCTCCTAGTATTTAGCCTCTCTGGGGATCCAGTCCTTGGTTCAGCAAAGAGCTTTTGCAGGGAAGACGGCCAGCAAGCTAATGGACGCCTTGAAGGACTCCGACCTCTTGCACTGGAAGCACAGCTTGTCCGAGCTTATCGACATCAGCATCGCCCAGAAGACGGCCATTTGGAGGCTCTACGGTCGCAGGTGCTTCATTGGACGTTTTTGAAAAGGGTGATAGGCAAAGCCAGGGCTCTGTATACATCGTGGTCTCTGCCTTTGTGGGAAAACAAACTGGGGAGTGTGGTGCTGAGCACAGGGGACCTTCCCAAGCTCCTCTGCTTTCATTGGAAGGAAGAGGCAAGCTTGTAGCTGCCTTACGTTGAATCAGAACGTTGGTCCATCAAGGTCCATCTTGTCTACTCAAGACTGGAAGCAGCTCTCCAGGGTCTCAGGTAGAGGTCTTTCCCATCACTTATCCCCTGATCCTTTTAGCTGGAGATGCCGAGGATAGAACCCGGGCCCTTTGGCATAACAAGCAGATGCTCTACCACTGAGCCACCGACCCTTCCTAAATTTGTGAAATCTAAGGAGGGGTAGTCAAACAAGGTGGTTCCAGGGCAGAGCTTCAGTGCCCTGTAGAGAACCAGTTTGGTGTAGTGGTTAAGTATGTGGACTCTAATCTGGGAGAACCGGGTTTGATTCCCCACTCCTCCACTTGCAGCTGCTGGATGACCTTGGGCAAGCCATAGTTCTGTCAAGAGCTGTCCTTGAAAGGGCAGTTTCTGTCAGTGTTCTCTCAGCCCCACCTACCTCACAGGGTGTCTGTTGGGGGGGGGGAGGAAAGGAGTTTGTAAACCGCTCTGAGATTCCCTTGGGTAGTGAAGGGCGGGGTATAAATCCAATCTCTTCCTCCTTCTCCTCCTCTTCCTCCTTTTCCTCATCATCTTCTCGCTCCTTCCCACAGCCAGCAAAAACAACAGATTCCCCAATTTCCATAATTTTTACAGGTCGCAGAATCTTTTTCAGGTTGCAGAATCGACCTTTTGCATGGCGCAGAATTCCAGCGTCGAAGCGTCCACGCAGCCCTGAACAGAGCACAGACAGCCATAGGGATTGGGTCATAAGAACATAAGAGAAGCCAGTGTTGGATCGGGCCAGTGGCCCACCCAGTCCGACACTCTGTGTCACCCAGTGGCCAGAAACACCCAGTGCCTGACGTCCCTCGCCACATGCTGACCGAATTCCTCTCTCCCCAGCACCATGTCCCTCCAGCAGGCCCAGATGCTGCTGAGCATGAACAGCCTGGAGGCCGTGAACGTGGGTGTCCAGCAGAACAACACCGAGTCCTTTGCGGTGGTGCTGTGCCACCTGGCCGAGCTGCATGCCGAGCAGGTGAGCGGCCCTCTGACCGGGTTTCATGCTGTCTTCGATTCTCCTCCTCAGGAGGAAGGCCGGATCTTGCCTGTGGCACCTGGGAAAGAGGAGTCTTTTCTCCTTCCCCCGCTGTTCTTTCCCTGGGGTAAAAGATAAGTGCCCTTTTACCAATGCTGGTAGTCTCCTTAAAAAGCACCCTGACCTGGATTGCCCAGGAGGCAAGCCCGGTCTTGTCAGATCTCGGAAGCTGAGCAGGGCTGACCCTGGCAAGTACTTGGAAGGGAGACCTCCAAGGAATACTGGGGCTGGCAGGCAGAGGCAGGCGAATCAAGCCACCTCTCTGAAACATCCTCCATGCCCCAGTGGGAGTTGCCAGAGGTTGCCATGGCTTCCAGGCACAACAGGCATGCGCACACATTTGTGCGTGCACACACAAACTCAAAAACAGCCCAAAACTAAAAGCGTCCGAGGGGTGGCCCAGTAGGACTGGGGGAATCTTTATCACAGATCTCCAACATAATATACAGCTCAGCCTTGAGAACACAGTACACTCCCCGCCACGCACACATAATTACAGCCAGTTGGACTGAAAATCGCTCCTCTTTGGCTGTCTTGCAGCCAGTGCCTATTCAAAGTCCAAACGTGGAGTGTGCACAGACATCAAGATCTCTGTTTGGAGCAGGGGTCCCTAACCTTTCTGAGTCTATGGGCACATTTGGAATTCTGATGTGGAGTGGTGGGCGCAGCCGCAAAATGGCTGCCGCAAAATGGCTGCCTCGGGAGGTGGAGCCAGCCACGACGTGATCGCCACATAGCTTAACAGTCACATATAGTGCAGATCCTTGTGCCGCGGTGGCAGCTACTGCCAAAGCAACATTTGAAAAACCCGCACAGCCAATAAAATCTCCAGGGCTGGAGACCTCTGCTTTAAAACATGCACCTGAACCGCATTCAGGGGCCCAAAACCGGCTGGCCCTCCCAGGCCCCAAAGATGCCAAACTGGTGATAACCAGAGTCAGGGCCTTCTCGGTGGTGGCTCCGTACTGGTGAAATGAGCTCCCGCAGATGAGTGCCCTGCAGGACCTTCTACAGTTCCACAGGGCTTATAAGACGGAGCTCCTCCACCAGGCTTTCGATTAGGAGCCGCCTTAAACACCGAGGAGTGACCCTGTGCCCTGATTTTACCACCTCCAGCCTATCACGCCGCATAAATCAATTGCTCAAACTGAGCCGAGGATTTGAGAATACCATCAGGACTATCACCTAAGCAGTGGTATGGTTCGATCTAGGAATCTTTGCCCTTGCACTGTAATTGTTTCTTCCGGCATTTTAGGAAAATGGATAGTTGATTGTTTATGGATGTTTTACCTATATTTATATATGCATTTTATGCAAGCCGCCCTGAGCCCACCTTGGCGGGGAGGGCAGGGTATAAATCAAACAAACAAATAAATAAATAAAAATCCCTCGACGGCTGACTGCCCTCCTTCCCTTTGTGCCTCTCAGGGCTATTTCGCAGCTTCCTCTGAAATCCTGAAGCACCTGAGAGAGAGATTTCCTCCCAACAGTCAGCATGCACAGGTGAGGTCCGGCCTGTCAGCTTCCTGGGGAGCCAGGAATGCTCTGGGCTTTCTTTTTCGTTTGCAGAACTCCATACAGCTCCGCACACATCTCCGGCGCTGGGCTGTGGATCACTGCTGCCCTGGCAACTGACCTCGGGCTGGCGCCGAGGCAGTGTTGCCTCCAGGACTGGGGGAGGGGGGGCGGCTCGGGCAAGGGGCTCTCGGTGGGGGCCCTGACCTTGGAAGAGATGGAAGTGCAATCTAGGAATTCCCTCATGCTGCCTCGGACCTTTGGAGACATTCTGCACCCATCCCCGGCCATGCTGCCCTCTGGAGCCAGGCCTGTTTCTGGACTGGCCCTCACTGCCACCGACTTGTCCATGTGTGTTTCACACTCGGACTTGTGCCTCACCAAGGAGAATTCTGATAAGATGCCTAACGTCCCCCCCATTTGGGAAATGAAACCCCTTCCTCCATTTCACAGTGGACTGAGGAGGACTCAGTTGTGAGAGCTGGTGTGACATAGTGGTTGAGGGTGCTGGGCTAATTTCTGGAAGACCCAGGTGCAAATCTCAGCTCATGCTGCGGAAGCCCGCCGGGTGACCTTGGGCCAGTCACATTCTCTCGTTCTAACCTACCTCACGGGGCTGTTGTGAGGATAAAAGGGCGGATAACAAAATTACGTAAGCTGCTTTGGGTCCCCACGGGAGAGAAAGGCAGAGTATGCATGTATTAAATAAAAGAATAATAGCGTAAAATAAATCTCTGCTCCTTCCATTCGCAAGCTAGTAACGTTCGGAAGTGGGGCGGCAGGGGTCCCCTGGTTTTATAACATTTCCAAAGACTTGAGCAGGCCCTTGGACTTCCTCTCAGCAGTGAGGAATCGAATGCATCCCATGGGTATGTTTTGGGGCAACCAAAGCCTGCAGAGAGAACATTGACTTTTCACAATAATGTTTCCCCTTTCCTCCCTTTCCCCTTCTTTTAGTCCTCATTTTCACACTGCTGTCTGCCTTAAAGGGGACCGCAGTGGTTTAGAGGTTAAGACACTGAGCTGCAGACCGGAAGGTCTGTAGTTCGGCAGTTCGAGACCCGAGTGCCGCATGACAGAGTGAGCTCCCGTCTCTGGCCCCAGCTCCTGCCAACCTAGCAGTTCGAAGGCAAGAAATTGCAAGTAGATAAAGAGGTACCGCTTTGGTGGGAAGGTAACAGCATCCCGTGCGCCTTGGCATCTAGTCATGCCGGCCACATGACCACGGAGAAGTCTTTGGACAGCGCTGACTCTTCAGCTTGGAAACTGAGATGAGCACTGTCCCCTAGAGTCAGACTCGACTGGCTTTCGAGCGAGGGAAACCTTTTACCTATCTGCCTTAAAAGAAACAAAGTTTTAAACGCTGACTTCGTTAGAACAATAAAACTCAGATTAAGAGCTCTTGTCCTCTTTCTTGCCACCCGCTCCTCTTAGCTGTGGATGCTGTGCGATCAGAAGATCCAGTTTGACAGAGCCATGAACGACGGCAAGTACCACGTCGCCGATTCGCTCGTGGCCGGGATTACGGCACTGAATAGCACCGAGGGGATATACAGGTAAGCAGTCGGCAGGACCAAGCAGCCTGCTGATGTCCAACCAAAACAGGATTAATGCAGTTTTGGAGAGCAGCCATGCTGGTCTGCAACACAACTAGATTCGAATCTAGGAGCACCTTAGAGGCAGTGTTCCCTCTAAGCTGAGTTAGCGTGAGCTAGCTCACAGTTTCTTAGCCTCCAGCTCACACATTCTTGTCTTAGCTCAGGAAGGAGGGCTCCCGAGCAAACTGATTTATGGAGCGGCCAAATCGCTCGCTCACAACTTTAATGCCAGTCGCTTACAAAGCAGGACTTTTGCTCACAGGACTCCACAGATTAGAGGGATCATTGCTTAGAAGCCAATGAGATTTTTGGGCTATGCACTTTCAAGAGTCAATGTCAAGGTCTGGAGCGCAGGCAGAGGGAAGTCCGAGTTCAGTCCGGGGTCTGAAGCCAAAAGGGCGAAGCAGGAGCCGAGTCCAAATCACAAACCACGAGCAGGGTCGATCAAGCCGGGGTCAGAAGCCAGAAGTAGATAGCAGGAACGAGGTCTCGGAACCAGGGGGTGGAGAGCAGCAAGGCGTCACGGAGTAATGACGAGTTTGCGTCCACAAACGAAGCCGGCTTAGCCTGAAATTGAATAGTCCTCTGCTGCTGTTTCCAATTAGTGCTACAGCACCGGTGGCTCAGCTTCTGTTAATACTCAGGACTGACCTCTCGCCCGTTTCTCAGCCGAGCTGCGTGTCGTCTGGCTGCTAAGTCTCGCCGGAGCCTGTTTCGCAAGCGAGCCACTGTTGGGGGCGAATCGGGAGGACTGTCTGTCTGCGTCTGCTGCTCGTCAGCCGTCTCTGGGCCAGGTGCCAGTGCAGGCTGTGACGGTAAATTGCTGATTTCTGCAGCTTCAGAGGGGCCAGCTGCAGGTTCAGCAGCGGGCAACAGCCCTTCCTCCGCACCCATGACAGTCAAAGGCAAAGGGTCAGGTACCCGACGAAGGGAGCCTTGACTCTCGGATGCTCATGCATTGGTCTCTAAGGAGCTACTGGACTGGAACCTAGCTGTCTCCTTGCAGACCAGCACAGCTGTCCTCTGAAGCTCTCAGAAATATTAAGACGGGCAGCCGTGTTTGTAGCAGCAGAAAAGAGCATCAGATTGGTGTAGTTAGGAGCGCAGACTCTAATCTGGGAGAACCGGGTTTGATTCCCCACTCCTCCACTTGCGCCTGCTGTTTGACCTTGGGCAAGCCATAGTCCTGACAAGAGCTGTCCTTGAGAAAGAGCAGTTTCTGTCAAAGCTCTCTCAGCCCCGCCTCCCTCCCAGGGTGTCTGTCGTGGGGAGGGGAAGGGAAAGGAGTTTGTAAGCCGCTCTGAGACTCCAAGTGAAGGGCGGGGTATAAATCCAATCTCTTCGTCGTCTTCTAATCCGGGAGAACCGAAATTTCCTAACCCGGATTTGGCGACCCTACAGCGAAATGGAGCAATTTTTATTTCCCCTTCAAGGATAGACTATGCAATTGCAATTGCGGGTAACCTGATTCTATCACCCATATTCTTTTACGCTGCCCTAAACATTCTGTTATGCGCAATATTTTGATTCGGCCTCTTCTCCCCTTGCAGAGAGACTTTCTGGACGAGGATTTAAATTTTTTTTTTAGCGGACAAGCGTCCAACGATAACACTATCTGTTGCTGAATTTTTGACCTACGTATGGAAGTCAAGAGTAGCGCTTTGCAAATCTTGCAAACTATGTTGAGACCAATTTGTACTTTGAGTCGTCGAGAATACCAGTCGATGTTGCTCTTTGTATTATGTGTCCCTCCTTAAACTTCTCCTTTGCGTCGGCTTTGCCAGGTTATGCCAATAAAGGTTTCTGTTCTGTTCTATTTCCCCAGTGATTGCTCTGGAAGAAATTTAAGCCTCTGTTTTAAGGCTCCTCTTAAAACCAAGGAAAGTAACAGATTTTTCACTGGGTGGTGCTCCTCATGTGTACATCTCGGGGGGCGTGGGGCTGTGTTGCAGGAAAGCCATCGTGCTGAAAGCGCAGAACCAGATGTCGGAGGCACACAGACTCCTGCAGAAGCTTTTGATCCACTGCCAGAAAGTTAAAATCACAGAGACGGTGATCAGGTAAGTAGCAAAGATCTTATCGCCTCCTGCAACGGAGGCTTCTTCTACATCCTTCTAGGAACCCCACGGCAATGGGGAAAGGCTTCCCACCATAGTAATCCTTACAACGACCTGGTCAGGTAGACCAGCATGGGGGGGGGAGAATGAGGCAGAGACTTGTGAGTCTGTGCCTGAACCCAGGTTTGGCCCAGCTGGCTCTCAGATCATTCTCTTAGCTGTGCTAAATGACTGCACACAGTGTCTTGGATAAATCATTAGGGACTATTGAGGCAGACTCAGCATGGGTTCTGTAAAGGAAGATCTTGTCTCACTAACCTGTTAGTGTTTTTTGAGGGAGTGAACAAACATGTGGACAAGGGGGACCCAATAGATATTATTTACCTTGACTTCCGGAAAGCTTTTGATACAGTTCCTCATCAAAGGCTCCTAAGTAAGCTCAATAGTCATGGGATAAAAGGACAAGTCCTCTTGTGGATCAAAAACTGGCTTATAAATAGGAAACAGAGAGTGAGTATAAATGGGAAACTTTCTCAGTGGAGGGTGGTAAGCAGTGGGGTACCACAGGGATCAGTACTCGGTCCGATGCTTTTTAACTTGTTTATTAACGATTTGGAATTGGGAGTAAGCAGTGATGTGGCTAAATTTGCAGATGACACAAAGTTGTTCAGGGTGGTGAAAAACAGGGAGGATTGTGAGGCACTCCAAAGGGATCTGTTGAGGATGGGTGAGTGGGCGTCAACGTGGCAAATGGGGTTCAATGTGGCCAAGTGCAAAGTGATGCACATTGGAGCCAAAAATCCTAAATATAAATACACATTGATGGGGTCTGATCTGGCAGAGACTGACCAAGAGAGAGATCTTGGAGTCGTAGTGGATAACTCGCTGAAAATGTCTACACAATGTGTAGCTGCAATAAAGAAGGCCAACGCTATGCTGGGGATTATTAGGAAGGGAATTGATAACAAATCAGCCAGTATCATCATGCCCCTGTATAAATCATTGGTGCGACCTCATTTGGAATACTGTGTACAGTTCTGGTCACCACATCTCAAAAAGGATATTATAGCATTGGAAAAAGTGCAGAGAAGGGCAACTAGAATGATAAAAGGGTTGGAACACCTTCCCTATGAAGAAAGGTTAAAATGCTTGGGGCTCTTTAGCTTGGAGAAACGACGGCTGAGGGGTGACATGATCGAGGTTTATAAGATTATGAATGGGATTGAGCAGGTTGAGAAAGAAGTACTTTTCTCCCTTTCTCACAATACAAGAACTCGTGGGCACTCTATGAAATTGCTGAGCAGTCGGGTTAAAACAGATAAAAGGAAATACTTCTTCACCCAAAGAGTGATTAACATATGGAATTCACTGCCACAGGAGGTCGTGGCAGCTGCAAGCATGGACAGTTTCAAGAGGAAATTAGATAAACATATGGAGCAGAAGTCCACCAGTGGCTATTAGCCACAGGGTATGGATGGGAACTCTCAGTCTGGGGCAGGTGATGCACTCTATTCTTGGTGCTGGAGGGGGCAGCAGTGGGAGGGCTTCTGGTGCCCTGGCCCCACTGCTGGACCTCCGGATGGCACCTGGTATATTTTGGCCGCTGTGTGACAGAGTGTTGGACTAGATGGGCCATTGGCCTGATTCAACATTGGCTTCTCTTATGTTCTTATATTCTTATGTTCTTATGGACTGTGGTCTATACTGCTGTGTCTGGCTTGCTGAAACGCAGATCCTACTATGCAATTTTTTAATCATTTCATGTGTCATGTTAATACCAGTTTGGTGTAGTGGTCAGCAGCACAGACTCTAATCTGGGAGAACTGGGTTTGATTTCCCCACTCCTCTACATTCAGCTGCTGGTGTGACTTTGGGTCAGTCACAAGTTCTCTCAGAGCTGTTCTCTCAAGAGCCGTCCTCGAAAGAGCTCTGTCTGCCCCACCTACCTCACAGAGTGTCTGTTGTGGGGAGGGGAAGGGAAAGGAGTTTGTAAGCCACTCTGAGACTCCGAGTGAAGGGCGGGGGGTATAGATCCAATCTCTTCTTCTTCTGCTTTGCTTCAGTTCTGTTTTAGACTTCTGATTGGCTCCACAACACTAATCCTGTTGCACTGTTTATTGAGTGTCCCATCCCGATGATTGTACCAACTCGCTCTGTGTCATCCGCCTTGAGTCCAAGCGAGAAAAGTGGACTATAAATAACATAAATTAAAAAATTAGAAAATAGCCACTGCACCTACGCAGAGCACTGCCCTGCTTTTTCTCCGCTTTAGTGCTCCGACGTATTCAGTTGCATTTTTATGAGAATGAAACTGTCCCTTTTAAAAGGGGGCATAGCAGAAGAGGGGAGGAGCCGCGAAGGGGTGTGGCCACAAGGGGGTGGAGCTACAGTAGCCAGGATGCTTTTGGAGGGTTTTTTCACCCACCACCTGCTTCTTTTTTTCCTCCTCCTTCTGATTCAGAGTGCTCCTGTCTATCGCCAAACTCCACTTGCGCTCTCTCTGCCACACGACAGCGCTGCCCATCCTGCTCCAAGCCCTCGCTCTTTCCCAGGAGTACCACCTCCAGCATCTGGCTTCCGAAACCATCCTCAACTTGGCTTTCTCCCAGGTACGGCAGCCCCACGTTCAGCGACTGCTCCGTACATTCGCTTGGAGAGCCGGCCAGGATCAAAGAGAGTTTGGGCCTTTCAGGCTTCCGTTGTTGGTTCTGAATGTGGCGGAGGCGAGTGCAGCCTGCACATCCATTGCTCTGAGGGCAGAGCGCATGAGAAGTGACTTTGTGCTGCACTGGGCGGGATGTGTGTGTGTGTGTGTGAGTGTGTGAAAGGCTCTCTCACTTTGTGATGAATTCAGGTGGTGTAGCCGTGTTGGTCTGAAGCAACAGAACAGAATTCGAATCCAGGGGCAGCTTAAAGACCAACCAAATTTTATTCAAGGTATAAGCTTTTGGGCTCATGCACACTTCTTCAGATACATCGAGACAGAAGTTACCAGTCCCCATACATATACATAGAGGGTGAGCAGCAAATTAGCATACAACATAATGAAGATGTTTAACAGATGCAAGGACCAAACAGGAATAACAAGTTTAGCTTATACCGTTTCAATGTATCTGAAGAAGTGTTCTTGCACACGAAAGGTTATACCTTGCATAAAATGTTGTTGGTTTGAAAGACGCCACTGGACCTGAACTTTGTCCTATCACTTTGTGATGAACACACAAAGGTGCCGTATACCACATGAACATAATGGAGCTGCCTGATACTGAATCAGACCAATAGTCTATCACGGTATTGTCTAGTCAGGCAGGATGTGGCTCTCCAGAGGTCTCGGGCAGAGATCTTTGACATCACCTACTGCCTAGTCCTGTTCACTGTGGATCCCGGGGATTGAACCTGGAACCTTCTGCATGCCAAGCAGAGGCTCTTCCACTGAGTCACAGCCCTCCACAGACCATTGCTCACTGGCAGCAGCTTTCCAGGGTCTTGGGGAAACCAGGGCCACCACCCGCTACCTGAGCCCCTAACTGGAGCCATCAGGGATTGAATCTGAGACCCTCTGCATGCCAAGAAGATGCTCTGCCGCCGAGCCACCGATGCCTGATCAGAAAGCTCCTTTCCTCAAAGACGTTCATGGCCCATGGAGTCATATGGGGTTTCCTCAGAGATCTCAGCTGTGCTCACTGCAGAATTAATGGATTCACTCTCCGCCCACATAACACTGTTTTGTGAAAATGAATTTCATCTGTTTCAGGGATTTGCCCTGAAGCATATGTGTAAAGGGCTGTCAAGTCGCATCTCGTTCCTGACAACCATGAAGTCAGTGGTCCCCTTAGGATATAATGGAGAATCAATCCAGGGGTATCTGGGGCTCTGTGGTGGCTGTTTCTTGAGGTAGAGTCACCAAATTTGCAGCATAACTGCTGGTATCTTTCATCAAAAAAAGAACAAAGTTTCAAAAGGATTGGACCAGGAGGGCTCCAGAAGAAGGTGCCCCTGTTCTCCATTCTTTTCAGTGGAGTGGGGGGGGAAGCATTTAAAGGGAATACGGTCCCTTTAAATGCCTTTTGCAAGCCAGGGCTGAACTCTGAAGGCATTTAAGGGGCTCGCAGTCCCTTGAGATTTCTTCTCCAAGCTGCAGCTTCACCCAGAAAGTGTTTAAAGGGACTGCAATCCCTTTAAACACCCTTTAACACCAGCTATCCAGTGGTCCTGAAAAATCCCGAATATTTTTGGGCTCACCCATCTCAGATAGCCAGATAAATACCCTAGCTGATATCTTGCTGAAAAAATACTAAAAAAATACCAGTAAGGTATTTTGTGGGGGGAGGGGTTGGCTGAAATAAACTGAACGTACACCCCTACTCTACAGCAGCATGAGACCTGGATCGGCAAAATGGTAACCGGTGGGCAACGAACCTGCAGTAATGTAGCTCTTCCCCTTCCTTTTCCTTCAGCTGATGCTTGGCATTCCTGAGCAAGCCTTAAGCATTCTCCACCTGGCGATCGAACCTATCCTGGCTCATGGAACTGTGTTGGACAAAGGGGCTGCTATGTTCCTAATGGCCAAGTGCCAAGTCGCCTCTGCAGCCTCCTACACCCCCCAGAAGAAAGCAGAAGGTAAGAAAGTTCCATCTGCCAGGGAGTGCGCAGCTACCGTCTCCTGTGTGTTTGTGTTTTATTTGTTTAAAACGTTTATTAGCTGCCTTTATCCCTTGCGAAACTCAATGCAGCTTACAGTGGTAAATAATACAACAATTATAAACAGCACATAAGATCCAACAGTTTAAACATCTCAGTTAGGACTGCCAATAAACAAAAGCTAAAATTAGTCAAATGCAGTCCTAAGGAGAGCCAGTTTGGTGTAGTGGTTAAGTGCGCGGACTCTAATCTGGGAGAACCAGGTTTGATTCCCCCACTCCTCCACAGGCAGCTGCTGGATGACCTTGGGCAAGCCATAGTTCTGTCTGAGCTGTTCTTGAAAGGGCAGTCCTCGAGAGAGCTCTCTCAGCCCCACCTACCTCAGAGGGTGTCTGTTGTGGGGAGGGGAAGGGAAAGGAGTTTGTAAGCCACTCTGAGACTCCGAGTGAAGGGCGGGGGGTAAATCCAATCTATTCTCTTCTTCTTCTTCTTCTTCTAAATAAAACTGTCTCCAGCTGCCTCCTAAAGGTCAAAAGTGAGGGGTGGCCAGGCACTTCCTTGGGGAATTTGTTCCACATTCTTAATGCTGCCACCAAAAAGGACCTGTCTGGTGTGTCCACCAGATGAACTTCTTTGATCAAGGGGGCAATCAAGAGGGCCGCTCCCTGTGATCTTAATTCCCAGGCAGGAACATATGGGAGAAGACAGTCCTTCAGATACCCCAGTCCCAAGCCATGCAGGGCTTTAAAGTTCAAAACCAACACCTTGAACCGGGCTTGGAAGCGGATCGGAAGCCATCTAGCTGCTGCATTCTGCACTAGCTGCATCTTCTGAGCACTTTTCAAGTGTTCGGTACCATGGGTGTGCTAGACCCTGCAGAGACACATCCCTACACAAGAGGATAGGCCACCAGCATGATTTGGATGCAGCAAAGAATGAGCAAGGAATAGTAAAAAGCTGTTTACGTGATTTGAAAGAGATCACCAAGAGTTTTTTTGATAAATTATATGCAAAACTGAGTATAGATCTCAACGTAATTCAGCGTTTTTTATCTGGGAATCCTCTGGAGGGCCAACAACAGGGCAGAGAGGCCTTCCCCTGATGTTGCCTCCAGGCTCTGGGATTCAGAGGATTAGTGCCTCTGAATGTGGAGGTTCCTCTCAGTCACCATGATTAGCAGCCATTGATAGACTTATCCTCCGTGAATCTATCCAATCCCCTTTTTTATGCTTGTGGCCATCCGTACATCCTCTGTCAGCGAATTCCACATTCTAATCACCCTCTGCGTAAAGGGGTATTTCCTTTTGTCCGTTCTGAACCTACAGCCCGTCAGCTTCACCGAACGCCCTCGAGTTCTAGTCTTTTGGGAAGGGGGTGGGGGGATGGTATTCCCAGAGGCCCTGGGTGGAAAGTGGACAACGTGTCAGTGAGATACAAGTCGATACGAGCTATTCCGCTGTCACTGGAGATGTTTCGAACAACTGGAAAAATTATTTCTCGGGTGAGAGCCACAAAAAAAAAACAACCCTCCTCCTCTTCTTTCCGGCAGCTCTGGAGTCGGCCGTCTTGAACCTCAACGAAGCCAAAACCTATTTTGCAAACGTGGACTGTAAAGAGCAGCTGCGAGACGTCCTTTACCTCCAAGCCAGGCTATTCCACAGTCTGGGCAAGACTCAGGAGAGAAACCAGTGCGCCATGCTCTTCCGGCAGTTGAACCAGGAGCTACCTGTGTGCGAGGTCCCCCTGATCAATGCTTTTAAGTGAGGCGCTGGGGCAGGGGGCCACGACCCCCCCGAGACAGTCTTCGCCACAAGTCAGGTGACACCCTGTACGCTTGTCACTTGCTGTTCGGTTGCAGCACGGCTTCTGCAGGAGAGCTGACCAACGTCCGGGCACGTCCTCCTCCCCCACACCCTGTCTTTGTAACATGATGTTTTTGGTACGGTGCAACTCGCTGTTTGCAAATAAACAGCAAAACAAAATCCAGTTTACTGATCTTTGTTTCATTTAAAAACATTTCTGTGCCACCTTTCCACCCAAATTGGGTCCGCAGGTCGGTGAAACGTTAAAGCAGAGATGTTGAACTCATTTGTTACAAGGAATTGGATCTGAAACAGGTCACGTTGTTGGACCAGGCTGTGTGGGCCATAAAATGTAATGCCAAGTACCCGAGATATAAACTTTATAAAGGACACGGGCAAACCCAATTAACGATATTATTTTTACTCTAGATTCAGACCTGCTTAAAACATCGACACTCTAGCAGTATTTCCTCAAAGTATATTCCAGAGACCTGCCCTCCCGCTTCCACAGCCCATTATGCATTAGCACTGGGACTGTATACAGCAGGGGTGGCCAAACTGCGGCTCGGGAACCACATGTGGCTCTTTCACACATATTGTGCAGCTCCCAGCAGGGCGGCTAGGGAAGCCTCCCCAATCAGTTTCCCTTCCCCAGCCTGGGTAGGCTTGAGGTGGGGGGGAGCAGAGAACGAAAGAAAGCAACTTTAATACATTCTCAAAGCCCTCCTCCAGCTGGCTGGCTTGGAAAAGGCATTTGTCTCTTTAAATCCCTTCTCCGAGCCAAGCCAGCCAGCCAGCCAGCATAGGGAGGGGGGCCTTGGAGGACACATTTAAAGTTGGCAGTTTCACATAATGTTTTTAAAGGTTTCCCTTGCTTGAAAGCCAGTCGAATCCGACTCTAGGGTTGCGGTGCACATCTCCGTTTCAAAGCCGAAGAGCCAGCACTGTCCAAAGACATTTCCATGGTCATGTGGCCGGCATGACTAAACACCAAGGGACACGGAACGCTGTTACCTTCCCACTGAAGTGGTACCTATTTATCTACTTGCATTTTCTTGCTTTCCAACTGCTAGGTTGGTAGGAGCTGGAACTAGAGACGGGAGCTCACTCCATCATGCGGCCACTCGGGTCTCGAACTGCTGAACTACTGACCTTCCACAGCCTGCAGTTCAGCGTCTTAACCACTTGAGCCACCGCAGCTCCTTCACATAATGTTAATAAAAAGCAAAT
Organism: Gekko gecko; assembly: GCA_029375565.1. Lineage (NCBI taxonomy): Eukaryota > Metazoa > Chordata > Lepidosauria > Squamata > Gekkonidae > Gekko > Gekko gecko. Next base: position 74,293,291 of record JAPDNY010000012.1, on the reverse strand, counting down.
TTGTGTTTTTTCAATAAAAACCTATAATATCTGTTCATATCTTGCGGCTCTCAAACATCTGACATTTATTCTGTGTGGCTCTTACCTTAAGCAAGTTTGGCCATCGCTGGGATACAGGGACATAATGCACAGCCTCTGTCATCTGGCAGTAAAAGTCATGACGAGTTGCTCGCGGGCCGGATAAGAGCCCTGGATGAGCCGGTCCCAGCCCGCGGGCCTTATGTTTGACACCCCTTGCATTAAAGCATTTTTAAAATAAAAAATACAGTTAAAATGATAAAACACATAAACAAACAACACTAGGAAGAGGGCCAATGACTCCTCTTGGAGGTCTGCTGGATGAAACTGAAAAGTGTTCACTTGCCGGAGAAAGACACCAGGATGGGGAGAGAGACACGCATCTCTCTGGGGGAGGGGATTACAAAGTTTTGGTGCCACACTGGAAAAGGCCCTTTCTTGGACTGCGACCTGTCTAGCCTCAGGGGGTGGGGCCAACTGAAGCAGGACCTTCGAGGATGACCAGGTTGAGCATGTAGGCTCACATGGGAGACGACAATCCTTAAGGTACATTGGCTCCAGGCCTTGCAGGGCTTTTAAGGTCAATACCAGCACCTTGAACTGAGCCCGGAAACAAATTGGAAGCCAAGACTGGAGTGCTATGCTCCCTACAATATCTGGCCACAGCATTGAACACGCACATGAAAGCGGCTTTATACTGAATCAGATCCTTGGTCTGTCAAGGTCAATATTGTCTACTTACACGGGCAGCGCCTTTCCAGGGTCTCGGGCAGAGATCTTTCCCATCACCTCCTGCCTGGTCCTTTTTAACTGGAGATGCCAGGGATTGAACCTGGGACCTTCTGCGTGCCAAGCAGAGGCTCTGCCTCTGAGCCACAGCCCCTCTTTACAGCTCTCCAGGGTCTTAGGTGGAGGTCTTTCCCATCACCTCCTGCCTGGTCCTTTTTAACTGGAGATGCTGGGGATTGAACCTGGGGCCTTCTGCGTGCCAAGCAGAGGCTCTGCCTCTGAGCCACAGCCCCTCTTTACAGCTCTCCAGGGTCTCAGGCGGAGGTCTTTCACATCACCTCCTGCCTGGTCCTTTTTAGCTGGAGATGCCGGGGATTGAACCTGGGACCTTGTGCGTGCCAAGCAGATGCTCTGCCACTGAGCCACACCCTTTCTGCACCAACTGTTTTCTGTTTTGCTTTCAGAGTAGTGAGGGGGTGTTTTTGCATGGCTGTGCTTGTACTATGTGGTTCTCCCCCACCCCGTCCTGGTGAGACATGACCAGTTAGATTTTACAAATAGGTAAAACAGGCTTCGGAAACAAATAGGTTCATTGTGTGGCTAGCCAGACGGGTGAGTCATTTTCAAATTGCACACCGTCTGTGCAAATACAGGATTTTGGAGCGGAGAGTGGCTTAGTGTGACTGATTTCTGGTGCAGGAGGCTGTTAGTACTTCACAATTATCCCTCAGCACTGCATGGGGCATGGAGTGTCCATCAAAGTTAGTGGATCAGAGCCAGTTTGGTGCAGTGGTTAAGTGCACGGGCTCTGGGAGAACCGGGTTTGATTCCCCACTCTTCCACTTGCACCTGCTGGATGACCTTGGGCAAGCCATAGTTCTGGCACAGCTGTCCTTGAAAAAGAGCAGTTTCTGTCAAGAGCTCTCTCAGCCCCACCTACCTCACAGGGTGTCTGTTGTGGGGAGGGGAAGGGAAAGGAGTTTGTAAGCCGCTCTGAGACTCCTTTGGGTAGTGAAGGCGAGGTATAAATCCAATCTCTTCTTCTGGATAAGACCGGAAAACTAACGTTCTAGCCCTCAAGGTCACCTCCCAAAGCCTGAAATTCTGAAGCGCTAAAGAAGTGTGATCCAAGCTACAGAGCTGAACAGTTACTACACAACACAGATGAAAGCCACAATTTTCCCACGTTGATCATATTGGACATCTGAACATGGTGAGGGAATGTGGTCCCAGTAGATAGTACTACATGTGGTCCTCAGAACAGGGCTCACATCCCCACTATAGAACAATAATTGCACGCTGTCAAGTTGCAACAGACTCATGGTGACCCCAGGACCATGGGGTTTTCAGGGCAAGAGGTTAGCAGAGGTCGTCGGCCGTTGCCTGCCTCTGCATAGCAACCCTGGGCTTCCTTGGGTGTCTCCCGTCCAAGGACTAACCAGGGCCAAGCCTGCTTAGCTTCCAAACTCTGAAGAGGCTGAGCTAGTCCAGACTATTCAGGATGCAGTTCATGACCCCTATGTCTCTGCTGCTCACCTGGAAAACAGCAATGCCGCTCACCTCTTTCATGAGGCTGTTGCAGAGACAGCTGAGCTAACGGTTGTAAAAGCATTTTGCATACGAAAACTGCCCAGCCTGGAGAATGGCTGTCCTCCTTCAGGGGTTCCTTAGCTACTTACGTGTGTTGCTGTTTCCCTTCCAAGAGTCGAAGCAAGACACTAAAAAAATAATTCCCAAAGGAGACGGCAAAAGCAGAATATTGGGGGAGGGGGCTACCTCTCGTGTTCAACACTCCTTCCAAGCTGCGGAGTCTCGTGAGCAAAATTTCTACTTGGTGAGCTACTACTGGCATTAAAGTTGTGGGCGAGCGATTTGGCTGCTGCATAAATTGGTTTGCTCTGGAGCCACGCCCTTCCTGAGCTAAGACAAAAATGTGTGAGCTGGAGGCTAAAAAACTGAGCTATCCCACACTTAACTCAGCTCAGAGGGAACACTGCTCACGTTTATAGTCCCCCGGTTGAGCACAATCCCACCTAGCCTACATGACTTCACCACTCTCATAGATCTTCACTCCACACTAGCTCCACTCAGAGGAGACACAAAGATCGTCTCCTGCTGGGTTCCCCGCTGTTGAGGGATGGTTAAATCAGGCCTCCTGGGATCTGAATGGGTTTCACATCTTAGCTGGCACACGAGGCTGGAGATGAGTGGCTGTCCTTAGCAAGTGAGTCATGGCCACAACCGCCTCGTGCATCCAGGATTTAGAAGCAGGGGCTCTGGGTCACACAACACAAGGCTCTGATTCGGCATTCTGTAACAGTTGGATTGGAGCCCCTTCCCTCGGAGGAGAGACTGAAGAGTCTGAGACTTTTCGGTTTAGAAAAGAGAAGAAGAAGAGATTGGATTTATACCCCGCCCTTCACCACCTGAAGGAGTCTCAGAGCGGCTTACAAACTCCTTTCCCTTCCCCTGCTCACAACAGACACCCTGTGGGGTAGGTGGGGGCTGAGAGAGCTCTGACAGGAACTGCCCTTGAGAGAACAGCTCTGACAGAGCTCTGACTTGCCCAAGGTCATCCAGCAGGTGCAAGTGGAGGTGTGGGGAATCAAACCCGGTTCTCCCAGATTAGAGTCCGCGCACTTAACCACTACACCAAACTGGCTAAGGGGAGACATGATAGGGGTTTATAAAATTATGCCTGGGGTGGAGAGAGCGCACAAAGATAACTTTTTCTCCCTCTCCCAAAATACTAGAACTCAAGAGTAGCCAATGAAACTGATGGGCAGTAGGTTCAGGACAGACAAAAGGAAATACTATTTTACCAAGAGCAAATAAAATGTGGAATTTGCTGCCAGAGAAGGTAGTGATGGCCACAGGAATAAACAGCTTTAAAAAGGGATTCGACAGAGTCATGGGGAATAAGGGTATCGATGGCTACTAGCTGTGGTGACTAAGGGGAACCTCCACATTCAGAAGCACTAATCCTCTGAATCCCAGAGCCAGGAGGCAACATCAGGGGAAGGCCTCGGCCTCTATGCCCTGTTGTTGGCCATCCAGAGGAACTGGTTGACTACTATGTGAGACAGGATGCTGGACTACATGGACCATTGGTCTGATCCAGCAGGGCTCTTCTTCTTTTCTTATGCTCTCACACGTGGCAGCCAGGATCACCCCTAGCTTTGCTTCAGAGTTCAGGGCCTTTTGGTCTTTTTGCTTTCCGGAATGAGCGCTGCTAATACAGCTTTATAATAAACATCCTTTTTTGTTGACAGTGATGGGGATGTTGGCAGGCTGTGCAGAGTTCCAAATGGAAAAGTGCACCTGCGTTCCAAAGTCCACTGGAAACGGCACTCGATTCCAAATGGCGAGCTTTTCCAGATGAGGAAAGTGCCCCGAGCGCTGTGTGTTTGCATTATTCAGACCTCTCTGATGGAAAAGTCCTTCTCGGAGATGGAGGCTTAGACGAGGACCGGCTTTTAGCGCATGCAAAAGTAATGTAAATACATCTCGAGGAGTCCTCCACTTGAAACGTTAACTCCACAGTGTCCATTTTTAGAAGCCTGGCTGCCTCTTTCGCCCACTTGACTGACTGGGGTTGGGGTGTCTGCCTGGAGATGCTTCAAGATCTTGGACACAAAACAGCTTGGCTGGAGGAAATCATGGAGCACTGCTTTGACTCTGTCTGGCCCCGAGGTTGCTCTGCCTTTTTTCAATATGGCAGCAGTCTAGGTGTACACGTATCATCAACCTGATCTGTACAGGTCCTGAGTGCCAGTTTTCTTTGAGAGAAACAAGCATGGAACAGGGGAGAAGTTGTGGCTCAGTGGTAGAACATCTGCTTGGCACGCAGAAGGTCCCAGGTTCTGTGCCTGAAGTTAGTTTCAGAAGAGCAACGGCTTAGGAGTGACATGATTGAGGTTTATAAGATTATGCAAGGGATAGAGCAGGTAGAGAAAGAAGTACTTTTCTCCCTTTCTCACAATACAAGAACTTGTGGGCACTCCATGAAATTGCTGAGCGGTCGGGTTAGAACGGATAAAAGGAAGTATTTCTTCACCCAGAGAGTGATTAACACATGGAATTCACTGCCACAGGAGGTGGCGGCTGCTATAAGCATGGACAGCTTCAAGAGGGAATTAGATAAGGATATGGAGCAGAGGTCCATCAGTGGCTATGAGCCTCAAGGTATGGATAGGGACTCTTGGTCTGGGGCAAGTGATGCTCTGTATACTTGGTGCTTGGGGGGGCAACAGTGGGAGGGCTTCTATTTTTGGCCACTGTGTGGTGGAATGGTGGACTGGATGGGCCGTTGGCCGGATCCAACACTGGCTTCTCTTATGTTCTTATGTTAGGGAAGCTGTGTCAATGTTCAGTAAAACAGCTAGGTTCAAGTCCAAAAGCACCTTGGAGACCAACCAACAGGGCTTTTTTCCTGAGGGAACGTGCCAGAAAAGAGTTCTGGAAACTCTTTGACAAAATTCTTTCAAAAGTGTTTAAACGTTCATGAGTTTTCAGTATACAGATTGAAAACTTCATTTCCCTAATGACCCAAAAGACTCCGAAGAAAGCTAATGCCTGAATGGGAAGAGGAGAGGGCAGGACTTTGGCCCCAGAGCGACAAAGGGATCTGGGTGTTCTGGTTGATCACAAGCTCAACATGAGCCTACAGTGCAATGTGGCTGTAAAGAAAGCTAATGCAATCTTAGGATGCATTAACAGAAGCATTGTGTCCAGATCAAGGGAGGTGGTAGTTCTGCTCTATTCTGCTATGGTCAGGCCTCACCTGGAGTCCTGTGTCCAGGTTTGGGCACCACATTTTAGGAAGGGTGTTGACACGCCCAAGCGTGTCCAGAAGAGGGCGACCAGGAGGGTGAGAGGGTTGGAATCCAAGTCTTACGAGGAAAGGCTGAAAGAGTTGGGTATGTTTAGCCAGGGAAAGAGAAGGCTCCGAGGGGACATGATTGCAGTCTTCAAGTATTTGAAGGGCTGTCACGTTGAAGGTGGAGCAGATCTATTCTCTCTTGCTCCGGATTGCAGGACTAGATCTAATGGGTGGAAATTACAAGGGAGTCATCGATACTGGTTAAATATCAGGAGAAACTTCCTAACTGTAAGAGTGGCTGAGCAGTGGAACAGACTACCTTGGGAGGTGGTGGAGGCTCCTTCGCTGGATGTTTTCAAGCGGAGGCTGGACGACCATCTTTCGGGTATGTTGTGGGTATGTAGAGCTATCTTTCGGCTCTGCTCCTGCAGAGTGCAGGGGGTTGGACTAGATGACCTGCAAGGTCCCCTCCAACTCTAACGTTCTATGATTCTATGAGAATGCTGTTGGTCTCTAAGCTGCTACTAGACTCATACCTAGATTCAGTCCCAGGCATCTCCCGTTGAAAGGATCAGCCAGGAGGTGATGTGAAAGACACCAGCCCGAGATCCTGGAGAGCCACTGCCAGTCAGAGCAGACAAGACTGACCTTGAAGGACCGACAGTCTGATTCTTTTTTGTGTAAATACAGTTTATTATTGGATATATCACATGCTCATACAATTTAATCATAACAATACATATCCTTTTTTCTTTTTTTCCCTTCTCCCCCTCTAGCCCAGGCTTCCAGCACTGCTCCAACCCCATTAATATCTCTCTTATTTTGTTACTATTACTTCTAACCTTAATTTCTTTTACTAACGGTAACAATTCAAAAGTCTAATTCTCTTTCCGTTTCTTCTTAATAACTATCAAAACAAATCAAACCACGTTTAATGTCCCAGTTTTTCAACAAATATTTTTGAAAGTCTTTCCAATCTTTAAAAAAAAGTTTCATCTTCTTCGTTGTTTAGCTTTCTTGTTAACTTGTCCATTTCAGCCAAAAACAACATCTTTTTAATCCATTCCCATGTTTCAGGTACTCTATCTTGTTTCCAACATTGCGCAAAAGTCAATCTAGCTGCTGTAGTCAAGTACCATAGTAATGTTCTCTTGGCTACATTTATTTCTTCCATTTTAAGACCTAACAGTAACATCTGTGGGTCTTTCTTAAAAGTACATTTCAAAATCTTTTGTATCTCATTGTGGATCTCAGTCCAATATTTTACTGCTTTGTCACATGTCCACCACATATGGTAAAAAGACCCCTCATGTTTCTTACATTTCCAACATTTACATTTTGTCCTGGGAGGTTTGAAATGAGCAAAACCTCCACTCTGATTTCTTTTAAAGTCCCCCCCCCTTCTCTCTGAGCAGAGCATGACCAGGAAGGGGGAAGTCCCGACAGTCTGATTCTGATTCCGTGTCAGATAGCTTCACGTATCCATGTGTCATGAGCAAATTTGTTGGCCTGAGGGCTCCAAAATGGATGTGGATTCTCCCAGTTCCCAGCCCCAGGATCTGATTTTTATTCTGATTTTTTTTTTTTTTTGCTGTCAAGTCATAAGAACATAAGAAGAGCCCTGCAGTTTGGTATAGTGGATAAGTGTGTGGACTCCAACCTGGGAGAACCAAGTCTGATTCCCCACTCCTCCACTTGCAGCTGCTGGATGACCTTGGGCAAGCCATAGTTCTGTCAGAGCTGTTCTCTCAAGGGCAGTTCTTGGGAGAGCTCTCTCAGCCCCACCTACCTCCAAGGGTGTCTATTGTGGGGAGGGGAAGGGAAAGGAGTTTGTAAGCTGCTCTGAGACTCTGAGTGAAGGGCCGGATATAAATCCAGTCGCCTCTTCTCCTCCTTCTCCTTCTTCCTCTTCTTCTCCTTTTTCTCCTCCTTCTCCTTCTCCTTCTTCTCCTCCTTCTCCTTCTCCTCCTTCTTTTCCTTCTCCTTCTCCTCCTTCTTTTCCTTCTCCTCCTTCTCATTCTTCTGTTAGGATTTTTTGTCCCAGCATGCACCTTACATTTACCAACACTGAATTTCATTTGCCGCATTGTCACCCACTCATCTCATTTGTGGAGGTCCTCTTGGATCTCTTCACAATCAGCCTTGGTTTCCACTCTCCTGAGTAATTTGGTGTCATCTGCAAACTTGTTCACTACACTACTCACCCCTAGTTAAAGATCACTAATAAATAAATTAAATAGCACCAGCCCCGATACCGATCCTTGGGGACCCAACTGCTTACCTCCCTCCACTGTGAGAACCGTCCATTTATTCCTAGTCTTTGCTTCCGGTCATTTAACCAGTTTTTGGTCCATCAGACAACCTGTCCTCATATCCCATGATTGCTAAGTATATTCAGGAGTCTTCACTGAGGTACCTTGTCAAAAGCGTTTTGAAAGTCCAAGTATATAATGTCTACCAGGTCACTGTCATCTACATGCTTGTTCACTTTCTCAAAGAACTCCAAAAGGTTGGTGAGGCAGGGCTTCCCTTTGCAGAAGCCATGCTGATTTTCCCTCAGCGGGCTTTGTCCCTCTATGTGCCTAACAATTCTACATTTGCTTAGAGTTTCTAGACACTAGGATGACTGGCCTGTCATTTCCTGGTTCATAGCTGACTTATGGTGACCCCATGAGGCTTTCAAGGCAAGAAATATTCAGAGGTGGTTTGCATTGCCTGCCTCCGTGTCTCAGCCCTGGTATTCCTTGGTGGTTTCACATCCAAGTACGAGTCAGCGCTGACCAGCTTAGCTTCTGAGATCTGACGAAACAGGGCTATCCTGGGCTATCCAGCATCTGATTAGGAGCCCTCAAAAGCATCTGGAATATCAGATGTGGGCCTCTCTCACTCCCTCCTTTGCTCTGTGTGGCCCTTCACTCGTAAAACTCTTTCCCCAGACATTTGGGAGCATTAACCTGCTAGCGGATGGTGCGGACCAACGAACCTGATTGATTAGACCGGTTGAGGGCCAGATGAGGACCAGAGGGTCAAAATTTGCCCACCTTTGGCTTGGAAGTAGTCCTTTGCAGCCACTTACCGTCTGGAGAGTATGTTTAATTAGCCCATACTGAAAAAGGGATCTAAATAACATAAATGGGGTTTTAATAACTGTAAATATGTCGTAGGACTGCTTATCTACTCCACACCGCAGCTGGGAGAGTCACGGCCGCTTGCCGGTCTCTCCTTTCACTGCTGATTATTGAACCCAAAGCAAGCAATGGTGTTGTGTTATCAGAGGGTGTGGCACGGAAGCATCTGGCAGTGCTTTAGCAACAGCCAGGGCAACGAGGTGAGGAGAGGTTTCAAGCAGGCGCGTTTCTCCACTGGTTCGGCTTCCAGAGTCGCTGCTGCTGAAGGAAATTCACATGCATTTTCATAGCTGATCCCTGAATTTGCAGGCGAACCACCTCTGGAAGTCCTTCGTGAGGACAGTAAGCGTCCAAAGAGCACTGGCCGTCGTGCAATCAATGCTTTTCCTCTTGCCTCTCGTTGCAAGGTATTTTGCATGCAACGGTTAGAGTGATTTCTTCCAGGAACGTTCAAGAGGGCTTTTCAGCCTTGCATCGACTACCCTCAAAAGCTGCCAATTCTTGTGTGGATTTTCCGAATAAATCAGTGTCTCACTGGGCACTTGTCGGGAAGGTGCGTTCCCACCCGGCATTGATCTCCAGCAAATGTATGCTGGGGTGGGGGAAAGTGAAAAAACAAAACTATTTGGATCTGAATGATTTCTTGTTGCTGTAAACATCAAGAATGTTGAGTGGTGATAAGATCCATCCTCATTGATTCTTCCAAGGCCTAGTCTTGGGTTTTTTCCCCTTGTTTTGATCCAGGGCACTACGCTACTGGAACACGGACAGCAATAAAGACTTGGGGGACTCCTCTGACAGCCAGAACAGTGAGAAGAGTTGCTCGAGGAGGGGAAATTCTACAGCAGCTTGTAGGCATTTGATGCCTGTCCAGTTTTTCCCCCTGCGATGCGGCACATTTTATATTGATTTACTGCACAGGTATGTTAAGATGGGTAACTGCGTTAGTCGGTCCGTAGCAGATGAAAAGGAGCAAGAACCCAGGAGCACCTTCGAGACTAACAGCATTTGTGGCGGGGCGCATTTGTGGTGCTCGCTTCTTGAAGAAGTAAGCAGTGACTCACGAAAGCTCCTACCCCGCCACAATTTTTGTCAGTCTTTCGGGTGCTGCGGGACTCTTGCTCTTTTCTACTGTACAGGTATGTTGTGACCTTTACTGAGATGTGAAGCACTCGCTGTGACCAATGAGTGGGTGAATCTTTGTGCGTGTTTTCTATAGACTTTATTTAGAACATGAACAGCTATTTTCCCCTAGTGCAAGCAGATGCGTTGTGCAGTACAAAAGGACCTCTAGATCCACCCTTAGGGGATATTGTTTTTGTATTGCATGATCACTTCTTGCATGATTTGTATTGCATGATCACTTATGGCCAACATAAGAGTCTCAATCTAGATATGTAATTTTTAAAGTATGTCGGACAAATGGGTCGCAGGTCAAAGGTTCCCTCGCTCCCTGTCCCTGAAAACTCTCTTCTGCTTGTGTTTGAAAACAAATCAGCCAGTATCATAATTTCATTGGTCAGTCGCACAGTCGTGTCTGACTCTTCGTGACCCCATGGACCACATCATGCTGGCATCATAATGTCCCTGTATAAATCGATGGTGCGGCCTCATTTGGAATCCTGTGTACAGTTCTGGTCACTGCACCTCAAAAAATATATTATAGCGTTGGAAAAGGTGCAGAAAAAGGCACACTGGGAGGGCTTCTGGAGTTCTGGCCCCGCTGCTGGACCTCCGGCTGGAACCTGGGTTTTGGCCACTGTGTGACAGTGTTGGACTGGATGGGCCATTGGCCTGCTCCAGCATGGCTTCTCTTCTGTTCTTATGTCTGGGGCACTGATGCTGTGTATTCTTGGTGCTCGGGGGGCAACAGTGGGAGGGCTTCTGGGGTTCTGGCCCCACTGGTGGACTTCCTGATGGCAGCTGGGTTATGGCCACTGGAGACACAGAATGTTGGACTGGATGAGGAAGAAGAAGAAGAAGAGAAGAGATTGGATTTATACCCCGCCCTTCACTACCCAAGGGAGTCTCAGAGCGGCTTACAAACTCCTTTCCCTTCCCCTCCCCAAAACAGACACCCTGTGAGGTAGGTGGGGCTGAGAGAGCTCTTGACAGAAACTGCCCTTTTTTCAAGGACAGCTCTTATCAGAACTATGGCTTGCCCAAGGTCATCCAGCCAGGTGCAAGTGGAGGAGTGGGGAATCAAACCCGGTTCTCCCAGATTAGAGTCCATGCACTTAACCACTACACCAAACTGGCTCTCCAGGGAAAGGAGTTTGTAAGCCACTCTGAGACTCCTTTGGGTAGTGAAGGGTGGGGTATAAATCCAATCTCTTCTTCTTCAGAGCAAACTAATTTATGCAGTAGCCAAATCACTCGCTCACAACTTTAATGCCAGTAGCTCACAAAGTAGAATTTTTGCTCATAAGACTCCACACCTTAGAGGGAGTATTGCTTATGGGGTGTTTAAAAAAAAAATCTTTTATTAAGGGGGTTCCATGTTACAGGCCTCGGCAGACAGGTACCATGGTTGATGGTGCAGTATGTGAGCGTTCTGGGGAAATCCACTGCCACATGCTCTCCCAGAGAAAGCAATCAGTCAGGGTACAAGGCCATTTCCGGAATTATTATTTACTTAGGAGATTTTTATGTTGCTCTCTAGGAACCTACCTGACCTGGCTCCCATTATAAAATAATTAAAAAAGAAACATTAAATCCAGCATTAAAAGGCCTAGTATAAAAACACAGACCATAAAAACAGGCCACTGAAGCTTTAACATCACTGTTCCAGACTGAAATAGTGTTAAAAGATCGGCCCCTTTATTAAACAACTCTCCTCCAAAACAAGCCAAAGCTGTGTAGCACTACCTCCCGAATGCTGACCCTGGTAGATAAATATTTGCAAACATTTTGTGATAATAGTGTGGAATTTGTCTTTTGCTTTCTGGAGGGTTTTTTTGTAATGCATTCATAAGAGGCACTGCTGCATCCATGACGGTTGCTTTTTAACTGTTTGCCTAGAAAGCAGATTTAAATCAGCAGTAAAGAAAAGTATGGCCCATCTCTGCCCTGAAGTCCTGCAGTGGCCTTTCTAGCTTTTCAGGAAAGATGCAAACTGCCAACTGTGGACTTTAGTGTCATACCCTGAGGCAGGTGTTTCTGTCTTCTCCTGTATCCCCTTTGTTCTTAGCAATCCGCCTGCTGAAGAATTTTGGAGAACCTGAAAGCTTGCATGCTTCTGATATTTTGGTCGGGTCTGCAGACAAATAATATAGTGTTTGGAACTGCTGATGTACCACCACTGTTACTTCCTGTGCAAAGACTGGTAGCTGTTGGGTTGCCATCCCCAAGCTGGAAAATTCCTGGAGACTTGGAAGAGTTTGGGGAGGGGATGGAGTTTGTTGGGGATGTCATAGAGCAGGGGTCCCCAATGTGGTGCCCACTGAACCTTCCTGGTGCCCACTGAGTGTTTTTAGAAATTCGGTGGGTCCAGGTGGGGCTATTAGCCATTGGAATTCATCGGCTGTGCAGGTTTTTAAAAATGTTGCTATAGCAGCAGCTGCCACCACAACACAAGGACCTTAAGGGCAGGGCTATTTTGGTGCAAAACGCACTGGAACGGCGTCCGGCTGGCTTTGGAGTTGGCCACACCTACAGCTTCCCCCCCCCGCATTCCCCAGGCACCCCGCAAGCTGCGGGGCACCTGGGGAAGCCAAGCCAATCCAGGGAGGGAAAGCAGTTTAAACTCCTCCCCCTCAGGTTCCCCAGGCGCCTGTGGGCTGGGCATGAAATACCATAGCCTTACAGGATCACTCTCAAGATTCTATGTGGAAGGAGCATTCTAAAGTTCAGTATTCTATGAAATGTGCCTTGTGGCTAGGGTTGCCAGCTTCCAGGTGGGGCCTGGGGAGCACCTGGAATCACAGCTGATCTCCAGACTACAGAGATTATTTTCGCGGGAGAAAATGGCTTCTTTGGAAGGTGGCCTCTATGGGACTAGACCCCCCAGATGTCCCTCCTCTCCCCAAATCCTGCCATCTCACGTCTCCGCTCCCAGATCCCCAGGAATTTAAGAACATAAGTGAAGCCAGTGTCTAGTCGCACCTGAAAGACTTAACAACATTTGGGGCAAGGTAAGAGCTTTTGTGAGTCATAGCTCACTTCTTCTTCGCTGAAGAAGTGAGCGGTGACTCACAAATGTTCACCCCCTGCCCCAAATGTTGTCAGTCTTTCAGGTGCCACTGGACTCTCGCTCTTTTCTACTGCTACAGACAAAACTAGCATGACTACGCAGCCCCATAGCTAGGGGTATTTTGGGGAGGGGGCCTGGGGGGGCCACCAGCTCATTAAATCAAAGTTAGTTAGTGAAAGTCGTTAGAAGCCAGCCTTCCCCTAAGGCAGCCCTGCACGCTGACCAGACTCCAGGGCAAGGGGGGGCAGGCCCATAGCTACAGTGGGGCACCTTGGGGCCTGCCCCCCTGACTTACTGCCAAGGCCCCCCCACACCTTCCCATCCAGCCCAGGCCCCCCCAACTTCCAATTTTTTATTTTATTTGTGGCGGGATGCCCCCTGACTTATTTAAAGGCCCCCTGAATTAAAAAAAATCCTGGCTATGGGCCGGGGGGCGTAATGCCAAACAGCCGCAGCTTCATCTCTCCCCCGGAGCACTGCAGAACTGCTCAAGTTGTGAAGCTAGGCGGGGAGAAGCAGGCAAGGGGCGGTGGCATTCAGGAGGGGGATTGGCAGGGGAGGAGGGGAAGAAAGAGATCTGATGGTGGGAGTGAGAAGAGGCAGCAGGACGCTCTCCTCACCCCACTTGCTTGGGCTAGCACGGCAAGCTCACCCGCCCGCCCACTGCCACCGCACCACTGAGCAAGCCAGGAACCTCCTTCTGCTGGGATTGCGGACACCTCCATCACCGCTGTTCTGGGTGTTGCTGGCTGGGAGTGGAGCGAGGCTGGTGGGGAAGCAGCCGAGGCGGTCAGTTGCCTGGCAGCCAGGTCAGAGGCAGCAAGGCACAGGTAGCAAGTTGAGACACTGTAGTGCCAGTCCGGGAGGGAGGGGCCCAGCGCTAGAGAGCCAGGCCCCGTGGACCCCACGTTATCTATGGGCCTGCGACTACGCGTCTTGGTCTATCATAGAAGCCATGTTAGATCAGGCCAAAGGTCCATCCAGATCAACCCTCTGGCCAAAAATACCAGCTGCCTGTGTAACCCCTAGCTCAGAACGGAATAAGCCAGGAAGGGGTGGAGATGCAGAAGGGTGCCTTGTGGAGAGCAGAGGAGGGAAGCAGGCTTGCCCTGCTGGGGAGCTTAAACCTTAATCATAGGCTCTTAACACCTTGTCTAAGATAACTATAATTTACCTGTGAAAACTGGTAAGGGAGGGAGACTTTTTGTTCTAAATGGTCATTTTAGCACTGTTGTTTCAGAGCTGTGCTATCTAGTAGGCGATTCATTATGGAGTCCCAAATTGGGACCCTCATTTTGGAAGCCAGTGCACAGAGCGTTATTTGGTATTCCCAGTAGTAATGTACGGCTGCGAGAGTTGGACCATAAGGAAGGCCGAGCACCGAAGAATAGATGCTTTTGAATTATGGTGCTGGAGAAGACTCTCGAGAGTCCCTTGGACTGCAAGGAGATCAAATCAGTCGGTCCTCAAAGAAATCAACCCTGAATGTTCCCTGGAAGGCCAGAGACTGAAGCTGAAGCTCAAATACTTTGGCCACCCAGTGAGAAGGGAGCACTCACTGGAGAAGAAGACCCTGATGCTGGGAAAGACTGAAGGTCAAAGAAGAAGGGGACGGCAAAGGATGAGATGGTGAGACAGTATCACCGATGCAACGAACATGAAATTAAGCATACTCCAGAGCATGATGGAAGACAGGAGGGCCTGGCCTGATGTGGTCCATGGCAGAGTCGGATTCGACTGTGCAATTGAACAACAACAGCACAGCGTGTGTTCAGCCAGAGACTTCTTGGCTCACCGACAAGAGAGAAAAAGCTGGACTTTGGGAGCGGCAAGCTGTGAAGGAGGGGCGAAGTTAACTGTCTGGACTTTGAAAGGTCCCTGTCCTGCGGTGTTGTTACTAAGACCCGGTTTCGTTACCTGACAGGATGTCAAGTGAAAAGTAAAAATGGTTTATTCCCTTTTTAATCATTGCAAGCTTCCTTCCAAGTTCTGCCCCCGGGAACCCACGAGCTCCGGTTACACCTACACCTGGCCACCATTGTACTCCTGATAGGCATGTGTGGGGGCAATTCAACTTCTCCCCCATTTTAACCCCATTGCAACTCCCCCTGCCTGCACTGCAGCCCTGTTGCAACTCGGGGGGGCTGCCGGGAAGCCAAGCAGAAGCCCTCGCGCGCGTTCCCCCCAAACCGGCGCCTCTCCGCAGCCTGCAAGCAAACCCCCTCGGGAGGGGCGGGGGCGGAGGAGGAGGAGGAGGAGGAGGCGGTCGCCCGCTCTCCCCCCGCGCCTCCCCGCACATCTGGGCCAGTCAGCGCCTACCAGGCCCGCTCGGCCGAGCCAATCAGGGGCGCGCTGCCGCCCGGCGACTCTCACTTTCTGGCCGGGGAAGCGCGGGCGGCGCAGCCAATCGGCGCGCCGTTGCGCGCATCTGGGCCGCCTGGCGGGGCGCGCCATGGAGAGGCTGGGAAGAAGCGGCTGCAGCCGCGGCCGGCGGGGCTAGCGGGGAGCCCGGCAGCAGGTGAGGCGAGACGGCGCGTCCCCCCACCCCCGCTTGCCCCCTTGCACGGGGCGCCTGGGCTGTCGGGGGTCGGGGCTGGGCGGGGGCGCCACCACCCTGGCTCCGTTCTCCGGGAGGCGGGCGGGGAAGGGGGGACGGCGGGGCCTCCGCCTCCGCCTCCCAGCGCCGCGTGGCTGCAGGGCACCGAGGGCCGCTGCTGCAGCCCGCCTCCTCGGGAGCCCCCGGGGGGCGGGGGTGAGGTCCGCCCGCAGAGCCCCCCCCCCAGCCCCGACCACTGCAAAGCGGGGAAGGTCCCGCTGGGCTCCCCCGGTGCCCGTCCGGGGGTGGGTGCGCGTGTGCGTGCGTGCCTGGGGCGGGGAGGGTCACCTGCCCCCCGAGGAAGGCGCCGATCCGGCGAGAAGGCAGCCGGGGGGTGAGCCGCGTGGAGCGAGTTCCTCTGGGGTTGCGGGAGGTTTGGGTTCCGCCGGGCCTGCAGGAGCGCGCCGCCTGCCCTGGGCGAGGGTGGATCGCCCTCCAGAAAGGAGACCCCCGTCGGGTTGGTGCTGCTGCTGCTGCTGCTGCTGCTTCCTCCGGCTCTGCGCTCCTTCCTCTCGGGTTGCCAACTCCTGCTTGGGAGATGCCAGGGGAGGATGAGGTTTGGGGAGGGCGCTGAGCCGAGCGTGATGCCCCAGCGCCCACCTTTCCACATCAGCCTTTTCCTCCAGGGGGACTGATCTCTGTCGTCTGGAGAGCCGTTGCGATTCCGGGATGTCTCCAGCCCCCGCCTGGAGGTTGGCAACCCTGTGATTGGTGGAGGGGAGCCGACTGGCAGCCTGAGGTCACCTCAGGCTTGCCCTCCTGGGGCACCAGTTTCCCGAAGGGGCCAAGGGATGCCGAGTTAGGGTTGCCAGCTATCCCATTGACGTCTACGGCTGTGCTTTCTGACAGCCACTTGATATGCAGGGCCTGGCGCTTGAGAGTTCTGTCTTGGTTTTCGGGCCTGGGCGGGTATCCTTCCAGAGGGGTGGCTACAGAAGGAGCCAGCGGTGCCCTAACCTTCACTAACCAGATGTATTTCCAGCGGGAGCTTTTGGGAAGTCAGGTCTCGTGACCACGGATGCCTTGGAGCAGACGTCTGTAAAAAGAGTAATCAATTCCGTCTCAGTGGTTGAGGCTCACTCCCTGCTGTGGACAGACAGGCGTCGTTGGACGGCACTCTGATGCGTCCGTGAAGTGAGCTCTTGACTCACGCAAAACCGCGCCGGAATAAATCTGGTTAGCTTCTCGACAGCCACTGGAGTCCTCTTGTCTTTTGTGCACGCTGAGATCCTCTTTAAAGGTGCTAGAGTGACTTGAGGTTGGCTTGTTTTCTTCCTGGTGGCTTGGCTACCTCGTGGGTGTGTGTTCGGTGCCCTCCAGTGGCTTCCGGCTTGGGTCTTCCAAACTGAGGGCTTTTGTGGCTTCCCCGGTTGAGATGAGGTTGAGTTGACCCCTCTCATGTTTTCCGGCTGCCTTCCATAGCGGCACAAAAGGATGGGGGGGGGTTGCTTTCTCCCCTGACACTTAAAGCACCACTCCTGTGCTAATGCCCATATGCTGGGGGCGATGATTGTCAACGTGGGTCGGAGCGTGAGGGAGCTTGTTTTCAATGGAATGCATTCACATCGACATTAGCATAAGACTGGTCCTTTCAGACCCAGGCGAGAAAACGCCCCTTTTCCTTGATAACTTCTGATTTCTCATAAGAACATAAGAGAAGCCAATGTTGAATCAGGCCAATGACCCATCTAGTCCAACACTCTGTCACACAGCGGCCAAAATATACCAGGTGCCATCAGGAGGTCCAGCAGTGGGGCCAGGACACCAGAAGCCCTCCCACTGCTGCCCCCTCCAGCACCAAGAATAGAGTGCATCACCTGCCCCAGACTGAGAGTTCCCATCTATACCCTGTGGCTAAGAGCCACTGATGGACTTCTGCTCCAGATGTTTATCTAATTCCCTCTTGAAACTGTCCATGCTTGCAGCTGCCACCACCTCCTGTGGCAGTGAATTCCATATGTTAATCACTCTTTGGGTGAAGAAGGACTTCCTTTTATCTGTTCTAACCCGACTGCTCAGCAATTTCATGGAGTGCCCACGAGTTCTTGTATTGTGAGAAAGGGAGAAAAGTACTTCTTTCTCAACCTGCTCAATCCCATTCATAATCTTATAAACCTCGATCATGTCACCCCTCAGCCGTCATTTCTCCAAGCTGAAGAGCCCCAAGCGTTTTAACCTTTCTTCATAGGGAAGGTGTTCCAACCCTTTTAACATTCTAGTTGCCCTTCTCTGCACTTTTTCCATTGCTATAATATCCTTTTTGAGATCCTTTTCTCCACATGCAGAAATCCTTCATCTTGTGAATTGATGCGATAAAGTCACCATGGAGATATTTTGTCATCTGTTTGTGTGTCTGGTTCAGGAGGGCAGGCGGTAGAGGCCTCTCATGGGCCACAGTCACCAGTGTCAGAGTGGCTACAACGGATGGCTCTTAGCTTAGCCTTAGTTTTACCCCTGCGTGCAGATTTGGGGGCAAAGGTGCTTTCAAAGGATTGATTCCGCAGGTACATTCGGAGAAGCACTTTCAGGTGTGAGGGGCCGTACCGTGTCAACTGCTGCATGTGTTTATTGGCTTTTGGAAACTGCTAAGAAGCAAACAGTGTTGTGGAATTTTAAAAAATTCGTCCCTGTGTGGTTTGGCTTTGCCGGAGCGGCTGGGGGTACTAAGGGTACAAATTGGGGGCTGGGCAAGGCTCCACTTGGCGATGGTGGCAGTTTGGTGTGGTGGCTGGGAGCGCAGACTCTAATCTGGGAGAACCAGGTTTGATTCCCCACTCCTCCACATGCAGCTGCTGGTGTGACCTTGGGTCAGTCACAAGTTCTTTCAGAGCTGTTCTCTCAGGAGCAGTTCTCGAGAGAGCTCTCTCAGCCCCACCTGCCTCACAGGGTGTCTGTTGTGGGGAGGGGAGGGGAAAGGAGATTGTAAGCCGCTCTGAGACTCCTTCGGGTAGTGAAGGTCAGGGTATAAATGCAATCTTTTCTTCTTCTACTAGTTGAGCATCTTCCCTGTCTTGTTCTAAATGGGGTAGGACTGGGTGGGAAGTCTTAGAGAAAGCGACAGTAAGGGCTACAAACTTCCTTCGGTTTAGTTAAATGGCAGCTGGTGTTCTTCGCCTTCTAGGAAAGGCCAGCAAACCTTTGAAGACGGTGTGTTGCCCAATTCCGGGTTACATCAGGCTTCATAATGATGACAGCGGTAAATGTGCATGGGGGTCAGCGTTACCAAAATGCTTATTTATTAATGCTTGGGGCTTTTTAACTAAGCGATGTGGCCTGCTTGGCATTAATTATGGAGCATGTTTTGATCTGTCTTCCTGGATCAGACCAGAGACTGGACAGCCATCCAGCTGCCTCCCGATTGCTCCCAAGGGGGAACAAAATGACAGGAAACACACACACACATGCTTTTCTCCTAGTTTGGGGTATTCCGAGGTCCAGTGCCACTGTACATGGAGGTTCGCCTTAGCTGTCACATTGAATCGTTGTCCAGAAATTAAATTATTCTATGTTTAGTAGCCGTCACCATTTCTTCTATCTGTGAGTTCCATAAGCTAACGGCGCACATCGTTAAATAAGTATTTTGTGTTATTGGCCAGGTTCAACTCACCCCAGTCTCTGGTCCCATATGAGAGAGAAAATATACATTATCTCCTTTGTAACTTTATAAATCAATCACGTCCCTGCCTAACCCAAGTCATCTGGATCTTTTGCAAACGACTCCTTGATGCGTTGGGCCCTTCGAGATTTTCTTACAGCCGCCGCGGGGCTGTTCCCGGTACGTCAGCCGGCAAAGCGTGTGTTAACGCACTCGGTGTTTTCTGTAGCCCACGTTATCTGGATTCTCAAGGATTTCACAGCTTTGTGCGTGTGGGTGGGTTTGCGTCGAACAAGATGGCTGTTCCGAAGCCTCCCGAGCAAGGTTTTTTGAGTCCAGTGAAAAGAACGGCCTTCTGTACTTGGAGATGGGAGAATTGTGATAGATCAGTCGTGGGGGGGGGAGAGACACAAAGCGTCCAGTTGTCCCTTTTAAAATAAATTCCTTTCAGAGGAACTTCTTGTTCCTGCTCTGGTTGCTTCTTTTTCTCTGCTCCCTTTTTCGTCCTGGTAGTGCTCGGTTTTATCGCTTCTCTTTTTTCCCTCCCGCACAAGCTGCAAGGCGTTACCTCTGTAGATTCTCGGCGTTCCCATCTGCTGACTGTGGTTCCTCCGTTCCCGAACTGCACATGGCTAGTGGAATGTTGGCAAGGCGTGCGGGTCGTTTGCAGTGCTCCCTCTCTAAGCGGTGGAGACCTGTGAGCAAAAATTCTGCTTTGTGAGCTGCCACAATATTTTGCATTTTGTAATGGCCAGTGGCTAAATAACAATAAACTACTTGACTTGACTACTTTGTGAGCTCCTGACATTAAAGTTGTGAGCGAGTGACTGGGCCACTGCGTAAATTAGTTTGCTCTGGAGTCGTCCTTCCCGAGCTAAGACAGAAATGTGTGAGCTGGAGGCTAAAAAATTGTGAGCTAGCTCACGCTAACTCAGAGGGAACACTGGTCATTTCCCCTCTACTGCCTGACCTTTCTGGTCCTTTGTGGCTTAATTTTTCCAAGATAATCTTTGGACTAAAATTTGGGCTCTCCATGGGCTGGTTTGTGCAGTTGACCTGGGCTCGAACCATAGCTCCATTCCAGTTGTGTGCATGCATGTCTGAGCCAAGATTGTGTGCTTAAATGTTCCGTATGGGGGAAACTCCTGGCATGCAGAAAGCCAGCACGACAGGTATAGGGATTCCACTGGACCTTCTGTCTGGCATAAACTGGTGCCCAGTGAGGGGTTTTATGTTTCTTCAGAGGGGACTTTTCAAACATGCCTCCTGCCATGCGGTGTAGGCCAGATAATTCTGCTATTGCAGAAGCGGAACCGACATTGGCATGGTCCACGTGGGGAAGGAGGGAAAGGCTTGAACCCTTACAAACGGGGTTGATTTATTTACACCATGTGTGACCCAGAGCTGCAGGGGGTTCAATCCTCGGCATCTCCAGTTAAAAGGACCAGGCAGGAGGTGATGCGAAATACCTCAGCCTGAGACCCTGGAGAGTCATGAAGTGGGGTTGCAGCTCAGTGGTAGAGCCTCTGCATGGCATGCAGAAGGTCCCAGGTTCAATCCTCGGCATCTCCAGTTAAAAGGACCAGGCAGGAGGTGATGTGAAAGACCTCAGCCTGAGACCCTGGAGAGTCTTGAAGTGGGGTTGCAGCTCAGTGGTAGAGCCTCTGCGTGGCATGCAAAAGATCCCAGGTTCAATCCTCGGCATCTCCAGTTAAAAGGGCCAGGCGGGAGGTGATGTGAAAGACCTCAGCCTGAGACCCTGGAGCGTCATGAAGTGGGACTGTAACTCAGTGGTAGAGCCTCTGCATGGCATGCAAAAGGTCCCAGGTTCAATCTTCGGCATCTCCAGTTAAAAGGACCAGGCAGGAGGTGGTGCGAAAGACCTCAGCCTGAGACCATGGAGAGTCATGAAGTGGGGTTGCAGCTCAGTGGTAGAGCCTCTGCATGGCATGCAAAAGGTCCCAGGTTCAATCCTTGGCATCTTCAGTTAAAAGGACCAGGCAGGAGGTGGTGTGAAAGACCTCAGCCTGAGACCCTGGAGCGTCATGAAGTGGCCGGCTCAGTGGTAGAGCCTCTGCGTGGCATGCAAAAGATCCCAGGCTCAATGCTCGGCATCTCCAGTTAAAAGGTCCAGGCAGGAGGTGGTGCGAAAGACCTCAGCCTGAGACCCTGGAGAGTCATGAAGTGGCAGAGCCTCTGCGTGGCATGCAAAAGGTCCCAGGTTCAATCCTCGGCATCTCCAGTTAAAAGGACCAGGCAGGAGGTGATGCGAAATACCTCAGCCTGAGACCCTGGAGAGTCATGAAGTGGGGTTGCAGCTCAGTGGTAGAGCCTCTGCATGGCATGCAGAAGGTCCCAGGTTCAATCCTCGGCATCTCCAGTTAAAAGGACCAGGCAGGAGGTGATGTGAAAGACCTCAGCCTGAGACCATGGAGAGTCTTGAACTGGGGTTGCAGCTCAGTGGTAGAGCCTCTGCGTGGCATGCAAAAGGTCCCAGGTTCAATGCTCAGCATCTCCAGTTAAAAGGACCAGGCAGGAGGTGGTGCGAAAGACCTCAGCCTGAGACCCTGGAGCATCATGAAGTGGCCGGCTCAGTGGTAGAGCCTCTGCGTGGCATGCAAAAGGTCCCAGGCTCAATGCTCGGCATCTCCAGTTAAAAGGTCCAGGCAGGAGGTGGTGCGAAAGACCTCAGCCTGAGACCCTGGAGAGTCATGAAGTGGCAGAGCCTCTGCGTGGCATGCAAAAGGTCCCAGGTTCAATCCTCGGCATCTCCAGTTAAAAGGACCAGGCAGGAGGTGATGTGAAAGACCTCAGCCTGAGACCCTGGAGAGTCATGAAGTGGGGTTGCAGCTCAGTGGTAGAAGAGCCTCTGCATGGCATGCAAAAGGTCCCAGGTTCAATCCTTGGCATCTCCAGTTAAAAGGACCAGGCAGGAGGTGATGCAAAAGACCTCAGCCTGAGACCCTGGAGAGTCATGAAGTGGTAGAGCCTCTGCGTGGCATGCAAAAGGTCCCAGGCTCAATGCTCGGCATCTCCAGTTAAAAGGACCAGGCGGGAGGTGATGCGAAAGACCTCAGCCTGAGACCCTGGAGAGTCATGAAGTGGTAGAGCCTCTGTGTGGCATGCAAAAGGTCCCAGGTTCAATCCTCGGCATCTCCAGTTATAAAGGACCAGGCAGGAGATGATGCGAAAGACCTCAGCCTGAGACCCCGGAGAGCTGCTGCCAGTCTGAGTAGACAAGACTGACCTTGACGGACCGGTGGTCTAATTCGGTGTTAGGTAGCTTCATGTGTGTTCACGTGAGCATGCCTGGGTTGCACAGTGGCCAGAACAAGATGGCTGGATCGGGGAGCCGGTCTGCGGAGAAGGAGGCAGAGAGACGACTGTAATCCTTGGAATGTGGTCAGCCAGAGCCTGAGGCCTGACCAGACAGGGAGTCATTTATGGTCCAGCATGGCCAGGAGGACTCCCTGTGCACGTATCCACACATGTGCCTGCAGGGGTGCAGTGGTGGGACCGTTCTGCCTCCGGTTTGTCCTGCCGCAAGGACCGTCGGCCTGCCGACCAGGAAGTTCCTGGTTGCTCTTGATGGCTACTATTGAGCCAAAGCACATATTGAAAGGGTGGAGGGGGGGAGACACACCCTTTTCCTGGCTGCTCATTTAGACCGGTGTTTATTAATGGATTTATAAAGCTGACTGGCCTTTGTATTAAAAAAAAAAAAGCGTTCAGGCCGCCATCACGTTAAAAGCAATGAAACGCCCACAGGTAATAACAGCGATGAAGCTCTGCGGAAGGACTTTTCGGACAGGACAGTGTCAGCAAAAGCTAAAGAGAGAGAGAGGATTAATAATGCTAATCTCTCAGGGGAGGGAGTTCTGCCGAATGGTGTCGCGACAGAAAAGGCTCCGCTTAGAGAGGAGAAGAGATTGGATTTATACCCCACCCTTCACTACCCAAGGGAGTCTCAGAGTGGTTTACAATCACTTCCCCTCCCCACAACAGACGCCCTGTGAGTTAGGTGGGGCTGAGAGAGCTCTTTCGCGAACTGCCTGTGGGAGAACAGCTCTGAGAGAACTTGTGACTGACCCAAGGTCACACCAGCAGCTGCATGTGGAGGAATGGGGAAATCAAACACGGTTCTCCCAGATTAGAGCCCGTGTTCCTAACCACTACACCAAACTGGCTCCCCACTACACCAAACTGGCTCCCCACTACACCAAACTGGCTCCCCACTACACCAAACTGGCAGGGGATGTGGGGGTAGGATTGTCAGATCCAGGTTGGGAAATTCCTGGAGATTTGGGGGTGGGGGCTAGGGAGGACAGGGACCTCAGTGGGGTACAATGCCATAGAGTCCACCCTCCCAAGCAGCCATTTTCTCCAGGGGAACTCATCTCTGTAGTCTGGAGATGAGCTGTAATTCTGGGGGGATCTTCAGGTCCCATCTGGAGGCTGGCATCCATAGCCCTGCCCCAGATCCTGAACACAGGAAGCAGCCTGGTATTGAGTCAGACCTTCAGTCCACCTTGCCCGGCTGTACTTGCTCTGACCGGCAGCAGCTCTTGAGAAGAGACAGAGTCTTCCCAGCACCTGTTACTGGAGATCATAAGGACATCAGAGAAGCCAGTGTTGGATCAGACCAACGGCCCATCCAGTCCAGCAATCTGTCACACAGTGGCCAAAAATACCAGGTGCCGTCAGGAGGAGGTCCAGCAGTGGGGCCAGGACACTAGAAGCCCTCCCACTGTTGCCCCCCCCCCCCAAGCACCAAGAAGACAGAGCATCACTTGCCCCAGACCGAGAGTTCCTATCTGTACCTTGTGGCTAAGAGCCACTGATGGACCTCTGCTCCATCTGTTTATCCAATTTCCTCTTGAAGCTGTCCATGCTTGTAGCTGCCACCTGTCCATGCTTGTAGCTGTCACAGCTGGGCAGTGAATTCCATGTGTTCATCACTCTTTGGATGAAGAAGGACTTCCTTTTATCCGTTCTAACCCAACTGGTCAGCAATTTCATGGACTGCCCACAAGTTCTTATAAGAACGTAAGAGAAGCCAAAGATCCTTTCACTAGGGACAGCAGGGAGTGAGTCTGGGAACTTCTGCCTGCAGGGCTGATGCTCTTCGACTGAGCCTGACCCCTCAGGCGTCCCAAGGAGCTGTGGAACGGCAGATTAGAAGGCAAATGCTCACAGAGCCGGTCAAACAACCACCACCCCTTCTTGTCCTGCCTGTGAGGCAGTGGGTCTTGTTCACATGTGAACCTGCTTCTCAAGTCAGGCTTAGGGTTGCCAGCCTCCAGGTGGGGCCTGGGGATCTCCCGCTTTTACAACTGATCTCCAGCCGGCAGAGATCAGCTCCCCTGGAGAAGATCACAGGACAGGCTGAGCTTTGTAGGAAAACAACCATGATGTGATAACGAAGTTGTGTTTAGGGGAAATATATATCTTCTTTAATTATCCAGTGAATAACAAACTTCTACGATGTAAGAGCAGAGAAAAAAAGTTGTGCAAAAAATATGAAAGGTGTACTGCGGTGGCTGAAGTGGTTAAGACACTGAACTGCAGGCTGGTAGGTTGGTTGTTCAGCAGTTCGAGATCCGAGTGCCGCATGACGGAGTGAGCTCCCGTTTCTGGTTCCAGCTCCTGCCAACCTA
This sequence comes from Gekko gecko, assembly GCA_029375565.1. Lineage (NCBI taxonomy): Eukaryota > Metazoa > Chordata > Lepidosauria > Squamata > Gekkonidae > Gekko > Gekko gecko. The sequence goes on along the minus strand of JAPDNY010000012.1, from coordinate 74,268,554 downwards.
GCAGTTCGAAAGTAAGAAATTGCAGGTAGATAAATAGGTACCGCTTCGGTGCAAAGGTAACAGCGTTCTGTGCGCCTTGGTGTTTGTTCATGCTGGCCACATGACTACGGAAATGTCTTCGGACAGCGCTGGCTCTTCGGCTTGGAAACGGAGATGAGCACTGCAACCCTAGACTGGCTTTTGAGCAAGGGAAACCTTTACCTATAAAGTCTCATCTGATGAAACCCTGAGTGAAACAGTCTATTGAGCGCTGTACCGTCAGAAAGACTTGAGACCAATTTATTTCAAAGGAAACAACTTTACTGGTTTGTTATTCACTGGATAAATTAAAGAAGATATATTTTTCCCTAAACACGACTTTGTTATATAAAGTTCCCCCTGGAGAAAATGGCTGCTTTGGAAGGGGGACTCTATGGCATTGTACCATGCTGAGGCCCCTCCCCTCCCCAAACCCCGCCCTCTCCTGGTCCCACCCCCAACCCAGACCTGGCAACCCTAGTCAGGTCTTTTACTGAAACCTTTCTCTGCATGTGCCCCCTTCTGAAATTACAAGGGACTTGTCTGATGGAAGCTGAAGAACGGCCACCTTAACTGGGTTTGCTTGGTGCCGATAACTGAAATATTTTCAGCCCCAAGAGAAGGTAGACCCCGTTCCCCTGTGCTTTTCGTCAAAGCTTTGATTTTATTAATCTGTGATTGTCGTCTGCTTATTAAGTTTTAAAAGAAGGTAAAATCACATCATAAAATAGGAAGGGGAAATGTTCAGCCTAGCACAAGGCCAGGATTATACTTTTTTTGTGTATTCTCCAGTGTTTCACAGGGAAATTAGGGGACTTGGTTCCCAGCTCTGAGTTGGGATATTCCTGGAAATTTTGGAGGCGGAGCTTGGGGAGGGGAGGGGCTTCAGTGGGGTATAACGTCATAGAGCCCGCCTTCCAAAGCAGCCTTTTTGTCCAGGGGAACTGATCTCTGTTACTTGGAGACCAGGTGTGATATCAGGAGATCTCCAGGCACCCCCTGGAAACTAGAAACCCTCAACATGGTAGCGTCTCTTTTCCTACACAGAATAGTTGCTTGAATAGTGGGAAGGCTTCTAGTGTCCTGGCCCCACTGGTGGGTGGACTTCCTGGTATTTCTGGCCACTGTGTGACACAGAGTGTTGGACTGGATGGGCCGTTGGCCTGATCCAACACTGGCTTCTCTTATGTTCTTATGTAGTGTATTGATTTTCTCAGCAGCCCTCTGCCTAACACTGTTTCAAAAGCTGAGATGGTGTTTGTTCTTCTGTCTGTATTTGCATAAGAGAAAGCAGCTTGAGTCCAACGGCACCTTTAAGACCAACAAAGTTTAGTGCTGGGTGTATAAACATTCATGTGCACGCATACTTCTTCAGAGACACAAAAGCTCATACCCAGAATTAAACTTTGTTGGTCTTGAAGGTGCCGCTGGACTCAAGCTACCCACGTGAATCTGGGTACAACTAAGTTACAGAAATAGTCGTTTGCAAGACATCATCGATGGTCCAGAGCATATTTCCGCAGCAGTTGTATGTGGCCGGCCACATACCTGACGCCTCAGTGTTTATCCACATGCATGCAGTATTGGATTAGATTGATTTTGGGCCTCTTAGCACTGCCCAGTTTTATTTCCGTATTAGTTTTGGGCCATGGCTGGACGCTCTATAAATTAATTTGAGAAGACAGAGCCTTCTAGAGGAAAAAAGAGTCTGCACTTCCAAAATTAGTTTCGGGGGGGTATCCGTTTCGGTCTGCTGTAGAACAGCCTGATTTGAGTCTGAAAGCACCTTAGAGAATAGAAAGGGTTTGAGGGTATAAGCTTTCAAGAGGTGGAGTTCCCTTTCATCAGACAGAGACAAGATTATTTGTTGCTGCAGCTATGGTGATAACCATTTGCAGCAAGAGGCTCGGCGAAAGAAATGGGAATTTCAGACCGGGCCGGCGTGTTGGTTGCTGACTTCAGTCTCACTCCCTTGACATTTATTTGTCTGTAAAACCCCAGCCCGGTACAGCTCTGACCAATTTTTTCTCACCCTGCAGCAACTGAGGAATGAATTAATTCTGAACTGACATATGAACAGGCGCTTTAAAAGATCACTTCCCTGGCCCGCAGCTAATAGGAAGTAATGTCTTGCGAAAGTTCACACTCCGTAGATCAAAGCCTGACTTGTTTGAAAGGCTGCCACTGCGTCTTCTTAATGAAAAAGAAAATAAGGTGCAAGTTCTCTGCTTTCCGCTGTGCCATAAAAGCAGAAATAGATTACAACACGGCTAGCCCTGTTGAAGGGGTGTGAAAAGGGAAGATTGTGAGTTTGGGATTATTAGGCAAGGGAACTGCAAATGAAACTGCTAGGGTGGTAATGTCCCTGTATACTCAAACCAGCATACAGAGCTTTGTTTCGAATTTCTGGATTTAAAGTTGGCGGCACAGCTCTCGCCAAGACAACTCACACGGATTTCCTCCACCTCTGACCAACAGGCAGACACGCCCCCGCTTGCAACTACAAGGGAGCCTGGTTAATCTGCAGGCTTACTAGTTCAGCGTTTTTCAACCACTGTGCCGCGGCACACTAGTGTGCCGTGAGATATTGTCTGGTGTGCCATGGGAAAAATTCCAATTTCATCCGTAACATGCGGCTTCGGCTCACAGAGTTAATTTTTTTTAACATTTTCTAATGGTGGTGTGCCTCGTGATTTTTTTCATGAAAAAAGTGTGCCTTTGCACAAAAAAGGTTAAAAAACATTGTGCTAGTTAATCTGCTAACCTGACACCCAACTCTCTCATTTGCACAAACGCTCAGGGCTGAGAGAGCTCTTTCGAGGACTGTTCACGAGAGAACAGCTCTGAGAGAACTTGTGACTGACCCAAGGTCGCACCAGCAGCTGCATGTGGAGGAGTGGGGAATCAAACCCGGTTCTCCCGGATTAGAGTCGCCGCTCCTAACCACTACACCAAACTCACAGGGGGGGTCCCCCTCCACAGACTTCGCTGGGCCTGTGCCCACCGGGACTCCTGGGTCTGTGCTGTTTTATCGGGGAGGGGCATTTAAACCCTCTGTGTATTTCTTTTTAATTTTCAGATTTTTCAGCAAACTTGGGGCACTCCGTGTGGCCCTGATCAGCAGATTTAGCTACACGCAGATGGGAGCCACATGTGGCTAGCAGTGTATAGATAAGGGCAGCCCTGCTGGATCAGACCACTGGTCCACTTAGTGTAGCATCCTGTTGCACACAGTGGCTGACCGTATACCCCTCCAAAGCCTACCAGCAGGACACAGATGCCCAAACCCCCTCCCCCTTTGGTTTGCCCCAGTGAAGGATATTCTGAGTTGCATCGCATCTGAACATGGAAGTACCATTGAGTCATTACAACTGATATTCCTAGTTGCATTGCATCTGAACATAGAAGTACTGTTGAGTCATTACAACTGATATCCATTGGTCGATCTCTCCTCCTGGTATTGCTCATTTCCTTTCAAAGCTGTTTAACCATGGCCATTATCGCAACATCCTGTTTTTAAAGCAGAGATATATTTTGAGGTTTCCCAAGCAGTCACTTGGCTAGAGAACGGGCCCTGAACATGTACAAAGGATCCCTTTTCTCTTCAGGGCTGATTAAGTATCTTCTTGACCCTCTTCATCATTGGCATTCCCAAATCAGTTGTTTCCTTTATGGGTTTTCTCTTAAGGCTGTTTATTGTGTTAGGTGCCCATTATATGTTGTGCAACTGATGCAAAAACAGCATTGGAAATTGCACGGGGGAGATTTGGCACAAAGAAATAGAAAATGGCACGAATAATCAAGGTGCACAGATTCAATTAGCACAAGAGGGAGGTGAAGAGAAACCGAGGTTGCAGACTTCGGTAGCAGCCGTAGCAATACAGCCCTTGCAACACTCGATGGATAATAACAGGGCATTTTCCAAAGGACTGCCTCTTTGTCTGCTGTGACCTCGGCCTCTTTGCTCTGGGGCCACTGCCGCTTCTTCCGTTTCCACTGTCCCGTGCCAATCCACTTCCTTTTTTGGTACCGTTTCTGATGTGGGCTTTCAGGGATGGGGACTTAGGGCAGCGGCTAAGGATTTGGCCTTTTGGGCACCGTTCCCGGTCAATGGGGTAATTATTTATATGCGATGGCTGGCAGAGGTCCCAAAAGGCAGACCCTAAAGCTGATGGGAAACTTGCCTCTGGGAGCAGCTGACTGCTGCTGTGTGCAGCACATCGACGGGATTTTACCGAAGCGTGGCTGTGATAAGCTCACAGGCAGCTTTTACCCAGCAGGAGAGCGGTGCCAGCGGCAAATGTGTGTCATAGATTTTACTCAATGTGATGTGCAGGCTGGTGTGCTGGCACTGAAGCGCCTACCCCCCGCGATATTCAGGGTCGTGGCTATATTCCCGTAGTTTAATTGGGGTTTGTAGTAGTTGCTCTGTACAGGTTAACGCCCAGCTTGAACCCACATCTGTGTTGCACGGGGTGGATCTGGAAACTACAGATACGGGGTGGGTGGGTGCTGTAAACAAGCATGGACAGTTTCAAGAGGGAATTAGATAAACATATGGAGCAGAAGTCCATCAGTGGCTATTATAGCCATGGGGTATAGATGGGAACTCTCTGTCTGGGGCAGGTGATGCACTCTATTCTTGGTGCTGGAGGGGGCAGCAGTGGGAGAGCTTCTCGTGTCCTGGCCCCACTGCTGGACCTCCTGATGGCACCTGGTATATTTTGGCCGCTGTGTGACAGAGTGTTGGACTAGATGGGCCATTGGCCTGATTCAACATTGGCTTCTCTTATGTTCTTATGTAACAAGTCCTCCATTCAGATCTCACCCAGGGGCCCTGTCTCTCAGATCCTTTGAATAGTATGTGAATCGTAAGAGTAATATGTCTTAAGAAAAGGCCAAGAGTCCAGTCCAGGGGTGGCCAAATTGTGGCTTAGGAGCCACATGCGGCCCTTTCACACATATTGTGCGGCTCCCGGCAGGGCAGCTGGGGAAGTGAAGGGGAGGCATGCTTTTTCTCCCTCCCTTCCTTCCTCCCTCCCACCTATTTGCTTTCTTGGTTCGTTCTCTCCATTTTTCTCTTTCTTTCCACCTCTTTCATTCTTTCTTTCCACCTCTCTCCCTTTTTCTCTCTCTCAGACAAATAAATATCATTAGCAAACAAATATCCTTGGACGAATAAGTATCATTATCAATATCTGTTTCTACCCCTTCTGTTTTTATTTTTGGCAGTCTCGTTTAATGTTAATAAAAAGCAAAGTTGCATATTTTTTAAATAAAAACGTGTGTGCGATATTTGTTCCTGTCTTGCGGCTCTCAAACATTTGATGTTTATTCTCTGTGGCTCTTCTGTTGAGCACGTTTGGCCACCCCTGGTCCAGTGTCGCACCTTAAAGACTAACAAAATATGTGGCAGGGTATGAGGTTTCGTGAGCCGCTGCTCACTTCTTCGGATATGGCTAGAATGGGAGACCATCCGTCCTATTTATTGGAAAGTGCAGTGATTTCAGATGCCGAATGACATTAGCTGGCAAATAGCAATAGCAGGTGAAGATTGGATTTAGGTGAGATATGCCGAGGGGCAGTGTTCCCTCTAAGCTGAGTTAGTGTGAGCTAGCTCACAGTTTTTTAGCCTCCGGCTCACACATCTTTGTCTTAGCTCAGGAAGGACGGCTCCAGAACAAACTAATTGATGCAGTAGCCAAATTGTGCTCGCTCACAATTTTAATGCCAGTAGCTCACAAAATAGAATTTTTGCTCACAAGCCTCCACAGCTTAGAGGGAGCATTGCCGAGGGGTCATAGGTGCTGATCAATGTACCCTGTGAGCAAAAATTCTACTTTGTGAGCTACTGGGATTAAAGTTGTGAGAGAGCGATTTAGCTACTGCTTAAGTTAGTTTGGAACCATCCTTCCTGAGCTAAGACAAAAATGTGTGAGCCAGAGGCTAAAAAACTGTGAGCTAGCTCACACGAACTCAGCTTAGAGGGGAACACTGGTGCTGATCTCTCTGCCTTAAGAAAGTCTGATATATTTCTTGACGTTCAAGTATACAGGAAAGTCTTTATGCTGTTATGCAGTTTGTACCTGGGACTAGCCCTTGCATTCTACAAGTTTAGCACTTCTTATGTTGATGCTTTAGGCATATGGCTATTGAGATGCCCTTTAATAAGAAGTGCTAAAACTTGTAGAATGCAAGGGCTAGTCCCAGATACAAACTGCATAGCAGCATAAAGACTTTCCCGTATACTTGAAGGTCAAGAAATATATCACACATTGTATGCTGTTGTTCCCTTCTGATGAAGTCTTTTCTCGAAACGAAGTTGAAGCCGGACTCTTCGTAAAATCTTGGCTATTGCAATCTTCAGAATCTTTGCTACTGTAATCTTCTGATGTAAATTTTTGCGTTCAGCATTGTGTGTCAATCCTTATTGTTCTTATAACTAAATCGCATTTGTTAGCGGCTCCCCAGTTTGTATTTGTTCTTTCTAATCCACTGGGAGGTCTTTTTTGTGGGTTGCTAAGAAAGTTTTGAGTCCAGTGGGGGCACCTTTAAGACCAACAAAGTTTTATTCAAGGTATAAGCTTTTGTGTGCATGCACACTTCTACAGATACAGAGAGTGGGGAGAAAGAACCTTTTCTCCCTGTCCCACAATGCCAGATTTCAAGGGGCATCCACGTAAGATGATGGGCCATAGATTCTAGATGGACAAAAGAAAATACTTCTTCGCTCAAGAAATAACTAGATGGTGCATGCACACGGAAGCTTAACCTTTGAATAAAGCTTTGTGGGTCTTAAAGGTGCCACTGGGTCTTAAAGGTGCCACTGGACTCGAACTTCAGGCCAACATGGCGACCCCACCTGAATCTACCTTAAGAAAGTAAGGATTACCTGCTGGGTTAGAGCACGAGTCGCCATCCCCTCAGCAATTTCCAAGAGCTTAACAATCAGGTGCTTGGGAGAAAAGCAGGGAGATGGTAGCCTTCGCTCTGTTTGCTTCCCCATTTGGGACTTTATTCTTTATTTTTATTTTATTTTTTGAGATTTTTATGCCACCCTCACCAAAGCAGGCTCAAGGTGGATCAACTTGGGGGCAGACTGCCTCTAAACGTGCAGGGCCCGTGGAAGTATCCTTAGCTGTCGATAGATCTGCCCTCTGCTATCTTTCTTCATGTCGGGAACTGAGTTGTGTTTTGATTCGATATTAAAATTCAGATTTAAGAGAGCAAGGTGAGATTAAAATGTGCTATATGGATGTAGAAAACAGAGGACCGCGATGACAACAGGAACAGGGGAAAGAGTATCTTTATATATATATATCCCGCTTGAAATAATGAGGGGGAAGGGTGCACACATGAATATCATCAGGGCTTTTTTTGTAGAAAAAGCCCAGCAGGAACTCCTTAGCATAATAGGCCACACCCAACAGCAGAAACATATTAGCATATTAGGCCACACCCCCTGACAGCACAGCTCAGTAGCATATTAGGCTACGCCCCCATGTTACCAGAAATGTGGTCATCCAGCCACACCCACCTTTTGCTTCTTACTCTGTTTACCTTGTTGTCAAAACCTAGGGCTTCTTTTGTAGCAGGAACTCCTTTGCATGTTAGGCCACACAACCCCTAATGTAGCCAATCCTAATGAGTTTCTGTTTTTGGGTGTGGCATATTATACTAATTAGTTCCTGCTGGGCATGGCCAACTCAGGAGCCAGCCAGAACTCAGTTCCTGTGTGTTCTTGCCCAAAAATAGCCCTGAATATCATACGTTTCTCGAGATGTGGCTTGCACTGCCCCCCCCCTTCACTTGTATCTGCAAAGGGATAGAATTTCCAGTCCACCGGCAGGGGATTGTGGGGGGCAGGGTTGCCATATCCAGGTTTGGAAACTCCTGGAGATTTGGAGATGGAGTCTAGGGAGGACAAATCTTGAGGAATTTCCCAACCCAGAGCTGACAACCCTAATTTCAAGGGTGAAGGAACAAGTACACAGAAAGCATTTGATGCACCGCAGCTTCTGCTCTCAGTGTTCCAGCATTCTCTTCCCCTCCCTTCCAGAAGCTTCTTAACCATTCAGGCACCACATCCCAACATGCTCCTTTCAGGTTCTGTTGCTCCTCATTTGCCAGGCAGCCCAGAACCTGTTTTTCCTATCGAGTGGGTGGGTGTGACCCTCCTTAATGGGCAAAGTACCACCTAATGGGCCATTAGTGTCAGTTGGGTACCTTGAAAATGGCAGTGCTTGGCAAGAGCCTGCCTCATGAGTAGATGAGGTGAGCTTCTCTGAGTATAGGCTAGAGTGAGGGATACAATAAAGGCTATAATTTACCTATTAAATCGGTGGAGACGGGATAATACGCTGGCCCAAAGTGTTTTCCTGGCCCCGTTAGTTGCCTCCATATTGGCCGCTCTACCGTTAAAGCATCGCCTTTCCCCATCTTCCTCAAAGCCGCCATTTAAGGTCGTGATTTCTCTGGAAGCCAAAGCGGTCTGGGCTGCTGAAGTAAAAAGCAAACCCTCGTAAGACATTTGCAGAATGGGTAGAAGGTCTAATGCGTGGTGGGTGGCTGCGAACCAGAGGTCCATTACCAGGTGTACGTCCACAGTGACCTTTCCTCTGCAGAAAGCAGTGCAGGTGGGTGGGAATAGCAGTGTAATACTCTAGTAATAATAGTAATTTAATACTAGTATTGTTTGTTTTATCTTCTCAGTCTGCAAAGGCCAAATTCAAGAATTGGTCGGGGGGGTGCTGCAGAAAAATGGGCATGTTGTTATTCTGTATACTTGGGTTTCTGTTACTCCCAAGGGTATCAGAATTAGTTATTGTAGAGTTTCCGGGTTGTGTGGCCGTGGTCTTGGCATTGTAGGACCTGATGTTTCGCCAGTAACTGTGACTGGCATCCTCAGAGGTATAACACAGAAAGATGGAGTACTCTCTGTGTCAAGGTGAGCAGAAAAATGGTAGGCAGGTAATTTATATCTACTTCAGAAGGTGGGGTAGGGCTGAGTCATTATCTTGTAGGAGTGCCCCAGGCTATGAACATGCTAATGGAGGGGCTTTCCTGAGGAGGTTCTTTTGTGTATGGATTGTTTCCTGAGGAGGTTCCCTGTTTCCTGAGGAGGTTCTTTTGTGTGTGGAATGGCTATTGAAACTCTAATCTTATCTGTAGTGCTATTGTCAGCTGTAGAGCCTTTTGTGTTTTTCAGGACAGGAATCAGAGTATCAGAGCTGTTGGAGAACTTTCATATGAACTAGAGACCTGAAATTCAATAAAACCTGATCTCCAAGATTTGCCTCTTGCGAGAGAATATGGAAGAGTGACTCTTTTTTAATTTCCCTCACAAAAACTAGCAAAGTCAAAGTGAACCTCAAAATAGTGAAGCCGCTCTGTGCAGAAAGTAGAAATTCGCTGTGCTCATAATTCAGGCACCCCAATTGTTACAGAGGACTGAAATGTTCGCATCTAACAGTCAAAATTTTACCTCATAAATTTTTCCTTGGGAAACGACAACTGGACCAGAATGTCAGGAGCGTGGCTGTGGTGATTCCTGTTGCCCTTTCGTGATGGGGTTACCAGCTCCACATTGGGAAATACCTGGAGATTTGGGGAATGGAACATGAGGAGAGCAGGGTTTGGGAAGAGGAGGGACCTTGGCAGCCATAGAGGTCCGCCCTCCAGAGCAACCATTTTCTCCGTGTGAGCTGACCTTAGTTGTCTGGAGATCAGTTGTAATAGCGTGAGGTCTCCAGGTGCCCGCTGTAGGGTGGCAACCCTATTTCATACATTTGAGAGAGATTTCTGGTGTTAGCCCGGCACAAATGTCTACACGAGAGCTGGTTTGGTGTAATGGTTAAGTGCACGGACTTTGATCTGGCAGAACCGGGGTTGATTCCCCCACGCCTCCACTCGCAGCTGCTGGATGACCTTGGGCAAGCCATAGTTCTGTCAGAGCTTTCCTTGAAAGAGCAGTTTCTGTCAAGAGCTCTTTCTCAGCCCCACCTACCTCACAGGGTGTCTGTTGTAGGGAAGGGAAGGGTTTGTAAGCTGCTCTGAGACTCCAAGTGAAGGGTGGGCTAGAAATCCAATCTCCTCCTCCTCCTCCTCTTTCTTCTTCACCAGGAAGCAATAAAGATACTCCCCCCCCATTTTTGTTGGTGTTGTGGGCAGTGTTCCCTCTAAGCTGAGTTAGTGTGAGCTAGCCCGCAGTTTTTTATCCTCTGGCTCACACATTTTTGTCTTCGCTCAGGAAGGAGGGCTCCAGAGCAAACTAATTTATGCAGCGGCCAAACAGCTCGCTCACAACTTTAATGCCGGTAGCTCACAAAGTAGAATTTTTGCTCACAAGTCTCCACAGCTTAGAGGGAGCATTGATTGTGGGTCTCCATTTTCTAGGTCTCTATAGTACATTTCTATCTCACCCTTCTCTTTCAAAATCTGAATGTTAATATCAAATAAAAACATATTCTGTTGGGTGGATGTGAGGGGCAACCAGTTGTTTTTGCCTGTTGGAGAAAATGGTATTATTTATGTGTGTCGTTCAAGCGACTGTGCAGTTTATAGAGATGTGTTTGTCTCTTCACAGAATTTTTTTTCCCCGGTGTCTCTGACGTCTACTTTCAGTTACACTGACTCAGAGTCGCTAGGCAGGAGGACACCACTTTAACAGGAATTTTAATTTTAGATGAGCATGTCTCTAATTTCGACAACTGCCGTTCCGAAGTGTTAAGAATAACCGGGGAAAGGGGAGAAAAAAAATGTGTGATGTTTTTCCCTTTTTATCCCTGATGGGTTTGATGTCGGCCTGGAAGTTCAGAAATAGGGCTGTTGTTCAAGCCAGTGAGTTTGCACAAGGCGGGGTGGAAAGCGCACTTAAAATATGCTTGTCGGGGTCCTAGATTGGTCGTGCAATTTGAAGATGATTTGGAAGATCTTAGAAAAAGATCTTTAGGCTTTTATCCATGAAATGCTGCCCAGAGGGGACTGAAAAAGCTCTGGAAGTTCCCTATTCATCCCAAATCTCACCTTGGCACCTTTTGAATGCTGGAGGAGGCAACAGCAGACATATTTTGGATTAATTTATCCAGGTGTTCAATAAATCCAGATTGCTTTTCCCTCCCCTAAGCAGCACTGATTTGTTGATTGCTGCCAAAATCATCCGGCACATTATACCTGTCAGATGCAGGTTGTTAGTCATGTTGGTTTGAAGCAGTATAACAAATTTAGAGTCCAGTGGCACTTTTAAGACCAACAAAGGTTTAGACCTTGAAATGTGTTCACACCTGCATAAACTGGACACAGTTTACTTCCAGGTTGGATTGGCAGAGGCCAAAGAGGGGACAGCCATCTTCTAAAGCAGGGAAATTTTCACTATGGTGGCAGTGGCAGCAGTAGGGTTGCCAACTCTGGTTGGGAAATTCCTGGAGACTTGGGGGTGGTGCTGGGGGAAAGTGGCATTTGGGGAAAGGAGGGTCTTGAGCAGAGTGTAATGTCGTAGAGTCCACCCTCGAAGGCAGCCATTTTCTCCAGGGGAACTGATCTCTGTAGTCTGGAGATGACTCATAATTCTGGGAGATCTCCAGGACTCATGTAGAGGTTGGCAACCATAGGTAGCAGCTAGGGCTGCCAACTCCTGCTTGGAAAATACCTGGAGATTGGGGGTGGAGGGAAATGCTGATCTCCACTTTAGGGTCTGGAAGCAATTTTTCTCCAGGCCAGTTTGATGGGGGTCCTGGAGGTTTTTTGTCACCTTCTGGGCGGTTGTTGGGGGTGTATTGCACAGGGGGTTGGACTAGATGACCCTGGAGCAGTGTTCCCTCTAAAGCTGAGTTAGTGTGAGCTAGCTGACAGTTTTTTAGCTTCCGGATCACACACTTTTGTCTTAGCTCAGGGAGGATGGCTCCAGTCCAGAGCAAACTAATTTATGCAGTAGGAGGAGGAGAAGGAGATTGGATTTATACCCCGCCCTTCACTCAGAGTCTCACAGTGGCTTACAAACTCCTTTCCCTTCCCCTCCCCAAACAGACACCCTGGGAGGTAGGTGGGGCTGAGAGAGCTCTGACAGAAACTACTCTTTTTCAAGAACAGCTGTGCCAGAACTATGGCTTGCCCAAGGTCATCCAGCAGGTGCAAGCGGAGGAGGGAGGAATCAAACCCAGTTCTCCCAGATTAGAGTCCACGCACTTATCCACTACACCAAACTTGGTAGCTAAATTGCTCACTCACAGCTTTAATGCCAGTAGCTCACAAAGTAGAATTTTCGCTCACAAGACTCCACAGCTTAGAGGAAGTATTGCCGTGGAGGTCTGTTCCAACTCTATGGTTCTATGATTCTAGGTGTGATGCTGTAAAGCGTGCCCTCCAAAGCAGCCATTTTCTCTAAGGGAACTGATAGAGCAAGAGTCCAGGAGCACCTTAAAGACTAACAAAATTTGTGGCAGGGGAGGAGCTTCCATGAGCCAGTTTGGTGTAGTGGTTAAGTGCGCGAACTCTAATCTGGGAGAACCAGGTTTGATTCCCCACTCCTCCACTTGCACCTGCTGGATGACCTTGGGCAAGCCGTAGTTCTGATAAGAGCTGTCCTTGAAAAAGAGCAGTTTCTGTCAGAGCTCTCTCAGTCCCACCTCCCTCACAAGGTGTGTCTGTTGTGGGGAGGGGAAGGGAAAGGGGAAGGAGTTTGTAAGCCGCTCTGAGACTTCTTTGGGTGGTGAAGGGCGGGGTATAAATCCAAACTCTTCTTCTTCTTCTCCTCACTTCTTCAGATCAGTTGTAATTCCAAGCAATCTCCAGTCCCCACCTGCAGGTTAGCAACCCATATGCTGAGGTAAGAAAATCTCCACCTTCTGGCATTCCCTCTTTAAATGGTAAGCTCTTTGAGGCAGGGTGGGCTGCATAATTCTTTGTGCCTCCTCATACGTAGCAGGAGAACATAGATGGTGCAGAACAAGAAAGCAGTTGTGTAGCGTATGCAGGTTGCAGAATCATGTTTCCCTCCTGCAGAAATGGTTTGTCCTGATTTGACGACTGTCGCATGAATCACAGAATCATGAGGGAATTTCACATTACCAAGACTCTGCCGGATTGAAGCCGTTTCTGATTCGTCTTGAAGTAAACCGGTACAGGGCTGCCATTTCACACATGGCTTTTCCTGACCGGAAAAGAGCCGAATCAGAAGCGGTTTGGCATTTCAGATTGCACCGCTTTGTTTTCCCGCCGGTTCCCGCCACGCCTTTTTTTAAAAAAAATGTTCGCTTTAGAGCGCTATAGCGCTATAGTGCTATAAAAACAACACTGCAGGCATTCCAATGGGGTTGCTATGATGCTATTGCGCTATAGCGCTATAACGCTCTAAAGCGAACGTTTAAAAAAAAAAAAAGCCGGAGATCGCCCGCGTGGGCGAAAAAAGGCGGGAAAAAAGCGTATCGGATCCGGGAGAAGAAACTGATGACTACTTGGAAGCGGTTGACAGGTAAAACGCTTCAGCCCCGTTTCCTGAACGGGACAGAAGCGATTCTGTGTGAAATTACAAATATATTCCGGTAGGGAACCGGTTCTAAAACGGTTCTGTCTGAAATGCCAGACCAGAAACCGTTTGGGAACCGTTCCTCTTCCGGATTATATAATCTGTCTGAAATTCCCCATAGAGTCACAGAGCTGGAAAAGGCCCTTACAGTCCAACCCCCTACTCAATGCAGGATCAGCCTAGAGCAGGGGTGTTAAACATACGGCCCGGGGTCTGGAACAGGCTGCCTCCTGCTTCTTCCTCCAGTTCTGCTGCTGCATCATAGCTTGCTTTCCTAGATTCTCTCAGTCGCTCAGGAGAGATAGATAGGCAAGCTTCTGCTCCCTGCACTGGGCTGAGGCTCCACCCCTCCCATATTGCTAGAGCACAGACATTTTGATGCAGTAATTCAGGGCAAGAAGTGTCAGTTATCAGAGACTGTTAAATAAACAAAATATTGCAAAATATTGCAATTTTTTTTTATTTTAAGTAAAAAAAATTCTTTGTGTTTGTGTCCTTTACAAAGTTTCTATCTTCGCTGCCTGGCATTAGATTTTATGACACACATGGCCCGGCCCGACAAAGTCCAATTTATGTCAAATCTGGCCCTCAATAACAAATGAGTTTGACACCCCTGGCCTAGAGCATCCCTGACAAGTGTGTGTCCAGCCGCTGCTTAAAGACTGCCAGTGGGGGGGGAGCTCACCACCTCCCTAGGCAGCGGATTCCACTGCTGCACAGCTCTGACTGTCAAAAAGTTTTCCCTAAGATCCAGCCAGTAAGTAACATGAGTAACACAGCAGCCAGAATGGGCAGCCAGTCTGCGTTTTGTAAGTCTGCCCGGCAAAGCTTTGTTATATCAGGTAACCGATATCGGGGTCAATAAAATCCAGCTCCTGCCAGACTTCACTCTGCCAGATTTAGCTCTGGCTCTCCTCCTGACCAGCCAGGTTCTTTCCTGGTTCTATTCATGTCCTGAGATCCCCCCCAGCTTTTGACCTGGTCCTGCCCAGGAAAATGATATGTTACGGTAGCTAGAGACACTGCAGTAGGGGGCATACTGGTGCGATGGTGGTCCAGAGCAGATAAACATATGGAGCAGGGGTCCATCAGTGGCTATGAGCCACAGGGTATAGACGGGAATTCTCAGTCTGGGGCCGGTGATGCACTCTATTCTGGGTGCTGGAGGGGGCAGCAGTGGGAGGCTTCTAGTGTCCTGGCCCCACTGCTGGACCTCCTGATGGCACCTGGTATTTTTGGCCACTGTGTGACAGAGTGTTGGACTAGATAGGCCTTTGGCCTGATTCAACATTGGCTTCTCTTATGTTCTTATGCTCTTATGTAGAGAGCCAGTGGTCCCATCAGAAAGGCAAAGGAAAGACTGGTCTATACGTCCTTTAGAACAGATTGTGCAAGACTGCAGAGAGGAGGTATTATTTTAGAATCCTTCTCCACAAGAAGACTCCCTGAATGTAGAAAGCTAGCATGTAAGGGACAGAGGAGGTTCTAGCCCACACCTCTCCTTTCTGTGATGTTTTTCTGCTTTCGAGGGATTCAAAGCAGTGCAGCCATTTTCTCTGGAGGGGACTGATCTCTGGAATTCAGTTGTAATTTCAGGAGGTATTCAAGCTCTGTCTGGAGGTTGGCTGCCCTATGCATAGACGAGGGATCTCCAACACGGTGCCCATGGGCACCATGATAACTGCTGACACCTTTCCTGGTGCCCGCCAAGTGTTTCCAGAAAGCAGGCGTGGACAGATGGGGCTCTTGGGCACTGGAGATTTGATTGGCTATGCAGATTTTTAAAAATGTTGCTTTGGCAGCATCACAAGGACTGAAAGTAAGCTGTGGCAGCCATTTAGTAGCTGCACCCACCAGACTGTGTCAGAATTTCAAAGGTGCCTCTGAGCTGTGGCAGAATTTAATCAATTTAATTTAATTCTGTGGCAGAATTTAATCAGTGTAATGTAATTCTGCAGCAGAATTTCAAAGATGCCTCTAAGCTGTGGCAGCCATTTTGTAGCTTCACCCACAACACTGTGTCAGAATTTCAAAGGTGCCTCTAAGCCGTGGCAGAATTTAGCCAATTTAATTCTGTGGCAGAATTTCAAAGATCCATCTAAGCTGTGGCAGCTATTTTGTGGCCCACCGCACTGTGTCAGAATTTCAAAGGTGCCTCTGAGCCGTGGCTGAATTTAATCAAGTTAATTATGTGGCATAATTTAATCAGTTTAATCTAATGCTGTGGCAGAATTTAATCAGTCTAATGTAATTCCGTGGCAGAATTTCCAAGATGCCTCTAAGCTGTGGCAGCCATTTTGTGGCTGTGCCCACCTCACTGTGTCAGAATATCGAAGGTGCCTACCAGCAGAAAAGACTGGGGACCCCTGGCATAGACCCGGCCCCCGATTAAATGTGACCTTACGGGCTAGCCGCTCCTGATGAAGCCATGATCCTCTCCCTCCATCTAACTGTTTTTGCCTGTTGTCTTTTTGATTAAGTGTCCAATGGAGCTAACCGAGCAACTGGAATGTCGCTGTCGAACGCACCATGACGACATGCGTCTCCCACAGGCCCACCACAGAGAAGCTTGTAGGCCGCGATGAGCCCTTCAGCCTACTCCAGGAGGCTCCCGATTTCCCACGTTGCTTCTCGGTGCTGAATGTCCACTGCCTGGGCACCATGGATTCTTTTGTCATTGTGACGGAGTATGACTCTACCGCCAGGCCGGGAGAGGGGCAGCCGGACGGCCTGGAGGACGAGGAACCCATGGAGCCCTGTGAGGGACAGCCCGTGGCGTCGGATGCTGGAGAAATGGAGGAGAGGGGTCTCCTTGGAGGTGCTTTGGAGGGTCCCTTGAAGGAACCGCGAAGCAAACTGAATCTCTCGAGTCGGAAACTTTCTCTCCAGGAGAGGTCTCAGTCGGTCCAGTCTCCCGGTGGCAACGTGGGCGTGAACGGACGCTACATCTATCCTTCCCTCCCTTATTCTCCAGTCACGTCTCCACATTCTTCACCTCGTCTGCCCCGGCGGCCGACGATAGAATCCCACAGAGTTTCTATCACCGGTTTGCAGGTAAGGGGAAGCCGTTTGAAAGCAGTCTGGGTACACGCTTTGCAAAGGCAACCAAATTAATCTAGCTCATCTTTGTCTTCTGTCCCTAACGCCATTGGGCTGATATTTGCATTCTGTTGGTGTCCCCTTAATGATACCTTCAGCGGTGGCAGGTGTGTTCAACGGTTGGAGGAACAGCTGAAAACTACACTGCAAGGCAGTGAGAGCCAGTTTGGTGTAGTGGTTAAGAGTGTGGTCTCTAATCTGGGAGAACCGAGTTTGATTCCCCACTTGTCCACATGCAGCTGCTGGTGTGGCCTTGGGTCAGTCACAAGTTCTCTTGGAGCTGTTCTCTCAAGGGCAGTTCTCGGAAGGAGACTTCTTCACCCAAACAGTGATTAACACATGGAATTCACTGCCACAGGAGGTGGTGGCAGCTACAAGCATGAACAGTTTCAAGGGGTAATTAGATAGACATATGGAGCAGAAGTCTATCCATGGCTATTAGCCACAAGGAATAGATAGGAACTCTCAGTCTGGGGCAGGTGATGCACTCTATTCTTGGTGCTGGAGGGGGCAGCAGTGGGAGGGCTTCTGGTGTCCTGGCCCCACTGCTGGACCTCCTGAGGGCACCTGGTATTTTTGGCCACTGTG
The DNA here is from genome assembly GCA_029375565.1 of Gekko gecko. Classification (NCBI taxonomy): domain Eukaryota; kingdom Metazoa; phylum Chordata; class Lepidosauria; order Squamata; family Gekkonidae; genus Gekko; species Gekko gecko. The sequence goes on along the minus strand of JAPDNY010000012.1, from coordinate 74,251,327 downwards.
TGACAGAGTGTTGGACTAGATGGGCCATTGGCCTGATTCAACATTGGCTTCTCTTATGTTCTTATGTTCTCTTATGAGATTGTAAGCCACTCTGAGACTCCGAATGAAGGGTGGGGTATAAATCCAATCTCCTCCTCCTTCTTCCTCCAGAGCTCTTTAAACAGAGCTATCTCTTGTCCCAGTGATGCATTTTCTGCAGCGTACATCTGACTTCTCGATCCATGTTTTGACTAGGGGGGGTTTTCCCACAGTTCACCCTAAGGCTGTATTCAAGAGCTGGAATTTGACTTGCTGATCCCAGATCCCAGTTGGAGAAATTCTTGGAGATTTGCAAGGGGGGGGTGCCTGGGGAGCACAGGGACCTCAGTGGGGCACAGAGTTATAGAGTGCCCCCTCCAAAGCATGCATATTCTCCAGGGGAACTGATCTCTGTAGTCTGGAGATGAGCTGTGGTTCTGGGGATCTCCAGGTCTCACCTGGAGGCTGGCATCCCTGCTAACCAGCAAGGCAAAGACACACAGACTTCTTGCACATGATTTTAAGGAAGCAAGTCACACCATACACCAATTTTTAACGAATTGTTTTTATTTGTTAAAATTTTTAGTCACCACTCACCCAGTGGGTCTTGCAGCGACTTACAATGCTTGGAATCCTATCATAGGACATTTAAAATCCTGTTGTTGTTCAGTCGCACAGTCGAGTCCGACTCTTCGCGACCCCATGGACCGTATCACACCAGGCCCTCCTGTCTTCCGTCATGCTCCGGAGTTTGCTTAATTTCGTGTTCGTTGCGTCAATAACACTGTCTAACCATCTCATCCTTTGCCGTCCCCTTCTTCTTGGACCTTCAGTCTTTCCCAGCATCAGGGTCTTCTCCGGTGAGTGCTCCCTTCTCATTTGGGGGCCAAAGTATTTGAGCTTCAGTATTTGAGCTTCAGTATCTGGCCTTCCAGGGAACAGTCAGGGTTGATTTCTTTTAGGAACTACAATACATATATTCCTATAATCCTGTTACGATACATACAAAATCCTGCTTTGACACGTCGTATAAAAATGCCTTCTTCTAACTCCCAGTGGTGTAACTAACTGATAGTGTCATCCCTGTAATGGTATTCTGTGTTTATTTTTGTTATTGTTCAGTCACACAGCCAAGTCCGACTCTTTGCGGCCCCATGGACCACATCACGCCAGGCCCTCCTGTCTTCCACCGTCCTCCCGAGTTTGCTCGATTTCATGTTTGTTGCCTCGATAACACTGCCTAACCATCTCATCCTTTGCTGTCCCCTTCTTCAGTTACCTTCAATCTTTCCTAGCATCGGGGTCTTCTCCAGTGAGGGCTCCCTTCTCATTTGGGGGCCAAAGTATTGGAGCATCAGCTTCAGTCTCTGGCCTTCCAGGGAACAGTCAGGGTTGATTTGATTTATACTCAGCTCGTTTTGCCCAAAGGGGAAATAAAGATCTTTGGACTGTAAGCAGCGCTTTGTAATGGAAGGCCTGCCCGTTCTCTCCCTCAAATTGTGTTCCTGCAGGTCAGCGTGAGGACAGTGAGGGGGGAGGGAACTGGTGTGCTTTGCCCTCCCCTCCTCCGCCAATGGAAATGTCGGAAATGTCATTCTGCTGACGGGGGCGGCAGTGACTTAAAAGACAAGCCTCCTCAGTGCCCTGCAGCAGCCGTCAGTCCCTGGCATGTGCCCCACCTTTCTGTTCCACGGAGCCAGCCACGTTTGTCTGAATTGTTCTGTTAATAGAGCCCCATAGATCAGTGTTTTGCTGGCGAGGAGAAGTGGCAGGTTGCAGGCTGGGAGGAGATAAACGTGTGTGTGGGGGGGAACTGAAGCACCTTGGAAACCCATATCGGGAATGCCATGATCTACGGCAAGGGCGGCTGGTTAGAAACAGGGGTGGGCGGAACTGATGCCCGCAGCCCTTTCTTTCTCTCTCAATTATGCATTAGAAAGGAAGGTGCACTTATGCTAATGCACACCCATCTCCCCGCATGAATCAATGCATGTTTTATGCAGCAGATGGGGGAAAGTGTGTAATTGGTTCAGAAGAGAAGGAAAGCAAGGAAGTGCAAGGGGAGGAATTATCAGCGAAGAGCTCGTGGGGTAAAATCCTTTTTCCCCCCCCTCTGCTCACCCTCTGTCGGTTCCATTTCTGTTCGTGGCCGGGCGAGGGCAAGTTAGGGTCAAAGAAAAAATTAGGAGGTTAGAAAGGCAGGAGATTCTTTGAGTTGAACACGACTGACCCGGGATTGGCTGATGGCAAGGGACCAGCTGAGCCTCCCCCCCACCCCGCCCCATGGTGCCTTAGTGCCCTCCACAGTATGCCACCCCCCTGCCAAGCAATCATTCGGCTGGCTTGGCCAAAGAAGTGGATTTTTGTGTTGTGGTGGAAGATCAAAATGTGTTCAGCATTGAACGTTCCAGACAAAGGCTTAGATCCAGCAGTGTACGAGTGAAAACCGAAACAGACTTCGTGCGATGCCGCTTGCACAGATCTAGTGCAATACTCCGTGCTTTCCTCACTGATCATAGCACTCTGCAATTAGTTGTGCAAAATCTTCTGCAAACGGAAATACAGGAAGGGGAGGCAATAGGCTTGACTTAGCACGAATGGCTCCTCCTTTTTGCCCTTCCTTGTATTTCCGTTTGTGCAAGAGGTCTAGTGCGAGCGCTGGATCCACCCCATCATTTGCGAAAGTCTCAAAGTAACGTATATTTCCCCTTGTTGGCCATTCAACAGTACACAGCATTTTATTTATCTGACGTTGCTGTCTTCTTCAGTAAGCTGCTTTGAGGTTTTGGGGTTTTTTTTTAAAGAGGAAGGGTGGGATATAAATTGTTTAAATAAATAATAAACACTGAAGCCAGTGTGGTGTGGTAGTTAAGTGCAGCGGACTGGAGAACCAGGTTCAAGAGCAGTTCTTTCTCAGAACTCTCTCAGCCCCAACTGCCTCAAAGGGCGTCTGTTGTGGGGAGAGGGAGGGAAGGCAATTATAAGCTGCTCTGACTTCTTTGGCTAGTGAAAAGTGGGGTATAAAAATCAACTCAACATAAGAGAAGTCAATGTTGGATCAGGCCAGTGGCCCATCCAGTCCAACACTCTTGTCACACAGTGGCCGAAAATTCCAGGTGCCATCAGGAGGTCCAGCAGTGGGGCCAGGACACTAGAAGCCCTCCCACTGTTGCCCCCCCAAGCACCAAGAATACAGAGCATCCCTTGCCCCAGAGTCCCTATCTATACCTTGTGGCTAATAGCCACCAATGGACCTCTGCTCCATATGTTTATCTAATTCCCTCTTGAAGCCATCCATACTTGTAGCTGCCACCACCTCCTGTGGTAGTGAATTCCATGTGCTAATCACTCTTTGGGTGAAGAAGTACTTCCTTTTATCTGTTCTAACCCGACCACTCAGCAATTTCATGGAGTGCCCACGAGTTCTTGTATTATGAGAAAGGGAGAAAAGTACTTCTTTCTCAGCCTCCTCTGTCCCATGCATAATCTTGTAAACCTCGATCATGTCACCCCTCAGCCGTCGTTTCTCCAAGCTAAAGAGCCCCAAGCGCTTTAACCTTTCTTCCTAGGGAAAGTGTTCCAACCCTTTTATCATTCTAGTTGCCCTTTTCTGCACTTTCTCCAATGCTATAGTATCCTTTTTGAGGATATTTGGAAATTTTGGACAAAATTAATCTCGATTGTCAATGCTATCCTGTCAACAGGCACCAGATTTTGGACATTAATTGTAACAAGGTGGAAAAGAGGGGTTATTTTCAAGCACTTCAAAGCCGAGTCCTAAAATACGGCCATCAGGCACGAAGCCTCGAGAGCTTACTTTACCGTTCTACCTTCATTTATATTTTAATTTCTTCTGACTCAGAATTCAACTGCTATTTTTAATATTTCCTTTTAACTTGGTGTTTCTTTTCCCCATGTCTAAATTGGAAATGGGGCGATGAATAAGTGACAGGCAGGGAGGGGCAGGGGAAAAGGCGCTGTACAGTTCATCATTATTTCATGCCCAGGAGCTGTCGTGAACACCAATCGGGCGCTACGTTTAAGACGCTATAAAATGAGCTCTGCTTCCTGGCCATTAGAGGTCTGACGTGTCGAGCGCCCGCGAAGGAAGCTTCTGTTTTGTTTAATCCAGCTGTCTCGACATTAAATATGCTGGGTTTCATTGGCCTCTCGCTCACTCTTTTCAGTTGTCGGTGCCCAGAAAATACCGCAGCCCATTTACAACTAATAAAACTCAAATATTATTGCTCGGGGCTGAGAAGATTTATCTCGGCCCAAAGTGGCAGTAAGCTCTGCTGACACTTCACGACCCAAGGAATGTAACTGACGAGCTCATATTTCTGCCTGCGCTTCCCTTTCTGTTGGAAATGGGAGCAAATATTATGGAATTTGCAGTCGCAGGATGTGCGGACGGCCTCTGGCTTTGGCCTGATTGAAAAGTGACGCTGGAGAGGGAAAACCGCTGGGCTTAGGGACTTTGCAGTTGCATAGGATTGCATTTAAAGTGGGCTGCTACCTGTGCAACTGTGTAAGTGGCTTTGGGAGGCAGCCCAGTTTAAACGTGACCTTGAGCATGTGCAAAGTCCCGCAATCCCATGCTCTACCCTTGCCAGCATTGCTTTTGGTGTACTGGATAGGGGCGTGGATTCTAATGTGGGAGAACTGGGTTTGATTCCCCACTCCGCCACATGCAGCTGCTGGTGTGACCTTGGGCCAGTCACAAGTTCTCTCAGAGCTGTTCTCTCGAGGGCAGTCCCTCGAAAGAGCTCTCTCAGCCCCACCTACCTCGCAGGGCGTCTGTTGTGGGGAGGGGAAGGGAAAGGAGATTGTAAGCCGTTCTGAGATTCCTTCGGGTAGTGAAGGGCAGGGTATAAAGCCAATGTCCTCCTCCTCCTCCATTGTTGTCCTCTTCCTCCTCCTCCTCCAAACCAGCATTAGATAAATTCCCTTTTCTGCTGCTCCCTTTGCACTGGTCCTTTCCTTCTGGCCCCAATCCACACTACTGCCCAAGGAGAGGGTGCTCGCAGCTCTTCTTTCTGCCCTTGCTGACTCCCTCTAAGAGGCAAGCAGGCCACAGGTGGAAAGAGGAGAAGCAGCAGGGCCTGGGGAATTGGGGAGGGGGAGTTAGAACATAAGAGAAGCCAAGTTGGATCAGGCCAATGGCCCATCCAGTCCAACACTCTGTGTCACCCAGTGGGCAAAACCCAGGTGCCGTCAGGAGGTCCACCAGCGGGGCCAGAACTCCAGAAGCCCTCCCACTCTTGCCCCCCAAGCACCAAACGTACAGAACATCACTGCCCCAGACATAAGAACATAAGAGAAGCCATGTTGGATCAGGCCAGTGGCCCATCCAGTCTAACACTCTGTGTCACCCAGTGGGCAAAACCCAGGTGTCGTCAGGAGGTCCACCAGTGGGGCCAGAACCCCAGAAGCCCTCCCACTCTTGCCCCCCAGCACCAAGAATACAAAGCATCACTGCCCCAGACATAAGAACATAAGAGAAACCATGTTGAATCAGGCCAAAGGCCCATCCGGTCCAACACCCTGTGTCTCCTGATGGCCAAAACCCAGGTGCCATCAGGAGGTCCACCAGCGGGACCAGAACTCCAGAAGCCCTTTCACTCTTGCACCCCCCAAGCACCAAGTGTACAGAGCATCACTGTCCCAGACGTAAGAAAATAAGAGAAGCCATGTTGGATCAGGCCAAAGGCCCATCCAGTCCAACACCCTGTGTCGCCTGATGGCCAAAACCCAGGTACCATCAGGAGGTCCACCAGCGGGACCAGAATTCCAGAAGCCCTCTCACTCTCGCACCCCACAAGCACCAAGTGTACAGAGCATCACTGCCCCAGACATAAGAACATAAGAGAAGCCATGTTGGATCAGGCCAACGGCCCATCCAGTCCAACACCCTGTGTTGCTTGATGGCCAAAACCCAGGTGCCATCAGGAGGTCCACCAGCCAGACCAGAACTCCAGAAACCCTCCCACTGTAGCCCCTCAAGAATACAGAGCATCGCTGCCCCAGTTAGCACTGACCGGAGAACATTTGTAATCCCAGGAGATCTCCAGCCACCACCTGGAGGCTGGCAACCCTACCTGCAGGCAGAAGACACCATGGAGGGAGAAATAAATAGTGCTGGGGAGGGAGGGAGGTATGTGTGTCCTTTGTCAGTTGCCATCTGAACATGCAGGGGAGCATTGTGCCTGAAAATCACAGCTGGGCCACATCTGGGGTGGGGTGGAGTGGGAGCCCTGTTTCCTTTCCCTCCCCTCAGACCGGCCTCCGATTGGGCGAGGGGCATATAAATATAAACATGTCTGTTGGAGGTGTAAGGTGTGTTCAGCACCGATATAAAAAGGAGAAGCATTTGTGTGTGTGTCCCCCCCCGCCCCGCTTGTGAGTAATGCAACATATATGAATGACATCTTTCCGGTCTCGGCATAGCCTGCGGGTTCGTGTATTTTTAACTCCTCTCTCCTCTCTCCTAGGACTGCGTGCAGCTAAATCAATATACGTTGAAAGACGAAATCGGAAAGGTGAATGTTCGGGGTCTTTCTTTATTCTCTGAAGTTTGGACGTGGCTAGCTAGGCTGGGATAGGGGGAGCTGGAGTTTTAGGCACATGCCCCCCCTGGGTGAGGAGAGGTAGCAAAAGGGCAGCTCACGGCCTGGAATTGGGTTGCAGACTTTCGGTCTGCGGTCCACAAAGTCGCTGCATGGCCCAGCCATTTTTCCAGTTGTGTTCTAAGGCCACAAGAGGAGAAGCAGCATGCCTCTGTAGAGCACTAACTTCCTCCTCCTCAAGATACAGCAATGACCCACTCTCGGGGAAGAGTCTTTGCTAGTGCAACTTGTGCTCGAGCTGACCAGCGCTGGGGGTCCCGGAGGCATCAGAAAGTGCCGAGCCCCTGAGCATCCGTGCAGACAAGGGAGTTGGGTGTCAAGTCAGCAGATTAACTGGGCTCCCAGTGAGAGCCAGTTTTGTGAGGTATTTAGGAGTGTGGACTCTAATCTGGGAGGACTGAGTTTGATTTCCCCACTCCTTCACATGCAGCTGCTGGTGTGACTGTGGGTCAGTCACAAGTTCGCTCAGAGCTGTTCTCTCAAGAGCAGTTCTCTCAAGAGCTCTCTCTGCCCTGCCTACTTCACAGGGTGTCTGTTGTGGGGAAAGGAAGGGAAGGGAAGGAGACTGTAAGTCGCTCTGAGACCAGTTTGGTGTAGCGGTTAGGTGCGCGGACTCTAATCTGGGAGAACCGGGTTTGATTCCCCACTCCTCCACTTGCAGCTGCTGGATGACCTTAGGCAAACCATAGTTCTGTTAGAGCTGTTCTCTCAAGAGCAGTTCTTTCAGAGGTCTCTCAGCCCCGCCTACCTCACAGGAGGGTGTCTGTCATGGGTAGGGGAAGGGAAAGGAGTTTGTAAGCCACTCTGAGACTCCAAGTGAAGGGCGTGGTATAAATCCAATCTCTTCTTCTCATCCCTGGGCTGCGGTGGCTCAAGTGGTTAAGACGCTGAACTGCAGACTGGAAGGTCGGTAGTTCAGCAGTTCGAGACCTGAGTGCCGCAAGACGAAGTGAGCTCCTGTCCCTGGCCCCAGCTTCTGCCAACCTAGCAGTTTGAAAGCAAGAAATTGCAAGTAGATTGCTTCGGTGGGAAGGTAACAGCATTCCGTGCACCTCGGTGTCTAGTCATGCCGGCCACATGACCACGGAAACGTCTTTGGACAGTGCTGGTTCTTCAGTTTGGAAACGGAGATGAGCACCGCATTGCTAGAGTTGGATTCGACTGGCTTTCGAGCAAGGGAAACCTTTCTATTTTTTACCTCTTCTCCTCCTCCTTCTCCTTCTCCTCCCCCCCCACAGCTGCAAGCGGGGGAGTGTCTGCCCATTGGTCAGATCAGAAGTTGAGGAAATCCATGTGGGTTGTCTTGGCAAGAGGTCTGCTGCCAATTTTAAACTTAGAAATTTGAAACAAAGCTGTGTGTGCTGGTTTGAGTACTTTTAAAAACTGGCTTAAATGTTGGAGAATTGCAGTTCCAGACCAGGCCACCCATGTAATTATCTTTGCCTGTTCCCACCAGAGCAAGTGCTTTCCCCCTGCAGGCTCAACGACCACTTTAAGTGGCCACCCATTTAAGAAACTGCCCCTGTTTGCTGAGTCATCGCAGCCTATAACTCACATTTGCATTTGTGATTCCCCCCCCTTGCAGGGCTCCTACGGGGTCGTGAAGCTGGCCTACAACGAAGATGACAACACCTACTATGTGAGTTCGTGTCCGATGCAACAGAAAGTTGTTGGGAGTGGAGGGTTCTGAGTTCGAATTACGCCTTGACTGCGTTCTCTGCCTTGGTGCCAAACTGGAAAAGTGTGTGTGCTTTTCCACCATTTGCAAATAGCAGCTTTGCAGTTCCCTAGTTTGAATCAGGGCCGTGTGGTGTGGGGCATTTAACTTCCCCCAGCCCCCAGCTCCAGTTTGCCCCCTGATAAGCCAAAAAAGAGCTGCTTGTTTGCCTCACTGGGCAACATTCGGGGAACATACAGCGTGACTGTCTCTTTGCTCCAATAGCACTCGTAACAAAGAAAAAAAGAGGAGATTCACAGTATGGAGAAAATTGACAGAAGACCAGAAACCTGTGAATATAATAATGAAAGAAAATATAAAAATAGTATGTGAACCCTTAACAAATGTTATGAATGAAGAATTGTCTCTGGTGTCAGTCCAATTTTTGAAGACACCTCAAAGTCCTAACAAAATTCCTATCTGAAGTAGTCCTTCCCAGTGAGGCAATAAAGCCCAGTGTTGATGGTTAAAGCACTTGGGGCTCTTTAGCTTGGAGAAACGACGACTGAGGTGTGACATGATCGAGGTTTACAAGATTATGCATGGGATAGAGCAGGTCGAGAAAGAAGTCCTTTTCTCCCTTTCTCTCAGTACAAGAACTCGTGGGCACTCCATGAAATTGCTGAGTGGTCGGGTTAGAACGGATAAAAGGAAGTCCTTCTTCACCCAAAGAGTGATTAACATACGGAATTCACTGCCACAGGAGGTGGTGGCAGCTACAAGCATGGGCGGCTTTAAGAGGGAATTGGATAAACATATGGAGCAGAGGTCCATCAGTGGCTATCAGCCACAAGGTATAGGCAGGAACTCTCAGTCTGGGGCAAGGGATGTTCTGTCTTCTTGGTACTGGAGGGGGGGGGCAGCAGTGGGAGGGCTTCTAGTGTCCTGGCCCCACTGCTGGACCTCCTGATGGCACCTGGTATTTTTGGCCACTGTGTGACATAGAGTGTTGGACTGGAGGGGCCACTGGCCTGACCCAACATTGGCTTCTCTTAGGTTGTTATGAGCCAAAATGATCCTGTTAACGGGGCACTGGTGAAAATCCTCTTTCCACAGTGTCTTCTTCAGGGGCAGGTACCACAGCCAAATATAATTAATCCACTATAAATTCAATCTTCCTACTTATTAGTCTGGTCTGATAAAGCTGTTCTGTCACTGTGGAAACGGGATTTTTACCGGTGCTCCATTAACGGGATCGCTTGGGCTCCGTCAGCGTCAGACTTTATTGCTTCACTGGGAAGGACTGCTTCAGAGAGGGATTTTGTGAGGACTCTGAGATGCCTTCAAAAACTGGACTGACACCAGAGACATTTAGTTAAAACATTCTTCATTCATAACATTTGTTAAGGGTTCACATACTATTGTTATAAATGTTTTCGTTGTTATATTCACGGGTTTCCAATAGGACCCATGGCAGCTCTGTGGAGCCTTGACTGATGAGGGGAACAGACTTGCTGTTTGAACGGTGCGGGCAGGCCGCGGCTCCTCTCGCCTCCTGCACAAAGGCTTTTTGCAATATATATTTTTCCTCATCAGGGGCAAGGGAGTTCTGATCACCCTCTGCTTTCAGTGCCCCGATCTTAGCGGTGCGTTAATTTGTCTTCCAGGCAATGAAAGTGCTTTCCAAAAAGAAGCTGATGAGACAAGCGGGGTTTCCTCGTAAGTAAGAAGCAGAGGGAGGCTATCAAAACGTGGGGGTTGACCTGCCGTAAGGCCTTGGGATCAGTGTGTCCCTCTAAGCTGAGTTAGTGTGAGCTGGCTCACAGTTTTTTTAGCCTCTGGCTCCCAGATATATGTCTGAGCCCAGGAAGCATGGCTCCAGAGCAAAGTAATTTACGCAGCAGCCAAATCACTTGGCTCATGACTTGAATGCCAGTCGCTCAAAAAATAAAGTTTTTGCTCACAAGACTCCACAGCTTAGAAGAAGCATTGCTTGGGATGGGACGAGCAAGTCACTGCTTGACTTGAAATGAGAGGAATGAACGGGAGGCGGGTTTGTGACGAGGCTGAGAAGTGGCGGTGTCGGCAGAAGGACGGGGGAGTGGGGTGGGGGCAGATCTACCTCCCTTATGTTGACGCTCAGCTGGGAGGCCTGAATTCTCCCCACCGCCGAGGGTTCGCGCAGGGCGACGTGAGCAGTAGGGTGCAGCTGTGGTTGGGTTGCCAACTTTGGGCTGGGGGATTTCCAGAGATTTTGGGATGGATCCTGAGGAGGGCGGGGTTTAGGGTTGGGAGGCAGTATTTCCTCTAAACTGCGTCACAGTTTTTCAGCTTCCGGCTCACATTTTTTGCCTTAGCTCAGGAAGGAGGGCTCCAGAGCAAGCTAATTTATGCAGGAGCCAAATCGCTCACCCCATAGATTTAATGCCAGTGGCTCACAAAGTAAAATTCTTGCACACAAGACTCCATAGCTTAGAGGGAGCATTGGTTGGGAGGGACCACAGCTTGGTATGATGCTATAGATCAGGGGTCCCCAACGTGGGGGCCATGGGCACCTGCCGAGGGCTTTTTGTGGATGTGGGCGGGGCTTTTGCCCACCAAGGCTTCTGATTGGCCACTGGCGATTTGATTGGCTGTGCTGATTTTTTTAAATGTTTCTTGGGCAGCAGCTGCCACCACAGCACAGGGGATCTACTCTGCGTTATTGAACCTTAGCTGCGGCAACCATTTTGTGCCTGACTCCGCCTCCTACGGCAGCCATTTTGTGGCAGCCATTTTATCACGGCACCCACCATGCGGTGTCAGGATTCCAAACAGGACCCCTGCTATAGACTCCGCCCTCCAAAGCGGCCATTTCCTCCAGGGGAACTGATCTCTGTCATCCGGGGCTCAGTTGTAATTCTGGGAGATCTCCAACGCCACCCAGAGGCTGGAATCCCATATCTGCAGCCTGTGGCTTCACAAGCAGCTTTGGATCATCTTTGGACCAGGAACCGCATATCCGACTCCTCCTTGTGTGTCTCTGACAGGCCGTCCTCCCCCTCGCGGTGCCAAGCCCCCCCTGGAAGGCTTCTGCCAACCCAAAGGCCCCATTGAACAGGTGTATCAAGAGATCGCCATCTTGAAAAAACTCGACCACCCGAATGTAGTCAAGCTGGTGGAGGTGAGGCTGGTCTGGGGAGGGCTCCGAACTGGGGGTTGGGGTGAAGGCGTTGATGGGTTCCGCACAGATTATCTGCCCCGGGGTTCAGTGCTGTTGGGAAGCGTGACGCAGAGGCAGACAATGGTGAACCACCTCTGAAATGTCTCTTGCCTTAAAAACAAAGTCTAGCTCGCCACCTAGTGGTGCATAATGCTAAAGAGCTAGAACTTCTAGCTGCCAGGCAAAGTTGGGATCTTCTGGCTATACTTCATGCACTGTCATCTATATATCTAATAGCCAAGATGCCCCCTCTGTGCAGATAGCTAAATCTGCACATAGGGGGCAAAGAGATTTTCATACACACTTGGGGCACTCTCCAGGTGTACAGAAAAGTCTGTAATGTTGAAAAAAACTATACGAGGGATACTTAACCTCCCCCAAAGCAAAAGAGTGTTCCATGCGCATGTGCAGAGAACACACTGGGAACTGTGCCTCGCCACCAGTGCCGGTGGGGAGGAGGCACGGTGCACCCGGTGGCTGGGAGCTGAGCAGGCCTCACTGCTGGTGCCACGTGGTGGGGGGAGAAGCCTTGGAAGCCATGCAGGCCTCGCCATCGGTGCTGGGGGGTGGGGGAGAAGGCTGGGCACACCCAGTGGGCCAGCCTGCTGGGCTCACTTGTTGTCGCTTCCTCCTCCTCCGTGTGAAGCTCCTGCTGCTTCAGCAGGGGATACTCCCCCCCCGCGAGTATCGTGGGTCCCCCCTTCTTTTATGCCAAGAAGGCATAACCCCCTCCCTCCCTGATGTGCAGGGGTTGGGGGCTTAACAGTGATAGGGAGGACACAGTGTATATTGCAGGGCTCCCAGGGAGGGAGGGAGGGGGGCTGTCTCCTAAGCGGCCATTCGTTCTTAAAAGTGGGGTCAAGCTGGATGTGGCCCCAACACAAAGTGAGAGGAAGAGGCTGAGTTCCTTCCTTCCCCAAACTTCTTTTCCTGGACACTGCCTGCATGTTTTCCAGTGCCATCCTAAAGACACTTTCCTGAGACTAAGGGCTATTGAATATACTCGAATAGGATACTGAGTAGCCCTGTTTAGGATTGCTCTGCATAAAGCAGATCCACAGCCACGAGATCTAGAATCTTGACTTTCTAGCCAAAAACAGAGATTCCCGGAAATGCGAGCTCTTGGCAGGCTTTCTGCTGCCTCTGAGTTACGGGAAATCAAGAGTCCTGGTTGTACTGGGAGTGCTGGGTAACGTTTTGAAGCGTGTTTGGTCCCAGAATCTGGAGGTACATGGCGGTTGTTGTCTTCTTGCCCTGTTCTCATCGGTGGTGCCTCTTCTCTGTTTCCTTCTCTGTTGCCTCGACAGGTGCTAGATGACCCCAGCGAAGATCACCTGTACATGGGTAAACAAGCTCGTCTTCCCGCCTCCTTTTGCATGCCCGAGACCCACCCGAAAGAGGCTCCTCCCACAACGTAGTCGTTTCCCTTCCCCTTGGCGCGCAAGAGCTCTCCGACCGACATCTCCAGCCGGCAGAAATTATTTTGCCTAAAGGTGTCCTCTCGAGCCAGGGAGGGGGAAATTTGTGTATTCTTTTTAACTGTTGCGAACTTACATTTGCGTTGCCGTCACAAGACAGAGATCGTGCTGTGGTCTGCTGGTGGCGGTGAGGCTCAGACACATGATCGGGCATTTCTAAAGATGTCTTTGGGCATCTTGTACTGGGAAAACTGCTTTACACGCCATCCCCAACAAGGCCGGCTTGCCTTGTACTGGCTAATCACCTTGTACTGGATAATCACCTTGTACTGGATAATCCCCCCCCCCCCCAAAAAAAAAAAAGAATCATGAAATGTAATTGATTAATTGATCAATTGGTTTCAAAGACAAACAATCAGTCCATTAAGGTTTGGGCAACAGTGGGAGGGCTTCTGGTGCCCTGGCCCCACTGGTGGACCTCCTGATGGCACCTGGTGATTTTGGCCACTGTGTGACACAGGAGTGTTGGACTGGATGGGCCACTGGCCTGATCCAACATTGGCTTCTCTTATGTTGTCTTATGTAAGACTCCTTACTCAGTCAATTCGATACTGCTTATTCGTAGCATCCATAAACTGTAAATACGTAGCTAGCATATCGATTTGCAACTGGCATATAACTCTGACGAGGGCAACCATTTGGTACGTGGACAGTCTTGTCATTCTAGCTAGCAAAATACACACCTTTTCCCAACTGTAGCCTTCCCTGCCTTCCCCCCCTAAGTTTTGTGTGGGACTAGATCAGGTAAGCGTGGCCAGGGAGGCCAGTTGGTTTGGCTTTCTGCCTACGCAAGTGACCAGTTCCAGATGGTAGAAAGACCAAAATAGAACTTGGGCTGTGTTGCCCATGTTTCTGTTCCTCCTTGCACCATCTGGTGTTTGTTTCAAGCTGGTTTCGCAATTGAAGACCTGATGGAAATGAACTTTTTCTGTTAAAAAAAAAAGCATATACATAATTCGAACCATCCTTCTAGACACAATTCCCACGCTGCTGTGATCTTGCTGTTCTCTAGGAAGGGGTGGGAGCAGATCAGTATTCGAAGAGAACGCCTGTTGGTGTTTCGTTTTCATTTCTTCCCTCTCTGCCAGTGACTCACTGGGTGGCCCCTCGCAAGTCAGTGACTCCCTGATCTTACTCCGTTTTCCCCAGTTCGATGAAGGACTGACCCTGTGGTTGCCAAGAGCTTTGAAGCTGGGCCTTCGAGGGCAAAGTCTTAACTTGTGACTCACTTGATTGCCTTGGGGGAGGGGGTGTCTCCAGGCACCCGTTTTACGTAAAATCTGCATCCTTTCTAACTGTTAGCATTCCCCCAATTTGAACAAAGACTATGCCATATTAATTATGTATTTCGTACATCCTGCAAAGCTCAAAACACCTCCCCTGTAAAGAAATATGAAAGAGGTTAGGGCTCTTTAGCTTGGAGAAAAGACAATTGAGGGGGGTGACATGATCGAGGTTTACAAAATTATGCCTGGGATAGAGAAGGCAGAGAAAGAAGTACTTTCCTTCCTTTCTCACAGTACAAGAACTCGTGGGCGCACCATGAAATTAATGAGCAGTAGGCTTACAACAGAGAAAAGGCAGTACTTCTTTATTCAAAGAGTAATTAACATGGGAAATTCATTGCTTCAAGAAGTGGTGGTGGCCACAAGCATAGACAGCTTCAAGAGGGGATTGGAGAAACATGTGGAGCAGAGCTATTAGCCACCAGGTATAGGTAGGAACTCTCAGTCTGGGGCAAGTGATGCTCTGTCTTCTTGGTGCTTGGGGGGAGGTCCAACAGTGGGAGGGCCTCTGGAGTTCTGGCCCTGCTGGTGGACCTCCTGATGGCACCTGGATTTTGGCCACCGACTGACACAGAGTGTTGGACGATGGCCTCCTCCTCCATGGCTGATCCTCCATGGTTTCTCTTACATTCTCAGGGTGACTTGGAGGGAGGGGCCCTCCCATGCAGACCCTTGTCCAGAGATGGCCCCAGTGGAGACCTGCATAGCTTAAACAACCTAACTGCACCAGTTTGGTGTAGTGGTTACGTGTGCAGACTCTAATCTGGGAGAACTGGGTTTGATTCCCCACTCCTCCACTTGCACCTGGCTGGATGACCTTGGGTCAGTCACAAGCTCTGGCACAGCTGTCCTTGAAAAAGAGCAGTTTCTGTCAGAGCTCTCTCAGCCCTGCTGACCTCCCAGGGTGTCTGTTGTGGGGAGGAGAAGGGAAAGGAGTTTGTAAGCCGCTCTGAGACACTTTTGGGTAGTGAAGGATGGGGTATAAATCCAATCTCCTCCTCCTCCTCGTGGCATTGTTGCCCCTTCCATTTTACCCTCATGACAACTCTGAGAAGTAGGTCAGGTTGAGAGCGTGTGACACTCAGCTTCAAGGCACAGTGGGCATTTGAACCCCGGTTTCCAGGACCTCCCGCACCACTTTGACGGTCATGTATGAGATTAAAACGGCCGGGGAGTTAAGCATTTTCAAAAAATAAGATCGATTTTGTCTGCCAAGTCCCCCCTTCCCCTACTGAATTGCCTTTTTCTTCTGTTTTTCAGTATTTGAACTGGTGAAAAAAGGGTAAGATTTCCTATGGTTATTACTGCATTAATTGCTGCTTAATTTGTACAGGGGTGTTAATTAAGCTGGGGTTAACAATGCAGCTGAGGCTGAGACTGGTTCCTGAGGATCCAGCAGCCCTTAGGACAACATGCAGGGTCTGCCTTTTCTCTCCCTTTTCCCACCGTTCCACGGCCACGTCTGTGTGGGCATCTCCCTCTCCTCAAAATCGGCTATGTCCCCAGCCACTCCGGCCAGAGCTCTGCACGCACGGTGGCAATTTCAAATAGAGAAGCAAACAGTTGAAAAAGATCCTGCAATAAGTGGACCTAAGTTCTCTTGTGGGATTAACCCTTCAGGGAACTGAATCGGCATAGTTCAAAGTGTTTACTTATCTTCGTTTATATCTAGGGTTGCCCACTCTGGGTTGGGAAATACCTGGAGAATTTGGGGGTGAAGGGAGGGGCTTAGTGAAGGGCCAGGACCTCAGTGGGGTGTGATTCCATAGAATCCACCCTCTAAAGCAGCCATTTTCTCCAGGAGGACTGATCTTTTGTCGCCTGGAGGTCAATTCTAATTCTGGCAGATCTCCAGGCCACACCTGGAGACTGGCAACCCTATTTATACCTGTCTTCCTCCCCGGTGGGCACCCAAAGCAGCTTACGTTCTTCTCCTCGCCTCCATTTTTATCCTCACAACAACCCAGTGAGGTAGGTTAGACTGGGAGTGTGTGACTGGCCTAAGGTCACCCAGCCAGCTTCCAAGGCAGAACAGGAATTCGAACGTGGGTCTCCCCGATCCTAGTCCAGTGCTCCAAGCACTATACCTTTTAGTTGGGGGCAGCAATGGAAGGTGAAGACTGGCACTCTTTCTTTTCTTCCTCTATGGCCCCCAGATACCCTTCCCTGCCCTTCCGTGCAGGATAGTGGTGGAGGACTGTTCTTTGCCATCCTGATGGGTTCTAATTTCATGTTTATTATTTGCTATTTTAATTATATAGCCTCTGTATTTTTAACTGTTTAGAGTGTTGCAAATCGCCTGAGCTTGCTCTGCAAGGTGGGCGATTTATAAGTAGAATAAAACAAATAAATAAGTACCCGACTGACTTTTGAAAGCCCCAACACATTTGGATCCGAAGTGCCTGAAAGATTGCCCAGGCAGCCTCAAGATATTTTGTTGCCCCGCCCAGCCCAGGTTTGCCCGTCCCCTCCTGGGTCCTTCCGGGCCACAGGGTCTTGACTTGGACCTGGCTGGCGGGGGTAGAGGCCCAAGAGGGGACACCGATCCCCTCTTGGCCACCGATGGCAGGTAGCGGGCCAAGAACCTGTGCTTCCCTGGTGCCCACTTCATTTTGCTGAGGTCCGGCCCTGCGTAGGAATGTGCCTGGGATCAGAGATCGGTTTCACATGAAACCAGTTTTGGTGTAATGGTTAGGAGCGCGCGGACTCTAATCTGGGAGAACCGGGTTTGATTCCCCACTCCTCCACCTGCAGCCAGCTGGGTGACCCTGGGTCAGTCACAAGTTCTTTCAGAGCTCTTCTCTCAGGGGCAGTTCTCGAAAGAGCTCTCTGAGCCCCACGTACCTCGCAGGGTGTCTGTTGTGGGGAGGGGAAGAGACTCCTTCGGGTGGTGAAGGGCGGGGGATAAATGCAAACTCTTCTCTCTTACACTGAACCAGAGCCTCAGCCCATCAAAGTCAGTCCTGTCCAGGGCTCTTTTTGTAGAAAAAGCCCAGCAAGAACTCATTAGCATAATAGGCCACACCCCCATGTTCCCAGAAGTGTGGTCATCCAGCCACACCCACCTTTTGGTTCTTATTCTGCTTGCCTTGTTTGTTGTCAAAACCCAGGGCTTTTTTTGAAACAGGAACTCCTTTGCATGTTAGGCCACACACCCCTAATGGAGCCAATCCTAATGAGTTTCTGCTGTTGGGTGTGGCCTGTTATGCTAATGAGTTCCTGCTGGGCGTGGCCAACTCGGGAGCCAGCCGGAACTCCATTCCTGCGCGTTCCTGCGCAAAAACAGTCCTGGTCCTGTCTGACTGGCAGTGGCACTCCAGGGTCCCAGGCAGGAGTCTTTCATATCGCCTACCGCCTGGTACTTTCAGTTGGAGAAGCCGGGGATTGAACCTGGGACCTTCCGTGTGTCAAGCAGAGGCTCTTCCACTGAGCCACAGCCCCTCCCCTTGGTTGCAGGAGCCCAGGTAGCAGTCATCTTGTGACAGGGCTTTTCTAGCTGCCTGTCCTTGGCTGTGCGATTCCTCCCCCCACCCCCGGCAAGAAGTGCAGCAGACGCCGTCCCCTTTTGCACATCAGGGCAATTGGTTTGGCTTCTCTCATGGTGCCCGAGGCTTTTAAGGTGCCGCTCTGCTCCGTGTGCCCATCGGGAGAGGCTGCTCTTTTATGGGTGATGTTTTAAGACGCGGTCGCACTCTATTTGTTCCCTTAATGTATCTTACTTCTCGATATTGATGGATTTTTACGACCGCTTCTCTTTATTATGATGGATGTCCCGTATTGGTTCTGCTTTTATTATCGTCAGCCGCATTAGGTCTCCTTTAACCGGAAAGACAGGGAGTTGATGTTTTTCTAAAAGAATAAGGCGGCCTGCTTACCTTCTTCCCTCTTGATGATTTCTTTTTCTTAGAAGAATAATTCTGTCTGTCGCCCCTTGCAGGCCTGTGATGGAAGTTCCAACCTTGAAACCTCTTACTGAAGACCAGGCACGCTTCTACTTCCAGGACCTGATCAAAGGCATTGAATACTGTAAGCATTTTGGGTGGCATCTGGGAAAATGGCAAGAAAAGGGGCAAAAGCCAGCTTGTGGGGAGTAACTAGAGGTTAGGCTGAGATACAGTGTTTATTTTCATCCCTGGGATTCAACCCTGAAACTGGAGAAGTAATCAGGAAGAGAGTGCCTCTGAGCATGCACAGAGTGAGGAGCTGTAGCTGGCCCCCACAAATAATAATTATTGTATGGGATTGGGTGTAGAATAGCCAGGAGATCTTGGTAGGACTGGCTGCCAAGGAGCTCTAGCTCGTTTTAGCATTGTGCACCACTAGGTGGTGAGCTAGGCTTGTTTTAGGGCCTGAGGGAGCTCTGAGAGAACTGTGACTGACCCAAGATCACCCATCTGGCTTCATGTGGAGGAGTGAGGAATCGAACCCAGTTCTCCAGATGACAGTCCCCCGCTCTTAACCGCTGCACCAAACTGGCTCTCACCCCCCCCAAATCAAGAAGCCAATAGTAACAATGATGAGTGTTCAGAGTTATTATGTAATCTAGATCTCTGCGATCACAGCAACAACACAGCTGCTGTCTGAAACTGTCCAACGAAGGGAGCTTTGGGTATTGAAAGCTCGTACCCCAAAATCTTTTTTGATCCCTAAGGGGCTGCTGGACTCGAATCTAGCAACGACAACCCTGTAAGGTAGGGGCAGTATTGCTTTCCCCATTCTGCCAGTGGGGAAGAAGAAGAAGGAGAGGAAGAGATTGGATTTATACCCCCTGCCTTTCACTCGGAGTCTCAGAGCGGCTCACAAACTCCTTTCCCTCCCCCTCCCCACAACGGACACCCTGTGAGGTCGGTGGGGCTGAGAGAGCTCTGAGAGAAACTGCTCTTTTCAAGAAACAGCTCTGACAGAACTACGGCTTGCCCAAGGTCATGCCAGCAGCTGCGAGCGGAGGAGTGGGGAATCAAACCCGGTTCTCCCAGATGAGAGTCCGCGCACTTAACCACAACACCAAACTGGGGTGGGGCATGGCAGCTGACTTGAAGACCCCGAGGATGAGACAGACACGAGTGGGGGAGAACAGAAAGTAGTCTTGGGGCGGGGGGAATGGGGATGTTGCTTCCAAAGGGGGTGGGGCTGTATCCAGGCACCCATTGGGAAAAAAAGGCTCTGACACTATGAATCTCTATATTAATTATATTTATAACCTGTTTTATGACAATAAAAGTCCTCAGGCGGCTTGCAGCGCTTCAGAAGAATAGAATCCGAGAGCTGGAAGGGGCCGTAGAGGCCATCTAGTCCAACCCCCTGCTCAGGGCAGGATCAACCTAGAGCATCTCTGACGGGTTTGCCCCAGCCGCTGCTTAGAGACTGCCAGCGAGGGGGCGCCCGCCACCTCCCCGGGCAGCGGATTCCACATTAACGGTCTCTCCTCTCTGTTCTCCCACCCCCAATATATTAAGGCCAGTTCTCATGCTACCTAGTCCATACATCAAACACACGGACACCACCACAAGAAGAAGAAGAGAAGAAGAGATTGGATTTATACCCTGCCTTTCACTACCCAAAGGAGTCTCAGAGCAGCTTACCAACTCCTTTCCCTTCCCCTCCCCGCAACAGACACCCTGGGAGGTAGGTGGAGCTGAGAGAGCTCTGACAGAAACTGCTCTCTTTCAAGGACAGCTGTGCCAGAACTATGGCTTGCCCAAGGTCATAAGGACTGTCTTCAGCAGGCCACTAGCAGCTCTCCTGGGCCGTTTGAGGTCAGGCGTGGGGGAGGATTGAGTCCCCGTCTCCTCTTGCGCCGTGGTCCCGATCCAGCCAGCTTGGGTAACTCACAGAACGTGTCCCACCCAGGCTTTGTCACATGTGGATTGGCCCTTAGTCTCCTTTGGTGAGTTTTAGCCCCTCTTCCTTGGAGAAGCTTGAAGTGTGGGCGCAATGCCACGAGCCCCCCCCCCTCAATTCAAAACTACACACTTTGCCACAAGGTACAAACATTTATTTTACTCCCACTGTCACTCCAGTTGAAACAGGTTTTGGAAACCATAAACCCCCTCCGTTCCCTGTTTGTGAGAAGAGGAAGTCTATATATACACACACCACAATCAGCCGTCTCTTTAAAACTGCTCTCTCAGTCCTCTGGGGGCAAAAATAAGCGGTCTGTAGTCCAAGGCGAGTTAATGGCCGAGGGCAGAGTCGACGTGGAGACAGTGGTGGGCGCTTTCACACGTGCTAAATAATGCCGTTTCCGTCCACTTCAGCGACCATTTGCAAGTGGGTTTTGCCATTTCACACAGTAAAATCCAGTTGCAAAGTGCACTGAAACTGGATTAAAAGCACCCTGACCTGGATAGCCCCGGCAAGTCTGATCTCGTCAGATCTCGGAAGCTAAGCAGGGACTTGGATGGGAGACCCCCTTGGAATACTAGAGGTGGGAGGCAGGGGCAGGCTTTAAGAACATAAGAGAGAGCATAAGGAAGCCAATGTTGGATCAGGCCAATGGCCCATCTAGTCCAACACTCTGTCACACAGTGGCCAAAAATACCAGATGCCATCAGGAGGTCCAGCAGTGAGGCCAGGACACTAGAAGCCCTCCCACTGTTGCCCCCCCCAAGCACCAAGAATACAGAGCATCACTTGCCCCAGCCTGAGAGTTCCTATCGATACCTTGTGGCTAATAGCCACTGATGGACCTCTGCTCCATATGATTATCCAATTCCCTCTTGAAGCTGTCCATGCTTGTAGCCGCCATCACCTCCTGTGCCTGTGAATTCTACATGTTAATCACTCTCTGGGTGAAGAAGGACTTCTTTTTATCCCTTCTAACCCCACCACTGAGCAGTTTCATTGAGTGCCCACGAGTTCTTGTATGGTGAGAAAGGGAGAAAAGTACTTCTTTCTCTGTCTGCTCTATCCCATGCATACTCTTATAAACCTCTGTCATATCACCCCTTCAGCCATTGTTTCTCCAAGCTAAAGAGCCCCAAGCATTTTAACCTTTCTTCATAGGGAAAGTGTTCCAATCTTTCTATCATTCTAGTTGCCCTATTCTGCACTTTTCCAATGGTATAATATCCTTTTTGAGGTGTGGTGACCAGCCACCTCTCTGAATATCCTCCAGGCACCCAGTAGGGGTCAGTCACCAGAGGTCGCCATGACTTCCAGGTGCACACACACACATGCATATTAAAAATGCCAAAAAAAGAAGGAAGTGGATTGAAAGTGTGTTATTTAGTGTGTGTGATAGCACCCTTTTTTGTGGCTTATAGCTCAGGCTCTTCACCCTGACACTGCTCTTTCTGCATCTGTGGATGTAGCTTTGAGCTGGTCAGAGCCGGGAGTCTTTGAGATGGCGTCAGATCTGTATCTCTTCCCATCTTTCTCCGCAGTGCATTACCAAAAGATAATCCACCGGGATGTTAAGCCTTCCAACCTCTTAGTCGGGGAAGATGGTCATGTCAAGATCGCCGATTTCGGTGTCAGCAACGAGTTCAAAGGGGCCGATGCTCTGTTAACCAACACAGTGGGCACCCCGGCTTTCATGGCCCCCGAAACCCTCTCAGAAACCAGGAAAATATTTTCGGGAAAGGTATATTGGAACCCTCTGGGTTTGTGGGTTTGGGCACGGCTTGTGGGATGTTTTGTGTTGCTGTTTGGAACAGTCGCTGCTTTGGTGTGGTCTTTGGCTCAGGGACAGAACACCAGTTTTGCATGCAAAGAGTCCCACGTTCGATCCGTGGCAAGTTGAATTTTAAAGAAAGGATTAGGTAGTTGGGGATTTCCCTGACATGGACAGTCCAGGCCAGCCTGATCTCATCAGATCTCAGAAGATAAGCAGGGTTGTCTTTTGTTAGTACCCAGATGGGTACTAACGAAAGACAACCCTGCTTATCTTCTGAGATGGGAGACCGCCAAAGAAGTCCAGGGCTTGTATGCAGAGGCAGGCAATGGCAAAAGACCCAGTAGCCAAAACCCAGGTGCCATCACAAGGTCCACCAGCGGGGCCAGAACTCCAGAAGCCCTCCTGCTTTTGCCCCACCCCCAAGCACCAAGAAGACAGAGCATCCCTGCCCCAGACATAAGAACATAAGAGTAGCCATATTGAATCAGGCCAACGGCCCATCCGGTCCAACACTCTGTGTCACCCAGTGCCAAAACCCAGGTGCCATCAGGAGGTCCACCAGTGGGGCCAGAACTCTAGAATCCTTCTTGCTGTTGACCTCCAAGAAGACAGAGCATCCCTGTGCCAGACATAAGAACATAAGAGTAGCCATGTTGAATCAGGCCAACGGCCCATCCGGTCCAACACTCTGTGTCACCCAGTGGCCAAAACCCAGGTGCCATCAGGAGGTCCACCAGTGGGGCCAGAACTCTAGAATCCTTCTTGCTGTTGACCTCCAAGAAGACAGAGCATCACTGCCCCAAGCAGTGTTCCATCTATACCTTGTGGCTTATAGCCACTGATGGACCTCTGCTCCGTATGTTTGTCCAATCCCCTCTTGAAGCTGTCTGTAAGAACATAAGAGAAGCCAATGTTGGATCAGGCCGATGGCCCATCCAGTCCAACACTCTGTCACCCAGTGGCCAAAACCCAGGTGTCATCAGGAGGTCCACCAGTGGGGCCAGGACACTAGAAGCCCTCCCACTGTTGACCCCCAAGAAGACAGAGCATCACTGCCCCAGACCGAATGTTCCATCTATACCTTGTTGCTCGTAGCCATTGATGGGCCTCTCCTCCAGATGTTTCTCCAATCTCCTCTTGAAGCCGTCCATGCTTGTACCCACCGCCACTTTCTGTGGCAGTGATGGTGGCTACAAACACAGGCAGCATTCTGTTTTGTGACTTTCCCCATGAGATACCACGATAGCTGTTCTGATCTGTTTTTAATTTCCAAATGACTGCATCATGTTTAAATTAAAAGTTAAAACAGCAAGAATACTTTGGAAAACCGATGCACTTAATCTCTCTCTCTCTTTTTCCAAGGCTTTAGATGTTTGGGCCATGGGGATCACCCTCTACTGTTTTGTCTTTGGGCAGGTAAAGAAATGTTTTGATTTTTTCCAAAACTGTGTTTGTTCACCAGAAGCCAGGCTATGGGCAGCCCCAGTTAGAAAGTCCACACAGTGCGGGACATAAAAGCGGGCAGGTTCGGGTTCTGGGTGCTACCAGGTGCTGGGTTCGAGGCGGAGTTGAAGCCAGAGTCGGACAGCCCGATGAACCAGAGATGTTTGGTCAGAGGAGCTTAACTGTTCCCGAGAGTCCTGGGTCCAGCGCGGAACTAAACTGCTATTGATGAGCAGGAGAAAGAATCTCTTTTGTCTGTGGGTGTTCAACATTAGAACATAGCTTGAGTCCAGTGGCACCTTTAAGACCAGCCACGTTTAATTCTGGGTACAAGCTTTTGTGTGCATGGAGAAATGTGCATGTACACGGAAGCCGATACCCGGATTTAAACTTGGTTGGTCTTAAAGGTGCCACTGGACTCAAACTTCGTTCCGTTGCTTCAGACCGGCACGGCTGCCCCACTTGTGTTTAACGTGGTTTGCTATCTGTTGTCATCTTGGCTCTCTGGAAAACACGTTGAGGATGTGTATTTTCATAGAATGGAGTTTATTACATTTATTAGGGAGTTTATTACATTTATTATTATTGTGAGCCGGGGGAAGGGATGGGCCATGACTCAGTGGCAAAGTATCTGCTTGGAATGCAGAAGGTCCCCGGTTCAATCTCCGGCATCTCTAGTTAGAAAGGGCCAGGCAGTAGGTGTGAAAAACCTGTGCCTAGATCCAGGGCTTTTTTTGTAGAAAAAGTCCAACAGGAACTCATTAGCATATTAGGCCACATCCCTGAGAGCACAGCTCATTAGCATATTAGGCCACACCCCCTTGTTACCAGAAGTGTGGTCATCCAGCCACACCCACCTTTTGCTTCTTATTCTGTTTCCCTTGTTTGTTGTCAAAACCCAGGGCTTTTTTGGAGCAGGAACTCCTTTGCATGTCAGGCCACACAGCCCTAACGTAGCCAATCCTGATGAGTTTCTGCTGCTGGGTGTGGCCTATTATGCTAATGAGTTCTGGCTGGGTGTGGCCAACTTGGGAGCCAGCCGGAACTCCGTTCCTGTGCGTTCCTGCCCCAAAATAGCCCTGCCTAGATCAGTGTTCCCTCTAAGCTGAGTTAGTGTGAGCTAGCTCACAGTGTTCTAGCCTCCGGTTCACACATTTCTGTCTTTGCTCCAGAAGGACAGCGCCAGAGCTAACTAATTTCTGTAGTAGCCAGTTTGCTCTCTCACAACTGTGATGCCAGTGGCTCACCAAGTAGAATTTTTTGCTCACAAGACTCCACAGCTTAGAGGGAGCATTGGCCTAGACCCTGGAGAGCTGCAGCCCGTCTGAGCAGAGAACACTGATCTTGAGGGATGATGTTCTGATTTAGTATAAGGCGGCTTCGTGTGTGGGCGTGAGCAGCCTGACAGCCCAGACTAGCCCAATCTCACCAGAGCTTGGAAGCTCCGCAAGGTCGGTACTTGGATGGGAGACCACCAAGGAAGAGAGGGGTTGCTGTCAACGTTCCCTCTAAGCTGTGGAGTCTTGTGAGCCAAAATTCTACGTGGTGAGCTCCTGGCATTAAAGTTGTGAGCCAGCAATTTGGCTACTGCGTAAATTAGTTTGCTCGGGAGCCCTCCTTCCTGAGCTAAGACAGAAATGTGCGAGCCGGAGGCTAAAAAACTGTGAGCTAGCTCAAAGTAACTGAGTTTAGAGGGAACACTGGCTGCTATTGCAGAGGAAGACAATGGCAAAGCACCCCTGTTTGTCGATTGCCTTGGAAACCCCATCGTTCCATGCGTTGATTCATGTACAAATGGTTGCAAAAGAGTCTATAATTTTTTTTTCTATTGTAAAGTTTAAGCTTAAAGTGACATACAAATGGCATCAAAAGCTACTCTTATCTATAATGTACCCCCAGTTTTACGTTTTGTTATGTGTTTCATGCATGTTTGTTCTCTTTGTGTGTTATAGAAAATAAATAAAAATCGATTAAAAACAAACAAACATCGTTCCTGGGACCGCCGTGAGTCAGTTGTGACTTCGTGGCTCACAATTATTATTTTTGTTATTGTCGAGGTTGGTGACCCTGTAGCCAGAGAACCGATCCGCGGATACAAACTGCGATGTGGGTGCAGTTTTATCCCAATGTAATTACCTTCCCCCAAAAAAGAATTCTAGGAACTGTAGATAGATCAAGACAGGTGGCCGTGTTAGTCTGTCTGTAGCAGGAGAAAAGAGCCAGAGTCCAGGAACACCGTCAAGACTTAACAAAATATGTGGCAACGGAGGCGCTTTCGTGAGTCACGGCTCACCCCTTCAGATAGGAATTGTCGTTTGGAAGGTGCTCAGAATTCTCAATGAAAGATTGTAAGGCAGTGC
Organism: Gekko gecko; assembly: GCA_029375565.1. Taxonomy (NCBI): domain Eukaryota; kingdom Metazoa; phylum Chordata; class Lepidosauria; order Squamata; family Gekkonidae; genus Gekko; species Gekko gecko. The sequence continues at coordinate 74,225,639 of JAPDNY010000012.1, read as the reverse complement.
TCTCCCCCCCAACGTAGATCAAGGAGGGGAAATGACCAATAGAGCCAAGGAAGTCAGTAGCATAGATTTGCTCCCAGACTGAAGTAAGAAAAGTTTGGCTGGGGGTGGAGGGGAGGGGGCTTGGCCTTCGGGAGCTTTTCTTCCGACCCCCAGCCGCTTAGTGATCAGTATCATCATGGGAGGGGGCTGTGGCACAGTGGTAGAGCATCTGCCTGCTTTGCAGAAGGTCCCAGGTTCAATCCCCAACATCTCCAGTTGAAAGGACCAGGCGGTAGGTGATGTGAAGGAAAGGTGATGTGAAAGGAAAAAAAACCCTCACGTTACCCCCACCACTCTGAAAACAAAACAGAAAACAGTTGGTGCAGAATGGGGAGGGACTGTGGCTCAGGGGTGGAGCATGTGCTTGGCATGCAGGTCCCAGGTTCAATCCCCAGCATCTCCAGTTTAAAAGGACCAGGCAGGAGATGATGTGAAAGACCTCCGCCTGAGAACTGCAAAGAGGGGCTGTGGCTCAGTGGAAGAGCCTCTGCTTGGCATGCAGAAGGTCCCAGGTTCAATCCCCGGCATCTCCAGTTTAAAAGGACCAGGCAACAGGTGATGCGAAAGACCTCTGCCTGAGACCCTGGAGAGCTGTCAAGAGGGGCTGTGGCTCAGTGGAAGAGCCTCTGCTCGGCATGCAGAAGGTCCCAGGTTCAATCCCCGGCATCTCCAGTTTAAAAGGACCAGGCAGGAGGTGATGTGAAAGACCTCTTGTCTGTGACCCTGGAGAGCCGCTGCCAGTCTGAGTAGACAATATGGACCTTGATGGACTGAGGCTCTGTTTCAGTATAAAGCAGTTTCATTTATCATGGGAGGGGCCGTGGCTCAGTGGTAGAGCCTCTGCTTGGCATGTAGAAGGTCCCAGGTTCAATCCCCGGCATCACCAGTTAGAAAGGACCAGGTAGTAGGTGAGCGGAAAGACCTCACCCTGGGAACTGCTGCCTGTCTGAGCGGCCAATACTGACTTTGATGGCCCAAGGGTCTGATTCAGGATAAGGCAGCTCCGTGTCTTCACCAATGCTCCCTCTAAGCTGTGGAGTCTTGTGAGCAGAAATCCTACTTTGTGAGCTACTGGCATTAAAGTTGTGAGCCAGCGATTTGGCTACTGCATAAATTAGGTTGCTCTGGAGCCATCCATCCTGAGCGAAAACAAAAATGTGTGAGCCGGAGGCTGAAAACCTGTGAGCTGGTCCCCGTACGCCTGAAAAAAATTGCCGAGCAGCTTGAGAGCCGTTGAGAGCCACAGAGTGGGAGGGAGGGCCATGTGGTGGAGCGCTGCTTCTTGTATCGGGCTGTGTGTCCTGGACGCTGGCTTGTTCTCCTCCCAGCACCCAAGAGCCCCGGCCGTTCATCTCCAAGCTTCCCAAAGCAGGTGGGGGGGCCCAGCTGGGCTCTCAGCTGAAAAATCTGCCTGCTCCGGTCAGGAGAGGTTTGGGAGAGGGGACGGCCCAAGTCAGCCCCAGCCGGTTCTTCCTTTGTGAAATCCCACGGCATTCTCTTCTCCCGCAGTGCCCCTTCATGGACGAGAGGATTCTGAGCCTGCACAGCAAAATCAAGAGTCAGATGCTGGAGTTCCCGGACCAGTGAGTACGCAAGGGAGCAGGTGCTTCTGTGTCCTGTACCTAGAGGGTTATCGTCACCTTGGTGCTTTGATGATAAAGCAGAAAAAAAGCTGGAAGGGAGGATTGCGGGGGAGGCAAGAGAGAGTATTGAGGCTCCCGGCATGTGGCTTCCTGGACGAGGTTCCCAAGAAATCATGCCTCCCGTGCTGAGGCCCAGATGCCATTTCATTTCATTTCGTTTCATTTAAAATGTCCCTGTGACACCTTTCTAAGGGCTGCGGTGGCTCAAGTGGTTAAGACGCTGAAGTGCAGACCGGAAGGTCGGTAGTGCAGCAGTTCGAGACCCAAGTGCCGCGTGACGGAGTGAGCTCCCGTCTCTGGCCCCAGCTCCTGCCAACCTAGCAGTTCGAAAACAAGAAATTGCAAGAAGATAAATAGGTACTGCTTTGGTGGGAAGGTAAGAGCGTTCCGTGCGCCTCGGCGTCTAGTCACACCGGCCACGTGACCACTAAAACGTCTTTGGACAGCGCTGGCTCTTCGGCTTGGAAACAGAGATGATCACCGCATTCCTAGAGTCGGATTCGACTGGCTCTCGAGCAGGGGAAACCTTTACCTTACCCATGCCACCTTTCTACTCAAACAGGGTCCCAAAAGCAGGGGACATTAAAACATTTCGGCACTGCAATAGCATTTCGAATAAAGTCTGTACATATAAAATATAACCTATTTAATGAACATGTGGGGGGAAAACCCTTATTTAACAAACAGCTCAACCAAGGAGGAGGGCCAGTAACATTTTATTTTGTTTTATTGGATTTGTATCCCATCCTCCCCACATAGCGAGCTCAGGGCGGGTTCCCTCAGGTGTCATAAAGGTAAAGGTAAAGGTTCCCTTGCTCGAAAGCCAGTCGAATCCGACTCTAGGGTTGCGGTGCTCATCTCCGTTTCAAAGCCGAAGAGCCAGCGCTGTCCGAAGACGTTTCCGTGGTCATGTGGCCAGCATGACTAAACACCAAGGCGCAGGGAACGCTGTTACCTTCCCACCGAAGTGGTACCTCTTTATCTACTTGCAATTTCTTGCTTTCGAATTGCTAGGTTGGCAGGAGCTGGAACTAGAGACAGGAACTCACTCCGTCATGCGGCACTCTCGGGTCTCGAACTGCTGAACTACTGACCTTCCACAGCCTGCAGTTCAATGTCTTAACCATTTGAGCCACCGCAGCTCCTTCAGGTGTCATATGCAATAATTAAAAACAGTTAACATGCATCAGATAAAATACACTGTAGTTTCTATATGAGGCCGTGGTGGCTCAGAGGTTAAGACACTGAGCTGCAGACCGGAAGGTCGGTTGTTCGGCAGTTCAAGACCCGAGTGCCACGTGACGGAGTGAGCTCCCATCTCTGGCCCCAGCTCCTGCCAACCTAATAGTTTGAAAGCAAGATATTGCAAGTAGATAAATAGGGACCGCTTCGGTGGGAAGGGAACAGTGTTCCGTGCGCCTCGGCATTTCGTCAATGCCGGCCACGTGACCACAGAGAAGTCTTCAGACAGCGCTGGCTCTTTGGCTTGGAAACAGAGATAAGCACTGCCCCCTAGAGTTGGATTCGACTGGCTTTCGAGCACGGGAAACCTTTACCTTTCGTTTCTATATATCCCATCAGAGCCTCAACAGATGTAACCTGTCACAACTGGATTCCAGATATTACTCAGATCTGATCCAGCAAAGGGGAGGTCCAATACATATATATAAAAAGGAGGACGCCCACTGCCTCAACGAAAAGCCTGATGGAAGTGCTCCATCTTGCAGGCCCTGTGGAGCTGTAACAGGTCCCCCAGGGCCCCGATCTTATATGGGAGCTCATTCCACCAGGTAGGGGCCAGGCCCAAAAAGCCCTGGCATTAGTTGAGGTAAGACGGATGTCCCTGGGGCTGGAGATGTTGATTAGCAGATTGTAACGCTCTTTGGGGCTCATAAAGGGAGAGGCAGTCTCACATTATTGGGGTTAGAAAAAGAAGACGAGATTGGATTTATACCCTGCCCTTCACTACCCAAGGGAGTCTCAGAGCGGCTTACAAACTCATTTCCCTTCCCCTCCCCACAACAGACACCCTGTGAGGTAGGTGGGGCTGAGAGAGCTCTGACAGAAACTGCTCTTTTTCAAGAACAGCTCTGACAGAACTATGGCTTGCCCAAGGTCATCCAGCAGCTGCGAGTGGAGGAGTGGGGAATCAAACCCGGTTCTCCCGGATTAGAGTCCGCGCACTTAACCACTACACCAAACTGGTACACCAAAGAAAACAAAAAGGTCTTCACCCACTGGTGAAAGACAGTGATAGAAGGGGGCAGGTGAATCTCCCCGAAGAAGGAACTCCATAAATTTGGTGACGTGACCAAGAATGCCCTTTCTCAGATTGCCACCCGTCGAGCCTCAGACAGTGGGGGGCGCGTGAAGCAGGGCCTCTGAAGATGACCAGAGCGGATGGGTAGGGTCATATTTTGGCTTCCCTGGTCAAGTAGAGCCATGTTCTCATTCACATTTGGGGGAAGGGAGAGAGGCCTAGACGTCATCGCCAGCACCGCAGCAACGTCACTTCTGCCAGTTGCTGGAAGTGATGTCACCACGTCACAGAATCATAGAATCACAGAGTTGGAAGGGGCCATCTAGTCCAAACCCCCTCCTTAGGGCAGGATCAGCCTAGAGTATTGCCAGCGTTGCTCTGGTATTTGGGCAAAAGCTCTGTGGTAAAAATGGCTTCCACCAGAGAGTTCTTGCCCAAACACAAGAATGTCGCTGCAACATCCAACAATGCGATGATGTCACTTCCAGTATGCTCTGGAAGTGATGTCACTGCATTGCCAGCGAAATCAGCCTCAGCCTGCCTCCCCTGCTGATAAGTCTCCCCACCAGCCAGCTAATCGGTGGTGGGGCCTGGGGGCAAGGGGGTCTTTTGTACCCAGCAGGGGGCTATGTGGTGGGGGGGACAACTAAATAATCTTCCAGAATGGGACCAGAGGAAGCTCAAGTCTCTGTGGTTCAGAGCTGGAGAATGTTTGAATCCCACAATCCCTGGGAATGAGCCTGGCACCATGTCAGCCAGAATTGCCATCCTTTGACTAGTGGCAGCCTTAGAACATAAGAACATAAGAGAAACCAATGTTGGATCAGGCCAATGGCCCATCCAGTCCAACACTCTGTGTCACACAATGGCCAGAAATACCAGGTGCCATCAGGAGGTCCATTAGTGGGGCCAAGACACTAGAAGCCCACCCACTGTTGACCCCCCTCAAGCACCAAGAAAACAGAGCATCATTTGCCCCAGAGTTCCTCTCTATACCTTGTGGCTAATAGCCACTGATGGACCTCTGCTCCATATGTTTATCTAATTCCCTCTTGAAGCCGTCCATGCTTGTAGCCGCCAACACCTCCTGTGGCAGTGAATTCCATGTGTTAATCACTCTCTGGGTGAAGAAGTACTTCCCTTTATCCGTTCTAACCCCGACTGCTCAGCAATTTCATGGAGTGCCCACGAGTTCTTGTATTTTGAGAAAGGGAGAAAAGTACCTCTTTCTCTACCTGCTCTATACCATGCATAATCTTATAAACCTCGATCATGTCACCCCTCAGCTGTCGTTTCTCCAAGCTAAAGAGCCCTGGGCACCTCACCCTTTCCTCATAGGGAAAGTTCTCCAACCGTGTTCCCTTGCCTGGACCGGTGAGATTTCACCAGGGAGTTGCCCACAAGTTTTCGAGCCTATCTTTGCCCAAGGGCTGGAAACTTTTGCGTCTTTCTCTTTAAACGGGAGGGGAGGGTCTGTGGCTCAGGGGAAGAGCCTCTGCTTGGCATGCAGAAGGTCCCAGGTTCAGTCCCCAATATTTCCAGTTCAAGATCAGGTAGTAGGTAACATGAAAGAGACCTGCCTGAGATTTTCAAGGAACTGAAACCATTTCATTTGCTCACAGACCGTTCTGTCAGGTTTACTTTCGGCTCATTTTAATTTTGCTTCCTCCCTAAGGCCAGATATTTCGGACGAGCTTAAAGATCTGATAATACAGATGCTGGACAAAACCCCCGAATCCAGGATCACAGTCCCAGAAATTAAGGTATCTCACGTTAAATGCCAAAAGTCTTGTGAGGTATGGTTTGCTTAACTTCTTTTACAGGAGTGCCTTATTTTGCTTGGCTTTCTCTGGTGTTCCCGGTGGCGCTTGTCTGTTTTAACGGCACCCTGTGCTTTGTTGGACGTTTCAGTTTTATCTGTTCCGCTTCACATACGATTACAAGGATGATCCCTGCTGGATCATGCAGAAGATCCACCTGATATAACTGGCATGCTGGCAGTTGTCTGTTATCTGTTACACAGGTAGACTGCTCCCTAACATGGAAGTTACATTCCTATCTATCATGGCCAATAAGAACATCCCTGCTAGGTCAGACTGATCAGAGCCAATTTGGTGTAGTGGTTAGGAGCACGGATTCTAACCTGGGAGAGCCGGGTTTGATTCGCCACTCTTCCGCATGCAGCTGCTGGTGTAAACATGGTCAGTCACAGTTCTCTCAGAACTGTTCTCTCAAGAGCAGTTCTCTCAGAACTCTCTCAGCCCCACCTACCTCACAGGCAATGCTCCCTGTAAGCTGTGGAGTCTTGTGAGCAAAAATTCTACTTTGCAAGCTACTGGCACTAAAGTTGTGAGCGAGCGATTTGGCCGCTGCATAAATTAGTTTGTTCCGGAGCCATCCTTTCTGAGCTAAGATGAAAACGTGTGAGCCAGAGGCTAAAAAGTGTGAGCTGCTAACCCACACTAACTCAACATAGAGGGAACACTGCTCACAGGGTGTCTGTTGTGGGGAGGGGAAGGGAAAGGAGATTGTAAGCCGCTCTGAGACTCCTTTGGGTAGTGAAGGGCGGGGTATAAATCCAGTCTCCTCCTCCTCCTCCTCCTCTTCTTCTTCGTCTTCTTCTTCCTCCTCCTCCTCTTCTTCTTCTCTCATGAGCAGTTTCTGTCAGAGCTCTCTCAGCCCCACCTTGCCTCACAGGGTGTCTGTTGTGGGGAGGGGAAGGGAAAGGAAAGGAGATTGTAAGCCGCTCTGAGACTCCTTTGGGTAGTGAAGGGCGGGGTATAAATCCAATCTCTTCTTCTTCTACCTCACAGGGTGTCTGTTGTGGGGAGGGGAAGGGAAAGGAGATTGTAAGCCGCTCTGAGACTCCTTTGGGTAGTGAAGGGCGGGGTATAAATCCAATCTCCTCCTCCTCCTCCTCCTCTTCTTCCTCTTCTTCTTCCTCCTCTTCTTCTTCTTCTTTTCTCATGAGCAGTTTCTGTCAGAGCTCTCTCAGCCCCACGTTGCCTCACAGGGTGTCTGTTGTGGGGAGGGGAAGGGAAAGGAAAGGAGTTTGTAAGCCGCTCTGAGACTCCTTTGGGTAATGAAGGGCGGGGTATAAATCCAATCTCTTCTTCCTAACTCCTGTTTCCTACACTGTCCAGCCAGATATGCCATATTTTGCATGCTTTTTGTGTGTGTGTGTGTGTGTGTGTGTGTATTTACTGGGCTCTGATAAGTCGGGTTTACTGCATTCTCCATTGAGAAAAAGAAGCCATGAAAAAGCAATCCATAGTTTTGATTTTTCCGTGTAAGGTGCACCCTTGGGTGACCAAGAACGGAGTAGAGCCGTTGCCGACCGAAGACGAGAACTGCACGCTCGTGGAGGTGACAGAGGAAGAGGTGGAGAATTCGGTGAAACACATCCCGAGCTTGGCCACGGTGGTGAGTGAGAGGCGGGGAGCTGCGCCGGGTAGGAGGACCGGTCTGGATTCCTCCTGCAGGGAGTTTCAAGGGAAGGCCCGCCACAGCCTCTCTTTAAATATCCCTTTCAGTCCTTTTGTTTATTTTAATAGTCACCTTTCCTCCTCAGGGAGCTCAAGGGGGCTTATCGTATAAATAAAACGACACAGAGAACATAAAAACACATCAGACCCAAATATAAAATCACAGATTAGGACTGCTTTAATCAAATTCAGTCCTAAATAAAACTGTTCTGACAGTTCCCGGAAAACCTTGCAGTTTGGCAGAGGAGCTGTTGGACGTCTGTGTCCAAGAACCATTCCGCGTGGGCGTGCAGAATAAGATGGACTGTACCACTTTGGCATGGGGGGAGCACATATTCTTGAATGATTTAAGAACATCAGAAGAGCCCTGCTGGATCGGACCAGTGAGGGTCCATCTAGTCCAGCATCCTGTCTCACACAGCGGCCAGCCAGTTCCTCTGGACAGCCAACAACAGGGCACGGAGGCCAAGGCCTTCCCCCAACAAGAGCCCTGCTGGATCAGACCAGTGAGGGTCCATCTAGTGCAGCCTCCTGCCTCACACAGTGGCCAGCCAGTTCCTTTGGAGGGCCAACAACAGGGCATAATGGCCAAGGCCTTCCCCTGACAAGAACCTAAAAAGAGCCCTGCTGGATCAGACCAGTGAGGGTCCGTCTAGTCCAGCCTCCTGTCTCACATAGAGGCCAACCAGTTCCTCTGGAGAGCCAACAACAGGGCAGAGAGGCCGAGGCCTTCCCCTGATGTTGCCTCCTGGCTCTGGGATTCAGAGGATTAGTGCCTCCGAATGTGGAGGTTCCCGTCAGTCACCATGGCTAGTAGCCATTGACAGACTTATCCTTCATGCATCTGTCTAATCCCCTTCAAAAGCTGTTTATCCCTGTGGCCATCACTACATCCTCTGGCAGCAAATTCCACATTTTAATCCCTCTCTGCGTAAAGTAGTCTTTCCTTTTGTCCATCCTGAACCTACTGCCCATCAGCTTCATTGGATGCCCTCGAGTTCTAGTATTATTGGAGAGAGGCTCCCTTGGCTCTGCTATTTGTGTGGTCTTCTGCCCTTGACAGTCTCCCCGCATGCAGTAAATGAGCCCATCAGGGAGAAGTTTTGGGTGACCCCTCTCCCCTACTTGTGGTAGTGGTGGGAGGAATGGTCGTACCAGCAAGACAGTGGATATTTTCTGTAGCAGCTTTATGGCTTTGCAACTATAAAGCATTACCTTGTTGGCATTCTATTGAAGGCTGAAGATGGGGATGGGGTGTGTGTTAAGTCATAGGTGGTTGGCCATTGCCTGCCTCTGTGTAGGAACCCTGGACTTTCTTGGCGGTCTCCCATCCAAGGACTAAGCAGGGTCGACCCTGCTTAGCTTCTGAACAAAGGATGAGATCAGTCTAGCCTGCGCCATCCAGGACAGGATGTTGACTGAGGCTTTAAGCAGTTTTCTGCTCTGTAATTCTTTTTACGCTGATTCTCATGTTTTACTGTTTTACTGATGTTGGTTTTATGACACTAGGGGAATAAGGAGCTGGCTGATGGCTTTAGGTAAAGGTAAAAGTTTCCCTTGCTCGAAAGACAGTCGAGTCTGACTCTAGGGATGCGGTATTCATCTCTGCTTCCAAGCTGAAGAGCCAGCGCTGTCCGAAGATGTGTAATGTGGCTGGTATGACTAGATGCCGAGGTGCACGGAATGTGGTTACCTTCCCACTGAAGCAGTACCTGTTTATCTACTTGCAGTTTCTTACTTTCGAACTGCTAGGCTGGCAGGAGCTGGGGCCAGAGACGGGAGCTCATTCTGTCATGTGGCACTCGGGTCTTGAACTGCTGCACTACCGACCTTCTAGTCTGCAGTTCAGTGTCTTAACCACTGAGCCACCGCAGCCCTGGCAGATGGCTTTAGGTAAAAGTAAAGGTTTCCCTTGCTTGAAAGGATGCAGTGCTCATCTCTGTTTCCAAGCCAAAGAGCCAGCGCTGTCCGAAGACGTTTCCGTGGTCATGTGGCCGACATGACTTACTGACTGTCAAACTGTGTCTTCTTTTCTTCCTTCTTTCTTTCCTTCCTTCCTTCGTCAGATTTATACCCCGCTCTCCCAGCCGAAGCCAGCTCAGGGTGGCTTACATAAAAGAATAAAAACACATCAGTAACAATTCAAACAATCCTAAAATCATCTAAAAACAGTCTGACGTTATAAGGCGCTATAAACATTAAGTGATACTAATAGTAATTTACTATTGGGTTTCCAATGTGTTGCTGTCTGCCCTGAGGGTCCATTGAGGGAAGAAAGGGGAATAAACCAGCCGCAGACGATGTGCGGGGAGCTTTCAATACGCATGTGCAGAAATTATTGCCACAATGGTGGGGTTTTGTCTCTGGTTCTGAAAGACCAGTCCCAACGGGTCGGATCCCACAGACCTATTTAGCTAGCAGCGGTACTTTCCCCCTCAGGCGAGAGAGCTTTTTTGCATCGGAGGAAATCACCACAGGATTGAAACGGCTCCGTCAGAACCAGCCCAGAGTGCTTCGGTCTTGATCTAATAAGGCCTGAATAAGTTTGAATCAAAAAACTACCCGAGAGCTTCCTTCCCGTTTCTCGGTCAGACTCGCTGGGGGCCCCGATCGGATGGCGAGGAGGCATTAGAATGTTTTCGATCCATAAAAATCAAGGGCAGATGCTGAGAAAAAGGTGTTGCTTCAGGCAGAATTTGCTAAGTCCTTTTGTCCCCCGGAGAAGAAGCCCCGGTGGTCCTTCCCGATTCTCCCCACATGTCAATTTTGTCTTTCAGATCCTGGTGAAGTCAATGATCAGGAAAAGATCTTTTGGGAACCCATTTGAGGGGAGCAGAAGAGACGAGAGATCCTTGTCTGCGCCGGGGAGTTTGTTGACGTAAGTGTCTCTAACACAGCCCCTGAGGCTGTGGGGTCGAACAGTCGCTTCTAAACCGGCTTGTGGAGAACCCGGGCTGCCTTACTGACCATTTTCCCCTCAAAAAAGACTGCTTGAGAGAGGTCCAGGCAATGCTTTCTCTAAGCTGTGGAGTCTTGGTGAGCAAACATTCTACCTTGTGAGCTACTGGCATTAAAGTTTTGAGCGAGCGAATTGGCGACTGCATAATTTAGTTTGCTCTGGAGCCATCCTTCTGGGCTGAGACAAAAATGTGTGAGCCAGAGGCTAAAAAACTGTGAGCTATTGAAGGCTGAAGATGGGGATGGGGAACACTGGTCCAGGGTTTGGTCTGAAGACACTGGATCCAGCCACCTTGCTGAAGCTAAGCAAGTGACTTGTTCTCCACTGCTTCAGAAGGCAATGCCAGCTCTAAGAGGCTTGAGTTACAGGTGTCCAAACGAGAGGGGGAAAAGACGAGTGTCACAGGAGTCCCAAATATGCAAATTCCACTAGTAGAGAACACCATCAAAGATTGCCCAAACAATATGTTAAACAATTATGAAGTTGGTGGTGTCACAACCAATGTTCCGTCTAAACTGTGGAGGCTTGCAAGCAAAAATTCTCCTTTGTGAGCTCCTGGCATTAAAGTTGTGAGCGAGCGATTTGGCTGCTGCATAAATAAGTTTGCTCTGGACCCATCCTTCCCGAGCCGAGATGAAAATGTGTGAGCCAGAGGCTAAAAAACTGTGAGCTAGTTCACACTAACTCAGCTTAGAGGGAACACTGGTCACAACAACGACATTAGTGCATGCTGTAACTATAATAAGGCATAAGATACAATACGATTCACTTCTTACACTATGAACCTTGTGGTCTGTTGAAATTGCTGAAATCAAGTTCCACCTACACAGCCGGCAAACTGAAGAAGTCGAAAGAAACGCATCTTCCAAGTATCTAGAACGGGCGTCTTTGCAAAGGCTGTTTGGAAAATGTTATGACTTTATGGATTCCTCCTATCAAGTTAAACTGACTGCATGGACTTTATGTCTTATCTTCAGAGGAGGAAATATTGTATCTTATGCCTTATTATAGTTACAGTATGCATTAATGTCGTTGTTGTGACACCACCAACTTCATAATTGTTTAATATATTGTTTTGGCAATCTTTGATGGTGTTTTCTACTAGTGGAATCTGCATATTTGATTTACAGGTTTGGCTGTAGCTCAGTGGCGGAGCGTCTGCTTGGTGTGCAGAAGGTCCCAGGTTCAATCCCCGGCATCTCCAGTTGAAAGGACCAGGCAGCAGGTGATGTGAAAGACCTCCGCCTGAGACCCTGGAGAGCCACTACCAGTCTGAGTAGACAATACTGACCCAGGTGGACCAAGGGTCTGTTTCAATGTAAGGCAGCATCGCAGAACGGGAAGGGCCCATGGCTCAGTGGTAGATCGTCTGCTTAACATGCAGAAGGTTCCAGGTTCAATCCCCGGCTTCTCCATTTGAAAGGACCAGGCAGCAGGTGATGTGAAAGACCTCCACCCAAGACCCTGGAGAGCCACTACCAGTCTGAGCAGACAATACTGTGACCCAGTTGGAGCAGTGGTCTGATCCAGTAAAGGGCAGCTTCATGTGTGTGAGGTTAGGTTTTGGTTGAGTGTTAGGAGAAACTTCCTAATGGTGGGAGTGGTCCCACAATGGAGCATGGCGGGGTTTTCCCTTGCTGCAGGTCTCGGAGCCGAGGCTGTATAACCACTTGTTGTGGATGTGCTAACAAAATTTCCTGCATTGAATAGAGGGTGAGGCTAAATGGCCTCTAGGACCCCTTCAGACTATGAGTGGTTTAGGTCTCGTTAATGCTGGGTGGGAGAGCCCTTTGGGATCTTGTGCACGCTGCCTTGACTATTGGTCAATGCTCCCTCTAAGCTGTGGAGTCTTGTGAGCAAAGATTCTACTTTGTGAGCTACTGGCATTAAAGTTGTGAGCATGCAATTTGGGCTGCTGCATAAATCGGTTTGCTCTGGAGCCACCCTTCCTGAGCGAAGGAAAAATGTGTGAACCAGAGGCTAGAAAACTGTGAGCTAGCTCACACTATCTCAGCTTAGAGGGAACACTGCTATTGGTGATGGAAGAAAGGCGGGATATAAGTATAAATAAGTAAATATTAGCCAGAAAACATGAGTGGATGAAGTTGACAGCGGAGCGGGGATGAGAGTGAAAACCGAGCCGTGGAAGAGAAGAGTAAGCAGCTTGCTTTGACCAAGTCTTCTTGTGTGTCGGCAGCTGCAGGTGGGCGTTGGGTATATGCTGGGCCTCCCCTCTGGGAAGGGAAGACAGCAAAGCCACAACCAGCTTCGGCAGCACAATCTGTGCATGGACAGGGAGAGAGCCACGGAGCACGTCCCAGAATTCTTTGCAGCGTGCATGGATTCTGTGCTAGGGGCACACCTGTCCTTCAGCAGGGAAGGGTTTTAAGTGTTGGCAAATCTCTGGGGTAGGAAGGTGGCTTCTGCTGAGGGCTGAAAAGACATGCTAATGTTTTCTGAAGAGTATCTGGGTAGTAAATATACCAAGGAGTCCAGTGGTACCTTAACGACTGAGAGATTTTTATTCTGGCATAAACTTCTGTGGACTAGAGACCATTTTAGATACATACGGTGACATCTGATAGGCTAGGGCAGGGGTGGCTGGATGTGCTCAGTGTAAGAGCCACATAGAATAAACGTCAGATGTTTGAGAGCCGCAAGATATAAACAAACATTACACACATTTTTATTTTTAAAATGTGCACATTTGCTTTTTGTTAACATTGAATAAGACTGCCAAAAATAAAAACAGAAGGGGGTAAAAACAGATATCGATATGACTTTTATTTGTTCAATGATATTTATTTGTTTGCTAATGATATTAATCTGTCTAAGACAGAGGGAAAAAGAGAGAGGTGGAAAGAAAGAGAGAGAGAGAAAGAGAGAGGTGGAAAGAAAGAGAGAGAGAAAGAGAGGTGGAAAGAAAGAGAGAGAGAGAAGCAAAGAAAGCAAATAGATGGGAGGGAGAAAAAGCATGCCTCCCCTTCACTTCCCCAGCTGCCCTGCCGGGAGCCGCACAATATGTGTGAAAGAGCCTCATGTGGCTCCCAAGCCACATTTTGGCCACCCCTGGACTAGGGGCCCACAACCTTTTTGAGCTGCTGCGGTTTACCTTCGCTCACACACTGAAGATCCTTGTGCGCTGGAAACAATGTTTTTAAAAGTTTGCACAGCCAATCAAGTCTCCAGTGGCCAACCAGAAGCCTTGCTGGGCAAAAGCCCCGCCTTGCCCCACCCACTTTTCTAAAAACATTTGGCAGGGGGCCAAGAAAGAATCTTGCTGGATCAGACCAGGTAGGATCCATCTAGTCCAGCCTCCTGTCTCACACAGTGGCCAACCAGTTCCTCTGGAGGGCCAACAGCAGGGCAAAGAAGCCAAGGCCTTCCCCTGACAAGAACCTAAAAAGAGCCCTGCTGGATCAGACCAGGCGGGGTCCATCTAATCCAGCCTCCTGTCTCACACAGTGGCCAACCAGTTCCTCTAGGTGGCCAACAACAGGGCAGAGAGGTCAAGGCCTTCCCCTGACAAGAACCTAAAAAGAGCCCTGCTGGATCAGACCAGGCAGGGTCCATCTAGTCCAGCCTCACACAGGGGCCAACCAGTTACTATGGGTGGCCAACAACAGGGCAGAGAGGCCTCGGCCTTCCCCTGACAAGAACCTACAAAGAGCCCTGCTGGATCAGACCAGGAGGGGTCCATCTAGTCCAGCCTCCTGTCTCACACAGGGGCCAACCAGTTCCTCTGGAGAGCCAACAACAGGGCAGGGCAGAGAGGCCGAGGCCTTTCCCTGAGGTTGCCCTCCTGGCGCTGGGATTCAGAGGAGGACTGCCTCTGAACGTGGAGGTCCCCCTCAGTCACCGTGGCTAGTAGCCATTGGCAGACTTACCCTCTCTGAATCTGTCTAATCCTCTTTTAAAGCTGCTTATTCCTGTTTATTCCCTCACTCCATCCTCCGGCAGCAAATTCCACATTTTAATCATTCTTTGTATAAAGTAGTCGTTCCTTTTTGTCCAGCCTGAACCGACTGCCCAACAGCTTCATTGGATGCCCTCGAGTTCTAGTCTTTTGGGAGAGGGAGGAAAAACTCTTCTTTGCCAACTCTCTCCACCCCGTGCATTATTTTATAAGCCTCTATCACTTTGTTGTTCCCCCCAGGTCTTCTCTTTTCTAAACTGAAAAATCCCAGACACTTCTCTAGCCATCTTGGTTGCCCTCCTCGGCACTTTCCCAGCTCTGCAGCGTCCCTTTTGCAATACGGTGCCCAGAACTGTATACAATATTCCAAGTGAGGCCACACCATAGCTCTGTACAGGGGCATGGCAATATTGTCCACTTTTCCAGCACAACATTACACTAGCAGACCATTTATCTTTAAAAAATCATGTAAGGTCTCAGAGAGTATCTGGACACATAAAGGTAAAGGTTTCCCTTGCTCGAAAGCCAGTTGAATCTGACTCTTAAAGTCGCGGTGCTCATCTCCATTTCAAAGCCGAAGAGCCAGCACTGTCCGAAGATGTTTCTGTGGTCATGTGGCCGGCATGACTAGACGCTGTTACCTTCCCACCAAAGTGGTGCCTATTTATCTACTTGCAATTTCTTGCTTTCAAATTGCTAGGTTGGCAGGAGCTGGAACCAGAGATGGGAGCTCACTCCGTCATGTGGCACTCGGGTCTCGAACTGCTGAACTACCAGTCTTCCAGCCTGCAGTTCAGCATCTTAACCACTCGAGCCACCACAGCTCCTCCTGACATATACAAAATAGTAAAAAGCCCAGGAGCACCTTTAAGACTAACAAACTTTATTGTAGCATAAGCTTTCAAGACACACAGCTCTCTTTGTCAGATGCATCTGAGGAAGAGAGTTGTGTTTCTCGATTGCTTATGCTGCAATATAGTTTGTCAGTCTCAAAGGTGCTACTGGGCTTTTTTACAATTTTGCAGCAACGGACGAACACAGCTAACTCCTCTGGGTCTTGAAATACGCAGGCCGCTTTAGGGTCACAGTGAAAGTATCAAGAAGCAGGGCCGACAGCTGTCACTCAGGTCTGTGTCTGTTCTCCATCACCGTCCTCCAAAGTCCAGACTCAGTGACCAGGGAACTCGGATGATGTGAACAGAACAGAATGAATCATTTTCCTAATCAGTTTCTAAAGAGCTGAGCTGACAAAGAAGAAAGTCAGTAATAGCAGGAGAGTTTGGGAACGCTGCCAGCTTTCCCCTTGGCCCTCCCACCCCCGTGGTTTAGAAACCTGCTGCTTTGTTTGTTTTCTATGAAAGGTTAATTTGTTTAAGCAGTGAACATAAGAACATAAGACAAGGCAATGTTGAATCAGGCCAATGGCCCATCTAGTCCAACACTCTGTCACACAGTGGCCAGAAATACCAGGGGCCATCAGGAGGTCCAGCAGTTGGGCCAGGACACTAGAAGCCCTCCCACTGCTGCCCCCCCAAGCACCAAGAAGACAGAGCATCACTTGCCCCAGAGTTCCTCTCTATACCTTGTGGTTAATAACCAGTGATGGGCCTCTGCTCCATATGTTTATCTAATTCCCTCTTGAAACTGTGTATGCTTGTAGCTGCCACCACCTCCTGTGGCAGTGAATTCCATATGTTAATCACTTTTTGGGTGAAGAAATGCCAAATCCTAAAGCCAGGAGCGAAGCCTGGAGGCACATGGACTACATATAAGGTCCTGTTTGCAGTTCTGTTGCTTTGTTTTGTAGTTGCGTTGTTTGAACCAGGGCTCTTTTTGTAGCAGGAACTCCTTTGCATATCAGGCGACACACCCCTAACGTAGCCAGTCCTCCAAGAGCTTCAGGGGGTGTGCCGCTTAATACGCAAAGGAGTTTCTGCTACAAAAAAGAGCCCTGGTTTGAACCTCATCCAAAAAGGTGCTTCTGCATCGTTGGGTCTTGCACCCAGCGGTGGCCGACTCCGTCCGATTTCTTTTTTCCGTGCGTGTGTTCTCACGTCCGCTTCCTCCGTCTTCCTCCCCCTCCCTCCTGGCCTTTCCCCTACAACTTCAGCAAAAACAAATCGGGGAATGTGAAGTATTACTTCAGTCAAAGGTAAAGTTTGCGATTGCCTCACGATTCCAACCTCCCTCCCTGTCTGTCTGTGACGCGATGAGTTTGGGACCAAAACCCTCCCTCGCTGCATGGGAAGGAATAGCATGGTGCCCGCTTCGGCTACTACGTGGAATGCTCAGCTCTTGGGTTTCCCTGCCCCTAAAACGTGTGGCATGATCCCTCCCCCCCTTTTTTTTAAAACAGTAATGCAGTTGCAAAAACTGATTGGGTCGAGGGGGCCTCAATCTTTGCCTGTTTCTGTGTAATGCAGTTGGGAAATACTGCCTGCAAGACAAAATCCCCCCCCCCAGGCTCCGCCGCACGCACGGAGCACGTTAAGCTTCATCGACAGGGCTCCCTTGTGCATATCGAACACGTTGCCCTGATATTTCAGGCTGCGGCATCACAAAACTGCTTGCATGGACCTCCACGTTCCATCATGGAGACTCCCTGGCACATTGGAGCCATCGGAAGGGTGCCGACGATGGCAGAGATGTGTTAAGAGTAGACGTAGCGACCTCCCCCCCCCATTCACCTTGGGAGCAGAAAAAGCTCCCGTTTCAACACGCGTTTCCTTTCTCCTTCAAAGCAGGAAGCAAGGCAGCGAAGACAACCTGAAGCTTAGCAGCGACCTGCCGGATGTGGAGGAAGATGAGCTGCTTTCTTGAAACGGGCCCGTTGGTTTCGGATGTGCCATCTGTTCCCTGCTCCCTTTGCGACGCATGCAAACCTGTGAGGGGGAGGACACTCCGGAGCGCCGGCAGAACCAACCAGCTTTCTGCGACGCGGCGTGCCGAGCTTTTTAATAACAGCATGCTGTAAAAATCTGACTGTCCGTTTGTCAGTAACTCTGTTCTCTGGAGGGTGTCAGATGTCGAACTGGAGAAACGGCAAGCAGGCCTGGGACCACTGGCCATTTTACAGATGGAACAACGGGATGGTTTATCAGTCTGGCTTTACAAAATAGCAAACGAGTGAAACCGCCTTTCAAAAAAAATGGGGGGGGGCGGTTAGGGGCAAAGAGTCTCAACAGCCAAGTTTTCAGGCCAAATATTTCAGCGCCTACCATTCTCGTTTTCAGCGAAAAGTGGACAAATCTACGTATGACATTCTGTGCCAAGTAGAGTGTCTGAAACTTGCCAGTAATGTACATCTCTTTCTTGCTTTGGTGTTTTCTCCCCCTTTTTTTTGTATTGACACTTTTTATTGCATGAAAAACAGAACACACAAACAAGTAGGCCTTTGCCTTCGATGTGCCGATCCTTTTATGACTTTTGACAGCAGCCGGGCTTGGTTCCACCGAGTGCCAGACCTGGCCTTTGTCGAGATTATACCATCAGTGTGGCTTGCTGGATTCTGACCATTCCAAACGTGCAATGTCTCTTTTTTTCTCCCCGCCAAAAGGGCTTGAAACTACCAGAATCCTTGGGAGTGCCGGACTTCGACGTGATTGTACTCTAAGCACAAAGTGAGATGGGCACAGGGCTGGCGAGAAAAGAAATTCTGTCCAGCGTAGGAAAGCACTAACCAAACTGTACTGCTGGGAATCTTACTTGATCAGTGTCTATATGGGTATGTTCGAAATTCAGGGTTTTTACAACAAACAATCCAACACTTCCTGCCGCGTTACACAATTTAATACGTTTTGAAGAATAACCAACGCCCAGCTCCTGCCGTTTTTGCTACAAGGGACTTTAGTGGAAATCACATATAGGTTTTGCTGCCTGTCAATATTCCGATCAGCTCGTACACAGAATTAGCTGCTTTCTGGCTTTTTTTAATCCTAAAGCCGCATTTCTTTTCGACCTGTACCACGGTCTGTGTAGTCTTGCATCCTCATAACTGCTAGCTGAATACTCTCTCAATCAGTTATCTGGGATCAGGAGATAAAATGCCAAACTTCGTATATAAACTTCATATCCTTATTCAGAGATGAGGGAGAGGGGGGTGTTTGCTGGACTGATTTTGCTGTGACAATAGGGGGTAACAGTATTTGAACTGGTTCCCCATGTTTAAACGGGGGGGGAGGTCCCAGCCTCCAAAAGTATATCTGGGAATCTCTTATCTGGGAATAAATACATGGGTAGAGCATGCCCCAAGGGAGATGTGTGTTATGAATTCTTGCTGCCCTCATTCACCCATTCCAAACTGGCACAGAATCAAGATGGGTAGCCATGTTAGTCTGTCTGTAGCAGTAAGGAAGAGCAAGGAGTCCAGCAGCACCTTAAAGCCTAACAAAATCTGTGGCAGGGTAGGAGGATTTGTGAGTCACTGCTGTGCCACAAATCTTGTTAGTCTTTAAGGTGCTTCTGGGCTCTTGCTTTTCTCTGAACTGGTAGTCGTGGAAGACTGTACCGTGTGGTATAGCTCCAACAGCCCTACTTCTACAGCATAAGTATCCCTTTTTCCCATTCCTTTCGGGCCACGGTACAACCAGAGGCATTTAGTCGTGACAGAGGCGGAATTCGTTCTGATGTCAGCAAGACACTTTGCTGTGGTTTGCTTGTAAATTTTTAAGCAGCAATTCTCTCTTGGGTGTCTTAACTGTGAAAGGGAAACACAGGCTCCTTTGAGAGCCCTGTGGTAGACTAATTGAGGGGAGAATATTAAAAACTCCAAACTCTTATTTAAATGCACATTTAAATGCACAAAGAAATAACCAGTTCAGCTGTAGCGCTTTTGGGGTTTTTTTGCAAATTAAGTCGTAGACCGGAATACAGTTAAAACACATTGGGGCTTTAAGAAGAGAACGGCTTTATTTCTGTCCCTCGGCCGGCTCCCATCACAGAAACAGAAATTAACCAGCTTTCAGTGTTTAGAGCAATTTGGATTGATGGCAAAAGGTTAGAACAAAACAAATGTGTTTTAATCATTGTAATTGTGTGGAGGGGGTCATATGGTTTTTAGTGAGCAATCTGCCCCTGAGCCCTCTGGAAATAAACATTACTCCTTTTTCAGACGTTTAAAGCTTTCTTGGGTTTGTTTTTTTTTGTTAATTCCAAAACCATACTCCATTATGGCTCTAAGTACTACTTTACGCTCTTTCTATGTATTTGCAATCAGGAATGCTGGACTTCTAAATGTGTCTTTTGTGTCTGAACTCCGCTACTAAATCAGCAGCTGGGCCAGTAGTAGCTTTTCCCCCCAGAGCTGTAGGATACTGCTGGTTTTACCATCAGCGACAAATGACCAAGACTTGTAAAGGTAAAGGTTTCCCTTGCTGGAAAGCCAGTTGAATCCGACTCTAGGGGGTGGTGCTCATTTCCGTTTCCAAGCCGAAGAGCCAGCACTGTCCAAAGACATCTCCAGGGTCATGTGGCTGGTGTGACTAGATGCCGAGGTGCACGGAACGCTTACCTTTCCGCTGAAGCAGTACCCATTTAGTTACTTGCAATTTCTTGCTTTCAAACTGCTAGGTTGGCAGGAGCTGGGACCAGATACAGGAGCTCACTCCGTCATGCGGCACTCGGGTCTGGAACTGCTGAACGACCAACCTTCCGGTCGGCAGTTCAGCATCTTAACCACTTGAGCCACTGCAGCAACCGTACCAAGGCTTGTACTTTACCCTGATTCTTTTGCACTCTCCATTCTCCTTTTATCAGGTGTCTAAAATGCAATGTACCTTTATCACTTTAAAACAAATTCAAGGGGAAATATGCTGGCTTTCTTTGCAGAGTGGTTTCTGTGTGCACACCAAAATGGGTCGTGGTCGGTTCTAATGCAAAGGGGTTTTTACTGTGTTAATCTGCATGCCTTAGATGGGGGGTCTGCAGTGCGGGGGCCTGCCAGCTGCTTTTAGGAAGTATGTGGGGCCAGGTGGGTCTCTTGCCTGTGCAATTAAAAAAAAATGTTCCTTTCACAGCAGCAGCCACCACAACCCAAGGATATACAGTATGTTACTGAAGTTAAGCTGTGGCAATCATTTTTGGGGGGCTGTCTCCACATCCTGTGGCAACTGTTTGGTTGCTGCGCCCACCGTACTGTCGGAATTCCAAGTGTCCCTGAAGTCTCAAAAAGGTTGGGGAGCTGCCTGGAGCTCTCAAACTCTGAATCAGGCGCCAGATATGGGCCTGTCCCCATCACGGGACATATTTGGGATGCTATTAATGATCAACAGATCAGCCCTGATCTGCCAAGTGGCTTAAAAGTAAAGGTTTCCCTTGCTTGAAAGCTAGTCGAATCTGATTGTAGTGGGCGGTGCTTATCTTCGTTTCCAAGCCGAAGAGCCAGCGCTGTCCAAAGACGTTTCCGTGGTCAGGTGGCCGGCCTCACTAAATGCCGAGGCGCATGGAACTCTGTTACCTTCCCACGGAAGGGGTACCTATTTATCTACTTGCAGTTCCTTGCTTTTCAAACTGCTAGGTTGGCAGGAGCTGGGGCCAGAGACGGGAACTCACTCCGTCACGCGGCACTCGGGTCTCGAACTACCGAACTACAGGCCTTCCAATCTGCAGCTCAGCACTTTAACCTCTGAGCCAAGTGGCTAGCCCATCTCAAAAGGAGAGTTAATAGAAACATCCAGAACGGAGTGGCAAAACATTTCCTGGCCCGTACCTCCTCAGACTGATCTCCCATATTTAAAAACAAACGCATTCTCCCTGAGACACATTCCTAGGAAGGGACGTCCAACAGAACACTAACCCTTCCCTTAACATTGCTTAGGCTATAAACCGGTCCTCTCACATTGTCCCATAAAAGCACAGACAACAGAAGTGAAACCACATTCGTACTCTGTAATCAAGATTAACTGGACTTCCTCCATATATGAGGAAGGAGCAGGGCGGACAGAGATCAGAAGCTGCATTTCAAAAAATTTATTTTCTCTGTAAAATAAATAGATTGGCGCTCTGTCGTTGACATTCAGTAGTTTTTTTGTTTGGCTTCTGTACTCCTCCCCCCCCACAAAAAAGTGCAGGTACATCTATGCATTCTTTTAAAACTGTATTCTGGAGGCCCCCAAAAGAGGAATGGGACGAGTGGAGAGAGAGAGAGGCCTGGCGGTCCAAATATGCCTGCACATTAATCTAGTTCAAACATCATGGCTTGTTTGCTGTCCTCTTAAATTGCTGGGAACTGACGTTCAGGAATTCACCCAGAACTTTTCCTGGATTCCACATCTACAGTGCTCCTGAGGCAGAACATTTGCAATTAATACTGGGAGGGGCATCGCCCGTTTGCACCCTTTCTTTGCCTAGCTGGGAAAGTAGGCAGAACTTCTGGCCAAAATGGGTGGTGGTGGGGGGAAATCAACTGGGGTTCAGGGTTCCGCAGCAAAGAGGGACCTGGTGTGGTAGAAATGAAGTACGACTCCCTAGAAGGGGCGGAAACTCCTTGGGATATTTTCTGGACACACAAAGACACTGCTGCAGGCTGGGGCGTGCACAGGCCACAAGTTAGAGGGCTTGTGGAATTACAGGAGACCACTTTCACAGAAAGCGTTAGCAGGTATTCACCAGATATCCCATGTTTCACATTTCCTTCACTCCGGTGGGTGTTCGTCAAGGTGGTCTTTGGCTCGGTGTCCTGACAGCAATATCTTTCCCCCCGCCTCCATTTGGAAAAGGCAGGCGCTCAGTCCCATTTCCCAAGAAAGAACAGTCCAGCGCTGACATCTCCTTCACAGTCCGTGTACGTGAAATTAAGAGGACTGTTGACAGAGGCCGTTCTGGAGTGGTCATCTGACATCGCAGCACTGCTGGCTGTCTGCCTGGGATCCGTAAGATTCACCGGCTCCCTTGGAAAGAAAGAGAGAAGTGGAAACCACAAAAGAAAACCCTCCACGACGTATTTCCTAATGGTCCTTTGCACTTGGTTCTATAGCCAGCTTCACTTTGACTGAAGGCTCGCGTAAATCGGGTTCCTAGGCCAAAGCGCCCCGTTCCTACAACGTGGCTTTAGTTTTTTTTCCATTAAGTGAAGTAGCATTCTGCTTGCCCACAAACAAAACGACCCACAGAATGCTGCAGCGAACATACTTTGGCTTTAGGTTAAGAACATCACTTGCCCCTTCTCTGCCTTAGAAAACATCAAGCCCGAACTGACCCACTTACATACCCCCCCCAATTAAGTAGCTACTTTGCAGAGCCATGATTAATCATGGTCTCCAATCTGAGATGTGAAATAGATCAGATGGTAGGTCTTGCAGGCACACGTTTTCAGAAAACACTTGACTACAGATTTGCAATCATGACCGATTCCTACTGTTTGGCTCCAAGAGTTTGGCCATATGAAACATTTGAGAGCCAGTTTGGTGTAGTGGTTAAGAGCGGCAGACTAATCTTGAGAACCAGGTTTGATTCCCCACCTCTACATGCAGCCAACTGGGTGACATAGGGTCAGTCACAGTTCTCTCACAGCAGTTCCCTCAGAGCTCTCTCATCCCCACCTGCCTCACAGGATGTCTGCTGTGGGGAGAGGAAGGGAAATAGATTGTAAGCCCCTCTAAGTCTCCGAGTGAAGGACAGGGTATAAATCCAATTTCTTCTTTATTTATGGTTTACACACAAGAATAAACTGAATAGCAATGCCTCATAAAAGGTCGTCTTGCTTTCCCTTTAAACGAGGACTGGGCACAGCCTAATTCCTGTGGGATTTTCAAACTGCTGGGAATCTTTTAGGCCGTGGTCACACAGCAAGGTAATTGTGCTTTGTTCCCGCTTTGTTTAAAGCGGGAACATTTTTCTTCGCATTGGGCTGACTAGATGCAGCCGGCCCCTCTCTTCCAGCACCCCTCGCCTGCTGCTGCGCTGTCCCTCCAGGTGATCCTGCCGGCCACGGGGGAGGCTTGGGCGGCTGCTGCTCCTGCTGCCTCTGTGTGGGGTGGGGGGGTCCGCTGCCATTGCCCCACGAAAAAAGGCTCCGCCGTCTCTGCTATCCTCCTTGCTGGCCCCCATCCAGGCTGCTGGAGCTCCCGCCTCCAGGGCCGTTTTTGTGCGTTTTTTTTAAAAAAAATCTTCCGGTTTGAATGCTTGAGCAAACATGCGCTTAATAAATCCATTATTAAACATTGAATGGATTTATTAAGTGCATGTTTGCTCAGGCGCTCAAACCGGAAGCTTTAAAAAAAACAACAACGCACAAAGAGCAGTCAGACAGTCCTAATCGCAATCATTGCGAAAGATGGGCCATCCAGATGGGCGAAATTGCGCATTCAAAGCGCAAGTGCCAGGAAAATACCTGATTTTCCAGGGGGCAGGAAAACCCAGGAGCATTGCGGGAGTGAGCCTGCTTCGGCACGGGAGGCGGATTGGCGCATGTGAACGTGAAATTTACATGCGCGAAGGAACAGCGGTGAACCCCGATCAAAAGGTCAGTGTGACCGCACGCTCAATCTCTGGTTAGTGACTAGTTTCATTGGAAGGCCATTTTGGGAAGTGGTGGGCTCCATAACTCTCACTTCAGGATTACCAGCAGAGGAGAAAAAAGGCCACATTTATGCTTCAGGAACATGAGGTGCTGCCTTCCCCTAGCTTTGTGAGTTCGAGAAACCTGGTAATACAATCATTAGATTTACCCCAAGAGCCTTTTAGCCAGGGTATGAACCCTGTATTTATGAACTTGCTTTATTTGTGGCAAGATCTCACACAAGAAAGTTTAAGAATCCAAATTTCATGGTAGTGTCAGTAATTCTGTGGGCAATCCTTGGCTCCCTGACAGAACTAGTTACCTTTGAGGTGACGGAAAAACAGGCCAACCAAAAGTCCGTCAGCCGTCCTTAAAGCTGCTGCAGAACCCCCACACACACACGAACCCAAGAAAGACGTCCCAAAGAAGAGCTTCTAAGTGGCTTTTGGAGCAATAAAACCAACATTACAAAGAGAAACTCCACGCAGAAAATGCCAGATGGCTTGTCACACTTACCAACTCATAGTCTTCCACATATTTATATTTCTTCTCTCGGTAATAATACTTTTTCTTCATGAAATACAGGACAATGACGTCACAGAGAACTGTTGCCTAGTCAAAAGTGAAAGACAAAGATTTTAAAAATGTCATCTGTTTATACCCAAAATCACCCAGTGAGCCGCATGATGGGGACTGTGTGTGTATTAAACCTCCATAGTCATCATCTGGCACTCCAGGCCAGGGGCCCCCAACATTTTTGACCCTGGAGAGACCTTTGGAATTATGACACACAGTGGTGGTCACAGCCACAAAATGGCCACCACAAAATGCTGCCACAGAAGGCGCAGTCATCTACAAAATGGCTGCTGCAGGTACCTCCCATTACCCAGTGAAGATCCTTATGCTTAAGCTGAGGTGTCAGGTACTGCCAAAGCAACGTTTTAAATGCGAATAAAATCTCCCACGGTCAACCAGAAGCCGTACTGGGCAAAAGCCCCACTGAAAGCACTTGGGTGGGCAATACGGCTCCCACCAGCACCGTGTTCAGGACCCCCGCAGTAGCCGCAGCCCAATAGAAGACAGTACTTACCACACCAAACAGCGCTAAACCGGATCCAACGTTAATCATTGTAGGAATGATGTCGAACTTTCCTGCCTAAGAAATGCGAGATAAACGTGCACCAATAAGATTGCATCCAAGAAGCCCTGGCCCACGATGTTATTACTACACTGGTAGGGTCAGGAAGCAATTTTTCTCTAGGCCAGGTTTGGCCAGGGATCCTGGAAGGGTTTTTTTGCCATTTTCTGGGCATGGAACAAGGGTCACGGGCGGTGTGGGGGGGAGGTATTTGTGAATTCCCTGCATTGCGCAGGGGATTGAACTGGGGGGGGGGTCCCTTCCAACTCTATGATTCTACGATCTTACTGTCTTACAGATGCTGTTTGGTATTCTTATTGTAAGCTGCCCCAAACCCTCTTAGGAAAAGGCAGGGTAGAAATATATTTTAAATTAAACAAAAGTAAGCTGTCCTCGTGTTAAGACAGCAGGAAAAACGGGCCATCCACAGAGTTGCTACATAGCTGAGGACTCCCCCAAGCAAACCTGTAAAAAATATGACTTCGCAAATTAACCAAAAAGCAACAAAATCCTTAAAAACAACCCAATGAAGACTGGGCAGGCTGTCGGAGGCACGGAATGTTGAGTGCAGCTGAGACTCAAGTTAGAAAAGAGGGGGGGGAGTTTCCCTGTTCATGTCTTTATGGAGTCTTACAGGGGAAGACCAGCAATTCCCTTCCCCTTTCTAAACACTGCCCACTTACAGGTTGCCGTTTTTCTATTCTGAGCTCTCCAAGGTCTCCAACAGATGCCAGGCCTCCTGCCAGAGATGCCAAGAAGCCATCCTGGAACCTTGGGCTTGCAAAGGGCACGTTCTGCCACTCAGCAGAGGGCCTGATCGAGGCCACAGGGAAGCCACCCGTGACCCATGCTCTTTGCAGGTCGCCCAGAGGAGAAGAGAAGAGACTGGATTTATACCCCGCCATTCACTACCCGAAGGAGTCTCAGAGCAGCTTACAAGCTCCTTTCCCTTCCCCTCTCCACAACAGACACCCTGTGAGGCAGGTGGGGCTGAGAGAGCTCTTTTGAGAACTGTTCACACAGAGAACAGCTCCGAGAGAACTTGAGACTGACCCAAGGTCACACCAGCAGCTACACGTGAAGGAGTGGGGAATCAAACCCGGTTCTCCCAGATTAGAGTCCGCACACTTAACCACTACACCAAACTGGCTCTCTCAACAGTCAGCCCCACTTCTATCGTTGCTAGGGCAGCTACCTTCCCGAAGACCATGATGTCAAAGCGAATGCCATAAGCTTTAATGAGTGTCCGGGTCTCTATTCCCTCAGCAGTCTGGTAATACTTTGCAAACCTGAAGAGAGGAAACAAAACAAAACAAACAGAAAAGAGATTAGCTGCTCATGAAACTAGCTGAACTGCCCCACCAGGCCTGTGCACTACACAAAGTGGTGCAGATCAGTGGCTTTCAAACCAGCTACATCTTCAGGGCATCTGTTGTTCACAAGACAATGCGGAAATCCCAGATATGCTGAAGTGTGCCGGAGAATTCTGGGGCATGTTTCGTGGTGGACACTCAGGCTACACACAGCAGCAGAAGAAGAGATTGGATTTATACCCCGCCCTTCACTCTGAGTCTCAGAGCGGCTTACAAACTCCTTTCCCTTCCCCTCCCCACAAACAGACACCCTGGGAGGTAGGTGGGGCTGAGAGAGCTCTGAGAGAAACTGCTCTTTTTCAAGAACAGCTCTGACAGAACTATGGCTTGCCCAAGGTCATCCAGCAGCTGCAAGTAGAGGAGTGGGGAATCAAACCTGGTTCTTCCAGATTAGAGTCCGTGCACTTTACACCAAACTGGACATAGGGCTCATACAGGCCCCAGAGCACGCCCTGGGACACTCTCCGAGCTTTCGTGTCTTTCAGGGAAGCTCATCTGCCTCCCAGTTCTCCTCATAAAAAAAAACACCAACCCAAGAAGCTGCCAAGAAGCCTCCTTAGAACACAGTCAGAAAACACAGCTAGAGAGGATCATGCCTCATTTATCACTGGTGGTGCCATCAAGTCACACCCACTTAACAGCGACCTCATAGAATTTTCAAGGCGAGAAACAAACAGAGCCTGTTGGCCATTACCTGCCTCTGTGTCATGTCCCTGGTCTTCCTTGGCAGTCTCCCTTCCAAACACTAGCCAGGGCCCACCCTGCTGAACGTCTGAGATCTGACATGAACGGGCTCGCCTGGGCCATTTACCATTGCTGTCGCCAAACCTGGATTTCAGATCCGTTCACAAGAACCATGTCTCAGCAGCACAGATTTATCCCTGTCTGTATCCAGGGTGGATATACATTATGCCCTCGAGAGAAAAAAAGAAAACCCACACAATAGCCCAAAACTTTGCATCAAGAAAGATGCATTAACAAACATTTGCATACAGTATTCTACTTACAGACCTGGATGGCCCAGGCAAGATCGATCTCATCAAATCCTGGAAGCTAAGCAGCGTTGGCCCTGGTTAGTACTTGGATGGGAGACTGCTGAGGAAGCCCAGGGCTACTACACAGAGCCAGGCAATCGCGAACCACCTCTGTTTGCCTTGAAAACCCTACGAGGTGCATCATAACTCATCTGCAACATGGCCGCCAACCCTGTTCTCTTTTTTGCAACTGTCGGGCCTAGAAACTTGTTTCCAACAGAATAACTGAATCTTGTTATTCCCGGAATGTGTGAGAGACCCGTCGCCACCGAAAGCCTACGAATGGGGTTCTCCTGTCAACTGACCTGAAATTGTACCCAGGAGAGACAGTGTGGGAAGAATCCTTGTTGTCGATGCGCCGGAAGCTGTACTTTGGCACACAGCGGGAAGCAGGTTTGTCCAGATCGCAGTCCCAGTTGATCTGCAGCCCCATCACTCCGCCCTGTACAAGATGCAGCCAGGCGCTTTGAGTTAAATCCAGAAGAAAACATTCCCAGCCCCAGCATCCGGGACAGTTAAATTAATTTGCAAACAGGGCTGCCTGAAAGGCCGCCTGTATCAAAAGTCCTCCGCTGAATCTCTGCGCTGTGCAGTGCCACCGGAGGGCCTTTTGGGTGGCGGCACCAGGACACTGGAACTCCCTCTCGCCCACAAGGTCCATCTGGTGCCATTCCCACTCATCTTTGAAAGAGAAGAAGAATTTGAAGAAGAAGAAGAATTTGAAGAAAAAGCATTTGAAGAAGAAGAATTTGAAGAAGAAGAAGAAGAAGAAGAAAAGGAGGAGATTGGATTTATACCCCGCCCCTCACTACCCGAAGGAGTCTCAGAGTGGCTTACAAACTCCTTTCCCTTCTCCTCCCCACAACAGACACCCCTGTGAGGTAGGCGGGGCTGAGAGAGCTCTGACAGAAACTGCTCTTTTTCAAGGACAGCTCTTGCCAGAACTACGGCTTGCCCAAGGTCATCCAGCCAGGTACAAGTGGAGGAGTGGGGGAATCAAAGCCGGTTCTCCCGGATCAGAGTCCGCGCACTTAACCACTACCCCAAACCACTACACCAAACACCAAAAGTCAAAACAGGGTTGGGTTTTTTGTGCGGGTGGAATTTCAAATGGGGTTTTGGGTGAGGTTGGGTTTGGGCAGTTTCAGATTTTGCTAGGAGAAGAACAGTTGGCTTGTATACCCTGGTTTTCTCTGCCTTAAGGAGAGTCAAAGTGGCTTACAGTCACCTTCCCCTCCTTGCTTTGGGAGGAAGGGTCAGCGGCAGGTACGGCCCACCCACCCCCCGCCTCACCCACCTCCACCGCCATCTCTTGGAAGTCCTGCCCTGCGGCATCCACCATATCGCGGAGGCGGAAAATCGGGCAAAAGGGATCCGTTTTGGGGTGGTACTTGCAGGACTGGAGATATGTTTTATTGATGGTGGGGAGAATGTTTCGCCTAGAGGGAGGGAAGGAGGAAAAGATTTCAGGGTTAGGATGAGCGAGAAAGACCCCCAAGTATTTCAGCCAGTGCTGAGACAGGCCCCCACTGCAACCCCACCCCAAAGAAAACTGGCACCTGAACTATGGGTTAAAATTATGAACCTTCTGCAACTGACACCCCCCCACACACACGCGCACCAAAATCTGGCAGCTCTCTCCCTCTTCCCCCCCAGCTTAAATCGACGGTCAGCATGAAATTATGATTTGGTCAGGGTTACAAAGTCATCCTCGCGCCAGGTTTTTTAAAACAAACCCGACAGCTCCTTCGAAAGCCAGTTTGGTGTACTGGTTAAGAGCGTGGACTCTAATCTGGGAGAACCAGGTGTGATCCCCCTTTCCCCTCCCTTCCCCACAGCAGGCACCCTGTGAGGCAAGGTGGGGCTGAGAGAGCTCTCTCGAGGACTGCTCTTGAGAGAACAGCTCTGAGAGAACTTGTGACTGACCCAAGGTCACACCAGCAGCTGCATGTGGAGGAGTGGGGAATCAAACCCGGTTCTCCCGGATTAGAGTCCACGCTCCTAACCACGACACCAAGCTAGCTCCTAGGCTGGTGCAATGCGAGATCCCTGGCCCCCTTTCCCCGATGGTAGAAACAGGCCTGGTAAAAGGTCTCCTTGAGGCATGCCAATGGGCATGGGCACAGAAACCTTCTCCCTCTAGTTCTCTGTCTCGTGTCATTTCACAGGGCAACTGGGCAACTTGACCAGCTTGAAACAATCACTGGCATGATTCCCCTTTCATGCTTCCCGATGCTTCTGGGACAACAGTTAAGGTTCCCCCCCTCCCACCTGAGAGCAGTTAAGCAGCTCACTTTGATACGCAGGTGCTAACCCCAACGGAGAGTAGTTTATTGACTGGTTTTTGGAACTTCTATTCTGCCCTCCCCACAAGGGCAGATCACAGGATCATTTGGCATCCCAATATAAATACACGAGTAAACAAGTTAAAAATAATTAGCTGCTGTAGATTTTCCCGGGTCGTCTGGCCGTGGTCTCGGCATGGTAGGACCTGACGTTTCGCCAGTAGCTGTGACTGGCATCCTTGGAGGTGTAACACAGAAAGATGGAGGACTCTCCGTATCAAGGTCTGGACTCTAATCTGGGAGAGCCGGGTTTGATTTCCCCACTCCTCCACATGCAGCTCCTGGTGTGACCTTGGGTCAGTCACAAGTTCTCTCAGAGCTGTTCCCTTGACACAGAGGGTACTCCATCTTTCCGTGTTATACCTCTGAGGATGCCAGTCACAGCTGCTGGCGAAACGTCAGGTCCTACAATGCCAAGACCACGGCCACGCAGCCCGGAAAATCTACAACAACTAATGAACTCCGGCCGTGAAAGCCTTCGACAACATATTAAATTAAAAATAGTTAAGAACAAGAATTTGAAACAGACTGCACTATTGGTTTGTGCACACAATCTCCAGAGCTGCTGCCGCTGGGTCTCTAGTTAAGCAGCGCCCTTTGAAGGGCAGGTGATAACCCTTTTTTGGCTTGAGCAACTGTTATTCTTCCTGCTTAGATGGTACAAACGGGAAAAGGACCATTACTGTGAGATCCTACAACAGAGCACTTAACCGTCAGCTTGGTCGACACAGAGAAGGGCACGTTCTCTTGACACAAATTATGAGTCACTGCTCACATCTTCAGATCGGAACAACCCTGCCACAAATTTTGTTAGTCTTTAAAGTGCTACTGGACTCTTGCTCTTTTCTACACTTGCCTTCAGTCACTCAACTAAGATCCTAGTATGGCAGCTGCCACCGAAGCAATGTTTTTAAAAATCTGCAATCAATCAAATCTCCAGTAGCCAATCAGAAGCTTTGGTGGGCAAAAGCCCCACTTGGCCCTGCCCACTTTCCAAAAACATTTGGCAGGCCCCAGGAAAAGAAGAGAAGAGCCTGGATTTATACCACAGCCTTCACTTGGGAGTCTGAGAGCGCACAAACTCTTTCCTTCCCTCCCCACAGACACCCTGGGCGGTGGTGCTGAGACTCTTCCAGACGTCCTGAGAGAACAGCTCTGACAGAACTATGGCTTGCCCAAGGTCATCCAGCAGCTGCGAGTGGAGGAGTGGGGGAATCAAACCCAGTTCTCCCATATTAGAGTCCACGCACTTAACCACTACACCAAACTTGCTATACCAAACCACAACACCAAAGTGCCACAACACCCGTGGTCACCACAGTGGAGACCCCTAAGCTAGGGTTTCCCACTGCTTACCTCCTGGGGTAGTTTGTTTTATATGGAAAGCTGGAGATTAAATTTCAGCTGGAGCTTGTCTGGTTAGCTGAGTTGTGCTGACCCCTGAACCAGGAACTATCCTTGCAGGACTCTGCCAGTGAACTGTCCCTCCCCAAAACGAGTCTAAACCCCATCGAAAGGGCCATTCAGACTGGAACTGGGTAAGGCAAGTTGCCCCGAGTTGGGGTTTTCTCCTAGCTGTCGGGTAGCCCCGCCATGGTGTTTTGCTTGGAATGTAGGAGCTGCCACCTTGCTTTCCCCTGCAGCTGTTTTTCTGCAGCTGGGTGTCTTATCTGACTGATGGCCTTGGATGCTCTGGCTCCTTGGGCACCAAGCCTCTGCTGTCTCCCACTCACCTCTGAACCGTTAACCATTTCCCCGCGCTTGGCATTAATTGGTTAATGGCCTCTAGGTGTCAGGGGGTCTGGTATGAAACCAGTATAATTACTATCGCCATTTTGTATGCCTCATTCCTGACTCAAGAGTCCATGATGTCTCCATCTCTCTGATCAATAAAGCTTAACCTACTTAAGGACTGGCTGTTGATACTGAGTTATTGGGAAACCTGACACTAGCAAGAGAAGAGAGCCCACCAGAGACCCCCCCACCCACACCCCAGAGAGTTTAGGGGAACATACATACTTTGTGAAGCTGAACTTTGGATACCAAATGTTGTTCTTGACCAGCAGGGTGAAGTTTTCAGCTTCCTGGAGAAAAGCGGGCCTAGGAGGATTGGAGGGAGAGGGGAGAAAAACCAAAGAGAGCAGCTGCCATTACTACTACTACTGCAGCAGGAGGAGGAGGAGGGAGATTGGATTTATACCCCACCCTTCACTACCCGAAGGAGTCCCAGAGCAGCTTACGATCTCCTGTCCCTTCTCCTCCCCACGACAGACGTCCTGGAAGGTCGGTGGGGCTGAGAGAGCTCTGAGATAAACTGCTCGAGAGAACAGCTCCAAGAGAACTTGTGACCGACCCAAGGTCACACCAGCAGCTGCATGTGGAGGAGTGGGGAATCAAACCCAGTTCTCCCAGATTAGGGTCCACGCTCTTAACCACTACACCAAACTGGTTTCCTACGCCTGCACATGACATGTTTTAGTGTTTGCACCCGTGTTGGAATCCTCTAGGGGGAGAGGGTGACTAAGAAGCAATGCAACATGATCTCACATCACTCTCTACAGTTCCGACCGACTGTAAGTCCAGCTAGAGAGCTAGATATTGAATCCAGTAGCATCTTTAGAGACCAACAACATTTTCAGGGGGGAGAAGCTTACACCCCAGGAATCCTGTTGGTCTGCACAGGGCTACTGGCCTTGAATCTTGCTCTCCTTACTGCAGACCGATGCAACTGCCCACCTGAAATTGCTAGAGCGCTATTTCAAGAAAGCAGTGCTGGACGATGAAGACGGAAGCTGATACCCACCCAGATGCTTAATATAAGAATGTAAGAGAAGCCATGCTGGATCAGGCCAGTGACCCACCCAGTCCAACCCTCTGTGTCACCCAGTGGCCAAAACCCAGGGGCCATCAGGAGTGGGGCCAGAACTCCAGAAGCCCTCCCACTCTTGCCCCCCCCACAAGCACCAAGAATCCAGAGCATCACTGCCCTAGATATAAGATTGCAAGAGAAGCCACGTTGGATCAGGCCAACGGCCCATCTAGTCCAACACTCTGTGTCACCCAATGGCCAAACCCCAAGAGCCATCAGGAGGTCCAGCAGTGGGGCCAGAACTCCAGAAGCCCTCCCACTCTTGCCCCCCCCAAGCACCAAGAATCCAGAGCATCACTGCCCTAAACATAAGATTGTAAGAGAAGCCATGCTGGATCAGACCAATGGCCCACCCAGTCCAACACTCTGTGTCACCCAGTGGCCAAAACCCAGGGGCCATCAGGCAGTCCACCAGCAGGGCCAGAACTCCAGAAGCCATGCCACTGTCGCCTCCCAAGCACCAAGAAGACAGAGCATCACTGCCCCACGCATAAGTACATAAGCCATATTAGATCAGGCCAATAGCTCATCCAGTCCAACACTCTGAGTCACCCAGGGGCCAAAACCCAGGCGCCATCAGGAGGTCCAACAGCTGGACCAGAACTCCAGAAGCCCTCCCACTGTTGTCCCCCAAGCACCAAGAAAACCGAGCATCACTGCTCCGGGCAGAATGTTCCCTCTATATCTTGTGCCACTGATGGGCCTCTGCTCCATATGTTTCTCCAATCCCCTCTTGAAGCTGTCGATACTTGTAACTGCCACCACTTCCTTGGCACTGAACAACAGTCAACCTTACAGAGGAAGTTTGGGGAAAGACACAGAGTCTTTCGTCCTCACCACCCCCGGCCACATTTCAGAATCGCTCTCAATGCTATCTGCTGGTTTCACTCACCTGGGTACAATTCCGTCGTCCTCCACAGGACACCACCCAAAGATCTCACAAGTTTTATTTCGGTCTTTGTATGCTACGCATTTCCCAGTCTGAACCCCTGCAGGGATGCAACAAAGCCGTTACTAAGCGAGGCCGCTTTCTTGGGAGTGAGGCCCACTGAGATTGGTAAATTTCCAGATTGCAGTGGGCTGACGCTAGGGTTGCCAGGCAACTGGTGGGAGAGTTTGGGGGGGGGGGGCGCCAGCCTTGCAGGGAAAAAAACATAGTTTCCATCAATTCTTAGGGCTACTCTCTGTCGCTTCTGGTTAAGTACAGAAGGTGGCATTTTGCATCCTGAAGGGGTCTTGGAGCAGCTTACAATTGCCTTCCCTTCCTCTCCCCACACTGTGTGAGGCAGGTGGAGCTGAGAGAGCTCAAAGAGAACTGTGACTGATACAAGGTCAACCTGCTGGTTTCAGGTGGAGGAGTTGTGGGGAATCAAACCCAGTTCTCCAGATTAGAGTCCATTGCTCTTAACCACGATCCCAAACTGAAGAAGGTGGTTTCATACCCTGCTGTTCATTACCCGACAGAGTCTTGAAGTGGCTTACCATCTCCTTCCCTTCCTCTCCCCACAACAAACACCCTGGGAGGTAGATGGGGCTGAGAGAGTTCTGAGAGAACTGCTCGAGAGAACAGCTCTGAGAGAACTTGTGACTGGCCCAAAGTCACCCAGACAGCTGCATGTGGAGGAGTAGGGATTAGAGCCCATTACTCTTAACCAGTGGCAATGGGACCTCAGCATCCCCTCCGCCCCCACCTGGAGGACTGGCAGCCCTCACCGAGACACAACAAACCTGCAAGTGGACCTATGAAGATTCCCTAGCGCAGGGATCCCCAGCATCATGCCCATGGGCGTCGTGGCACCTGCCCCCACCTTTCCCGGCGCCAGTGCTCTTTTTGTAGCAGGAACTCCTTTGCATATTAGGTGACACACCCCTAATGTAGCCAATCCTCCAAGAGCTTACAGTAGCCCCTGTAAGAAGAGCTCTGTAAGCTCTTGGAGGATTGGCTACATTTGGGGGGGTGTCGCCTAATATGCAAAGGAGTTCCTGCAACAAAAAGAGCCCTGCCCGGCGCCCATAAAATGTTTTTTAGGAAATGGGTGGGGCTTTTGCTCATCAGGGCTTTGATTGGCTGTGCAAATTTTTAAAACTTCACTTCGGCAGCAGCTGCCACCACGGCACACGGATCTTCACTAAGCGGCTGAAGGTAAACTGTGAGGATTAAAGAAGATGTTTTTAAACAAGATGTACACATTGATCAATTGCATATCCTGGCCCCACTGCTGGACCTCCTGGTGGCCTCTGGTATCCTTGACCACTGTGTGACACGGAGTGTTGGACTGGATGGGCCACTGGCCTGATCCAACATTGGCTTCTCTTATGTTCTTATGTTTCTTAAGTGCTCTGAACACTCTAAAGCAGTAGATCAGGGGTCGCCAACATGGTGCCCATGGGAGGCAGTTTGGTGTAGTGGTTAAGTGCGCGGACTCTAATCTGGGAGAACCAGGTTTGATTCCCCACTCCTCCACTTGCAGCCGCTGGTGTGACCTCGGCAGCCATTTTATCGCTGGGTCTGCCTCTTGTGGCAGCTATATCGTGGCAGCCATTTTGCGTCTGCGCCCACCACACTGTGACTCCAAAGGTGCCCACAGGCTCAAAGAGGTCGGGACCCGCTGCTCTAGATTCATACCGAGAATTTATTCCAAATTATGACAGAACTGCTACAAAGAAAAGCTGAACAGAAGACGGAGCCCCGCTTTTCATCTAAAGAGACAAGGCTTACCGTTGCTGTGAGTGCTGATATACCCTGCCGTGCAGTTCTTATCGGAGGAGCATGCGGTCATCTTATCTGGAAACTACAGAGGAAGAACTGTGGGTTGCCAATGCCAAAAATACACTGACAACCCCACACACACACACACAAAGGACTCTTCTGATGCTCCACTGACCTCCGCTTTTGAACCGGCTCGTGCAGAGGCACGCAGGGAAAAAGTTATTTCAGAACTGCCTGGATTTCTGTTCTTTTAAGCTCCACAAGGAGGAGCCAAAACAGGGCCTGCTAATTACACACCCGACTTCCAGCCCTGCAGAGCTCAGCGATGCGCCCTCTAAGCTGTGGAGTCTTGTGAGCAAAAATTCTGCTTTGTGGGCTACTGGCATTAGAGCTGTGAGCGAGCGATTTGGCTACTGCATAAATTAGTTTGTTCCGGAGCCATCCTTCCTGAGCTGAGGCAAAAATGTGTGAGCCGGAGGCTAAAAAACTGTGAGCTACCTCACACTAACTCAGCTGAGACGGAACACTGGTCACCAGCACCCAACTGCTCAACCAAAACACCACAACGCCCACCAAAACCTCTTCCGATGCCCACCAAGTGTTTTTGGGAAGTGGGTGGGGCCAGGTTGGGCCTTTGCCCAGCAAGGCTTCTGATTGGCTGTGCAGATTTTTTTAAACGTCGCTTCGGCAGCAGCAGCCACTACAGCACAAGGATCTTCACTGCGTGACTGAAGATAAGCTTGTGGCTGGCTTTGCCTCCTGGGGCAGCTATGTTGTGGCAGCCATTTTGTGGGTGTGCCCACCATGTCATGTCAAAATTCCAAAGGTGCCCACAGGCTCAAAAGGGTTGGGAACCCTGCTTCAGAATTTCAGGGCAGGGAGACACTAAATGAACTCTAAAGATGGAGTCCCTTATTTACGAGGCATACCTCTGCACAGCGTCCCTGTGTCTGATTCAACGTGATGATCAGGTTAGTCATGACGAAGACGGCGTTTTCACCCTAAATACGGCACAGAAACAGCGATGAGTTTACACACGGCAAGGAGATTTAAGAACATTAAGAGAAGCCATGCTGGATCCGGCCAACGGTCCATCCAGTCCAACAGGCTGGGTCACACAGGCTGCCATCACACACACTAAATAATCCACTTTCAATGCACCTTTCCAACTGGATTTTACTGTGTGAACTGGCAAAATCCCAGCTGGAAAATGAAATGAAAGTGGATTAAAAGTGGGTGTGTCGTTGTAAAATAAAGAATATTGACCACAGAGGAAGGCCCGAAGGGGCCAAAACACGTATGGTCCTTAGGTCAAAGGTTTTACCCATCAATTGGATATGTATAACAATCAGCTTTGAATGATATAAGCTTTAAGAGTCTGATATTTAGACTATTTCTTGTAACCTTATGTATGTTTTATCCATGTGTACACCCTGATAAACATTTGTGTTTTTTTATTAATTTACTTGTTAGCTTGACCCTCTTAGATTGTGACGTCAGGAGGCCCACCAGCAGGATCACAACTCCAGACGCCCTCCGGTTTGATAGTATTTCACAGATACGGGTCACAGCAAGGGCTCAGTAGTTACCACTTCTCCTTCCCAAATAAGCATTATGTACTTCAGTTGCCCACATACTGCCCGTATGTCACCCTGCCAACCGCTGAGTAACCAGGATGTCATCACGACATTCTAACAGCTGAGAGCAATGGTGTGTCAGCGAAAGACTGTTGACAAGCAGTGCCGTTCCTGCAAAGCCATGAGACAGTCAGTTCGAGCAGGAATAAACAGAAGTTAGTAAAGGGTTCAGGTCAAGTGTAGTAATGCGCTGTCGGCAGGCAGGCAGAACAAACAGGCTGCGAGGGTTTGAAGGTCTGTGGAGCAGGATGGGTCAGGAGGAGATTTGCAGAAGGAAGACGAGGGATTTGACCCAGCCAACCAAACATTTGTCTAACGGGTTCTCGTGTTACTGCTAAAATGGAAGCCAAATGCAGAAGTTAGAAAAATCCCAGTATTGCAAGAAAGGCCAAAATTCTTGTCACATGGGGAGGAAGAGTGATTCAGTGACAACAGGAGCAGAAAAGACCAGACTTTCCCAACGACACTCCCCCCTCCCCTTCCCAATCTCATTTATGTTGTTTTATAAGGCCTAAGGCAGGAGAAAACCACAAGTACCCAAGCTGGAAATACCTGCAGGCAATAAAGAAGAGATTGGATTTATAACCCGCTCTGCACTACCCAAAGGAGTCTCAGAGTGGCCTACAATGTCCTTTCCCTTCCCCACAACAGACACCCTGTGAGGTAGGTGGGGCTGAGAGAGCTCTTTCAAGAACTGCTCTTGAGAGAACAGCTCTGAAAGGACTTATGACTGACCCAAGGTCACACCAACAGCTGCATGGGGATCAAACCCGGTTCTCCCAGATCAGAGTCCGCGCTCCTAACCACTACACCAGACAGATCTTGGGGACAGGGAGCAGAATTGGTATCCCATTCAACAGACCTCAGTCGCCAGGCTCTGACGTGGGACAGCGACAAAGTCCCTCAGACACTGGGTCTAGACACCTCCCAGACAGACATGCTGAAGTTTAAATTGAGGTTTATCCGTTTTAATTTTTAAAAATGCTGCATCCTAACCCTTGAGGTTGCAAAGGAAGCTGGGAAATTTTCCCCCTTGTCCTTCCTTTCCCGTGCCATCACTTGCAAAAGGGAAGATCATCACCCCCACACTGCGTGGTGGGGGCAAAAACCCCACAAACCAACACAAAAAGGGGACTTTAAAAAAAAAGAAAACAAATCCCTGCTGAGGAACAGAAGACAGCACCCTGTCCATAACATTAACACGAAGCAGATTCTGTTGGAAGAAGTTCAAGGAGTCATCTGGGGCCCCCAAGAGACTCAACGCGGTTTCTTCCAGCAGAAGCTTCCAGAAGCCGGAGCTCACTTCAGCAGAGACATGAGGGAGGAGGAAAAAAGCTCACCTCACCCCACCCCTCCCCACCATCCTGGCTCACGTGAAAGAAAACAAACAGGAGGAAGTTAAACATTAAGACAGCAGCAAGCAGGAGCCAGTTTAAGAAAGCTGAATCCAGCTGCCCCACTAATCTCTCCTTCCAGTTAACCGTTGTGTGCATCTGCAGGGCAAATGCCACAGTGGGCAGAAACCAAAGCTTTGCCCGCCCTTACCCAATAACCTCTCCCATACCTGGAAGGGGAGAGCCCCCCAAAAAACTATCCCATCATCTCTTGTACTGGGTAGCTCCTTCTCTTGCCAACCAAAATCCTTTCTGTCCCGTCCCCCCACAAGATATGCATTTTCTTAGAACCTTTTAAGAGCTCTATGCTCCTTACAGTCTATCTGCAATAAATCGAGGGTGGCCCAGTGACTAGAGTGTCCGACTAGGACCCTGGTTCGAATCCCCATTATGTCATGGAGCTCACTCACCCTGGGTAATCCTTGGCTAGCCCTACTTTGCAGGGTTGTTGTGCCAATTAAAAGGCAGGAAATCGTGTAGGCAACTCTGGGCACCTCGACAGCAGGATTAAAACATAACAAAGGAAATGAGGTTATGAGAGGGAGGGTAGGAAGGGCTGCATCAGGGCTTACATCTTGTGGCCCTTTCTTACCAGCCCAGGGAAATGCTGATCGCCACTTTGGGGTCAGGAAGCACATTTTCTCCAGGCCAATTTGGCTGGAGATCCTGGAGGTTTTTTGTCATCTTCTGGGCATGGAAGAGCGGTCAGTGCGGGTGTGGAGGGGGAGGTATTTGTGAATTTCCTGCATTGTGCAGGGGGTTGGACTAGATGACCCTGGAGTTCCTTTCCAATTCTGTGATTTTATGATTCTATGAAAGCCTGAAAGTTAAAAAGAACAACCACATACAAGAGCTGCCAAAATGCTGGTCTCGGGCAGGAGTCCCCAACATGCAGCCTTTGAACCTCATGGCACCTACCTGCAGAGTTCCCTCTAAGATGAGTTAGTGTGAGCTAGCCCAAGTGTTTTTTAGCCTCCGGCTCACACATTCTTGTCTTAGCTGAGGAAGGGTGGGCCCAGAGCAAACTAATTTATGCAGCAGCCAAACTGCTCGCTCACCACTTTAATGCCAGTAGCTCACAGAGTAGAATTTTTGCTCACAAGACTCCACAGCTTAGAGGGAACATTGCCCACCAGTGACTTTTCTGACGCACATCAAATATTTTTCAGAAGCCGATAAGGCCAGGAAGGACTTTTGCCCAGCAAGGGTTCTGACTGGCCACTGGAGACTTGATTGGCTGTGCGCATTTTAAAAAGATGTTGCTTTGGCAGCCGCTGCCACCCCAGCACAAAGATCTTCACTTGGTGACTGAGGGGAAGCTGCGGCGGCCATTTTGTGGCCAGCCCGGCCTCCTGGGGCAGCCATTTTGTGGCCAGCCCGGCCTCCTGGGGCAGCCATTTTGTGGCCAGCCCGGCCGGTTGTCTCAGAATTCCAAAGGTGCCTGTAGTCGGGGACCCCCAGTCTAGAGAAGCCACAGAAGTCGGCCCTAAGCAGTGTACCTGCGGGGGGATCACATAGTCCGCTACATCCCAGACCCGGAGTCCCAGCACCGAGGTGTTGGTCACGGCAAGTCCTTTCACCTTTGTGGTTACCGAACTCACGACCGAATCTGTCTCTTGGTAACCTTTTTCCCACACAAACACCCAGCTGCAAAGACGAGAGGGAGAGAGAAAAAAAGAGAAATTAAATTTTCAGAAGCCTTATTTAAGGAACCTGATCCTCACCGCTGGACTGCGCTGGATGCTTTGGGACAACGGCCCCGTTGCCAGCTCTTCACGCCTCAGAGTATGTCAGATTTCCTGGTTATCAATTTCAAGTGGTAAACAACCAGTCGTTAATTTTCTGACATAACTAAACTGACCCAAAAACAGTTATTATACTAAAATGAAGAAGAAGAAGAATTTGGACTTATACTGCCCAAAGGCATCTCAGAGCGGCTGACAAACTCCTTTCCCTTCCCCTCCCCACAACAGACGCCCTGTGAGGTCGGTGGGGCTGAGAGAACTTCTGACAGAAACTGTCCTTGAGAGAACAGCTGTGCCAGAGCTTGTGACTGACCCAAGGTCATCCAGCAGGTGCAAATGGAGGAGTGGGGGAATCAAACCCGGTTCTCCCAGATTAGAGTCCGCGCACTGAACCACTACACCAAACTGGCTCTCCTTTATGAAATTAAATAAAATGAAACCTTTATCTGGGTTGTAAATATTAAGGCCGGCCAGAACGAGTCTTTATGTAGAAAACCACGACGTATTTATTATTATTATTAATTAATTCATTTAATTATTATATTATTTATTTATTGCATTTGTATCCCACCCTCCCCGCGAACAGGCTCAGGGAGGCTCACATTTATCGGCACCACGTGCCAAATCAGCACAAAACGTTTAAAAGCAAGTTGAAACAATCATCCAGTAAACAGATTAACAATTTAGCGCTCGCCAATGGTGGTCGTTCCTTCAGTAAATTAAAGGTGGCATGCTATAAAATGTAATTCTAAATAGTGGTATTCCGGCCTCCCACAACGCTGTGGCTTGATCTCCATGCAGGGCCAACCCTCTAGCATAGATTTTACTAGTAATAATAGTTGGTGGCAGTGGTGGGCTCCTAGTTGGTGGCAGTGGTGGGCTCCTAGTTGAAAGCTTGGTGGAAGAGCTCCGTCTTGCAGGCCCTGAGGAACTGTACAAGACTTAAATCAGGTCTTACTGACTAGTGACTTAAATTGTGGTTTAAATCTAATCCACCCTGCTTTACACACAGAACACTGCAGGATCAACTTGGCATCACTCGCTAAAGGATCTAGGCGGGAGATGTTGTGGAAGCTCTTGTTCTCTCTGAGACCCTGGAAAGCCAACGCCTCTCAAATGACCATCCTGAGGTGGGTAGACCAATACTTGGCATAGTATGTGTTAGACCCTTTATCTTAATGGGGCCCATTCAGAGTTTTTGAGGGCAACCAGGAGCCATTCTGGATTTTAGGAAGCCCCATCACAACGGCTTCTTAAAGCCACTGGAGGAGGAAGAAGAGTTGGATTTATACCCTGCCCTTCACTTGGAATCTCAGAGCAGCTTACAATCTCCTTTCCCACAACAGACAGACATCCTGTGAGGTAGGTGGGGCTGAGAGAGCTCTTTCGAGAACTGCTCTTTCGAGAACAGCTCTAAGAGAACTTGTGACTGACCCAAGGTCACACCAACAGCTGCATGGGGAGGAGTGGGGAACCAAACCCAGTTCTCTCAGATTAGAGTCCACGCTCCTGACCACTACATCAAACTGGGTTGTTTTATAATTGCTTGCCACACAGGGGATAAAACCCAAGATTTCTCCCTTGCACTCTTCAAAAAGAATCAAACCTAATGTCAAGGAGTTGGCCGACAGCCGTTTGGCACAAGCATTTTGGAGATCCAAGTATTGTGCGTGTATGGTGCTGTGCAGTTGTCAGACTGTTTGACTAGGATCTGGAAGACCCAGGTTCTAATCCCCACTCTGCCACGGAACCTCGCTGGGCGACCTCGGGCCAGTCACGCACCCTCAGCCTAACCTACTTCACAGGGCTGTTGTGAAGATAAAACGGAAGAGAGATCAATATCACCTCCTTTGGATCCCCACTGGAGAGAAGGACGGGGACCCAATTGTGCGCCACCCTGAGCCCGTTCGTGGAGAGGGTGGGATATTAATAATAATAATGATAATAATAAATGAAGTAATATATCATGAAAATAATAACACCTATACAATTAAAATTGCCTTGTCTGGTATACTGTTTGAATAGCCTAATTTTTTGAAATGTGACAAGGGGGGCATTCGATGGTAATGTTGCATACTTTAGTGGGAAGACATAGATGAAAAGTTTTAAAAAACTGATTCAAGGCAATTTTAAAGGTGTTCTTCAATTTCAGTTGTACGGACATTTACACAGTGAACACACCAGCAACAGAGAATTATCCTTCAAACCTAGCCTGTTTAGGACTTCACCTAGAATCATAGAATGTTAGCGTTGGAAGGGACCTTGCAGGTCATCTAGTCCAACCCCCTGCACTCTGCAGGAGCACAGCCATAACCTGTATCCTCCCAATCCACCTTCCACCTGTCCGTCCCCCAATTCACCTTCCCCTAATTTTCTATTAAAGCCGACTGATGGCCTGGGCCATTCAGTCACACCACCTTGCTTGGCTCAAACACAGGAAGCCACAGAACAAAGTCGGAGTCCAGGGGCCCCTTTAAGTTTAATTCTGGGTACAAGGTTTCCTGTGGCCGCCACAGTTATTCAGTTATCTCCAGATCCGATTCTGTTTAGATCAGGGTTACTCTTTACTTCTGGACTACTTTAGCCAAGGGGCAATTGCACAACAGCTGTTTGAGCTCTGGACAAGGAAAGTAAAGATACTTTCCCCTCTTTTCTCTTCCTAGGTTCTGTATTTCCGTAACTGGAAACAGGACAAATTTACTTTCCGCAGCTTAACAGCAGTAGAGGGGTGAAGGCGAGTCTTCCTGCTACAGGAATCTTGTTTCTTGTTTAAAGGGGTGTGTGTGTGTGTTTTAAGACAGGTAGCGATGGTAGAACATGCCACCGAGTTTCAGCCAAATTATGGCGAACCCATCACGGGGTCTGCGAGGCAAGAGACATTCAGAGGCGGTTCGCCATTGCCTGCTTCTGTATAAGGACCCTGGACTTCTCTAGTGGTCTCCCATCCAAAACAAACCAGGGCCGACCCTGCTTAGCTTCTGAGATCTGATAAGATCAGGTTAGCCTGGGCCATCCAGGTCAGGCGCCGTGCCTTTAAAAGCGCTAACTCCAGCAGCCTTTCAACAGGCACAGCTTTGAAAACCCAGATCACCTTTTGAACGCGGGGGCAAAACAGCAGACCCGCAAAAACTTCATTGTCTGCCTCAAGGGGTGTGCGACTCCCTCCTAGCTTTTAAACTGTAAAGTGACTTCACCGCCTTCCCATTTTAAGGAAGAGAAGGGCGCCTCCTATGTAAACAGGAGCCATCTCTTTACGCTGTAGAAAACAACAGCAA
Organism: Gekko gecko; assembly: GCA_029375565.1. Classification (NCBI taxonomy): domain Eukaryota; kingdom Metazoa; phylum Chordata; class Lepidosauria; order Squamata; family Gekkonidae; genus Gekko; species Gekko gecko. The sequence goes on along the minus strand of JAPDNY010000012.1, from coordinate 74,182,321 downwards.
AAACACATCCTTCCTCTTGGGAACTCAGGGCAAATCAACCTCCATGTTGTCCTCACAACAACCTTGCAAGGCAGGTCAGAAAGGAGAGGGGCTAGCTCAAGATAACAAGGTACCTGAAAAAACGTGCATGCACACGAAAGCTTGTACCCAGAATAAAACTTTGCTGGTCTTAAAGGTGCCCACTGGACTCCAACGCCGTTCTTCAAAATAACCCAGTGAGCTTCATGGCCAAGAAAAAACCCGAGTCCGGATCTCCCCCGCCCAGTTCTCTCACACGCTAAACAATCCCCTTTCAATGCACTTCCCACCTGGTGGATTTTGCCAGCTCACAACAGCTGGAAAGTGCACTGGAAGCAAATTACTTCGTGCGTGCGACGACCGCTGCCCTCCCAGCTGAGAAGCGCCACGGGGAGACTCCGGCGCGCCCGACCCGCCTTCCCACGACCGCCTTCCCCCGGCGCTCACCCGATCACGTAGGCCAGGATGGCCAGCTGGACCAGCCGGTTCATGAGCCCCACTTTGCGGCTCTTGATGAGCACGATCCGCGGCGTGTCGTACTCGAAGAGGAAGCTGTAGAGGGCCGCGCCGCAGCCCCCGCCCGCCGCCATGGCTCTCCCCGCCGGTGGTGCTGGTGGTGGCGCCCCGAAGGCTCCCCCCTCCTCCTCCTCGCCCGGGAAGAAGAAGAGGCTGGAGTCAGCGGCGAGCAGGACACATCCTCCGCTTCCTGCTCCCGTCCCACATGGCCCGCCGCGACGGGAGCTTTATTATAGGGGGCGGATCCGGAGCCCGCAGCGCCGCGTCCTCGCAAGCGCCTCCTGCCCTCCGGGAAGAGAGAGGGGCACGCCTCCCGGCCGGTTCCTCCGGCTCTCCCTTTCTCTGGCTGCCGTCATTGCAATGGCCAAGAAGACTTTTAAAGGAGAAAGCAGAACAAACTTCAAGATCGGGGGCACCTTTAAAGACCCACAGGAGTTTCATTCTGGGTCTCAGCTTTTGACGCCCAGGATAAAACTTAATGTATTTGCTTTGAAACAGAGGCTCGACGGCCACCGGACAGCGCTGCTGATTCTGTGGGCTTGGGCAGGTCAGGAGAGGCAGGAAGGGTTGCATCCGAGCTTAGTTCTCGTGGCCCTTCCTTCCGCGCCCCGGGAAATGCTGGTCGCCAGTTTGCGGTCAGGAAGCGATTTCTCTCCAGGCCGGTTTGGCTGGAGAGGGGCTGCAGTGGCTCAGTGGTTAACTGCAGACCAGAAGGTCGGTAGTTCGGCGGTTCGAGACCTGAGTGCCGCATGACGGAGTGGGCTCCCGTCTCTGGTCCCGGATCCTGCCAACCTAGCAGTTCGAAAGCAAGAAATTGCAAGTCGATAAATAGGTACCGCTTCGGTGGGAAGGTAACAGCATTCTGTGCGCCTTGACGTCTAGTCACGCCGGCCACATGACCACGGAAGCGTCTTTGGACAGCGCTGGCTCTTCGGCTTGGAAACGGAGATGAGCACTGCGTCCCTAGAGTCGGATTCGACTGGCTTTCGAGCAAGGGAAACCTTTATCTTTAGGCATGGAGCAGGGGTCTCTGGGGGTGTGGGGGGGAGGTATTCGTGAATTTCCTGCATTATGCAGGGAGTTGGACTAGATGACCCTGGAAGTTACTTCCAGCTCTACAATTTTATGATTTATTTATGTGCTCTTTGTGCGTACATGTGTCTGGAAGTCCTGGTGACTTCTGGTGACCCTACTTTGTGGGTCTTGAAGGTGCCGCTGGACTCAAGCTTTGTTCTGTTGCTTCTGACCCACACGGCCGCCCACCTGAATCTAAAGCAGGGAATGCTGGCAAACGGGGGAGGGATTAAACCCCCCCCCCGGGAGAATGGGGTCTTCTCCAGGACAAGGGAGGCGAGGGGATGCGGCTTGGACTCTGTGGGACCTGTGTACCTGGTGGTGAAGTTCATGGAGGTGAGAGGCTCTGAGCGTGACCATTTCCGTGCCTGTTCTACCTTATAGGGTTGTTGTCAGGATAACTGTGAGGACACCAGAGGGAGCTTACATGGAAAAAGGAATACAGCCCCGTCTTCCTCTTTTGCAGCCTCAAAGGTCTTGTGGGACGTTTCCAAAGTCATGACCAGTTTGGAGCGGTCCATACCTGCAGATGCAATTATTTCCTCTTTTCACTGGGCCTTGTAATCATATGTAAGGATGTGGCCAGAGACAGCAGTGTAGTGGATAGAATGGCAAACTAGGACCCTGCCTTGGGTGACCCGGGTTCGAATCCCCACGTCTACCATGGAAGCTCACTGGGTGATCTTGGGTCCGGTGCAGCCTGGCCTACCTCACAAGGCTGTTGTGGGGGGAAACGGAGGCCAGGAAAACAATGTGCAAAAAGCCGCTTTGTGCCCAAATTGGGGAGAAAAGCAGGATATAAATAAATACATGCAAATGCATCTGGGAGACCGAGGTTCAAATCCCCACTCTGTCATGGAAGCTCATTGGTTGGTGACCTTGGGCCGGTCACTCTCTCTCTCAGACTAACCTACCTCACAGGACTGTTGTGAGGATAAAATGGAGAGGAGAACAACGTAAGCCAGTCTGGGACTGTCTTGGGGAGAAAGGCATGGTATAAACAAAGTAAATAAACAGAGAAGAACTTTTTTGCTTGAGGCCAAGATTCCTTCACACACAGCAGTTTTTGACAACCCAGCAGACTGGGACAAATAAGCCACAAACCGGCAGTTTGCAAGTACGGGATTTGCTTATGGTTACAATCAACAACCATGTGTATCCGACACAGCCCAATGAGGCTGTAAACCTTAGCAGGAAGTCCACTGACGTCTGAGTTATAGCCTCTGCATTCCCTGTGCAGACTCCCTTGGGAGCAATCCTCATTGCATTGAATAATAATTACTTCTGAAAGCCAGTTTGGTGCAGTGTTTAAGAGTGGTGGACTCTAATCTGCAGAACCGGGTTCAATTCCCCCACTCCTGCACATGAAGCCAGCTGGGTGACCTTGGGCCAGTCACAGTTCTCTCAGCCCAAAAAATAAACCTAGGTCAGCATAAAAAGAGCTAAAGTTTCAGGCTGCCAGACAATCTTCAGATCTCCTGGTTATACTGCACCCACTGCCAGTGTTCCCTCTTAAGCTGAGTTAGTGTGAGCTAGCTCAGAGTTTTTTAGCCTCCGGCTCAGACATTTTTGCCTTAGCTCAGGAAGGAGGGCTCCAGAGCAAACTAATTTATGCAGCAGCCAAATCGTTTGCTTGCAACTTTAATGCCAGTAGCTCACGCAATAGAAGTCTTGCTCACAAGACTCCACAGCTCAGAGGGAGCATTACCCACTGCCATACAATAATTTTAATGATTAATAATTACTTCTAAGCAAATGTTACAGAGTTAGACTGTGTGTATTGACGATGAATTTAATGAATGAAATTAAGCAAACTCTGGAGCACAACGGAAGACAGGAGGGCCTGGCGTGATGTAGTCCACAGGGTTGCGAAGAGTTGGACTCGACTGTGCGACAGAACAACAACAAAGTATTAAGGATGGGGTTTTGAGGCTTTATCAGGATCTGTCTTGCATGGAGAGAAGGTTTAGACTGAGAGTCTTTGCAAAGCAGGACACCGTACAGATACAAGGAAAGGACAATCAAGTCACAGCTAACTTACGGCAACCCAGTAGAGTTTTCAAGACAAGAGGTGATCAGAGGTGGTTGGCCATTCCTGGGTGGGTCTTCCACCCAAGTACTAACCAGGGCTGAGCTGGCTTAGTTCCCGAGATCTGATGGGATCAGGCTAGCCTCGACCATCCAGGATATGTAAGCAGGTTTTTAAAAAGCAGAAATGCAAAACACATGGATTGATTAAACACAGCGTTTTCTTCTACAAAACCTTTATTATCATATGAACCCACAGAGGCAGTAAATTAACCAAAAAAATTGTATAAAAATGGCAAATTAAAATGCAATATCAAAACATGCCCCGGTAATTCCCCAAATGACTAAGCAGTGCTCATGTCAGTGCAGAAATGTTAGTTTGGGATTGTAATAAGCCGCCTGGCTGCTTGTTTATGCTCTGCAGCCGGGCAAAGATCTGTGAAATGGAAGATAGTTTTTTCCCTGTACAATCAATGGACCACAGTGATTAACACAGACACGTGCAAGCAGGCCATCTAGCCAGTAAAACTTGCTGAGGACTAGTACCTTTAGGAGCTTCATCAGTAGTGCAACAAAATAGGGTCTCAGTAGGGGTAGTGGACATGTTACGGTGACTGTCACGCCACTGTCACACGGAGTCCATTTCAAATAGTTCCTTGTGGCAGCTACACACAGGAAGCTATACGCAGGCTCCGGTTGCCAGATCTGGGTTGAGAAACTGCTGGAGATTTGCGGGTGGAGCCGGGGGAGGACATGGGCCTCAGTGGGGTACAGTGCCAGAGAATCCGACCTCCAAAGCAGCTGTTTTCTCCAGGGGAACTCATCTCTGTTCTCCGGAGATGAGCTATAATTCTGTTCTCCGGTGATGAGCTATAATTCCAGGGGTTCCCCAGGTCCCACCTGGAAACTGAGGGGCAGCATCTTACCATGTGGACTGGGTAACCCACTGCAAGTGTTCTAACAATAAATGATCTGCAATGAAATGCAAAATTACCTAACTGAGGTCTTACAGAGGACCAGACCAATGGCTGTCTAGTCCAGCATCCTGTTTGACCCCTTTCTGCACTCTCCTTTTAATCCACATTCACCGCGGTGTCCTCCACGCAATTCGGTACTAAAATCAAGTTCAACTTTCTTTTTAATCCAGGTTTTTCCCCCCCAATCTGCACTAAAATTGAATTCAACCTTCTTTTTAATCCAGGTGTCCCCCCCCACCCCAATCTGCACTAAAATTGAATTCAACCTTCTTTTAATCCCGTTCCCCCCCCCCCGGCCCCAATCTGCACTAAAATTGAATTCAACCTTCTTTTTAATCCAGGCCCCCCCCCCCCCCAATCTGCACTAAAATCAAGTTCAACCTTCTTTTTATTCAGGGTTTTCCCCCCCATTCTGCATTACATTCCCTCCCTTCAGTGGTCAGCCCGGTTTCAGCCTGCTGTTGCCCCAGGTTACTTGGATGCTCTTTTGTCGTGGATTTAAACTGTCTCAACTCAAACACTGAGAAAATCCGGAGTGGCGGGCAAATGCGGAAAGGACGCAGTGATCACCGGATGACCTCAGAAGCAGGGCAAGCGAAGCACAGGAGCAAAGAGCCCAAAAACTCTCCATTATTGCCCCCTCAGCACTGGTATTCCAAAGGTTACTGCCTCTGAACATGGAGGTTCTGCTTGGTGATTGCGGTCAACAGACCCTGATCTGGCTCCATGGATTTGCCAAATCCTCATTTAAAGTCAACTAAAACTCGTCACCATCACCACATCATGTGGCAGTGAGTTCCATGAGCTCACTTCGGGTGATTTCCTTTTCTCTGTCCTTGTCCATGCCAAGGACTGCCGTCGTTATAACAAAGGGATCAGCAGCTGCCAGGGCCTTAGCTAAATGCACAGACGCACCAAAGGCTGTACTGAGTGTTGTGCCTTTGCATGCAACCCATTTAGAGGAAGTGGATTTCGACCCTTCCTGTTCTGCCCATCCCATCAAAGTGGCCTTGTAGGAAAACTAGCTGCCAAGAAGGGCTATGTGGACTTCATGGAAGTCCTTCTTCACCCAAAGAGTGATGAACACATGGAATTCACTGCCCCAGGACGTGGTGGCAGCTACCAGCATGGACGGCTTCAAGAGGGAACTGGATAAACATATGGAGCAGAGGTCCATCAGTAGCTCTTAGCCACAAGGTACAGATGGGAACTCTCAATCTGGGGCAAGTGGTGCAGTGATGGACCTCCTGATGGCACCTGGTGTTTTTGGCCACTGTGTGATGCAGAGTGTCACTGTCACAGGAGGTGGCGGCTACAAGCATGGACAGGTTCAAGAGGGAATTAGATAAACATCTGGAGCAGAGGTCCATCGATGGCTATTAGCCACAAGGGATAGATAGAGACTCTCAGTCTGGGGCAAGTGATGCTCTATATTCTTGGTGCTGGGGGGAGCAACAGTGGGAGGGGCTTCTAGTGTCCTGGCCCCACTGGTGGACCTCTTGATGGCACCTGGTGTTTTCGGCCACTGTGTGACACAGAGTGTTGGACTAGATGGGCCATTGGCCTGACCCAACATTGGCTTCTCTTATGTTCTTAAAGTGGCCTTATAGTAAAACTAGCTACCGAGAAGGGATATTTGGATTCCATGGTCTGCGTAACCTTCCGTTTTGTCCATAGCAAATAACACTGCAGCGGCTGCACAAACATAATTCAGTTAAATATGCATTACAGAACCATCGCTGGAAGCACAATAGATTAGCCTGCCACGGAGAACCGATGCCAGACATTAAGCAGCAATCAACCTGGTGCCTGCTGCTGACATCTTCTTTTCTTTCTCTCCGAGAAACAAAAACAGCACAGCCAAAGGGCCAGAACAACCCAAACCGCTTTACAAGACACAAAGAGATGGACGGCTTCCCGGAGGAACCAGCCAGCCAGGATGCCTGAGATTACCAGAACTTTCTCCTAAGCATTGTTCCCTTTTTGAATATATATATATTTTTAAAAGCCTATGCAGGATCTCAGCATTTTGTTGCTTTAACAGATAAGACGAGGCGGTGTTTCTCCCAGTTCCTTTCTGTCATTTGCTGGAAGCCTCAGAGGTGAACCTACCCGTCACTGATTGGCACTGCCGTTTATGACTCGGGAGTGAAGCTGATCCAAGAATCAAGCTGATTTATTCTCTCGAAAAGGGGGAAATAAACCAGCAGCCTTTTTCCTGCCCTCTTTTGCAGAGCTTGCTGGGAGGCCGGCCTCCAAAGAGGGCAGGTGGCTGCATTATTCAGCTTCCACCAGGTAAGAATAAGTCAGCAGCCTCTTTCCTGCCCTCTTTTGCAGAGCTTGCTGGGGGCCGGCCTCCAAAGAGGGCAGGTAGCTGCATTATTCGGCTCCCACCAGGTAAGAATGAGGAGCAAGCCTTGAGAGTGTGTGGGGGGGTGAAGTCGGACGGAATTAATAGTGAAGTGGCTGCCCTCTTCTCCGGATTGTAGTCGGAGAGGCAGCAAGCAGAACCAGGCCAGTCGTAAGTGGGGGGGGGGGCAGCCTCCATGTCACTCAGGGGAGGAGAGTCCAGTGTTCCCTCTAAGCTGAGCTAGTGTGAGCTAGCTCACAGTGTTTTAGCCTCCGGCTCACAGTGTTTTAGCCTCCGGCTCACACATCTTTGTCTTTAGCTCAGGAAGGACAGCTCCAGAGCAAACTAATTTATGCCGCAGCCCCAATCGCTCGCTCACAACTTTAAGGCCAGTCGCTCGCAAAGGAGAATTTTTGCTCACAAGACTCTGTAGCTTAGAGGGAGCATTGGGACACCCCCCCCCAAATCTAAGAAGATTTTGTGAATGAGCCAAAAGAAAACCTTAAAAAAACAGCCCAAGTATGCTCTGGGAGGCATGGAATATTGAGAGCTAGGCGAAGGGAAGGGGGCAAGCACAGGGTTGCCAAATCCAGATTAGGGAATTCCTGGAGATTTGGGGGACAGACCCTGGGGGAGGCGCGGTTGGGGGAGGCAAGAGCGTCCATCAAATTCCGATGCTCCCTCTAAGCTGGGGAGCCTTGTGAGCCAAAATTCTCCTTCGTGAGCCACTGGCATTAAAGTGGTGAGCGAGCGATTGGGCTGCTGCATAAATTAGTTTGCTCTCCAGAGCCCTCCTTCCTGAGCCAAGACAAAAAATGTGTGAGCTGGAGGCTGAAAAACTGAGCTAGCTCACGTTAACTCAGCTTAGAGAGAGCACTGCGCTATAAAAACCATCCTAAAAAGCAGCCATTATCTCTGTAGTCTGGAGAGGAACTGTAATTCCGGGGGGATCCCCAGGTCCCACCTGGAGGCTGGCATCCCCATGTGCTGAGTATTCTGCAGGGAGGCGTGGAATGCTGAGAGTGAGGCAGAGGGTTGGGGGGAGAGGATAGGGTTGCCACCTCTGGTTTGGGGAATTCCTGGATATTTGGGGTGTGTGGAGCCTGGGGGAGGGTGCGGTTTGGGGAGGGGGAGGCGCTCAGCAGGAATGTGATGCTACAGAGACCACCCTCCAAAGCAGCCATTTTCTCCAGGGGAACTGAGCTCTGTAGTCTGGGGATCCATTGTCATTCGGGGGGGGGGTCGTCTCCTGACTCCACCTGGAGGTTGGCAGCCCTACACAGTGTTTACAGACTCCTGGCAGTGAGAGATTTTGGGGGTAGTTAGGGATTCAATTCTCCCCCTCCCACCTTTCCTCGCAGATCCCTGATGTACCTATTTTATTCCACTGTGTGCTAAGGCCACGCGACAGAGGCTCTCTGCCTGCAGAAAGTTATTTCTTCTTCCTGAAGCCGGTGTACTGACCATCCTCGCTGGGAAAGGCCTCTCTGATTTTCCACCGGCAGCAGTTCGGGAGGACGGCCCGTTTGGCCAGGTTGCTGTCCTCCCCGAAGCGCCAGAGGATGTACTGCTTGTACGCAGCGTGCCGGAACGGCTTGTTAAGCGTCTCTGCCTTGAGGTCCAGCAAGGGGTCTTCGTAGAGGAGGACGAACTCCAGGGCCGGTCTGGACAGGACGAGCTGGTCGAACAGAGCTGAGGTGGCGATGCAGGCCCCGTCCTTCCTCCGGCAGCAGAGCTGCTCCCAGTACGGCTGCGCCGGGCGGCATTTCCCGCAGCAGCACCAGGAAGGACGCTGGAGGTGGGGAGAAGCGTCCTCTTTCTTTTGAAGGGGCTGCAGCTCTTGGGCGTTTCCAAGAGCGGCGGCTTCCTCTGGATGTCGCGGTGGGAGTTTGGCCGAACGGGTGAAGTTGCCGGAGCGTCTCTGCAGTTGGAAGACACATGGTGTATACGTTAAGAAATGGCTAGGCCGGGGCTCCTCGACCTTTCTGAGCCTGTGCACGCCTTTGGCATTCTGACACAGGGCGGTGGGCCCACCACATAAGAACATAAGAACATAAGGGAAGCCAATGTTGAATCAGGCCAATGGCCCATCTAGTCCAACACTCTGCCACACAGCGGCCAAAATATACCAGGTGCCATCAGGAGGTCCAGCAGTGGGGCCAGGGCACTAGAAGCCCTCCCACTGCTGCCCCCTCCAGCACCAAGAATAGAGTGCATCACCTGCCCCAGACTGAGAGTTCCCATCTATACCCTGTGGCTAATAGCCACTGATGGACTTCTGCTCCAGATGCTTATCTAATTCCCTCTTGAAACTGTCCATGCTTGTAGCTGCCACCACCTCCTGTGGCAGTGAATTCCATGTGTTAATCACTCTTTGGGTGAAGAAGGACTTCCTTTTATCCGTTCTAACCCGACTGCTCAGCAATTTCATGGAGTGCCCACAAGGAGTTCTTGTATTGTGAGAAAGGGAGAAAAGTACTTCTTTCTCTACCCGCTCAATCCCATTCATAATCTTATAAACCTCGATCATGTCACCCCTCAGCGAAATGGCTGCCTGGGGAGGCAGAGCTAACTACGTAGAGCAGAGGCGTCAAACTCATTTGTTATGAGGGCTGGATCTGAAAATAAATGTCACTTTGTTGGGCCGGGCCATGTATGCTGTAAAATGTCATGCCAGGCAGCAAAGATATAAACTTTATAAAGAGAAACCCAATAAACAATATTATTTTTTTACTCAAAATACAAACAAAAGCAATTGATTTCTAGCAGTGAAAGCAACTGATTTGCTGGGGAACCCACAAAAGCCCGATAAATGTATTTAATCAAGACTAGTTTTCTTCCCCCAAGGGACACCGTAAAAGGGGAATACCTTACATTTCCATATATACCAGTAGCTTGCGGGCCAGGTAAGAGGCCTGGGTGGGCTGCTTTCAGCCCCCGGACCTTATGTTTGACACCTCTGACATAGAGGATGCCCAAGTACAGGGCAGAAGAGAGGAAATTGCAAAATACACTGGGAAAGAAGAATAAGACAAACAATGAGGTGGCGGCTGACACTGGCTGGTTCTTTCTTGGCTTTTCCCTCCGTTGTTGGAACAGAAATTCCCCTCTGCATTGCATATGGCTTTCACTTCCTTTGATTGTCGGATTTTGTGGTAGCCTCCACACTCCATGCCGCTTTCGCTTCCTTTGATCATCAGATTTTATGGTATCTTCTGCATAGATTTATGGCCGTTTTATGGCCATTCGGGGGTGACTTTACAATCAGTATGGCATTGCCCCGAGATACGACGATGTGCTTTGAGCTGCACTTTTCCCTCCCAGTTGAGAAAATGTGGAGTGAATGCTAGCTATAGAATCACCCACTGAAAAAATAAGCTCTTCCACTCACATTGAATAACGGCACTTTCAAACCACTTTGCAACTGGGTTTTACGGTGTGAAATGACAAAAATCCCCTTGCAGATGATCAGGAAAAGGCACTAAGTGTGGATTGAAAGTGCATTATTCAGCATGTGTGGAACTGCCCAGTATGTTATTTTAATCTGAATAGCCAATCAGTTCTTCAGGGATAAATCAGGTCTGACTGGGCGAAAGCCCCACCCATTTTGTAAGAAGAAGAAGAGGAGGAGGAGGAGATTGGATTTATACCCCACCCTTCCCTCTGAGTCTCAGAGCAACTTACAAACTCCTTTCCCTTCCCTTCCCCGCAACAGACACCCTGTGGGGTAGGCGGGGCTGAGAGAGCTCTAAGAAAAACTGCCTTTTTCAGAATAGCTCTGACAGAACTATGACTTGCCCAAGGTCATCCAGCAGCTGCAAGTGGAGGAGTGGGGAATCAAACCCAGTTCTCCCAGATTAGGGTCCACACGCTTAACCACTACACCAAACTGGGTGCACTACACTTGGTGGGTGCCAAGAAAGGTGTTGTAAACGTCAACTGCAGCATTGATCAGAGAGGGATTTAAAGCTCTAGCTAAGGGAAGCAGCAGCTGTGCTCCAAAGCCAAACTTCAAGAGCAGCGGCAAGGAAAGGGTAGAAGAAGGAAAGGAGGCAACGCGGCAGAGTCCCATAAGAGATGAACCAGTGAGAGACATCATCCCCTGAAGCAGGGTGGTCCCAGCAATGGGGTGATCCCAGCAATGGGGTGGTCCCAGCAATGGGGTGAACCCCACTGCTCCGAAGAAATAAGCAGGGTGGGCTGCTCAGAAGGGTAATGCTTGGAGGAGGGCAAGGCTGTTTCTTCTGTGGTGACCCTTCACCCATTGGTGCACACATTCAATTTTTCTGTCCCTTCACACCCTCTGGTCAATCATATATACCACACACCAGTGGTTCCTAAGCTTTTTGAGCCTGTGGGCACCTTTGTAATTCTCAAAATGGCCACCACAGAATGGCTGCCGCAGGAGGCAGAGCCAACCACAAAATGGCCGCCCACCTTAGCATCAATCACACCATGAAGATCCTTGTGCTGTGGTGGCAGCCGCTGCCAAAGCAACGTTTTGAAAAATCTGCACAGCCAATCAAATCTCCAAAGGCCAATCAGAAGCGCGGCTAGACAAAAGCTCCATCCGGCCACCCCTACTTTTTAAAAACACTTGGTGGGCACCTGGAAAGGTGTCGGTGGGTGTTATAGTGCCCCAGGGCACCACGTTGGGGAGACCCCCGCCTTAAACCATTATTCAAACTGGAAGCCTTATGGCACTTTAAGGACTAACAAATTTTATCCCAGCATTTTGTCAGACGAGCTCAGCACGTACACTTGCATGTAGAAGATCCCAACTCACCTGAATAATTTCGCCTTTAATTTTCTGTAAGCTTGTCCGCAGCAATTTGTCGATCATAATAATATGTGGCTCGTCAACATACGCCACGTACAGCAGAGTCTGTCCAGCAAAAGAGACAAAGATATGTGCGTCTTGAGCCTCCAGGAATGTACATAGTATATCATAGATAAATAGTAGTAGAAGATATAGCATCAAGTCTCCCAGTACCTTAAATGTTGCCGCTATGACAGTTTAGGACCTTTCAGAACAATAATTTAATTGAGCAATAAGTTACCAAGTTATCGGCAGGATTCAAAACCTTTTCCCCAACTGCATTTAGTGCTCACTGGAACTTCCAAACACTCTTCTTTATATTAGCTTTTAATTTTCTGGAATGCAATATCTGTAATTTTATATCTGTAAGTATATTTGGTCTAAAGACTGTAATAAAAACTAAACTAAGAAAACTAAGAAACACTCTTCAAAGGCAGCCCCACGTAAAACACATTGCAGTAGTCTAGCCCAAATATGACCAGGGAATGGATATCTTTGGTACTTACCCATCTAGGCCCTGGCACCGACTCACACTTCTTCCTGTAATAATATTCCTTCACCGGGTTTGATTTGAAGCAGGGAAATGTGTACGAAGTGATGAGGAAATCGACAAATAATTGAGCCTGGGAATAAACATCAGAAGAGGCGGGCAATTCAGCTTTTTGGAATGAACTCTCTTTCCAGAAATCATCCCCTCCCACCTTGAGAGCCACAACAACATATAAAACTCTCTCTTACCAGGCCAAAATAGGAGAGGGCTGAACCTATGTAAACCAGCAGTTCAAAGAAGTTAAATTGTCCTCCCTTTGGGAAATGCAAAAGAGAAATTAACTTTAAAGCGAGAGTGAGAGAAGAGAACGATACCGTCATTTCGCTTTCCTGAATGGAGTCCTGCCGAGTGCCAGAAATGTGGTGGTGAGGAAATTCACATATTACCATCCAGGGCTTTTTTTGTACAAAAAGCCCAACAGGAACTCATTAGCATAATTGGCCACACCCATCAGCAGAAACTCATTAGCATATTAGGCCACACCCCTAATAACACAGCTCATTAGCATATTAGGCCACACCTCCATGTTACCAGAAGTGTGGTTATCCAGCCACACCCACCTTTTGCTTCTTATTCTGTTTACCTTGTTTGTTGTCAAAACCCAGGGCTTTTTTTGGAGCAGGAACGCCTTTGCATGTTAGGCCACACAGCCCTAATGTAGCCAGTCCTAATGAGTTTCTGTTGTTGGGTGTGGCCTATTATGCTAATGCGTTCCTGCTGGGCGTGGCCAACTCGGGAGCCAGCCAGAACTCCGTTCCTGTGCATTCCTGCCCAAAAGTAGCCCTGTTGCCATCTATACAGGCTGGGTCTCTGGTCGGTTCCCAATTCTGTTCTTCATCTAGATGTGAGTTGCAGGTTCTCAGTAATTTCCACACATGCTGTGCCCAATTCAGACTGCAACTGTGGTGAGAAGAAGATAGAATCTCCCCTCCCCCCACAGGCTATTTTCCAGACCTAAGTCCTGGGGAGTATGGAGTTCCCCACTGGTCAGATAGCCCCCTCCAGACATGTTCAGGTCAGGAAAACGGGGAAGCTTCTTCTCTCCGAGTGCCACGGTCACAATCCAAGTCAGGCACTGCGTGTAAAGGAATTGAGGAGAACCCACAACTCACATCTGACAAAGTCACAGCAGGAAATCCAGACACAACCTGTGTGGACCGTAATGTGAGAATGGCCTTCGGGAGGGGGTGTGATGACTGCAAATGAGCAGAAATCATATTCAATATAAAGTTTCATCAGAAATTAAGCAAGTTATCAGATGCTTGACTGCCACCATGTTGCCTCTCTATGCATTAGCCACAGAACACTGGAAAGAGGAACAATTGGGCAGGATACAAGCCATGTGTGTGTGTTTTCTCATATCTCTGTAAGGAAACAGACTATATACAATTTGGAGTGAAGATTGGGGAGAGGGGTGGAACATCTGAGACCTCTCCAGGGCTACAGCCCTGGATGGAGTTATATAAACTTGGGGTGGGGTGGGAGGGCTTCTGGAGTTCTGGCCCCACTGGTGGAACTCCTGATGGCACTTGGGTTTTGGCCACTGTGTGACACAGAGTGCTGGACTGGATGGGCTGTTGGCCTGATCCAACATGGCTTCTCTTATGTTTTTATGTCTGGGGCAGTGATGTTCTGTATTCTTGGTGCTTGGGGGCAACAGTGGGAGGGCCTCTGGAGTTCTGGCCCCACTGGTGGACCTCCTGATGGCACCTGGGTTTTGGCCATTGTGCAACACAGCGTGTCAGACTGGATGGGCCATTGGCCTGATCCAATATGGCTTCTCTTATGTTCTTATAGCCAAGATGCTCAGAAGAATAACAGAAATTAGATTCATGCTGCAATTGCTAGGAAGTGCAATCATTCCTTCCAACTTTCATTCATTCATTTCATTTTCCACTGGTGGCTCCTGTTTTTACACTCCTGTTTCTCACAGTCTGAACTTTCTGGCCAAGAAGGAAAACGAGGCTGCCATTACCATGCCGAAGACCAGGATGTCAAAGCGGATGCCATAAGCTTTGATCAGAGTCCTCTCCTCCCTCCCGTTGGCCTGCTTGTAGTATTTGGCAAATCTGTAATGACCAAAAAACTCCTGGGGCTTAACAAGGGAACACAACATTCAGTGTCTTCATGACTTAGGGTTGCCAGCTCCAGGCTGAGAAATACCTGGAGATTTTTGGGATGGAGCCTGAGGAGGGCAGGGTTTGGGGAGGGGCGGGACTTCAGTGCGCTATAATGCCACAGAGTCCATCTTCCAAAGCGGACATTTTCTTCAGGTTAACTGATCTCTGTCACCTGTAGAGCAATTGTAATCCCCAGAGATCTCCAGCCACCACATGGAGGTTGGCAACCCTAGATTCCTGCTAGATGGATGATCTTATCCTTTCACACAATCCATGTACACAAAGCGTGTGGTGCCTGTTAGGCCCGGGTTAGACACGTGGGACAACAAGCCGCCCAAACCCTGAGCATGAACTGTACCACTTGAGACTTCAGGAGGGGTGGGGACTCGTGGTGTTCCCTCTAAGCTGCGTGAGTGTGAGCCAGCTCACAGTTTTTTAGCCTCCGGCTCACACATCTTTGCCTTAGCTCAGGAAGGAGGGCTCCAGAGCAGACTAATTTATGCAGCAGCCAAACTGCTCGCTCAAAACTTTAATGCCGGTAGCTCGCAAAGTAGAACTTTTGCTCACAAGAGTCCACAGCTTAGAGGGAACATTGGTGGGGAGTGGAATTCCAGCTTTAAATATTTCTTCATATTAATTAAAAAAAAAGATTCCACACAGGTAGAGAACTAGCCAAGCAGACCTCTTCTCTTGGCTCGGTAGGTTCAGAAGGAAATACAACAAACAAGCAAACACCGTGATACGAATGGCTAGGACATTTAGTAAAGATCATATTATATTATAAATATTGTTATTATTATTTGCATTTACATCCCGCCGATCCCGCAGACGGGCTCAGGGCGGGTAACATCATTAGAATAAATACAATTTCAGTTTAAAACATTAAACCTTAAAACACGATGAAACATTACAACAATTAAAACAATGGGTACAGCTTGGACCAGTGTCAGTTGGCTATAAAGTTCTGGCCTGATGGTACAGTGAGTTAAAAGGCCAGTTGTTGGTGGTCAGTAGACAGGTGACAGACAGGTGAAAACAACCTCAGGGAGGCCCTAGATGGGCACCCGCTGCCTCAGCCAAAGGCCTGGCGGAAGAGCTCCGTCTTGCAGGCCCTGCGGAACTCAGTAAGATCTTGCAGGTCTCAAGAGGGAGCATGTTCCACCAGGCTGGGGCCAGGACAGAGAAAGCCCTGGCCCTGGTTGAGGCAAGACGAGCGTCCTTTGGGCCAGGGACCACCAGGAGGTGTTGATCTTTCAAGCGTAACGCTCTTCGAGGCGTATATTACAATATTACCAGGAAAAGTCCATCATTCTCAACGAGCACGGGATGTAAGCTAATTTTGTCCCACTCTTCCTCAGGCTTAAATGCTCTCCGTGAACACCATATTAATGTTTATAGTAGTTGCAAACCATTCCTTTTCTACCTGGAAGCCTTCGGTTTTAAATTTGGCTGGCAAAATGCTCTCTACCACAATCTGGAACCCAGACTCTATAAAGAAAACTATTCTAATTAATTTTGGAGGGGTATAAGCTTTTGAGAGTCAAAGCTCCGTCAGTTGCCAACTCTGGCTGAGAAATTCTTGGAGACTGGTGGTGGAGCTCTGGAGCAGGTGGAGAATTGGGGAGGGGAGAGACCCTCTGCAAGGTATAATGTCATAAACTTCCCCCCTCAAAGAAAACCATTTCCTCCAGGGGAACTGGTCTCTGTAGCCTGGGGACCAACAGTAATTCCAGGAGATCTCCAGGCCTCAGGTGAAGCACCTCATTTCCCTGCATGCATAAACTGGGCTGTTATCCTAAATGGGGAACTCTTTTTGTATTTTTTTACATGTGCATGTGTGTCCGCACGCACGCACCTGGAAGTCATGGCGACCTCTGTTGACTGACCCCTACTGGGGGCCTGGAGGATATTCAGAGATGTGGCTTGCTATTGCCTGCTTCTGCATCCCGGCCCTGGTATTCTTTGGAGGTCTCCCACCCAAGTACTTGCCAGGGTCGACGCTGCTTAGCTTCTGAGATCTGACGAGATCGGGCTTGCCTGGGCTATCCCAGGCCAGGCCAATGGGGGAGTCTTTTGACTATTCCAGTGGAAATTAAACAAAGCCAGAAAGCGACCATGAAGAAATAATGATGAAAACATGGAATGATATTCCATGTCTAATTCATGTAAAGAATTCTATATATATTAAAGTTCATATAAATGCATGTATTCCATTCTGTCATTGTTAGTATCAAAAATTCCAAATAACATTCCAAGAAACACTTTACAGTTAACTGAATTACTTTTGAATCCAGGTTATAAAGCCAAGAAAGTGCATAGTGCCATGAAGAAAGAATAGCAATGCTTGCTCTGAAATAACTTATGACTGACACAAGGCCACACCAGCAGCTGCATGTGGAGGAGTCAGGAATCAAACCCACTTCTCTCAGATTGGAGTCCACGCTCCTAACCACTACACCGAGGCATATATGTGCACTGAGTGACAGCTACCTGGAGCCTGTCTTGCCCAATTGTGGAAGCTGGTTGGGACTGAGGATGTCTTTCATGTTGAACTGGCATGCCAGTCACCTGCTACAGCATCATGGTCATCGATGACCAGGCCCGTAGCTACAGTGGGGCATCTCGGGGCAAGGCCCCCCTGACTTGCTGGCAAGGCCCCCTGACTTTCCCATCCAGCCCAGAGCATCACGGCCTTCTCCCCTGGATTAATTTGATTAGCCAGTGCCTCCCTAAGAAATTTAAATGCCCCCCTGACTTAAAAAGTCCTGGCTACAGGCCTGTCGATGACAGAAATCGGCGAATCCTTACAGTTTCACCGTTTTTCAAGATTACCAAAGTGATGCAGTTCCCTGAGCATATCCAAGCTGTACTTATCAAAAGCCCATAAGACTCTGTAGCCAATTAACCTGGTGACCTGAACAAATGATGCAAACAGAGCAAATCTGCATGTATTTCAGATGGATGCCAGGCTTGTATTTATTGCAGGATGAACTCTGGGGAGGGGCCATGTGTCTGTGATAGGGCACACGCTTTGCATACAGAAGATCTCAGCCTCAACCTCTGGCATCTTCTGTTAAAGGCGCTGGGGGGCAGGTGGTATGGAAGTCCTCCAGTGGAGACCCTGGAGAGCCACCGCCAACCACAATAGGCAAGACTGACCTTGATAGTCCCATGGTCGGTGTTATGTATTGAGCCTGAGCCATCCCTGACTGTGTATCTTGAACTGGGTGAGCTTGCTCCCCAAGAGCAATAGCTGACCAGGATCCTAGGACTGACCAATCAATAAGTAGTGTAATGTAAATAACCTATCCTTGGGAGTGACTGGGTGTAGGGTGGGGTGTTTGCATGCTTTATAAGCAGGGCTAAAAACCCTGCTGGGGTTGTGTCGTGTTCTTGAAATCACTAAATAAAGTAGAGCTGATCACTGCAATTTTAATTAATTAATTCACCATTATATTTCTATCCCACCCTCCCCGCGGACGGGCTCAGGGCGGCTGACATTTATCAGCAACACTCACAATGCATCTAGAACCCAGTATTTAACAGTGATTCAGTGCAACAATGCAACTTCTGGTGCTCCTGTGGCCGAGCAGAGAGAGAGAAAGGGCATTATTGCCCTACCTCTGGGCCCCTGGGAATCCTGCTTTCTTTCCACTCTGCCTTAGGAGATTCCACCAAGCTTTGCACCTTTCAAGTTAATCTTGAACGTTGAAGGGCTAAGGGCTAGACATTTCTTTGAAAAGAAGTGGGGAAGGGATCCTGATTAGCTCAGACTTCTCATTTTTGCATTCAGTGCTCTGCGCTTTTAAGGTGTGAGTCAGAACCACGAGATACACGCAACCCTGCCCTTACGACACTTCTACCTTCTCCTTTTCACTAATCCCAAATTTGCAAATCAGTGAATTTATTTTCAACCAACTGAGCTATTTTTAGGAACAGCTTTCTCCTTTGAAATATGCCATTCTGGGGCGGGGGCGGAAGGTATTACTGGAAAGGGTAGTTGTTGAATGGCATTTGTATTGTCTGATTTGAATTAGTCTTGACAAAGCCGTTGGACCACTAGACCATTTGTTTATAGTCTCACAGCCATCTTGTGGAGACTTACCCAGCAATAAACTCCCCATCCAGCGGGGCTTATTTTTGGATAACTGTACCTAGATGTGCAGGCTTCGTTTTTAATGCATACGCTAATATTGCCGGGCAATTATCGTCTTTGTTACTGAAAGCTGGATGACCTTCTCTTCCAGAATGAAATAACATGCAATTAACTTGCTGGCCACTATTTGAATATGCTAATTAATGCAAATGCATTCCCGTTTCAGACGGCACATGGCCTAGCACACCACTTCTGTGAAAGGAAGAAAGGCCAGCTGAGTAAGGAACAAAAAAATCTTTGCAGGAGAAGACCATAATTGAGCATAGCCCAGTATTCAGTTTCCAGTGGTGGCCAGCCAAATGCCAAAAGTTCACAAGCAGAATACAATGGCAAGAGTTCTCCTGTTCAGTTTGGCCCAGCTTCCGGAACACAGCAGGACATTGTCTCCATACACAGAAGTTCTATTTATGTATGGATTTATTAAATCACGTTTCCCCTGCCTTTCCTCGTGGTTCGAGGCAGCTTACAGTAATATTTCACAGTCCAGCTATTCATGGGTCTATATGCTTCATGCAATCTGTGTAAAACATTTTTTAAAATCTGTCTTAGTTTTAAACCATTACTGTTCCTTTTGGCAGTGAGCCCCATAATTATGAACTGTGTCAAGTAGTACTATTTTTTTCTTTGATGGAACAGACTGCGGGGGGATATTGTGCAAGGGCGTAGACTTTCCAATTTGGGGGGGGGCCCCTGGGGCTGGGCTGCCTTTCACTTCCCCTCGCTTCTAAACTGCAGTAAGCAAGGAATACCTTTCAGGTAAGCAGTAATACCTGCAAGGGTTTCCCGCCCTTTAAAGCCAGCAGCCGGCGGGTCCATCCTTTTCAGAGCTCCTTTTCGCCCAGGGGAGGTTCAATCTCCCCTGGAAA
Source organism: Gekko gecko (assembly GCA_029375565.1). NCBI lineage: Eukaryota > Metazoa > Chordata > Lepidosauria > Squamata > Gekkonidae > Gekko > Gekko gecko. The sequence goes on along the minus strand of JAPDNY010000012.1, from coordinate 74,162,847 downwards.
ATTTCGGAAAAGCCCCCCCCAAGCCCCCCCCCGTAGTCTACGCCTATGATTGTGTATATTTACAGAAGTAAAATATAAGCAGCCATAGCTAAAGCATCTCATACTGTGAGCTCCCCCCACAGACTTTCCCCAGTGGTTTCTAACAGGAAGTACCGATTCACACAATTGACTTGTGGAACTCACCACTACAAGATGGGCTAATGGCCACTGGCTTGGATGTACTCAAAAGCGGTTGGACAAATGCATGGAAGTCTATCGCTGACTACTAGCCCAGTGTCAGGGGAAGAATGCCTCTGATTGGCAGGTATTAGAAGCAATCAGGTAAGGGCTGCTGCCAGGGTGCCCTATCTGCGGGCTTTCCTGGGGTATATGACTGACCACAGTTGGAAACAAGAGGCGGGATTAGATGGGTACTGGTTTAATCCAGTATGGCTGTTGTTATGTTCTTATGCTACATGTTATTAAATCCAGAACAGTAGAAAAAAGCCAGAGTCCAGGAGCACCTTAAAGACTAACAAAATTTGTGGCTGGGTGTGAGCTTTGGTGAGTCACTGCTCCCTTCTTCAGGTACAGCTAGAATGTGAGTCCATCCGTCCTTCTATCTTGGAGAGTGTAGTGATTTCAGATAGACAGACTCACATTCTAGCTGGACCTGAAGAAGGGAGCAGTGACTCACCAAAGCTCACACCCTGCCACAGATTTTGTTAGTCTTTAAGGTGCTCCTGGACTCTGGCTCTTTTCTACTGCTACCAACAGACCAATACGGCCACCCGTCTTGATCTAATTCAGAACAGACTGGGTTGCACTGCCATACTCTCCTGAGGTCCTGATCAGACGGCTCTTTAGATCCGCGACATGCACGATTCTCTGGTGGATTTAAGCGGAACGACCAGACACAAACATCTGGGAAACGTCCCTGTTCCATAGACATCCCGTTTTGCTGTGCCTCGTAACCGGACTTAAAAGATAGCACTTTAAATCTGGAGTTTTCCGGGCCCAACGGGACAACAGAGGACTTTCACCTGTCTGATCGTGCCATCAGCATGCAACCCTCCCGTCGGGGTGATCTAACGTCAGACCATACCGAGCGGGCGCGATTTTTAAAAAATCACTACCCAATATGCACTTAAAAGCATTTTAAAATGAGGCTGCGGAACCCCAATTCAGCGCCACGAAGAATTTAATGTTTATGAATGACTCGTCACTTTAAGGACGATTGGTTAATGGGCTGGGACCTGGAGGGAAGATGAGTCTCCTAACAAGCAAAATAGTCCCTCCATTGAGCATGATCTCAGTGGCAAGGGGGATGGCCGGGACTCCTTTAGTCTGTACCTGCAAGTGCTTTGGATCTACAAGGACGCATAGTCACGCCTATACGCATGTGCAAAAAGGTTTTTTTTTTAAAAAACCCCACCGCGCGCACCTCCTTCAGTGGACGCCGTCTAGACAATCCACAGCAGAAGCAGCGTGCGGTAAGGCAATTCCCAGGGGGGATGTCTGATCGTGCGAGGACGGATCAAAAAGATCTGGATCAAATTTGGCATAATGGCAGGATTAGCTGCTGGTAAGAAAGCACCCTGAGTAGACTTTCCCAAACTCTGTTGCACATTGGAGGGAAAAATTAATAAAGCTACACACATCCATTTCCTCCTGCCCTGGATTCGTAATTTTGGTGTGTCTGCCGTATGGGTAAGCAGATGCCCCTGGTGGCAGGAGGTTCGATGACATCCCTACCTGAAGTTGTAGCCAGGGTATAATGCTTCACTTGCTTTTTTGTCATCCAGACGCCGGAAGCCATACTTGGGGCTGCAGCGATGGAGCCATCGGTCCAGATTGCAATCCCAATTGATCTCGATACCCACAATGCCTCCCTTGAATGAGACAGCAAGAGGTGCAATTGTTTAAAGAAACAAAAAGGGACTGGGATTTGACCAGCAAGATGTGACAGCTGGCACGCTGACATTGAGACTGATTGGTCTGTTCTCTACAAATTTCCCAGTAGCAGAATGAGACAGAGACTCACTTCATGCACTGAAAAGAGTACTACCTGGCCTCCCCACGCAAGCATCTATGAGACAGCTTACAATATAACATATAAACTGATAAAACAACACAGCGGTGCATACTACAGTTCAGAAATCACCGACAGAGTGCCTTGTACTACAAAATAGATTTTGGTGAGTAACCACGTTGGTCTGAAGCAACAAAAGGAAGTCGGAGTCCAGTGGCACCAACAAAGTTTAATGCTGGTATAAGGCATGCACATGGAAGCTTATACCCGGAATTAAACATTGTTGGTCTTAAAGGTGCCACTGGACCCAAACTTTGTGCTCATACTGCAAAAATTAGCATCTCAGTTGTGACTCTTGGGGGGGGCGGGAATGGCTACTATTGTGGAATGCAGAAGTTATGGAAAAGTTTCAAAGCAATATCGTTGTATAGTGAGCAATATGTTTTTGCAGTTGCTTACCCCTTACGACAAGCTGAAACGTCTTGCAAATGTCTCCTGGCAGTTTGTCAAAAGACTGAAGAAAAAAACAAGGAAGTTTTTTCCCCTCTAAAACTGATGCCTGTGTTCTCAAGCATTCCTCCTCTCCTGACAAAATCTGGTTATCAGTTTCTCTCTGGGACTTCATTCTGCCAGAAGGGAAATAGGAAAGTCTTCTATATCCTAGACTGCTTTGTGGATTCAGCCCTGTACTGCGAGGGCCGTACCTGGGATAGAGCCAGTGGGTGCCTCACCTTGCCTTGGAGCACAGTTACGCCCCATTAATGACTTCCAAATAACAGGCTTTTAATTTGCAACCTAGAAGTTTCCACTGAAAAGAATGGGATCTTTGAATATGAGAAGTGACACATTTTTGGTAAACAAAACATCTTCCTACATCCACTGACTAAGAGCATGGAAAAGAGATTTTCAAAGGTAAGGGGTACTTAGAAGAAGAGATTGGATTTATACTCCGCCCTTCACTACCCAAAGGAGTCTCAGAGCAGTTTACAATCTCCTTTCCCTTCCCTTCCCCACAACAGGCACCCTGTGAGGTAGGCGGGGCTGGGAGAGCTCTTTCAAGAACTGCTCGTGAGAGAACAGCTCTGAAAGAACTTGTAACTCACCCAAGGTAACACCAGCGGCTGCATGGAATGGCCAACTTCTGTAGTCTGGAGGGGCCCTGGATCCTCCCCAATGATGACATCACCACTCCCACCATATGCAAATGGCGGGGAGAGATCTGGCCTCAAGGTTTTATTCAAGGTATAAGCTTTTGTGTACAAGCACCCTTCCTCAGATACAGTGAAATAGAATTTATTTAAGCCCTACACAGGAAGGGGGACACACAGACATTAGGAAGGGCCAATCAGAGCCAAAATGCATAAGTAAAACTGAGACTGTATCAAGGCAGCCAGCGGCCGCTAAGATCAACAAATGGCAGCAAATTAGCACACATTAGTGATTGTCTCAAGCTAGTCGGGGGAGGGGGTTCAGTTGTCCAGTTGCCCTATAAAATGATGCCAGACAAAGGAATCGGGTAGGAGCTTTAGCTGGCCTCAAGAAATCCTTTTACTAGGATGGCCCATTTCCACCATCTGGAAGGGAGGCCCAAGAATCTCACTTTGCACCAACTTAACACCGCCGTAACCTACATGTCTCCAAGTATGTGAGTGTGTGTAGAAAGCTAGATTTGTTATTTTATAGTACATGTCAGCAAGAGACCAATTATACTCCCAAGAGATCTCCAGCCGTTACCTGGAGGATGACAACCTTATGAAGCATCTGCGCATCCAAGACTAACAGAGTTTTATTCTGGTGTAAGCTTTTGTGGGCTACAATCCACCGTACATCTGACAAAGTAGCCTCTAGACTAAAAATGCTTATGCTAAAATAAAGACTGGTTCATCTTCAAGATGCTACAAGACTCCTGTCTGGAAAACAAGTAAGTAGTCGAATACCTGTTTGAGATAAACGAGTTACATTCACATTTTAGAATTCCGCTGCCAGGAAGCACAGAAACACTCGTGAGTATTGTTTTTTTAAAAAAAGGAGAAATGTCACATACCTGAATGGCCACCTCCGAAAAATTTTCTCCTGCTTCTTGGAGAATATCTCCCAGGCGGAAAATGGGGCAATACGGAGCAGAGATTTTGTTGTATGTGCAGGAAATATTGAATTCTGGCGAAATGTTTCTTCTGCAGGGACCCCCCCCCCAAAAAAGGTTTTTAATTCAACAAGTGATGCAAAACTAAATTGTATAAAACGTTCTACTTTTCTGAAAGCAAATCATTTTTTAAAAAACATAAACACTTCATATTTCCATTTTTGTATCTCTATGAATTCCTTCAGCATTTAAAAGAAAATTAAAAGCAACTGGGAAACCATCTCTTAATTTTGTTTCTGCACTCAGTTACTAAACACTTCTATGAGGATATGGCTGGCCTGATTCCTGGTTTTGCATAAGCTGGTGGACAATAAAAGTCAAAGTCTTGGTTTCGGTTTCGGCGTTGCAAATGGCGGCCGCATCTTGGGACGCTCCCGGAGGCGGTTAGCCCACGCACAGATAGGGGGGGTCTTCGCATGTGCGAAAGACCCTAGTGAGCCTTAGGCAAAGGCTCCAAACCAAGGGCGCTTGGGGAGTAGCCTCTTTGCCGGCAGACAGCCGGGAAATTGAGGCTTTCTCCCCGCCCCAATCGGCCCCGCTGCGTCGTGCCCGCAATGGGACTTAGCAGCGCCACCGACTTCCAGGAGTGAAGACAGCGCTATGATTTAACATAAAAAGAAGAAGTGGCATTGAATTGTGAGTTGAAGATCTATTTCGAAGCGTAAATTGGAATCCCCCCGCAAGCGTATAAGCAAGATCTACAAAGGGAGCGCGAAGGGGGGAAGAGAGAAAAAAGTGTTGGTGAAAGTACCGTTGGGGTTGGACGGAAGATTACGACCCTATTAGCTTCCTGGGGGATGCGGCACGAACTTTGTAAAAGTAAACAAAAAAACAAAATGTCGACAATGGAAAAAGTCCCGCAGAAACCGGAAGAGAAGAGGGGAGGGACTTCCGGTCCGGGTAGCCCCCCCCAGAGCTCGCTGTCAATCAACAGGAAAAGGAGATGCTGTGCCCTCTGCTGGAACAAATGCAGAAAATCAATGAAACTTTGCTTAAAGTGGAAAGTGTTCTCATCAGTCGACAGAAACAGATATCGGAAACAACAAGGAAGATGGTGGAAATTGAACAGAAATCGAATCTGATTCTAAGTTTTCAGGGCGTAAAAGAAGAAGAGAAAGAAGATCTCGGATCTACCTTGACGAATGTCTTGGCACCCCTAACTGGCAGTGAAGCGAAAGAATTAAAAGAAGAAGTGGACATGGCTCCCAAAGCCTACTCCGCTTTTATAAAAGAAAATACTCTGCCAGTAGAAGGGGATGTCGAGCATAGCAGGCAGCATATCAGAGATCTAATCTCATGTGTAGTGTCTATGGAGCCCTGGAAATTTGAAGGCCAGAAGTACAAGGAAAAAGAGAAAAGAAAGAAGATGGACTACATCCTTAAAATGCAAAAACTTCTGAAGAGACACGCCAGCATGGAGGAAGACACAGCACTCAAAATTGGGATAAGCAGTGAAGAAGACAGCAGCCCAGGGGAAGGAGGTGATGGAACGGAAGGCTTCAAGGCTAAAAAGGACTCAATCCATAATTGGAAGAGACTTAAAAAGAAGATACCTTGAGGACTGTTCGTGTAACATCTATAAGGAGCTGTTTACTTACTAACCCCAATGGACTTTACTAACTGTATTAACAGAGTGATTTTGGACTTTGCAAAGTTAAAAAGAAGATCTTCTAACCGTGATAGATGCCAAAAATGGTATTGATTACTAATTAAAACTAACCCTTTTTAACAGAAAAAACTTCACTCCATCTTTTTCTTTCTCCATCTGTCTACCCTACCCTTTTCTTATAAAAAGAATAAAATTCTCTCCTTTTTAGGAGAGTTTTACCACAAAAAAAAAAAAGTCAAAGTCTTTAATGGCGGGAACTGTCTCCCCCACTTTGAAGAGAAGAAGAAGAGATTGGATTTATACCCCGCCCTTCACTACCCTAAGGTGTCTCAGAACAGCTTACAAATTCCTTTCCCTTCCCCTCCCCACAGCAGACACCCTGTGAGGTAGGTGGGGATGAGAGAGCTCTGACAGAAACTGCTCTTTTTCAAGAACAGCTCTTATCAGACCTACGGCTTGCCCAAGGTGCAAGTGGAAGAGTGGGGAATCAAACCCTCCGATGCTTCGTTTGATTACAAAGAAGCCAGCCCCGTGAAAGGGCCGCCTATAGAGCTTCAAGCCACTTGCGGGACTGGAAGGGCCACGGGCCACCCTTTTTTGTAACAATATTAATGTATGTTGTCGAAGGCTTTCACAGCCAGAGTTCATTCGTTGCTGTAGATTTTCCGGGTTGTGTGGCCGTGGTCTTGGCCAATGCTCCCTCTAAGCAGTGGAGTCTTGTGAACGAAAATTCTACTTTGTGAGCTACTGGCATTAAAGTTGTGAGCGAGCGGTTTGGCTACTGCATAAATTAGCTTGCTCTGGAGCCCTCCTTCCTCAGCTAGGACAAAAATGTGTGAGCTGGAGGCTAAAAACCCGTGAGCTCGCTCACACTAACTCAGCTTAGAGGGAATACTGGCCTTGGTATTGTAGGACCCGACGTTTCACCAGTAGCTGTGACTGGCATCCTCAGAGGTATAACACCGAAAGATGGAAGTACTCTCTGTGTCAAGGTGAGAGAGAGTACTCCCATCTTTCTGTGTTATACCTCCGAGGATACAGAGACACAGAGAGTACTCCCATCTTTCTGTGTTATACCTCTGAGGATGCCAGTCACAGCTACTGGCGAAACGTCAGGTCCTACAATGCCAAGACCACGGCCACACAACCTGGAAAATCTACAGCAACTAAAGTTAATGTGCCTTTAAAACAAAAAAACACCCGTCCTGTTTCAAAGTTCCAGAAAGTGTCATACTTACGTCGTATAATTAAATTTGGGGAAGTGGATGTTGTTTTTGATGAGGACGGTGAAGTTTTCGGCACTCCTCAGAATAGCAGGCCTAGGAGGAGAAGGATTTCAGACAAGTTCATTCTTGTTAAAAGGCTGCAACCGTGTATCACAAAATCCAAGGGTTTGCTGGAAAGCCCGCGCCCGCCGACATTTCACAGGTGGAAACAGGGACGTGGTTGTAACACACCTAATCCCACACCAAAGATCAGGAGCCCTCCCCCCCCTACTCCGCATTACTGAAGGCTGTTCCACACCTACTGTGCGCTGCATATGTGCATTCCATGATGGTTTATCCGCCCTTGTTTTAAAAGCCCAGAGGCTGATGGCTCTTGGACTAATGATACATCAGTAAAAGCATAGTGTTCCTGCAACGCATTTTCAACCACTGAAGGCACGCTCCAGCATTTCCAGTGTGAAATGGCAGGCGGTAAACCGTGCCAGTGCCTTTAAGTGTTCTGGTACTTGCATCTACTTGCATCTGCATGCAAGTCCAGATGGATTCACCGGCGTGCTTTCTTGAGCAGGGGTCCCCAACATGGTTGAGCCGGAGGGAATTTTTGGAATTTAGAGAAAGGATAGACAGTGCCACCACAAAATGGCTGCTATGGGGGGTGGGGGCAGACTGGCTCTTTGCTCTGGGGAGGAAGAACACTATTTGGCTTCTGTTTCCAAAGAAAGGGGATGGTTTGCTCCCTGCACAGTCTTGGGGATCAGCTGCCAATCCCAAACACGTAAACAAATCTGTGTCTGTGTCCAAGCCAAGGGCATAAAGCAGTAAAACGCTTGCCTGGAATTAATTCCGTGCTTTGCTAGGCCATTGGCTGGGAAACAGTGAAGCTTCTCAGCTTTTTGTTGCATTAGAGAACCGTTGGATTTCTAGAAGCAAGTGTCCCCCCGGAGATAGAACAGTGGGCAGCAGTCACAATGGCGTGTGGGAGATTAGTGTTCTAGAGGCTTTGCTGCTGGAAACTGAACCCTCAAGAACTACAGTTAGGCTTGCAAAGTGCTGGAGATTTGGGAGCCTATGGAGGGGAGGGGAGGGGAGGGGAGGGGAGGGGAGGGGGAGGGGAAGTACAGGCGCTCAGAGGGGTCTAATGCCATAGAATCCACCCTCCAAAGCAGCCGGTTTCTCCTTTGTTTGTTTCCTGTTTTATTTATGTATATCCCGTCTTTTCTATCCAACGGGGGACCCAAAGTGATTTACATCGTTCTCCTTCCTTCCGTTTTATCCTCACAACTGTCAGGGTCCCCGTCAAGGCATCTCACTCTTCACATGTGAACTTTCGGTTTTGAAAAGTTTATTGAAAGATATGAGATGCGCAGGGAATGAATCTCTTTGTCAGGTCTGGGGACCTGAAGGCGGGAAACTTGGATGTAGTTACAATCGCACATTCCGACCACTCACATCAGCGATTCTACACAGACCCAAAGACATTAAGGTCCGCCCCTAGCTAATCAAAGTTGCATCTCTCAAGGATACCTTCCCATTAGAAAGCATCTCTTGAGGGCTCAATAGAAAGTTACATCTGCAAGCGAGCTTACTCCTACACACATACACTCTTCCCCCACCATAGGAATGTAGTGTCATGTAAGGGATTAGGTAAGTGCACACATACCAAGGGAATAGCGGGGAAAAACAAGTTTTTGAATAAAATATAAAAATGGAGACCGAATTGTCAAGGCTCAACCCAGACATACACATAGTCAGCCCAAGCCTGACAACAACAACCCTGTGAGGTAGGGTTAGGCTGAGAGGGTGTGACTGGCCCAACGCCATCCGGCAAGCTGCCATGGCAGAGTGGTGATCTGAACCTGGGTTTCCCAGATCTTAGGCTGACACTTTAACCTCTATACCACGCTGGCTCCTGGAGAACTAATTTCCGTAGTCTGGAGATTAGGTATAATTCCAGGAGATCTCCAGGACCCACCTGGAGGTCGGCAGCCGTAATTTCAATGCTAGTACTAAAGGCATTAACAAAGCATCCCCCAAAGGGGACAAAGTTAATACCGTGATTTTCCAGGAACAGTGTGCTGGGTCTGGCTGGTCGCCACGGATACACTTCACTGAAAGCTGGATACACAGTCCAAAAGCAAGCCAAGAAACAGAGCCAAGGGTCAGAATCCTGGGAAATCAGTCAGAGTTTTTGGGCAGCAAGGAGCAGGGGCTGGCAGCCAGGACAAGGTCCGAGATCACACCGCTGCATCTGCACCGAGGCAGGTGAGCGTGGTTACTTGTGATGGAACCTCCCTTTCCTGGGAGGCAACCTGCGAAGACTCACGGCCCCTCCCACTGCCTTTGCAACAGCTGCAGTCTGGCACTCCTCCTTCTCTCCTGCACATTCAGATGCTGGTTTGCCCTGCGTCTGGGACACTCAGGTGATGTGAGTGGGGACTCTGGCCTTGAGGGGTCTCCATCTGGAGGTGCTGGGCCAGGCTCTGCCTCCACCTGCACCTCAAGCTCTTCGCCTTGCTGCCCCTCCTGCGCAGACCCTGGGCCCAATTCTCCCTCAGGTGCTGGCAAAGGTTCCTCTTCTGGGCTGACTCCAGAGGAGGCTGGGTTGCTCTGTGCCTTTTCCTCACCTGAGGAATATTCAGCCTCAGCAGAGCCAGGACCCATGACAAACAGGTACCAGAAAATAGAGACCGACAGAGCATAGGCAAAGCCTTGACGTATATAACGTTGGCCCTTTCTGCACTGACAGCGTGCTCCAGAGAATCCAAGGAGTCAAGCCTTAAGGGTTGATTTTGCAGTCGCACACATTCCCTCTGCGCCGGTTTCTTCCCCCACCCCCCTCCGGTTTATTTATTTGTATATTCTGTATGCATTCTGTATCTATAAGCAAAACCCACATTTTTTGCCTAATTAATATGGAAACCGCACATGATGTTGTGTGGGTGGCATCCGCAGGGTTTTTTTTTAATTATTTACCCAATTGTCCTGCCACAATTAAAACTTTTAACTGCAGACCCCAACTCCTCCCTCCCTCCCTCCCTCCCTCCCTCCCTCCCTCCCTCCCTCCCTCTGTGATTCTGCAAAAATAAAGGGAAGGGAGTGGAAAATCCAGGCGCACACCATCTAAAGCTGACACATTTGGAAGCAGAGAATGGGTTGTTCCCAGGAACTGTTGATGAGATTTGCAGCTATTACTGGAGATCTAGTAACACATCATCCGATAGGTCTCCTGTTCTCACCAGGCCTGGGACAGTGTGAGTGAGCAACATGCAGAGTATTAAAAAAAGAGAGCAGTGAGTGCTAGTTTATGAAAAGTAAGCAAAAAGGCCTTACTTTGGAGCGCTTTTGATGGACTCTACCGGACACCAGGCCGTGACCTCACACGTCTTAACGGTGGCATTATACTTCACGCATCTGCCTGTCTGAATTCCTGTAGGGAGGGGAACGCAGCTTTTATTCAAGGGACACAGTCTTGGGTTTTGTCTGATTTATTCCCACTAGTAAAAGCAGAAATGTCATTACCCTATAGGCTGGATAAGATCGACTGCCTGGCTAGTGGCCACCCCATTCTTTCAGGAAACTATCACACACGAACCTTATACCAGAGCCAAATTCTGTTAATCCTTAAAATGCCCCAAGATTCCCCACTTGCTAATAGGCAATATATCTGTAAAAGTCAGTTCCATGACCAAGAAAATAATGGAGCTTTCACTCAGTCTATTGATTTAGCATATTTTTAATCTCATCCTTCCTCCAAGCAGCTCAGTTATTCAAGAGGGCGTTTCTATGCAGGCAGTAGACTTGCACTGCACTAAATGATTCACAGCGTTCTTTAGAAAAATTATTAGGAACTGTGGTCGCTGAAAGTAGGATCCCGCTATGGAGTTTTGCATCATTTAATGTGTCCGACTCTAGGGATGCGGTGCTCACCTCCATTTCCAAGCCGAAGAGCCAGCACTGTCCGAAGACATTTCCGTGGTCATGTGGCCGGCATGACTAGATGCCGAGGCACACGGAACACTTTTACCATCCCACTGAAGCGGTACCTATTTATCTACTTGCAATGTCTTGCTTTCAAACTTCTAGGTTGGCAGGAGCTGGGAGTCAGGACCTGAGACGGGAGCTCGCTCCGTCTTGTGGCACTCAGGTTTCGAACTGCTGAACTACCGACCTTCCGGCCTGCAGTTCAGCGTCTTAACCACTCGAGCCACCATAGCTCTAATCTGTATAATCTACCTGGAGTCCAAGTGAGATAGGCAGACTATGAATAATGTAAATAAATAAATAAATGTGTGGTTTTCTCCATCTTTGCTTTATCCTCACGGCGACCCTCTGTGCTAGGGCCAGGCTGAAAGAAACTGACTGACCCAAGATCACTGTGTGAGCATCGTGGCTGGGGCCTGTCTCCTGTGTTCCCTCTAAGCTGTTAGTGTGAGCTAGCTCAGTCTTTTAGCCTCCGGCTCACACATTTTTGTCTCAGCTCAGGGAGGATGGCTCCAGAGCAACTAATTTATCCAGCAGCAACATCTCTTGCTCACAGCTTTAATGCCAGTAGCTCACAAAGTAGAATTTCTGCTCACAAGACTCCACAGCTTAGAGGTAGCATTGTCTCACCCCAGTCCTAGTCCACCGCACCCCCATTACCTCTACTAGTTAAATGGAGCTTTCATGTATCAGAGAAGCATATCTTTGAATACTAGATGTTGGGGAGAAATGTCATGGGAGGGCTTTTCCAGTTTGGTGTAGTGGTTAAGTGCGCGGACTCTAATCTGGGAGAACCGGGTTTGATTCCCCACTCCTCCACTTGCACCTGGCTGGATGACCTTGGGCAAGCCATAGCTCTGGCACAACTGTTCTTGAAAAAAGAGCAGTTTCTGCCAGAGCTCTCTCAGCCCCACTGACCTCACAAGAGTGTCTGTTGTGGGGAGGGGAGGGAAAGGAGTTTGTAAGCCACTCTGAGACACCTTTGGGTAGTGAAGGGCAGGGTATTAGCCACAGGGTATAGATGGGAATTCTAAGTCTGGGGCAGGTGATGCACTCTATTCTTGGTGCTGGAGGGGGCAGCAGTGGGAGGGCTTCTGGTGTCCTGGCCCCACTGCTGGACCTCCTGATGGCACCTGGTATATTTTGGCCGCTGTGTGACAGAGTGTTGGACTAGATGGGCCATTGGCCTGATTCAACATTGGCTTCTCTTATGTTATGTTCTTATCCAATCTCTTCCTCTTCTTCTTCTTCTAGGGCTCAGGCTCTGTTCATTTGGGGGCACTGCTCAAATCTGTTCGCCTCACTTTCCCCTGCGGCTGGAAACTGCGGGTGGAAGATCCGTCATGGTGGGCAGTTTGCCTTGCACTGCTGATGTATCGCTCAGAGATGCAACAGAAGAGGAAACTCCTACGTAACGTCTACAAGATAAAATCCGCTTACCGTTGCTCTGGGGGTCCATACGGCCTTTTGCACAGCTCCGGTCGGTAGAGCAAACCGCTTTGGCGATGGGGAACTAGGCGGAAGAGAGGGACAGGAAGGTCAGTCTATTAACATACACAAGGCTTTTTTGTAGAAAAAGCCCAGCGGAAGCTCATTAGCATAAAAGGCCACACCCAACAGCAGGAACTCACTAGCATATTAAGCCACACCCACATGCCTTCCCTTGGCTTGCCTGGGTGCCCTGCGGGTTCAGGGAGCCCGGGCAAGCTGGCCCTTGAAGGGGAGGGGAGGCAGTTTAAACTGCCTTCCCTTGGCTTGCCCGGGTGCCCTGTGGCTGCAGGGAGCCCGGGCAAGTCAGCCCTTGGACAGGCCGGGGAAGGCACGGGGAGGCATTTAAATGCCTCCCTGATCCTTCCAGAGGCCTCCTGGGAGTCACCAGGTTGGGGTCGCTCTCCAGGCCTTCCCTCTCTAGCCACTCACGCAGAGGTTTTGGCTGTAGTGGGCGTGGCCAACTCTGAAGACAGCCGGAACGCCGTTCCTGTGCTCCTGCCCAGAAATAGCCCTGAACATATGCATGAATATGGAGCTTTGGAGGATGTTTTAGTTCAGGCTGCCATCTCCCCTCACCTGCCTTGCAATGGGCCAAAACCAGGAGAGGACTGGAAAGAGAAAACAGCCCTGGAGCAGACCCCCGTGGAGCTACAAGACAGGGCTGCAGGACCCCTCAGCTCCATGGGGCCAGTCCCTTAGCTCACCTATTGCCTTCTCCAACTAACTGGCCCCTGCACTTGAGGAAACAATTTGTGGACTGACACCAAGTGCTGTTGTGGTGAAAAGGTCTGAAACAAGTAGTCCCTGAGTCACTGGCGGAGTTACTGGGGCTTGGCTCTGCTGGCTCCAGACCACCAGCCACCTGCCACAGCAGCAGCCCACTTGGAAATTTCTCTCAAGTCAGACAGCCAGTCCACCTTGGCCAAGCATGGAGAATATAGTTTTGTGATGATTTTTTTTTGTATTTGTGTGTGTGTCTGCATGGACTGCGGTGGCTCAAGTGGTTAAGACGCTGAACTGCAGGCTGTGGAAGGTCAGTAGTTCAGCAGTTCGAGACCCGAGAGTGCCGCATGACGGAGTGAGCTCCCGTCTCTGGTTCCAGCTCCTGCCAACCTAGCAGTTGGAAAGCAAGAAATTGCGAGTAGATAAATAGGGACCACTTTGGTGGGAAGGGAACAGCGTTCCGTGCGCCTTGGTGTTTAGTCATGCCGGCCACATGACCACGGAAACGTCTTCGGACGGCGCTGGCTCTTCGGCTTGCATATAATCATGCAAAACACCACACCCAGCACACGTAACACACTCCCATTGATAGGCTATTTACATTACACTGCTTATCTACAGGTTAGTTCCTGGATCCAGGCGAGCTATTGTTCTGGAGAAGCAAGCTCAGCCCGTTCTAGGCACAGCTGGAGGAAAGGCTTAGGCTCAATACATAACACCACCCCACGTTGTCTCAGACCTGACACCACGAAAAAAATTTAGAACCTGGCTTTATTTTAAAAAATTAAAAGAAAGTAGGGATTCTCTAACTACTGAAGCCATCACTAGTCACTAGACGACAGTTTTGCTCCACAGGCATGCAGACCTGTGGAATTAGAACACGGCACTGGATGCATCTCACCAATCGCCGGAGCCAGAAGATTCAAACTGAACAAGGGCTGCAGGGAAAGATGGCTGCACAAGTCTTTGCTTGTTCACATTTCATCCAGTTACATAAAGAAACTGGGAAAAGATGACTCAACGTTCACTTGCGTAGAATCCCCGCAGTGATAAGACACTAATTAAAAATCTTCTGACGCTGATGACTGTTTCCAAAGAATTAGTTTGTTTTCACACAGAGGATAAGATTGCTTGCAAAAATGCAGTTACCTCAGGGCAAAGTCCCTGGATTTGGTTTTCAGTCATGATGATGTTCGTCACCACAAAGAAGGAATCTATTCCCTACACGGGAAGGCGGGGGAGGAAAGACAAAAGACGGAGAGAGAAAAGAATGAGTTCAATACAATCCATAGGCGTCATCTTCAGGGGGGCTGGGGAGCTCAGGCCTCCCCCGAAAGTACTGAGCCCCCCCGAGGCAACTGGTGTCAGCCAGAGCCTTGCTACCCCCCTCCCGTCCCCCACCCCATTCTGAAAGCGGAGGGTTTTCCCTCCGCTTTCTGAGTCTGTTTGGCTGGGCTGGGAGGGAAGTCAAGGGGTGGGGGCTTGCTTCCTCCTGGAAGCTAAGCTCCACCCACAGTTCCCAGCAGCCCCGCTCAGCCTGGAGAGCGGCACGTGGAGGCTGGCTTCGAGGCAGCACATGCTGCCTCTGCTTGCTGCAGCCACCAGCCTGAAGGGTAAGTAGGTGGGGGTGTAAGGAGTGGGGGATTGTTTCAGGTGGGGTGGGGTGGGTTGGGTGGGAGCCCAGGGCTGCAGCCACCCAGCCATCCTGCAAGTCCAAGCAGGGTAGCTGGGCAAGAATGGAGGGAGGTGGGAGGTGGGGGGACCCTTCTGTGGCCTCTGGTTGCCCCTGCCATCAGTGAGTGGCTTGCTTTCTCCTGCAGTCCAGTTTAAACTAGGCTGCAGGAGAAAACAAAACCCAGGAACCCTTGTGCTGCACGGAGCACATTGCTCCAGGATACAGAAAATCCTGGGCTCACTTTCTCCTGTAATGGGGGTGGGGCTGCGCTTTCTGTCCCTCTCTCTCTTTCTGTTTCTCTTTCCCTTTCCCTTGAGATGTGTGAGAGCTGGAAACGTTGGTGAGCTCCCCCACCCCCACTCAAGGCTGCTTCCCTTCCAGTCTTCTTCCCTTCCCTCTGTCTTTCACTTCTCTCTCCCAATCTATATGTTTTTTCCCCCAGCTTCCCCCCCTCTCCCTTGCTAAAATAGCCCCAGTTAGGATTGCCAGGTACCCCCTGGCCACCTCTGGGGGATAAGGGGAGGGTGGCCCAATCCAGGTTAGGAAACTCCTGGAGATTTGGGAATGGAGTCTGGGGAGGACGGGGACCTCAGTGGGGCACAATGCCATAGAGTCCACCCTCCAGAACATCATTTTTCCCCCCAGGGAAACTGATCTCTTTAGAATGGCAATGAGCTGTAATTCCAGGGGATCCCCAGGTCCCACCTGGAGGCTGGCATCCCTAGCTCCAGTGCTGAAATTGGAAGCTCTGGTTCTGCTGTGTGACTTGGTGCATGCAAACCTCTGGCATTGGCTTACATTTGCCAAACCACCCAGGTGGAGGAGGGGAGGGGTGTCATTCTACCAAAATGGAGAGTGTTTGGGTTTCTCTGTGAGTTTGAGGACTGGAACTGGCACTGAAGTGAGATTGGAAAAGTTTGTGTGGCTTTTTGAAAACCCTTGTGTTACAGTAATAATTATGCTACAATACAGTTTGTTAGTCCTAAAGGTGCTACTGAGTGTTTTACTATTTTGTATGCTATGGCAGTGATATGAGAGCCAATTGAGCTGTGGGTCCATCTCA
Source organism: Gekko gecko (assembly GCA_029375565.1). Lineage (NCBI taxonomy): Eukaryota > Metazoa > Chordata > Lepidosauria > Squamata > Gekkonidae > Gekko > Gekko gecko. The sequence continues at coordinate 74,146,925 of JAPDNY010000012.1, read as the reverse complement.
TGCTACTGACAGTAGTTATACATTACACCTTGCCCAAATGGTTCTGGGCATTAAAGCGTAATGTAAAATGCTAGCAAGTCATAGCTAACTCATGGTAGCCCTGTAGGATTTTCAAGGCAACAGACATTCAAAGATGATTTGCCATTGCCTGACTGTGCATCATGTCCCTGGTATTCCTTGGAGATCTCCCATCCAAATACTAGTCAGAGCTGACTCTGCTTAGCTTCCAAAATCTGATGAGATCAGGCTAACCTGAGCCATCTGGGTCCATGGTATGGTGCTGTATGGGTGCTTCCCAGGCAATCATCTTCAACCTATTCTTGGGAGCCACAATCATTAGGAAAGAGCTATGTGATAGAAGTGTAATAATAATTTACTCATAGTTGCAAGAGCCAATAAGATTTGAGTTTGATGGGGGATTGGGCAAATTGATTTAAGGAACTGAAAGAAGAGAAAGTATTAGCAAGCTCAGTGGTTAAGGATTTGAATAGAGCTCTTTATAGTCCAATCCTGGGAGGAAGCCCCCTTGGATAGACCTCAGTAGGATGCCTCTGTTAGACTGATGAGGAATTGTTATAGGAAGGGGATAAGCAATTAAAATATATGAGAAAGAATGTCTGAAAATGTCATACAGGTTTCTGTGGACCTTGCAATAGCATTGTAGCTAACCCCAACTAAGAAACTTCCATGCTGTTTCTATAATTTCTCAAATGTACTTCACACCAACTGTGCATCTCCATTCCTTTCTAATTCCTCTCAACTATGTACAGCTTTCTGTGTTGTGCTTCATTTGGACTGCTTTGCTTTCTCAGTTCCTAGCCCCCTTCTTTTCTATAACCATGGATCTACATCCCCTTCCTCAAGCCTTGCTGCTTGTCCCAACTCTCTAAAGTCAGACCAGTTTGGCCAGTGGCAACCGAAAATACATCTGTCTGTCCAGGAAGTTCAACTAAATGCCACTAGAGGTTTTGTCACCACTGCTGCATCACTTAATGCATTACAATATAGGTTCATGTTCAGGCTATAATTTATGATGTTTTAGTTTGGGAAGATCTGTGTTCTTGGTCACATCAGTTGGTGCTATTTTTTCCCCGTAAACTCCTCTTCCATCCCAATGGACTCTGCTGCTCACATGTTGTCTGTCAATCCCCTCTTTATTCCACCCTTCCTCCAGTCTCCCTTCCCTTATATTGACCTCACAACAATGGCAATATCACCCAGCCTGATGAAGGGGGCTTTGACTCTTGGAAGCTTATTCCCTGAAACTCTTGTTGGTCTCTAAGCTGCTCCTGGACTCAAATATAACTGTCCCAGTATCACCGAGTAAGTGTCATGCAAAATGTAGATCTGAACATGGGTCTCTTCAATCCACACTGGTCTTCATGCCATTGGTCCATCTACTTCAGCATGGTCTGCTCTGATGCAGGTGAGCTCTACAGGCTCAGCCAGAGAAAGATCCTTTCCAACAGCTGTTCTCTTTGACCTCGGTTTAAACCTTTATCCTTTGGCACTCTAAGCATGGTCTCTCTACCATCAGTGTCATCATTGTCTGCTCAGACTGGCAGTGGTTCTCCAGGGTTCTTTGCAGAGGATTTTGCCCATGCCGTGCTTTGTTTCTGAGCCATTGGGGCTGGGGGGGGAAGGATGCAGGCGGGCTGCTTTTATTTGTAACACAAAAGTATATTACCTCTTTCTAACAACATATGTCCATGCAAGATGTACATATGTTCACTGTAATATGTAAACAGGGCTTTTGTTTCCCTGAGTGGTGAGCAGGAAGAGAGGGAAATGGCAACAGATATGTTCTTGGTATGTACACCATCCAGGGAGAACACTTAACACTTAACTCATGTTTATGCCACACATCATTATCCTTGATTGGCATGCAGATCAGAGGCCTTTTAAAATTTCCTTTTGCCCTGTGTGCAGTCCAGAAGGAACATTGGCAAGGAATGTACACTCTATACCTGTGGTACAGTTTCAAAGGGACAACTAACTGGGATGTAAAAAAGAAATGACAGGATTGCCCATTACAAACAATGGGAGAGACTTGAAGGCCCACTGGAGATAATAGGAGCCAGGAATGCCACATGGCTCCACCTCCATAAATAGTGACAATGGCCTGTGATGTCACTGGCTCCTCCCTATGATGTCACTGGGCCTCGGTTCTTTTAAGGACCTAGCACAGCAATGCCTCTGGCCCAGCCCCAGCCCCCCTGGGAAATTGGAAAGTCTACGCCCTTGATACAATCAATACCCTAGAAGATCATTTCTTCAAACCCCTGGGAACTCTCAGTCTGGGGCAGGTGATGCACTCTATTCTTGGTGCTGGAGGGGGCAGCAGTGGGAGGGCTTCTAGTGTCCTGGCCCCACTGCTGGCCCTCCTGATGGCACCTGGTATATTTTGGCCGCTGTGTGACAGAGTGTTGGACTAGATGGGCCATTGGCCTGATTCAACATTGGCTTCTCTTATGTTCTTATGTAAATCTTGGAAGGGAGAGTTCAAATTTGCAGACAGAGGCTGAACAGCAATTTAACAGGTAACACGATGAAGATGTTTTATTTGGAAAAGTGTGCATGCACACAAAAGCTCATACCTTGAATAAACCTTTGTTAGGCTTAAAGAAGAAGAAGAGAAGAAGAGATTGGATTTATACCCCGCCCTTCACTCAGAGTCTCAGAGCGGCTTACAGACTCCTTTCCCTTCCCCTCCCCACAACAGACACCCTGTGAGGTAGGTGGGGCTGAGAGAGCTCTTTCCAGAACTGTCCTTGAGAGAGCAGCCCTGACAGATCTCTGGCTTGCCCAAGGTCATCCAACAGCTGCAAGTGGAGGAGTGGGGAATCGAACCCAGTTCTCCCAGATTAGAGTCCGCGCACTTAACCACTACACCAAACTGACTCTCAAAGGTGCCACTGGATTCTAAATGTGTTCTACTGCTTTTGACCAACACAGTTGACCACCCGGACCTTGCTTAATTTAAACATTTGACTTATTTATTTATTTTTGCTTTGCTGGATAACTTTGTTGCTAAGCTACTTCGTGGATTCAGATGGGTCCAGCAATATACGGTTGGAAGGCACAGAAACCCTGGTGAAGCTAAGTTGCTCTGATCGATACCTGCATAGAAGATGCTATGGGGAACCTTCTGGGTATACCCCCTTGAAGCCCATAACGGAGGAAAGGAAGCAGAGATATTTTAACAACGGACAGTAAAAAGTGGCTACTTGTGATGTGGCAGGAAAAAAAGAGACTCACCTGTATGGGGACTGTGTATTCTGCTGTGTCGTAGATTCTCTGTTCAGTCTGGGCCACCCCTTTCACTTTTGTGTGCACGGAACTGATGACAGCATCCCGCTTTTGATAGCGCTTGTCGGCAATCAGTACAACGCTTGAAGAGATGACAAAAAGGGGAGGACATAAGTTGCCAACCTCATTCAGCATGATAATGTTTGGTGGGTTCTTTTAATCCCCCTTTTACAGACAGGGAACTGAGAGTGAGAGAGAGTAGCCCTCCCCTTCTTTTTTTAAATTTTTTAAAATAATTTTATTTATAAATTTTCCAAAAATACACACTTCATATACATCACATATCAGAATACATAAGGAGTGTTTGAAGAATTCTTCATGTTTTCTTTTCAACCCATTCATATATTTTTTCCCCATCGTTTTACATATATTGATTCATCTTTCCCTGAAAGTATAAGATTTAGTTTATCTGATTCAGCTATTTCTAATATTTTATCTATTATTTCTCTTATGTTGGGGACGCTCTCTTTTTTCCAAAATTTGGCTACCGCGATTCTTGCTGTTGTAATTATATAAAGAATAATTCTTTGGTCTTCTTTTTGAACCTCTGCTGGTAATATATTAAGTAGGAATATTTCTGGACTTAGTTTTAAATTTACCATAGTAGATTCTTAAATTATTTTTTTTAATTAGTTTCCAGAAACTTCCAATTTTTCCACAATTCCACCAGATATGTATATATGTTCCCACCTCCCTTTTACACCTCCAGCAGACATCTGATGCTTTGCTATAACATTTCGCTACTTTATCGGGAGTCCAGTGCCACCTATAAAACATTTCATAGATGTTCTCTTTATAGTTTACAGCTCTAAGTAGGCTGATTTCCAAAGCCTGGACCATTGCTCTAAAGTAATGTTCTGTCCTATATCTTTCATCCCCCTTCTGACCACCTACTGAGCACGTGCTAATTGACCAGAGAAGGAACACAAAAATGACGACACTCCAAGCCCCTGTAGACTTTTGCAACGGGTCTCCTTAGATCTCTCAAAGAGATGGAAATTTTAAAATGAAATGCTCTTATATATATATATTTTAAAAAATGTTGATCTGTTTTGTGACAGATTAAAGGAAGGATGCATTTCCCCTTCCTTAATGTGGCAAGCGTCCCTTTAAGAACGGAAAGTTACATCACAAGACCCTTCACGCGTGGGCAGAAATGTCAAGTGTCAAGCGGACAATGCTGAACTTGTCTGGAAGACACTTCTCCTGTTAACCAAATGCCAAATGATACACGTCAGAGATAAATCTGCATTTCAGAGGACTGGACCAATTAATACACTACGAAAATGGTGTATTAACAGACCACGGACCACTGTCATACATACACATACACGTTCTTCACCAGCTCAGCACCTTTGCAGTTGCTACCAATAGACAGCTTGGATTCTATTGGCTGACAGAAATGACTGGATCGGGCAGGTGGAGAACACCTGGTGAATCTTTGGTCTGTTATTTATTTCTATTGGTCACGCAGTAGGGTACCTCGGGTGGATTAACATCACACACACACACACACCAGAAATTGAATGTGTTGTGAGACTGGCCGCAATCCACAGGGATAATATATATCATCAATATTAATGCACGTCTATGTTTGCAATCGGTACATGAATGAAAACAGACTGTTTGTTGGGTCTGCTGGTTGCTGCATTGGCGTCAGACTTCAAGCCCAGCCTGAGTGCACTTACGGCCGCTTAGTGCACCTATAGCTAAAAGGTAAAGGTTCCCTTGCTCGAAAGCCAGTCAAATGCGACTCTAGGGTTGCAGTGCTTATCTCCGTTTCAAAGCCGAAGAGCCAGCGCTGTCCGAAGACGTTTCCGTGGTCATGTGGCCGGCATGACTAAACACCAAGGCACACAGAACACTGTTACCTTCCCACCGAAGTGGTACCTATTTATCTACTTGCAATTTCTTGCTTTTAAACTGCTAGGATTAAAGCAGTTGGTAAGACCTGTGAATAGCAGCAAATTAGCATACAGATACTAAGAGAGTTAACAAACAGATGTGAAAACTAAGTTTGAATCCAGTGGCACCTTGAAGACCAACACAGTTTAATTCTGGGTATAAGCGAGAACTGAGTGACTTCGCATGTGTAGTGAAATGATAATTTGCTGCTATTTGCAGGTATTACCAACTGCTTTAATTCAACCTTAGCTATTCTTATAGCTTAGTTACTTATGCACATTGACTCTAATTCGCCCTTCCTGGCAACTAACCCCTCTACTCTCTCTCCTTATATGTAAAAGTTGAGGAAGCCTTGTTTCAATGTATCTGAAAAAGAAGAAGAGATTGGATTTATACCCCGCCCTTCGCTACCCAAGGGAGTCTCAGAGCAGCCTTCAATCTCCTTTCTTTTCCCCTCCCCACAACAGACCCCCTGTGAGGTAGGCGGGGCTGAGAGAGCTCTTTCGAGGACTACCCCTGAGAGAACAGCTCTGAGAGAACTGTGACTGACCCAAGGTCAAACCAGCAGCTGCATGCGGAGGAGTGGGGAATCAAACCTGGTTCTCCCAGATTATAGAGTCCATGCTCCTAACCACTGCACCCAACTGGTTGGTGTGGTATGCATGCACACAAAAGCTTATACCCAGAATTAAACTCGGTTGGTCTTAAAGGTACCACTGGACTAAAACTTTTATCCTTTTGCTTCAAACCAACATGGCTACCCACCTGAATTTACCACACACAAGCACCTCATGAATTGCCAGCGTGGTGAGAGGTTAACGCCTTGGGCTTCAAGCAGAGAGCCCCCGGGTTCTGATCAGACACAAGGTTTGCTGGCTGATCTTGACCAAACGGCTCTCCCAACCCTCCAGTTTGCTGTAGTGGTTAAATTTGCGGACTCTAATCTGGGAGAACCGGGTTTGATTCCCCACTCCTCCACTTGCACCTGCCTGGATGACCTTGGCAAGCCATGGTTCTGACAAGAGCTGTCCTTGAAAAAGAGCAGTTTCTGTCAGAGCTCTCTCAGCCCCACCTGCCTCCCAGGGTGTCTGTTATGGGGAGGGGAAGGGAAAGGAGTTTGTAAGCCGCTCTGAGACTCCTTTGGGTAGTGAAGGGTGGGGTATAAATCCAAACTCTTCTCTTCTTCTTCCTCACAGGTTTGTCCTTTGGACTAAAGGCAGCGACACAGCAGGATAAAATAAACACAATAATGACTTAACTTTCAGGCAACGCACCCACTTGAACCTCTGTGGTAGCCGTGCTAGGAGCCCGGAGCAAAAGGAGCCCATGGCGCCTTAACAGTTTGGAATGAAAGCTCGTACTTCAATGAAGTCTTTGAGCAGTCCTAAGACTCCCTTTTGTTTTTCACTTTACTTCACCGGATGGTTTATACCGATACGGTGGGTGCGATTTCAAAGTTCTGGTCAGTGAGGGTTTCTTCCAATCTGACTGCAGCATGTTCAGAGACGCAGATCCCACTGATTCTGACAGGCGTTTGCACGGAAAGATTGCAGCCCACGCCAGCGGCCCCCCGGTCTGCTCAAACCTCCGGCCTGTCTTCAACTTTTCCTTTTCGACTTACCAGACGTACAAGAAGACGACAGAGTGGATAGCCCACTTGATGCTCCCGTAGTAAACGCTCTGAATGCGCACGACTTTGGAGGTTTCGTATTCGCACACATTCTTCAAACTGCAGCACGCAGGCATGGTGGGAACTCTCTTCTTGGGGAAGACACCCTCTCTCTGCGGTGCAGCTGTTTGGTTTCTGGCTTCCCAGGCGCACACGGCCCACGCCAAGCCAAACCCACACCACTTAAAGGCACAGTGAGGCAGCCAAAGAGGAAAGGAAAGATGAACCAGACGGATCAGAAGACCTCTCACTCAGTGACTATATCTTTTTTTAAAAAAGAAGAAAGCGTGCTGCACAGAATAAAGAAAAGGGGGGGGGAATGTAACCCTAGCTCTCTTTCTATTTATTTATTTTTCAACCAGGAAGAATTGTTATATTAGAGCAGCTGTATGGTGGAATTTGGAAAGCAGGCACATAGAACTTGGGAACTGGCTGCAGCCAGGTAACATGCCGCTGGTATTGCTTATTTGTTTACTTCATCTATACCCCACCCTTCTCCCTGATGAGGACCCAGTGCAGCCTGCATTGTTCTCCTTGTCTCCATTTTATCCTAACAACAGTCCTGTGAGGTAGGGCTAAGCTGAGAGCGTGTGACTGGCCCAAAGCCACACAGCAAACTTCCATGGCAAAATGGGAATCTGAACCTAGGTCTCCGAGATCTCAGTCCGACACTCTAACCACTAAGCCGCACAGCCCCGGTGCAGAGATCTCATGGTGATAATAAACAGCATTAAAAGGGGATTAGACAGATTCATGGAGGATAGGACTGTCAGGAGGCACTAGCCAGGGTGACTGAGGGGATCCTCCACATTCAAAGGCAGTCAACCTCTGAATCCCAGAGCCAGAGGCAACGTCAGGGCCTCGTTACCCTGTTGTCGGCTGTCCAGAGGAACTTGTTGGCCACTGTGTGTAGTGGTTAAGTGCACGGACTGTAATCTGGGAGAACCGGGTTTGATTCCCCACTCCTCCACTTGCAGCTGCTGGATGACCTTGGGCAAGCCATAGTTCTCTCAGAGCTGTTCTCTCAAGGGCAGTTCTCTCAGAGCTCTCTCAGCCCCACCTATCTCACAGGGTGTCTGCTGTGGGGAGGGGAAGGGAAAGGAGTTTGTAAGCCGCTCTGAGACTCCGAGTGAAGAGCAGGGTATAAATCCAATTTCCTCCTCCTCCTCTTCTCCTTCTCTTCCTCCTCCTTCTATTGGTCTGATACAACAGGGCTCTTCTGTGACCCATAGCTACTATTGGGTGCTCTGCCCCCTTCCTTAAAGCCCCCCCCCGTTTCTTCTCAAAAGCATTTAAAGGGGTCCCTTAAATGCTTTCGAGAAGAATTGGGGGCTGGTGTGCGCCCCCTCCCTCCCCTCCTGCATGATTTAATGGGTCCTGCAGCTGATCGGTGGGCCACGTGCTCCCTGCCAGTCAGCTGAAGAGCCCTTTAAATCTTGCAGGAGGGGAGGGAGAGGGGCATGTGCTGCCCTCCCGCTTCATTATGGAACATGATGGCAGCCCCACCAGAAAAATGTTTGCCCCACAAGCCACAAAATCCTGGCAAAGGGGCTGGCTCTTTTTATGTTCCTGTGATAGTTGTCATGTGTACATAGACTCAAAAGCCAATTGCAACAGCCACAATGTGCCAAACAGCCGAAAGCCCCTGTGCAGCTTTGCCCAAACTCAGGGTCTTATTACATTGTGTGGCAAAGTAACCTCCTTGGGCTTAGTTTGCATGCCAGAGATCCGTAACCAATGTTCCCTCTAAGCTGTGGGGTCTTGTAAGCAAAAAATTCTACTTTGTGAGCCGCTGGCATTAAAGTTGTGAAGGAGCAATTTGGCTACTGCATAAACTAGTTTGTTCTGGAGCCATCCCTTCCTGAGCTAAGACAAAAATGCGTGAGCCGGAGGCTAAAGAACTGTGAGCTGGCTCTCACTAACTCAGCTTAGAGGGAACACTGTCCGTAACCCTACAGATATCGTTCTGGCACGTTACATGATGCAGCTGCTTTGCATGGTGTGCAGCATGGTTTACACCACAAGGCCCCACGCCCACACAAAGCCACTAATTTGCCTCCTCACCAATTACCAGCATCAGGTTTATATACCCTTTAGGTCATGGTTTCCCTTGCTCGAAAGCCAGTCGAATCTGACTCTAGGGCTGCGGTGCTCATCTCCGTTTCCAAGCCAAAGAGCCAGCGCTGTCCGAAGACATCTCTGTGGTCATGTGGCCAGCATGACTAAATGCCAAGGCACATGGAACGCTGTTACCTTCCCACCACAGCAGTACCTATTTATCTACTTGCAATTTCTTGCTTTCAAATTGGTAGGTTAGCAGGAGCTGGGGCCAGAGACGGGAGCTCCCTCCATCACGTGGCACTCAGGTCTCGAACTGCCAAGCTACTGACCTTCCAGTCTGCAGCTAAGCATCTTAGCCACTGAGCCACCATGGCCCCTTAAATGCCCTTTACTCATGAGCAAAGTTTGAGTCCAGTGGCACCTGTAAGACGCACACTTCTTCAGATACAATGAAAAGGAAATTACCAGTCCATACATATAGGAAGAGGGTGGGCAGTACTGCTCACTTTGTTGGTCTTAAAGGTGCCCCTGAAATCAAACTTTGTTCTGCTGCATCAGACAAGCACCTGAATCTATCCACCCATGTGGTGAGAGCATCCAACCAGCAGGTGGCAATAAAGGACAACTTTTAAACTGGGGTTGTCTGGCAAATTTCGAATGAGCTATAATTGATCATGCAACGTATTGCCTGGCATCACTGACAAAGAGTTTGTTCATGCATCTCTAAGACTGGTCTTTAATAAATACTATCTTCTTATGAAGCCTGGTGTTTGACTGACTATCTGGGGAACTTGACATAAGACCAACAAAGTTTTATTTTGGGTATCAGCTTTGGTGTGCATGCACACTTCTTCAGATACATTAAAACAGAAGTCACTTCTGTTTCAAGGTATCTGAAGAATCTGAAGAAGAATGAGCTCCTGGAGGAGATCAGGGCCCTGCGGGACCTTTTGCAGTTCCTCAGGGCCTGCAAGATGGAGCTCTTCCGCCAGGCTTTCAACTAGGGAGCTGCCACCATTATAGAGCTGCCACCATTGTTTTTGACATCTAGGCTGTGCCGCAGGAAGATCTTGAGCAGAATGACTGTTAGACCTCTGTACATCCTTAAAGTATGCCATCTCAGACAAACAACTAAGTAGCCATTACCAGCACTTTATGAACCTGAATTGTTTTTAGATGATTTTATGTTGTTTTAACTGTTATTTATATACTGACTGGGAGCTGCCCAGAGCCTGCGTTGCGTGGAGGGTGGGGTACAAATTGGATTAATTAATACATTTATTTCAATTTGTATCCTGCCCTCCCTGCCGAGGAGGGCTCAGGGCAGCTTACATAACATTTCATGTTTTGTACACTACAATTAAAAGCCTGTCAAAACATAAAACAAATCACATAAAATAACAGTAATTTAAAATATTCCTAAAAGCACTGGAACATCCAAATAAAACAGGAGCAGGCGGTTTTTATGGCCTGGCTTAGGTGGCCGTATAGTTCCAACGGCTTCCACACCAGCTTGGTTCTCTCACTTATTGTGCGGCAGGTACAGGCCAGAGGTAGCGCTAGTAAGCCAGGGTGCGGCTGGAGATAAAAGAAAGTTGAACCAGGGCACAGGGACACTCCTCGGTATAGAATGCAGCTCCTAATCAAATGCCTGGTGGAAGAAGGGTGCCTGCACAGGAAAGCTTGTACACAGAATAAAACTTTGTTAGTCTTAAAGGATTACCTGGACTCAAACTTTGTTCTGATAATAAATACATTTAATAACAAATGGGAAGTAATTTTTACTCAGAATGTCAGCTATTTTGGGGTGACTGACCTTTGATGAAGAAATTTGCAGCATCTGAAAGATTTATATCGCTATTTAGCAGATGCTTTACGTTATAAAGGTATGAAAGATTTCCTGTCCCCTTTGGTATTCAGGGGTAGATTGCTACTGTTCATGGAAGTTCCATTTGGCTAACAGATGCTGATAAGACCTCTGCTGCATTTAATGAGTTGCATTTTATGGCACTTTTATTGTTGTGATTTTATGTCGCTCTTCTGTTGGATTGTCTTTCTTGTATTTTGAGGGTTTGGGGTATTTTTTTGGATCTTGTTGTCTGAAGCTGCCTTCAGAGCATAAACTGGGACGGTAAATAAGAATCCTCGATAAACCTGTCTTGTTTTTAAGGGCATTTACGGTAGTAGCAGCTGACACTTCACCATTAATACAGGAATTTATTTATTACTCTAACTACTATCTATGAGTCGCGACTGATAACCACGGCGACAAGCCTCCTAATCCTAGCTGCGCTTGCGCGAAAAAAACCCGACGACTCTTCCTCACGTTCCTTGTCAGGGGCCTCTCCCCCCTGCCCCCGCGAGAGCGAAAAGTGAGACATCCCGCCTCTTTCGCCTCACGCCACACTTGGCGCATGCGCCGCAGGGAGACTTGCGTAAGCGACGCCTCCTCCTGCCGCCTTGGAAACCGCGCGCCTCCTTTCCGTCGTGCGCCGCCAGCCTGGTCACGTGAGCCGACGTGCCGGCGCCACCGTGCCCTAGCAACCGTTACCAAGGGCCTGGCGCCTCAGCGGGAAGAGTCCCTGGGAGCGGGGGGAGGGGGCGGTTTCGATGGGCGTTTCGGGGGGAATCTGAGGTAATGGAGGGAGCGGGGTGGGGTGGGGGGAATAGGAGAGAACGTAGTTGAGGAGGGGGCGCAGCTTAGGCGGTGGCTGTTTCCCCACCCCGCAGAAACGTTGTCCCTGGTCTCTCGTGGAGCAACCAGCCTGTGGCAAAGAAGGGGGTTGTTTGGGGAACCAGCCCCCCTCCCCCTGGCACTTGGAAGGGTCCTTCTATTAATGGGGGGCACCTTCCTGAGGAAAAAGGGGGCGCCTCTTGAAACAGGAGAACCTGTAGACGTTTCTTTCCTTGAGGGGAGGGGGGAATTGTTGAAGTTGCCAACTGCCCCTTGGGAAATGCCTGGAGATTTGGGGGTGGAGCCTGGGGAGCAGCGTTCCCTCTAAGCTGAGGTTAGTGTGAGCTGGCTCACAGTTTTTTTAGCCTCTGGCTCACACATTTTTATCTTAGCTCAGGAAGGATGGCTCCAGAGCAAGCTAATTGATGCCGTAGCCAAATCGCTCAGTCACAATTTTAATGCCAGTAGCTCAAAAAGTAGAATTTCTGCTTGCAAGACTTCACAGCTTAGAGGGAGCGTTGCTGGGGAGCGTGGAATTTGCGGGCGGGGGGAGCGGGGCATAGTGTCATATGGAGCCTAGCTTCTGAAGCAGTCATTTTTCACCATGGGGATGGATATCTCTTGTCTGGAGGTCAGCTGTTGTCCTGGGAGCTCTCCAGCCCCCACCTGGAGGCTGGCAACCATAGGGACAGTGGTGGTGCTTGTTGCTAAACTGTTATATTTCAATCTCATCTTTGGATACCTGGCTTCCAGAGTGGCATCCTTTTCATTAATAACACAGTGCCATTCATGTGCATGGTGCTGTACAGGCTACTATAAGTAAAACAAAATGTTTCTGCTGTGAGGAACCTGTAAGATAAATCTTATCACAGGGCAACAAAGACGGACAGGAAAGGAAAAGGTCAAGGTCACAAGAAAGGTGTATGTGCTAGGGTTCTGTAGATAAAGCAAGAAATCACCATTTTCTTTCTCTCTTTGCAGTCAGGAGGTGTTCTTACTGTAAATTTAGGCAATGTGGTCTAGTATTATTATTTATTTTCATTTATATTCATTCCTTTCTCACTGGGGCTGGAGGTGTATTACAAGCACAAGTTGTATAGATTTATTGGCTCCAGAGGGAGGTTGCTACAACACACAAAGGTTTAAACTGTCAGACCTACAAAAGAATCTGAAGTATACAGTCTTTGGTTGGGCTGTTGTTTTGCAGTCTCTTTGATTCTCTATGTAGGTCATTTTTATAAGAGCATGCTTTTCACAAAGAAGCACAGATTCCTTTGCATTGTTCCATAAATCTGCTTTTGCTCTCTTGTAGGACCAGTTTCAGGGGCTGTCAAGATGAGCGACCAACTTAAGTTCATAGTTGAGAAGCTCAATAAGGAACCCTTTAAGAAGAACTTCAATCTAATCACCTTTGACTCTTTGGAGTCTATGCAGCTGTTACAATTACTCAGTGATGTTCTGGGAGAGATTGACCCAAAGGTAAGGGTGGAGTTTAAGATGATGAAATGTGGGTATTCAGAAGCTGGCTACTTAGCAGTCCCATCTTCTCAGCTAGCTGGCAGAGGATTCCAGGATTCTAAGATTGTAGTTTTAAGAACACTTATTAAGGAATGAGTCCCATTGAAAGCAGGATTTATTTCCAAGTAAGGGCCATAAAGAAGGTTAACAAAAGATGCATGGACTTAGTAGACTGTGTTGGAGTTCTGGCCTCTGTTTTGCTCTCTCTTGATAGGTATAATATAAAAAAATGTTGGCTGGTTCAAAAGTAGTGGGTTGTATCAATTGATTGTTCACAGTTGGCTGTGCTAAAGAGATATCCCAATGTGTCCCTCAGCCTCAATGTGAACTCAGCTTCCCTTTGTACAGCTTAAGACTGGCATGCTTGTCAACAAATCAAACACTGATTCAGTTATTAATCTGCTCCTATGTAGGTAGATACAGCTTTTTATAAGCATTATTTGTTATAAGCATAACTGTTATGTGTTTGGCCCCTTCTGTTGGTAAAGTTTTGGACCTTTTGTTAAAAGTAATTTGTGAGGAACCTGTGATTCAACAAAAAAATAAACAACATTATTTGTTAATCACCTTACCTTAAGAACATAAGAGAAGCCAGTGGCCCATCCAGTCCAATACTCTGTTACACAGCGACCAAAAATACCAGGTGCCACCAGTGGGGCCAGGACACCCAGAAGCCTGTTGACTCCTCCCAAGCACCAAGAACACAGAGCATCACTTGCCCCAGAGTCCCTATCTATACCTTGTGGCTAATAGCCACTGATGGACCTCTGCTCCATATATTTATCTAATTCCCTCTTGAAGCTGTCCATGCTTGTAGCCGCCACCACCTCCTGTGGCAGTGAATTCCAAGTGTTAAACACTCTTTGGGTTAAGTAGTACTTCCTTTTATCCGTTCTAACTCAATCATTTAGCAATTTCATGGAGTGTCCATGAGTTCTTGTATTGTGAGAAAGGGAGAAAAGTACCTCTTTCTCTACCTGTTCTATCCCATGCATTATCTTTTAAATGATCATGTCACCGCTCAGCCGTTGTTTCTCCAAGCTAAAGAGACCCAAGCGCCTCAACCTTTCCTCATAGGGAAAGTTCTCCAACCCTTTTATCATTCTAGTTGCCCTTTTCTGCACTTTTTCCAAAGCTATAATATCCTTTTTAAGGTGTGGTGACCAGAACTGTACACAGTATTCCAAATGAGGTTGCACCATTGATTTATATAGGGGCCTTATGATATTGGCTGATCTGTTTTCAATACCCTTCCTAATAATCCCCATCATGGCATTGGCCTTTTTTAATGCAGTCACACACTATCTCGACATTTTCAGTGAGTTATCTCCTACGACTCCCAGATCTCTCTCTTGGTCAGTCTCTGCCATTTCGGACCCATCAATGGGTATTTCTATTTAGGATTTTTGGCTCCAGTGTGCATCACCTTGCACTTGGCCACATTGAACCCCATTTGCCATGTTGATGCCCACTCACCCTTCCTGAACAGATCCCTTTGGAATGCCTCACAATCCTCCCTGGTTTTCATCATCCTGAACAACTTCGTATCATCTGCAAATTTAGTCACTTCACTGCTTACTCCCAACTCCAAATCATTAATGAACAAGTTAAAAAGCATCAGACCGAGTACTGATCCCTGCGGTACCCCACTGCTTACCACCTCCCACTGAGAAAATTGCCCATTTATACTCACTGTCTGTTTCCTATTAATTAGCCAGTTTTTGATCCATCCCATGATTTTTGAGCTTGCTTAGGAGCCTTTGATGAGGAACTTTATCAAAAGCTTTCTGGAAGTCAAGGTAAACAATATCTATTGGGTCCCCCTTGTCCACATGTTTGTTCACTCCCTCAAAGAACGCTAACAGGTTACTGAGACAAGATCTTCCCTAGCAGAAGCCATGCTGAGTCTGCCTCAATAGTTTTTGTTCATCAATGTGCCTACTAATTCTTCCCTTAATAACAGTTTCCACCAACTTACCCGGTAGTGATGTCAGACTGACTTGCCTGTAATTTCCCGGATCTCCTCTGGAACCCTTTTTAAAGATGGGAGTGACTTTAGCTACCTTCCAGTCCTCAGGAATGGAGGCAGATTTTAATGAAAGATTACATATTTTTGTCAGGAGATCCTCAAGTTCACATTTGAGTTCTTTCAGAACTCTCGGATGTATGCCATCTGGGTCTGGTGATTTATTGGTTTTTAAGTTATCTATCAGTCGTCGGACCTCCTTTCTCGTGACCTCAATCTGACTCACGCCTTTCAACACCCCTCCGGAAATCAGTGGTTCTGGAGCGGGCAAGCACTTCTCATCTTCCACAGTGAAGACAGAGGCAAAAAATGCGTTCAGCTTCTCAGCCATTTCCCTATCATCCTTCACTACTCCCTTTACCCCTTGGTCATCCAAGGGCCCCACTGCCTCCCTGGCTGGTTTCCTGCTTCTAATGTATTTGAAGAAAGTTTTATTGTTGATCTTTATGTTTTTTGCAGTATTCTTCTCATATTCCCTTTTTGCCTGCCTGATCACAGACTTGCCTTTTATTTGCCATCGCCTGTGTTCCCTTTTATCATCCTCACTGAGACCAGCTTTCCACCGCTTAAAGGAATCCTTCTTACCTTTTACAGCTTCCATTACTTTGTTAACCATGCAGGCTTTTTTCTATACCTATTTGTGCTTTTCCTAACCTGCGGTATATATTTTGTTATATCTTGCTTTAAAAAAAAAGCGGAAAAGTATCCTCAGAGTTAGGGTGTAAAGCTTCTTGGTGAGATCATAGGGTTGGCAGTCAAAGGGTGCAGTCACATGCACCAGATAAAATGGGGGGGGGGAGCGAGGCTATTTCCTCCGGGGGAATTTGACCCACAGTGGCACGATCTCACCTCCCTTTGAAGCCACAGGCACAGCCTGTCAGTGTGTGATCAGACACAACTGTGGGTGAGTCAGGGTTTTTTTGTGCCATTTGTTTCCCATGTGCTTAAACGAGGAATCGATGAATCGCACCTCCACACTGAGGCCTCCCTATGGAGTTTGCAGTGATGCACATACTGCGAAAGGGAGGGGGACAGTGGCACGGAGTCAGGATGGCCTGATCAGACCATCCTGATGGCATGAGAACGCGCTGAAGCGATCAGACTTGGAAAAGCCCATCCGTGGCCCATCACAACCTGTTTACTACTGGATTTTCTCTGGTGTCTTTTAACTCCGCTTCTGCGGTGGAGCAGAACGGGTTGCTGACAGCTGTGGGGTCTTTAATTCCACCCGGCATTTACGCCTATGTCGGCTCTTAATTGTGTGTATGATCCCAGCCAAACAGTATTGTGCTTCTGCTCCAACATGAACCGTTTTTTCAGATGTCTGGGAGCAGAGAGTACATTTAGACTGAATGCTGCAAAGGCACTTCCCAAGTAGCCCCAGTGTTCTGGAAATGTTGCATGTTTTCTGACCCTTAAACATAAAAAAACCCTGAATACCTAATGTATTGGCAGCTCCTCCTCCTACTTTTGAAACCGTCCTCTGGCTCAATGATTTATTCTGCCACAAAGAAGTGGGCCTGCTATCTTGCACTGACATCCTCTTGCATCACCAGATGTCCCAGAGAATCTAAAACCTGTCCTGTTACAGTAGGTGGATTGTGTCTGCAGAGGAAAACACCGCCTGTTCGGCAAAAGCTTTCTGCCCTAGGAAGAGCTTTATGTAATTTGACAGCTTGATTTCCTATCGGATTTGATTTAATAAAAGCTGGGGGGAGGGAGCTTGTCAGGATCTCAGCAGTTGTAGGCTTGAGGTATATTACTCTGTACAGCTCTCTGCTCATTCCCTGGTGCTTATATGGCTTGTCTGTAGAACTGTTTAGCTTCTGCCTTTTCCTTTTTTATTCCCCCATCATTATTCCGTCCTCCCTCTCTCCCAAAGAAAAAGTCCTTGAAAACTTAGAAACGGTAATACAATGATTGTACGTGTGTTTACTCTGAAGTATGTCTTTCTGAGGGTCGTGGAACATACTTTGAAGTAAACATGAATGTTATCAGGCTACAGGTAGTGCACGTTATGTTATGTGTGTTGTAATTTCAGTCCATGCAACTTTTAATTTTTTTCCTTGCACAGTGTGTTCATAATTCCCCCCCCCCAATGTATTAAAAAAAAAAAAGTTCCTACAATTTAACAGTATCCCTTCTCTCTCCAAGAATTACTTCTGCTTTTAGTATAACTTTGTGTGTTGCTGTTGATGAACAAACTATTGAAATCAATAGAAATGGTTTAAATTCATGGCCAGGGAAGATACAATCTAGATTAAGCTTGCCTAGTTGATATATAGCATCTTGTAGGTCCTATAGCACCACGACAAGCTGCGAACCCCATTAGTGTAGTCTTGTTCTATGTGTGCAACAAAGTTGTCGTATAAATTATACAGTGGTTATTTTTAAACTTTTCAGCACGTTGTTGATATTAGAGAAGAGTTGCCAGAGCAGACTGCTAAACGGATGTTGTGCCTTCTGGGTATTCTGAAATATAAGCCTCCAGGAGGTACTAGTGACTTGTAAGTATTTATGTTCTGTTGACGACAGTGAAATGTAGCCGGTATTAAAGTCATTTGAACCTGGAAAAATCATATCTGTGAATTCTGTCAATTTTATCCCTTGTACAAGCATCCTGCTGTTGACGTTCATGTCATGCCTTATAGCAGTAACTGGTTTGCTAGTTTGCACTAAATTATTTCTCATTACCACCAGCTAATTGCCTGACACATCTTCACTTTGGGCCGAACTCAGGTTTCAGCATATCATTAGTCAGCCTAGAAGTGGGCGTAACTATTAGTGGCAATGCTCCACTTTTAATGTGGCGACCCTGAAAGCATGTTTTCTGTGGATTTCCACACAGCAGTGCTTCTTTGCACGTCTATCAGGAAGCGTCAGTGAAATCCAGGGGGCTTCATTCCAAGTACACATTACCAAGATTACCTTGTAATTTGTTCTTGCGGGACCACGGGGCATTCTCTTGTTTCTTCGTCAGCTCCCTGTGTGTCTTGCATTGGGCACTAGAGGGTGCTACTGTTTTAACTATGGTTGAGCGCCAGTGGTCCTCCTCGCTGTCATTTTTGCCACTCGTTTGTCCTTATTGCTTTGACCCCCCTCCTTTTCCACATGTGTTTTGTTCCCTCTGGGACTACTAAAGAGAGCAAAACACATTGTGGGGGAAAACCCCTGAAGCAATAGGGACAGACGTGTGATAAAAATGACACTGTGGAAGTGGCCACTGTCTGGGACACTGGTGCCTCCTTAGGATAATCTTGCTGCAAGGCAGCTATGGCCCTGCATAATGTGGGAATGGCTGGCTGTGTCA
Organism: Gekko gecko; assembly: GCA_029375565.1. Taxonomy (NCBI): domain Eukaryota; kingdom Metazoa; phylum Chordata; class Lepidosauria; order Squamata; family Gekkonidae; genus Gekko; species Gekko gecko. Next base: position 74,128,453 of record JAPDNY010000012.1, on the reverse strand, counting down.
GCCAGCCACATATTGAATCCAAAGCATGTTGCCTTTTCTCTGCAACCCCCCCCCCCCAATTTGCATACTGTTCTGGGGACACGGGGGGAAGTTGGGTTCAATTTGGTGTAGTAGTTAAGTGCGCGGACTCTAATCTGGGAGAACTGGGTTTGATTCCCCACTCCCCCACATGCAGCTGCTGGATGACCTTGGGCAAGCCAGGGCTGTTCTGGAAAGAGCTCTCTTAGCCCCGCCTACCTCACAGGGTGTCTGTTGTGGGGAGGGGAAGGGAAAGGAGTTTGTAAGCCGCTCTGAGACTCCTTTGGGTAGTGAAGGGCGGGGGGTATAAATCCGATTTCTTCTCTTCTTCATTGTGCAGCACTTTGCTACAAACAGCCCTTGCCAAAGCTTCCCATAACCATGGACAGAGCTGCTGTGCAGAGAGATAATGATTAAGAGGATATTGTTAAGGGCTTGGTTGTCTGAAGCCCACCACAAAAGTGACCGAAGGAGGATAGGAGTGGAGAAGGGAGCAGTGAAGGGATGGCAAGAGGGACTGATTTGTGAAGGGCGTGTGTGTGTGTGCATGCGTGTGAGTGATAGCAGTGGTGCATTTTGTAGGAGGCCTAGGGAGGCAAGCACCATCTTCTCTGCTGTACTCTGTGATCAGTAGAAGCTGTAAAGTAGTATAAGAATTAAGAATATGGATTGTTATTAATTCTAGGCACTTGGGGGGGAGCAGTAAGAACTGCTGCTTATGTTTCTTCCGAACCGCCTTCCTCTGATTCAAGATGCCCTGTTAGAGCTCAATGCTGTGCTTTCCTTTAGGAGCACGTTCCGCCAAGGTTTAGTTACTGGAAGCAAGCCCGTGATTCATCCTGTCTTGCATTGGCTCCTTCAGCGGACAAATGAACTCAAGAAAAGAGCCTATTTGGCACGCTTCCTCATCAGAGTGGATGTGCCAATGGAGTTCCTGCAGGATGACGCAGTGGCTGATACTAACAGACAGGTAGCGTCTTCGATGTATTTGTTACCCTGGCGCTGTCGTAAGTACTAATGTCAGTAAAGACAGTGAGAGTTCATCTCCTTGATGTGACAGGTACATACTACAGACCAGAAGAGTCATGCAAACAGTATATGAGGTGATGCCTTTTTTTGATTGAATTCCAAAAGATGATCAGAACAAAGTGCAACCATACTGACTACTTATAGATACACATCTGAGCTTGTTAAATTATGGTGCCCTCTGAGGCTCGGGTAGGTTGTTTGTGTTTTGACATACTGACTGTCTATGCTGCCTACTAATAATAATTATTATTATTATTGTATGGCAGCGTGTGTAGTATCGTCAGGAGATCCTAAGATTGTCTGGCAGCCCAAAGTTCTAGCTCTTTTAGTGTTATGCACCACTGTACTATTTGGATGGGCGACCTCCAAGGAATACCAGGGGTGTGACCCAGAGGCAGGCAATGACAAACCACCTCTGAAACATCTCTTGCCTAGATCATCTAGTCTAGCTGCCTACTGACAGTGTTGTACAGCAATAATCAGCATGCCATCCTGTCACTGTCTCCTTCCCAGATCCTTTTGCGGAGCACCTGTATGTCTTGAATCATTACCCACAAGAGCGGTCCTTGGGGTTTGTTTGTTCAAAGATCATTGATGCTTCACTGAAGTCTAACCCACCCTAGACTAGATCATGCCCAGTGGACACGACTTGTGTAAAATGGCGGCAGTCCTCTTGCATGGCGCTGATAGCCTAAAATAAGATCTGTTATCTGCACTATGTTAAAAGGTAAAGGTAAAGGTTTCCCTTGCTTGAAAGCCAGTCGAATCCGACTCTAGGAAGTGCAGTGCTCATCTCCGTTTCCAAGCCAAAGAGCCGTCGCTGTCCAAAGACTTCTCTGTGGTCATGTGGGCAGCATGACTAGATGCCAAGGCACATGGAATGCTGTTATCTTCCCACCGAAGCAGTACCTATCTACTTGCAATGTCTTGCTTTCGAACAGCTAGGTTGGCAGGAGCTGGGACAAAGAGATGGGAGCTCGCTCCGTCACGCGGCACTTTCGGGTCTCGAACTGCTGAACTACCGACCTTCCGGTCTGCAGCTCAGCGTCTTAACCACTTGAGCCACTGCAGCCCCCCTGCACTAAGTTAGTATGTCCTAAAGTTTACAACACAGAAACAGAGAGCTGGAAGGGACCTCGAGAGCCATCTAGTCCAGTCCCCTGCACAATGCAGGAAATTCACAACTATCTCCCCCCCGCACTGCCCCAGTGTTCCCATTTCCATGATGAGGATCGGTTAGGGTTTTTTTAAAAGGCTGAAATTGGGTTGCCAACCTCCAGATGGGGGCCTGGAGTTCTCCCAGAATTGCACCTCATCTCTGGACTACAGAGGCCACTTGCCTTGGACAAAACGGCAGCTTTGGAGGTCGGACTTTGTGGCATCTCCTCACCTCAGCTGGGCCCCCTCCTTTCCCCAAACTCCACCCTTCCCAGGTTCTTACCCCACCCCCACCCTGATCTCAAAGAATTTGAAATGCAGAGTTGGCAACTCTAGTTAAACTCAGCCACCTGGATGCTTGAATCAGAATGGGGCTGCAGCTTTGGGGAAGGGATGTTATCTTTTCCCACTTGTGCTGTTTTCCTGATTTAAACCAGCCCCTCAAAAGCTGCTATTTGCTGTTAGAATGGAAAGGATTTATGCTGGAAATGCAGAGAGGGGAGGATATTATGCCCCCACCTCTGCCACCTCAGCCCCAGTTGAGGAGCATACCCCACCCCACTCCCTGGCGGCTGCTTTTCTTAAAGATTTTTTGTAGCTTGGCCTCCTAGTGCAACTGAAAACCCTTGTTTTCCAATTGATTCCTGATGCACAGAGTAGAATATGTTGATAATTCCATTTCTACAAATAAGTAAGTCTTGGTAATTGAATTGGGGTTTTTTTATTTGTTGACTTTAAATTACCAGGCAGGGTTTTCAGAAACAAAATATAGTGCTAGCATCATTCATTAGAGTTCATGACATACTTTGTAGCTGTATATTAATTTTCGTGCCGTTTTTCTCACGGATCTAGTCTTTCATGGAAATCTTAGTTTTGTCATGTTTACATAACACTCAGTATTGTTCTAAGAATCTGGAGAGGTATACAGCAGTGTAGATGTTAAAAATGAGTATTTTCCCTGCTGGCAGTATCTAAATTTATAATTAAAATAACTAAACAGAAACCATAGCTAGAGAAAGGAATGGAACTTGTATGTTTATTCAGTGTGTGCCACTCCTAATTTGTATAAAGATACAACTCTGCATTTTCTGTCAGGTAAAATGTGCTCCAATAATCTACTGGCTTGCTGAAAATGGAAACTGTAGTAATAAACCACTCTTAAGCAATGCCGGCTTGCAGAGCTGTTTAAACCGTGCTATTTCTATGTACAGTATTTTTATTTTATGACCAAATCAATTATTTTGGTCACAGTTCACTGCAAATATTTATTTTGTACATTTTTGTCCAGTGTTCCGGATTACAGAGAAGCTGGACTCCGCAGCTTCTAGGCTCTGGCTTGCAGACCCAAGTAATTATGGGGTTGTCGTTCACCGCAGGGTTTGCTCACCAGCCAGGTCACTCTGAATGTAATCAATAAAGCAAAACCAGGCTGAGAGGCTGTAGTCCGGCCAATATAAAGAGGTTCTCTTTGCCTTTTTTACAGTATGAAGAGCTGATGGAAGCCTTCAAAAACCTACATAAAGAATGCGAGCAGCTCAAGACATCTGGCTTCTCAACTGCAGAAATAAGAAGGGTAAATAAAGAGAATTGGCCAGGGTTCAGTGTTGTTTTGTGATGTGTTCATTTTTGGTTTTTTAAGGGTACCAAAGTATGATAGGCCAAGAATGTGTGACTGGTCCATTGTCACCCAGCAAGCTTGCATGGCAAGAGAGTAGATTTGAACTCAGGTCACCAAGATCCTAGTCTGACGCTCTACCCAACTGCAGCACGCCAGCTATCAATACGTTGATCAGATTACTGGGCTGAAGACAAGAGGTGGCATTAACTGCAGCCTGTAACATAAAAGTGATTAAATGACATGAATATCAAAACATACTGGAGCCTGGAGAGTCCAGGTTTGTAGAAAAATAGCTGGGCCTGGCCCAGGTCCTCTGAATTGTTGTTGTTGTGCTTTCTAGGATATCACCGCCATGGAGGAAGAGAAGGATCAACTGATCAAGAGAGTCGAGCGTCTTAAGAAGCGGGTAAATGAGAGAAGCAAAGCTGTAGCACATGGGTGTCATCATCCCTGGCTTGCACGTTTGTCTGGGGAATGCAAACAAGGATTAAGATCAGCATGCCGCACGTCTGGGGGAAGATTCAGATGGCTAACTGAAGGAAAGAGAATCTTCCCTGGGAAGCAGTCCAAAATGTTTAAAGACCTTCTGCCCAGTTCTCTGGTGTCGGCTCTGAGAAGGGTCACATTTGGGAAGGAAGCACGGCGTGAATCTGTGAGACACACAATCGCACCCATTTATTTCTCAGCTATGTGATGGGTAACTTGTACCGCTTATCCTTTTGCTGTAGGTGGAGACGGTGCAAAATCACCAGCGGATGCTTGAGACGGCGAGGCAGCTGCGAGTAGAGAAAGAGAGAGAAGAGTCCCTCGCCCAGCAGAAGCAAGAACAGAAAAACCAGGTACCCAAGCAAAAGCACATCAGCTAAAATCAAATAAAAGATTTTGTGCTTTTTAAAGGAAGGATATAAACACTGCTTGCAGGGGAAGCCACCACAATACTGGTTGTCTTTGGTAACAGGATTCCTGTTTCGCTGAGGTATATAGCTGTATATGAGGAAAGGTTGAAGGAGTTGGGTATGTTTAGCCTTACTTAAAGGGCTGTCATATAGAGGATGGTGCGGAGTTGTTTTCTGAGGCCCTGGAAGGTCAGACCAGAACCAGCAGGTTGAAAATAAATCAGAAGAGTTTTCGACTAAACATTAGGAAGAACTTCTTGACAGAGCGGTTCTGCAGTGGAACAGGCTTCCTTGGGAGCTGGCGGGCGCTCCTTCTTTGGAGGTTTTTAAGCAGAGGCTAGATGGCCATTTGACAGCAGTGCTGATTCTGTGAACTTAGATCACAAGAAGGGAGGGCAGGAAGGGTTGCATCAGTTTTTAGTTCTTGTGGCCCTTTCTTACATGCCCAGGGAAATGCTGATCGCCACTTTGGAGTCAGGAAGAAATTGTTCTCCAGGCCAGTTTGGGCAGGTATCCTGGGGGGGGGGTTGCCCTCTTCTGGGCATGGAACAGCAGTGACTGGGGGTGTGGGAGGAGGAGGTGTTTGTGAGTTTCCTGCATTGTGTAGTGGGTTGGACTAGATGACCCCAGAGGTCGTTTCCAACTCTATGATTCTATCTGAATTTTAATGTTAGGGTTCTGGTGTATCAAGGATGGATACTTTTCTATGCCAGATGTTGGGGACAAAGTGGAAGAAGGCTGCCATCTTCACTCCCCGAAAGCATTTAGTCAGAAATGGAGATCACGGGAACTCCCAGAAACAGTGGGGCTCAGAGGTTGCCCCATTGTATTAATGGCAGCATGCTCATCTGCAAAAAAGATGAGACAGCTTTAAAAGGGGATTTGATAGATTCATGGATGATAAGTCTGTCAATGGCTACTAGCCATGGTGACTGAGGGGAACCATCACATTCAGAGACAGTAAACCTCTGAGTCCCAGAGCCAGGAGGCAACATTAGGGGAAGGCCTCGGCCTCTGTGCCCTGATGTTGGCCCTCCAGAGGAACTGGATGGCCACTGTGCGAGACAGGGTGCTGGACTAGACTGATGGACCACTGGTCTGGTCCACTGGGGCTCTTCTTATACTCTTATCTCTTGCCGTGGACTTGGCCCCTTGATTATAATATTTCCTTTTCTAGGGGAGCTCAATGGTATAAAAGGTTGCAGTAGCTTCTTGTTAGAATGATTTCTTATTACTTCCGTTAAAGGCTAAAGAATGAGGGCATAATCCACCGAGAACTTGTGTGTACTTTCAGTCCTTGTAGTAGACCCTGCATCAAAGTTCCCAGTGGATCCTTTATTTCTTTTTTTTTTTTTTGCATTTTGGTCATTGCTGTTTGAGTGTATGTTTCCCAAGACTAAGCTTATAAATAGCTCCATGCATATTTCCTAAGCTTTTCCATGCAGAACAGAGGCTGCAGAGAGTCCAACTCCAGCTCAAGGATATGCGTCACGCAGCAGTGGATTCCAAGCCAGAAAGTAAGTAGGAGTTCTAAAATGTGTTTGTGTTTTCGCCCCCCCCCTTCTTCTCTACTGCCAAAAACTGTGGAAGGAATTTGAAAAAGAGGGAAAGATGGAAATGTATGCCCTTTAGAACTTAGATTTCCTTTTTTACAGGTTCTGCTTGACACTTCTGAAATTCTGGATGTATTTTTTTTATTTTTAAAATCTGGACTCAAAAATATTCACGACCAATTACTTTATTATTGTTAATAATGGATGCCAACCATTGGATCCTTACTGCCAACTGAACTGAAGCCAGAATTCAGGAAACTGTGTTTGTTTGCATTTCCCCCTTGTTACCCTTGAGTCTTCTCTGGGCTGCATATCCGTCCTTTTGCTAGTTTTATTTACGCCCTTTATTTATATCCTGCCTCTTTCCCCAGTGGGGACACTTCATTCTCCTCTCCACCGCTGTATCTGCACAACAGCCCTGTGAGTTAGGCTAGGCTGAGGACGTGTGCGTGGTTGATCCACGGTCACCCAGCAAGCTTCCATGGCAGAGTGGGGATTCGAACCTGGGTCTGCTAGATCCTGGTCCAACATGGTAACCAGGACACTCCACTGGCTCTCCAGTGTGTAGCTAACGTAACTCTGTAAGGCACCTTAGGCACTGATAGCACCATACTGATGAATATTATTACAACTTTGACTCACATGTGGACTTCCACACAGGGGTGTTGGTTTGTGCATCAGCTGAATAAAGAATTTCTGTTCTGTTTCATATATTTCATAATTTAAACTAGGGTTCTTCTTAAGATGATAAAAATCTCCCAGAAAGGAGTTTATCTAATTACCAGTACATAGTTTGTTTTCACTTGGTGTGGAATTGCTGTTTCATGTTCAGTCAGCTGCAGCGTAGTCTTTTCTGTGCTGATTTGCCATCTTTTTTGTTCAGACTTCCTTTGCAATGATTGGACATAACATGCAGTACTGAATGCTATTCAGTGTGGGCAGTTAAAGTGCCACTGAGGTTTTTCAGAGCGGCTGCCCTTTTAAATTTCCCTTCTGTACCACTACTTCCAGCTTATTTAATGGGTGAGCTAGTGTGGAATAGAGCTTAGAGAGAGACCCAGGTTTGCATCCCCACTCATGCCATGGAAGCTTGCTGGGTTTCCTTGGGCTGGTTACACACGGTTGTTGTGAGTCTAAAATGAAGAAGGGGAGAATGCCATAAGCTGCTTTGAGTCCCCACTGGGGGAAAACTGTGTGTGGAGACACAAATGAAGTTAATAAATAACTTCCCATTATGTGGACATTTGCAGTCACCCTTGTCAGTCCATTCACACTTCCCAGCTGACTGTGGCACAGATGATGGGGGGAAGTGACTGTTCCAGACCTGTGCCGTTGCCCCTCTGACTGCCTCTGGAGCCTCCGCTGGCAGCAGCACAAGTGAGACGCAAGGTCTAATTCAAGGCATTCCACTGTCCCAACCAGTATCCTCCCTCCTTGGCTGGCCCTGCCAAGTTAGGGCGGCTGCAAACCCAAGGTTTCATGCAACATCTGAACTGAGCCACAATCATTGGGTAAGAGCCTGCTCAGGAAGGAGGCCAACAGCTGGAACCAGAGAGACATGTGCCATGAGCCCTGGCTACGTGAGCTCTTTTCAGTCGCTTGCATCACATGCACTGCTTCTGCCCCAAAACACTTAGGAAATGCTGGAGAGGATCCTGAGACGAAATAACAGGCCAAAAAGCTCCCTGCTTTCTATATTCTGTATTTCTTTCCTTCTGCTTTTCCCTGGAAGGATCCTCTGCCCCGAGGGCCATGCGGGGGGCACAGTGCAGCTCTAGAGAGCGCACAGGCATGGCGGGACCCTGGCTTGGCCCCCCACTACACGTCCTAGCAGCCAGAAGGGAACAAATTGGCCTGAGTGTGTTCAGCTGGATGTAACGTTAAAAAGAGCTAGTCCCACATTTGGGGACACCTTTAATCAAAAGGCCGCCTTTAGCCATACGTGGCTGCCCACGTGAAGTAATCCACATCCGTTTTCAGAGCTGAAGATGTAGTCTTTATACCCTCAAGTAATTCTCACTTTCTCAGTCCCTACTGAATAACATTATTCTTGATGCAAGAGAAATTCTTAACTTTGGGTCTCAAATAGGAACTTCATAGAAATTCCTAGGCGATACTAGATCCAGATGGGCAGCTGTGTTAACCTGTCTGTAGCTGCAGAAAAGAGCCAGAGTCCAGGAGCACCTTTAAGACTAACCACATTTGTGGCAGGGGAGGAGCTTTCATGAGTTACCGTTCGCTTCTTCAGATACAATGCATGAGCTTTCATACCTGAAGAAGCGAGCGGTGACTCACAAAAGCTCCTCCCTTGCCACAAATTTTGTTAGTCTTTAAGGTGCACCTGGACTCTGGCTCTTTTCTAGGCAATACTACTTTGATCATGTTTTGGCTGTACTGTAGTAAACTAAGCTGGGTTGGAGTCCAGTAGAGACCAACAGGGTTTTTGGGGTATAAGCTCTCGAGAGGCAAGCTTTCAATCCCGAATTTATGTACAGTTAAGAAAATAAGCCTTAAGCCCTGCCAGGAAATGCTGCAGTTAATAGCTATTAGTAGGTTTTAAACAAATGTGTCATATAAATCAGCTAAAAAGCAATGTATTACACTGTTCCGAAAGTGGAATTTATTCCAGAGTGTTTTGAACGCTGTCCTGTCATCTCGGGCTTCTTTCAGCACTTCATTCTGGTGCGTAATTTACTCTTGTGCGGGTCACACTAAAGTAAATGGATCTCTCCTGCTAATAACTGATGAGAAAATAATCCCTTAAATTTGTTGGTTATGATCTGTCCAGAGAGAAACATGTTCGGGTCTCACTGATTTCATTAAGTGGTGTTTTAGTCAGTGAAGGTGCTTCTGTTTGGATGCCCAGTGCTTAGAATTTGGTAGTATTTTGGTTAAGCTGCTGTTGGCCAGGCTTCATGTTAACAACAAACTAGAATCTGTGATGAATCTTATTCCCCCCCCCCCACGCTTCCCAAAATCAAGTCTTCTGGCCAGGAATAGACTTTCAGGGGCTTGAACAGGCCAGTTTCTCTTCCTCTCCCCCCCGCCTGAACTGAATTTTGACTGCTCTGAACATCCCAAGGGCATGCTCAGTCTTCATTGGGGGGGGTTGGAATGAGTTTTTTTTACTTTTTTAAGAGTTTGCAAATAAATTTTAAGTATTTACCGGCTTCATTTATTATCTACCTTTCTCATGGAGAAAAGGGCAGGTTACAGGATTATACAAACATGGCAATAAAAGCGCCCCCAGAGTTTTTTATTTATTCATTCATATTATCTATAGTCCACCTTTCTCCCAGGGAATCAAGGGGGATTACACAGAGTGAGTTGGTATGGTCAACAAGATGGGACAGTCAGTAGCCCAGTGCATTGGGTTTTAGAAGTCTGGATCCACCAGGAAGAACTGAACCACAGCATGAGCATTCACATGACACATTAAGCAGTACAGAAATGATGTGTAATAGGATCCTGCTTACAATAAGCTATACACGGCAGTCTAGACCACATTCCCAATAACTTATCCAAGTAAGTTTGTGACCCATTGTGTACAGTGCAGCCCTATAACCTGTTGCTCCCTTCGCTCTCAGTGGGTGACCCAGTTTTGTTTTTTTCTGTTTACACATTTGGGGGAACAAAACAGGAGCTGTAAGGAATTCTGGAGAGAAAAATGATGTGGAAATGACAGACACTCCCCCCTCCCCAATCTCTCCTTCAAGATTCTATCAGCTGCTGGGGGGTTGAGAAGCCAATATTCCTCCTCTGGGATTTCCCCCCTCCTGTTATCTGATTTCTCAGCTGCCCTCCATCTTGTGCCTCCTGCCGCATGCTCACTTGCTACCAAGATGGGTATTGTCACGTCTCAGAAGCTAAGCAGGGTCGGCTTTGGCTAGGATTTGGAAGGGCGGCCTCCAAGGAATACCAGGGCATGACACAGAGGTAGGCAGTGGCAAAACCACCTCTGAAACATCACTTGCCTTGTAAACAAGTCTAACTCACCACCTAGCGGTGCCCAGTGCTAAAGAGCTAGAACTTCTGGCTGCCAGACAAGCTTGGGATCTCCTGGTTATACTACACACAATGCCATACAATAATAATTATTATTCCCCTCATTTTGGTGAACCAAGCCATATCCTCTACATATTTCAACCCTCCTAACTTGTCTGGTGTGTGGCCTGGTTTTGTCGTCGTAGAAAAGAGCAAGAGTCCAGTAGCACCTTAAAGGCCAACACAATTTGTCTCAAAAGCTCGTACCCCACCACAAAAAGGGCTACTGGACTCTTGTTCTTTTGTTCTTTTGTTAATCTTTAAGGGCTACTGGACTCTTGTTCTACACAAGTTTGCTGTAGTGGTTAAGTGTGCGGACTCTAATCTGGGAGAACCGGGTTTGATTCCCCACTCCCTCCACTTGCACCTGCTGATGTGACCTTGGGTCAGTCACAAGCTCTGGCACAGCTGTCCCTGAAAGAGCAGTTTGTGTTAGAGTTCTCTCAGCCCCACCTGCCTCACAGGGTGTCTGTTGTGGGGAGGGGAGCGGAAATGAGTTTGTAAGCCACTCTGAGACTCAAAAGTGAAGGGTGGGGTATAAATCCAATCTCCTCCTCCTCCTCTGGTTTTGTTGTGTTACTCCTCCTTCTCCTCCTCCTCCTCCTCCTCCTGCTACCCAGCTACCCATCTTGATCTGGTTTTGTTGTGTTACTGATCGACAGGACCCCTTTGCTTTACTTTGAGCGTTGTGCTGGTAATGGGATTTAATGTACAGTTTCAGTGTACAGTGTTGTACAGGGTAGTGTTGTCTTTCATTAAACCCACAATCTAGCTTATTGCTGTTTTGGACAGTGGCTACTAAAGAGAGCCTGGTAGGAAAACCTGAACTACTGTTTCCTTCCTCTGCACGATAAGGCCTCCTTCTCTGCCAGTGAATCTCCCCTCTGGCTAAAACACAAACCACTGATGCTTAAGATGACACCAGGATGACTTGGGTCGCTTCAACCTTATCCCAGAGGCTTGTTCTCTTCACCAGCACCTAGTTGCCAAAGAGAAGAGTTGGCTTGACAAACATTAGGCATGTAAGTAAGAAAAATGGTGGACAGGTTCCAGTTTGTGATACCGATTGGTGAGTCATCCACTGCAGGGTTAGATGTGGCCCTTGTAAGTCAAAGAAGCCATGCTGCATTTCAGGTCATTGCAAGGCAGGAGCCAACAAGTGCCAGTTTTCTAGAGGCAGGGAGATTTGGCCTGAGGGCACTTGTAAAGAAAGGAACTGCTTGTACCAGGTTGTGTTTCTTCCTGTCTGCTGCTTCCCCGTCTCCCCTGCGTATCGGTTGTTGATATGCAGCAGCAAGCAGACTGTCTTGTGGCAGCTTAAAAGCTAATTGCTTTATTATAGCCTGCTGTTCTGTCGTCGAAAAGTGTCCTGTGTCTGGCGAAGCAAAGCTTTTGCCTCACAAGCCCACAGCTCTCCCAGGCTGCATTCAGACATCACAATAAACCATGTTTTATAATTCTTCAAGGAAAAGAGAGACATTTTAGAATGGAACCTGGGAACTAGTACATTGTAGCAATAGACTGCTTTAACACTATAGCGAGGTGGCAATACCCACTTTAAAAAAAGCAGCCCTCCAGTGTTGGGAGGGGAATGTTGCCCGAGGCAAGGAAAACGGAACTGCTGTGGGTGGGACGGAGAGCAATCTGCATTTTCTCCTCTACGCAACACCCATCCTAGCCTTGCTGTAGTCTTTCCAAAAAAATCAGAGCAAAGCAGCATTTTGGAAGAACAATAAAAGCAAGGAAATCTGGGAGGTGCACAAAAGCACCATGATGCCGAGGGGAACGGGGAAAGAACCCACCAACCAGCAACATCCACGCTGATGCTAGCGGCCTGTGTGAAAGGCCTCTCTGTGTCCCCAATCCTGAGTTTCTTAAAGTAATGCATGGAAAAAGAGGATGTTTTGTAGGAGAGAATTGTCATCAGACTTCTTAAAGCTTCTTCCCTTCAGATCCCCCCCTGTCCCTGGTTGGGCTTTTTAGAGCCCAAAAAGGGAAAGTTAAAATATCCTGGAGAGAGGAGGCATTTGCATAAAGAGGAATAAGCAGGTGGAGGGAAATGAAACTCCAAGCCTGTCCAATGGTTTTCTACTGCATGTACCCCTCCCACTCTGGATTAAAGAACTAAACAATCTGGCAACATATAAACCTTCAGGTTAAAAAAAAAATAGATGTCTTGAGGTACAAATATGCTTGTTTTCAACAGCAATGATATATCTAATTCTCAATGTGGGCCATGTGTGGATATCTAAATCCAGAAATTAGGACCATGGACAGATAAGGCAGATCTTTCTACAACGCTGAGAAAAGCCCTAGGTTTGCAGACAAATCTGAATTTTTTTTAAAAAGTGCATTGGGGTGGTTTAAAACCCCTCTAAATGCTAAAATGAGACCTGTTGTTTTAAGAAACTGATGTCTTCAGTGGCTGTTGCTAGGCAACTGCAATAATATCGCTAGTGTTCAAGTCTTAGTTTCTCTCAGTAAAAAAAAGGGAGGGGGGGAGAGACGGGGCACTTTCCAAGATTGTTTTAAGGCCCAGTCCTGCCAGCAATCACCAAGGGGCTTGATACCATGTGGCCTGCATGATTCAGCCACACCTGGCTGCTTGCCAGTGTGCAACAGTAGCCACCCCATGAATGCCAGAGTGGTGTAGTGGTTAGAGTTTCAGACTAAGATCTAAGAGATGCAGGTTCAAGTCACCACTCTGCTGCGGAAGCTCACTGGGTGACTAGACCAGTCACATGTTCTTAGCCTAACCTATCTCGGAGGATTGTTGTAAGGATAAAATGGAGGAGAGGAGAACGATACAAGCTGCTTTGAGTCTCCATTGTAGAGAAAGATGGGATATAAATTAAGTAAGTAATAGCTATAGCTTGAGGTGGTGGTCAGATAAAAGGTTAGTTGGTGGATGGGAATGAGAGAGGAAAGCAGGGAGAGGTGAGGGTATGGGGGCTGCCAGGAGGAGGGAGAGAGGAAACATTGTGGGGAGGGGGATATAGGGGGAAATGAAGTGCCTTTTGCAAGTGTTCCCAACGGCCTAAGTGGGCCTAGCTCAGCCGATACTGCACAACTGAACCAGAGATTTCCTGGGAGGGATGGAGGGAAAGCTGAAGATGGGGGAGGGGAGATAAATGTAGGCTGGCTGGTGGGTGGAAAGGAAAGAAGGAAGCAGGAAATATGGAGAGGCTGTGGGGGCTTTTAGAGAAGGGAAAAGGAAATAATGGAAACAAGATGTCCACTGCAAGTCTGAGCCTTGATTTGAGTCCAGTAGCACCTGGACTCCTTAGGAGAGCTTTGACTTTTAGAAGCTCACATCTTAAAAATCTTGCTGGTCTCTAAGGTGCTCCTGGACCCAAATCCTGCTGTTCTACTGCAGACCAGCACGGCTGCCCTCTGAAATGACTTCTGAGCCTTGTTACTTTTCTGCCATGCTCTCTCATGTATGTAGTTATTCTACCCTTCCTCTAAAGAACTCAGAGAGGCGTACACAGTTCTTCTTTCTCCACTTTATCCTCACAGAAACCCTGTGAGGTAGGTTAGACTAAGAGAGTGTGACCAGCCTGTGGTCACCCAGAGAGCTTCCATGGCCTAGTGGGGATTTGAACCTGAGTCTCCCAGGGGCTGTGGTGGCTCAGTGGTTAAGACGCCAAACTGCAGACCGGAAGGTCGGTAGTTCAGCAGTTCGAGACCTGAGTGCCACATGACGGAGTGAGCTCCTGTCTCTGGTTCCAGCTCCTGCCAACCTAGCAGTTCGAAAGCAAGAAATTGCAAATAGATAAATAGGGACCACTTTGGTGGGAAGGTAACAGCGTTCCGTGTGCCTCGGCGTCTAGTCATGCCGGCCACATGACCATGGAAGCATCTTTGGACAGTGCTGGCTGTTTGGCTTGGAAACGGAGATGAGCACTGCACCCCTAGAGTTGGATTTGACTGGCTTTCAAGCAAGGGAAACCTTCACCTTTACTCCCAGGACCTAGTCTGACATTCCAACTGTTGTAAGTCAGTCTGTCCTGAGGGCTGACTCAGATTTCTCAGATGAAGACCTACCTGCTAGCCCTGAGCCGGTAATTGAACAGCTGGCTGCAGCTGGCTCTGAGCCAGAAGAAGGAGAACAAGAGTTCAGGTTACCAGCTGATCAGGAGTCACAGCCTGCAACTGAAACTCAGCTAACACCTTGTAGCTCTGAAGCAGTACGCAAGTCTTCAGCAGCCACTCCCAGCCCACCTGGCTCACCCACACCCTTGCAGCACTGATGCTGTCACGAGACGCTTTGAGTTGCAAGAAAGGAGAAGAAGTGGAAGACTCAGACGGGAGAAGCAGTAGTTTGTGATTGCAACAAGTACATTTTGATACTGAGCCCCCAACCTTGCTGCTACCGGATCTCTGCAACCTTGGACTGGACCTCACTGCCGGATTTTCTGGAGCTCCTGACCGTGGATTGGAGTTGCTGCCTGGAACTCCTTGGCCCTAGACTGGACTTTGGTAAACCTGATCTCTGGAACCCCTGACTGTTGGACTGGACTCTGGTTACTGTCTGCAACCTTGCCTGTGACCTGCCCTGCTGGACCCCAGCCTATGCTTCCTGGGGACACTACATCAGTACGCCAACCATTATACCACACTGGATTTCTTGATGACATGGTGATGGCAGTGTTCCCCCCCCTTCGCACACCAAGAAAGAAATATCCTTCCCAAAGAATGGCCTCATCCAAAAAAGCCAGCAGCGAGACTGGGACTGGTGGGATGAGTTCAGTCCAGCATGAATGGGGATGGTGATGAAGAAGAAGAGGAGATTGGATTTATACCCCACCCTTCACTCGGAGTCTCAGAGCGGCTTACAAACTCCTTTCCCTTTCCCTCCCCACAACAGACACCCTGTGAGGGAGGCCGGGCCGAGAGAGCTCTGACAGAAACTGCTCTTTCAAGGACAGCTGTGCCAGAACTATGGCTTGCCCAAGGTCATTCAGCGGCTGCAAGTGGAGAAATGGGGATTCATTCTCCCAGAGTAGGGTCAGCGCACTTAACCACCACACCAAACTGGCTCTCACCATTGGGGCAAGCTCCAGCACAGGGGACAGTCCATCCAGGTGGCCGAGCTTGCTGGAGGCAACAGGAGGGTGGGCCTGCTGCAAGGGAGGAAGGGTTCAGAGACCCGGTAGCCCTCCCCTCTAGCCAGCCTGCCAGGTTGCGAGAGGGAGGTGGGAGTCCGAAGGGTGGGACAAGGGGAAGAGGAAATGAAGGTCCCTGGCCTCCTAGACCCAGGATTTGCCAAGGCACCAGCCGGAAGGGGAACCTGCCCGAGATTGGGTGCCAGTGGGGAAGGGGTGGAGGTAGCAGAGGTTAAAAGGGAGACTTCTGTTGGTGGTGGTGGGGAAAGCAGGCTCAGCTCAAGGCCAGGAGAGCTGCTGCCCAAAGAGAGGGGCAAGGCAGGGAGAAGACAGGGCTTGTTGTAGCAAGGGAGGGGAGAGGTGTCTGGGTGAGACTGGGCAGGAGGCGTGCCATGCTTTGGGTGTAGTGGTTAAGTACACGGACTCTAGTCTGGGAGAACTGGGTTTAATTCCCCACTCCTCCACTTGCACCTGCTGGATGACCTTGGGCAAGCCATAGTTCTAGCACAGCTGTCCTTGAAAAAGAGCAATTTCTGTCAGAGCTCTCTCAGCCCCACCTACCTCACAGGGTGTCTGTTGTGGGGAGGGGAAGGGAAAGGAGTTTGTAAGCCACTACCTTCAGGTAGTGAAGGGTGGGGTATAAATCCAATCTCCTTCTCCTCTTCTTCTTTTGAGTCCATCACTTTGGGATAGGTGGCTGTGGGACAGTCTGCATATGGGGAAAGGGGGAAATCTCAGGCCCAGGAGAGCATCGCAATAGCACGGCAGAGGGTACCTTAGTTCCGGCTTGTCTGAGCAAGCCGCAGGCTGGCTCTTCCCGAGCCTTCCTTGCAACAATCTGGACGGAAAACATGATGAATAACTATTAATAGTGATTCGCATTTAAATATGCCATTGGCAAAAAGCAACTCAAATAAGCTTTGGGGCCCAGGCCAGGAATGCTGTGGAGCTTATGGACGTAGGCATTCCATAAACCTTGAAAGGAAAACTTTAAAAAATGAAGATTGCGTAATGGGAAGCGCTCAAGCGTGCTGGGTCCTTTGCCCTCTGGCCTGAGAATCTGCGGAAAGCCAGAGTCTCTGAAGAAGTTCAGTTAAGCCGCAAAAAGAAAAAAGAAAGTATTAGGTAACATCTTCCCCATGTGACCGATCCTGCAGAGTTTTGGAACATTTTACTCTCTGTGAAACCTCTAAGTAGGCTAGCCTCCCGTTTTTGTCTTTCCTCTTCCTTTGTGTACACTGAATCAGTCCATTTTCATGTTTTAACTCGCTTCTCTGGCTTTTGGCATCATCAGAAAGAGCTGGTGCTCTGGTCTTTTAGTATTTCTTTCAAAAGAGTTTTCTAATACTTATTTTTTTGTCTGTCCCAACAATGCTCCGCCTCTCTGTCTTGAGGAGATCAGCAGCATCCATATCTCACGTTTTCCTTACGTTAACATCATACATGCCTTGAATAGAATTTGTTTTTATTTTAATTTCTTCCTGAACTTGGCAAGTTATACCTTCTCCCCCTGTTGCCCACCCCCCATGACAGCAAAGGAACCAACTTTCTAAAGTGGGAACTCTGGCAAGAGGCCAGTGGCTCGGACCAGCTAGATATTTTCTAAAGGTTCAGAACATGTTCATTTGATAGTCTCTGTTCCTCGGGAGTGCCTGGTGGCCCATAATGTGCCATGCTGGCATTGCAGATTAAGAGAATGAGACTTGGCCTCGGAAAACAGGTGGTGCTTTCCATGTATCATGGGCAGCCACGGAGTAGAGAACTTCCCTGCGTCACATGTAATATATATTTGGAGTTTTTCCTCACTCCTAAAGATTGCGTTAAAGTTCATTGGGTCTTTGACGTTTTCCGTCTCCAGAAGGAGCCACTTAGAATACCCGTGCTAGAAAAGAAGCCAGGGCTGTATTCAGATTTTCACCGTACTATGAAACTCATTGGGTGGACCAGTCACTTTGCTGAACCTGTCTTGCACGGTTGTTGTGAGGCTAAAATTTGTGAGGGACGATGCCTCCCTGGGCTTCTTGGAGGACGGGTGGAATAAAAATGCTGTCAGAAAAAAACCTGAACAGATGCGGCCACAGTCCAGTAACTCTGGTGTCCATTTGTGGGATCTGATGGAATTCAGCAGGCGCAACACAAGGGGATAATTTATATACAAAACGGAGAATCCCTCCATTGCGTATTCAGAGAGAGAAAAGAACAAGGTGACATCTGCACCCATGGAGCTCCTTGAGTGCTCACTGGAGTTTTGCAGGCCTTTGGGTTGTGTAGTGTGAGTTGGATCTTGCAGTTCGGAGGTGCAAGAATCACAAGGTCTCCCCGGCCCTCCCTGGAACCATTTCCAATCTAGGAAAGTTTATTGGCAGCTTGGGGGGAAGGGGGCCAAATTGCTCCTTTCCATCTCTCCTGTGTTTGGAGCTCTGCTCCTGCATAAGGCGAAAAGGACAATGTCATTCCCTTCCTCCTCCTCCCCTGTGCCACCACTACTCCCTATGAGTCACTTTTAAAACTTCACATAGAGCCCTGTGTGTCAAAAGCCCACTGCACAAAGACCGTATCTGTGAGATCTCTTGAAAACAAAATCAAGGTGTAGAGATTCTGCTGGATCAGGCTTATGACATTGGGCGGTATGAACATAAGAACATAAGAGAAGCCAATGCTGGATCAGGCCAACGGCCCATCCAGTCCAACACTCTGTCACACAGTGGCCAAAAATACCAGGGACCATCAGGAGGTCCAGCAGTGGGGCCAGGACACTAGAAGCCCTCCCACTGTTGACCCCCCCAAACCACCAAGAATACAGAGCATCACTTGCCCCAGACTGAGAGTTCCTATCTATACCTTGTGGCTAATAGCTACTGATGGATCTCTGCTCCATATGCTTATCCAATTCCCTCTTGAAGCTGTCCATGCTTGTAGCTGCCACCACCTCCTGTGGCAGTGAATTCCATGTGTTAATCACTCTTTGGGTGAAGAAGGACTTCCTTTTATCCATTCTAAGCTGACCGTTCAGCAATTTCATGAAGTGCCCACGAGTTCTTGTATTGTGAGAAAGGGAGAAAAGTACCTCTTTCTCTATTTGCTCTATCCCATGCATAATTTTATAAATCTTGATCATGTCACCCCTCAGCCATCATTTCTCCAAGCTAAAGAGCCCCAAGCACCCTTATTTTTTAATTATTTTTTTCCTATGCATGTGTTTGTGCGCATGCACCTGGAAGTCATGGTGACCTCTGGTGACTGACCTCTACTCATGGCCTGGAGGATATTCAGAGAGGTGGCTGAATAAAGCCTGCCCCTGCCTGCTGGCTCTGGTATTCCAAGGAAGTCTCCCATCCAAGTACTTGCCAGAGTCGACCCTGCTTAGCTACAGGCCCTTATTGATTCAGACATCAAGTTGAAGGGGAGGGGCAGGCCGGTATAATTCCAGTCCTTTAGCACACCACGAGCTCCAAATGTTTGGACCCTGGCTCTTGAGCTACAGTTGCATGTTCTAACTTTTCTCAGCTGTGTATGTGTTTAGTGCCTTCATGTCACTTTCAACTTATGACAACCCTATGAATTAATGACCTCAAGAACATCCTGTTGTTAACAGCCTGGCTCAGGTCTTGCAAACTGAGAGGCCTTTGCAGCTCCCTTGATTGAGTCCGTCCATCTCATGTTGGGTCTTCCTCTTTTCCTGCTGCCTTCAACTTTTCCTAGCATTATTGTCTTTTCCAGTGACTCATCTTCTCATAATGGGACCAAAATGTGATCGCCTCCATTGAGTCATTTTAGCTTAGAGAGAGAAGTCAGACTTGATTTGATTGAGAGCTCACTTATTTGTGGTTTTGGCAGTCCGCAGTACCCGTAAAACACTCCTGCAACACATTTTGCAGCTCTCCTTAGGGGGTGGGGAACTAACTGAAAACAGAACTGAATTAAAATTTCCATGTACAGAGCTGAAAGGGATCTTTTTCAAAGGATGGCCTTTGAATATTCAGAAATTCGTGGCGAATCACAAGATGGTAAGAATGCACAAGGTGGTAAGATTCCATCCTCTAGAGAAGTCTATACAGTTCGTTATCTGCTGCTTGGTTGTGCGTTTCTTATACACGTGCAGTGCAAATTGCGAAGCAAGTCTAGACACTTCTTATTAGTAGGTACAGAAATTATTGTAATTGGCTGCTGAATAGTTGGGGTTAAATTACAGTTATTACAGTATGAAACCAAATTGCTCCTCCCATTACTTTGTTTAGATGTGTTGATGTGGTGTTTTGTTTTGTTTTCCCAGGCTTAATGAAGAGACTGGAAGAGGAGATAAAGTTCAACTCATACTTGGTGTCTGAAAAATTCCCTGGAGAGCTGGAAACGAAGAAACAGTCACTGCAGCTCTTGCAAAAAGTGGTGGCAGAGCCAGCGATGGGCCAGTCTGATCTCAACGAACTTGAAACCAAAGTAAGTGGATGGAAGGGATCCAGTCTCGTGGCTAAGGCTTCAAAAGCAAGTCACTAACAGCACACTATCTGCCAGTGGGCAATTGCTATTTTTTTAAAAAAAAAATAAAGCTGTGGCGTCATTCTTATTTGGGGGTACTGTTTTTCCTTTAAAATTATACTCTGTGTTTATAAAGTGGGTAGTTTTCGGCTGCCACCATGAATTCAAAATTCCAAAAATCTCTCTCTGCTGCTGGTAATGTGACCCAGGGTCTGGGCATTTCAGAGGTCTATGTGGCCCTGAGGAAGAATTGTACAGAATTCTGGGATATACTTAAACAAAAATTGATTTATTGATTAAAGAACAAAATAAGTTGCTGGTTATCTTTAACTGTTTTGGGAATAAGGAACTTGTAAATATAACTGGCAAGGTATCACACACAGTCTTTCTGACACTAAAATTCCACACTGACAGGAATCTCTCTTCCATATAGGCAGCTACACTGGCTAAGCTCTTTGTCTTAGGCACACAAGATAACGCATTTGTCTAACCACACAGTTTAGACACTATTTGTTTCTTTGTCTTATGGACTCTCTCAAAACTTTAGAGTCACACAGACCCTCCTCATAGCTCTTCCACACTTCACTTTTTCAAAGACACATACACTAAACTCTTTAAGTTTCCACACAGAGCTCTGTCATATCACTCACTGAATTCCCTCAAGACACATGCACAGATTCACTCAGAACAACTCCTCCCACACTCTCAGTCATCCACCAATCACAGCACACTTGTCTCCCTCTATCACTCTCCTTCCAGCACTGCACTTAAACACACCGCACTTAAACACACACACACACTAAAACAAAGAATCATTACAAACACTTTTTTATTTTTTATATACCAGACAAACAAAAAACAAACATACAGTAATATATACATGGGGAATTCTCTTTACATTATTTCGAGCTAGTTGATGGCCTCATACAATATCTGAATATATTTATTACTTTTTTCCACCTTATAGTTTATTTATCTAGCTTTTGCTTATAGTTAAAAATACAGTTTTTATTTCCTTTTGTTTCAGTTAGGTGTCTGAAAAAAATTATGTAATTACTCTTCTGTCCGCTTATAAAATCTTAACCATGTTTCTTCTTCACTGCGTCCACTCAGGATTGAAGTTAAGTTATCCGTTTCCACCGTTCCCGGTATTTTAGTTATAGTTTCTTCCTTTGAGGAAATTTCATTTCTTCTCCAGCACTTAGCATATAATATTCTTGCTGCTGTTACTACATACCAGTGGGCAATTGCTGAGCAGCTTCTTGAGAACGTCTTTACCATTTTGCTATTTGCTGTGCTGTTCTGGTAATGTTCGGTTTGCACTATGTGGGACTGTTTTTTGAAAGACACCGTTTTGCTTTCTGCTGAATCACGGGAGAAGGTGATGCTTGGCGCCCTGTTGATTAGAGGACACCGTGGCCTTGATTGGCACTAAGTTGCGGGACTGGAAATTCCTGTGTGTTCTTTTGCCGTGGGCAGGGGTGAGGAGGACATACATGTGCTCGCCCAGGATGCTAAGCATCCATAATGGGCATCGCCTCACCCCATTCCCCGCTTGAGTGACGGTGACTGTTTGGAGGGAGGTGAACTGGTCATTGAACCGAGATTTGAAACGAACCTGATCCTGCTTGACCTATTTTCCCTTGGCCTGTTTCCAGAATATTTGTTCCTTTATAGTACCTTCATCAGTATGCCCGTCAATATTCTACCTTCCAATCTCTTCCTTTAAACCAGCAGGGGAAAAAAGATTTTTAAAAAAAATTCTCCTTCCTTTTTAAAGAGGCTCCAAGCTGCTCGGTAACCACCCGCCCCCTGCCACTGACATTATTCAAAGCTAATTAGGAAATTACATTACTCATTGCACAGAGAGCAGTTCATTTCTTCACACCCTCATGTGTTGGAGCAGAGTCCCTTTGGGGCTTGCAGGAAGTGGAGAATTAGGTCCCAGGTATCCGTTCAAGAACGCAGATCACATTTATGCACAGCGTACACTTAGCATCGGTGTGAGAGGAACAGGAACACTTAGCTTCTTCTTTTTTTCTGTCTTGGTTTTGCTCTGAATGGTAACATCATAGGTACTTTGGCGATCAGAGCTGGTATCCTGATTCACCTTCCTATCACGGCATTTCGGCTGTTGATCCCTAGAGCTGTTAGCAATATCCTTGGTCGTAATGCATCTCTTGAATTTGCTGACGGGGGAAAGGGAAGGAAACCTTGTCATGTAGATGATGCCGGAGCTGTTCCAGATCTGCTTTGCGATTCATGTTATAAAGTTATGATGGGAAATGTATGAAGAAGTAGTTAGGAGAACCGTCGCAAGCCTGGTGGTGGTGGAAGTGCCTTCAAGTCGCTGCCAATTTCTGGGGTTTCCGAGGCAAGAGATGTTTAGAGGGGGTTTGCTGTTACCTGCCTCCACGAAGCGACCCTGGACTTCCTTGGGGGGTCTCCCTTCCAAATACTGACCAGGGCCGACCCTGCTTAGCCTCTGAGATCTGACGAGTTCAGGCTAGCCTGGGCAGCCAACATTGACCCTGTGGGTGTCCGTCCCCCCATGCCCTTATTAAAAAATGTACACCTTCCTCCTGCAGGTGCTGGGCACCCATGTTGTCCACGAAAATCATATCACCATTATTTTAAGACACAATAATTAATTGTGCTGTTCTGTTAGATAAAGGGATTTCTGCTTTTGAGAGATCCGATGTGGTATAGCAGCTAAGCGTGTTGGACCAGTATCTGGAAGTGCCAGGCTCGAATCCCCACCTTTTCCACGGAAGTTCTCTGGGTGACCTTGGGCCAGTCACACTCTCTCAGCCTAACCCACCTCACAGGGTTGTTGTGAGGATGAAAGGGAGGGGAGGAGAACAATACAAAGCTGCTTTGGTTTCCCAATGGGGAGAAATGTGGGGGTATGACTGTATTAAATCAAGACATTTTTTAAAAATAAATTCCTGGATGATGTTCAGACTGTTCATAGTTTTGGGGTTGAAGGCTTCAGTTTTAAAACGCCCTGGGGTGGCTCCCATCCAGCTGAAGTGAATGGTGACTAAGTGTGTTGAAATCGAAAGAACAAGTTATTCACAATCAGCTTATGTCTCATAACTTTCAGTGCCACTTAGCCACGACTAACTTGAGCTGAATCAGGGACTACATCAGCCCAACATCCTCTCGCTGTACGTTCTTCTCGAAATGGCAGGCATTTGAAAACTAGGAATTAGACTCTCGAATCTGAAAATAGCCATGTCAGTCAATTCTCAGGAACCTGATTTTAAAAGCCGGCAAGCGTGTGGCTGTTCCGCCCAATGCGGGGTGTGTGGAAGCACTCACAGAAAGGGGCTCCCAGGGCATCCTACTGGGGGCCAACTCTGTGCTCCTCGCCAGTTTGGTGCAGTGGTTAAAACAGTGTGCAGATTCTAATCTGGGAGAACTGGGTTTGAATCCCCACTCCCCCACTTGCAGCTGCTGGTGTGACCTTGGGTCAGTCACAAGTTTCTTCAAGAGCTATTCTCTCAAGGGCAATTCTTGAAAGAGCTCTCTCAGCCCCACCTACCTCCCAGGGTGTCTGTTGTGGGGAGGGGAAGGGAAAGGAGTTTGTAAGCCGCTGTGAAATTACTTTGGGTAGTGAAGGGCAGGGTATAAATCCAGTCTCTTCTCTTCTTCTTCGTCTCTTCTCCTGCCTCTATGAAACAAAATGCACAGGCGCTCACAGATTGGGTGGGGGTCTTTGTGCCTGCTCCCTCCCATCTCTCTAGGACTGGATCCCTTTAAATATCTCATTCAGCTTGATCCTTTTTTTCCCCTTGAAGCTCAAATCTTGGACTGATGCCCGTACTGTCCCTTTTTACTTCACTGGCACCTAAGCCTAGCTTATGGGCGCAGTGATCCTTTGCCGGGTTTTTTTTCATCCGAGGTAGCTCATGCTCTGATCCCCTGTTAATGATCCCAGCTTAATGTTCTGTGGTAATCGTGAAGAAGGAACATTTGCATGACTCAGGGTAACTGATCCACTGTCATGCCGTGATTTAGTATATACTATTGTTGCGTATGTTTTTTTCAAGGCCTTTTTTTTTTTTGCAACTGAACTATCCGAATGCCCCAAAATAGATCGGGGGGGGGTTATCCCAGGATAACTTTGGGTTTCCTGGGGATTATCCTGGGGGCACCTATTTTGTATTCATGAACTGAAACTTGTGAGTGTCCTTTTGACACAATGTCCTTGTTCACGAAACACCAAGAGAATACAGAGTGTTCGCCTATTATATATAAACTCCGGGTCTTTTAAAGGGGCCAGTTCACCCCAAAGAAGTTTTTTTTGCTGTGAAGCGTTTGAGTGAGTTTCCTTGAGAGATTTATGGACACTATAGAAAGAGCATACCTCCTTTGAACTGGTATCCTGTCTACGGGGGGGGGAATAAACTCATGTAAAGTTATGTGTGGGCCATGTTGCTAACTGGAAACCTTTTAGAGCAACACCCCCCCCAAAAAAAAACCCCAAAAAACCCTCACAAGCCTTTGAAATAAGAGAATTCATTTGGGAAGTTCAGGATTTAAATGTGGAGCACAAGCCTGAGAAGATTTCTTCAGTATAATGGTCAGCCAACACAAAACCAGCCATGCCTGGGGAGTCCCGAGTCATTCATAACTGGGAATAGCTGCCAGACTAGTAAGCCCCAGTGAAACCGGAGATGTTTGCGGGGGTTGGTTTGCCCCAGTTTGTGGGCACCCTTGGCTGAGTGCCTTGATTTGTAACCTTCCATGTCCCGAAGGCCTAGGGCAAAGAAAGGGATAAGATGCACAATGAAAGCCCTACAAAGACTCACATAACAAAGGGCGGGGGATTTTTATCATGTCCATCACACTATATATTGTGTATGTGAGATTGTGAGGCAGAGAGGGGACAATCCCAGATTTCAGTAGCAATGTGATAGATTTTCACCTAGAAACATTGAAAACGTAGAGCTGGAAGGGCTCTCGAGGATCATCTAGTCCACCCCCACACACAATGCAGGAAATTCACAACTATCTCCCCTCCCACTCCCCCACTGACCCCTGCCCTATGCCCAGAGGCAGGCGTCTTCTCTACCAGCGATCTCTCACAACAGTCGGAGTATTGTCTACTCTGACTGGCAGCAGCTCCCTAGTGCTCTGGTACCTAATAGCTTTTTTGTGGGGGTGGGGTATGCCAGGGATTGATTCTGGGACCTTCAGCACATATAGCAGGTGCTGTACCTCTGAGCAGTGGCCCCCTCTATTTATCTTGGCGGACCTGGGTAATCTTGAGGCAGGGGTGTATTCCCGGATTCATCCTCACCTCTAGACAAATAGCTGGTGAAGAACAGCTACAGTTTCCTGGCACTAGGCTAGGCTAAGGCACGACTGGACTCGAATCTAGCCTAGGCTAATTTGTCAGATGTGGCTGTTCTCGAAGGAATCAGATCTGAAATCCACAGGCACACATTCTTCGATAACATCCAGGCTGGACTAACTTCAACAGGCTGTTTGGGGCTGCCCCTGAAGACAATCCAGAAGCTTCAGCGAGTACCAAGTGGAGCAGTGAGAGTTCTGACCAGAGGCTTCCCAGGATAAGCACCCGCAGCCAGTACTCTGCCGGCTACACTTAACTGCTGGTCTGTTTGGGGGCTCCTTTCAAGGCGCTGGTTTTGACCTTGAAAATCTCAGCTCGGTTGGTATCCAGTAATGAAAGGACTTCTCAAGACTCCAGATATATCTTATCTTTTTCCTTACTCCAGATCAATGAAGTCAATGCACAAATCAATCAGCTGATTGAGAAGAGGATGATGAAGTACGAACCGATCGACAGCAAGTTTTCAATGTACCGACAGCAGGTAAGAATGATGTCCTTGCCGAGCAACAAATGAGGAAACTGATCTTGCAAACCTGAAATCATTTCCAGCAAACTGTAAGATTTGCTAATATATCTTTATAGATTTCTGTGGAGTCGGTGTGAAGGGGCCATTGAAACCAGTGGTCAGAGTGCTTGTTGGTACATGAAAAATGTGGTTTTTGCTTGTGATGGTGACCCGAAGCCTGTTCATTTAGTGAGCAATGTGTTGCAAGGTTAAGAATGCTACATAATGTGCTGGTACAAGAGACCAGCTGGCTTCTAATATAAAGTGCTGACGTCCCACGGATGAGCCATTCCAGGAATTCAGAGAGCGCTGCTCTTAGTGAAAAACATACGGCAGCCTCTGCTCCGCTCCGCAGGGCGCTTTGGTTGGCTTTGCAAGATCACCATGTGAGTCTTAGCACAATTTGTCACTGTGGGCACAGTTTGGAGAAGCAGAGGGCTTGAATAACAGACGGGTTGAATCATCAGAGATAGATAGAATAAAGAGAGCGCTCTAATCCAGCGAGAGGAGGCTTCTCCCAAAGCTGTTGCTTAATCTGTATTCAAAGAAAGTTGAAAACCGAGGTCTCGTGTTTAAAGTTAAGAACCTTGTGCCGTGATTTTGGGCCGCATGATTTCACTTTGAGCCTTCAGCTCTTGATGCACTGTGACCTATGTTCTGAAACAGCATTTTCAGATGGTGGGCAGAACTTAATATTCTGCACAAACAACCCTGACCTGGATAGCCCCGGCAAGCCCGATCTCGTCAGATCTCGGAAGCTTAAGCAGGGCCGACCCTGGCTAGTACTTGGAAGGGAGACCTGCAAGGGATACCAGGGCCGGGATGCAGAGGCAGGCTATCAAGCCACCTCTCTGAAACGTCCAAACCCCACTTGGGGCCGCCAGAAGTCGCCATGACTTCCAGGCATGTGCACGCAGACGTGCACACACACAG
The DNA here is from genome assembly GCA_029375565.1 of Gekko gecko. Lineage (NCBI taxonomy): Eukaryota > Metazoa > Chordata > Lepidosauria > Squamata > Gekkonidae > Gekko > Gekko gecko. Next base: position 74,101,753 of record JAPDNY010000012.1, on the reverse strand, counting down.
ATACCCACCTAAAAAATATTCTGCGCCAAAGATAATAGGAAGTGTCCCTCCCCGTATGTGTAGTTTTGGTTCCTAGAAGCATTTTTTAATGCTTTTTGAGTGTCCTCAAGGAGACATGATTCCAGTGCTGCAGACATTGATTATGTTGTCAGCTGCAGCTCAAGTCAGATTTAGTGTTTTTCCCGTCTGCGCAGTGACATCCTACAGACCTGCTAACGTGTGACAAGCAGAGGCCAGAGCTCAGTTGCAGAACACGTGCCTTGCTTGCATTGAGGCTGCTAGCTCAGTCCCTGCTATCTCCAATGGCATGCAGAAAACCTCCTTGAGTGATTGAGGAAAGTCAGGACAAAAAATGCTTCAAATAATTAAGTGATCCTGGGTAACGGCAAAGACCTCTGAGGCCTGCTGCCTGTTGGAGCGATCGTGTGTGTGTGTGTGTGTGTAAAGCGCCATCAAGTTGCGGCTGACCCCCAGCAAGGGGCTTTCAAGGCAAGCGCCAGCATGGTGTAGTGGTTAAGAACAGCAGACTTTAGTCTGGAGAACCGGGTTTGATTCCCCACTCCTCCTCCAGCTGAAGCCTGCTGGATGACCTTGGGCCAGTCACAGTTCTCTCAGAAGTCTCTCAGCCCCGCCTCCCTCACAAAGGGCCTGTTGTGGGGAGAGGAAGGGAAGGCAATCATAAGCTGCTTTGTAACTCCTTAAGGAAGAGAAAAGGGGGGTATAGAAACCAGCTCTTCTTCTTCTTCAAGGCAAGGTCTACCTCTGCAGAGGCATCCTTGGTGGTCTCCCTGCCAAGCGCTGACCCTGCTTAGATGGGGCTATATCATGCCACCTTCGCTCCCCAGAGTGATAATACAGGATGGGGAATGACGGTTCTGTGTTCACCAATATACCTCTTCTACTTTCTTTTTGGGAGGGAGGGGGAGACCACCGAGGAAGGCTCTGCAGAGGTAGACCTTGCCTTGAAGAAGAAGAGTTGGTTTTTATACCCCCCTTTTCTTTACCTTAAGGAGTCTCAAAAGCAGATTTCCCTGTGGCAGAATTGGGATGGGCATCAGATCGTCTCTATCTTTGTTGACCTGTTCAAAGGAACTGTATAATGTGTGAGCCACGGATCATTTGCATTATAATAGCCACATTCCCAGTGGCTATCATTCAAATTAAAAAATGGTATTTTCCATAATACAAGCCACATGGGAAGATCATATTCACTATTATTTTTTAAAGGTCAAAAAACCACTTTGCTTCTTGCCTCCATCTTGTCTTAGTCTGTATGCTGCATATTTCTGTAGGGTTGGTGTAGAGGTCAGGTGCAAAAATCCACATTGTATCTTTGTTGAAATAACTTCATCCCCTTGCTTACTTCCGCTACTTATGTACAGCCATGAAAGAGTTGAAGTCTTTTTTTTTTCTTAACTGACAGAAGAAAAGCATTGAATGCTGGCATGGAAGTCAAACATTTAAATGTCAGTGTCGATCCAGTTCTTAATTGCAGAGCTGCTTAGAGCTGTGGATTTTTATTTTTATTTTTAAACCCTGTTTGGTTAGCAATATGACTGGTTCTTGAATCAGTCTTTTCAATAGACCCTTGTCTGGCCACCGGTGTTGAGTTGGAATTGTTTTCAGGTGACTAGGTGGTGACATCTTTTCAATTGGGTAAGAGTTTGCTATCCTTCCCCCCACACACACACACAACTTCAGGCCGTTATGTGCCAAAAATAATAAAAAAGAATGGTGTGTGGGCAGGCACTCTAGTAGAGCACTCATGTGTCAATAACTTCTGACTCGAATGCCAGCTTTTTCCACTGCGTTCGCCTCCTGGAAATGTTTAAGCCTCCGATGTTTAAACCGTGTTTCTTAATTGATCTGATTAATCATGCAGGCCTCCATCATTTCCCGGAAGAAAGCCGCCAAGGCAGAAGAGCTTCAGGCTGCCAAGGAGGAGATGGCAAATTTAGAGAGGCAAATGCGGCAAAAATCAAACCAAGCTCAGGAGATGAGTGGCACGGAAGTCCTGAAAGGCGACGAGGTAAGCCGGAGTCCCATCAGGACAAGAGAGCAAATAAAAGTCCAGGCTTGCCTTCTTTGCATGCGTCGACTCCCTTGGCCAACTGGAGCGCTTATAAATTGCTCGCATGTTACAAGAAGCAGGGCCTTTTCAGTTGTGGCACTGCAGCTGTGGAATGCGCCTCCCCTCCACAGTTCTCCCGGTGCTGAGGGGAGCACCAGATGTGTTGGTGTGTGGCATTTTTTTTGTGCGGATCACAGACTCCTGGGGGTTTGTGTTGGCCTGTTGGCTCTCCTGCTTACTCATAGCCACTCGTATAATATTTGATGCCTTTTTTAAAAGCCTGCTTTTGGGCCTGATTTTTAATGTTGCTCTCCGTCGCTGTACGCCACCCCGACAGCCAGTTTGGTTGAGACATGGGACAGAAACGTTAAACCTAAAGAAAGAAAGCAGAGTTCTACGGCGTGGACCGGGGGAGCTTCCCAGACAGCCGGTGCTGCAGCAGGCCCGTTCAGTAGCTCCCCTCCAGTTCAGAGCCGCTTGTTGGGAGGAAGGCTGATGTTTTAGGGATCCCTAGTCCGTTGCTTTCATAAGCAGCTGGGTTTTCTGTTGTGATTAGGGTTGCCGACCTCAGGTTCAGAAATACCCAGAGTTTTAAGGATAGAGCCTGGGAGAGTGGGGTTTAGGAAGGGGAGGGGCCTCGGTAGGGTGTAATGCCAGAATGCAGTCCACCTTCCAGAGCAGCCATTTTCTCCAGGAGAAATGGAATAAATGTTTTAAATAAACAAAAGGATGTACGTAGTCCGGAGATGTGTCGTAATTCCAGGAGATCTGCATCCCCCGCCTGGAGGTTGGATCCCCTTCACAGGGAGCCCCCGATGGTGTAAGCTCAGCCAAGCTGCCCCAGCTCTGCTAGCATTGCAGCAAGAGGAAGCGGTGTCAGCTCACCCAATGCCATGTGGAGTCCACCTTCTAAAGCAGCCATTCCCCCCCCCCCAAGAGAAGTGGGATTGCTAATTCTGAAGAAGACAGAGTCAGGATTCAAAATGATCTAGATAGGCTGGAGCAGTGGGCTGAGGCAAATAAAATGAATTTCAATAGAGATAAGTGCAAAGTCCTACACTTAGGTACAAAAAAATCAAAGGCACAGATATAGAAAGGGAGGGACTTGGCTTGACAGCAGCACACGTGAAAGGGACCTGGGTGTTCTGGTTGATCACAAGCTAAACATGAGCCTGCAGTGCGGTGTGGCTGCAAAGAAAGCGAATGCAATCTTAGGATGCATTAACAGAAGCCTTGTGTCCAGATCATGGGAGGTGGTGGTTCCGCTCTATTCTGCTATGGTCAGGCCTCACCTGGAGTCCTGTGTCCAGTTTTGGGCACCACATTTTAGGAAGGATGTGGACAAGCTCGAGCGTGTCCAGAAGAGGGCCACCTGTATGGTGAGAGGGTTGGAATCCAAGTCTTATGAGGAAAGGCTGAAAGAGTTGGGCATGTTTAGCCTGGGAAAGAGAAGGCTTAGAGGGGACATGATTGCAGTCTTCAAATATCTGAAGGGCTGTCATGTAAAAGATGGAGCAGATCCGGTCTCTCTTGCTCTGGATTGCAGGACTAGATCTAATGGGTGGAAATTGCAAGGGAGCCGTTACCGGCTAAATATCAGGAGAAACTTCCTAACTCTAAGAGTGGGTGAGCAGTGGAACGGTCTGCCTCGGGAGGTGGTGGATGCTCCTTCGCTGGACGTTTTCAAGCAGAGGCTGGACGACCATCTTCTGGGTATGTTGTAGGGCTATCTTTCGGCTATGTTCCGGCAGAGTGCAGGGGGTTGGACTGGATGACCTGCAAGGTCCCTTCCAACTGTAACATCCTATGATTCTAAGAGGGACAAATGTTTTAAATAAATAATAAGCAGTTGTGTAGTCTGGAGATCAGTTTTTAATTCCAGGAGGTCTCCCGCCCCAACCTGGAGGGTGGCAACCCTAAGTGTTGTCTGTTACCGTGACTCCCACTCACTCCCAGGCACAGCCAGTGGCGCAGCTTGCCTTGGGGGTGCCGATGCAGCCGAGGCACCCATGTCCTTCTCTCTCTCTCTCTCCCTCCTTCTCTCACAGCTCCGCTCTGGGATTGATTGACAGGCTGGCGGCAGGCCGAGCTAGTCGCTGCCATGTGCGGGACTCCCGGGTCTCTGAGGGGCTTGGGACAGGCTGGGAAAGGGGAAGGGAGAAGCTGTGCCCTGGCTGGCATGGAGAAGGTGCCGGGGGCAAGGGAGCCGCGGAGCAGGGCGGAGGGATCTGGACAGTTGCAGGAGGAAGCAGTAGCCCGGGCTGTGGCGTCTGCTGGGCAGGAAGGGCTCATGCAAGGAGCTGAGGCTGAGTGTTTGGCCCACCCCTGCTCTATTATCATCGCTGTCTGGAGTCAAGGGCACCGTTCCCCATACCAAATATGGCTTTCACGGCCCGTCTTTGCAACATAAGACGGCCAGATGACAAACTCTTGAGATTAGAGTCTTTAAAGGAAAATGGCCTTTGCCGGCCGTGCTCCCACAGATGCTTCGGCACTTCAAGTCCTTTGCCGTGGCAGGCACGTGGTTTTCAGTTGCTCCATGAACCGGGCGTCTTTGCCTCCCTCCTCCCGTATAGTACGTCAGCCTTGGCTCCCCTTGGAGCCTTTTGTTTTAGTAAGGACCGAGAGCCGGCAGCCTGGGCTTCATGACGTTCCCGCTGTGGGGAGAGAAATGATTAATTGCCCGTCAGCCAAGTGCGGCAAGGGCGTGAGTGAGTGAGCCGCAGACACTTTGGCCTTATCTGTTGTGTGTCGGCTTGCGTTGTAAAGTACACAGAAAACGTTCCACGTTGTCAGAGTACCTGACAGGAGTGATCTGTTGAGTAGCTGAATTGTCAAGACTCCTAAGGGTGACAGAACAGGAAGGGGGCCAGAGCAGATGGGAAGTTCAAAACTGTGTCGCGGGTGGAGGCAAGAGAAGCAACAGGGGACAGCGCAGGCACGTGTGACTGCAACTCCCGTCCACTCACGTTTTGACTTTGATAAGCTCGGACATGAGAACCTCCCTAGAAAAACGCATCCCATGGCAGTGTCTGTCAATTTCACATTCACCTAATGGGTTTGCCATAGGTTGGGATTCACTTTGCCTTCACAGAGTAAACTCCATTCTGTTTCATCTTCATTTTCCGTCCGTGTTTTTTTTTTAATTTTCATTTGACTAGTGTGGCCCGTTAGTGTGGCGTTCTTTTTGCGTGGAACTCACTTGGCTTATCCCCAAAACTGCAAAGAACGGGTTTCAGTTCTCAGGAGTTATTTTTTTTAAAGAAAGAAAACAATTCTGATTTTGAAAAGAAAATTGATTGAGTCCCATGAGCCCTTTCTGTTAATGGTGTTGCTTTCTTCTCGTGCAAGAAAAGCCTCTTGCAATAGAGTGTGCTCCTTGTGCCAGAGGAGAGTGCTGCCGTTGGTGGAACAGACCCATAGGATCCGACCGCACATGGGCATCTTGACTTCTACAAAGAAGGGCAAATGAAATGTTCAGGAGCGTAAAAGTCTCAAGTTGTTCTAATTTGGCAAAGAGGTAACTGAGGGAACATGACGGAGTCACAGTTGTATAGTGGCTAGAGTGTGTTGGGTTTTAACCAGTGGGGTTCAAATCTCTGCTTGACCGTGAAGCTCTGTTTGGCAGCACTGGGCTGTCTCTTAGCCTAGCCTCCTTACTGGCTTTTTGTGAGGATAAAAGGGAAAGGGCCTCTCTGTCTGCTGCCCTGAGCTGCTGGGAGGAAGGAAGGGTGAGGTAGAAGTGTGGTCGGTAGATAAGGTCTCATGAAATCCTTACTTGAGTTGGAATGATCAGGAAGACCTTCCCCTTCAGCCTAGAATGTGTAGCTGTTTTGATAACCGCGGTTTGTACGAACTGTGGCTTGCTGCTGGGCCTGAATCCACAAGCCGCAGTGGAAACAACATTGCCCCTTGCCTCAGGGATGGTGATGCAGGGAGCCAGGAACGGGAGAGAGTCCAGAAGCAGTCTGGCTGGGCCTTACGCCCCAGTCAGGATTTGCCGGTTAACCCTGGCTGACTGACCACAGCTGCTTTGACAAATTAGACAGTATCAGGACACCTGAATGCTGCCAGTATGCTGTGGGCTACGTTCAGTCTCGGTCTGACTCTGCTTTGAAATTCTTGTACCTTTGTGTGTCTAAAATATGGAGGGAGAGCTTTCCAGGAGTGGCTTTTGCCTTCTTCCTCTCCAGTGCCTATAGACAAATCCGTGTGTCCCTTTAATGCTTTGGACACAGTGCCGGCGGTCTTAATAAATCGTTATTGGATCTGGGTTGTGTCGCCTCCCCCCCCTTCTGTTGCTGTATCCCCTTATGGCCTCGGCCCTGCTTGCTTTGGCGGCCAAAGGAGTCAGGGCCATCTCTGCCTGGACTCTCGCATACCAGCAATTGTATCCTCAGCTGAGGTCTTAGCACTTCGCCCACAGAAAGGTCAGCTCCAGCTTATGTTTTCACTGGGCAGCCCGCTGCTTGCTCTCTCTCCCCTAATGATCCAAAGGAATATATACGGCCTTCCAATCTAAGCCTGTGTTGGAGTTTGCACAGCTGGCTAGAACTGACAAGCAAACAGGAGGGGAGGGAGGACTGGAATAGCCAGTGGGACGGATTTCAAACCCCTCCCTGAAGGAAAACTGACTGCTGCAAGGATAGGAAGATCTTAAAAAGAGCTTCAGGTGTGAGAACGAAGAAAGAGATGGGGGGGGAAACCTAGACAAAGCTTGGCAGGCTTCTTGCCGCAGCCGTCAGATCCTGAGAATTAGAGAATTGCATTCTGGCGCTTAGCAGGGTAGGTGGTTCAATTACAAGTGATCCTAAGCAAAGCAGAGATATTTTTAGCTCTTTTTCACAGCACATTATAGTCTTCAAAGTTGCATGCAGGTTCTGGAGAGCTGAGATTTCTTTTTCCACAGCACGCTGGGCAGAATAAAATCAAACCGAGGCCAGGCTGGGCCCGAGGTATTTTGGAGCCCGAGGTGAATAATAACAGGGTGGGGGTGGGGCGGGGCTTCCTTGCTTCCTTTGTGCCTGGGGAACAAGAAGGATAAAAGGGGGGAGGAAGCAGCAGTCCCTGGCTCTTCAGACCTTGTTCGCTGAAGGCCAAACGAGACATTTGGGTTTTTAACAAGTTGGGTCTGGAGAACCCAGTTCTTCACAGCCGCACGGCAGTTGCAGGGAATGGCTTTTAAAAAATAAAGAAGAGCCCATTGGGCTCACAACAACACTGTTATGGGGGAAGGAGAGTCCCCCCCCAACCCATTTCCCTGAATGGAAAGAGTGTGTGTGTGTGGGGGGATGTTATTTCCCCATTTTGCTGCTCCATGTGGAGTGTTCTGTACACGTGGGGCAGCAAAAATGGGGAAAATAACTCCCCACAGTGGTGCAGGAAAATAGCTTGGAGGGAAGGCAGGAGTTGTGTCCCCCCCCAATCTGCGGCAGCAGTCTGAGAAGCCAAGTCAGGTCTACACAAGTCATTAAAACCCTGCATGTGTCAGTATAAATTCGGACCTTATTAAAAAGTAGTTGGTGGGCTACTGGGGAATGCAGGAAGGGGGAGTTCCGGAGTGGTGAATTGCTCCAGCTCAGCCTGCTGCCTGCACAGAGGGGCAGCCCCACAAGTCTTCCCCTTCAGGGGCGGAAGACTCTTTCGGTCAGGGAGTGGGAGGGGAGGTCAGGGTTCGAAGGCTCCTGGGCTGTCTTGGCACAGTAGCCCCTCAGGATGCCCCCTCCCAACAAGAAGCAAGGTGGAGCCTCAGGAGACTCCGCGCCACAACCTTGAAGCCTGGTAGCTCACAGGAGCGTTTGCAGTGCACGCATCCCCAACACGAGAGCGGTCTGCTTTTTTGTGCGTGCCCACCTTGGCAACAAACAGGAAAGGGCTTGGCATTTTCCATCCAAATGTGCATCTGGAAAGGACAGTGGCTGTTCTGTCATAGCAGGATTTCACAGGCCACATTGAGGCGAGTGCTCAGTCAGAACCATTCGGGAAGCCAGGAACTGCTGAAGCATTATCTGTCAGTGATGCCAAACTTACGGTGTGGCTCAGAAATCAAATGCAGCTCAGTACCCATGAATGCTCTAGGAGCTGCTGTTGGCACGGATGAAGCCTTTGTCTTACCAGCCGCAAGCTTCCAGCAGGAAGGAGAGAGCCTCTTTCCTCCTGGAATGTATCCCAGTATAAACAGATAGGCCTGAATTGCTAGTCAGGCGTCTGGCATTTCCCCTTATCTCTCAGCGGGGAGGGCCCAAGGGGCCATCCGCTCTGCCTTCTGAATTCCCACAGAATGCAGTGAGAGAAGGAGAATGTGTGTATGCACAAAGCAGAACAAGTGAGGTAGTAGTCTGGGTCACCCTGAAGCACGACTGGGAAGTTGCCTCGAGTAGGGCTCTGTAGAGGCAGCATGGATGAATCCTAAATAAAGAAATAAACTCCTTACGGTATTGCTCTCAGCTCTGCCGCCACACACAAACCTCTCACTACATTAAGGTGTGTATCCAAGAGGGGGAATGTTGATTTATCTAGGAAATATCTTAAGTCAATAAATATGCCCCCTCTTGGACACACAACCTTATCGTGGTGAGGGGGTCTGTGTGTGTCAGCAAAGCTGAGAGCAATACCATAAGGAGTTTAGACTAGGCTGAATTCCTAGCAGAGTCGCTCAAGGCAGAATGGTCACGGCTGAGACTCCAGACAAAGATGCAGCCACCTCCTCCAGGAATCTGCAGCCACCACAGACAGTCCCGGTGGTGATGGCGGTGGAGGAATCCTTGAAGGGTGGGTTCTGGGCAACGGCAGTCACAGAAGGTGGCACTGGAGGAGGATCTATGATAGACAATGACAGCGCCACTTCAGCTAACCTTATGGGTTATGAAAAGGCCAAGTCTGTGGCGAAACAGAGAATACTGTCTCAAGACAACGTTATTTAAATATGATAGAGAAATGGCAAGTCCTCCGGCTCCAGATAACAGAATAATCCCTATGCCCTACCTCTCCCGTTTACTAAATCAGGACTACAGAAGAACATTTACACTAATGCGTTGGGATGCACTCCCATCTGCAGTCCTGGAAGGAAAATTTAACAAGACTCCTTACGAAGAAAGAATATGCCCCTGTTGTGCAGATGGTATTGAGTCTGTAGAACATGTAATTTTTGATTGTAAAGCACATAATAACATCCGCAAATCTCTTCCTTTCTCTAAGACACTCCCTCTCTCTCACAGGCAAAGAATCTGCCTTTTAAGAAATTTGCTATTGGATAGGCGGGCAGAAGTTACTCATTGGGTGGCTAGGTTCGGATGGCTTGCCCTAAGAATGAGAAAATCTATAGTAGCTCAAAAAGAGGAGACTTGAGATTTAGTTTTATTAATTTTAATCATTATGATTTTTATGGTGTTTTTATAACTAGTCTTAAAATTCTGCTTCTATTTTAATGTGATATTTATCATCGATGTTACAAAACGCCATCAGTTGATGTGTTGGTCAATGACCGTGAATGAAACGTAGATATCTAGCTAACCCTGGTTAGTACTACTCAGAAGGAGGCAATGGTAAACCACTTCTGGCCACCTCATACCTTGAAAACCCAACCCTATGATGAGACAATTCCAAATGAAAGAAAAGATACAGTGCTGAAAGACAGGACCCTCATGTCAGATGGCACTCCACTCCCAGGGAAGAGCAGAGGACAGGCATAAGTCGGGCTGTTCGTAATGACGCAACTGGATTAAAGCCAAAAGGACATTCATGTGTTGATGTGAATGGATGAGAAAGGTAACTCCAGAGCTCTTCGGCACATACAATAGGAATATGGCACGTGACAAGTACGAATCAAGGTAGACTCGAAATCGTAAAACTAGAAATGGAACGTTTAAACATTGCAATCCAGGGAGCGAGTGAACTGTTTTCAGCCAGAAAATCACAGTGTCTTACTCAAGAAATGACAAAACAGAAGATGCAGAGTTGCTCTAACAGTGAGGCAAGATGTAGTACAAGCAGTCAGGGGCTATAATGCAAGTCTCCCCAAATGATATCAGGTGGGTCGCCGTGTTGGTCTGAAGCAGTAGAACAGAGTTTGAGTCCAAGGGGCACTTTTAAGGCCAACAAAGGTTTATTCAAGGTATGAGCTTTCGTGTGGAGGCACACTTTTTCAGATACAGTGAAGCAGAATTTCCTCAACCATTACATATAGAAAGGGGGGGGGGTTAGTTGCTTGTTTCTGTCTCTGTCTTGTCTCTAATTGGCCCTTCCATGCAACTAAACCCCCCTTTCTATATGTAATGGTTTGGGAAATTCTGTTTCACTGTATCTGAAGAAGTGTGCTTGCAACTGAAAGCTTATACCTTGAATAAAATTTTGTTGGTCTTAAAGGTGCCCCGCTGGACTCAAACTTTTTTCAAATAATATCAATCAGACTTCACAGAAGACCTATCAACATAACCATTATTCAAGTTTACAGCCAAACGACAGATGCTGGCGAGGAAGAAGTTAAAAGCGTTTATTCAAGTGTCCAGGAAGAAATTGATCACACACCTAAAGAAGATGTACTGATAATCATAGGTGACTTGAGTGTCAAAGTGGGAAACAAAATAGAATCAGGTATTGTTGGAAAATATGGCCTAGGACAGGGGTGATGAACATGCGGCCCGGGGGCCAGATCAGGCCCCGGGAGGGCTTTTATCAGGCCAGCAGTGGAACTGGCTGCCTTCTGCTGCTTATTCCAGTTCTGCTGCTGCTGCGTCATTGCAGGTTTGCAGCTTACAGATACACACCTGAACAGCATACTTAAGATTGCAAAAGCACAGCCATTTGATGCAGTAATTCAGAGCAAAAGGTGTCAGTTATCAGACACTGTTAAATAAACAAAATATTGCAAGAGTGCCAACGTTTTAAGCATGATGTTAAGTAAAAAAAAAACCCTTTGTGTTTGTGTCCTTTTTATAAAGTTTATATCTCCGCTACCTGGCATTACATTTTATGGCACACATGGCCCGGCCCAACAAGGTCTCATTTATGTCAGATCCAGCTCTCGTAACAAATGAGTTCGACATTCTGTGAAGACGAGTTGTTCACTGCAAACACATTTTAGGCAACTAAACAGACAATTGTATGCATGGACATCACAGGGTAGCCAATACAGAAATCAGACAGACTACATAATTGGAGGCAGAAGATAGACAAGCTCTGTTCTCTCTGTTAAAACAAGTACAGAAGCTGATTGTAGTACAGGCCAAGAAGTATTAATATCAAAAATTAAAATAAAACTGAAGGAAAAAACCAAAACATTCATAGTGCAAAAATACAATCTAAACAACATTCCTGAAGAGTTCAAAGACCACGTAAAAACAGATTTGCATTACTAATTTCAAGTGAATGTGAACTGGAAGAGCTATGGGTTGAAACCGGAGATATTATCAAAGAATGTTCAAAGACTTAAATTAAAAGCTTCGGCGGATGACTTATGAAACTCTTAAAATTGCTAAAGACAGACAGGAAGCAGACTGGAAATGCTCAGTCTACAGTCCGATTCCAAAAAAAAGGAGACATCAGAGATTGCAGCAACTATTGGGCCATCGCATGAATGTCTCACACAAGTAAAGTGATGCTCAAAATCTTACCACAAAGACTGTTATCATATATGGGACGAGAAGTACCAGATGTTCAGGCTAGATTCAGAAAAGTAACATTGGTTACTGAAGCATAGTGAGAGAATTTCAGAAGAAAAGTAAAGCTATTGACGTTTTGGATGATGAAAAGCTGTGGTTGATTTCAAAAGAAACAGGTGTGCCATAACATCTGATTGTTTTGATGCACAACCTATACTCTGTACTAGAGGTTACTGGCAATATTCCCCCTAAGCTCTGGAGTCTTGTGAGCAGAAACTAGTGAGCTACTAACATTAAAGCTGTGAGCAAGCCGACATTTGGCTGTCGCATAAACCTAAGCCGCTCTGAGCCCGCTTGCGGGGAGGGCGGGGTAGAAATGTCAAAAATAAATAAATAAGCCTATCTCACAAGGTTGTTGTGAAGATAAAACAGAGGATGAGAAAACAACGGACAGCACTCTGCACAACTTGGGGCATCATTTGCGCCTCTCAAAAGGGCTAAAATGCACTAAATATCCAATTTAAAAATGTGTGGGAATGCCAGTTCCAATCTCATTGTCCAGACATACGTGCACAGGTGTTTAAACGTGTATGTACACACGTATGACCTATTTGTCTCAGATATATCATTGGGCTGGCAACTGGAATGTGCATGGGGCTAGCAACCGTAATCTGTGGAGGTGTCCTAGCTGCAGACAGCCAGTGGTTAGAGCGTCACACAAGGATCTGGGAGAGCCCCATCCCCTCCCTCCAGAGCCTGCGGATGGCGGCAGAGGCGAGTGAGTGCACAACAGAGCACAACAAGGTGACTCCTCCCTCTGTCCCGCCTCACTTGCAGCTGGGCGGAGTCCGTTCCCTTCTCCCTCTGGCGCTCCCTGCCTGCTGGCTCTTGCTCGGCTTGCCAGAAGGCTGGGAAGGAAAGAGGCAAGCTCACTGCTCGTCTCTCCTAATGCCCACTGTTGTGCACCAGGGGGCCAAAACTTGTGAGTGAGCACACAGCTGCTCAGCTTAGGGGGAACACTGGTTACTGGTGGGACAAAGCTGTGAGACGAGGATGTATTTTATCTCCGTCTCCTCTATCTGCATGCAGAACATATCATAAGGAAAGCTGGCGTAGATTTTGATGAAGGTGAAGTGAACATTGGCGGAAGGGACATTAACAATTTGAGAGGCACAAATGATGCCACATTACTGGCAAGAAAGAGGTGAAGACTTGAAACGACTGCTGAGGAAGGCTAAAGCAGAAAGTGCCATAGCAGGATTACGGCTGAACATCAAGAAGGCCAAAGTAATGACTACTGAGGAATCACACCGTTTTAAGACTGAATGTGAAGGCATTGAAATTGTGCAAGGTTTTCTGTTCTTTGGCTGGATCATCAACCAAAAGGGAGACTTGCAGACAAGAAATCAGTAGCAGACTGAGACTGGGAAGGGCAGCCATGAAGATAAGATTTGTTGGAGATTTGCTGGACAAAGATCCATGCCATAGTATCCCCCATTATTTTGTATGAATGTGAAGGTTGAACAATGAAAGAAGCTGGCAGGAAGAAAGGAGATTCTTTGAAATGTGGTGTCAGAGGAGAGTTTTATGGATACCACGGACCACCAAAAAAGAAAAATATGGGGTTTCTGTATCAAACACACAATGGCCCAGGATAGCCTGATATTGTCAGATCTTGGAAGCTAAGCAGGGTCAGCCCTGGTCAGTATTTGGAAGGGAGATGGCCAAGGAATACCAGGGTAATGATGCGGAGGCAGGCAATGGCAAACCACCTCCGAACACCTCTTGCCTTGAAAACCCCATGAGGAGTTGCCATAAGTCAGCGGTGACTTGACAGGAAAAATAAATAAATAAATAAAATCAAGCATGACCTCTTCCTAGAGGCTAAAATAACCAAACTGAGGCTATATCATACTTTGGTCACATGATGAGAAAGCAAGACCTCCGAAACATCGTCTTGTTAACAGCCTGGCTCAGGTCTTGCAAACTGAGGGGCCTTTGCGGCTTCCTTGATTGAGTCCGTCCATCTCATGTTGGGTCTTCCTCTTTTCCTGCTGCCGTCAACTTTTCCCGGCATTGTGGTCTTTTCCAGGTACTCTTTGTTTTCTCAACATCTGCAGTTGCAGGCTGAATATATTTGTATGAAGGAATGTTTTGAAGCACTGATCTTTAGAACAGCAGCAGCAATGCTATGGAGCCAGGTTGTTCCAAAATATGAGATGTTTCGTGGAAGCATCGATTCTTCTAAAGCAGCCAGCCGTGGCAAACTGGTGAGCTAACCAGGATTGTCCCAGAAAAACGCTTCTTAATCAGTATTAATTTTCAGAATTGCCTGATTGGCCTGTCTGGCAAGCAGACGGGAGGATGTTTTTCTTCTTTAATAGATCAAGGAGTCAGCTTCTGCACCAGAGCTTGGCTGCAGTCCCACTGCCACATACGTACTCCGGAGCCTCACTGAAATCCGTGGGACTTCCCGGCACGTAATAGGGAGTGGGAGAGATCATAAATCATATCCCCAAATGGCTGTCCAAGCTTGGTTCCAAGCTACCTCGCAAATGATTGTAGGGAGCTTGTCACAGCCGGGGATTTGCTTAGACTCAATGTTTTCAACTGCTTGCGAGATCCCTATTGCATTAATTGGACTGGCAGGAAGACCGGCCATCTGCTCCATAATTCTCAGGACATAGCTTACTTGCAAACGTTTTGCTATAGCATCCTGCTGTGACAATTAAAGATTGTCTCCCTGTCTCTAATTAAGATCGTTCTCAGGAACCTGAGTTAGTTTCAAAGGGCTAGTGGTGTTAATCTGTTGCAGCCGGAATAACCAAGGTGTTTAGCTGTGGTGCTGGCAGGACTAATGTATTTATTGTGCTAGAAGGTTTTGTGATCCGGTGCCTGCTTTGTCAGATGCACGAAGTATTACATTTAGTTGGCAGAGAGATTTAGATCCAGAACTACGAACGGCAGACGAATGGGGGAAGTGGAATTATTGTAAAGGTTGCTTCCGCACAGAGGGTTTGCTGAGGGGTTTTTTTGTGTGTGTGTTTTTTTAACATCGACATAACTTTGTCCCCTAAATGTCTGCTTCTTGGGTTTTCCCTTGCTTTGATGTCTTTCCAAACATGGCTTGACATGATCTTTTGTATGGCACATGTAGGAGTGTACATTCAGCATAAACTGAGCATAAAAATACCCCCCAAATACCCTTACCGCATATTATTTAAGCTGAGTACAGATCAGATCATCTTATTGGTTACCGGTATAGCTGAGTCCAAATAAAAGCCGAATTTTTCGGCTTTTATTCTGGTATATTCAGCTATACTGAATGAGCAGTGGGAGCTAAGAGCTCCGCGCTGCTTCGGCTGGGGCTGGCTTCTCTTGCAGCTCAGTTTAAACCGAGCTGCAAGAGGAGCCAGCCCAGGATCCACTGGGGTGGCGGGAGCTGAGAGCTCTATGCCGCACACAGATCCTGGAGCCAGCTTCTCCCGAGGGCCGTGGTTTTCTCAAAGGCCATATTGGTTCAGTAACCAAAACTCCCAGAATAAAGTTTGAGTCCAGTGGCACCATTAAGACCGACAAAGTTTATTTCTGGGCATAAGCTTTCATGTGCATGCATACTTCTTCAGATACATACAAAATTCCCACACCACTTTGATGAGGGTAAATTCTGATGCGCTTTTCCCTAAATTCTGTGCAGGCTGTTTGTTTTTTTGGTGTGTGTTTTTTAAGGAGCAGCATGAGTGCTTTCTCCCTACCTCTTAGAACTTGTGATTGCTCAAAAGTGGGGGTGGACAGAAAGCCGTGTTCAGTCTGCCAGACCCCTTTTCATTCTTCAGAACGAAAAGATAAGTGCTACTGAATGTATCCAACAGAGGAAAAAAGTATTTTAAGAGGAACACTCCTTTCACGGCAGAATATTTATTGGTGCTGGGAGGAAAGATAGCCGTGTTTTCTGGCTCCACTGTTGAAGGGGCTGTAGGAAAAGGTGGAAGGCCAACCCCCCACCAATGGGAAAACGGAAGGAAGGGTGGACTGTTATCAGCAATGACATGGGCGCTATCCAGTCAGTGCTTGTGACTGTCCCACAGGCACCTGATTCTGGACAAGGGAGGGGCTGTGGCTCAGTGGAAGAGCCTTTGCTTTGCATGCATAAGGTCCCAGGTTCAATCCCTGCCGTCTCCAGTTTGTTTGTTTATTTATTTAGAAAAAATATAAGCCCTCTCTCCAAAGACATGCTGGAGATGGCTTACAGCTAAAACACAGCCACGGAAGACATGAAGCTGCCTGGTACTGAATCAGACCTTTGGTCCGTCAAGGTCAGTGATCGAACCTGAGACTTTTCTGCATGCCAGGCAGAGGCTCTACACTCTGCCGCAGCCCCTCCCCTAACAAACAAGCCATCACCGCAAGCTGACTCCATTAAAAGAAGCCACACACAAAAACCCAAGCTGACACCACTAGGAGGGAAACACGGGATCATTAGATACTGCAATTAATAAATTTCATTGAAATGAGCAGCGAGCCCCTAACTCTTTACAGCAGTGGTTTTAAAAAGCAAACCGGGGGGGGGATGGGGATGGGGATGGGAGAGCACCCCCAGCTCAGTGGCTTCTGTGATTTCTTCCACCTTTTCTGACCTTCTCCCCAGCCGACAGCAGTGTTCTTAAAGCGGTGCCCAGCTCAGCCGGCATAGAGCACACAGAGTAATGCGCAGGTTTGTTCTTTCGCCAGAAATAATTGCCGCTTTGGGCTTTAAAAATAGTGTTCAGGTGGACAGGGCTTCGGCCTCGACAGGTCCCAGGCTGGCAGATGAGCTGGGTTGATTTCATGACGGGCCTGGTGCCGAGGACACTCTTCGCAGAACATCCAGTGACTTGGGGGAGGGGGGACGTGACGCTTCACACTCGGCAGGGCGAGAGAGGTCACGGGCAATGCGGCTGCTGCTTGTTTAAAGTATAGGGCGGGCCCCCTTAAAGGTTTTCTTTGCATTTGTCTCAAAGTGGTGGTACGTTAATGACTCCTGTACAGAACTTCCTCAGCCTTGGCCTCCTCTCGTTTTGCTCAGGCACCAGATGGGGAGAAACGGAAAGTGGGCGTCACACTTGCCTAATTCCTGGCTCCTCCCAGGAGCTACAGCCTATTCAGTTTTTTTCCATATTGCCGTGGCATTGGTGTTAAGAGGACTCCTGAGATACAGAATCATAGAATCATAGGGTCGGAAGGGGCCATAGAGACCACCTAGTCCAACCCCCTGCCCCATGCAGGACCAGCCTAGAGCGTCCCTGACAAATATTCGCCCAGCCTCTTCTTGAAAGCTGCCAGTGAAGGGGAGCTCACCACCTCCCTAGGCAAGCTGATTCCACCTTTGAACCACCCTGATGGTGAAAAAGTTCTTCCTAATATCCAGCCGATACCTTTCTGCATGTAATTTAAACCCGTTGCTTCAGGTCCTCTCCTCTGCTGCGAACTGGAACAGCTCCTTGCCCTCCTCCAATGACAGCCTTTCAAGTATTTAAAGAGAGTAATCATGTCCCCCCTCAATCTCATAAGAACATAAGAGAAGCCAGTGTTGGATCAGGCCAACGGCCCATCCAGTCCAACATTCTGTGTCACACAGTGGCCAAAAATACCAGGTGCCCTCAGGAGGTCCAGCAGTGGGGCCAGGACCCTAGAAGCCCTCCCACTGTTGACCCCCCCCCACAAGCACTAAGAATACAGAGCATCACTTGTCCCAGAGTCCCTATCCATACCTTGTGGCTAATAACCACTCTCTCCTCTTCTCCCTTAGCCTTTCCTCATAGTTCCCAAGGCCCTTAGCCTTGGAGACAGTGTATGGTTGGTGCTAGGGTTGCCAACCTCCAGAAGGGCCCCGGAGATCTCCCAGAATGATGGCTGATCTCCAGGCTACAGAGCTGGAGAAAATGGCAGGTTCAGAGGGTGGGCTTTATGACAATTAGACCCTGCTGAGGTTTCTTTCTTTCCCACGCCCTGCCTCCCTAGGCTGCACCCCCAAATCTCCGGGAATTCCCCAACCTAGAGCTGGCAGCCCCGACTTGGTACAGATGAGGGCCCAAAAGGACACCTTGGGGGCGGGGGCTAGTGGCTTGTTATCCGTGTGTGTCATCCTGTTCTTCTGAATGTCAAAGGCCGTCTTATTTTATCTCATGCTACAGTTTAAGCGCTACGTTAACAAGCTCCGGAGCAAAAACACTCTCTACAAAAAAAAGCGCCTGGAAATAGCGGAAGTTACCGCCGAGTATGGGATCCTGCAGAGGACAGAGGAGCTCCTCCGGCAACGGCACGAGGACATCCAGGAGCAGCTGGTAAGGAGCCCTTTCGAGACTGTGCAGACTGACTTCCGAATCTGTCTGCACAGAAAAGCAGTGGACAAAGCTCGTTTTTTGCAACATGCAGACAGTCCAATTTCCTGTCTGAGAAATTATGGGTATTTATTCTGGTGCTGCCCCTTTAAAACTGGACACGTGGTAGGATCCTGCAACAACAGTGGTGCTTTTCCTGCAACACGGAACCTTCCCCTTTTGCAAGAGGCTCCCTGTGCCAGGAGAAAGCACCCCCGTTAGCGGATCAGATCCCCAGGATCTTCCCTGCAGTCTTTTTGTAACTGCCAAAAATGTACTGACATCGTCTAGCCCTTATAACAAATAATTCATGTATGTGCTTCATTTAAACCCTGTCTCTCTCCCCAGTGGGGCCCCCAAGGCACCTGAAATTGTTCTCCTCTCTTCCGTTTTATCCTCGGAACAGCCCTGTGAGATAGGCCAGGCCGAGAGTGTATGACTGGCCCCAGGCCATCCGGCAGGCTTCCACAGCAGAGTTCGGATTGGAACCTGGGCCTCCCAGATCCTGGTCCAACACTCCAGCGGCTGCACTACACTGGCAGCATTCACCCAGCTGTCCTGCTCCCTCCATAGCCCACCTTATTCCTTGAGCTTTGCAAAGAAAAAAGGCAGAGTGTGTGTGTGTCTGTATTATAAACAGTGTTATGGAGGCAACGAACATGAAAGTGAGCAAACTCCGGAGCACGATGGAAGACAGGAGGGCCTGGCATGATGTGGTCCATGGGGTCACGAAGAGTCAGACTCGACTGTGATTGAATAACAACATATATATATATATATATAACCTCTAAATAAAGAGCCAGTTTGGTGTAGAGGTTAGGACCATGGGTTTGATCCCCCACTCCTTCACATGCAGCTGCTAGTGTGACCTTGGGTCAGTCATAAGTTCTCTCAGAGCTGTTCTCTCATGAGCAGTCCTCGAAAGAGCTCTCTCAGCCCCACCTACTTCACAGGGTGTCTGTTGTGGGGAGGAGAAGGGAAAGGAGACTGTAAGGTGCTCTGAGACTCCTTTGGGTAGTGAAAGGCGAGGTATAAATCCAATCTCTTCTTCTCAGTCACTCTTGGTTCCAAAGCAGAAAGAGGAAAGAAGGGAAAGAGAGGAGAAGGGAAAGAATGAGCAAAGTCAGGAAGAGAAAAGGCTAGGCTAGCATGGCTGATGTGCAGAAATTGGTCCCCAGGTAGTAGCAGCATCCAGGCTGCAGCATCAGACTACGTTTTGGGGTGTTCCAGGGCAGGCGGGCCGGATCCCCGAGACTTCCGCCGTTGTTTCATTTCTTCTGAAAGCCATCTACTGGCAAACCCCCTCAAACTGAAGCAAAGCCTTTTTAAAAAAAACCATTTCAGCAAAATCAAGAGCAGGCTCTTCACCACTCGTATTTTGACTGACACGCAAACAGCAGTCTTTTCTTGTATTTTTAACTTTTAAAAAAATCACATCCCATTCGATTTCCATTCCAGCGCGTGCTATTCAGAAGCTGCCAGTGAATCGGCCCCTTGTGTCTAATGAGAACCAGTTCCCACCCATGGGCATTGAAGCCCCTGAAGTCACCTGTGGAGAGCCACTCTGATGGGCCCACGGGTTGCTCTCTTCTTCCTTGCCGCTGCATCTAGCCTTGCTTGCTTCGTTAGAAAGAAACTCGCTTTTAGACAGAGCCCTTCTTTTTTTTGTTTGGCGCTTTTATCAGACACACAAGAAAAGCTGTGGCAAAACGTGGCAGCTGACGGTCCCCGTGTGCAGGGCATCGTTGGAGAACAGGTTATTTTCCCCAAAACGATCCGCAGCTGCTCTGGGGCTATTAGCAAGACAGCAGCATTTCCCGGGATGACGGTCCTTCTTTCCCTTTGCATCCAGCAAGCCATCGAGGCCAAAAAGGGCATCTCTGGATACAGCTACACACAGGAAGAGCTGGAGAGGGTGTCGGCGGTCAAGAGCGAAATGGATGAAATGAAGGGGCGCACTCTGGATAGCATGTCTGAAATGGTGATTGGTGCACTATTGGAAAGGCTGGGGGGGGCGGAGACGCTCTGCGGGGTGCTTGCACTTTGGCCAAATGGTACCATCTTCTTCTTCTTTCTTCACGACTTCCTTGATAGTTTTTCCTTTTCCCCTTCTTTCCCCTCCATTTGCTCCCCCCAGTCTTTCCTTTCCCAGCTTTCTGGTGGTGCTATTTATAGAGCATTCACACTGTGCGTTTTCCTCCCATCAAACAGGTGAAAAAGCTGAACGCTCTGGTGGCAGATAAGAAGTCCAGCCTCGCTCCCATCATCAAAGATTTGAGACAGCTGCGGCAGAAGTGCCAGGTGACTGGAGGACTGTGGGAAGCGTTTTCGTGGTGCTCTTGGGACACGGCTGGGCCCCGGGATTCGTGATGCGGGGCAAGGTTTCTCAGACCCTGGCTCTCTGAACTCAGTCTCGCAGGAGGTCAGGGCCTGTCCACTGGCCTGCCACATGCTGCTCGTGGCCCTGGGTGGGGCTCTGCAGCGCCCGTGGACTCCAGAACATGGACGTGTTGGGTCAGTGGCCAGCGGCCACGTTGGTGTGGTGGACTGCTTTGAACTGCGTTTCCAGCGGAACAAGTGAAAATGGGTTTTTTAAATCACTTCTGTCTCACTTTTCTGTCAGATTCAAGTCCACGAGCACCTTAAAAGGCCGACAAGATTTTCAGGGTATAAAGCCGAGTAGGGGCTACCAAGGGGTTCCAGGGTCGCTCCGCGGAGGCAGGCAATGGCAAACCACCTCTGTCAGTCCCCTGCCTTGAGAACCCTACGGGCTACGACCTGACGGCACTTGACACCCACACCCCCCACACACATGCTGGCCCTTGTATCTAACAGGGGGAGCTTTGACTCTTGGGCACTTCTGCCCTGAAAATCTTGTGAGTCTCTTAAGGTGCTGCTGGGTTGGAAACCATCTCTTCTACTGCAGTCCAGCATGACTACCCTCTGAGGCTTTTCTGTCAGGCTCCTGGCCAAGTCACTGGTCATCTCTGTTGCTGGGCCCTGATTCCGTTCCTTAAAGGCAAGTCCTCATATCGGGTGTCCGTGACAAGCCTGTGTGGCCCCCTCAGGTAGGGGTGGATGGAGCTCTCCTCCTGAGCCTCGAACACAGTCTGGCAGGTGGGCTGCAGAGGAAGGAAGGAAGGTCCCAGAAGGAGGGACGCAAGGGCTGGATCTGATCCTGCAAAAGAGTACCGAGGTTTATTGTAGTGGGGGCTTGTCTGGCAGAAGTCCCTAGAGTCTTATGCCCCGTAAGTATGTGGGGGGGGTGTCTTTCTCCCTCCCTTGGGGCTGGACCTTACAGGGGAAGCCACCTGGATACACGTGTCCATCTTGTAAGTGGAGTGGAGGAAATCTCTCTCTCTGTTTTTAAAACTCAAAGGCAAGCGTGTAAGCAAGAGGAGCTCAGTCCTGTCTGCTCCTCGCCTTCTTGGGCTGTGTCACTTGGAGGATTTTTCTCCCAGACGGGCTCTGAAATGGGACAGGCGCCAGGCAGGGTGAAGAGTGCAGAACGCACTGGGGTGGTGTGAAGCGGGAGAGGCCAGTCCCCACGCCCAGCATGTCTTGCTTGGTCCTTGGTGCTTTCAAAGAGTGTCTAAAATCAAGCCCCCTTTCGTTTTAAGCCAGCTTTAGTAGATACCGCGATGCCCCTCTGCTGCTTGAAGGGTATAGAATCTGCACACTCTGAAATCCTACCCCTCACCACCTCAGTGGTCCTTTTCTGTTTGTTAGAGCGCTCGGTTGTAAGGGATGATCGGCATAAGTAAAATGTCAGTACAAACATTTTAAAACGCCCCGGTGAGCTTTTGGGGTGGGGGGGTGGGGGTACAGCAATGTCAGAATCTGTGTCACCATGTTGAGCAAGTTACTAGTGTCGTCTGTCTGTGTGTGATCACGCATGCGAGCTGTGTTGCAGTTTGCACGTGAGGCCGGTGTCCCAGAAGCCGGACCCCAGCCGTGGGGTGTCCGTTTGGTTTCTGCTGGCCCCGTTGTGCACCGGGTGCCACAGGCAAGAGGGTGGGATTGACTGGACTGGGCTGTGCCTCATGGGCCCTTTCGCCTCCCCCTCTCCAGGAGCTGACTCAGGCATGCGAAGAGAAAAAAACCCAGTATGACAGCTGCGCGGCAGGCCTGGAGAGCAGCCGTTCTGCCCTGGCACAGGTAGGATGGCAGCAGGGAGGTGGCAGTTCCGTGTCTGGCATTTGCATGTGCTTGGCACACTGCGTAGCAGTTCTGGCTGGGCTCCCTGTCCCTACAGGTGTTCCTTGGGGAGGGGAAGAGTACAGGGAATGAGGAAGACTGCGCTGGCTGACTCTGGGCACTATTCAGAGGGCCGGTCCTTACCTTGAAGGCCCTAAAGGCTCGGGGCCAGGATACCTGAACGACCCAGCCTGCCCGTTAAGAGCCGCCGCTCAAGCCCTTCTCTCTCTGCCCCCCCCCCCCAGACGAGGCGGGTAGCAGTCAGAGACGGGGCCTTTTCAGTAGTGGCATCTTGCTTTTCTGTGCGGGTTAATAGAGTTGCACTGTAGCAAATGGTTCACAAACTTACTTGGATGGTTGATTAGGGACCGTGGTCTGCACTGCTGTGTATAGCTCACTGCAGCTCTGGAGAAGAGGAGGTGGGGGGGTACAGGATGGCTCTCTTCAAGTATCTGAAGGGCTGCCACTTAGAGGAGGGCAGGGAGCTGTTCCTGTGGGCAGCAGAGGAGAGGATTCGAAATAATGGGTTTAAATTAAGGGCGGGAAGGTACCAGCTGGACCTTAGGACAAACTTTTTGACAGTCAGAGTCGGGCCACAGTGGAAACGGCTGCCAAGGGCGGTGGTGAGCTCCCCCTCCCTGGCAGCCTTTAAGCAGCGGCTGGACGAACGCTCGCCAGGGATGCTCTAGGCGGATCCTGCATTGAGCAGGGGGTTGGGCTAGGTGGCCTGTCTGGCCCCTTCCAGCTCTGTGACTCTATGGATTAGGATCCTATTTGTGTAATTTCTGTACTGCTTAATGTGCCGTGTGAATGCTCATGCTGTGCTTCAGTCCTTTCTCGTGGTTCCAGACTTCTAAAATCCAAATGCATTAGCTACTGGAATGTCCCATTTTTCTGGTGGTTGTATGGACCCACTCTGGGTAAACCCCCTGGAGTCGCTGTGAGAAAGGCGGACTAGAAATAACGTCAGTAAAGATAAATGGCTTGTGAAATGCCCTTTCCCCCCTTGAGGCTCGCCCGGCACCCCGTGGCTTCCAGTCAGGCATTTCTGCTCACCCCAGCTTTTAATGAAGGGGCTGGTTCTGCAAACCGTTATACATTCATGGGTTCAAGGAAGCCTACATAGAACCTCATAGGCTTTTAGACAAAATTAATCTGTTGTTTTGAGGTGTCAGCGGTCTGTTTTAACGGTCTTGTGTTTTCCATGCTGGGCTAGATTTTTAATGTGGAATTTAATCAACATCTTTATTGTTTTTTGTTTTGTTTTGTAAGCCACCTCAGGGGTGTTCCTGCAGAGGTGGCCTAACAGTTTCCTAAATAAATACTTGCCCTGGCCCATGTGTGGTGAGTCACTTGTCTGTGCTGTCCCGACTGCCGCAGAGATGTGGGCAAAATGCTGGCCCGTATCTATCCCAGTTGAATGGATCTGCCGCCTTCTTGAATGAAGGAAACTAAAGGGAATTCTCTCTGCACATCTGTATAAATTGCGGGCCTCTGCAAATGAAACACAGCAGAAGGTTAGGGCCTTTAACCAAAGACCTTTCTGCAAAGCCGCCCATCAACGCGTGATTCTTCTCTTTCAGGAGGTGAAAGTTCTCCGTGAGGAGTGTGGGCAGGAGGAAAGCCGTTACCATCGTATCAACTGCATGAAAAAGGTAATGTTCATCTTTGCAGCCTCTGTGCATTTCATCCCTGGGAAGCGCACATGCCCGTACTAGCCCCAGGCACTGCTGGAGTTCTCCGGTGCATGAGCACGCTTCCCCTTCCTCCCCCTTCCCCGTAGGGCTTCAGCAGCCCTCTCGTCTCATGGAAAAGGAGCGCGGGGGGGGGGGTGAACTTTCCTCCCATTTCTCTTTGCCACCATGGACAGAGAATATCTCCACTTTGGAAGATCTCTGTAGGGTTTTTCGTTGTTGATAAACATATAGACCATGATTATTGAGAGGAAAGAGAAGGGCTGGAAAGTGACCCTTTCAGAAATGCTCACGGAGTCCAAGCAAAATAAACATTTGTTACATGTTAGAAGACTATTTGAGTCAGACCCGTACTTTGCATCTAAACTTGTGAGCGTTTTCTCTTAGATTCTGGATGTGCAGCTCCAGCGTGCTAAAGAGGAGATGAAGATGTACGTCTCTCCCGATCCCCAGGAGAGAAGAAAGGCAATTAGGTAAATGTGCCGGGGAGCCTCAGCCCTGAGGCCGTCCAAAGAGTTTCCAGAAAGGGAGGCTGCATCCCAAGCCCTTGAACTCGAGCTGGCCACCTGGAGTTTCTTTGGAGTAAACAGCCTCCCCACAGAGGTGCAGAGAGCTGCTTCATGCTTACTGCAGAGATCTCCTCCGCTCTCGAGGCAGGTGCTCTGGGTTTGCTACAGTCCATTTAGGACCTTCTGCCTGCAGAAATGAGGCTGCAAAGAGAAACACAGAGATTCTGGAAGAACAGAATGCTTGTTTATCTTGCAAGTCCCCATTTATGGCAGCTAAATTGAGGGGCAGCCAGGGACAGTGTGCAAAGTACGTCTCCTTCACTGTTTGCGGTGGACTTCTTATCTCTTTTGTTGGAGGGAATCTGAATGATAGCAAGGGAAGCAGGAAGGCTCTGGAGCCCCAGTTGAGACCGGGGAGCAGGTAGAGTGGGAGTTAGCTCAGGATGGCCAGCTCCATGGTGAACTGGCCTTGTGTGTTTCGTTTCCCTTTTTGTATGCCAAATCTGTTTGTTGTAGCCCTAGGATCTGCCCTTGATGTAGTGGTTACGTGTACGGACTCTAATCTGGGAGAACTGGGTTTGATTCCCCACTCCTCCACATGCAGCTGCTGGATGACCTTGGGCAAGCCTTGGCACAGCTGTCCTTGAAATAGAGCAGTTTCTGTCAAGAGCTCTCTCAGCCCCACCTACCTCACAGGGTGTCTGTGGTGGGGAGGGGAAGGGGAAGGAGTTTGTAAGCCGCTCTGAGGCTCCTTTGGGCAGTGAAGGGCGGGGTATAAATCCAAACTCTTCTCTTCTTCTTCTCTTCTTGGTGTGACACAAGAGCCATCTTTCAGGCCACATTTTAATGTGTATATTAAGGGCACTGGGGCTTGTCTGGAATGCAGGGGCTTATGGTGGGGGCATGCCAGGAGCCTCTCTTTCTGGGGTGGGTGGATGGGGATCTGTCTGAACATCCGAAGAGCCCTGCTGGATCAGACCAGTGGTCCAGCATCCTGTCTCACATCCAGGTCCTCTGGAGGGCATAAAGGCTGAGGCCTTCCCCTGATGTTGCCTCCTGGCTCTGGGACTCAGAGGCTGACTGCCTCTGAATGTGGAGGTTCCCTGTCGTTACCATGGCTAATAGCCACTGACAGACCTATCCTCCATCAATCTATCTAATCCCCTTTTAGAGCCATCTATGCCTGTAGCCAAGATTGCATCCTTGGACAGTGAATTCCACGTTTTAATCACTCTCTGCATAAAGAAGTGTGGTGCTTGTTCAGTTTCAACAGGTCACATGTGTCCATCTGTGGCTTTCGTCCCGTGCCCTGTCCTTCTGGGGCCATTGGGCTTGCATGTTTTAGATCTTACGTGAGCAGCTCAGCCTCTTGGGGAAAAAAAACCCCAAACGTTCCTGGAGGATATTCTGCCACCACATAGACATTTTGCCTATACGAATTGGCTGACCAAGAATTCTCCTTCCGTTGGTAGCAGGAGCTTAAGCAACCAACCCATGAGAACACTGGAAGAGCCCTGGTGGATCAGCCCAGGGGCCCATCTCGTCCAGCCTCTTGTCTCACACAGGGGCCAACCAGTTGGAGGGCCAACAACACGCCATCGAGGCCGAAGCCTTCCCCTGATAAGAACATCAGAAGAGCCCTGCTGGATCAGCCCAGTGGTCCATCTAATCCAGCATCCTGTCTCACACAGGGGCCAACCAGTTCCTCTGGGGGGCCAGCCAACAGGGCAGAGAAGCCGAGGCCTCCATAAGAACATCAGAAGAGCCCTGCTGGATCAGACCAGCAAGGGCCATCTAGTCCAGCCTCATGTCTCACACAGTGGCCAACCACTTCCTCTGGAGGGCCAACAGCAGGGTGTGGAGGCCGAGACCTTCCCCTGGTAAGAACATAAGAGCCCTGCTGGATCAGACCCAAGGCCCATCTAGTCCAGCTTCCCATTCACAGTGGCCACCCAGCTACCTCTAGGAAGCCCAGAAACAGGGAAGACTTTGAGGGAGCACCCCAGAAAGTAGCTCAGAAGGCAGAGAACAAACGATAAAAAGTTTCTGTTCTGCACACACCCAAATAAGCAAGCCAATGGGAAAATGCAAGGGGCAAACTGCAGGATACAGAGAGCAGAACGAAAGCACAGTCTGCTGCTGCCTGAAACTTGCCAGACTTCAGACAGCTCCTGATTTTACCCTTCCCACGGCAGGCATCTGGGCTCGGCACAGGAATGACCCCGGCTTCTTCCATGTCATTCCTTCTTTCAAGGTGTCTCTCAGAAGCAGGGTCAAGATGGGCAGCCATGTTAGCCTGCCTGTAGCTGCAGAAAAGAGCAAGAGTCCAGGAGCCCCTTACAAGATTAACAAAATTTGTGGTGGGGTGTGAGCTTTCGTGGGTCGCAGCCTGCCCTGAAGAGGTGAACCGTGACTCACAGAAGCTCCTCCCCTCCCACATATTTTGTTGGTCTTTAAGGCGCTTTAAGGACTCTTCCTCTTTCCTGCTGCCTCAGAAGCGACCTTTCTTTTACGGCCCAGTCAGGAAGCAGGACTCTCATTCAACCTTTCCACCAAAGGAGGGTTTGACCAATGAACTGTTAGTGGAGGGTTTCAGGGTTCTTTTCACTCCCACCCCTGTAGTGCAGAGCACAGAGGGAAGTGTTTGGGGGGTGCACAGGGAATTAATGGGCGTCGGACCAGAGGGCATTCTCTCTTGCGCCCCTCCCCCACGCCCCAGGTTGACAGGCCACCGTGACAGATGGCCGGGTGTGTCATTTGTAGGTTGATTCTGCTCCACCCCCTCAGACACCATTCCGGACTCTTTCCAGGCTTTGCTCCTCTCAGCGTAATGGAGTTTGTGGCTCTTCTGAATACTCACACTGGACTTGGCCGTTCACCTGCCCCAGGCGCGGGGGTGTTCCATTGCCGCTTCTGCCTGCCCAGCTCCCTCACACGCCTTCCCCCAGTACTGAGCAGGGACAGCAGCCGAGGCCGGGCGGGCCGTGGATTCTTCCCAGCAGCTTGCCTGTCTTTTCTGGGGAAGAAAGCTGCCTCCCGGTTCCTGCAGTGTCCGAGGCTGCGCTGTAAATTTCTGGCTCATTTGCGGCAGACTGCCGCTTCTCTCTAAAAAGCCGATCCAGGGTGCAAATTCTTCCAGACAGAAGATCTCTCGGAAGCTTCATGGGCCGCAAAACAATAACAGCAGAACGGAAAGAGAAGGCGAGGGTCTCCGAACGCATTCAGGGCTCGGATGTCTCTTTTGTGGACGCTGGAATGTAAACAGAGCTCAGCCGACCCATAAGCAAAACCTCTGCTTGCTAATGAACCAAAAATGGCCTAATTCTGATCCTCGTCTCCGTTCCGTGGAGTCAGTCCTGAGGAATTTGAAAAGTTAATTTTATTCTCTAAAAATAGTTTAACTTCAAAAATTAAGCCACATTCTTTCCAGGCATCATTATAAATAGCCCAAAAGCGGATGTTAAAAAAAAAGTCTGAATTTTCTGGCCTCTCTCTCTTTCTCTCTCTGTATAATAAACCAAAAGTATCTTTGGGGCAAAAGTGGAGGACCTGAAGAGCTGGGAAGGGATATCAATAGAGGATTTTTCTCAAGGCAACAGAGGCCACCTTGGCCCTGGGACAGATTATAGCAGCTGCATGCAGGTTATGAGAAAGACGGAGGTCCCAGACTGCCAGTGGAAAACATGTTCCGGGCACAAATCCCATCTCCCCCCCAGAACATGGGGTAGGAATGCACAAGTGGTTGGCACGGACCCCAAAGACTGGGGGATCATCTTCTGTCCTCCCCAGTGGAGAGCTACAAGCGTCTGCCCAGTAGGATTTCCAGACTGTGCATTTCCTCTCCCAAGCAGTTCTGAAAGTTCCTTATGATCCAGGCATCAACCTGTTAAGTCCCCCAGCCGAATTTGGAATGTGGTCCTACTTCTACAGAAATCTAGGCTACCATCTCCCAGGTGTCAGTGAATCAGAATGACCTGTGTGTTATGTGTCGTCAAGTCATAGGTGACTTGAACTATATAGGTTGTTGTATACTATACTTTAGATAAGCTGCTTGATTTTTTTCGGTTTAAGTGCAGTGACTGAGGTTTTGACATGTAATCAAAAATTACATCATAGTTGTCTAAAAATTTTCTCTATGCACCGGGGAAGTCTTTTATTACTGTGCTTTTCACATCTAGGTAAATCAAACTGGACCCGTTATCAGTTATGTGTGTTCAGTTATGTGTAAGGTTTAAAGCTGTATGTTATGTTCTAATAAAATAAATGTTTTTTTAAAAAAGTCATAGCTGACTTACGGCAACTCCAGCAAGGGGCTTCCAAGGCAAGTGAGAAGGAGAAATGGTTTGCCAGGGCCTTTCTCTGCAGAGTCTTCCTTGGCGGTCTTCCTTCCAGGCACTGACCCTGCTTAGCTTCTGCGATCTAACAAGGTAGGGCTATACCATGCCACCTTCACTCCCCAGAATGGCTTACAGGCTGCAAAGTCAGAAGATCGCCTTTAAAGCATTTCAGAGAGACATAAACGCACACTTGGTTTGGCTGTATGTTCCCTCATTTTTCTCTTATTGCCTAATACAACTCTCATCTGGACAATTTTTCCATCCCTTGCCCTTTGTGCCCTCTTTAGAGCAGGTATTTCCACCTTAAGAGCCAGTTTGGTGTAGTGGTTAAGCATGTGGACTCTAATCTGGGAGAACCGGTTTTGATTCCCCACTCCTCCACTTGCAGCTGCCTGGATGACCTTGGGCAAGCCCTAGTTCTGACAAGAGCTGTCCTTGAAAAAGAGCAGTTTCTGTCAAGAGCTCTCTCAGCCCCGCGTACCTCACAGGGGGTCTGTTGTGGGGAGGGGAAGGGAGTTTGTAAGCCACTCTGAGACTCCTTTGGTGGGGTATAAATCCAATCTCCTCCTCTCCTCCTCCTCCTCTTAATGACTCTTAAGCAATATGGAGATTCATGGGGCTTCGGACAGGAATCCCACTTGGCTCCAAAGTCGGTTCCTTCCCCCAGTGGCCTGATGAGAACTTGATATGCTCCTGATCGGCCCTGACTAGTATTGGGATGGGAGACCTCCAGGGAATACCTGGGGAATGACGTGGAGGCAGGCGATGATGACAGACTACCTCTGAACATCTTTGGCCTTGAAAACCCTACGGGGGTCGCCTTAAGGCAGCTGTGACTCGAAGGCACAAATTAACAAACATTAGTTGGGCAGCAAAATGTATACTTGAGGGACTCCCTGTTGTTGAAAACACAGGACTTTGTAAATTAAAAAAGAGGGGAACGCTTGAGCATGCTCTAGGAAGCACTGGCTGCTGAGGGCTGTTAGTAAAGGTAAAGGTTTCCCTTGCTGGAAAGCCAGTGGAATCCGACTCTAGGGTTGTGGTGCTCATTTCCGTTTCCAAGCTGAAGAGCCAGCACTGTCCGAAGATGTTTCCGTGGTCATGTGGCTGGCATGACTGATCGTCGAGGTGCACGGAACGCTGTTACCTTCCCACCAAAGCAGTACCTGTTTATCTACTTGCAATTTCTTGCTTTCGAATGGCTAGGTGGGCAGGAGAGGGCCATTGAGCATGGGCTAAAAGGGAATTTGGATGGAAGACCACCAAGGAAGTCCAGGGTGGCTGCGCAGAGGCAGGCCGTGGCAAACCACCTCTGAACATCTCCTGCCTTGGAAACCCTACGGGGGTCACAAACAAGTCGGCTGTGACTCGATGGCAACAAGGGAGGAAAGCAGAATGATGGGGAATTGGAACAACTTGAGGCCCTGAGAGCTTACAGTAGTCTGGAGAGAAAATTTCCCACTGATCTGTCCTCTCCCCTTCCCCACTTGTGATTTCTTGTGAGCCTCTAGTTTATTCACCCTAAAAGCAAACCTACCTGATGATCAAATGCTGAACAGCAGGACAGTGGAATGCAGCCATCTACAGACACGGCTGGAGTTTAGGCAGTTTCAGGGGCCTCCTCCCAAGTGTGCAGAAAAAAACTGACTTTGAACACTTCAAAAAGAAAACTAAGCCGGCTCACTGCAGTCCAGGAGACGTGAAAGGCCGAGGGTTGTGGAGTAGCTGCTGGGGAGGGGGCAGAGGAGGGAACGTAGGGACAGCGCCAGAGCCCTGGTGGAAGGAAGATGCAGGCTCCCTCGGGCTGATCTCCTGCACAGTTCCTGGCATGTCGGGATAATGATATCAGTCTGTTTCACTGGGGTGTTGTCAGAGTTACACCAGACCTGAATCGCCTTGAACTTTCTAAATACTAAATTGTGGTGATTAAACTCATTATTCTTTTTAGGGAACAATATTCCCGGATGATCACAGAACAAGAAAACTTGGGGAAGGTAAAGACATGTTTTTTTGGGTTTTTCCCCCCTTTGCCTTTCTTCACGTTTCATACATGTCAGTAGTTTTGCACTGGTGCTTATGCGTAGTCCCAAGAACGACTCCATTCTAATGGTGGGGAGTTGTTTCAGGAAACTAAACTATACACACCATTCCAAAATCAGTTTCCTACAGATAATACCTGAGCTGCTTGACTAACTTTTGTGAACAACACATTCCCCACAAAGCCCCAGGATAAGATACTGTGATGCAGATGAAACTTTGCCAGTTCAGATTTGAAGTGGTATATAAAAGCAACTGACAGAAGACAATACGTTTCCCAGCTGTTGTTCTTGGTATCTTTTTAAAAGGTGACACATTTGATGTAACTGCACTGATGACAACCCTTGTGGAGTTATAGACATTTTTAGTCTTTTATGACGTTCACTGTAACACTGGAAAACATTTCCAGTTTGTTGTCCTGAACGGTCTTCTCTCCAGTTTTACCCTGTATAAACCTAGCGACACAAATTGTTATACTTCAAACGCAGACTTTCTTGTAAAGTTTAATTTTAGTTTTTCTTGTTTCAATAAGACATTTTCCCCTAGGGGTGCAAATCACCAAGACAAGAAATGACTGATTTGTAAATACTTTTCCAAAATGAATACAGTTACCTCCAAACAGAAATCAAATATAGTCTTTGAGTTTGTAGCCCTGCCATGTTCCCTTTTAACCGTCTCTTCTGTGGAATTGCCATAAAACCACCAGTTATACTAATGTATAATGTTTATCTGTGCGCAATTGCTGAGTTGCCCCAATCTGCCAGCAGTACTCTGGGGGCTGTGCTCCACGTACAGAGCCGCAGCTGACCCCCCT
This sequence comes from Gekko gecko, assembly GCA_029375565.1. Classification (NCBI taxonomy): domain Eukaryota; kingdom Metazoa; phylum Chordata; class Lepidosauria; order Squamata; family Gekkonidae; genus Gekko; species Gekko gecko. The sequence continues at coordinate 74,070,136 of JAPDNY010000012.1, read as the reverse complement.
CCCACTTCAGTCGCTGATGATGCCGTTGAAGTGAAAGGAGCAGCCACTGCTTTTGCAAAGCTAAGCTTTAGCAGTAGGGTCGTTTGCAAAGGCAGAAAAGATACACAAGCATCAGGTCTGACTGTCCTTTTTCTAATAACAGAAACTGCGAGAGAAGCAGAAAGCAGTCCGAGAGAGCCACGGCCCGAATATGAAGCAGGTGAAAATGTGGCGGGATTTCGAGTTGCTGATGGAGTGCAAGAAGGAGTGTTTCCTAAGGCAACAGAACCAGGTCTCCATCGGCCAGGTCATTCAGGAAGGAGGAGAAGACCGGCTGGTGTTGTGAACCGCTGGCTGCCCGTATTCCCTCATACCCTCCCTCTTAAGAATAATACGTCTCCAGCTTCTTTGGCACAAGGTACAGTTCAGCCAAGAGTTTAGAGGCTTGGCCGTAAAAGGTGGAAAGAAAGGTCTCGGCTGAGTTTGGAATTAAGCTGGGAGCTTTTCGGCCAGCCCTTATTTTAAGGAGTTTTAATGCAGTTGGCATTCTCGCTCTGGTCTCTGTTGGGGAAACAGTTTCTAGACAGCATTTTGGGGAGCCGATCCTGCAGTCAACAAGCCCACATGCCCCACTCAGTCATGTGCAAGCCAAACGTTTTGCCCCCCTTCCTGCATTTCAAGAATGGTGCCAGTGCCACATCCAGGAGGCGAAAGCAAAACTTAAAGGAAATTGTTTGAATTTTCAGCCTCTTCCATATTCATTTCCTCAGCAAAATTTGATGCTGCTCTTTAACTGGTCCTTAAATGACATCAGACGCCACCACATGTTCTTGTGTTAAAGCTCCAACTCCATCCCGTTTCTGCTGCATTTTGATAGCTTCCCGAGAGCTGACTTCTTTGCAACGGTGTGATGGCCTTTGGTGCAGAGTTGGTGTAGGGTCTTTGTAAAGACTGACGTCATTCTGCACAGGAGAATGTCCCATGTAGGAATACCAGCCTCAGTTTCCCTTGCAGAAGGGGAAATGACCAACTATCATAATTGACTTGCTGGCGTCGTCTGTCTCCATATTCCGTCCTGTTGCATTTGTGTGCTCTCAGGATCAGAAAAGTGGTCTCAGCTCCCTCTTCCCACCACAGTCTTTCTTCAAATTACTGCTTTCCTTGAATTGACATTCAGAATTTAGCGTTCCAGGATGTCGCTTCCTTGAAGCCTTTGAAATTCTGGTTTAGTCATTTAGGAACGTTTAGGTTTTCCTTTAGAGGACTTCTTTCAGCTTTGTTACAACACTGACATTTTAACCTTTCAAGGGACTCTGTCGCTGTCTGCTCTCTGCCCTTTTTGTGCTGGCTGGTTAATAGATTCAGTGGATTGTTAATGGAGCTACAAAGGCAATAAAGTTTACTGTTGACCGTGTTGCTGTTTCGTGTTCTCCACTTTTTGTCCCCGGTTGGGTGCATTTAAGAAAAAACAGGAGCGTCCAATCCAGCTTTGCCTCCCATAGTTACTCTTGCAGGAAGCCAAAAGGGTTTCCTTTCTGACTGCAGAGCGGCCCACTGGCTCGACATCAAGCCCGCAGGTCTGGAACTGACAGACCCCAAAGGGAAGCCCACGCGCACAGCCAGACAGCTCCTGTTTGCCTGTCTTGTTTTTCTGGAGCTGCGGTGAAGCCGAGTGCCCGGCTGCATACTGAGTGCCGACTTGAGGGGGAGCTGCTGCAAAGCCACACTGGCTGCCGCTGTCCTCTTCAGAAGCGTGGAAAGCGGGAGGCCTGCTTTATAGAGAGAGGGACCAACTTCCCTGGCTCAGTTCAGATCCGAGCTTTGCAAACTGACTGTGGGCTCTTACACATGGGTCATTTCTCGCAGCTTGCAGGCCGTTGGAAAGTGGGTATCTCACCTGGTTCCCCACCGCATTGTGGTGCTTTCATTGCGATTCCTAGGTCTCCCTCAGCTTCTCTGCATTCTTTCCCTAACCTGCTTTACTCCAGTCTTTTTGGAAAGATCAGCAAAGTTAGAGTGGCTGCCGTGTGGGTGGGGGAGTGTGTATTTCCCCCATTCCGTCCACACTCATCAGCACATTCCCTACACACAACTTTTAAAAAAACTGAGTAGTGCCAGATTGCTATAGCATTATAACAACCTATTGCACCAATGGAATAGTTCCCAGCTTTCATTAGGAGGGGGGAAAACTAGTCCCTCGTTGCAGAGTGAAAAGGAGAAATGTGTAGCCTGCTCCTTATAATTCAACAACAAAAAGGGCCTGGTAATTATTTTTCATTAAAGTTGCAAACTGGTAGATTGTTGTGGGAGGTCATGAGAGTGATCTAGCAACACCTGATTAAGCTGAGTTAGCGTGAGCTAGCTCACAGTTTTTTAGCCTCCGGCTCACACATTTTTGTCTCAGCTCAGGAAGGAAGGCTCCAGAGCAAGCTAATAGATGCAGCAGCCAAATCGTTTGCTCACAACTTTAATGCCGGTAGCTCACAAAGCAGAATTTTTGTTCGCAAGACTCGCTTAGAGGGAGCACTGAGAAGCACCCATCCCCCAAGGGCCTTGACTAGTATTCCAGCAGTGCCCGAGGCATCATGGATCCTGGGAAATGTGCTGGAGTATCCCCAAATTTGCAAATCCATCTTTTGTTGTATTCATACTTTACATTCTTTTGAAACGTGCCCTTTAAAATCTCTAGTGTGCTCAGAAGTGACTTGGATTTGTGTTCAAGTCTCATTTATGTCATGGACTTTTGGGCATGTTCACACTCTTGTCTTCCTTAGCTGCTTGTCTTTATGAAAATGGTCGTCTGTACCACATGGGCAAATAAAATACAGTTCTAAAGCTCTTCTGTCTAAACAAATAATAGAAGAAGTAGAAACCCTTTTGCCTGCCTTAATAGGACACTGACTCTGTGTGTGTGTGTGCGCGTCCGTGCGCTTAACTTGCATTGGCTCTTTTGTGCCTGAAGAATCTGAGTTTTCCTGGCAGGGCACTGGAGTTTTGTTTTGATTGCTGTCCTGGCCGACTCCTGGAAGCGGAACAGACTAGCTCATGTCAGAATGACTGGCTCGCCAAGGTTGGTAAGATCCTGCTCTCGCTTGTCCTACACTTGTTGCATTGGTGGGGCAACACCAAAGGGCTTGAACCTCCGAGGGAAGGGCCAGCCGGCAGATGGCTGAAAGCCTGTTATTCACCAAAGCTGTGGTCTTCCCCCGAAGAGGACGGAAGGCAGAGAAAACGCCCTGAGTGGGAGAGAGGGAGATGCTAAGCTATTTGGAGGGGGGGGGGCTAAATAGCAGCAGGGAAGGTGCTCGACTGCTGCCTCTGCTCCTGGAACCTTTAAATCACACTTATTATCCATTAAATCATTTAGCCATCCTACGACACAGCTTGTCGCCACAGAAGTGGGCACTTTTGAAATCTCAGAGCAGTGGTTAGCATTCAGATTGAAATAATCTTTCTTAGCGTCTCTTGCGTTTTGCTCTAAAAGCAGAGGGTTTCCGGGAAGATCAGGGTGTACGGATTTTTCTTCCATCTGTACAAAATGTCAGACTGTAAAATAGATGAGTGTTGTGCAGCTGAGATGCCTACACACTCCCTCTCCTGTCTTATCTGCACCTGCGTTTTTTCCTACAAAATCCGCACCCTGATCACCACGTCTAATAGTGAAGCAGCAGCGCCCGGTACTGATCTGGAAGGGGGGAAAGGAAACGTTGGCACTTACCTGGAGGGTTCTTCTCTTCGGTGGGGCAAAGTCATCAGACTGGTTAGGTCACGCCTCCTCTCGCTCCAGGCAGGGCTAGGCAAATTTGTGCAGGCTGCACTGGCCAGGCCGGCCCTCCAGTCCTAGTATAGCCAACTCCATAACAGGTTTTACGCCTGACTAGATTTTTATTTTACTTTTATTTTTTGCAGTGGGGTGCGGGTGACTTCGCCTCACTGAAGAGAACAGACTTCCAGGTCAGTTCCGATGTTTCGTTCTCCTTCAGTGGGGAAGTCGTCCAAAACGGGTTATATGCTGAAGCTACAACCTGGGCGGGTTCCTCATTTTTATTTTTATTCTGTTCCACCACTACGTTGCACACCTTTCTACCGGATGAAACTTCCACAGGTTTTAACTGGTCCCACCTACAGTGTCTCACACAGGTATAAAAGGTGGACCGGGTTACAGTTCTACAGATTTCTTCCACTGGAAGCCTGGTGGAAAAGGCTGCTGATGTTGCTGCAGAGCTGGTGGAGGGGGCTGTAACATCCTTTGGAGGAACCAGGCCTGGCACTTCGTATATCTTTCAGATACATGGCTTGAGGCCTTCTCACCTAAAGGCTGTGAGACACAGACAGAAAATTCTTTAACCTAATCTGCACCATCCTATTGAAGCAGATACACGGGGCCCTGTGCATGTCTAGTTTGTGCCAGACTCTCTCTTTGGGATGACACGGTGTAGGACAAAAGGATGGGAGCACCAGCTCATGGTTAACATAAGGGGAAGATACCTTTTGCACAAAGGAAAGATTCCTCCTGAAACCTTGTGAAATATACGCAATTCCTCCCGGGCCAATAAAGCCCCTGATTCAGAAGTCCTCCTTGCAGAAGTTATCTCCACAAGAAAAAAGACATCTTCCGAGAAGGAAACTTTAAATTCTGACCATCTGAATGTATCAAATGGAGGTTTGCTCCGGCCTGTAACACTTTAGAAAAGTTCCCAGTTGTCTGCTGGAATCTGGACCTATCGCCAAAGGTGCCGGAGCTCCTAAAATCCTTTTGCTCTCCTTTAAAAAAAAATAGATAAATCTGAATTAGGCAGAAGGTCCACCCTCCAATGCTTTAGCCATAGTATACTACTAGCCATTATATTGCTGGCCTGTGCTCTGACACCTCTTAGGATGCATCTGCAGCAAATTTTGCAGCCCTTTTAATCTTTAGGATGGATCTCTTAAGGGTCAAGGGGTCAGTGTCTGGCTCTCGAAGGAGGTTATCAGCCCAAACCATCACGACCCTGGTGAAATTTGAGGGAATGGTGGGGGCTCAGATTGTCAGAGAGGCTGCTTCATGGGATTCCCTAGGGTGGTGGTATTAGTAGTAGTATTAGTATTAACTGAATCCTTAAATGCATTACATCCTTAGGCAAAACTGCTCCTGAGTGTAAGACCAGCACTGGAGCTTCTAGCAGAGGGACCTGAGGTCTTCCATGTTGCCTGCTGGAAAGGTGAAGACCTTTTTTCCTCTGCCTGCAAGAAAGTGCCATTGCCTGGAACTGCCCATACTGCCTTTAGCACATAAGGAATTCAGGGAGACCTTTGGATGGTCTCTTAAATCTAAACTGGTTGACACCGATGATCTAGGTTTTTCTGTTGTACCCGACTGGTAGTTAAGAGAAGGAAAAGCCACCTCTTTTAATCTCCAGAAATGTTCCGGTTGGAAAGGCCTAGAAGAATTTCCCTCGGAAGGGCCTAGGAGAATTTTCTGGCCATCCCCCTTCCTCTTTATCAGAGCCTGTTGGCGTAGATCCTTTGGTTGAAGCCTCAGGCAGGAGAGGCCCCCGTCACAATGGTCCCCCCCTTCTTTCCAAGACCAGCAGGGGGGCCCTTCCTCAAGGCCTTTCTGTCTTCCATACCAACAAGGCAAGAGACTCCAAGAGAGCAGGCCTAGACCCGGGCCCGGTAGATCTCTGCTCGGCTTTTCCTGTGCAGTTGTGAGCCGGCTGTGGAACAACCGGACGCTTCGGGTCTTCCAGCACAGATGGTGGCTTGTGCCGCTGTAGGTATGTCTGCTGTTGGTCAGTCTCCGGTGCCTGGAACCTCGAGCGGGAGAGGCTTCTCTTCTTTTTAAGACCAGTGATGGGACCTTTCTTGATAGATTTTCCGTCTTCCATGCCGATAAGGAGAGAGTCTGCAAGAAAGCAGAGCTAGGCTCAAGCGTCCCACTGGGGTGGCAGAGTCAGCCTCTCCCTGAGCCAATACAGTCCGCACAAATTTTCATAGCCCTGCCTGGAGCAAGAGGAGGCATGACCTAACCAGTCTGGGTGACTTCCCCCACTGAAGGAGAACCAGTTTTCCCACAAACAAGACATACTGAGGGGCTCCCCAGGTATGTAGATTTTTTTTTCTTAAAGAAGTACCACCCTCAGTGGCCTGATGAGGACTGAGTATGCTTCATCAGCAAAGTGTTTAATAGCAGTTGTACACTGGCGGCCAGGTAGATGAAGAGTAGGTTTTTAATCCCCCACTTTTCTTTACCCTAAGGAGTTTCAAAGTGACTTACAATCGCCTTCCCTTCCTCTCCCCACAACAGGCACCTTGTGAGACAGGTGGGGCTGAGAGAGCTCTGAGAGAACTGTTGGGTGGCCAAAGGTCACCCAGCAGGCTTTATGTGGAGGAGTGGGGAATCAAACCCGATTATCCAGGTTAGAGTCCGCTGTTCTTAACCACTACACCACGCTGGCTCCATGGGGGAAACAACGGAGAGATGGAGAAATGAAAGCCGAATCCTTGCCAGGAGATCTGGGTTGCAGGGAAATCCCCATATTTTATTTAGAATCAATCTCTGTCCCACACATGTGCGCACATTCGCAAACAATTCTTCACAGATCTCCAATTTGTTAATTACTGTGATTGACAGGGCATAGTCAATGAGCACCGTGTTTTACACTGTTCCGTAAGTCAGCCTCCACCCCGCTCCGACACAGAGGAAATCAAGCTGAACTTCACAGAGGGGAAACTAGGGTAGCCAGGGACGGATGGGAGCAGAGGCCCTTGTGCATAGTGAGGCTCCATTCAGGCTGATAGTGACAGTGAAGCGGTTCAGGCAAATATCTAGAGCAGGGGGTGGCCAAAGTTGCTCAGCTTAAGAGCCACATAGAATAAATGTCAGATGTTTGAGAGCCACAAGACATAAATAAATATTACATGTTTTTATTTTAAAATATGCAGATTTGCTTTTTATTAACGTTAAACGAGACAGCCAAAAAGGGGTAAAAACGGATATTGAGAATTATATTTATCTGTTCAATTATATTTATTTGTTTGCTAATGATATTTATTTGTCTAAGAGAGAGAGAAAGAGAGGTGGAAAGAAAGAATGAAAGAGGTGGAAAGAGAGAGAGAAAGAGAAACAAAGAAAGTAAATAGATGGGGGAGAGAGAGGGAAGGAAGGAAGAGAGGGAGGGAGGGAGAAAAAGCATGTCTCCCCTTCGCTTCCCCAGCTGCTCTACCGGGAGCCACACAAGACGTGTGAAAGAGCCACATGTGGCCCCCAAGCCGCAGTTTGGCCACCCCTGATCTAGAGGAAACGATGGGATGCTGAACAGAGGTTTGCCATGATCAGACCTGTCTCGTCTCCATCAGCATTTCTCCCTGGATGCAAAAAAGGTTTTGCTGTGGACTTTTCTCTCAGCCCCCTCCACATACAGACACTCACCAAGCACAAGCTTAGACCTCTCTTGTTGAAAACGTTCCGCCCGGCACTGCTGTCGTCTAACTTCTTTTTTGTTTCAGCGGAGCTAGTGAGTGAGTTTGACAGAAAGCCCTGCTGAAGTCAGCAGCGGGGTATTGTGCAGTGCATCTACCCAGATTTCAAGGAGGAGGGGAAGAAGAACTAGCAGTTTCTTTGTGGGGAATTCCCAAAGGGTAGCAGCATTATTAGGTTGTCACAGGCAAGACGTCAGAGGGCCTCTTTGAAAGGTGATTAATTTAAATTAATTACATCCATCATAGCACCAGGTTTTATGAGCCACAGTTGACTTCATCAGTGGCATGGGTTGGAATTCATATGCAGATTTGACTGTGCATAAGAACTGGGAGCTTACTTCTGACTGTCTCTCTTCCGGCGTCACTGGCAATATTCATTCTAGTGGGTCCACACCTACCCAGATTACATGATTTACTCTTTTGCTTTGCTTTGTTTGCATTTCTGTCGTGTAAAGACAACACAACTCTGTCATGGAATGCCCGGCCTCCTGGGCCTCCTTAGTGATAACTGTTCCACCCTCCCCTCTGGTTGCTCTCTTGTGTGTGCAGAAAAAGTGCAGAAAAGGGCAACTAGAATGATAAAAGGGTTGGAGCACTTTCCCTATGAAGAAAGGTTAAAGCACTTGGGGGCTCTTTAGCTTGGAGAAATGACGGCTGAGGGGTGACATGTCCAAGGTTTATAAGATTATGCATGGGATAGAGCAGGTAGAGAAAGAAGTACTTTTCTCCCTTTCTCACAATACAAGAACTCGTGGGCACTCCATGAAATTGCTGAGTGGTTGGATTAGAACTGATAAAAGGACGTACTTCTTCGCCCAAAGAGTAATTAACACATGGAATTGGTGGCTGCTACAAGCATGGACAGCTTCAAGAGGGAACTGGATAAACATATGGAGCAGAGGTCCATCAGTGGCTATTAGCCATAAGGTATAGATGGAACTCTGAGACAAGTGAGGCTCTGTATTCTTGGTGCTTGGGGGGGGGCAACAGTGGGAGGGCTTCTAGTGTCCTGGACCCACTGTTGGACCTCCTGATGGCACCTGGTATTTTTGGCCACTGTGTGTTGGACTGGATGGGCCATTGGCCTGATCCAACATTGGCTTCTCTTATGTTCTTACATATGTATATGTCTCAGCCCATTGAATCTGGCATGCATCCGTTGAAGTAGGCTCTGCCTCATGAAAGCTCATACCATAATAAATCTAAGAAGCCCCAAAATAATTGTTATTGCTTTGTGGCAAGTGTGTGGGGGGTCAAACTATACGAAAGATAAGATTGCCAGAGCCCATCTGAAAAAGCTTTAGTGGGCTATAGCCATTGTCTATAGTCAAACTCTGCACTACAACCCAGCTGTATCTGTTCCAACCCCTCTGACAGATATTCTCACCCAAGGGATCCACAACAGATATTTTTGGAATTACAGTACCCACCTGATGTAGTCAGGAAACAGACTGATAGAGCCAGAATAGTACCCAGGGGTAGCCCAAACATAACAACAGAACACCACTTGGAGCTCACAGAACAAACCAATTCATTATAATCATGACTTAACAACCTCTGCTGGATAAAACTGGGTTGCACTTACCTGTAACTGTTGTTCATAGAAGCACAGAGTGGGAAGGGACCTCCGAGGTCATCTAGTCCAACCCTCTGCACAATACAGGAGTGGTCTTCTGTGTTGGCACATATTCGGACTGTGTGCGCGCAGGCCATTCCTCTCTCGTAGGCCCCGGAAGGCAGACCTTTTCTTCCCACAGACAGCCCCCTAACCTTAAGCAACTTCTCACTTACAATAACGCACTACCTCACACGGACATGGACTCTGGGACTAGGGCCTGCAAATAAACCAAGACACCAACTTTGCCCCCATATACATTCTAACAACAAAACCCACACCATCTCAGGTTCATCTACTTCCCCTCTTATTAAATACGCCATCAATTGTCAATAACTCCCATCTACTCTGCATAGGAAAGCCAGCCCAGTCTCTATGCAAAAGAATAAATAGACATCAATCTGACAATATTAAGAAATCACAATATTCAGAAACCAGTGGGAGAACAATTTACTCTTCCAGGACGTTTCATTGCTGACCTAAGAGTGGCAATTCTCCTACACAAAAGTTTCAAAAGGAGGTTCATTAACAAGTTCGGGACAATGGACACCCCACTGCTAATTTTCTGCATTCCCTATGTCTTTGAATATATGCCTCATGACAGAGTGAGCTCCCATCTCTGGGCCCAGCTCCTGCCAACCTAGCAGTTTGAAAGCAATATATTGCAAGTAGATAAATAGGTACCACTTTGGTGGGAAGGTAACAGCATTCCGTGCACCTCAACATCTAGTCATGCCGGCCACATGACCATGGAAACATCTATGGACAGCGCTGGCTCTTCGGCTTAGAAACAGAGAGAGCACCGCATCCCTAGAGTTGGATTCGACTGGCTTTCGAGCAAGGGAAGTCTTTACCTTTACCTAAGGTCTTACTGGACTCCAAGATGTCCATTCTGATATCATCAATGGGGTAGCCTTCATCTTTTGTCTAAATGCAAACCGAAATAAGAAAAAGCAATGAAATGAATAGAAGCTTTTAAGCAGTCACTCAGGCTAGAATATGCTGCCATCCCCCCCCCACAATAGATTTGTCCAAAAGCACACACACACCCCCGGGACGCTTTTTGTGGGTTTACTTTAAGTGCTGCGTCATCGCTGCTGCTGCCCTGCAGAAGGGCAAATGGATTACGCACTTCAGCAGCATCAGAAATTACCGTCTCAGTTGAAGCAGAAAATTATAATTATCCAAAGAAAGGGGGGAAAGTAGAGGAACGGGTAAAATGACTATCTTTAGCTTTCATGCAAGTGGACATTCAATAATGCAACTTTAATGGTCTTTGTTGAGTGACTGGTGTGTGTCCCCCCCCCAAGCAGTTACAGATGTGATGGGGAGGGGGGGTTGACTGACGGTTCCTTCATATCACTCCTTTTTCTGTTCGCGTTAATACTCTAGCTGGCTAATAAAGGAGATTATGCACGCCGTTTGGAAAATCACCTTCAGCTCTCGTCTCTCTTCAGCGTAAATTAACGACCAGCACGTGATCCATAATCTTGGGAGGCCGATCCCTGAACTCACTTTTCCATCTGATTTATGTCCATGCTGAGGGATGCTAATCAGGAGCTGAAGGCGCCTGTCAGAGCATCAACAAGATTAAAGTCTCTGAGCTTTTAGGTGGAGGAATGTATCTAACCCACTCTGAGACCTGATTTCAACATGACACAAAGCTTGCGTAAAACACTTGTCTTGGGGTGGGGTGGGGGGAGTCCTGGCCCCTTGTGTCATACTTAACTGGGGTCTCCGGGTGCCTGTGTGTGGAGGGTCAGCAAACCAGTGAACTCCCTGTGTGGGCCACAGATCCTGGGTGTTCAGGTGAGGTGACCAGAGGGAGAGGCAAAGGCGTGGGCATGGGAGCTCTGCACAGGTATGTCGATTATATGCCCAGAGTCACATTTTACACAGGGCTGTCTTTGAGGAAAGGGCAATAGTACCAAGCCTAGCAAAATTACTGATCTGTTCTCAAATGGTTCCAAGTCCTATTGGGAATAAATAGACCACAGTGCAAAGACAACGGGGCCGATCTGGTGCTCTCTTCCCCTCACCACCACCACTGGATGGAAGAGTAAAGATCACGTCCACAACAGAATTAAATGGCTTTAAACAAATAGATCCAAGTTCAGGTACAATTTATCTTTTGGAAGTAGGGTTACCAGGTCTCCCCTGGCCACCAGTGGGGGATGGGGGTGGAGGGTCGCTGGGTCAAGAAACTCCTGGAGATTTGGGGATGGAGCCTGGGGAGGACAGGGACCTCAGTGGGGTACAAGGCCATCCAGCCCACGCTCCAAAGCATCCATTTCCTCCAGGAGAACTGATTTCTGTAAGACTGGAGAAGACCCGTAATTCTGGGGGGTCCCCAGGTCCTACCTAGAGACTGGTATCCCTAGCTGGAAGCAGGGCGTGGGACAAGATGGACCTTTGGTTCATTCCTTCCCTCAGCAGACCAGATGCTGAGGCCAAACACCACAGGGAGGCCCTCGCTTGAGAATTTCCAGAAGCGGCTGGCCACTTGCCATTTATACACGGGCCCACACCAGCCTTTGGTCTGATGTAGCACGTGAGTTCTGATGCGTATCTGAAACCATAAAACTCTGTTATTCCATGCAAATAACTGAGATCTGTGGAATTGCGCATAAATCAAATGCTGCCCCAGGCAAGACAACATGAAGGAAGCAAGGCTTAAATGGCGATTCCTGCTATCCTGTATGTGTTTAAGAGTCCGATCAGAAGGCTCTTTAGATGCGCGCGAGGCACGATTGCCTCATGGATCTAAAGTCAATGTCCAGACACAGACATCTGGGAAACATCCCTCTTCTGTGGGGATCCTGTTTTGCTGCGCTTCAGAGCCGTACTTAAAAGATACCACTTTAAATCTCGGTTTTCAGTTACCTGTGGGACAATTGCAGACTTTCATTTGTCTGATCGCTCCACCAGCACGCAATCCTCCCGTCAGGGTGGTCTGACATCAGATCATCCCAAGCAGGTGCCATTAAAAAAAATCTCTACACATGCGCGGATCAACAAAGACATGCTGTCACATCTATGAGCATGTGCAAAATGTTTTTTTAAAAACCCACCGCACACACTTCCTTCAGTGGAGGCCGTCTAGACAATCCACAATGGAGGCAGCGCACGGTAAGGCAATTCCCCTGGGGGTTGTCTGGTTGTGCGACGATGGATTAAAAAGATCGGGATCAAATTCGAGCTGGCAAAATGGCGGGATTAGCTGCCCGTCTGAACGCACCCTTAGTCTTCTGCTGACTGGAAGTTTAAAGCTGTAAACTGCTTTGTGATAGACTCAATTTAGAATTTTCTGAACAACAAGAACAAAAACGTTTAGGCCGTATAGGCAATTGCTAATGAAACCAATCGTAGCCAAAAACTGAGAAATTAAACAAGTCAGGAAGTGCTAATTACTTTGAGATTCTGGCAGCTCCCATTATCAGGTAGACAACGTGAACACACAGAAAGCTGCCTTATACTGAACCAGACCATCAGTCTATCAAGGCCAGTATCGTCTACTCAGGCTGGCAGCAGCTCTCCAGGGTCTCAGGCGGAGGTCTGTCACATCACCTCCTGCCTGGTCCTCTTAAGTGGAGGGGCTGGGGACTGAACCTGGGACCTTGTCCACTGAGCCATGGCCCCTCTTGAGAGCAAACCCCCGTACCAGGAATCCCAAAGGACTCTCACTGGGCACAATTTTATTCGGAAGACATACCTGAGCTGTGAAGAGCTTCCGTTGATGTCCAACATGAATTGTGCTGAAAATGTTTTAATGTTTAATGGTTTAATGTTTAATGGTTTTGATTGTTTTAATGTTTTAATCTGTAAGCCGCCTGAGCCTGCTCCAGTGGGGTAGGGCGGGATATAAATTAGAATATAAATAAATTAATAAATAAATAAAAATTCACTTGCTCAAGCCCCGGGTTCAAATTCCCCTTTCCCATGAGGGATATAGTTATAACCGAAATTCTCCCAGCGGGTGAGCTTGGCCCAGCCACGACTGTAGAGATGGAGCGGCATGTAGATTGCCCTGAACCCCTGAGAGGCTGTGTGGAATAAAAATGAGATGTGATGGAAGGAGATGGATGGGAAAGAGGTCATTCGTTTACTCCTCGATCTAGACACCGGCGCACAATCTTTTTGAGAGTCGAAGGCAGCTTCTATATCCCCTAACAATACCTGAGCCCTTTCCAAACAAGGCGCACAATATAATGCCTGTTCTGCTCCCTGCGTCCTTTATTATTATTTTTTGTCTCCATGAAAACATGGCATTCTGATTCTTTTCATGCAGAACTCATTAGTATGCTCTCAACATACAGTAGCTCAAGCCTTCGCTTCAGTTCTTTCCTATGCTTGTTTCCTTCAGGTGGGTTATGCTCAGTGAAATGGAAGATTCATCTTAAGCAGCTGTACGTCGAGTTTATGCACATAGAAACATACAGGCATATGCACATACAGGCATTTGTGTGTGGGTGTTTAATCCTGGAACACTTTCCCTGTCATCACATTAACGAGAGCCTCGCTCTGTCCTTCATGCAAGGGGTTTTTTTTAAAGTAATAACTCCTACCTCACCCAAAACACAAATATATTGTGGCGCACACAGAAGGGATGTTGTTCTTTGCCATCTTAAAAACTGCTTTTCCAACAGTGCAGCACCCATTTGACAGAGACTTTTGCAGGTGGTTTCATGGTGGTTTGTACCCTTAGCTGGGCTAGAAGTGGCTGCCTTTTGCCCTTATTGGTGCCCCAAGTCTGCCACCTGTAGCACAGGGCATCCTTACACTGCAGAGCTCTGAAGAGAGCAGGGGGCGGGGGGGGAGAATATCCTCCCACCTGTGCTCAAGCATACTACCTCTGATACTGGAGGGTGTGGGGATGGCTGCCAACCTGGGAGGCTTTTAAAGGGGAATGGACAAATTCATGGACCGAGGGGGCTATCAGTGGCTACGACTCACAACTGACTGCTATCCACAATGGGTATTGTTAAATACTGGGTTCTAGACGCATTGCAGTGATCAGCTCTTAGTTTATTAAGTGATTCCAGCAAACTACAAGGACAGCTAGCAGGGCTTGATTGAGCCCTGCTTATAGAGCATGCAAACACCGCACCCAACAAACACTCACTCCCAGTGATAGGCTATTTACATGACACTGCTTATCTACTGGTTAGCTCCAGGATCCTGGTGAGCTATTGCTCTAAAGTAGCAAGCCTGACCCGTTCCTGGTACAGCTTGAGGAATGGCTTAGTCTCAATACACAACAGTCTTGAGTATTGAGACCGGTATCGGGAGGCAGTATGCTTGAGCACAGGTGGAAGGATATTCTTGCATTCATCCTCCTTGGGGGCTCTCTAGAGGCAGCTGGTTGGCCACTGTGTGGACAAAATGCGGGGCTTTTGATGGTCCTTTGGTGGAATCCAGCACAGGGCTTCTTATGTTCTTACCGGTGCCAGGGACTTCGTTTTGCCTCAGAATGGGGTTGCCTCTAACATCAAGGCTACAGCCTGGACCAATGGATTGTCTCCATGGTTAACTAACTCCTGACAATGTCCCTTTGTATGCACCTAAAAGGGACCCAAGATTTGCCTCTGATCCTTAGTTGCTCGTTTAAAAATTATATGCTGCCTACCTAGAGACCTGCTTCACATAACCCTGTTTGTCCAGAGCCTTCTTCTTGACCCTGTTTGTTTGTTACACACGTGCATAGTAAGGATCCACCCATTGCACCTGAAGAAGTGGGCTCTGGTGCATGGAAGTTCAGGGTGCAATAGAATGTGGTTAGTCTTTAAGCGGCCTCAAGGGTCCAGCTTATATTCACTGCGACAGACATGTATGCAACCACCTGCAGAAGTCACTGTGGTATAGTGCCGGACCTGTGCCCCACTCCGGTGAGCCAGGGCAGCAAGCCTAGAAAACTACAGACGTTTAGAAGACCCAAAATACTAGAACTCGAGAGCATCCAATGAAGCTGACGGGCAGTAGGTTCAGGATGGACAAAAGGAGATAGCACTTACACAGAGAGTGATTAAATATGGAATTCGCAGCCAGAGGGTGCAGCGATGGCCGTCAGAATAAACAGCTTTAAAAGGGGATTCAATAGATTCATGGAGGATATCTGTCAATGGCTACTAGCCACGGTGACTGAGGGGAACCTTCACACTCAGAGGCACTAAACCTCTGAACCCCAGAGCCAGGAGGCAACATCAGGGGAAGGCCTCGGCCTCTTTGCCCCGTTGTTGGACCTCCCTCCAGACGAACTGGTTGGCCACCGTGTGTGACCAGGTGATGGACCAGATGGACCATTGGTCTCATCCAGCAGGGCTCTTCTTGTGTTCTTAGAACTGGCCTATTAGAAAGGTTTTTACATTTTCCCCAAATACTATTCCCCCTTTTCCAAACAAAGAACTAGGAGAAAATTTGTGCTTTTAGCCCGCTCGGCTGTTTATTTCTGCCTTGAAGAAGTGTGAGGATTCCCCCCCCCCTTCCTCTTGCTAGTGACTCGCCTGTGTCAAAACAAGTGGTCGGCTTTTATTCTAACACTTCTTGAACAATTTGATTGAAACTCTATATGTCCAGATAACATCCAACAAAGTGCCCCTCTTGCGTTTTGTTTCAAGATATTTTTGGAAACAGCACAAGTGACCTTGGAGCGCAGAGCTGCTTTTCCAATTTAGGACTTCGTGGCTCGCCTAAAGGGAATAAGGATAGTCTTTAATTTTGGACCAGTGTGCAAAATGGCAATTTCCCCCCATTAATATTGGACAGCCACTGGTGGTGTCTCCCCCCCACCCCCTTTACTGGCATGTCTGTTTTCTGAGAACAGCAGATCTATTTAAGGACATTCATCAATGAGGTGCTTCTCCGTACCTCGTGTCTGGCTTTTCTGGCTCCTGTTTGCTCGCTGTCGAAATGTGAAACAGAAGGGTCCTTCGCTGACTTACATTTATTTGTTTTTAAGTAATTATAACTAGGAATTGGTTTTTTGGTTACCAAGGATCTGATGTCAAGCCAGACAGCAGGTAACGTCTAAATGAGGACACCAGTAACCTTGTCACTTGCCAGAGCATAGAACAGAACAGGGCCTAATATGTCGTCAAAGGCTTTCATGGCCAGAGTTCATTAGCTGTTGTAGATTTTCTGGGTTGTCTGGCCGTGGTCTTGGCATTGTAGGACCTGACGTTTCGCCAGTAGCTGTGACTGGCATCCTGAGAGGTATAACACAGAAAGATGGGCCGTCTTTCTGTGTTATACCTCTCAGGATGCCAGTCACAGCTACTGGCGAAACGTCAGGTCCTACAATGCCAAGACCATGGCCACACAACACGGAAAATCTACAACAGTTAAAGAACAGGGCCTGTTGACACCCATGTCCTTACAAACAGAAGGGCCTGATCCACTTGGAATTTCTGTTGCAAAATCCCACAGGGATGATCAGAAGTTGTGCAGACAAATCTCACAGATCTTTTTGGAACAATTGTCCGACGCTTCCAAGTGTGGAACCTGTTTTTAACACCAGGTAGCAGTGTGGGACTCACTCACTCAAGGTGGGACCCACCATGAGACAAGAAGTCACCTGACTTGGCTTGCCAGCTCTGGATTGGGAAATACTTGGAGATTTTGGGGGGGGGGGGCTGGGAGGGCAGGATTTGGAGAGGGGAGGGATGTCAATGTGGTACAATGCCACAGAGTCCACCTTCCAAACTGGCCATTTTCTCCAGGGGAACTGATCTCTGTTGCCTGGAGAGCCGTTGTAATCCCAAGAGATCTCCATCCACCACCAGGAGGTTGGCAACACTACACGCGACATCAGGGAATAGAAAGATCCTGAGTTATGACCTCACCAGCAATGCTTCCTCTAAGCTGTGGAGTCTTGTGAGCAAAAATTCTACTTCGTGAGCTACTGGCATTCAAGTTGCGAGCGAGCAGTTTGGCTACTGCGTACATTAGCTTGCTCTGGAGCCCTCCTTCCTGAGCTAAGACAAAAGTGTGTGAGCTGGAGGCTAAAAAACTGTGCGCTAGCTCACACTAACTCAGCTTAGAGGGAACACTGCACACCAGTGGGAGCACTCCACACTGCAAGCACACACAGAGCACTGGAGGACCAAATACAGGGTGTGGGGTGGCGGCGGCTGGGATAGACGTGAGGAAGACAAAAACAGTAAGGGAGAACTTTTCCTTAAGTGTCTCCAAACCTGCCAGTGCTAAAGAAAAACCGTCTCCATTACTGAGTGACAAAGCAAAACTGTATTGCCAAACTAGACATTAATTTCTTTTTATATGTCATGCTTGTGCAGTTGCAAAAAGGGGGAAATAACCCCCCCCCCAGCACTGTTTCGGCTCAGGAAAAGAGTGCAGGGGTGGGGAGCAGGAGGCCTCTCTTCCCCCCGCACTGCAGTTCCAAGCTGAACTGGGCTCTCCCTCATTTTAAAAGAGACCTCCCCAGCAGTTGCTGTGTGACTGTGGGGAGACTTGGGTTCAGGGATCTGAACCCCCAACTCTGAAAAAAAAACAAAAAACATCTAGTTTGGCTTTCGGCCTGCAAGCAGAAAGGCAGGAGGCGTGGCCCTTTTGCTCCGTACACCACAGCAGTAGCTGAAGGTCTTTCTCGAAAGCAGCAGAAATTAATACATAAGTAAATACAGCAGTTCTACTACCGATGAAAAAAGGCACCCGCACAAACAAACAAGGCAGGATGTCACAACCAACCTGAGGGTCCCGATCAATGGGCTAATATTCCCTTAGGACTGGGCACTGCTCTCTTGTACTCCGGTAGTATGGGTATTGTGAAGTTAAGTAAAGGTTGGACAATCCATCGATGGCCGTACTCCTATGTAAATTTACGCTGGAGTAAGCACCACTGAATCCAGAACCTCCTTCAGGTTCTCATGTAGAATCAGACTGTGGCCGCTTCCACCGTTTTTCTCCACTTTGGTGTCAGAACTACGGGACTTTTTTGGATGTTATGCTCTGGTTGCCCTTTCCTCATCCTCCGGGTGTTCTTTCCCAATCCTGTTCTGCTTCGATCTCCTTAGGAAGAGCACGACCTAAGCTAATTATCACACCACCTGGACAAGAAGCTGCACATTTTCCGAGTTCCTTCTCACATTGACGCCATCTTTCCTCACAGCTGCCACTTTCTCTACTGTGTCGACCCACGATTTTAAAACAACAACAACCTGGTAATGGATACAGCACTACCATGCTATAGTGCTATAGCACTTCATGTTTTTAAAGACTCTCTGGTGGTGTGGTGGGGGAGACGTAAAGGAGAAATGGCAACTGAGAGAGAGGAGTGCAGAGAAAACTCCCGTGTGAAAGCTCTGCTACCAGTGTCAATGCCTCTGTATTCACAGCGGCAAGGCATGCAAAATGAGGATTCCTGCTCTCTGTGTGGATACAGTCCATAGGGCCCGTTCATTTCAGTGGCAGATGGTATGCTTAAATGTCACGAAATTAGCAAGTCTCGAAAATGCTAGGCTTTGGTTGAATTGTGTCCACCATTTGTAAAGCAATAGACCTATTGCTTTACAGTGTTCGATGCACAGAGAGTTTCAATACTGAAATATACTGGCTTTCCATTCAAGGTCCTGGCTTTAGCCCGTACAGCCATAAATGGTCTGGGGTTGTGGGTGTCTCAAATATCTCCTCTCATGCAACAAGGCCCAGTGGAGACGCACTGCTCTGAATTCCATACCCTGAGGAGATCCGACTGGTCACCTCCATAGAAAGGACTTCACAGTGGTAGCACCGGAGCTCTGGAATGCCTTCTCTTATGGAATCCATTTTGCTCTGTCTTTGTGGACTTTTCAGAAAGGCTCGGAAGCTTTCCTGGGTTTTGAAGCCTTTCAAAGACTGTCACCTGGCTCCTACCATTTTCGTTGCTGCTGGTAGCTGCTTTTACTGGATTTCTTTTTTTTAATGTTTATGTTATTATACTTTTAGTCTTGCACACTGGTTTGAAATGCCTGAAATGTCAGTTTTGTTGATTAACTCTAGGGCTGAAATCTTTAATCGACAGATTCATCAGTGATTGTTAATTACTCCGTGGTAGCTGTGACTTAAGGACACATTTCTTTTATGACTGTAATATTTTGTTTTTGCTTTACAGAAAAGAGGGAGTGGGAAAGAAATATTCAAGGTGCCAATTCCTTCTATCAGTGAGTGGTATCCCTTGCTTATTCATTGGAGAATTCTCAGTCTCCCTTCAATATTTAAAAAGGCCTTTGTCTTGAAATGCTGTTACACATGCAAGTTAGTTACAATGAACGGCTAAAAAACCCCCAAAACTGAGTGTGCAAACTTAATAAATTAATCTATCGAAAGGCCGATGATTGCTCAAAACTCCTTAATCAATCAAAAGCCCTAATTACTGCAATAATATTTACAACAATCCTGCAAAGTAGGTCAGTATTATTAGAGAACAGAAGAGATTGGATTTATACCCTGCCCTTCACTACCCAAAGGAGTCTCAGAGCGGCTTACAATCTCCTTCCCCTTCCCCCAACAGACACCCTGTGAGGTAGGCGGGGCTGAGAGCGCTCTGACAGAAATTGCTCTTTTTCAAGAACAGCTGTGCTAGAACTATGGCTTGCCCAAGGTCATGCCAGCAGCTGCGAGTGGAGGAGTGGGGAATCAAAACCTAGTTATCCCAGATTAGAGTCTGCGCACTTAACCACTACACCAAATCCTCATATTGCACCTGGGAGAGGAAGACGGGCAAGAAAGGCAGCGGTAGATGTGTGGGCCAAGCAGCATGGCATCTCTGTAAACCATTCCCCATCATAATAAGCATAGCAGTCTTTTTGTAAAGGAAAAATAAATCCGCTTGAACGATAAGCTCTTCTTCCAGCATGGCATTGGAAGTATATTGAATCCCTGATTTGGGTAAAGGTCCCTTCAAGTCGTAGCACATGGGTCTGGTTTTCAACCAGGCATTTGTAAGGTGTGCCCAGCAGGCTGTGTACCTTTGCAGTCTTTCCAAAAGCCTTAATGCTCTTCAGCTGGAACAGCTGGCCCTCAGTAAGAACAAGCAAACAGCCGCCAACAGCCAACAGAAAAACTTCCTTGTCTCCTGACCAGGAGCTCCCACCCCTTCCTTGTACTGTGTTGCCTTGTAAAGGAGGAAAGCCACATGGAAATGGAAGCCAGAACACAAACGGTCAGGAGAAAGGCATAGGAAAAGCTCCAGCTCCAGTTCCCCCACTCTTCTGCCCAGATGCTGCAGGACTCACAGGGTTGCCAACTGATGGGGGGGGGGAAGCCCGGCCTGACCGACTTCTGTGCTTTTAGCAACAGCCTGAGGAGGAGGAGTCATCCAGCAGGCACCAAAGGGATAAGTATGACTGCATACTCTTCTTAACATGCCAAGCTTCTGTGGAAGACAGAGTTACAGCAGTCAACTGAAACACTGGTGACTCAAGGGAGAAGGCCAGTATCTCTCCTCCCTAGAAGCACACAGGCAACCCTCACTTCAATAGCCAGCCACAAAGCCTGCCTTTGAGAAGGGACAGAGCTCTTGTGCATGACAGCTGTGAGGCAGGCAGAAAATCCAAGTAGGGCAGCTGTTCCCCCAGGTGGGAGATTTCAGATAACCTGTGGAAGAATGGATTTAAAACAGGAAACTTTGGAGAACTTGGCTCAAGATGCTTGGCTGAGCAAACTCGGGGGCAACTTTGATCAAATTAATGCCCACTAAATAGTTGGATAGTTCAGTTTTTAAGCACAAGGTTGATGCAACATCTCCCCTCAACCTTAAGACTGTTTCAGTAAATTCTGAGTCCGTCATTTCTTGATCATGTAATACAGCAGTGAGACAGAGAAAGGGGAGAGAAGATCACACAAACGGGGCTCCATCCGACCCAAGGCACGACTATCTGCTTTGGCTAATCCCTGTAACATAAACAGCCATGACAATAATGCTAACCCGTGCTTTGGAGCATATGCAGAGCTATTCACTACTAAGCAACCAAAATCCACCCCCCACATATCTGCTATCAGTCACATTTTTATCCTCTAAAAAGCTCCCCAAAGCACATGTGTTTCCCCCTTCTTTCCTTCCTTGTTTTCTTAGTCATAAAAACTTTTGTCAAATAGGTTAGGCTGAATTAGAGTGACTGACTCAGTCCAGATATCATAACAATTGCCCAAAAAATCTTAGAATGAGATAAGAAAGGGGGAAGCAAAGATCCAGAAAAGGAAGAGAGAGATCAAATATTGAGGTTGTCTCTGAAAAGGCCCTGCTCTTGACGAAAGCCTCTTACGAAGCTGCTTAAGAGCACAGGAGCAAAATTGTGAAGGTCAGATTAGAATCCAGGGCAGGGATGGCAAATTTTTCAGCCTGAGAGCCACACCTGCTTCTTCACCTAATTCGAGGGCTCTGCGTTCGATGCTGGCTCTTCCTATTTCTAGCATCCAGTTCAGAGCCCTCAATAGTGGGTGGAGATTTCTCCATGGAGAACAATGCTGCTGAAAGAAAAGGGGAACTGTTCTTGGGAAGAGTCTAAAGCGTACTACCGGTAAGCAACTGTTGGAAAGGATTTATCCCCTTAATCCACCTTTGCAAAGACAAATAAAGGTCTCCACCCATCCCTAACTCCAGAGAGAATTTGGCCACTCACTTGCCTTTTAAGGTCTTGATGCTTTCTTGAGGAACGTGATCTACTGTCCCCAGCGGTCTCCACACAAATGCAGTCAGAAACACCCGTGTTTAGTAGTTTATATCAAATTACCTATAAAGTAAACCGAACAAAAGCGAATGTCTATTTTACAAGCATGTACTGTCAAGGCGATCATAAAATAAGAACGCAAGAAGAGCCCTGCTGGATCAGACCAGTGGTCCATCTAGTCTGCCTCGTCCTGGCTCGCAAAACGGCCAGCCAGTTGCTCCAGAGGGCCAGTGAACAGAGCACAGAGGCCAAGGCACTGAGGCTGACTGCCTCTGGGTGGGTGTGATGGTTCCTTTTAGTCACACGTACAGACAGCCATGTGCGGTTTAGATAATTCGCCAGCATTTACAAGACAATTTTGATGCATTTTTTGATAACTGTGGCTGCTTCCAGGAGGGGATTTTTCCATACACGGCTGGCGGGAAGCCCCGGAGTATGTGGGAGCATCCAGACAATGACGTGCTAAATCAGAGAACAACTTGTCAGGACGCAGTGTTTCCCCCCCTTTGAGCTGGATCAAAAATAAACCACCTTTGATCTGGCTGAAAGGAGAAACGGTGGGGTAGCTGTGGGCAGACAACCCTCTGAATGCCCCACATGCAGCCTGTACACGGAAGGGGGCAGAAGTCAACTCTGCCTTCAAAATGTTGTAACTAAGCTCCACTTTTTCTTCCCCTTTTCAGCCTTTTTAAAGAGCTTTTTCACCTCTCTTTGCTGAGCTGCACTGTACCTGGAGAGGGGAAGGGAGGAGGCTTGAGGGCCACGGGGGACTGTCTGCCAAAATCACCATCCCGCTGTCCATTGGCATGCACACAACAGAGGAAAGGATAGCCCTGTGGGTAGCAAAATGAAACAGAAGTCCCATGGCACCATAGAGACTAACAGACTCCTAGGGGCAACAAAAGTTGGAAGGGAGAAAAACCGCCTCCCATCACAAGCCGGAATAATAACATTTTGGACAAGATCTCAGCATAATGGAAAAATATGGAAAATCCCAATTATATCTCAAACATCTTAGAAAAAGGCTCCCCTTTCTTTCATATAAGGGCCTTGGTGGCTCAGTGGTTAAGACACTGAACTGCAGACCAGAAGGTCGGTAGTTCAGCGGCTCAAGACCCAAGTGCTGCGTGATGGAGTGAGCTCCCGTCTCTGGACCCAGCTCCTGCCAACCTAGCTGTTTGAAAGCAAGAAATTGAAAGTAGGTAAATAGGTATCACTTTGGTGGGAAGGTAACAGCATTCCGTGTGCCTCGGCGTCTAGTCATGCCGGCCACGTGACCATGGAAACGTCTTTGGACAGCGTTGGCTCTTTGGCTTGGAAACGGAGATGAGCACCACACCCTAAAGTTGAATTCGACTGGCTTTCGAGCAAGGGAAACCTTTACCTTTACCTTGTTTCATATGCAGAATCAGTAAAAAATACAGTATAAGCCCATCTAAATTTCAGACAGCGCACACATATACTCACAGAGTCTAAAATTTAGATGGGCTTATACCATTTTTTTTTTAGTCTTATACCATATATGCTGATCAGTGCTACCTCTAACCTGAGTTGGTGTGAGCTAACTCACAGTTTTTTAGCCTCTGACTCTCACATTTTTGTCTTAGCTCAGGAAGGCGGGCTCCAGAGCAAACTAATTTATGCACTAGCCAAGTTGCTCACTCACAACTTTAGTGCCAGTAGCACACAAAGTAGAATTTTTGCTCACGAGACTCCGCAGCTTAGAGGGAGCACTGATGCTGATAGTATTATTGTATGTTAATTATCATGATGTGAGACATTACAATGTACTGCTGACACTTAATTGTAAGATCTTATATTCCATCTTTACAATATAGCAAAAGATCCAGGTCTTTGTTTTGTAGGTCCTCCTGACCCTTTGTTTCAGGACCCGCTGTTGTGATAAATGTGTTACAATTTCAATTTTAAAAACACAAAGTTAAAAAAGACTTAACATTTATTTCAATACAAGCTTCTGTGAGTCAGTGCTCACTTCCTCAGATACATGGAGGGAAAACAGACTTGGAGATTCCCAAGTGGACTTGCATTTCATTTAACTCAGAAGTCCTCCTTTGACGTTTTGAAATGTGGTGACCTTGAAATCAGCAGCATGAGGTGGGGAATTGGAATATTCTCACAACCGTTTTTGAATCCTGGCGTTTTTGATGTCGGATTCATTTCCGTTTATTCTCTTGTATAGAGACTGACCTGTTTGTCCTATGTAGACGGCAGAAGGGCAGCGCTAGCAAGCGATGTCAATTTATCACGTTAGAGAAGGAGCTGGTAGATGAGCCCCTGATAGGATGGCTGGTGTTATTAGGTCCTGCAATAATGTTGCCGGCGCAGATGTGGGAACAGAAGAGACCTCTGAGTTTGCTGCATGTCCCTGGGCTTCTGTCTCTATTCGGTGCTGCCCCATTTCTGATACGTACTAGTTTTAGACAAAGGGTTTGTTTACTGTAGACTTCCTGTACACCGTCTATATCTTACCATTATAAACTTACTGTATGCTATAGCAGATGGCCTAGTGTCACCTAAGTTCTATTCCAGGAGTTTTAAGCCAGAACAAACATTTTAGTTTTTAAGTTGCCCAAAGCTTTAGGGGGGCTTTTGCAGGGTAGTTGTGGACTGGAATTCAAAGGTGATCATTCCTTCAAAATGCATTTTCCCCAAAAAACACTTTCAGATTTTTCAAACTATACAACTGCACCATACCATGGAGGCAAAGCAATGGGTTGGTCTGCAGTGTCTGGTTCCCTCATCTCCCTTCCGCCTAGGGTTGCCAGCCTCTAGGTGGGGCCTGGGGATCTCCCGCTTTTACAACTATCTCCAGCTGACAGAGATCTGTTCCCCTGGACAAAATGGCTACTTTGGAGGCTGGACTCTATGGCGTTGTACCATGCTAAGGCCCCTCCCCTCCCCAAACCTCTCCCCTCTCCTGGCTCCACCCCCAAAGTCTCCAGGTATTTTCTAATCCAGACCTGGCAACCCTGCTTCTGCCATCTTCCCTCGGCATTCCTTCCTGCTACTGGACTGGGGCCTTGGGGATGGGTTCTGGAGGTGAGAGGCCTCGCGACAAATAAATATTGGGCTGAGGCTTGGGTTCATGTACAACCTCAGCCATAGATGAAGGTACTCCAGACACGTCACTTGAATCAGTGAACTGGACTGAGGTGGTGGCGCTGTGGTGGGGGGAAGAATAACTTTCCCCCCTGCTGCTATTTCCACAACAAAAAGCAGTCCAGCAAAGAAGCTTTGTCACACAAGGAGACACGATGGGGTAGGTTTCGGAGGACAGCCATATCAGTCTGCAGTAGAACAACTAGGTTCAGTTCCAGTAGCATTGACATCAAAAAAACCCCTACGATTGTGGCATCCGGCCCCATCACTCCTTGCAAAGAGAAAGGGAAGTTGTGGAAGCAGTGACAGACTTCACGTTCCTGGGATCCAAGATCACTGCAGATGGTGACTGCAGCCACAAAATTAAAAGACGCCTGCTCCCGGGGAGGAAAGTGATGGCAAACCTAGACAGCAGAATAAAAAGTAGAGACGTCACCCTGCCAACAAAAGTCCGTATGGTCAAAGCAATGGTATTCCCAGTAGTAACATGCAGCTGCAAGAGTTGGACTGTAAGGAAGAAAGAATAGATGCTTTCTAATTATGGTGCTGGAGAAGACTCTTGAGAGTCCCTTGGACTGCAAGGAGATCGAATCAGTCAATCCTAAAGGAAATCAACCCTGACTGTTCCCTGGAAGACCAGATCCTGAAGCTGAAGCTCAAATACTTTGGCCAGCAAATGAGAAGGGAGCACTCACTGGAGAAGACCCTGATGCTGTGAAAGACTGAAGGTCAAAGAAGAAGGGGGCGACAAAGGACGAGATGGTTAGACAGTGTTATTGAGGCAACGAACATGAAATTAAGCAAACTCCAGAGCATGACGGAAGACAGGAGGGCCTGCCATGATGTGGTCAATGGGGTTGCAAAGAGTTGGACTCGACTGTGTGACTGAACAACAACAGCATCACAGACCAATGATATTTTCAGGATATAAGCTCTTGAGAATCAATGCTCCCTTGATCAGAGACACCCTCTCTGTCCTAGCATCCTGCCCTGTTGTGACTGTGGAGGACCCAGTGACACATCTAATCATGGGACTCCGGCATTATGTATTGGCGGCTCTTGGGCACTTTCCTCAGGTTCAGATTCCCATCTGTAAAAGGGAGGGGATTGTAGCGATCTACTACCCCACAGGGCTGTTGATGAACTGACCATAAGTAAGACTCTAAAGGCTCTAGACCTCAAGAAGAGCAACACGAATACAAATATCTGCATGTAACAAAAATAGCAACTGCTCACCAAGAGTCCTCTCCTGAAAGGGATAACGGAGAGACGTCCTCCGAGCAGAGAGTCCTGCCAGACAAATTCTGGGGCTGGCCCTGCTGTGCAAGAAGCTGGGCCATTTGTGACTGTTTGACAAAGAGGCTGGCACGTGGACTCGCAGCGTTACTTCATTGTGGACTCAAGTAACCTACCCGGAGGGAAATGTCAAAGGATAAGCACGCCTTCCAGCCGCTCAAGGCCATAACAATTATTATTAGATTGAGGTGTTTTCTCTTCTACTGACGTGGTACCAGAAACCTCTTCCCATGGAAGACTTTCAGCAATGCAGGGCTGCTCATGTCACCGGCGGTGGTAGCCAATAGTTACCGCATGTAAACGGAGGTGTCCTCTTTCTCCAAGTCCATTCTTCCATAATATCTTTAAACATAACAGTCCCTCCCTATTGGCTTCATTTCCCCTTGGGAGGGAGGGAGAGCGAGGGGGGAGGGAGAGGCAGAACATATTGTGTTCCTCAGTCCCCTCCAGTGATGAAACAAGAGGAGCCCAACAAGGAGAAACCAGATCTGCCGCTATTAATACAATGCAGCTTGCCAGCCGCCAAGTCTCAAGCTGTTTATTTACCAAGACTGGAGACAAGGCCTACCTCTCTCTGACCTTTGCAAAAGCTTTGTGTCCCACCTGGGGGGGGGGAGCGAATTCCTTGAAACTGGGGTCTATTTTGATAGAATCACGGAGTCCAAAGGGACCCTAAGGGACACGTAGTCCAATCAAGCCTTTGGTATACTGACTCGAACTGGCAAAGAGAAGGTGCAGCTCAAAAAACATCTGCCGAGCAAATGCAAAGCTGGTCCCAGCAGGATGCCCTGGGGGAGTGCAGTTCCTGTGGTCACCGTGAAGGTTGAGGAGATCCACATGATACAAAGTCCTTGTGGCTGCAACAAGGACTTCGTATCACAGGCAATGCTCCCTCTAAGCTCTGGAGTCTTGTGAGCAGAAATTCTACCTTGTGAGCTACTGGCATTAAAGTTGTGAGCAATGTTCCCTCTAAGCTGTGGAGTCTTGTGAGCAAGAATTCTGCTTTGTGAGCAAATGCCATTAAAGTTGTGAGCAAGTGATTTGGCTGCTGCATAAAGTAGTTTGTTCTGGAGTCATCCTTCCTGAGCTGAGACAAAAATCTGTGAGCCAGAGGCTAAAAAACTGTGAGCTAGCTCACATTAACTCAGCTTAGAGGGTACACTGGTTGTGAGTCAGTGATTTGGCTGCTGCATAAATGAGTTTGCTCTGGAGCCCTCCTTCCTGACCTAAGAAAAAAAATGCGTGAGCTGGAGCTTAAAAAACTGTGAGCTAGCTCACACTAATTCAGCTTAGAGGGAACACTGCTCACAGAGGCATGGGGACCCCTGTGCCTCCCAGGCGTGTGGAGACAGTATTCTGACAGTGACTGCAATGAGTAAGGGGCACCAGCCCCCGCCTGCTGTTTTTGTGAACTGAAATAGAGCCAGCGAACCGCTCTCTGTTGCACTGGGAAACTTATGCACAACGAAGGCGACATACAAATTTCCAAATGGAGCAAACAGCAGCTCCCTGGTGCCACTCCAGTTTCCACAAATGGTAGAGGGGGCTGAAGCCACTTTTCTACGCACACAGTGGCTGTGATCAGAATGCACCCCATGCACACCTAAGAGGCACAGAATTCCTGGCTCATGTGTGGCAAAGTTCTTGTAGCAGCTGTGAGGACTTCATAGTACATACAGTGGCCTGAAAGTAGCCCTCAGGCTGACACTACTGTATTATCACTCGTTATCCTGATATTGTTATTAATTACAGGAATATATGTGTATGTATATGTTTGTGGACAAAATAAAGCAATAAATACTTTTTTAAAAAAGGTAGCACTCCAGCTGATCTGCCCATAGTAGCACTCTTCTTGGACATTCTCCCGCCCAAACCCACTGAAATGGAGGCTGCTGAGGAGCAAACTCCGTGAAGTTGCAGGTTGATTCAGTGGGGCTGGTGCAGGAGAAGACCCCCAAAGGATTGTACCTCAGGAGGAGAAACACAGAGACGATTCTCGAAGTCCTTTAGAGAGACTTATCCTGGCACAAGCTTTAACAGACTAGAATCCACAGGACGGAAGCAGGATGGACATTTTCAGTTGCAGTTGGGTTTTCATGCGAGGGCACCCAAAATTCATAGCTTCCTGGGTAAACCACATTTTCAGAGACAGAGAGAATTGTCAGGGAAACTAAAATGGTGCTTACTATAAAATGTTATATAAAAAGTTTGGCTTACTGAGGGTCTTATCCAAAGAATGCTCTACCGTGGTCTTTGGTTAGGAACTATACAGTAATAGTCAAAATACTATATAACCAGTGTTCCCTCTAAGCTGAGTCAGTGTGAGCTAGCTCACAGTTTTTTAGCCTCTGGCTCACACATTTTGGTCTTAGCTCAGGAAGGAGGGCTCCAGAGCAAACTAATTTATGCAGTATCCAAATCGCTCGCTCACAACTTTAATGCCAGTGGCTCACAAAGTAGAATTTTTGCTTACAAGACTCCACAGCTTAGAGGGAGCATTGTATATAACTATAAAACATGGCTTCAACCAAACTGTTTCTGTTCACTGTAGGAAACTCCAGTGATGGATGACCTAAAGAAAGGGCTACATCTTTTCCCTTGAGAGGGGAGAGGAGGACACAAGTCTGGAAGGACAGATCCAAACTACCAATTTGTGTTTCTTTACAAGCTATGCAACAGGTACCAGATGAAAGGCAGAAAGGGTAACTGGAACTCTCGGTCAGTATGGCCAAGAGCAAATTCTTCTCATGGAATGGGGAAAAGTGATACACCACAGTCCCTATGGATGACAAAGCATGTTTCCAACCAGGAACTCACCTCTTGGTTTCCCTCCCTGCCAGACAGATAACAACCTTGTTTAACCTCCCAGCAGGAGGCCCCCAGAGTGCAGCTGGCTGAGGTCACACAAGTACGTGACAAAACTGGCTAGAAAATCCAACTGTTCTCTTTCTCTTTCTCTCGCTCGCTCTCTCGCTGACACACACATACACACACACACAAAGGTGGATTATTCTCAACTTTCCTTTTTTTTTAAGCAAGCATGATTTTTAAAAAATGTAAAATATTATTTTTCAGTGCTATGATGTTGAAATAATATGACTAAGGCTGCAATCCTGTGCATCTTTACCTGGAAGCAAGTCCTGCTGAGCAAAATGGGAGTGACTTATGAGTAAACCCACATATGATCAGGCTGTTAAAAGTTGTTAAACCATGAAAACAAGCAGAAGTAAGGGCAGGAAGGCTCCCAGACTTTTACTGTTCTGCAGCCTGCACAAAACAAAATTGCTCAGGATGGCATTTTTATGAAGGGAATCGGGTCATAATCAATATCTGTGAAACTTCAGGTGACTTTCACTGCTTTGTTCATTGTACATACCATAATTTCTCTAATGTTGCAATCCAGTTTTCTCCCTTTGTTTGTTATATGTATTACATTGTTGTATTGTATGAAGAATATTTTTAAGCACACGACTCAAACTCTGTAATTCCATTTTATTATACTGTTGATTATATGTATATTGCTCCAATTCTATTTTTTAAAATGTATATAATCTGCCTTGAGGCCCAGTGAGAAAGGCAGGCTATAAGTGCACAAAATAAATAAATAAATGAATAAATAAATAAGAGAAAAGGTGTGGCCTCATTCAAACAATGACTCAGCTCTGAAGTTAAAGTGACATTCTACTTTTCCTCTTGTTCATTTGTGGATTGCCCCAGCCATCCCATACAGTCGACAATGTCGCACCATAATAAAATGCCTGGGAAACACCAATCTGTCTTCTGTCTGTATAAACTGAGTCCTGACATTTGGTCGCTCTCTAGGGTGACCAAGAAACAAAGTGGTCATGGGGATGCACAGATGAAGAAGTGAGGCTAAGAAAGAGCCAGCCAAGATACATTATTGATGACTAAAGCTCCCAGGGGCAAAGAGCAAGTTTAGGCCCTACCCAGCCTCATCCTTGAATTCCTCCCATACAAGAGGCTTTGGTGGGGCCACACATTGCTGAGTTAGCCAAATGATACAGAGTACAACAGTGGTTTATTGTTCCCTGTCCTCTTCTGAATCCTGCTTGCTGAGGATATAGGATGTTATTATCAAGGATCCACAACGTATCTGTCTATGTTGGAACTTCTACTGAAGATCTGTTTCACCACGTAATGGTTTGTCCACTATACTCGGATCTTAGAAATAGATTTTTATCTCAGATACTTAACTGCACCGTTTTTCTGACAGTGACAAGCAGTGTTCCCTCTAAGCTTAGTGTGAGCTAGCTCACAGTTTTTTAACCTCTGGCTCACCCATTTCCGTCTGAGCTCAGGAAGGATGGCTCCAGAGCAAACTAATTTATGCAGCAGCCAAACTGCTCACTCATAATTTTAATGCCGGTAGCTCACAAAGTGGAATTTTTGCTCACAAGACTCCACAGCTTAGGGGGGGCACTGGTGACAAGCTAATTTTTCTGTTGTCAGACGTGAATCCTTTGGTATCTTATAAGGTAGCACCCATATATGCCCTGGAGACAGGCCCGTAGCCAGGATTTTGTAATTCAGGGGGCCTTTAAATAAGTCAGGGAGCACTGACATCACAAAATAAAAAATAAAATAAAAATAATTTTTTAAAAACTCACTTTTGTGGCATTCGCAGTCTGCTTGCCTACATGGGGAAGCAAGCCATGCTTGGGGAAGGGGTAGTGGTGAGAAGTCCTCCAGGTGACCCAGAGAATTGGGAGTCCTCCAGGTGGCCCAGAGAGCTGGGAGGCTTGGGGGCTGGATGGAAGTTGGGGGGCCTTGGCAGGAAGTCAGGGGCCAGGCCCCGAAATGCCCCACTGTAGCTATGGGCCTGCCTGGAGAGCACTGCGTTCAGGGACCCAGCACCGACTGGTCCTCCCAAGTATCAAGGAGGCCAGACTGGCAACAACTAGGGCCATGGCTTTTTCAGTGGCGGCTTCACTCTGGTGGAATGAGCTCCTGGAGGAGATCAGGGCCCTGTGAGACCTTCTGCAGTTCCGCAGGGCCTGCAAGATGGAGCTCTTCCGCCAGGCTTTTGGAGCTGCCACCACTGCTGCTATCACCACCATTACTGCCAATAACAACTGATGGTATGGTGGAAGCCCTGAGCAGTAGGTCCTTGAGACTATTGCCC
Source organism: Gekko gecko (assembly GCA_029375565.1). Lineage (NCBI taxonomy): Eukaryota > Metazoa > Chordata > Lepidosauria > Squamata > Gekkonidae > Gekko > Gekko gecko. Next base: position 74,038,860 of record JAPDNY010000012.1, on the reverse strand, counting down.
CGTCCATCCCCCTCCCCCCTAGAATGGAAGTGGGCCAACAGAATGACTGAATATTGAAATTTCTAGCACTTTAATACTGTTGATTTTAACATTGTTTATATTATTGTATGATTCATTTAAATTGGTATTAATTGTGACTAATGTGTTTTATGTACTATGAAGTTTTATCTTGTTGGAAGCTGCCCTGAGCCAGCCTAGGCTGGAATGGGCAGGATAAAAACCAATAAATAAAAATAAATAAGGTGGTTCTTAGGAATGCAGCTTACTGAGATGCAAGGCATTAACATTGTTACAATTGGAACAGGAATTTGTAAATGCTGTACACAATTTTAATTTGAGGCATTTTAAATATTTTAGATATTGTACAAATGAATGTAATTCTTACTGAATTTAATAACTAAATGTGTATTTTGAGATATTAGGAGTCCAGTTTTATATGGAACTGTGACAGCCAATGGCCACATACAATAAACTTTATTCTGCTGCTGTTCCATACAAGTGAATGGCCCTGACAGAGATCTCACAATGGCTATGCAATGTGCCTGTGTGAAGAACACACACACAAACCTAGGGCACAAGACCCTATTTCCAAACACATTCCACTTGCCATATAATGCAGCAAAACTGCATTAACCAGCACTTTCTCGGATAACCAGGAAACGGCTGGTGCTTGATGACAAGTAAATGGTTTTAGACATAACTGATTCAAGTCTTCCAGCATACAGGAAAACAAGTACAGCCTTACAACAGGTTTCAATCCCAAGAGGGAATCATAAGTGGAGGTTTATGAAATCTAACTTAACAGTGCACATCTATTAGTTATGACAAAATGAGAATCCTAGATATACTGCTTCCCCTTTCAGTCCTTCAAATGAGATATGGGATTTCCTAAAAACCAAGCCAAATATGGAAGATTTTCATATTTATTGCCAGGATATCCTGACTGCCAGTGTGAAGAGGTTAATGAGACTATGGTTTACATTAGAGGTTTATTACTCCGCGATCGCTTCCTTGGAACATTAATGTGCCTCCTACTCCAAAAAAGGCAGTCAGTAATTCCCTTGATTCCTTTGCAAGGCTTTAGGAAGAAGTTTTCCTTGTTTAGATTAAAGTTGCCGGTCAGTGAAGGTTGATTCCGCCCCCCATGTCACTACATGATTTCCTCCTCCTGTGACAACCTGGAATGGGCTTAGTTGTCAGCCACCATGCAGTTCAGGATGTATTCCTTAACATTACTTTTTCACCATAATGGCTGCATCAGACTGCCACTGAGAATCTATTCCTGGTGCTGCTGGCTGCGCAAACCATGGAAGCAAAAAGTATAACTGTTTATTTGGGTCTTAAACACCAAGTTGCACCAGGAGCTGGTGCTTTTGATTCAGAGATCAGGTGACTCTCAAGCAGCAATGAGAGACAATTTCCTACTATAAAAGCTCCAGCCTGTGCCAGTCATGAAGCTTGGAGAGGGTACAAGTCTGGGAGAGACAGAACAGACCTGAACTGGGGCATCAAGTAAGCACTTTAAAAGTCACCTCTGCTACTGTCTCTTTCACTCAGCTGCCGCTGGGGAAGGGGTGGCAGTAGCAAAGATACAATGACCTATGAAACATCAGAAAACAGCAAGACCAATTTCCCACAAGCAGCTGTGCCGCCGTTGCTCTTCTGTTTCCTCCAGTTGTATTGCTCAATTTCACACTATTCGCTGCACGGCCGCATTTTGACCCACATCCCCCCCCGATTTCCTCCATATCTTCTCGATCCTGTTTTTTAAGGATCAAGAAGACACAGAGGAAATCGGGGGAGATGAGGGTCAAAATGCGGCCGCGCAGCGAATCGTGTGAAATTGAGCAATACGACTGGGGGAAATGGAAGAGCAATGGTGGCACAGCTGCTTGTGGGGAATTGGTCCAAGACTCCATTTTTTCAGATACCTGAAGAAGTGAGCAGTGAGTCATGAAAGCTCATACCTAATCACAAATTTTGTTAATCTTTAAAGTGCTAATGGACTCTTGCACTTTTCTACTGCTACAGACAAACATGGCTACCCATCTTGATCTATCTCTATAGAACATGTATCAGGTCCATATCAATGTTCCGTTCCCCCCAACAATCCTAGGAATTGTAAGCTGTCAGAGATGCTATATATTAGAGAGCCCTTTACAGCTCATAGAATTTCAGTTTCCTAGGTTCCATGAGAAGAAAGTATGGCCATTAAATAAGTTTGCATCTTCAGTGCTCAATAAAACCCGGAGGATCCCCAGGAGATGATAATGATAGCACAGACAACCAAGTCTGGTATTGGGGCCAAGGACCATATGTCATTTCCACAACAAAATCCCTGAGTCCTAAACCAGGATATCCCCCAAGCATATCTCAAGTCTTCTACAGAGATGGCAGATGTGTTACTGTTCTCCACAATCATCAGTGCCAGAAACAACCTTTGGTGGCTGAAGATTCTCTTTGTGCCAAATGTTGTGTCAGAGGCAAGGTTTCGCTTCAATGGTATGAACGCACAGCTCTGTCTGCAGCAAGATTTTAACCTTAGGGGCCTGGCCGATGCACAACCACAGAGCAAAGAGAAGATTGTGGAGTTCGGCTTCTGGAAATCAATGCTTCGGTGAGAAGAGAACACAACAGATTTATTTCTCTGTCTGCACTGACAGGCCACAGATATTTTAATGGCATATTAGCAGTTTTACATCTAATTACTTCCAAACCTTCTCACTCACTCTCACGCACAGGCACACTCAGTAGGTCGCACATTTTGCTCCCAGATAATTATTTTCTATTTTTGTGTGCTCAAAGGCAAGAAAAAGCAGCAGGCTTTGCTGGGGATTTCAAGCTATTCTAATTTATTTTTCTTAGCTTCCTGTCATTGTTGCTGCTCTCCTAAAAAAAACAAACTTAAAATTTGGGAAGAGGGCTGGAGATTTTCAGAGGGATGCTTCTGCTTCTGGCAACTCTATAGCCTGTCTTTTAAGGCCAAAATACATGATATGTTGTGTCACCTAGAGTTGGGGGGGGCTCCCATTACGGTGGGAAATTTCTGGCCAGCCACCCTCTCTTCCTGCTGCTGCACCGGCGCACACAATGTGATGTCATTTCTGGGGAAAACTTGGGACTGATGTCACATTGCTCTAGGAATCATCAGAAATTATGTGGCTTTACCATAGAGCTTCCAACAATTTCTAGGTGGAAGTGACATCACTTCCCCGTTTCCCCAGAAATGATGCTACACCACACACCCCGCTGGCATGCCATATTCCCACCTCCTATTTCCCACCAGTTACCAATCCTATGGGAGCCCAACTGTTATGTATTGAGACTAAGCCATTCCTCAAGCTGTCCCAGGAATGGATTGAGCTTGCTACTTTAGAACAATAGCTCGCCAGGATCCTGGAGCTAACCAATAGATAAGTAGTGTGATGTAAATAGCCTATGACTGGGAGTGGGTATGGTGTTTGCATGCTTTATAAGCCCTGCTAGTTGTACTGTAGTTTGCTGAAATCACTTAATAAACCAGAGCTGATCACTGCAATGCATCTAGAATCCAGTATTTAACATCAACCCAAATTGTAGTTACTAGTGTGATTGAGGGAGCTCACCTCCAAAGCGTTCCATTGCTCCATTTAGCTCAGGAGTGCTGCAAGGAAGGTCCCACTGGTGGACCTCCTGATGTCACCTGGTATTTTTGGCCACTGTGTGACAGAGTGGGACTGGATGGGCCGTTGGCCTGATCCAGCATTGGCTTCTCTTATGTTCTTAATGAGGACCTTCCTCCCCCCTTGCATTGCTCATAAGCTGAATGGAGCAGCAGAACGTTTTGAAGGTGTGTTTCTCTGATCTCAGGAGTCACAACTTACTACATCAGGTTGGGCATCCATGACCTGACTTGTGTCACACGTGTTTTGTATTTTGGCCCCAAACTATACCCCATCCAACATGTTCCTTTTCCTCAAGGACCTGGACTTGGGCCTTCTTGAGAGCCAGTTCAGTGTAGTGGTTAAGTATGTGGACTCTAATCTGGGAGAACCGGGTTTGATTCCCCACTCCTCCACTTGCACCTGCTGGATGACCTTGGGCAAGCCATAGTTCTGTCAGAGCTGTTCTTGAAAAAGCAGTTTCTGTCAGAGCTCTCTCAGCCCCACCTACCTCACAGGGTGTCTGTCGTGGGGAGGGGGAAGGAAAGGAGTTTGTAAGCCACTCTGAGACTCCTTTGGGCAGTGAAGGGAGGGGTATAAATCCAATCTCTTCTCTTCTTTCTCTGCGCTCCACTCTATTTGCCTTTCCTTTGAGCCTGCTAATTGGGCTCTTCCCTGTTTATCTCTTCTTAAACCTACTCACTTTTGTATTTCTGGAATATGACCCTGTTTCAGTTCTTGTTATTGCCAAAACTCACAGCTTTTGGCGATGATCCTTGCATAAGCAAACTTTACTGTATGTGGTCCTCGATATTGCTGGAAGGCATATGAGATGACGAAAAAGTAGCCTTGGGACCAGTCAGTATTTCCTTAGAACTACCTTATTTATCTGGTACATTTCTATCCCACTGCTCTTCCTAAGACCTCAGGCAGTATACATGATTCTTCCTTCCCATTTTTTATCTTAAGTATCATGATGGAAGAAAGGCAGGATGCAAATGTAATAAAATATTGGGGAAGGACTGTGTTCAGTTGGCCCAACCATTTCTTTTGAATGTGCCCTCCTCTGGGGAGATGGAGGGGCTTTTTTAAAAAAATCAGCAATTTAGTACTATTATATTGTTATATAATGCATCTATCGAGTTCTCTACATTCCAATATCTTTTGTTGTGGAGATATGAATTTCCCCTTATATCTCTGTCATGGACAGGGCTAGAAGCTTTTAAAACAAGAAAGAAAGCTGGGAATTCAGAGAACCCAATTATGTAGCTTTTACTAGCTGCTGATGACGTTAGTTGTCCCTTAACACAGTATTTTCATTGTTAGATGCCTTGTACATAGTACAGCTTTTACAAACAAACAGGTGAATTAAGCAAATGTGTATGAGGTAGAGATCAGAGTAGACCAGATCCCCAAAATAATTGCCATGTCCTATTTTTAAACTGCTCTGAAGGAGCTACAAGTGCAAACTATGAATTCAAATGAGAATAGCAATTTAGCCACCATGGCTCTTGCAATTCATAGCAGGGAGGGACATTTCCATTAAAATACTGCAAGATAATGTAACTGCAGTAGAATTTGCTGATTAGAGTTCTCAGCTGATTAAACCTGCCTCCTCATGCAGCGTGAGGACACAGAAACTGAGTAGGTGAAGTTGTATTTCCAGGCCAGGGAAAACTCTGACTCCTTCATCTATTCAGGTCAGTCTACAGTAGGGTTAGCAACTTCCAGACGGGGACTAGAGTTCTCCCAGAATTACAGCTGATCTCCACACAGTTCCCCTGGAGAAAATGGAAACTTCAAAGGGCAGACTCTATGGTAGACCATAGATTCTGGGTTAAATCTCCAGGAATTTCCCAGAGCAGAGGTGGGAACCCTTCCTAGCACTGTAGCAGGGAGAGTAAAACAAAAGTTGACAACCCTATTTCTGAATCAAAAACCAAAATAGTGATAGAGGAAAAGCCGATTGCTTTACATGTGCCTCTTGGGACAATGCAGCAAAACATCTAAGATTAACTGGAAAAAGTCAAGAAGTCTAAAATAGAAACAAGTTTGGAGGTCAGGACAATTTCAGCGTGCATGCAACTGCCTCTGACGTAGAAACACAAGCAAAAGGGGAAATCAGGACGTTGACCCCAGCATAGTGAATTCTGGGAACATGCCACAAACTCACGTGGCTCTCCTGCTCCAGATTTTTTTATAATGCCATCCAAAATTTCTTCTGTCTGGTATTGCACCCAACAATTTCCAGCCTCCTAACAAGATGCCTCGTGTTCCTGCGATTTCAAATATTGCTGTCCCCATTTTATGAAACCGTATCAGCAGAGACTCCCCTGAAGTCATCCAGAAATTGGCAAGGAACAGAACTCAGATCCTCTGAGACTGTCCTCTGTTTTTGCTACCAGTCCATTTGTTTTTCTGTGGACAACAACCCTTGGACTTGCCTTGCTTGTTTAGGGCCTATTGTGCATGCACAGTCTACCACAGATTTCCACAGTAGTCGAATCGTGAAGCTTGGGTTCGGATTCTGTGCTTGCATTTTGCACCATTATCTTTTTCTCCTTTTTTGTTTTGTTTCTGAATTGTGGTGTATTTATTCAGCAGTTGAGCAGATTCCCCTTTTAGGAGAAATGGCTTGCCCGTACTAGAAAGGATAACATTCCCTACCAGATCGGCATGACAGATCTCAGTGCTGCTTTCTCTCTCTGTGTGTGCATGTTTGTGTGCATTTGTCTCATTGACCTCAATGGTAGAACAGACAAGATTTTATAAAAAGAGAAGCTGATGCACCTGCGACAGTAATAAAAATGGAATCATGAAGATAAATTGTGCCTGTTTCTGGGGGTGAACAAAAAAGAGGCAGAAGCAATAGCCACCCGCGACCAAATCAGAAATGGATAATAAAGTTAACAAAGGCCTTGGCCACCAGTCATGATCTCAGGGGTCTTGTTGCTGGCTGACTACTTAGAAACCTCTTCCCTATATCTTTAGAAGCACTTATTCTTGTGCCATGCTAGATTCGGGTGGGCAGCTGTGCTGGTCTGAAGCTAAAGAACAAAGTTCAAATCCAGTGACACCTCCATGCTTGAGAGGAGACAGATGGAGCATACTGGCAGGGTCTCTGTTAATCACTCTCAGTATTCCACAATTTAAAAAGATACATCTGCCCATCAATCTCCAATTTTGATATATTTATGTGTGTGTGTCCCAAGTAAACCCAAATAAATGGTAACCATATAAACCAAGCTTGTTATTCCTGTTTGGTCCTTAAATCTGTTAAACGTCTTCATTATTTTGTATGCTAATTTGCTGCTCATCCTCTGCCTATATGTAGGGACTGGTAACTTCCATTTCAGTGCTTCTCAGGACGTGTGTACGAACACAAAGCTTATACCCTGAATAAAACTTTGTTGATCTTAATGGTGCCACTGGATTCAGACTTTGTTCTTGTGCCATTTTGGTAACACATACAGTCTTCGCATTTCACTAAAAGTTCAGGTCTTTTAGGACACATCTGGTTATACAGCACCATACCTCTGCAGCCAAAAATGAGGAGCAGGGATCTGAAGCAGTAAGCAAGTCTCCAGAAGCCACTCCCAGCCCACCTAGCTCACTCACACCCTTGCAGCGTCGACACTGTCAGAGACACTTACAGTGGCAAGAAAGGAAAAGAAGTGTGAGACTCAACAGGGAGAAGCAGCAGTTTGTGGATGTAACAAGTGCACTTTGCTACTGAGCCACCAACTTTGCTGCTACTGGACCTCTGCAACCTTGAACTGGATCTGACAACCAACTTTTCTGGAATCCCTGACCTCGGACTGGATTTGCTGCCTGGAACGCCTTGACTCTAGACTGCACTTTAGTAAACCTGCTCTCTAGAGCCCCTGACTTTTGGACTGGACTTTGATTACTCTCTGCAGCCTTGCCGGTGACCTGCCCTGCTGGACCCCAGCCTGTGCCTCCTGGGGAAGTGACATCAGTACACCAGGGAGCTAGTCCCATATAACATTACACATAATTGCGGGTGCAGATTTTTCTAGACACTCTATCTGATGGAGAGCAAAAGCTCTCGGTGTAATGGAAAGGCAGTCAGAAAAAGTCGAGACAACTCTCACAACGGCAGCAAAGATCAGCCCCTCGGCACACAGTGACTTTAATGTTATTTATGCTAGCCTCACAATGAAGTGGTTGTTCTGCTTGAGCACCGAGAGAATGATCAAAATTATTGATCTCATAACCGCACAGGTTATGATTAAGCGGCCACTTGTGCCATGCAGTCTACTGTAATGTACATTCGACTCTTCTGAAGCTATAGCATTAAAGGCTGATCACACGGCTGGGCCCTTATACCCTATTTCCATACTCAATCTTTAATTGGGTCTCAGAGACCCCTTAGTGCGCGGACTCTAATCTGGGAGAACCGGGTTTGATTCCCCACTCCTCCACTTGCACCTGCTGGATGACCTTGGGCAAGCCATAGTTCTGGCACAGCTGTTCTTGAAAAAAGAGCAGTTTCTGTCAGAGCTCTCTCCACCCCATCTACCTCATTGGGTGTCTGTTGTGGGGAGGGGAAGGGAAAGGAGCTTGTAAGCCGCTCTGAGACTACCTTGGGTAGTGAAGGGCGGGGTATAAATCCAATCCTCCTCCTCCTCCTCCTCCTCCTCCTCCTCCTCCTCTTCTTCTTCTTCTTCTTCTTCTTCTTCTTCTTCTTCTTCTTCTTCTTCTTCTTCTTCTTCTTCTTCTTCTTCTTCTTCTTCTTCTTCTTCTTCTTCTTCTTCTTCATGGCTTTAACCCAACATACTTTAAGCAGTGGTTCCCAACTTTTTAGGTAGGACCAATGCTCCCTCTAAGCTGTGGAGTCTTGTGAGCAAAAATTTTACTTTGTGAGTTACTGGCATTAACGTTATGAGTGAGCGATTTGTCTGCTGCATGAGTCAGTTTGCTCTGGAGCCCTCCTTCCTGAGCTAAGGCAAAAATGTGTGAGCCAGAGGCCGAAAAATTGTGAGCTAGCTCACACTGACTCAGCTAAGGGGGAGCACTGATGAGGACCCCTTTTTAACATCCAAAAATTTCATGGACCCCCTGCCCACAGGATAGTAGTTGTACTAATAAATCCATTGATTGAGAAAATACATAATGACAACAGGATCAAAATAACAATGCTTAGTGCACACAAGGATTCATGGACTCCATGTCCCTCCAGGGGTCCCTGGCCTACAGGATGGGATCCACTCTTTTAGAGATCCATTCTTGCTCCATACCTCAGAACGGTGTCCAAGATCTACTGATGACTTTCTCTTAATGCTACCATCTGTGCAGCCAGCATCAACAAGAAGGTTCTTCCAACTCCCAGTTGTACAGCTCCCTTCAAATTAAGCCTCACCAAAGTCCAAGTCTGAACATCTTTTGGGAGCACATCAACTATCTGTGTTGGGGAAATGAAAAGGGGATTCTTACTCATCTTGGTTTGTTCAGGTCAGGAAGTGTCATGCCTACAATGGGACCCACAGATCTCTGTGTCGCAGCCCTATATGGTAAGCCATTGGAACTACGGGTCAAAATGGCCCCTTGGTGAAGTGTTGTAGGCTCAGAAATTAATTTGCCCATGCAGGGGAGCCATTGGCGTCTCCTGACCAACAGGGACCAAAAAAGATGTATAACTCCTGACTTTTGACCTTTGCTTGGTTGGTCTCCCCCCACCCCGACCCCTCTCCCTCTCCCTCTCCCTCTCCCTCTCTCTCTCTCTCTCTCTGCAGCTTCCTACCTACAGTCCTGCACTGACGATTACCCATGCTGAGCTTTTGGACTGGGGCAACCAATCATCCATGACAAATCATTTCACTGTGCCCTGCACATGTTTTATGAATGCACCCCAGAGTGGGATAATATTTTTTCACCATGTCAGGGGCAAAGTTGAAGAATTCACAGGCATCCAGATGTAATAAAATGCCAAACATCTCCGTCTAGAGATGCCTTTGTAAGAATGGATATGACAAAAGCATCCCATGATGAGTTCACCATGAACTCCTAATCCAAAGGGAATGTGGCATTTCAGCAATGCAAGGGACAGCTTTAAAAGCTGGATTCAAAACAGGGTTCTCCCCATCAAACAGAGCCTACGGAGCCATAGGAAAGCAAACCAAGAAGCCCATCAACCCAGATTTGGACTCCTCATAGAAAGTGGGTCTTTGGCCATTACTTACACTGTCAGCAAAGGAAGCAACTGAATGCAGAAAAGGACAAATGGCTCAGTTTGAGAAATCTGTGAAATGAAGCTCCTTCTTGTTTTGCAGCCACAAATTTGGGATTCTTGCCAGTTTCTACCCCCTGTTGCTAACAGAAATGCACGAACTGCCTGGTAATAAAAGATAATAAAGCAAAATGTCAGGATCACACAGTTACCTAAATTCAAAAATCACATATCATCATTTTTCCCTAGCAGGTTTGCATAACTATTTCAGTCATCTCAAGATATCAAAAAAAAATTCTTTTTGCAGTTTAAAGCTATAAGCTTCTTAAGCAGAGCTTGACACATTCCCATGATATCAAAGAACAAGCTGACTACCCAAAACTCTCAAATGTAGTTACTATATTTAAACATATTATTCTATCAGAGAAATGCAGCTTTAGAGTCTATCCGTTTTGATACAGCAAGTTTGAGGCAATTTAAGGGGGGGGGGAGAGATTTAAAGTGCTGGTTAATGTATAATATTTTTCATTGCAGCAGGTAACAGCAAAAAAGGCAGCAAATGGCATTTGAATGTGACCCTCCAAGTCTGTGAATGCCCAGCAGTACTTGTTAGGGGGTGTCCTGCATCCAAGGGAAGTCACCCTACAGCTTTCCTCCTGCTGGCTTTGCCTCAGGAGGGGAAGGGGGTTCATGGACTGGGTTTCCCCTTCTCCTAGTCCTGCCTTTCCTATGGCTCTGTTGCCCTTGTCTTGCTGGGGAAGACGGCGGGGGGGGGGGAGTCCTCAGCCTGGCCAGGCTGGAACTTAAATAGTCTCATACAGGCTTTACTCTCCTGCTCCTTCTCTTCCACCTGCTCTCCTAGGGGCTGACCTTTCAGCTCCTCTAGAGCCCCCCCCACCCCAGTGGCCCTGGCAATTGGCTGAGACACTTGCAGCATTTCACTATTTCATCGACCAACCGCATCCAATCTGCTTGACAGCTAGAGCTATGGATTCTGCCAATCGGCTGACTCGCTTCTGTGCACCACGTTGTGTCATTGGCCATATTTGGTAAGGCTTTGAGTGCTGGACCTCTGGAGGGGGCTGCCTCTCTAAGGGCTGCCTGTCCATAGTCAGGACCCTTCCAGTGAGGGGTGAGGTCCTCAGGCAGCTTCAGCATAGTAACAAACTGCTTACTTTGAAGTCATTTCACGGCTCCTCTCAGGGTAAAGTGGCATGCAGATATGTCATTATAAGCCATGGTTTGTTTCAACTGTGGTTTGTACAATATAATCTGGCTAGTCTAACAGATACAAGTGACAAATCCTGCTTTCTGCATAAAGTCCTGTTCCTAATTCTTGCCATAAAGTAGCAATGTGAATGAGGAGACACTCGTGGGTACTCCATGAAACTGCTGAGCAGTCGGGTTAGAACAGATAAAAGGAAGTACTTCTTCACCCAAAGAGTGATTAACACATGGAATTCACTGCCACAGGAGGTGGTGGTGGCTACAAGCATGGACAGCTTCAAGAGGGAATTGGATAAACATATGGAGCGGAGGTCTATAAGTGGCTATGAGCCACAAGGTATAGATAGGAACTCTCAGTCTGGGGCAGGTGATGCACTCTATTCTTGGTGCTGGGGGGGCAGCAGTGGGAGGGCTTCTAGTGTCCTGGCCCCACTGCTGGACCTCCTGATGGCACCTGGTATTTTTGGCCACTGTGTGACAGAGTGTTGGACTAGATGGGCCACTGGCCCGATTCAACATTGGCTTCTCTTATGTTCTTATGAGTGACAGCCAATATCCCCCTCCCCTTTAAAACTGGGCACAGAAGGAGATGGAAGACAGTAAAAAAAAACCCACCCACATAGTACGGTGTTCAAAAGAGCTATAACTCCCCCACAGAAAAATAAAAATAAAAACACTGACTTTGCTCTTGTGTTCCTTCAACAGGATCTTCACTAATCTACCCACACTCCTGGGCACTGTTATTCAAGATTAAGTCATATGGAGTACAAAATCCAGCTAGATTACACTCAGAGGTTTAAGGACAGCAAACCTAAATTGGATTTAAACGTTAACAGAACGTTATGGTCTCATCCTAGACTCCAGTGGTAACACACTGTCCGTGTCCAGACAGAACAGGCTCACACTTCAAACAGAAAGGGCATCGCAGGTCAGCATTTTGGTGAACCAGCTGAGGATTCTGAATGGCACCCTTCTGTGCTTCGCTTAACTCCAGCCAAAGCTATTTCTTCCTCACCTGACATTTGAGCATCAAAGAGAACTCCATTGTTGCAAACATTAAGGACAGCCGCAGACAAAAGTAACAAACCTGCCACCTTCTGTAATGTGGGTGAATCCGTGAAGATTTGTGGTACTAACTAAACCAGATAACCCCTGGGAGACCAAATCCTATATATGTCTCCTTTCATGTATAACCTGCATCTGCTAATAAATCAGCATGAGAAAGGTAGAGACCTGATTAAATCTGTGCCAATAACTCCACAGCTTAATTTCTGACAGTGAGAGGCGCGAGGCCTCTTGCCCAAATGGAGTCACACCCACCTACTTGAAGCAATGCCAAAATTAATGTTATAATTTTACTTGCAAAAATGTGTCTCATTATAGAGAACAGGATAGGTGTGGAACAATGGTTTGTATTTGAAGGACCTCTGTGGGGTGCAGTGCTGGCACACCGAGGATTGGGTATTCCCTCTATCTGTTGTGGGGTGGCCAATGTTCCCTCTAAGCTGCAGAGTTTTGTGAGCAAAAATTCTACTTTGTGAGTGAAAAGTATCGAGCCTGAAGCAGAGTAATGTGATTTCAGCTCATAAGTTTATTTGGTAGGGAAGAACAAGACAAGGGAGACCAGCTCGCAAGGCTGGCTTATATTCTGGATCAAACCACACCCCAAACACACATCCACACCCAGGATAGGGTTATTTACAGTGGAACAGAGTTCCATGGGTCTTCCTCGGATCCCAGCCCTCTGATAGGTGCGGGCTAGGATCTGCTCATGTTATTGTCTCTGGTCCGAAGCTCCAGCTCTTTGCCTGGCCGCGTGCAGGCCTTGCCTCGCATGTGGTCAAACCCAGTACATAACAAGCAAATATTTCATTGATACCTAAAGAAGGTTTGGATTTGACTCAAGTAAAGAATTATAGGCCAATATCGCTATTAAATAACGATTACAAATTATTTGCAAACATAATTTCGGAGAGACTGAAAAAATATTTGAAAGATACAATAGCGGAAGAACAAGCTGGATTTTTACCAAACAGACAAATCAGAGACAATTTAAGAGTGGTGATAGATGCAATTGAATACTATGACAAACATCCGGAAAAAGAAGTTGGATTCCTCTTCTTAGATGCGGAAAAAGCTTTTGACAATTTAAATTGGGAGTTCATGCTGCAAGTTATTGAAAAAATGGACATTGGACAGTCTTTTTTAAACATGATTGTGGCAATATATTCAGAACAAAAAGCGGCTTTGAATATAAATAAAGAAAAGACGGACTTCTTCCAAGTCCAAAAGGGAACACGTCAAGGCTGCCCGTTATCCCCGTTGTTGTTTATTTGGATATTGGAAATATTACTGACAGCGATAAGAAAAGATAACAATATTGAAGGACTTACAGTGAAAGGTTTTGCCTACAAATACAGGGCATTTGCAGATGATATAATGTTTATGATCCAAGACCCAATTGAGAAAATACCACAACTGATGGAAAAAATTGAAGAATTTGGTTCAGTTGCGGGATTTTATGTTAATAAAAGTAAAACCAAAGTGATGTGCAAAAATATGACGAAACAAAGACAAACAGAACTTCAAGAGAAAATCCAATGCGAAGTAGTCACAAAGACTAAATATCTTGGAATTGAATTAACCATGAAAAATATTGACTTGTTTAAAAACAATTATGAAAAGGTGTGGCACAAGATTCAGCAAGATATGAAGAAATGGGACACTTTGAATTTATCATTGATGGGAAGAATCACGACTGTAAAAATGAATATCTTGCCGCGTTTGATGTTTCTATTTCAGACTATTCCAATACTAAAACAAAGGAAAGTACTGGATTCGTGGCAGAAAGAATTATCCAAATTTGTATGGGCAGGAAGAAAGCCAAGGATTAAAATGAAAATTTTATGTGATGCAAGAGAGAGAGGAGGCCTACAACTACCAAATCTAAGACTGTATTATGATGCCGTCTGTTTAACATGGTTGGAACAGTGGATTAATCTGGAGAATAAGAAGTTATTGGCCCTGGAAGGGCATGATAACAAATTCGGATGGCATGCATATTTATGGTATGGAAAAGTAAAAATGGATAAATTTTTTAAACACCACTTTGTAAGACAATCACTGTTCGAGACATGGATGAGATATAGAAAATTCTTCTCAGAAGAAAGACCACTTTGGATTGTACCAGCTGAAGTGATCAATCCATATTCAAGAAATCAAGGGCTAGACTGGCTACCTTATAAAAATCTTTTAAAATCTGAAGGGAAAAATTTTGTGTTAAAAGACAGATTTGATGTTGAATTTGAATATGATTGGTTGAAGTATAGACAGATTTATGATTTATTTAAGACCGATAAAAGAGAATATGGTTTTAGAGAAAAGAATATTGAAATTGAAACTGTATGGCTTGAGAAAGAAAAAAAAATGATTTCTAAACTGTATAAGGTTCTATTGAAATGGTATACTGAGGATGAAGTTGTAAAAGAGCAAATGATAAAATGGGCTGTAAATGTTAATACAGAGATATTAATGACATCTTGGGAATACTTGTGGAAAAAGTCAATGAAAATTTCAACTTGTGTAAATGTTAAAGAGAATTGTTATAAAATGATGTACAGATGGTATATGACGCCCAAAAAAATTGCTATTATAAATGAAAGTATGTCTAACAAATGTTGGAAATGTAAGAAACATGAAGGGTCTTTTTACCATATGTGGTGGACATGTGATAAAGCAGTAAAGTATTGGACAGAGATCCACAATGAGATACAAAAATTTTTGAATTGTACTTTTAAGAAAGACCCACAGATGTTATTGTTAGGTCTTAAAATGGAAGAAATAAATGTAGCCAAGAGAACACTATTATGGTACTTGACTACAGCAGCAAGACTGACTTTTGCTCAATGTTGGAAACAAGATAAAGTACCTGAAACATGGGAATGGATTAAAAAAATGTTGTTTTTGGCGGAAATGGACAAGTTAACAAGAAAGTTAAACAACGAAGAAGATGAAACTTTTTTAAAGATTGGAAAGACTTTCAAAAATATTTGTTGAAAAATTGGGACATTAAAAGTGGTTTGATTAGCTTTGACAGTTATTAAGAAGAAATGGAAAGAGAATTAGACTTTTGTATTGTTACCGTTAGTAAGAGAAAATAAGTTTAGAAGTAATTGTAATGGAATAAGAGAGATATTAATGGGGTTGGAGCAGTGCTGGAAGCCTGATGTGGGGGGAGAAAGGGAAAAAGAAAAATGGGTATGTATTGGTATGTTTAAATTGTATGAACTTGTGATATATCCAATAATAAATTGTATTTACAAAAAAAAAAAAAACCCAGTACGTAACAGTGAGCTACTGGCATTAAAGTTGTGAGCAAGCTACTGCATAGATTAGTTTGCTCTGGAACCATCCTTCCTGAGCGATGACAAAAATGTGTGAGCCGGAGGCTAAAAAACTGTGAGCTAGCTCACACTAACTCAGCTTAGAGGGAACACTGTGGTGGCACTGGTGCCCTTACTGCAGTACTGATCAAGTGTATTGTGTAGCTTTTCCCCATAGCAGTTAATGGCAACCATTCACCCGTACAGAGCAAAGAGCAAGGCAGTGCATAGGGCTAAACCTGCTCCCAGTGATTCCA
The DNA here is from genome assembly GCA_029375565.1 of Gekko gecko. Taxonomy (NCBI): domain Eukaryota; kingdom Metazoa; phylum Chordata; class Lepidosauria; order Squamata; family Gekkonidae; genus Gekko; species Gekko gecko. The sequence goes on along the minus strand of JAPDNY010000012.1, from coordinate 74,023,163 downwards.
TGGCAACTCCAAACATTAAGACTCAAGACTGCTCCTGTCTACACTGCCCCCATGCCTCTCTAGGCTGTGCTTCATGATTACACTAGAGTGTGACAGAATGTTTTTCTATATAGGTTATTCATATCTGTGAGTGGTGGAAAAAAGCAGGGTGTAAACATTGTAATCAATAAACAAAAAGATGCCACCGTCTGTGTAAAGAATGCTTTACAGATAACGTAAGAAAAAAGATCTGAAACATTTGATTTCGTAGTACAGACCAAAATGGTATGACCAGTGTTGCGGCATGATGACTGGAGACTTCCCTACTTTACCACACATGTATAAATCAGAATTTCCTCCCATTATAGCCAATGGGATTTCACCCAGAATTAATCTTTTGCAGCACTATATTCCTGTTCAAATAACACATTGTACTCACAGCTCTTTGGGGATAGCAAATTCCTACATATCGGCCTTCCTTCTAGTTAAATTCTTTTGTACAGAAGTTAATTTGCCATTTTGCCACAGTTCACCATCAGGGAAACGCCACGTTTCCTTAAAAGCCACTCACTGCCCTGCTCTCAATACCACAGAAGTAAATAGAAAAGACTCCCAGTGGTTTTACTGGGAACTGAGTTACTGCTCATTTGTGGGCCAGTCTCCGCTCTGAGTGCAAGGAATACTCCCTCCATTCTTATTCCATTCTTTTTTCAAGCTGCCACCTCTTTTCTGGCAGAAATTAATTCACACATAGCCCAATTTATGCCCCATCACTACTTTCCCAGATAAATTTATGTTATTAAGTGAGCCAGGGCCAAAATCTAGGGAAGAACTTTGTAACAAGCACTTTTTCTGAAGCCCTAGAACAAAGGGATTTTGCTATCTTGGTGTGCAGACCTGTGCTTATCAGAAGCAACAGGGCACAAAGAAAGAATGGATCCTTTCCTAAAGTAGATCCACCAGTATTTGATAGATGCCAATAATTACACTTATTTGATACTGTTTTATGTTCAACATACAAGATGTTTACAATCTAACATCTGTCAATATTCCTGAGTAGGAGATATCAGATTTTAGGACAGTTGTCCCTCCCATTTTGTAATCTGATTTCCAAACTCTGTTTTCTAAAAGGAAATGGTACTGGTGCCACCTGCCTTAGGTCATGGCATAATCAGCTTGTGAGTTCAAATTCACTAAGGGAAGGACAATGTCTCAAACAATGGCAGCTAATCTTGCTAGATAACGCTCACCATATTGCAACGCAGTTCAACTCCTTCGCAAGCTAATTAACTCTTTCAACACAGCTAAGATACTGCAAACATACATAACGCAAATATTACTTATGTTCTTGATTTATCCCAGCTAAAATAATGAGTAAAGATTTAAAAGGTGAAGAATCAAGTGTTTGGATTAAGAGGAATGAAGGATTCTATTCTACAATCCCACAGGACCAGGAAAGTTGGTGAAAGCTACTGGAGTCATAAAATTGGTGAGGAGTATGATTCTAGAGTTCAAGATCAATATAATTTGTTCCATTGTAGTAAAGAGAGCCAGTTTGGTGTAGTGGTTAAGTGTGTGGACTCTAATCTGGGCGAACTGGATTTGATTCCCCCACTCCTCCACTTGCACCTGCTGGATGACCTTGGGCAAGCCATAGTTCTGGCACAGCTGTCCTTGAAAAAGAGCAGTTTCTGTCAGAGCTCTCTCAGCCCCACCTACCTCACAGGGTGTCTGTTGGGGGAAGGGGAAGGGGAAGGAGATTGTAAGCCACTCTGAGACTCCTTTGGGTAGTGGAGGGCGGGGTATAAATCCCATCTCTTCTTCTTCTTCTTCTTCTTCTTCTAAAGAGGTTTACCATCTCCTCCTATATTTTTTTGGTGACTAAATGGGCTAATGCGCTGAATTAAGAACACTCAGAGTAAGATTGGTTCAGTCCTGTGTGATCTCCTTCCCCCCCCCAAAAAAAAAATCTCTTTGGTCTAGTGAGTTGTTGTTGTTGTTTTAATTTGCAAAAGGAAAACATATATTCGGGATTTCTGCACCATTAAGGTAAATGATCAGACTGATGAGGGGAATTTTACATTGGACCAATTGCTAGATTATGATGATGAGTTTCTGCCATTTTCTCAGCTGAGGTCTAGATATGATTTGTCAACTTCTGCTAAATGACAATATTTACAATCGCAGCATCTGTTGGCAGGGCTATTTTTGGGCAGGGACGCACAGGAACGGAGTTCCGGCTGGCTTCAGAGTTGGCCACACCCACTACAGCCAAAACCTCTGTGTGCGGGGCTACAGAGGGAAGGCCTGGAGAGTGACCGCCCCCCCGTGACTCCAAGGTGGGTGGGCCAGGGGGCCCTGGAAGGCTCGGGAGGTATTTAAATGTCAGGGTTGTGGCCTAATATGCTAATGAGTTCCTGCTGGGCTTTTTCTACAAAAACAGCCTGGTCTGTTGGTATCTAAATATGGCCCTGTGGCATCAAGTGTCTCAGAGTTTGTTTTGCTCCCGGAAACCTTAATTGAATCAATACAGAAAACGAAACTGACAATATTTGTATATAAATATTGGCTGTTGTTTAATAAATATTATATACAGAGTCTCACGAATGAATGGAATAAGAAGCTAGACTTCCCTATTTTGCCAAAGCATTGGGATATGGCCTTAAAGTTTATACCTGCTCTCTCCATAGATCTTAAGTTGTGACTAATTCAGCAAAAAAAATAATGTTTAGGATATACCGGAAGCCAAAGCAACTCTCTAATAAGGTTAAGTAAAGTATCTAACTGTTGGTGTTCTAACTCACAGGATGTATCCCTTAAACATATGTTTTGGGCGTGTCCAGTCATCAGGTTTTTCTGAGAGGAAGTTAGTGCTCATATCAGTTTTGGATTAGATTGGTCACTGATTTTTGAGGATGCTTTATGTACTTCTATCTGCCCACCTCTTGGAGGCTCTCCCAATGGAAAATGAAAATGGACCACCACGCCCATACTACAGCTAAAAAACCCTCATATTACAACACTGGAAAGATAAATGACCTCTTCTGGTAAATCAATGAATTGAGGACCTCAGAACTCTCAATATCTGAACGCACAGCATATTGGCAACAATTGCATATGGACTTATTTTTAGATATTTGGAAACTTTTTAGAGAAACTTATGTGTAGATTTGCCACCACCTTTGTTACATTTTTGTGTCTACTTTATGTATACTTTTTTTGCTTTTGCTTTTTTCTATTTAGCTGAGTTTTTTCCCCTTGTTGTTCTTGTTTTCTGGGTTGTTGTTTTTTTAAAGAAAAAAGGTAACTGATCAGTATTACATGGTCCTGAGTATACATTTTTGCTTAAGATGTACCTGGCTGAATCAGAATTCTTTGTAAAAGAGCCCATCAACAAGCAGGGACTAGGTGGTCCACTCAAGCAGAACCCATCAACAAGGAAGGGTGGTTCCCCTTCCCCCAATTTTCCTTCATGAATATCCTATAAAATCTCTGTATGTTACACTTTCCTAAGATTTTGGGGGGCATTTTTTGTATTTTTCATATGTGCATACGTGTGTGCACACGTGTGAGTGTGTGTGCACCTAGAAGTCATGGTGACATCTAGTGACTGACCCCTACTGGGGGCTTGGAGGATGTACAGAGAGGTGGCTGAATAAAGCCTGCCCCTGTCCTCCTGACTACTGGTACTCCAAGGAGGTCTCCCATCCAAGTACTTGCCAGAGTCAGCCCTGTTTGGCTTCCAAGTTCTAATGAGAACCGGCTTGCCTGGGATATCCAGGTCAGGACACTTTCCTAAGATTTTTATTTTACATGGGTGGGGTGGGATTAAGCAGATATACAGCTGGGATGCTAATGGTGGTTCTGTTTTAGCACCTTTACTTTGATTTACCAGGGGGGAGGGGTTGTGACCTACCCTGAGCCAGTTGGGATTAGGAGACTATATTAAACTATATTAAACAATCAAAATAAAATTAATCTAGGGAACCAAAATGGACTCCAGCACAACTGTGGTAAGATTAGCCATAGTTTCTTGTGCTAGGGATGCCAGCCTCCAGTTGGGACCTGTGGATCCCCCGAAATTAGCTGATATCTAAACAACAGAGATCAGTTCCCCTGGAGAAGATGGCGTTGTACCCCACTGAGGTCCCTGTCCTCCCCAGGCTCCATCCCCAAACCTCCAGGAATTTCCCAGTCTGGATCTGGCAACTCTGCCCCGCCCATCGCTCTTGGAGGATTGGCTACATTAGGAGTGTGTTGCCTAATATGCAAAGGAGTTCCTGCTACAAAAAGAGCCCTGCTCAGAACAGTGTACATGGCTCTGCCCACCCCCATTTTCTCCTCACAACAATCCTGGAGCCGTGAGAAACTGCCTGGCCCAAGGTCATCCAATGAGATGGGTTTCGGCTGTGTTCCTGCAGAGTGCAGGGGGTTGGACTAGATGGCCTGCAAGGTCCCTTCTAACTCTAACATTCTATGATTCTATGATTCTATGAGATGCACAGCATACAGGAATATGAACCCCGGACTGCCCAGGCCTAATTATTATACCACTCTGCCTGCGAATGACCTGAAAGGATTTCTTGGAAGTAACTAGGGGTCAAAGCCTTACATAAGAAGACAAACCATGTTGGATCAGGTCCATGGCCCATCCAGTGCAACACTCTGTGTCACATGGTGGCCAAAACCCAGGCACCATCAGGAGGCCCACCAGTGGGGCCAGAACTCCAGAAGCCCTCCCACTGTGCCCCCCAAGCACCAAGAATACAGAGCATCACTGCCCCAGACAGAGTGTTCTATCTATACCTTATGGCTAATAGCCACTGATGGATCTCTGTTCCATATATTTATCCAATCTCCTCTTGAAGCTGTTTATGCTTGTAGTTGCTGCCACTTTCTGCAGCACTGAATTCCACATGTTAATTACTCTTTGGTGAAGAAGTACTTCTTTTTATCTGTACTAAGCCTGCTACTCGTTAATTTCATTGAGCATCCCCAAGTTCTTGTATTGTGAGAAAGGGAGAAAACCTCTATCATGTCACCCCTCAATCATCATTTCTCCAAGCTAAAGAGACCTGACCTCTTTAACCTTTCTTCATAGGAAAGGTGTTCCATCCCCTTAGTCATTTTAGTTGCCCTTTTCTGCACCTTTTCCAATGCTACCTTTGCCACATCCTTGGAAAAGTTACTCTCTTCGAATGTTAATGTTACCTTACACAAAGTTAAATTTCTTACCTAGAAATCATTCTTGAGCATGCAGGTCTATCTTGCTGAGTGAGAAGCCACAACCAACGGGTATGGTTGCCTTACAAACCCTGCAGCAAAAAGAGACACAGGTATATATATTTTTTGTATTTCTGCATTTGTGTGTCTGTGTGTGTGCCCATGCCTGGAAGTCATGGCAACTCCTACTGGGGTATGGAGGACATTTGGAGAAGAGGTCTGATAGCCTGCCTTTGGCCTCCTGGCCCTGATATTCTCTGGAGGTTTCCCATCTAAATACTAGCCCGGGCCATCCCTGCTTAGCTTCCAAGATTTGACAAGACCCAGCTTGCCTGGGCTATCCAGGGCAGGGCTGGTATATTCTTTATACACCACAAAGTATACTTGTATTTTGTCACAGGTACACAAGCTGGGTGGGGATAAGGAATGGTATGGTACAGCCTGATTTAGTCAAATTTTGGAAGTTAAGCAGGGTGGGTACTTGGATGGGAGGCCACCAAGGAAGACTCTGCAGAGGAAGGCAACAGCAAACCACCTCTGCTTTTCACTTGCCTTGAAAACCCCTTGCTGGAGTCTGATAGGCATGCCATCCTCCAGGTGGGATCTGGTGATCTCTTGGAATTGCAGCTTATCTCCAGACTACAGAGATTAGCTCCCCTGGAGAAAATGGATGCTTTGATGAACTCTATAAGACTTACCCCACTGGGGTCTCTGTGCTCCCCAGGCTCCACTGCCAAATTTCCAGGAGTTTCCCAACCTGGATCTGACAACCCTATGAATTGCTATAAGTTGGCTGCAGATTGATGGCACGTTCACAGTACATACATACATGTTCAAGCTGGGAAGCCGCCTACCAGTCATGGCTTGACACAATGTACACACACCTAGCAAAGCAGACTTTTGGCCATGGTATGAGTTGATGGCGATTTTCTGAGTGGTGGGATCTGGCACCCACTTTGATAGTTTTTAAGCACCAGATAAAAGGTTAATTTTAATTAGATATTTGATAGGGACCTATGTTAATGAAATGTATGTTGATCTTCAATTTTGCTTTTCTCTAGCAGATCTCCAACCACCCCCTGGAGGCTGGCAACCCTACCAACACGGGCACCATAAATCAGCTGTGACTTGACAGCAATATAATTTCAGTTAAAACCAATGCTCCCTCTAAGCTGTGGAGTCTTGTGAGCAAAAATTCTACTTTGCGAGCTGCTGTCATTAAAGTTGTGAGCAAGTGATTTGGCTACTGCTTAGATTAGTTTGCTCTGGAGTCATCCTTCCTGAGCTAAGATAAAAACGTGTGAGCCGGAGGCTAAAAAACTGTGAGCTAGCTCACACTAACTCATCTTAGAGGGAACACTGGTTAAAACCATAGATAGATAGATGATATATGGTAGATAGATGATAGACAGATGAAGGCTGGAAGGATGGATAGACAGACAGACAGATGGATAGGTGGGCAGCCGTGTTGGTCTGAAGCAGCAAAGGTTGAGTTCAGTAGCCCCTCTAAGACCTGCAAAATTTTATTCAAGGTAACTTTGTTCGTCTTAAAGGGGTCACTGGACTCAAACTTTGTTCTGTCTATCATCATCATCATCATCATCATCATCATCACCACCACCACCACCACCTAGCTTTCTATCTATCATCTATCTAGGTCGAGGGTGTCGAACTCATTTCTTATGAGGGCCAAATCTGACATAAATGAGACCTCGTTGGGCCAGGCCACGTGTGTGTCATAAAATGTAATGCCGGGTAGCGGAGATATAAACTTTATAAAGGACACAAACACAAAGGATTTTTTTTAACTTTAAATAAAAACATGCTTAAAACATTAGCACTCTTGCAATATTTTGTTTATTTAACAGTGTCTGATAACTGACCCCTCTTGCTATGAATTACTGCATCAAAATGTCTGTCCCGTTGCAATCCTGAGTATGCCATCCAGGTGTGTCTTTGTAAACTGCAAACCTACGATGACGCAGCAGCAGCAGAACTGGAAGGAGAAGCAGAAGACCACCAGTTCCACCGCGGGCCTGATAGAAGCCCTCCGGGGGCCTCATCCGGCCCCTGGGCTGCATGTTTGACACCTGATCTAGGTGGACAGCTGTGTTGTTCTGAAGCAAATGTTTTGAAACATCTTCATCACGTTACATGTTAATTTACTGTTCAGCCTGTCTATAAGTTTGAGACTTACCTTCCATTCCAGTGATTTTAAAAAGTGTGCGAGCACACAAAAGTTCATACCTTGAATAAAACTTTGTTGGTCTTAAAGGTGCCTCTGGACTCTAAATTTGATCTATCTATCTATCTATCTATCTATCTATCTATCTATGGCGCGTAGCCACAGTGGGGCATTTTCGGGCTGGCCCCCTGACTTCCATCCAGCCCCCTGGCTCTCTGAGCCACCTGGAGGACTCCCCACCACTGCCCCTTCCCCACGCATGGCTTGCTTCCTCCATGTAGGCAAGCAGAATGCGCACGCTGCAAAAGTGAGGTTTTTTAAATTTGATTTTTATTTTATTTTTTATTTTGTGACATCAGTGCCCCCTGACTTATTCAAACTATCTATCTACCTACCTACCTACCTACCATCTATCTGGTTAACAGAAATGCTTTTGACTGTTATATATCCTATGCTTTCCTATGTCCAAATGCTTTGATGGTTTTAACTGAAGAGCTTTTTAACTATTATTACAAGCCACCTTGAACCACTCCTAAAGGTAGGGTGCAAACGTTTTAACGAATAACAACCAAAAAAATGGAAAAAAATTAAAAACGGGCCACTTCTTTGCAAGGGCAGCGAGACGAACCTGCTTCTTCACCGCCAAGCTGTCCAATTCCCACCCCGATTTCCTCCTGTTTCCCAACATCCTGTCAAGGGGGACACGCGCTCCCTATCAAGAGCCACGTCGTGTTTGCGCTTTCTTGAAATACGAGAAGTTCAAGAGAAAGGGAGGGGGAGGGGAAAAGGGCTTTATCAATTTTCTTACATGCCAATAAAGGCTCACTTGAACTTGACTTTTATCAAAATATATATATCTATTTTTACGCTCCACTTCCCCCTCACACACGGCCTCCCTCACGTCAGGAGCTGGGGGGGAGGGGCGGGAGAAAAAGAGGCGCCGCCCCGCCCCGCAGCGCGCGAGACTTTCCTCGCCGTGAGGAGAGGCGGCAACGGCCTCTTTTCTTTTTAAAATACTGTATTCGTTTGGTTCCGGTGCCCGCCTGCGGCGTTCTCCGCCTCGGGCGCGCCACCAAATCCCCTCATCGCTAACCGCAAAGTCAAGGCGCGGGCGGGGGACTTTCCCCCCCCCCTTAAATATTGTCTGTGTAGCGCGCCTGGACGTGAGCGCCCCTTTCTTCTTCCCCGGGCTTCTCCACACAATCTCAGCAGCAGCAGCAGCAGCAGAATCCGGGTTGGGAGTGACGTCACCACGAGGAAGGGAGCGCGGGAGGACGGGGGAGGAGGAGGAGCTCCGGCGCGGCCCCTCCCCCTCCTCTGCTCCGCGCGGCGGGCCAATCAGCGTCGTCCACATGCCGCGGCCGCGCGAGGGGCAGCGGCGAGTTGGCTCGGATAAATTCTATTAGAGCAGCGGCCGCCGGCTCAGCCCGTTCTGGGGAAGGGAGCGAGGAAGGGGGGTGGGGGAGGAATAAAAGGGAACCGCCGCCGCTGCTGCTTCTGAGGGGAACGAACGAGAGAAAAAGCCGGGAGCCTCCGCCAGCGGCCTGGGCTTCTGTGGACGGCGGCGGCGGCGGCCTTGGGAGGACCACCAGCACGACCAACCCCGGGGGCACTGAGGGAACCGAGGAGGGGCGACTGGACCGCGGAGGGGGCCCCCACCACAGATTGCCTTTTCCTTCTAACCTCTGAGGGGGAAACAAGCCTCGGAGGGGGGCGGGGGTCCCGTACATTGAATCAGCCCCTCCGTCAAAGTTCCCTCAGTGACAAAATCCGCCCCCCCCTTCCCTTCAGTCCGTGACAATTTTATCCTCCCCCCGCAAAAAAGGGGGCCAGTCTTCAAGGGCGGGGGGAGAAAAAGGGGGGGTCACCGAGGGCCTCCCGAGGGGGAGATCGCCCCTTCCCCCTCCCCCCAGCCGCTCTTCTCAGGGAGGGGCCGCTTAAAAAAAGAGAAAGGAATACAACTGCCTCCCCACCCCTCGTCGTCCTCCTGCCCATCCGGACTTCCCCGTGTGGCGGCAAATCGGGAGAGGCGGCGGCGGCGTGGGGCTCCGTAGGGGCGGGCGGCGGGAGGGGGAGGGCGAGGTGGCCGGCCGAGGCTCCGCGCCTGGTTCCTGCGGCGGCGGCTGCGAAGGAGGAAGAGGAAGGAGAGCGAGAGAGCGGGGAGGAGGAGGCGGCGCGCCAGGGAACCCAGTTGCTGCTGCCACCGCCGCCGCCGCTTCCCGGCCTCCACCATGGAGAACGCACACACCAAGACCGTGGAGGAAGTCCTGGCTTATTTCAGCGTCAACGAGAGCACCGGCCTCAGTTTGGAGCAAGTCAAGAAGCTCCGCGAGCGGTGGGGAGCCAACGGTAAGGCTGGAGGTCTCGGCGGCTGGCGGGCTGCCTCTCTGTCTCTCTTTCTCTGAACCCCCCCCTCAGATGCTTCCCCTGGAAAAGGAAAGATGCTTTGGGGATTCTTCTTCTCCCCCCCCCGCATAATTAGTCTTCCTTGTCTCCATTCTGGGCCTGTTTCAGGGCTTTCAGGCACTACGGACACGGGGTGGGGGGGACACACACACTCACACATGCGGGTGGGGGGGGAGCCGGCATCTGTTTCAGGACCCGGAATAAAAGGGGGGTGGTGGAAAGGGAGAGGAGAAGATGGCTGACTCGGAATCCACCTCGTGGGTTTCCTGCATGCCCCGGGCGGCTGGGGCCGTTCCAACCTGCAAGCTGTCAGTTCGGCTTCCTTTTCACCTTTCAGTGGTCGGGGGGGGGGACTGGTTTTATAAGAAAGGGGGTGACTTCTCGCTTTCTTTCCATCCATCCTTTATGGGTTTTCCCCCTTCTCTCTGTCGCCTATTTGACCTCTTGTTTCCTCCATGCTTTCCTTCCGGCTTGGTTCCCGGTCCCTGCCAGAGGTTGCTCTTTATTTCCAAAGGATTCCCCCCCCCCCAAAAAAAAAAAAAAACCCACTGGGATACTGTGTGCATTCGTGTGTTAAAAATCTGTTTTGAAATAGGAAATCAGCACTGGGGGAGGGGGGTTCCAGGAGCCATCTCGAAATAGCGTAGTGGTTGCTACTATAGCTGTCTCAATTTTCTTTTTTCTTCCGGAAAATGATGGGGCAGGAATCCATGTTTGGCAGTGGTGGAGGGAGGGTGGGGGAGCATTGGAGGCCTTTGACCCGGTGTGTGGGGAGCTGCATTAGAAGTTACGGTTGGCACCAGTGATGACTTGGCTGAATTTGTAACCTCACTAGCTTACTGCTGAAACACACTTAACCGCATGAGGCCTGAGCTGTCTATCTGCCTGCCTCATTGATAGAAGGCACTGTAAGAGTGGTGTAGCTTATGCCTGCATAAATGTTTCCAGTTGAGTGTTTTAGCTTAACAGAACATTTTGGTTTCTGAACAAAATTGAGAAGGATTGGTGACAGGGGTACTGTGAGCTAATGAAATTTCCTGACTTTTTCTTTCTCTCTCTCTCTCCTCTTTCACACGCTTCCGGGAAAATCACTGCCTCTTAAAGAACTACCAGCTGAAGAAGGTAAGCAAGCTTGTAAGGCATTTATTATATTTCTGTGCATGTTTTACACTGTGTGTTTTACAGTTTGTGCCTACATTTTATCTTGGCAGGAAAAACTTTACTGGAGCTTGTGATCGAACAGTTTGAAGACTTATTAGTTAGAATTTTGTTGTTGGCAGCGTGTATATCTTTTGTAAGTATTCTGTTATATCCTTGATGTATATGTGTCTATTGATGTACGGGTTTGCCCGAAGTTCTTAATTTGCTGTGTGTAAAATGTTGAGAAATGAAACTGCATGTTCAGTTTAAGACTGGGCATTTTATTTCCTGTCTGTTGCAATTGCTTAATCTCTAAATCTTAAAACAATAAATTGGATCCTAATCCTTAATGTGCTTCCTTATGAACAAATTTAATTTCTCTGGAACATCTCAATGAAAAGCTGTGTTTAATATGGAGTCCAAGCTGTATATAGATTAAGCTAGATGAAAGAAATGGTTTTGGATGAATATTATCATCTTTGTCTGGGATATTTTTACCTTGGCTCGAAGCAGATTCGCCCAGCATTGCCTTTTAACCTTGGCCCCAATAGGAAGGTGAACTGGTATTTTTTTTTTTTTTTCGCAGTTGATTGTTATGAAACTAACTGAGACTGGAAGTCTTTTTGGATGCAATGCAAACTGTAAATAGAATTTGCATGGTGAATATTCCAGTTGCCCTCCCTTGCTGATAATAGCAAGGTGACAGTTGTTGCTCTTGACAGTGACAAGAACGATGACAGCAGTGATGGCACCATTGTTGACCAAATTTGGTAACTGACCTTTGGGAAGCCTCTTGTAAAATAAACTCCTTGCCTTGCATGCAGAATTAGTGGGATGGGGCTGAGAAGCTGGGTCTCAGTATATATGTATTTCACAAAGGGGGTAGGTTATTGTTGTCCAGTGGCTACTGTGTAATTGTGGGGGAACAGTAGGCATGTGACAAAAAATCAGAAACAGGGGAGGTCACGGTACATGTGTTCCTGACAAGGTAAATAGGGAGAAATTGGGCAGATTCTCTTCAGAGAGAATTGGTTAAATTACTGAGGGCCAAGCATGTTGCACTAGATAGTGTTATGCATGACTGTGGGGAAAGCCAGGTCTCAGTCAATGCTCCCTCTAAGCTGTGAAGTCTTGTGAGCAAAAATTCTACTTTGTGAGCTACTGGCCATTAAAGTTGTGAGCAAGCAATTTGGCTACTGCATAACTCAGTTTGCTCTGAAGCCACCTTTCCTGAGCTAAGACAAAAATGCGCGAGCCAGAGGCTAAAAAACTGTGAGCTAGCTCACACTAACTCAAGCTTAGAGGGAACACTGGTCTCAATCCCTATTTGGCCTTGAAGCTCCTAATGCCCTTGGGCATAAGTCTGCTTGTTACCTGAGCCTACTCACAGGGTTACTGTAGGGTCACTGAGACAAGTGCTGTATGCACTGAAAAAGTAGCCTAGAAAAGGTTGGGATCCACAAATGCGGCCCTTATTGCATGCACACTAGTACTTCCTTGCGTGTACTGGGGCTTTCTAGTTTTCCCTTTCTGCTAAAGCCCCTTGTGTTGTGTCTGGCTGCTCCTGAGAGGGCTGAAGGCATTTCGTTGTCCCAAGCACATCCGGGAGGCCAGTTAACAATCACCTCACCACCATACATGCATTTCAGAAGACGATGAGCCCCAGTGGTGCTCCTGGCTCTGCTAGAACTCATCCTCTTCCCAGAGGTGGTGAAAGTGGGGGGTTGGGGAGGTCATGGATTGTCGCTTCCCTTACCAGTATCACCAGAAGGAAGGTGAGCCTCCTAGATCTTGCTTTCCTCCCAGTGTCAGGGAAGCTACTGGTGTCCAGTCTCCTCCCAAGCCCATATCACATGAGACTGAGAGCTCCTCATCCCAGGAAACTGAGGAAGGCACTGGGGAGGTGGCAGATCATCTCCACTTGAGCTGTTCAGCTGTTGTCTGGGGCTGAGGAGTAAGGCAAGCTGGACACTGCTAGAACTTGCCGTCCTGAGGAGTCGTGGAGCAGGTCATGGATGTGGACATGGGCACAAGCCACACTCGCTGCCTCCTCTCCTGCTGCCACCCTCTTCAGATTCTGGCTCCTCAAGTGGCTGCTTAGCTTGCTTGTGCAATGAACTGATCTTGGCTCCAGATGATTCCACAGTTTCCTGGAGCAGCTTTTCAGGGTCGTGAAAGATGTGACGGGAGGGAGTAGCATGAGAAATCCAGTGTTTGTGCAGAAGCGCCAGCACGGGTGTGGAATTCCCTATCCATGGTTCTCCCTGAGTACATCTAATATAAATAGCAGTTTCTCAAGTAATTTCCATATTCTTAGTGCCCTTTAAAATGGAAAACAGACACAATCCTGACTTGTTCTGCCCTTGGCGATTGACTTGGGACAATAAGGAGGGTAATCTTTTGTATTGTTATGTAGCATAGTCTGCTGCTGCTACTAGGCTGTTGAGGATTTCACATATCAGGACATGCTGGCACGCTGTTTCAAAGAAAGGGGGGCTTCAGTGCTGGTATGCACGTATCAGGGCAGCCAACCTTTGGTTGGCATGTTTTGCTTTGTTGGAGACAAGGCTTAGTCATTCTGAGTTTTTTTCCCTTATGAAGGTGAGCTTTGTTTGGCAGAACCAATGTTGAATGAGTGGGCATTTTATCTGCAGGAAGCTGCTGCTTAAGATGACAGTTACATGTCTTGTAGAGTGGTAAAAAATAGGGCTACTCTGGCCCTCTCAAAAGAAATGAAGGGACATAGTATCAGTAATAGATTTGATCAGAGGTGGTCTAAGACGTTGCTTAATCTATTAGTTCCTGAATTGATTAGTATGTCGATTTCATTTAACAAAGAAGCTGATTATTTCCCCTTAATAAAAACTTCTCGTTTCAAGCTATATTTGAATGCCCGTTGGTTATTAGTGTGGTGAGTTCTGAAAGCATTTGCAGTTGAGATTATTCTGCTTAGGAGTGGGCACCAAAAAAAATCCAATATTTTTTGGGTTCGGGTATATTTAACCCGAAAAATATCGGCATTTCCCAGTATTCCTGAATCCAAATAACTGTATGGAATTGGGATTTGGAAAATATTCAGGATTGCCGAATATTTTTGGCTCCATTATACCCTGTGGGGACCACTATACTCAATGATGCCCATAGGCTATAATTGAGAATTGATCCAGGGGTTTCTGAGGCTCGGGGGGGCTGTTTTTTGAGGTAGGGAGGGTGCCCCTCCTCAAAAAAACCCCCCAAGTTTCAAAAAGATTGGTCCAGGTGATCCAATTCTGTGGGCCCCAGAAGAAGGTGCTCCCATCCTCCATTCTTTCCAATGGAGGAGAAAAAAGGCATTTCAAGGGACTGAGAGCCCTTTAAATGCTGTCTAACTGCAGCTATTCGGCGGCCCAAAAAATCCCAAATATTTTCAGGATTTTTCAGGGTGGCCATTTTCAAGTAGCCAAACAACTAGCCCCTAGGTGAGTGGCTGAGAAAATACCCGATAAATACTGGTGAGATATTTATTGGGTGTTTTTCCAGCTCAATTTATTCTGAACGCATGCCCGTAATTTGGCTTGTATAGGCCTCAGTCACTCAGCATTACATCAGAACTCAAGAAGCAACATGAAATTGACCTTTAGAATTAGATGGCTCAAACTTGGAGATGACTTGCCATGTATTGTCTGGTACTCCTTAACTGCTATGATGACACATTTTCAGTTTTGCTGGGAACTTGTTTTCCTAAAACAATTTCCTGGAAGGAAACTAGTGAGGCTATTCTTATACAGTTTGTTCTAATCTTTCAAAACTAATTTTGGAGTATGCTAATTTCACAGTAGTAGCACAAAATGGGTGTCGACTTCCATACCACAGTTTATATTTGAACTGAATTTATTAGTGCTTTAATAGCATGATCTAATTCTGTTTAAATTCAGAAAGGACATTCTAGACTTGCATTATGCATATTGAAGATATTTGCAGACTAGGTTTTGCAGGGGGGATCAGCGTTGGCTATATTTGGTGAACAAAACTAATTGTAATATTTGAACTGCGTTTGTTAAGCGATTGTCTATGAGACATAGGATTGTTTTGCAGTTGGGTTTGGTCTTGATGAGTCTCTACAGATTAGAAACAAATTTAGACCCACAAATTCATTGCTGGACAAAACTGGCATATGTGTTGTCTTGCTGAAACCATGACATCTGGCAGTTTTTGATCAGTTATAGTTTAGTAAGTAAAAAAGTGACATTGCATAAGTCTTTTTTTTTTCCTCGTGCACTGCATTAATTCAGGGACAGTTGTGACTGCTGGAAATTTTCAATTGTAAAGTGTTTAAACCTGTTCCCACTGGAATAACTGGAGAACTGAGTTCAATAATAATGATCTTGCACCATTCATTTTCCAAAGAGATACTTAAAAGGCCAGGTGTGAGAACACTGGGGCAAAAACTAAAAACTGTCTAACTTCCAAGGCTTGCATGGATTTGAAAAATCTTGAGAATACAGGACAGCAGTTGGGGGGGGGGTTCCTGTGCTATAAGATGCTGCATTGTGCTACGAATAAGTGTGATTTAAAATGTTCAGTCTCACTGCTGGATGAATATATATTTCTCTGTTAACATACCTGGTATTATAAATAAATTCCATATGATAATTTGGATATTGAGCAATAATGGATGTTCAGTAATACAAGGTTGTACGCAAAAATGAACATGAACTAAAGTATAGGTCGTGTCAGTGTTAGCAATAGAAATCCAGGAAGAAATTGATTTTGAGCTAGTTTTGTATGCATACCCTTTTGTTTGTGAATTGTTTGAAAAATGGATTGGGAAAATGACTTTCCCATATATCTAGATTTATGCACAGTTGTGAAGAAGTACAGCATGGCGGGCAGGCATTCAAGAGAAGGGGGAAATAATTGTGGCTTCAGGGGAGTATATACATAATTTCTAACAATGATTTGGAAGATGCTTAAGTCCTATCCTGAACTGGACACACTAGTTCATCCTCTCCTGATTGCCTGACTAGTAGTGGGTCATTAATGCCTGACAGGCAGAGGGTTTTTCCAGCTTCACTGCTCCTTTCTGTGGATTGACCCTGGTATTTTAGGCATATAAAGTATGTACTTTTCCATTAAGCTAGGCTCCATTTCTTGGAGAGGGCCTTTCTTCCAGCAACACGTCCTGCAACACTAGCCTTGTTTCTTGGGTGCAGTTCTAATGATTATGTATTCATTTGAAGTGCAGATTTCTTGTTATTATCCTGAGCATAACAGCTTGCTGTGAAACTTCTAATAGTGACCATGGCACTGATGTAGCAAAAGAGTTCAGTGCACACAATCATACCTCTGTAGCATAGCAGATGCAGCATAGAAGATTAACCTATTGGAGCATGAGATCATTTTAGCTACTTGTATCTGTTATACTAGGAGTAATGCACAATACTCTTCATGCTCTGCATTCATACACAATGTTCTAGCTTTGGCATTTTCCGACTTCTGTGGATTAGCTTTCACTAATCTCTGCATGTGTTATCTGATGGCACTTCTTGAAGTGGACCCAATATAGCTCAGGAAGCATATTTGTAACCTGAATATGAATTCAGGTAGTCATCAAACTACCAGCTTTTGTTGCTACTCTAACTGCAAAGACTATCCTGCTTTTGGATAAATCAAAACTTCCTCCACCTTTAAAGAGCCACACGGGCTTGATAGTTTTACTATTCTGTGAATGAAAGAAGGGATTCCACCTATTACGTAAGATCACTTCATTGAACAGTGATTTCAGTTTGTTTGTTTCTCCTTTTGACAAAGCAATGAATGTTATGTGACACCTTCACTAAAATTGGATGAAGGGGTCTGGTTGTGAGTGAGGCCTGTCTCATCCTGAAGAACTTATTTTATTTCCAGCACCTCCACTGACAGCTCCTCATGGATTTGTTTTCTCAAACTCTGTGCCTTTGAAAAAGGATTGAAGTAGAAATATTATTCTCTGTGCAGCCTGTCTTTTTTACAAAGGATGTTTGAAAATGGCTGATGAATTTCTTTGACAGATTTATAATGTAAATGAAAATGGAATGTCTAGACTTTTATCTGAGAAGGATAAGGATCATGAAACATTTTATGTTTTTAACTCCATTGTGCTTTTAATGAGCTGATTGACAGACTGGCTTTTGATCTGGTGCTGGCAAAATAATTGATCAAATAAATCTCGGGAGGTTCTTAAGCTGCCTAAGATTGTATGCCTTTGGTAGTTTGGGTATCTAACACAACATGTCACTCGATATGTTGTGTCTTGCAGACTAAAACTGTATAGTATCATTTTTAAAAAAGTTGTAACAGGAAGAGTTGTAGAATTATTTTAAAAAGTAGCTGCTTAAGAAGGATCACCTTAGCAAGATAGTGTAAGTAGGTAGTTGCACTGATTCCAGATAACCCTTGTTTTCTTCTTCTCAGAGTCAGAGTAGCAACAAATAGATACAGATAAATAGGTAAGGGAAGGTGGCAGACTGAGTTAATGTGGCTCATCAGCTTCCTTCTGTTGATAGCTTCATTTTCCTGTGGGATTTTCAGTGGAATGAGAGTTGGCTCACTTTGAATCTTGAGGAGAGATGAAACAATGTGAACTGATGGTTGGCAGTTCCCCGTACGGCCAAATAACTTCTGTCGAATAACTTGTCAGGGTTATTGCAAAGAAAGCTTTTATTTGTTTAATTTTAAATGAAATATGGTAAATTAGGCTTTATCATAGTAAAATCAGCAAGCTATTAAAAGTCCAGATGGCACTCTAGAGAGGGTGAGGAAAATGATCGTGTTAATAAGGGACTGTCAAATCCATAAAATATACTAAATATGCAATCTAACATTTAACAAAACTGTATTTTAGCAAGATTGGACAGGGAAATGAATTAGTTTAATTAGACTTAGGTGGGGTACGTATTCTGTTTGCCTCTGAAATACTTTATCATTCAAGTGATTCTCCCCCTCCCTTCTCCACAGTGGGTCAGTAGACGTATGGATTATTGATGTAATCTATTCTTTTCATGCTCTTTGCTTTAGGATTAGTCATAGTCGTTAGTCATATCGCACTGGCGGTGTATAATAATCACTAATGTGACATTCAGTGAAGTGGTCAAATCTGCACAGGAATTGTTGCAATATTTTTATTTTTCTTCTTTCATGACCAAATTGTTCCTGACTGTCTTAATTGTAAGTCTGTTCCCAACTTGTCAGATAATAATCATGAACTAATTGGGCTGCTGTAGTTACAACATTGGTTTCTGTTAATGTACATGCCTACCTTAAATTTTCTGGTTAGTTCTATGATGCTGGAATTCTGCAAGCAGTGAATGAACCAATTGGGGGGTGGTCTCAAAGGTGATTCAACTTCCATCTAAAAAGTAGTAGCATCAAAAATAAACTTGGTATTAACTTGGAATAAAGAAACAAAAGAGAGTTGCTTAGCCTTGCTATCTTTCCGTGTACCTTCTTGAAACGGAAGTTTGTTTCATTAAACTTGCATTCATGGTTAACTCAGAATAGTATGCTGCACAGCAGCACCCATGGATTGCATGGTTGAAGAGATCTTCCTGCAAAATATCCATTGGCAATGATAGCCAGCATTTACTTGGGGTATCAGGTATGCCAGGATTTACTATTCAATCTTTTATATCTCAGCTTTGGTAAAGAGTCTTTTCTGGCAGAGTTACAAAATGCTTTGGCTTGGAATCCACAAGTTTGGGTTCCCCTTGGTAGCAGGCCATAATTTCTCCTGCCTCTCACCCCAATTCAAATGAAATATTTTCTTTTCTTTTTGGGGGTATATCATATTACACTGAGCTTTGGAGGCAGTTGAAAACAGTGAGACCTTTTAAGCATGGCAAGATTGGGGCATGCCCCAGCCTCTGTTCTGTTTTGGGACAGGTACTTGCCAGATACAGCTGCTGCTAGCAAGCTCATCTCAGGACCCCTGGCCTGTTTTCTAAGATCTCCTTCTTAAGCATTCAAAATATGTTAACAACATAATGGGATAACTTAAGGAGAAAACTGTGGTAGTCATACGTTTTTCACAAACTGAATTTTTTTCTCTTTCTCCTCCCTGTTTGTACATGGGTGATGCTTTCGTTTCTGTTGGCTTTCTGTTGGGTTGCTTGACCCTTTCATGCAATCCTTTGCTATGGAGGAAAGGTGAGCACTGCTGCAGTAACATACTCATGTTGTTATTCCTTTCTTTAAGCTTAGTTTTAGTTCAGCAGCTGTCATGGTAAAGCTGGGCCCAGATTGTACTACTTCCGACTGCAGAGAAGGGCGCTGGATCTGTCACACACCAGCATGGCATCTGTTAGAGGGCTCAGAACTTGAAAAATGTGACTATTTTAGCTTTGGCTGATGAAGGTAGCCTAAGCCATTTATAATGAAGGCTTACAAACACGACAGAGCATTCTGCAGGGCATCCAAATAAGTCTGCCTTCGTGACTCTGGCTGCTGTTTTGGGGGGTTCATTCTGTCTCCGCATCCCCTCCCCCTCCCAGTTAAAGAGTGCTAACGGGCAATAAGAACATTGTGATGGAATTGCGTCAAGGCACAGGAGCATGCAACAGAACTAAGTGCCTGTTAATCAGCAGCACCGTCAGAAGACTTGATGTCACTAGTGCTGCTTGGATAGAACACTGGTAAAATCACACGTATCTTGCAGAAAATGTCCATTCATCTTTTGTTGCTTGTTGTTGTTGTTGTTCAGTCGCACAGTCAAGTCCGACTCTTCGCGACCCCATGGACCAGATTACGCCAGGCCCTCCTGTCTTCCGCTGTCCGCTGAAGTTTGCTCAATTTCATGTTCGTTGCATCGATGACACTGTCTAACCATCTCATCCGTTGCTGTCCCCTTCTTCTTTGACCTTTTGTTGCTAGACTGGGCTATATTGGGGGGGGGATTAGATGGACATAAATCTGGTAAAAAGAACAAATTCTAAATAGCGAGTCCTATTGCTGAACATTTTTACTTCCTTATTTCATCAGGCCTTAGAGTGACCAATTTCAGACAGCTGTGTTTGAATGCTTGTATGGAATGTGAGGGCTAGAAGAGGAGCTTACTGAGAAGCTTAACCGTTTCAGTGAAGACTGGATCAGAGATTATAGTTTCTTCTCAACACTATAAAGCCTGAGAGTAACATTGTTCTTGTATTCCGTACTTTCCTATGTAATCCTTATCGAGTGTTCCTTTTAAGAGCTCTTCCAAAACATTCTATCAACTGATTTCTCATCTCAAAGTAGTATCTGATAATGCGGGAAAAACCTATGAAAGCTCATTTGCTGCCAAAATAATTTTTCACGCCGCCGCTAGATTTTCTTGGGCTTTTGGAAGGTGTAGTAACCATGTTGTCCCAAAAAAATTGTAAGGTTTGAATGGCTTCTTAGAGTTATAAGGGAAAAGAGTAATCTATTCAAAGATCCCAGTGTAGAAAATGGATTTGCACATTCATTAGGTTTTTGTGGAAGGGCATTTTATTAGGAATGACCGATTTGCTGGTCTGACCATGTGGGAAAGGGAGGGAGAGCTGCTTGATGTGCTGTATGGGTATGGTATATAAATGTTTATCTACTCCAAAAATTCCGGACTTAAGTTCTTTTAACTGTTTCTAATGAAGTAGACATTGACACAAATGGCAGAGCTCTATATCCATTATCTTCTGTCGCTGATAACACTCACATTCCTTTTAGCACTGACTAAGACTTATTGTAAGAATCAACATGTATTTTGTGTATAGTGGCTTGTATCACCTAGCAGGTGATTTCGGACTTGCCTGGCACCTGTTTTGTTATAAAAAGAAGAATTTCAGATTGGCTTTCTTGTGCAGGTTTCTGGTCCTTAAGGTTATAAAGGAAAAACTGAATAGTATAGAAGTCTCATCAAATGCTTAAAGTGTTTAGAGGAGATTGGGATCATGTATATTCTCTTAGCAAAGTAGAGATACCTCCAGGTTAGGCTCTTTATGCTTGAGGGTTGTGCCGTGAATGGATCTTGCAAAGTGTGAGAGAGTTCTTCATTCCACTTTTTAATGGTTTGGGTAGACATGTTATCCTTGTACTTATTGTCCATAATATAAAGAATATGCATATCTTTTAATATATCTTTTTATTGTATTAAATATACAATAAAAAAGGCAATTTGCAGCTGTAATGAAAGTTTCAAAGCTGAAGTCATACTGCTGCTAAAAGAACCTGCTATGGAAATGTGGCATCTGACCCATGCCTTTAGTTAACACTAACTTAAACTTTCAGTTAGCACTTTTATTCATAAATATGACAGATATGTAAATGTAAAGCTTAAAAATAGATCCTTTTGTATTCGTCTTTAATAGTTTGTTGTCTATCTCTATTAAAGCTCCAGTGTTTAGAATGCCATTGGCTTGGATCTGCCTAACATTTCTGCTGGGAAAGTGGTGAAGGTTTTTGCAGATTCCCCCCTCATTTTGTTCCTGTGGGTTTCTTGTCTCCCCCCCCCCAATAGCATTTTGAACTGCAGCAGAATGGGGAGGCGAGAAAGTCACGCTTCACTGACAAATAATCCTGATGTCATCAGTAATATTGGCCATTCACTTTCTTACACCCCATCCTGCCTCACAAGGTTGTTGGGATAAAGTGGTGCAGGGGAGAACTGTGTATGTCACCCAGAGCTCCTTTGAGTGACGGCAGATAAAAATGTACTAAATTTTTTATGGGATGCAAGGCAATTGTTTGTGCCATACGCTGTGTAGAGAGTTTAATTTTAAGCAATCCAACTTCTGTAAGACCCCAGAATAAAAATGTTCATACTGTGTGTGTGAATTACAAAACTGTAGATGTTGCATAAGGAGAGGCTACTGTAGTTCTTTGTAATTTAGGCAAGTAATACTTTGCGCATTAGTAGATGTATATAACTGTCCAGATACCATATGCTGACTGTGGTCAGTTTTAAAAGCACATTGCCCATGTTACTCGTCACTTGTTGATGTAGCTGGGGAAGTCATTTAACACTGGTCTCTTTTTTCCAACACTCAGCTTTTGCGTGTCTGCTTCGGTCTATATTATAGCTGCATGACTGGAGCTCCATCAAGTGGCTAATGATGTCGTAGTTGTAGCCATTTTAGAAAAGCCAGGATGTAGTTTTGGAGTGAGAATTGGGTGTTTTATGCCCGTTAGGATGCTGCTGTAGTCCTGTTCTCCTTGTTAAAAGGGAGGGGGAAATAGCTAAAGAAATGCCGAAACACTTTGGATTTGGTAATGCCAGTCTGCCTCTGGACTATCCCAATGGTTTGTGCTTATCTAATAGGAGATCTGTTTCCACATTATTTTCTGGAGTAGTCAAGGTTGTATAGCTGTTCAGAACTCTGAATGCAATGCTATGGAAACTGATGTAGCATACAACTATGGAACTGTTTGAAGCTTGTCACTAGAAATATTCCATGCTGTCATACCAGCTGACCTAGATGTTCCCACCCCTGTAGTTGTTGGTGTGGCATTGCCTCCACCCCCAACTTCTGCAGCATATGAACCATCTAGAAATTTCCAATAATTTTCAGTGCGGGAGTTGCTACATTAAAGCTACCCAGAAGAAAATCCCTCATTTTCTTGCTTGCGTCCAGTTTATAACACTGATGATCTCTGCACTAGTCACTTTGTACTTACTAAGGATGGTAGTAACTACCTTCTTCATTAATCACTGTACAGTCTGAAGTCCTCCGAGTGACGATAGATTAATCCTGTGTACTTAAATCGAATGAATCCAGTTCAGGACATTTTGGCCATGACCTGAAGTGCCCCATTTGGCACATTCGTACAGGGAATTTCTCTGTGTTTCCTCATCACAGCAGCCTCAGGAAGTCCATTGAGTTTCCAGGATACTTTGTTGGGCAGTGCAGGAGGAACTTAAGAAGTTGGTTAGATGTAGAGGGGCTTAGAAGTCCCCTGATCTCAGGGCCGTTTTCTGCCTTTATCTAATTTCTGTTCTTTTTAAAGCTTCTTTGATACTTTAAAGCTGTGTGTGTCTGGAAAACATGCAAGACATGCGACTGCGTGTGGCTACTGTTAGAGTCAAACTAGAGGAGACTTTGTGAGAACCGTAAATGTACCGGGGGGCGTGTCTCTTAATGGTAAAGGGTAGCTGTTTAGATTGGGGTTGCGCAGTGTGAGAGCGAATTTCATATACCATTTTCCTGATGTGGACTTTTTCTTCTCCCCACTCCCAGTTCTTGTTTGAGACCCAACATGGTATAATGGTTAAGAGTGGCAGACTCTAATCTGGAGAGCCGGGTTTGATTCTCCACCCCTCCACATGAAGCCAGCTGGCTGGCCTTGGGTCAGTCACAGTTCTCTCAGAGCTCTCTCAGCCCTACCTACTTCACAGGGTGTCTGTTGTGGGGAGAGGAAGGGAAAGCAGTTGTAAGCCACTCTGAGACTCCTTCGGGTAGAGAAAAGCGGGGTATAAAACCCAACTCCTCACCGGAAGAATACACAGTGCCTGTATGTCCCTCTCCAACACAGTTTAACCTATCCATCTTGGCCCACTGCAGCTTCTATTTGCCCTGCAGAAAAAAAGGGTCAAACCTTCTCCTTGATTCCTGACTCCATTTCTGTTCTCCTTTCCCCGCAGCTGCTACCTACCATTAAAAAATGTCATGTGAACAGATTTCCTGTGCATTTCCCGACAAATGGGCTCAGGCATAGGGGAAAGGGTTTTGCAGGTTCTCCCATGGGGCATCTCCCAACCTCCCTTCTCATTCAGCCCTAAGAAGGTCTGCTTTCTTGGATTAACCTTCTAAACTTTCTCAATGATACTTAACACAAATTACATTTTACTCTAAATTGAGAGATGGCTAGCTGATAGTATGCAGACTACTGTAGAGGGCCAGAAGATGTTAAAAAGTTTAACAGGATTCTTGGGCACCAAGGGAGGGAGACAACTCTCCCAGACAACGTGATCACTACAACTGCCCAATCACAATGGCTGGATTGTCTGCTTTTGACATTGGTTCTGTTGGGCTTGCTATATTGCCCCGAGTCCTGTTTGACTTCTGTGATTTCACTTTGGATCTTTCTGTTGGCCATCATCACTCCAGGCCCCTGAATTCTCCACTGAGAATAAAGGACCTCAGAATTTCTGAAAATGGTATTGGGGATCTAAATAATCCGTAATATCAGTATGGATCTCTCCCAAATCCAAACAAGCCCATTTTTCTTTCAAGCCCACACCCCTAGCCCCAGCTTCATTCTTTTTTTTCTTTACACATTCAGGGCTTTATTTTCGAGGGCCGCTTCTTCCTGGACAGTTGTCTCATGCTTAAAATGCATTTTGCAGAATAAATTGTGCATGCAGCACCAAGAGTAGTCAGATGCACAATGAAGTTGCTTGTCTTTCTTTGAAATACAGATAAGAGAGGAGGTACGGGCTGGAGATGGGGTTGAATTTTAGATACTGCAGAAGATAGGGAAAACTACCTGACCCTAGATAAACACTACATTGATTCATTTTCAAACTGACCATAAAAATGCAAGCTGAGGTCTTGCATTATGTTTAGAACAATTTTTATAAAAGCCTGTTTTTAAGAAACAATTAGGAATTAATTTGGGGTGTAGCTCCTCAGATGGCTGCATAATCTGCCCTGTGGAAAGGCAGGATAAAGTGTGATAAAAAATTGTGCTTTTGGTGTATATTTATCTATATTTAACATTTACGCTCTGTTTTCAAAGACAAATCTTAGTGATTAGTTTGGGGGGATAAAATTCTCTTGCCAGTGGTTAAGTGCGCGGACTCTAATCTGGGAGAACCTGGTTTGATTCCCCACTCCTCCACTTGCAGCTGCTGGATGACCTTGGGCAAGCCACAGTTCTATCAGAACTGTCCTTGAAAGGGCAGTTTCTCTCAGAGCTCTCTCAGCCCCACCTACCTCACAGGGTGTTTGTTGTGGGGAGGGGAAGGGAAAGGAGTTTGTAAGCCGCTCTGAGTGAAGGGCGGGGTATAAATCCAATCTCCTCCTCCTCCTCTTCGATGTGCAAATTGAAGGTCATTTGAAAAGAGCCAGGTGAGGGACAATGCTCCCTCTAAGCTGTGGAGTCTTGTGAGCAAAAATCCTACTTTGTGAGCCCCTGGCATTAAAGTTGTGAGCAAGTGATTTGGCTACTGCATAAACTAATCTCTGGAGCCATCCTTCCTGAGCTCAGACAAAAATGTGTGAGCCGGAGGCTAAAAAACTGTGAGCTAGCTCACACTGACTCAGCTTAGAAGGAACACTGGTGAGGGAATCTGTTTCTGTGAAACACAATTTGTTATCAGCATCGAAGGTGTGGTTTAAGGGACCCAGTGGAATGATTCAGTAAATCTTCGAGAAATACCTGATTACCAGAGAATAAATTGTTGCTGAAATTGAGATTATTGCTGCATGTTGAAGAAAATGCCATCTAATTGTGTACATGTTTTGTAACACTGATTTCTCTTGCAGGTGTTGGCCTGGTTTGAAGAGGGTGAAGAAACAGTAACAGCCTTTGTAGAGCCTTTTGTAATTTTACTCATATTAGTTGCTAATGCAATTGTTGGTGTGTGGCAGGTAAGCAAACACTCTCTGTAATGCTGAACATTGCTGCAGTGAGGGTGCTGTTCATACATATGAATTTTAAACAGCTTTAAATTAAAATTGCTGTATGTTACAGTGATGTAAAAGTAGATGGAAGCCGTGAGATCTTTAGATATCAGTTTAAGGAAGTGTTTCAAATTGTCCCTTCTCAATTCTTGAAGAAAGAGGCTGTGCATTTTAGATTGGCTAGTATCCAAGGAGCTGTGTAACTAATTCAGTGCACTCAAGGAAGCTTTGGGCTTTCTTGAAGAGCAGCCTCCCCGCTTCTCCCCCCTTTTTGAAATGCTTCATGGCAACCTTTTGAAACCAAGGAGCTACTGCATGAATCAATTTTCTTAAGCATTTCTGTCTTGCTTTTCCCTTCCTTTGGGACTCAAAGCAGCTTACAGAGAAATGCAAAAATACAATGTAGACAAACAAAAGACAGCAAATATAAAACATTTCACTGTTAAATTAATTTTTTGAGTTCTGGTTGCCACTCTTCAGGTTTCCTGATCGAGAACTGAGTATGTTTTGGAATGGAAAAAAACAAGGTGTTCATAGGGGATCTATGTTGGTATCCTGTATGTTAGTGAAAAGCAAAATTTCGTTAAACATACCTAAGCCCTTGGGTGCAGCTAAAGTAATTCTTTTTACATTATTGCTGTAATCATTGTACATTCTTAAATTGAGCTCAGATTCTGGCCATGTTCAGATATCACACAAAATGCCTGTATAAGGTGCCAGCACAGCTGGTTCTTGTCCTCAGGCATTTCCTCCGGTCTGCTGTGCCTTTTGCATGCAGAGCATGAATAAAGGCTTGCCAAACCAGGAAGCTTTCAGTCAGCCTCCTGTTTGACCGGATACCTGCATTCAGATGGCACGGCAAAGTGGAGTTTTACTGATTTCTTCCCAAACGTTAAATCTGGTACATTGTAGTGAGCTATATTTGCATGTTATCTTGCACATGAGCACTGAGGCTCAGTAGGAGTTCTGCCTAGGAGGGTTCTTTAGCTGGACTGGCCTTTGTTAACCTGCTCACTTTGCCCTGCAGTCATTGTGTCCTGTCACGGCCAGGCAAGACTCGGTACAAAAGTACCATTTACTGTGCTTAGGTGTGAATAGCATTGCCTGTTTTTGCAGTATTCCCGATCCACATATATGATGCCATATTGGGAATCTACAGCTAAGCCCATTTCCGTGTTGTGTGGCTGAAAAACTTCTCTCCATCCTCAGAATAACAGCTGTAAACTGGAGAGAGCAACAAGCTCTTCAGAATTGGTAGAACCCTCTAAAGAGGTTCTACCTCTAAAGACGTTCTAGCTGATGCTGAAATGTGTCTGGCTCTACTTTGCATATTTCAAAATTGTGTTAATTGTGCTCAGTGAAATTCTTGTAGTAGCAATAACGTTATTTATGAAGCATATAACGGCTAGGCACTGTAAAGGTGCATTTTTTAAAAAGTCTGTTAACTCCCAAGTCACAGTCAGTGTGGTTGAATAGAGGCTACTAGTATTTACACTAAGTCTGATGCTTGTAGAGCACATAATTGGATCACCAGCAAACTTTCTTTCCTACTTAATCACAACTGGAACCTTGAACTGTCTCGACTTTGTCACAGTTCCCTTTGCCCAGTTCATCCAATAGCCATTGCCCCCAGTTCTCTTAAAGTATTCAGTTGAGCAGTATTGCTTATACTACAGATGTCAAAATGGAGTCCTGTTCAAACCATTGGTTTAGAACCAAACCTTAGCTGCAGTGGTTGAAGTGCTCCTGGTTCCATTATGAGTTTCCATCCCAGCGTTTTGCATACAAATATGCCTGCACTCCCTATGCTTTGCAGTTGCCTTTTTGTCTAGATGACAGAGCGGTCTGTGTAAGTAAGGCTATTGCTGTGCAGTATTCAAGAGAAAACTTGGGCCTGCAAAATATTTGAAAAGGGAGGGTCCAGATAGAGTCACTTCTGAATGTATGGCGATAATGGGAATCTGTCCCACAGCGCCATGGTAACATAAATATTGATGGCAGTCTCCATGCGTTACCCCGCCACTGCCAAGAAGGAGCTGCCAGATTCTGACTAATAACTTTGCATAGATAGTGTTGCTTTTACAGGAGTTCAAGCAGATGAACTATTTCACTTTTTATTAGATTTCACTAGGTTTTGATTTTATGGCTTTGACATGGAGCAGTGGGGAGCTACCACAGACTTTAAAAAAAAACGCACCAGATTTTGAATGGTGGTTGAGTAGGATTGCATATTATCTGCAGACTTATCTTTGAACTGTATGCTGCTATAGTTTGCCAGCTAGGAAAAGCCACAGAGTGGACCCCGTAGCAAATTTTGGTTGGCACAAGCCAGGAAGTACAGGAGGGGCTCTGTGTGCACAGAGTGGGTGGGAGAGGAAGTTCAGGAAGCTGCGACGTGATCCCAGGAGGTGGACTATGGCCTAGACATGACACACAAGCCAGGACAGTATGTGTTTGCAAATGTATGAATAAATCTGGAGCAGGAAGTCTGAGTAAGGTGTCCCTCTAATGCTCTTTGTACTGCCCTCTTTCTTGCCTTCACAGATGGAATGTTTAAAAATAGTCATTCAGAAAATGCTCTTTTGGAACAGATCCCAGCCTTGGCAGATTTTCTGTGGCTTTAGGAGCCACCCCAAAAATTTGGGATCCAGGCTTATTTTTCAGCTTCCCGAGTTTTATATTTTAATGGCCATACTTCCTTATTATTGCTACCACAAAACCTAATCCTGAACTCTTCATAGTTGCTTGTCATATTTTTAAAAGCTGTAACAAAAGCGTCATAACCTCTAAATAAATATGGAATAACTTTTTTATTATAACCCATCATAATAAAAAGCTAATAGCTTAATAGCGCAGATAATACTTGTGTTGAGCTTCTGAACAGGCATTGTTAAAGGAGTCAATGTTTTTGTTTGTTGTTTGCCTTAGATTAGGCCTGGTTAGGTCTGGTCATGTTATAGCAATTTCCCTTGCAAACTAGCTACAGTGGAAGGAACAGCTGAAGAGACATTTGATTTTCAGCATTCATCTTTTTTTTTGCATGATTGTCAAAGTAGTTGACTAGAGTAATTCGTAACTGAGACAAGCTGAAAAGTCTTGATGTCTTAAGTCATGATTTGCACTATTTCTGAATCTGCATGTACTGGCTGCACAAACCACAGCCCAATGCTTGCCTTTGACTTTTCAATGAAAATACGAGAACAGAAATTACTGGTGTCTCAAACATTTCAATTTTGACAGCTTGTGATAATTTATGGAAACTTCAGCATCAGGCAGTCTAGGAGAAAACAATTTTCCTAACTGAAAGTCCTTTTCATTGTATCTTTATTTTTTATTTCAGTCGTTTATGTACTGCTGCTTTTTCAATAAACATGCCTGAAGCAGTTTGCAATGCAGTAAGAGAATAAAAGACAAATAAATAAAATGGTCCTGTAACACCTTAGTGTAGAAACATCTAAAGTACTAAGAGACCAGAAGCAGCACTTTGAAAAGTAGCACTTCAAAAACCAGATAAGATAGGGGGAAAAAACTACTGCTGCCAACAGGAATAATCATCAGATTACCTAAAAGCTATGTGAGATTTGGCCTGGTGCAAAAAGCTCCTCAGTGATGGGAAGGGGAAAGACAATTCCAGGCGGCAACCACCGGAAGCCAGGGGCTGAAGGAGAAGGGATTGAGAGAATAGACACAACATCTGGACAGTGCTGTACTCAAGCAAACGGTCCCTTGGGTTTCCTGGCCCGAAACCTAGATTCTTAAACAACAGTAGCCATAAAAGTGCTATTAAAATGCTGTTACCATAATCATACAGTCACTCTTGTGAGGACAGCTAGTAAGACCACACTGGAATAATGATGAGGGGTTGATACTTTCTCTGTTATGATACCAGTCTTCTTAGTATGTTAAAAGAGATATTCGCTATTTTGTTAGCAGGTGATGTGTGAAATGACAGCTGTTATCTTTTCACTACTAGAGCAAAAAGGCTTTCATGGAATCATAGAGTTGGAAGTGATCTTCAGGGCCATCTGGTCCAACCCCTGCACAATGCAGGAAATTCACAAATACCTCCCCCCACATACCCACCCAGTGACCCTTGCTCCATACCTAGAAGGCAGCAAAAAACAGCCAGGATCCTTGGCCAAACTGGCTGGGAGAAAAATTGCTGCTTGACCCTGAAGTGGTGATCAGCATTTCCCTGGGTGTATAAGAAAGGACCACGAGAACTAAGCACTGATGCAACCCTTCCTGCCCTCCTTCTCATGATCTGCCAAAGTTCACAGAATCAGCATTGCTGTCAGATGGCCATCTAGCCTCTG
Organism: Gekko gecko; assembly: GCA_029375565.1. Lineage (NCBI taxonomy): Eukaryota > Metazoa > Chordata > Lepidosauria > Squamata > Gekkonidae > Gekko > Gekko gecko. The sequence goes on along the minus strand of JAPDNY010000012.1, from coordinate 73,993,323 downwards.
TTTTAAAACCTCCAAGGAAGGAAGTTGCTTTGGGGCAAGCATTTGCTTCAAATCTAGAGGCTGCTGACTATAAGTAGAGTAAGGATTGATGCTGAATTTTAAAATAACAGGGTTGGTTTCTTGGTTAGTCACTGTAAGAAATATGCTTTGAGGCAGAGATTTCTGTGTTAAAATAAGTACTTCATGCATTTTATATGAGATAATCATCTTCTTTTGATTATGAATAAGCACTCTAGTGGAGAAATTGTCTCAGGAAGAGCTTTTGTCTTAAAACTATCCTTACCTTGCCCTTGCCATAACAAACATCCTAGAGTGGATGTAAAATGAACTGAAGAGAAAGGCACAGTGGCTTCTGTAGACCGTGTTTGACAGTGATGCTTTGCAGGCTGCCCCCTCGGCTTGCTGCAGCGGCCTGATATGTCTAGTTACGTTAGTGAATGAACGTAGGCTACCGTGTGCTTAATGGTATAAATGGGAAAATTGGAAGCTGATTGCATTTTGCCACCTTCAGTGGTGAGAGCTAGTGCTTCTGTCTTCTGAAACCTCTAAAATTTTGCCTTCTCTTGCAGGAGAGAAATGCTGAAAATGCTATTGAAGCTCTTAAAGAATACGAACCTGAAATGGGCAAAGTATATCGACAAGACAGAAAAAGTGTCCAAAGGATAAAAGCTAGAGACATCGTCCCTGGTGATATTGTGGAAGTAGCTGGTGAGATACTACTGTTAGTTATATGATACGTGTGTCTCAAAATGCCTTTTATGTTACAGCTTTTGAAGTGATGAGTTGGCAATAAATTAGTTCTTATGAATTGATTTACTGTTCAGGTGCAGACAGTGTGAGTTAGAATGGGCTCCAGAGCCATTAAAACTGATGGGAATCTTGCTGCTGACTTCATACCCAGTGCGGTCTCCCTCGCTGGATGACATGCTTGTGCCGAACTGGTTCTGTAGAGCTGGCTTATAATCAGATTTCTGCCATTTTTTGGGTTGTGTAAATCTTGCTGGCATGTTGAGTGCCTGCATTATCAGCAGAATACTTTTGTCTGTCTCCTCCCTTTCCTCAGCAACTTCCGTGCTGTGAAGGGAAGAAAACTCATTGTATCCAGGGGTACAGACTTGCTGCTAAAAAGGCTCACCTGACATGAAGTGACCTAAATAGAATAGGAGAGAACCACTGGGTCTGGCACGGGGCTACAGTATAGGCCTGGAGCTGCCATTGTAAAGAACGTTCCTGGAACTGCATGAGCTTGTCAGGCTCCTAGTATGCCTGAATCTTAGTTGGTATTTTAACCTATTTATATATTTATTCAAGCATTTTTACCCACCAGTTAGCTAAGATGCGTGGTTGGGTGGTTTGCATCCAATAATATAGTAAATAAAAAGACTCCATTTGCTCAGAGTATTTCCCAGGAAGCAAAACTCTGTATGCTGTATGTTAATGGTGAAAATGTATATACTAGTAAAGGATATAGCAGGTGTACCAGCTGCTTCTTGCCTGTGTTTCCAGTATAAGATGCCCAGTGCATAGTTCTTTTAACTCTTCCCTACTCCTAATTGCCAGCTCTCCCCTTTTGCTGTTACATGATACAGTAGCCTTTATGGAATAGTATATGTGGGGAGGCAGCTGTGGTTTTCTCTAGCTCTTCTCTTCACGATATCCTTCAGTTTCACCTCGCCAGTGTTGTACAGGCTTAACTACAGTAGCCATCTTAGCTCTGTAACACAATTATTGTAGAATGAGGTTTTGTAAGCACTTTCTAGAAGCTTCTAGCCACAATATGTTTTGATTTAAAATAGTTGGGAGATGAATGTGAAACTGCGTACTTAAAAACATATTATAATTCCCTTTATTTGACGCTAGCATTCAACGGGTTCCCCCCCTTCAACTGGAGTATAAACGTCTTTGTTGGTTGGGGTTCAGTTTCCATCCTTCTGAGGTGTGTTGAATGGCTTTAAAGTTGTGGACTCAGTTTTAAATTATAAATATTTGCAGTTCTATAGTTACAGTGTCAATACACCTTGAAAGAAAACATTTTTGGTTGTAAATTTGATACATACCCTGATGCAAATGTATTGCCTTTTGAAGTACCTTTGTGTGTCAAGGAAGCCAGAGAAGGGATTACAGTGCGCAGATTCATGCCAACAAACAAAGAGCCACTGTGATAAAATGAACAATGACACATTTAATAATTCTATGAGCATTAATTTGTGAAGCTATTAATCTTACAATATACTTAGAAAATTATGACATTAACAGAGCAAAGTTCAACATCATCTCCTCGATGAGCGCACCGGTTTTTGCATTCATTTCACCAATCTTCCAACTTTATAAGACTACTCATGAGGAAGACTGGTGAAATGAGTGCAAAAACCAGTGTGCTCATCGAGAATATGATGATGTTGGTCTTTGCTTTGTTAATGTCATAATTTTCTAACTATAGTGTAAGATTAATAGCTTCACAAATTAATGCTCATAGAATTATTAAATGTGTCATTGTTCATTTTATCAGTGGTTCTTTGTTTGTTGGCATGTACCTTTGTGTGTGGCAGATAGCTTGTTTTGATTTTCTGTGATGCCCGATTTTGTATCTTCTGCTTCATGTTGCTGAATGTATAGTGTTGGATCCAGAGTAAATGGACAATGTTCTGTTCTGCTGATGGAAAATCTAATCCGGTTGGATCACATAGGTTGCTAAATTTCAACTAGTAGCGGCAGTAAGTTTAGATGATCAGTTGCACTTAATTTGTTATCAGCTTGAGTCTTTCAGTACTGATTACATACATTTAATTACTGTGCTGACAAAGTTGACATGGTTATTCTGATAGCCAGTGACTCCCATAGTGGCAACAGTGCCAAGATGTTAGGTGCCTTTAGGATGGTAGGGAGGGACCTGTTCATAGAACAGCCTTCCAGATGAACCTGGATATTCTGTGTAGTCTGCACTGTTACAGTTTGTGAATTCAATGAGTGTACCTAGTGAAATGTCCAGGATAGGCCGCAAAGAGTACATACACTGTGTTCCATAGCTAGTGTCAAGACCTGAAGGTGAGAGAGACTATGTGCATGCCTCTGTCACAAGTATAAGCATATTGGGTGGCCTTTGACACGGTGCCCGCAAAATGCGGGCCATGTAGGGAAGCAGCAAATCACTTGATGCTGGGATGCATATCTGGCCTTGGAATTCTAGGCTGAGTGCCAATGACATTTGTATGGCCAGGCAAGTGCACCTCACCGTTGACTGGTGTAAATAACCAGGTGGTAGCTATCTCCTATTTGTCAGTGGTACATAATGTTGAGGGGTACTTCATTATAGGCTTTTGGGGGGAGGAGGCATCAAGGCATAGTCACTGACTCTAAAAAAAGCATCTCTTTTGTCAGGAGGAAATGGGTTCTAAACATAGGCGATGAATTTTTGTGTCTCTGCCCTTAGCCATATCTTGCCAGGCAGTAACTTAATAGCATCAAGCAACTGTTGGGCTTCCAGGATATGTAAAATACTTGGTAAATTTTGGCTTGGTAAGAACTAAGCTGAAACTAAGCTAGGATTACACTCAAGTTTCGGTCTGGTGGATGTTTGTATGCTGTGTTCCCCTGCAAAATCACTGCCTTCTGCTAAGGAGGTGCTTGGCAGAGGCTTTAGACACTAAAACTTACAGGCTCAGGTTCACTTCTGTGGATGTTGTCTACAATCTAGTCATGTGGAATTATGCATTGGTGAGGGGAGCTGGCCGTCTGTAGTGATTGACCATGTGGTGAAAGTAATCTGACATATGGCAAGCTTGATGTAGATAGAAACGTGAACGAGGTCGCCTTCATGATGTGGCCAGTCACTTCAGATTGCTGGATCTCCTCCTGGATACCAACCACCTTGTGAGAAAATCATGAAATGCCACCATGTGCAGCTGGGTGTTCACTAGCTACCTAGAATGTGTCTAGGTCAGGGTTCCCTTTCATGCTTGAAACAACTGTTTCTGTCACCTGCTAGTTTGTACTGCAGTTGTAAATTTGTTGATTAAGATGAGGGGAAAGAGGTTAAAATATGTCCGCTTAAAATGTTTTTAAGACTAGAAAAGAGGCCTATATTTGGACAGTGATAGGTTAAGAACCAAAACATCACAGACTTGGCATTCAATCAAAAAAAGATACATGCTTTGACATCTTGTTAAATATTTTTAGATACGGGTTACTGAGAGACAGCAAAGTTGATTAAACCAGGCATTGTTCTTTAAGAAAAGGAAATGCTGAGGTGAGAGGTTTTATGATTCATGATTTTATCATGCTAGATTATTCTAGTACATGACAACCAATTACCAAAAGGAAGTCTAGTTTGGAGAATAAAGAAGTTTAAGACATACATCTTTTAGGATTATTTGTTGACATTGTGCGTCTTGGGCCTTGTGCTGTTTTATAGCAAACTGATTGCAGTTTAGTAACTTGAGGGTGATGTCCAGATATTGTCCTTAAATGGCTTTGCACCTTACTGATTCGTTGTAGATTTTCTTGGGATTTTCACTATTTGAGGGTGTTTCTTTACTCTGCAGTTGCTGTTAAATTAATGGTACAAAATGCATAGCCTAATTGTTTTGCTTCTGCAAACTGACCTAAAAGTATCATTTGCATAGACACACAGCTGAGGGCAAGAAACCCAACTATATTTTTGTTGGTGAACCCAACTATATCATTGGGATATCCGTATTAGGTTCCATATATGTGTGACACACTCTATGCCCCATCTCCTGTCCCCTATCCCCTGCTTCTGTAGAGAATATGTGAACTATATGGATTATCCTTAGCGTGTACAGAGGCCTTATAATGTGACTATTCATATGTAATGCTAAACCATAGGTTAATGTTACTCAGGCGAGCCTTGAGCTTGCACATTCCTTATACTGTTTATAATGTTTTCCTCCCTGAATTCAGACATGATGACACACTGGGGCTTGCAGAAAAATAGGAAGCATATGGGGAGCATCCTTGACATTCAAATCGGGACACTTGTGTGTGTTGCATTCAGATTTCTTAATGGGGGTCATATGAATTAGCCAACTTCAGATTCACAGAAGCTTTTTACATATACTGTAGTTTAAGCAGGCTGCTTGCTTGCTGTCATACAGTTGTTTGAATCCTGTACATTTTTTAACTTCATTTAGCAAAACGCAGTATCACTGAGGGGAAGCTTTGCTTATGCCTAAGCACTGAAAGATGCTCTTATTGATGAAAGCAGCTTGATTCCAAACTGTTCTAATCCTGCTCCTTCCCTTATGATGCATAACTTTTCTGTGTCATTAACAATCAAACAGCCACTGTTCTTGTTGAAGGAAGAAGGCATTTCTCCTCCTGTGAAGGTTTTAATTTCTACTACTTCTGTTTGTTGCGACAGAGAGGCAGGGTATAAGCTTCCTGAATAAATATTGTCCTTTAAAAAGTATACGCAATATGGTTAGGAATGGATCTTGTACTTTTTGAAGATACTTTTAAAAAGTTCTTAAACTCACCACTACGTACTTGAAGGATTAATTACCGGTATTAGTATCACATTTTCTTAAAAGTGCAATTGAACTGAGTTCAGTGAAACTTAACTTCTCCTTGCCTAATGGGACCTTGGCTACTTGTCTAAAAGCAACAGTATGTTTTTTGGCTGTGCTCTATCTTTACATATTATTTCAGAGTCTCTGTGTTTATATAATTGAAACACAAGGAACAATGCTTTGCTTAAACATAGTGTGATATTATAATTACTCTTGGAAATTAGGAGGCCAGAGTTCTGCCCTCCCAAGTTTTATGAGTATGTTTGTTCTGAGTAAGAAACTTGTCAGTTTATCACTGAATGTAGCTTTCAGCTGGGATTTTGTGTGTGTGTGTGAGAAGGAGAGAGAGTCTGTTAGAAGTGTTATAAAGTAAAAGATTAATCCCTGCCTCCTGCCTCCTGCCCCGGTCTACTGGAATTGATGATCTCCCATAGGGTTCAAACCAGGTCAGCGCATTTATCTAAATTTTAAAAAGGAAGGTTTAATTTGATACCTTTTGCTGGATTTGTTGGCTTTCCCCCTTGTGAGTTACTAAGCCATAAAGTTTAGACAGAATGAAGCTTGTGCTATTCTCGTTCTTTGGATTCACAGAATAGCCGCTTTCTTATATCCATAATAAAAACTGTTCTTCAAATGAAACTATTATTAAAATGTTTGAACATCAAGGTAACCAGCTGTTAATACTGCATATTGCTGTGGCAGATTCTTTTAATTAAGCTAAAGTCTTTGTGTTTAAGGATTAATGAAACGTCACTACTGCATAAGCTTAATGTTAACTGAATATATACCCTTGTCATGATTATTACTGGATGCTTCGGCTTCATTTTGAAGACGTGCCAGAATCCTCTGAATGCTGCTGGTCTTCCCTTTTGAACGAAGAGACTGCATTTCTCTCACTAGCTATGTTGACTGTAGTGCTACTTGCTGCTTTTGGGAATTACTCTTCCTTGTGTTTTAAGCCTACGCACTTAGCTATTGCTATAATTATAAGTCTCCTAATTATTTTCAACTAACAGTTTACTAGTCTGCATTTAAAAACTCATAATTATCTCTGCTGCAAGAGTCCAAAGTGGCTTTTTTTTTTGTAAGAGCAATACAGAGCTATGAGATTTAAGGGTATTGTGACAAAATCATCGTAGCTGTTCATAGGCTGTTCTAATCCTTTCAGAAACATGCTCACCAACGGATCATCATAGTCCTAAAGTAAGCCCTGCGGGGTTTCTGTGTGAAAATGGCTGACTTGTAATGTTCTTTGGGGCAGTGAAGGAGAAAATGGCATCAAGACATTGGGTCCAGGCCTCTGTTTTGTTGCACAGAAAGAATTGTGTACCTCTAATTTCCATCCTCCAGTATTACCTCATGCTCTTCTGAGGGTCCCTCGTTTTTTGTGAGTGGTTTTTCTAGTGATGTGAGAATGCTGTTGGAGGTGATGGAAATGGGAAAGTGCCTTTCTGAGAGCTGCTGCTGTGGGCAAACGGTATGCTACCCTTGGTCAGTTTTGGTGGTCCTGCCCAAGGACTAGTGAACGTTAGGGTGCCCAGAGAGCTCACTAGTTTCACTGTCCTAGAAAATAAAACCGATTCAATTTAGATTTATAAACTGGAGGCTGAAAGTAGAAATGGAGCATGGTGGTGATTTGTAATTCTTAGCTGGCAGACAAGAAGGAGCTTGCACGTTTTCAAAAAGTTCAGTATTACAAAGAAAGGTAACGCAGGGCTGGAAAAAGCACAAAAGGGGGCAGCCAAGATGATTAGGGGTTGGAGCAAGCTTCCTGTGATGGAAGGCTGGAACTTTTCAGTCCAGGAGAAAGATGACCAAAGGAGATGATAGAGGTTTATAAAATTATGTATGAGGTGGAGGAAGGGGATAGAGATATGAAGGCCCAGGGGTGGGGATAGGGAAAATTGGGGGTGAACATTTTTTCAAAGCCTTTTTAAAAAAAAATCCAATACGAAAAATTGGAAATTTTGGAGAGTACTGAAAAGAACTCGTATGAAATATTTTCTCTTTTCAAATGGGTGAAACGCTTGTAAAAACTAGGTGGGCATGCTGTAGACACATACAGCTCTTAAATCCATCTCTTCACCTAGTATATGTAATCTTCATGATAAGAGCATGCAGGGCTTTCATTGCTTCTCAGCAATTGCATGCCTTCTGTTCTCCTTTTGACCTGATGTGGTTTAACTTTTCACCTCTCCTTTAAATCACTGTGACACATTTACCCACAGACTGGGTAAAAAGTAGCTTATTGTCCTGTCTTGCAAGAGGGAGGAAAAAAGATCAGAAGCCCAAACAAAATGCATTTGACAGTTTAGGAAATGCACTGCCAAGTCTAAAGGAAGACCTGCATGGTTAACAGCGCAAGTCAAGGAAGCTATAAAAAGTAAAGAGGAGGAGAGGAGATTGGATTTATACCCTGCCCTTCACTACCCAAGGGAGTCTCAGAGCGGCTTACAAACTCCTTTCCCTTCCCCTCCCCACAACAGACACCCTGTGAAGTAGGTGGGGCTGAGAGAGCGCTTCTGAGAACTGCTCTTTCAAGAACAGCTCTAACAGAACTATGGCTTGCCCAAGGTCATCCAGCAGCTGCAAGAGGCTTCTTTTAAAAAGTGGAAGGTTTGCCTCAATGATTTGAACATGAAAGACCACAGGCAAAAGAAATGTAAGTTAATAATTAGGCATGCAAAAAGATTTTGCGGTGTGGAACAAACATTAAACGTTTTTAAAATTCATCCAAAACAGTAAACCAGCCAGAGAAGCAGTGTAGCCTTTAGATCAGGGGTGTCATACTTAAGCCCTGCAGGCTGGATGTGGCCTGCCTGTGGCTTTAATCAGGCCTGGGGCTCTTTTCTCCCCCCTCCCCGGTCCCCAGGTTGCTGAAGTTCTCAGCTCCCTCTGTCAGTTTTGATAAATGTAATGTGATGCACATTGGGACAAAAAATCCCAACTTCAGGTATAGGCTAATGGGATCTGAATGTGCTTGAGACTGAGAGGGGAAAAGATCTTGGGTTCATAGGAGATAGCTCAATGAAAGTGTCAACCCAGTGTGCTGCAGCAATGAAAAACGGCAAGCCGTGTTAGGGTTATTAGGAAAGGGATTGAGGATATTGTAATGCCCCAGTATAGATCTCATTTGGAAATATTGTGTACAGTTCTGGTCACCATATCTCAAAAAGGACATGACAGAGCTGGATAAAATACAGAGGAGGGCAACCAAGATGATTAGGGGGTTGGAACACCTCTTCCCTATGAGGAGTCTGGGAAAGAGATGACTAAGAGGTGACATGATAGAGTGTTATAAAATTATGCATGGGATGGAGAGAGTTGACAAAGCAAAATTGTTTTCCTTCTCCCAAAATGCTAGGTCATCCAATGAAGCTGATGGGCAATAGGTTCAGGACAGACTTTACACAGACAGTGATTAAAATATGGAATTCTCTGCCAGAGGATGTAGTGATGGTCACAGAAATAAACAGCTTTAAAAGGGGATTAGACAGATTCATGGAGGATAATTCTGTCAGTGGCTACCAGCCATGGCGATGGAAGGGAACCTCCAGATACAGAGGCACTAATCCTCTGAAATCCCAGAACCAGGAGGCCTCATCCTCTGTGCCCTGTTGTTGGTCTTCCAGAGAAACTGGTTGGCCACTGTGTGAAACAGGTGCTGGACTAGGTGGACCATTGGTTTGATAAAGCAGGGCTCTTCTTAGGTTCTTATTCTCTGCAGTCTAGGGATAATGCTTGTATACAGGCACTTGGCATTAGTTGTTCAGGTTCTGCTGTTTATCAGACTTGTGACATCTTCAAATGCATCAAACATTAACAGAGGTATAGAAAAATGTGTCTTTCACAAAACTTGATAAACAGCAGAGTAGCCTGCACACATAATCTCTACATAAATGCCAGTGTTTTTCAGGTGTGAATTTTGTCTGGACTAGGTGTACTGCAGGTGGCTATATCAGAGAAGACAGGTTATGCAATTTTGTTTTCCATATCCTTGATGAGAATTGAGATAGGGTTGAGCAAATAATACTTCAGTAATCAAAAATGATGATAACTGGGTGATGTAATGAAAGAAAACATTGAGCTTGAGTGGCAATTAATTTTTCCAGTCAAACGAAGAAACTCTTATTAAAGTTTTCTGCTTCTCTATTTTTCTGTAGAAAATTGTCTAGAAAATTTTCTAAAAATGGTTTCATAAAACAATGAAGGTGTTCAGTATTAAGGCAGCTAAAAATTAACTTCTGGGTTGTCATGTATTTTTACAAGCATTTCAGTAAAATAGCTTCCAAACAAAATTTTGAATTTGTTTGAATATAGCATTTAACACACATTAATTATCTTTTATTCATACTTTCCCCCTGATAGCTGAACTGCTAGCTGTTGGAAATGCTTGATGTTTCTGTGGCATATGCTGCTAGTCTGCTAAACAGAAATAGAGAAGGATGAGTTGGATGGTTGGGGCGTGTGGATAGTGTCTCCCACCCTCTTAAGTTCTGTGATTTAAAACCTTCTGGACTTCAATAACAATAATAATAATAATCCACCGTACTTTAGAAAGACATAGGGTATCACAGGATGCCTGTTAATGTGATTGGGACTTGTTGCCAAAAGAGCAGCATGTGTATTCTGTACATTGCTTTGCCTGTGCTCACCCTGTGGATTTCATCCAATTGTATCTCTGTTGAAACAATAAAGTATTACTACTTACCTACAAAATTTGTATCCCACCTTTCTGTCCTTTCAAGGGCCACCAAGACAGGTAACCATTTTAAACATACATGATAAAATGAGACTTTTAAAACCATTAAGATCAACCTCCCTCCCAGACACGTATTGTTAAAATACATATAAAAACATAAAAGCATTGGTTGAGAAGGAAGGATCATTGAGGGGGAACGGCAAATAGAACAAAAAGTCTTCATCTGCGAGTAGAGGACAGCAACAGGTAAATCTCCCTGGGGAAGAGAGGTCTAGAGCTTACAACTACAATTGGTTTAACAATTAGTTTTTAACAGTTTCCTTATTTGGAAGACTGTGCTTTGGAAAATGGTTGCGGTAGTGAAGAGCCCAGTTCTAAAATTTGCATTCAAGACATTTTACAGTAGTTCGTCATTTATTCTGACAACTGCCCTGTGTAATAGGCTAGTCTGAACAGGAATGATTTGCTCAAGGGTTCATTGAATGTAATATGGATATAGTACATGACTTCTACAGAGTAGCTAAATGTACAGAATGGGAAAGACTGGCTTGCATCCAATGAGATCCATTTATGGACTTGGACCTCAAGGAGCAGGGCTTTACTGCTCCTTCTTTCTGCTGGAGCCCATGCAGCATTCTCTCCCCACCCCTATTTTTTCCTGAGAGTCAGTTCACCCTTGAATAGCATAGAGAACTGGGAGGGGAGAATTGTTAGAAATTGCTCCCCCTCCAAAGATGAAAATGTCTGTCTGTCTTTGGGTCCAAACAATAGGATACAAACGCCACACAGAAGTGAATGAATCTAAAACAGGACAAATTGGATTTAATATGTCAATGCCACTCAAGAACAACATAGTTAAAATCTGTTCTATACCATGGAGTGATCAACCAGTCAGATATTTGGATGTTCCAAGACCTTTGACGTTTTGGTAGAATATTTATAAATATTCAAAGAAATAGAGAAAGCTAATGCATTGGCAAACATTTCCAGTCTCTTGGTTAGGACTGTAAAAATGAATGCATTACTTAAACTATTATTTTTGTTGATGAATGTACCTTTTTGAGTAAAACAGCTGTTCTTGCATCCTGGGAAAACATAAGTAATTTATCTGGGTCGACAAATCCCCAAGTGTAGTTTTGAAAACGCTGGTGTGCACTATGAATAGACGTGGTTTACATCTCATAAATAGTGACTGTATACAGAAATGTATCAGATGTATGTTGGAGATGTGATTGGGGTCAGGCAGATTTGATTACCTCTGTTTGGGCATATCCAAAATTTTACTGATTTTTGGCAAATTGTGATCCAGTTTTTTAATGACATGTTATGCAGTAATATCCTAAGATAATTCTATTAGGATATTTAAGAGGTTTGGTAGTTTCTCCAGGCATTAAATTACTCTGAACTCCGCTTACAGCTAAGATGGTTATTACAGTATATTGGGAAATAAAAAACTTCCTTGTATAAAAGATTGGTTTAATTGTGTTTGGAGTCTAGCATTATTAACTAAATAAACATACCACCAAAAGATGCAAAGAAATCATTTAGAGTGTACAGATAGGTTTTGTGAATGCTGGGCAATTTGTATTACGTACTAAAATGAAAAGGTTACAGGCAAAACTTATCCTTTTGTTTTTTTATGATTTGTTGTAACCTCCCTTGTCTTCTCTTTGTATTAAGCTATTAGGTAACATATGCAGTAATTAATAAATCTGGTTTCCAGCCACCTTGGTTTTCACTTTCAACAAAAAGGGGGGGGATAGGTTGCTTTCATGTATCAAGGTTTACTTCAAGCTCTAGGTAACATGTGATTTTTGAAAGACTGACACTTTAGACCTGTGTTTCTAACATCGATCTGGATTAAAAGTAGGCAGTTGTAAAGAAAACCAAGTCTCTGGCAAGATGGGCTACAAGATGAAGGAAACTGGACACTGGTATCAAAAGGACTGACAGACACACCACCAGTCTCTTTCAGTAAAGTGTTGTGGGAAAATGTAAAGTGTTGTGGGAAATGTAAGGCAACAATGCACTTGCACAGCTCTCTTTCGGAACGTTAAATTGAAAGATTTATAACACATAATGGCAATTTTTGAGAAACTTGGTGGTACTGGCATGTCAAACCTGTGTACTGTACTCTGGCATTAGAATGGTCAGCATCTGAGAGCTGCCCAGACTTAATTGTTCACTTGGGTAGTTTAGCAGACTTCTGAACAATGAAAATGTTGGCCTGATTGTTTTAGGCAGCGGGGATTGCAATCAGTAGCAATTACCAGGAAAACACGTACATTCTGTGCAAGGACGTCATTGGGTACCAAAGGCCTCTCTGAGCATGTCAGCATTGTTCTTATTTGGGCTCATCAGCACCACATTTTCTGAACGGTTAAAAATGATACATTCTAAAAAGTTAGTATTGAGAAAGGTAGCATTTTCTTAAATGCCATACTGTAGCGTTACTGTTGTGTTCACTTCTGCTGCATGCGTTTGGAGTGCAGAGTTGCATGAGAGATCCTTTTGCAAGGAGCTCTTACAATTGTCTATAGCTGCCATGCCTTGACTGAGCTGCCTAAATTCCTGGTAAAGAGATCCCGTCTTTTAATATGCCATTGTCAAGTGTGGTAGTGCATTTGAGATGTTCAGCTGTCGAAAGCCGGGCTCCCCTGTGCGCTGTAGAGAGTGATGGGCTTTCTCTTGCATTGTGCTGAGTCCGAGCCTGCTGTGTGGTGGAATCGTGAAACTGAAAAACAGCTGCTATCATGTATCTACATATAAACCTCCTCACGACATCAGGGGAGTGCACTCAAATATTTTGCCCATTTTTGGCCTTGGTCATTGTTTGCCTTGTACTATTTTCTCTTCACGGCTCAGGGGCACAGAGTTTAGGTTGGTTTTCATGTACAATAATGGAACAAAGGAAAAGGAGTATAACGGGCTCATCTATATAGCTAACCATATAAGTATAATGTAGTTTTATGTCCCAGCAGAGACTCCAGTCACGCTAGGAATATAATTTTAACCTTGTGAGAAACTGCACAGAAATATGTTCTTATTTTCTAAGGGGGTATCTGAAGCCACAAATTTATATGTCGTTTAATCATCTGGGAAGCGTTTCCGCTTGTATTCTTGAGCATAAAGGCTGCTGCTCTTCTGTGGTTCTTGCAGCCTCATTCTCCCTACATGCATGATTGCTGCCAGTTGCATAAGCAGTTCCTGAAGGAATTAACGTTGACTCCACGTCCCTGTGGTAAAACTAGAGGGACCATGTTGTAACAAGTCCACTCTCTGTGTCAGGATCAGCCATTATTAACTGGTGATGCAAGAATTTTCGGTGCCCTCTTCCTGCGCCTTTTGGAATGCTTTTAATAACTTGCTATTTTTGCAGTTACTGGAATTTTATATGAACTTTTCTTTTAAAGTGTTGGTATGGACCGTGTTAGAAATATTGTTGAGGTGAAATGTGGATGAGTGTACAGGAAATGGAGTTGGAAAAGATGTTCCTGGGATCTCAAGTGCTGTTGTGTGTTATGTCCAATGGTGCTCAAAAATACAGGTGGTATTTTTTCACCTGTTTACATCAAACATTAGAACCCCACCTACAGTGTTGTGACACAAACTGTATTGGGAACTCCCTCTGCTTCTCAGACATCTCATCATGCAGCTTTTGGAGCATGAGGTATTTGAGAAAGGCCAGTTTAAAGCTCAGTTTGCTGTATGCAGCTATTAGAACAGTTGTGTCCTGCCAGCTATCTGTGTCTTAATGTACTGATACAGAATTCATGGAAATTTGAAGCATACATGTGCACTTGCATGCATCTTTTTAAATATGTGCTGTGATACTATAGCTATGATACTATGAACGTAATTGCTCTCTCCATTAAAAACTAAAGAAATAGTAAAGGGTTTAAATCTCAGGAAGAGAAATCTACATAGAGAATTTCCTAAATCCTCAGACAGCAAGAAGTACTTCTGTAGGAATCTGTAGAGCTTCTTTTGGAAGTTCTGAAAAATATTGTGAGTTAGCTGTTCCGTTGTTGAAATGAGATAAACTGAATAAATTTCCTGTTAATAGTAGGCTTACTCTGATGTTTTACCACATGCTTTTATGTTCCATAATGATTTAAATTCATGTGTTTGTATGTTTTTTAATTCACAGTTGGAGACAAGGTCCCTGCTGATATAAGAATCACTTCTATAAAATCTACAACTCTAAGGGTAGACCAATCAATTCTTACAGGTATGTGGTTTTGGGGGCTCTCAGAAAATGTTTGTTTTTGGCCAGCAGTTGAAAACAGATTAGAAATAAGGTACCGATTACAATAGGGTCATACTGTTCACTCAGCTATTAGATGTTGACCTGGTGAACACGAGCAACGCATGTTACATTTGGGTGCGCACGTTACACTTGCTCTCAGTATTTGACTAGCACACCTTCATAGGTCTTGTTAAATTAAATATCCAAAATGCTGAGTTTGGCTAGAATCTGGAATGAACAAGATATGCTTGTTTCTGATAATCTTGGGGTTTGTACTGTAGGAAGTCATATTGAAATCACGAGAGAAACTTTCTGGTTAACTTCCCTCAGTAAATTGCAGATATTACTTGTAAACTACAACTTGTGCAACTTGTCTACAACAAAGTATTACAGGGAGGGGGAGAACTCTTCCTTCCACTTTTGGTTAGTTCACTTGACATCATTGACAGACTGTCAAAAATAAAGGGCCCAGTGGGAGCATATATATGCTCTTTCCTAATAGACTTCACCTTGGGTTTCCTTGACAGTGCTTGCTGTTCATCTAAAAAAATGTTTTTAAGAGTAATGCTGGAGTGGAGGTTTCTTTGTATTCTGACCTAGTTGCTGCATTTAAAGAGTAATGTGCTTGCTTTGTAGAATGTAGGTCAAATGTAGGTTCTTGCCCAGAGAAACAAAAAAGCGCATGAACCATTGAGGGCTTGCAAAGCCAAGGAGAGATGTGCATCTCTTAATTCCCCTTCTTGGTCAGTGGATTAGAGTACATGTTGGTACTAAATATAAACATTCAGAAAGCAGCATAGCCAAATAGATTGGACCTCAGGGATTGAATAGATCTTTTAAAAATACTACAATGGCTTGAACCTGTTCTAGCTTACTTATAAAATATTCAACGCAACATGAACCCAAGCCTCTATAGAGTAGGACCTACAAGGCTGAGTTTCAGCCCCATTCCCTATTTAAAGCCCTTTATGGGAATTCCAGATGTCTCCAGTTTGCAGTCCTTTTCCTTTAACGTCATGGAAAGGCCTAGGACCATTAAAAATGTAGGTGGGAATGGGAGAATTTCTGCTTTGGTTCTCTTCTCCTTGGCACCAGTTTAGAGGAATCTGTTTTAGCTAGCTAGCCAAGTTTCATGGCCTATTTCTGTTGGAGATTCCTTTGCCGATGTGAGTGGCTGGGAGTGAAACTCTTGTGTGCTGTTGCCTCTGAATTCAGTTAAGGCTCTGGGGATGGGAAGAAGAGGTGAAAAACAGACTGAAGGGAGAAAAGAGCAGCAGTAACTGACATGGCTAAAAGCCTGTAGTGGCGAGGAAGGGAATGTGTAGAGAGAAGAGAAAGAAGTGAGAGAAAAATGGAAGGATATGGTAGTGGTGCACAATGGAAAAAGGCGTAATGATGGGTTAAAAAGAAAGCATTGAGTTCAAAGTTCTACTTGGTAAAATTTTGAAAACAGATTAATCAGTTTTAAGTTTAGGAAAATGTAAGGGAACAATCATTTACCGTGTTAGATCAGTGGGTACTTTACTACTGTGAAGATGTGATTCATCATAGGCAAAAGGTCTGGCTCCTGTAATGGCATGTTTTCCTGTGTATAATTTTGGAGATGTTTTTCAGTATAAGATCATTCTGGTTACTGGGTCACAGTATGGATCTTCAGTTTTGCGCTTAGTCAATGATACAGATGAAAAGGTCCAGATGCAATTGATAGAGGCGTAATGCTTTGGATTGGAACCAAGCAGGTCCTTCCATCAGCAGGAGTGCACTCTTAGACCCAACTCTGTTTCCTGATGGCAGCCTAGAACAGAGGTCCCAAACATGGTGCCCTTGAGGGCCATGGAGCCCGTCAACAACTTCCCTGCCGCCTGCAAAGAGTTTTTAGAAAGTGGTCCGGCCAAGTGAGGCTTTTGCCCAGCAAGGCTTCTGTTTGGCCACCAGATATTTGATTGGCTGTTTAGAGTTTTTAAAATGATTGACCTGTGTTAGTATTTTGTGTGTTGTGACCTGCCCTGAGCCCACCCGCAGGGAGGGTGGGAGAGAAATCAAAATAAATAAATAAAAATAAAATGTTGCTTTGGCAACAGCTGCCACCACAGCACAAGGATCTTCACTGTGTGACTGAAAGGAAGCTGTGGCAGCCGTTTCATGGCTGGCTTTGCCTTTTGCAGCTGCTGTTTTATGGTAGCCAATCTGTGGCTGTGCCCACCATGCTGTGTTAGAATTCGAAAGGTGTCCGTGGTCTCAAAAAGGTTGGGGGGTCCCTGGCCTAGGCAGTGATGGCATAGTGTTGGCCACAACACCAGGTCTCTGTTTAAGTTATAATGGGGAAAATTAGCTAAGAGACAGTTTACTTAATAGGTGCGCAAGCTAGGGATTGCACTCCGACGATACCAGAGTCAGAACCCTCTTGGAGCGGCACAGGCGACAGACAGACAATATCTTTTATTAAATTTAAGAAAGTAACCCTAATATGTTCAACTAGTGAATCTCTCTCTCTCTCTCTCTCTCTCTCTCTCTCACACACACACACACAAACAAACTCCAGAGAGCTAGGAAATACAAAGATGAAGTGATCTTAAAGAGATCAGAGACAAGAGGGCGAAGTGTTGATGAGGATGGGGTTTATAGCTACCTGTCCAGATGACATCCATGGAGAAGGGATTATGGCCCAGAGTTTGGGGGTGAACTGCCAGTTGGCATCCTGGGGCAAGCACACACTCTGAGGCCATGTGCTTTTGAGGATATAGACATTGGAAAATAATGTGGACCAATGGGAGGCCTTGAGGGGTTTGTCTCAGGTGAAGGCAAAAGATTACCGGGACCAGTAAAGGGTCCCAGTGGGTGTGATACCAGGAGAGAGCAAAACCTAGGTTTCACCAATGAAGTCCCAGAAGGGCAGAGTCTGGATTCCCAGTAGCAATGATGAGATTAGTCAGGTGCTGGATGGCTCTACTGGAGCTGGCTGAATGGGTTTGATGACCGCTGATGGTCCTGCCAAGGTAGGTTGAATAGGTTCCCAGATTCAGACAAAAGGTGGGAAATGGGTCCCTGATAGGTACCAGGAAGGATCGCTAAACATTTGAACGTTTTATTGATTCAGTATCCTGAGGGATGGAGCAGGAAGGACAGTTGTGGAGGCAAAGGATTTCTATATAGACATAGGTGCCACACAAAAGGACTACATGAAGTTCTGGAGACGGAAGGGCTATTTGCCAGATGGCTATTGAATAGCTTTTTGAAATGGAGATATTGTACCTGGTGGAACTTGGCATTGTTTCATATGCATACCTTGCTGGGTGGAGGGGGAAGGCTGGAGATTGTCTTGGAGGGCTGCCGTGTGCAACCTGAAACTGAAACCCTTTTGCAGAGCTGGGGCTAGCTTTGTGTTTCAGAACCAAGAATGCCTTCCTTGGCCTGAGTTTGTGGGTCTCTGGTTCAGGTTAGAAGTGGGGTGCCCCTGCTGTTGGGGCTACCCTAGAGTAAGGCAGCGCCTCTGGCTAACAGTTGCACAGGAAAACAGAAGGCCTTTTTATAAAGATGAATGAGCAGGAGGTGATGTGTGCTAGATTTTGGCAATAGAGGAAATTACCCACCAGGAGAAAGTTAGCAGAAACCTAGGCAGATCTTGCCTCACTGTTCTTTCACAGAAACTTATTATTTATCCTAGTTCGTGTTAATATTCTTTTATTGATTTATGCTGGTATTGCATTGGCTTGTGTATTTGTGTTAGTATCATATGTGTTAAGGGGAGCAGATTTACCCCTTCTATTTTGTTTTGGAAGGCAGTTTTTTGTGTATGGCATCTTTACTTTGACAATTATTTCCAGATGTTTCAGTTGTTTGTGTTCCTCTGATGACTACCCTTTAAAATGTTAATTTCAATTGTAATGGTGTGTTTTTAACATTGCATTCCCATGGTTAATGCAGCAATGCACGCTTCTTTGAGACAGATATAAGATAGGCCTTTGATTTGAGTTGTGCATCCCTGCAGTAACTGAGAAACTCTTCTTGATTAGTAAACATCTTAAAACCTTCATTCAATTGTGCACCAAAATTTCCAGTTCCCTATGCACACAGCAAGTCCATAGATCCAATGCACATTGGTTGCCTTCTTTAAAAGATGGCTTTCATGATCAAGTGAAGCAATTCCAAAATCATTACTTTCGTCTGTGGAAGAATAATTCTTACACTTGAATGGTAAAACTGATGGAGCAGTTTTAATAGATGCAAAATGTTCGGACTGTAGGGAGAGGCTTAATATGACTAAAAAGCTGTAATCTTTTATCTAGGTGAATCCGTGTCTGTAATCAAGCACACAGACCCTGTGCCTGATCCTCGTGCAGTGAATCAGGACAAGAAGAACATGCTCTTTTCTGTAAGTGAATGATTAAACACATGTTCTGTGTGTGGGTGTGCGCATTATTAAGAGACTAGTCTTTTGGCTTCCTTCCTAGTGGAGCTTTTAACCAGCCTTCACCCATTTCATCTAGGATAGGTGATGTAGGAAGTATTTACAATATCTTGTTATATAAATGATTACATTTTTGTGGAACTAAACGAGCAAAGTTAAAGTAGCATGTAGACATAATCTTCAGTTATAGTAAACTCCTGAACAGTCAGAGCCATTCATACAAAGCAGGAGCTTTGATGGGGGGGGGGGAGTTAAAAAGGTCCATCTTTGAAGGTTGTTGGATTTGGGGGTGGGGGGGGGCGTTATGCCTAGCAGCCTCCCTGTCCACCCTACCAGGCCCTTGTTGATCCCTTAAAAGTTGTTACAGTGATAGCACCAAGATGCTGGCATCTGTGTTTTGCACTTTTACTGCAAAGCATTGGGGGCATTAAAGCAGCAGTGTCAAGTGGATACATGAAGATGTGTTACATGCAGTCAAGCCACTGAACTCTTTGGCTTGCTACTGACTTTTCTAGGTAGTAGCAGCAGCACTCTAGGGTCTCAGAGCAAAATATTGCCTACCCTGCTCCATGACATGTTTTAACTGGAGAGTGGGGGGGACTGCATTTGGGGCTTTGCCAGGTGGATGTGCGAGGCATGCGCTGTGCCACTTAGCAGTTGCCCTCACAGTGTAAACAGCGGTGGAGGCACAGATCCAAGCTCATTTGCATGCCTCTTCTGCTCTGTGGTTGTGATGGTGGCAGGGAAGCCTTAAGTTGTGCCTCTGCATGAGATCTGTGGATGTCACTTAATAGCCTTTGTGTTTTATGGTATGCTACACAGTTCTCCCCTTTTATCTCAACCTCTTGATTTTAGGGTACGAACATTGCTGCAGGCAAGGCCATGGGTGTGGTTGTGGCGACAGGGGTCAACACCGAAATCGGCAAAATCCGTGATGAAATGGTGGCCACTGAGCAGGAGAGGACCCCACTCCAGCAGAAGCTGGATGAATTTGGGGAACAGCTGTCAAAGGTCATCTCGCTTATATGCATTGCGGTGTGGATAATCAACATTGGTCACTTCAATGATCCTGTCCACGGTGGCTCTTGGATCCGGGGTGCCATCTACTACTTCAAAATTGCTGTCGCCCTGGCGGTGGCTGCAATCCCCGAAGGTCTGCCTGCTGTCATCACCACCTGCTTGGCTCTGGGAACCCGCCGGATGGCCAAAAAGAACGCTATTGTTCGAAGCCTACCATCCGTGGAAACCCTGGGCTGCACTTCAGTCATTTGCTCAGACAAGACTGGCACTCTCACCACCAACCAGATGTCTGTCTGCAGGGTAAGGGTGACACATCCTGTGTTAACATCAGCAGCGCTCTAGAATGTATTTCAGAGCTGCAAATGCAGTCAATGTGATCTTCTGTCTTAGCTTCCAAGTTCTGGTTTGTTTAGTATCTTGTAGAGGTTTTATCACCAGCAAGCCATACCTAGATTTAACTGAAGCTGCTTTTCTATAGATCAAGTGTTATTTGCAGCACAAGAAACATCATGCAAGACTTAGTGGCTTCTGTCCCTTCTATTTCTGTTCAGTCCTGGGCTCAGCATGGAATAATGAAGAGTACCTTTAGGATGCCTTTCCTTCACTAGTAGAAAGGAGCAAGAGTTTAGTAGCACCTTAAAGACTTAACAAAATATGTGGCAGGGTATGATGTTTTATGCTCACTTCTTCAGATATAGCTAGAATGGGAGTTCTTCTGTCCTATTTATTGGAAAATGGAGTGATTTCAGATGCTGAATGACATCACCAGTTTGGTGTAGTGGTTAAGTGTGCAGACTCTAATCTGGGAGAACTGGGTTTGATTCCCCACTCCTCCACTTGCACCTGCTGATGTGACCTTGGGTCAGTCACAAGCCCTGGCACAGCTGTTCCTGAAAAAAAGCAGTTTGTGTTAGAGTTCTCTCAGCCCCACCTCCCTCACAGGGTGTCTGTTGTAGGGAGGGGAAGGGAAAGGAGTTTGTAAGCCGCTCTGAGACTCCAGGGTATAAATCCAATCTCTTCTTCTTCTTCTTCTTCTTCTTCTTCTTCTTCTTCTTCTTCTTCTTCTTCACCAGAGTAACCTTGACCCACTCAGCTGGGATAAAGTAAAAGTGCTGGGGATGGGGTTGGCTTTTTCCAGGCTACAGAAGCTCCAAAACTTGGTTGCCTAGAAGTTATTCCTGTTGTCATAGGCAACCAGTCAATTCATATATAGTTTGATAGAAATGGCAGTATAGAACAGATCCATTTTACCCTTTTCCAAAAGGCCCTGAAGTTTTTGGATAACTCAATATTAAAGTGCCTTCATATAACATTAGAGAATAAGGTGAAGGTAAAAGCTGGAGGGGCCATGATCATGAGTAGACGAGCCCCTCTTGTACTGTCAGGCACTGGGCAATCACCCCATTTTTGCAACTTTGAATACTTCTTGGATAACATTAGTGTTTCCAGGCTGGGTTAGATGTGGAAGGCCCAAATTAAAAAACTGGTGCATCATCTGAGTTGGTGAAATAAACAGAATTCTGACTAGATTCCCAAGGTCACCTTCAGTGCTAGACACTTCATTCTGAATAGAGCAGCCAGCTTTGTTTCTCTTCCTGGAGAAAGCTATTTTGAATGCTAATTGAGCTACGAATTGTAGCATTCTTTAACAGTTAAGCCAGACTACTCATTCTCAATCTGCCGTGCCTCACTTGCGCTTGAAATTCTGAGCAGGAATTTAACAGGAGCACAAAGTGAGATGTAGAATTCAAATTAAAGGACCTTTCTTCGTAAGGTAATTATCTGATGGTCTAAGTGGGCTGAAGCATTACATTGTACTGTATGACCTTACATAATTTTTTTCAGAGTTACTGGGCCAGAGCTGAATTTCATATGAGCAAAATGGAAATAAAGATGTCTTACCTCTGTGTGTAGCTTTTTAAAGAAATGCTCTGGGTTGCCTCTGCGTTTTCCTAACTTTGCTGTTTACTCTGTATTGCTCCCTCGTCTTGTCTTGCATATACTGCTCTAGTGTTCCTGACTTTGAGACACAAAGCATTTGCTCATCTGTATTCTGGAGGAGGTTACTTGCAGGGGTATTGCATAACTGCCCAGTTCTTAAGGAGGTAGATGCCAAAAAGCAGAAAGGTTCCTCAAAACCCAAGTTTTCTCCTTTGGAAGAGAATCTCTTATAATGCAATGTTGATCTGTTACTTTTTTTGCATTCTTCGAGACAAAAAGGAAAGTATTTCTAATCCCAGCCTTTATGGGATGGGGGGGGGCTTTTGTTTTTTGTTACTCTCAGGTTCATTGGATAATGCAGAGAAGCTTTGGTTGCAAATTTTTGGAAGGATGCCTTAGCACGTAAAAGCAGTAAAGCAAGATTTGCCTGTATACAAGTATACAAGTAAAGGCTGTCTCTCTAGGAAGCTTCTGCAGAAGTAATCCTAGGGGATGATTTTCTGCATTGTGGTCTGTTGCCAAACTGTAGCTAGTCCAAGCTGGTGTGAATTTTTAAATCCTTGAGAATTCCATGGAGCAAGCCTTAAAGGAGACTCACTGCAGTCCCTTGAAGGCTGGAAGTTCATATATAGAAAGGGTTCTCTCTCAGTAGGGGCATGTGCATATATGTGTGTTCTGCCTTGGCCCTGAGGGTCATCATGGATTTCCAAGTTGGGCATCTGTTCAGCAAGTTCACGGGTGGCTTTTTTTTGCCTGTCTCCTCTTCCTGCTTCTCTCATTCTTGAGCTGTGCTACTTTCTCTAGGGAAAAGTCTTTTCCATCATCTCCTCAAGAATACCCACACAAGCCAAAGCTCACCTTCCTTGCCTTCTGACTTCTCCTGTATCTCATTCCTTGTTACTTAGTTCCTGGCCACCCTTCCCTGTCTTGTATAAGGTATATGCTCCTTTTACCCACATTCTGTAGATCACCACACTAGAAGGAACATTAAATAGATCTCCAGGAGCACAAATAAACTTCCATGCACAAGGCTGGAATCTTGTTGCTTGGATGCACACACAAATCATTCTTGGAGTCTGGCACCCACCTGAGTTCTTTGCTTGATCCTAAGGGGAAAAACACTAACAGCTCCTGGAAACAGAAGTTAATGCTCAGGAAATTAGAGTAATGGTGGTCTAAATGGAATGGACTGGGAACATAAACCCAAACTAATACACTGTTGTCTTGGCTTAGTGCTTCTGCATTTTAATGGATTACCAAGAACTGAACTCCAAATTTATGTAAAATGTCTTTTGTTGAGAGCTGTGTGGTGGCAGAAGTGGTGTTGGGCAAGGGTTTGAAGGAATGATGGAGTAGGAAGGTCATGACTGGAGGCTTTAAGGAAGAGGTATATGTAATGCTGCCTTGCACTGAAGCTTCATCCCCTGAGCTGAAATATATTACACTCATTGTCGGAAATATTGACATATCTCCATGAGGGCTAAAATTTGAGGCTTTAAAATTACACTCTCTGTATTTTCTTTAAAAAGCCCAAGGATAAGACATGCAGTGCTATATAAACCTTGGGGCACTAACTCCACACCTCTTGGATAGCAGCAAGGATACTGGGGAAGGAAACAGATTCTAAAGTTATTGTGCTTGCAATACATGGAGCATTGTCATCCTGATTAAAAGTATGCATCAACTCAGTTTCTGTGGGCAGAGATTAAGCATCAGCATCAGTGACTGTACAAGCAGAAGAGGTGGGAGTAAACACTTCAACTACAGGCCAACATTTGTGGGCTGATCAAATGGGGGGGGGTTTTTTTGAGAAATCACAAGGATGAGATAGAAGGGCATGTCTGTGGTCTTTGACTTTTTCAGATAATTCTGAGACGGTGGCTCCGTGTTGGCCATTTTAACTTATCCTTTCATGGCAGATAAGATAACCTTCATTCCTTAAAAACCTTTTGCATTTGGGTCTTTGACCATATTCGAATTCTGAGGTGCTTCAGTTATTTGAACATAACTGTAGCCTCCTTTTTCTTACAGATGTTCGTTCTGGACAGAGTGGAAGGGGATAGCTGTTCTCTGAATGAATTTACAGTGTCTGGCTCAACATATGCTCCTATGGGAGAAGTGTAAGAGGTTTTTCCTTGCTAACTACCTGCCAGATGATGCGCTTAAAGGTCTGGCTGCACGCATAGTGGCACTGGGACTTGATGCTACAAAATGAGACTGAAGGGCAGCTTCTTGATTGTGCATAAATTTTAAATTGGCGGTGTTTTGGCAAGGGGTTGGTCACTGTGGGCAACTGAAGCTTGCTTTCCACAAGATTACTACAAGTGTTGGACTGTTCTCAATAAACGTAACTGTTTACTTTAAGTGCTTATCTAAAGATGTGATTGTAATTAAAATCCCAGGTGCTCTCAGAACAAGCCAGCACTTTGTGTACATACATTCTGGTGTATGTACCTTATGGGTATTGATGTGAGGGCCCATGGCTCAGTGGTCGTGCATCTGCTTGGCATGCAGAAGATCCCAGGCTCAGTCCCCAGCAGTGTTCCCTCTAAGCCGAGTTAGTGTGAGCTAGCTCACAGTTTTTTAGCCTCTGGCTCACACATTTTTGTCTTGGCTCGGGAAGGACGGCTCCAGAGCAAACTAATTGATGCAGTAGCCAAATCGCTCACTCATAACCTTAATGTAAGTAGCTCACAAAGTAGAGTTTTTGCTCACAAGACTCCACAGCTTAGAGGGAGCATTGGTCCCCAGCATCTCCAGTCAAAAGGATCATTGACTAGGTGATATGGAAGACCTTTGCCGGAGAACCTGGAGAGCTGGTGCCAGTCTGAGTAGCCAAGACTAACCATGATGGACCAAGGGTATAAGGCAGCTTCATGCATCAGGTCCTTTCTAGGAAATGGGAATCATCACGCATTTTGAATCTTGATTTTTCCTAATTGTTCATTCTCGAAAATCTGCACATCACACTGCAGATTCTTTTTGTGGCAGCATACTTCATGTATAACGAAATATCTGGCCCCAAGAGAGGTGCCCCTTCAAATCGGTATGATTTCAAAGAATGGCCTTGTTAATGCGCAAGGTGGCTACTGCAAAAGTCCTAATATCTGTAACCATTCCCTGATGGCTTCATTTACATGGAGTTCTTGAGAAGGAACAAATAAGGAGATTCTCTTTGAGAAGCTTCAACAGAATCTCCCCCCACCTATTTAAGGGTGAGGTGGGATCCTAAATAGTTAAATCTTTAGGTTTTGTGGAGTAAGTCTCAGATTACTTTTGTGAATGGATTCCGTCATGGACCCTTCTGAAGTCTGTTTGCTCACCAATTCTGCGTTTAGTTAGAAGTCTCGGCTGCCCCTGGGCAACAAGTCTCATAAGACAGATAGAAATAATTCATTCCAGAATGCAGCATACTGTCCCCATGGACCATAATCCTTCTCTACACTTGTGTGGGCAAGAAGAGACAGTCTTCAGACAGCCTCAAAACAGCCTAGCTATGAAAAGACCACTAAATGTAATACATTTTATTGCTCTGGAGAATCGCCGTCTCATTCTATAAGGCTGCGCAGCACAAAAAGATGTTCTTCACTTCTACTGTCTTTTAAAAAAATTGCACCACATCCTCCTGGTGAGACCTGTGTAGCCCAGCCAGGCCATTGGTTGTTTTGGGGACTCAAGGTGTGAGGGATGTGAGTATGAGAGGATAGTAGTTGCTAAGTGTTTTGTCGCCCTGTCAGCTAGTAAGGAGCTGCGGTGGCTCAAGTGGTTACGACACTGAACTGCAGGCTGTGGAAGGTCAGTAGTTCAGCAGTTCGAGACCCAAGAGTGCTGCATGACGGAGTGAGCTCCCGTCTCTAGTTCCAGCTCCTGCCAACCTAGCAGTTCGAAAGCAAGAAATTGCAAGTAGATAAATAGGTACCACTTTGGTGGGAAGGTAACAGCGTTCCGTGCGCCTCGGTGTTTAGTCATGCCGGCCACATGACCACGGAAATGTCTTTGGACAACGCTGGCTCTTCGGCTTTGAAACGGAGATGAGCACCGCAACCCTAGAGTCGGGTTCGACTGGCTTTCGAGCAAGGGAACCTTTACCTTTATCTTACAGCTAGTAAACTGTGATGTTACATGAGCAACTGGAATGAAAGCCTCACAGTCCATTTGTTTCTGACAGGCATAAAGATGACAAACTTGTCAGATGCTCTCAGTATGACGGCCTTATAGAACTGGCAACCATCTGTGCCCTCTGCAACGACTCTTCTCTGGATTTCAACGAGGTGAGCCGCTCTTTCCAAAATAAGAGAGCCGCAGAAAGGACAAAATGGCTGCTGTTTACAGGAAACAAGTGTATCTTGAGATGTGCCCGTTGTCTGCAGTCACAGCATTCCGTGCACGAGGAGTGGCCAAGGACAGTGGATGGGAACCAGACTGTTCTAGGCTTAAAGAACAAACACCCTGCCAGGGGTCACATGGAGTCTCCGTTCAACCAGTGCTGGCCCCCTGCCATCTGCCACCACAGTGGACCAGAGTAGATAATCGGTGGCCAGTCTGCCGAATGCTTTCCGTGCAATCAGCACTATGGCGAGGAAAGGAAAGCTCAAGGGGTATCTCATTGTTTAAAAAAAATGGCATGCCGTTTGATGGCAGAGCAGCTTACAGATGCTCTGGTGGTGTGTTTCCATGGCAATTGGAGTTAAGGGGACAGGAGAAAGTTGAAAGCTGAGGAGGAGGAGAGAGAGCCCAATGTGCAGGAAAGGGAATGGCTTCCTTGATTAGAGGTTGCTAGTGGGATTGGAAGGAGGCGACTCGATCCTTGTCCCTTGCACTCAGAAGGCCAGGCAGTGGATTGGGAGTGGCGCGAGATGTAGGCGTGCATGAATAACAAAGAGGGCCCAGGAAAAAAGCCTGAACGGGAGAGGGCTGAGGGTAAACTGGCCTGCCCACACTTCTCAGGGTAGAGACTTGAGAGGATTGACAGGGTTCAGATTCTTGCAACAAGGTAGGCCTGCTTGTTTGCAAAATGTTTGTCAGTATTTCAAAGGCTGTAAACAAGTCAAGGTGACGTTCTTAAAAAGAAGTGGCTATTTGTAAAGAAAAGTAAGGACTAAGTACAGTTTGGAGAAAGTACCATTTGTACATTAACAGCTCCAATTTATGCTAAATAATTTTGTGGAGATGTTGCTTTAACAACAGCTTCACAGATAGGGTTGCCAATCTCCAGGTGGCACCTGGAGTTCTCCTACTATAACAGGGGATCTCCAGATGACCAAGAACATCTGGAGAAAGTGGCTGCTTTGGAGGGCGGACTCTTTGGTATTAGATCCTGCAGAAGTCCACTCCCAACATCACCAGGTGTTTCCCAACCCAGAGCTGGCAACCCTATTCACAGATGTGACTGCTGGTCAATCTGTGATGATGCTAATATGTCTTGATTTTTTTTTTTTAATGAAGGCAAAGGGAGTATATGAGAAGGTTGGTGAAGCTACCGAGACAGCCCTCACTTGCCTGGTTGAGAAGATGAATGTGTTCGACACGGAACTGAAAGGCTTGTCAAGAATTGAACGAGCAAACGCTTGCAACTCGGTCAGTGGTTCTACAGGGATGCTCTCAAAACAGGATTAAATAAGTCGTCTTTTGTGCAAGCTCATTCCAGTGCAGTTCTGATACTACTGCTCTTCTTCCCCCCTGGCCTTTCCAGGTGATAAAGCAACTCATGAAGAAAGAGTTCACTCTTGAATTCTCACGAGATAGAAAGTCGATGTCCGTGTACTGCACTCCAAACAAGCCCAGTCGGACTGCCATGAGCAAGATGTTCATTAAGGCAAGCATGCTTACGGGGTAGTGGTTGGTAATCAGCTCAAAGGCAGCATGGTTCCTGAAGCTTTGCCAAAACAAATTTGCAGCGCAATCTCTCCCTCTCCCCCCTCCCCCAATAAATCCAGGTTTAGTATTTCAGCTCCTGGAGTGAGCAAGCTGTTGCTTTATGTGTGCTCTTAATGGTTCCGTGGCAGGAAGGCAAATGACTTGACTTGGTTCTTGCTGATGAGGCTAATCGGTTTGTGCATTGTGCTCCTGCAGGGTGCTCCTGAAGGTGTGATCGATAGGTGTACACACGTCCGGGTTGGAAGCACTAAAGTGTCTTTGACCCCAGGAATTAAGCAGAAGATCCTGACTGTCATCCGAGAGTGGGGCACAGGCAGAGACACGCTGCGTTGTCTGGCTTTGGCAACACACGACAATCCACCCAGAAGGGATGAAATGAACCTGGAGGATTCTGCAAACTTCATTAATTATGAGGTTAGTTTAGTGAAAGGTTTTTGCTTGAGCCTTCATCATCTGTGTGCCTGCATAGGAGCAGTCCCCTCCGCCGAGAGAATTGTGACCATCTGCACATGCTTCAAGGGGAGGAGTGAAAACCTTCCTTATAAGGCAGCCTGGACGGCGTGTTGCCCTTTGACTCAAGAGTCCTTGGTTCAAGTCTGTCGAATCACTGACTCAGTGGCTGTATCTAGGGCCATTCAGCCTCTCTGCCTGCCTTCGCCACCTGCAAAATGGGGATGGGGTTGATCAGTGTCCTGGTACTGTCGTGAGGATGACTGCAAATTAAATTTGAGTACTACTGTTATACTATAAACTCATAAGAGTCTTGTTCTGTTGCACTGGAGTGGGGCCTGCTACCTCCCAGAGCTCTGGGGAGGTGATGCTCTGGATCCTTGGCGGGGGGAGGGGAGTGGGAGGGTTTCTGAAGTTCTAGTCCTGCTGGTGGACCTCCTGATGGCACCTGGGTTTTGGCCGCTGTGTGTCACAGAGAGTTGGACTGGATCGGGCATTGGCCATCTCCAACATGTCTTCTCTTACGTTCTTATGCACAACATGCAAACGTGCCACTCAGTGTCATGGAAGGGACTGTGGCTCAGTGGAAGACCTGATGCTTTGTATACAGAAGGTCCCTGGAGTACTGCTGCTGCCATTCTGAGTAGGCAGTAATGACCCCGATGAGCCAAGGGTCTCATTCAGCACGGAGCAGCTTCACACGTGTGTCACTCTGCAGTTTAAATAACCGTACAACAGGTGATATGGAAAACTTGACTTGAATTGCCATTCTTATTTTAGACCAATCTGACCTTCGTTGGCTGCGTGGGCATGCTGGATCCCCCCAGAATTGAAGTGGCTTCGTCCATAAAGCTGTGCAGGCAAGCTGGCATTCGCGTGATCATGATAACTGGGGACAACAAAGGGACTGCGGTGGCCATCTGTCGTCGCATTGGCATCTTTGGGGAAGACGAGGATGTCACCACAAAAGCTTTCACCGGCCGCGAATTTGACGAACTCTCCCCAGCTGCCCAGAGGGACGCTTGCCTAAATGCCCGCTGTTTTGCCCGTGTGGAACCTTCCCATAAGTCTAAAATTGTCGAGTTCCTGCAGTCTTTTGATGAGATCACAGCTATGGTAAGTGGGTTGGGGATAATCTAGCTGCTTGAGTGAAGAACAGCGTGTGCTGGTTTCGGGCGGGTGGTGGTGGTTGATATTTATCCAAGGTTAAATCCGGGCAGGTATCTTGCAGTATGAAGATACAGGAGAGGCTCATTGCATGAATTACTGATGAGAGTATGTTTGGGGGTGGGGGTCTCAGCTTTTGGTTGCCAGAAACAGGCTTCAGTTTGCAAATTGTTCCTACGTTCTAGCAGAAGTAAGCACCTCCATGAGATAGCATACATAGAGTCCCTTCCCCAGCCGGTCTTGTAACCCTCATGCTGTGGTTCAAGCAGAGTTAACACTTGGGCATCAGCATGGTCCCCCATGTCACCTTTCACACATTGTGCTGCAGACTGGTGATGGCGTCAACGATGCCCCAGCCCTGAAGAAAGCAGAGATTGGAATTGCAATGGGGTCAGGCACCGCCGTGGCAAAGACAGCTTCAGAAATGGTGCTGGCCGATGACAACTTCTCGACTATCGTAGCCGCCGTGGAAGAGGGCCGTGCAATCTACAATAACATGAAACAGTTCATTCGCTACCTCATCTCTTCAAACGTCGGGGAGGTTGTCTGGTAGGTGCTGCGAGCATCAGAACATAAGAAGAGCCCTGCTCTATCAGGCCAGTGAGGGTCCATCTAGTCCAGCTCTCCTGGGGACTGAGCCAGTGAACTTGGCTGTGCTCCGTGGAATACCGGGGGGCGGGGCGGGGGGTGGCTTGGGACAGAACCAGTCCAAAGAAGGTAATTGAGCGACTTGAGGAATCCCACCTGTCAAGATGTGTCTAAGAGGCTGAAGGGGGAATGCCATGCCAGAGGCTCATCCTTTTCATTTGTGTTCTTGTTATGATTTCTTGGTCATCTCAAAGTCAGAAAGCTTTCAAGCACAGATATTCACCCTTCACAATTATTTTGCTCTTTAGGGTGTTAAGGGTGGGGGAGGTCACTGGTGCATGTAGCTTTCCACCCTGCCATGCGCAGGACTGAAGCGGTTTCCTATAAGCAACCTCCATCTTGGTCCCGCTTAGGCCGGAGGGCGGGATAAAAATCGAATGAATAAATAAATAAATGTTAGTGCTAAAAGCTGGAGGGCAGCTGCTGATTTGGCTCTAAAGAACTCTGACCTGTGACATCACGAGTTGTGTCAAACGGGGGTAGATGGACGCATGGAAAACCTGAGCCTACCCTCTTATCTGTGACAAGGAGTCTTGGGTGCAGTTGTGTTATAGTTAAAAGTATTCAGTAACAGGACAGGGGATAATCCTGTGTGCTTTTTCTTTTCTTTTTCTGGTAGTATCTTCCTGACTGCTGCTCTGGGTTTCCCTGAAGCTTTAATCCCTGTCCAGCTGTTGTGGGTAAACCTTGTGACCGACGGCCTCCCTGCCACTGCCCTGGGATTCAACCCCCCTGATCTGGACATCATGGACAAACCTCCTCGCAATCCTAAAGAGCCCCTGATCTCTGGCTGGCTCTTTTTCCGTTATTTGGCCATAGGATGTAAGTATTCACCTTTGGCTTTTGGCTCTGTTGGGCTTAGGTAGGACAGAGCTGCTACTGTTCTTCCCATCCTATCTACTGCTGTTCCTCCTTTCTCTTCTTGGCTTTAAAAGCATCACAGAATCCGCCGGGGGGCTCATGTTAGAAGTTGCCTGAATGCTGCATTCTTGTGTGTGACTGCTGCATCCTTTTCTTCTAGTCTCTTGACACTTTGGTACTTGCTAATGTAGCCAGTAGTGGGACCATTTCTCCCATGGTTTTGCAGCCAGTTTGGTGTAGTGGTTAAGAGCGGCAGACTCTGATCTGGAGAACTAGGTTTGGTTCCCCACTCCTTCATATGCAGCCGTCTGGGTGACTTTGGGTCAGTCACAGTTCTCTCAGAGCTGTTCTCTCAAGGGTAGTTCTCTCAGAGCTCTCTCAGCCCCACCTACCTCACAGAGTCTCTGTTGTGGGGACAGGAAGGGAAGGAGACTATAAGCCAGTTTGGTGTAGTGGTGAAGTGTTCTAATTTGGGAGAGCCGGGTTTGATTCCCCACGCCTCCACTTGCACCTGCTGATGTGACCTTGGGTCAGTCACAAGTTCTGGCACAGCTGTTCTTGAAAAAGAGTAGTTTCTGTCAGAGTTCTCTTAGCCCTGCCTACCTCACAGGGTGTCTGTTGTGGGGAGGGGAAGGGAAAGGAGTTTGTAAGCCACTCTGAAGGGCGGGGTATAAATCCAAACTCCTCCTCCTCCTTCTCCTCTCTGAGACTCCAAGTGAAGGGCGGGCTGTAAATCCAACTCCTCTTCCTAAATTGAGCCTTCTAAACCTTTTTTTGCCAGCCAGCAGTGCCTTGGGTTATGGTTGTGGTTAAAGGCTGTGGTTAAAGGAAGCAGCATGTTTTGTGTTAATTTGGATGAGAGTTACGGATTTGGGGAGGGTGTGTGTACAGATTTGCCATATAAAAAGCTCAGCTATGGCAGCAGACAAGGCTTTTTTTAAAAAAATGAGATGTGATCTTGGGAAATGTCAGTTGCAGTGAATTGAGGGCTCGAGATCTAAGTGTGGCTCCTTAATTACAGGACATGAGCAAAGGTTACAAGTAAACTATTGTATGAAGGGGAGAGTTCAGGTGAGGTCAGCTAGCAGCACAGATGCTCCATTATTCAGCCTGCTAAGACGTGTGTTCTTTTTCTCTCTTGAAGGCTATGTTGGAGCTGCTACCGTGGGGGCTGCCGCTTGGTGGTTTATTGCTGCTGATGGTGGCCCAAGAATCACCTTCTACCAGCTGGTATTATTTCCTGTTCAATATTTCAAAAACACAAGCATTGTTAGAGTTCCAGAGCAAAGCTTACGTTCTCAGAGAACAGCCAACTTATCTTTATTGTTTAAGTGAAATATAGAGAATCTCAAAATGGCTTTTTAAGAGACCACTGGGTTTTTTGACCTATGGCAAGATATAGTATATGCAACTAATCTGATTTTTTACCAGTTAATGTGCATGAGCTATATTTTTATGTGGATTATTTTGATCAACAAGACAGGAGTATAGTTAGACTGACTGGTCTGTTGCATCTTCCAGAGCCATTTCCTGCAGTGCAAAGATGAAAACCCAGATTTTGAAGGTGTCGACTGCGTTGTCTTTGAGTCTCCGTATCCTATGACGATGGCTCTCTCTGTCTTGGTCACCATTGAGATGTGCAATGCCCTCAACAGGTGAGCGCGTTTGAAATGGAATGCAAAAGAATTTCCTTCCCTTGCCTTGGGTTTTCCTTGGCTGTTTTCAGATTCTGCACCATTGGTGCAGCAGCGTGAGTTTTTAAATGCAGAAAATCCTGCTGTTAAAATTGTCTCATGCCAAGATATATTTATGGAATTCAGAGATGGCTCTAAAGGACTTTTAGTCGGAGGAGAGGTCTGGAATTGGCTGAATTCTGGGATGGGTGGAACTGGTGCGCCTCTTAATTGCCAGTGGCAAGAAAGGAAGAACAGTCACTGTCAAAGACGTAGTGCGAAGTTGGGTTGACCTCCAGCCTTACTCAGCATGGAAACTGTTTTGGCTGGGGAAAAGGGCTGAATATCGCACACGCGTACTCACGCCCACCTTGGGACCTCTGCCACTGCCAAACAGAGCGCAGGCCAAGTTCCCGCTGGCAATTGGGCAAGGAGAAACTCCGCCCCTAGAGACAATGAAAATGCAGTGCCTCAAGAATTATGCTTGGCAGCACTGCTTTCAGGAGTGCTGTGGGCGACTGTGGTCTTGTCATTGGCCCACTGAAGGAAGGAAGGAAGGAAGCAGCAGAGCTTCTAGAGGACTAGTGAGAAGGAACCAGTAATCTTTCATGCACCCATGTGTCGTCTCCAGCCATTGCAGCTGAGTTACATGATTTTAATCGTAAATTGTTTTTAATTTGTGGGGGGGGGGCTGTAAAGGGCTTTGGGAGTCCCCACTTCAAATCATAGCTTAGCCATGAGTTCATTCAGGTGGCCTCAACAAACTGCCTTTCACAGCCTGTGTCCCAACTGCACTAAATGGACGACAATGCCGATCTGCCTTGCTGGGTCATTTTAAAACGCACTATGTCCATGAACGTTTGAGGGGTGTTAGGTGTACTGTGAGCCTGTTGTTGGTTGCCTGTCGAGGAACAGAGCAGCACGGAACACTGACGCCTCACGTCTGCACTGTTCCCTTGCAGCCTGTCGGAGAACCAGTCCTTGCTACGCATGCCTCCGTGGGAGAACGTCTGGCTGCTGGGTTCCATCTGCTTGTCCATGTCTCTTCATTTCCTCATCCTCTATGTGGAGCCACTGCCAGTAAGTTTGCGAAGACACATCTTGGGGAGAATCTCAAGCCAAAGCACTTCTTCCCCTTCACTTCCAGGATGTCTGTTTGGTGTAGTGGTTGAGTGCGTGGACTCTAATCTGGGAAAACTGGGTTTGATTCCCCACTCTTCCACTTGCACCTGGCTGGATGACCTTGGGCAAGCCGTAGTTCTGATAAGAGCTGTCCTTGAAAAAGAGCAGTTTCTGTCAAGAGCTTTCTCAGCCCCACCTACCTCACAGGGTGTCTGTTGCGGGGAGGGGAATGGAAAGGAGTTTGTAAGCTGCTCTGAGATGTCTTTGGGTAGTGAAGGGCGGGGTATAAATCCAATCTCCTCCTCTTCTCTTTTTTGCCTCCTAGTGCCATTAAACGGGCTTTAATAATTCCTTTTCCCCCCCCTCTTCTTCTGTTCCCCAGCTGATCTTCCAAATCACACCCCTGAATCTGACCCAGTGGCTGATGGTGCTGAAAATCTCGCTGCCCGTCATTCTGCTGGATGAGACACTTAAATTTGTGGCGCGTAACTACCTGGAGCCTGGTAAAGATAGTCTGCCGCCTGCCACCAAACCACGACCTCTGTCCGCATGCACTGAAGGGGTTTCCTGGCCGTTTGTGTTCATTACCTTGCCCTTGGTCATCTGGCTGTACAGCACAGACACTAACTTTAGCGACATGTTCTTGTCTTGACCTTGAAGTGATAACCGTTTGACAGAAAGATGTTTAACTTAAATCAATTTTTTTTATTGTTTAAAGCGATTGTCTTATTCTGCTGAATTTTCACATGAACATATTTGCTGGTGACTGAGGTTTCATATTCCTAGATTTTTGGGTTTTCTTATTTTTTTTTCCCTGACTCCAGTAGGGGAGCAGTATTCCCCCCCCCCTTTTATACACAACTAGGGTGTCCATTGACATGTACAGAGAAATTAACACTATTTTATGCAAATATTTTTTGTAGAGGAGAAGCATGTACAGTGTTCTGTTTAATAGTTAACCCATCCTTGTAAAAACAGAAGAATAGTGTTTTGCGGGGCTGGGGCGGGGGGGAGTGCCAGTGGACACTATCTAGCAAACTTCAATTGGTAGCAGATTTTAGGGAATGAATGTTTTTTTTGCGTGTTTCTGTTTTTCCTCTCAAACTAAAAGCATGCAGTTGTTTGTGTATTCTGCATGGTCATCTAATCTTAATTTGTCATTCAGTTGGGATTTTTCTGCACTGGGCAGAGTATACTGCTACCTCAGTATGTTTTTTTCCCCTACCCCCCTCTCTTCCTTTCTGTTCTTCTCCCCATCTTTCTTCTTGTCCCCCTTTCGATGTTTTAGGTTCTGACTTAATTTTGTTTACACCTGTCTTAATGAGAGGTATGTCTATTCTCGCTAGTGCAGAAAAGAACCATTCCAGGTGCAACCCGTTGATGTTGTATGGTGGCGTTCCCCCCCCACCCCCCTTAACACAAGTAGGGAATTTTTTTTAAAAAGATTATTTATTTAAATGTCTTATTTTTATTGTAACAGCATTGTTTCACCAGCATTGCCTGTTCTGGGAGGGTGGGGGAGAAGCAGAAAGGGAGACGGCTGCCTGGATGGACGTCAAGCAAGGAGTGAAAAAAACAATAATAAAAAACATCTTTTTTATTGAGAGATTTCTATGGCTGTCTTTTCATTAAGCCCTAGGAACCGGAGTTCCTTTTTAATCATCGATAATTTTTTGCATGTGTCAAACTTTTTTTGGTTTGGTTTTTAAATCTGAGCATTTGGTAATGGGACCTGGAAGCAAGCAACTCAAAATTTACACAGCCGGAGTTCTCACTGGGTTTTTCCTTTTTGTTAAACCTCTAACTGTCAGTGACACATTTTGGAGTATAGTCTGCTGGCCACGTTCTTCTAGCCTGATGTGGAAAAGTAACCAAGTTTCCGTGTGTGTGCGTGCGTGTGTGTGTTTTGTAAAATCTGTAAATACCACATGACCAAATGAACATATTGTATAGAACTATTTTTTATTTTTAATGTGGCACTAACCACCGTCATTCTATTAAGATAAATGTTAGCGCATGATGTCGTGTTTTGCCCCCTCCAAATTGAGTCCTGTACCAACAATGTGTAAGTTCATTAACAGTCCTAACTGTGTGGTGTTTCTCTCCAATGCCTTCCAACATTCATCGACTGAAGTGAGTATTTCTTTTCCATTTCACCATTCCAGTGGTGATGTGTTTTTTTTTTAAAAAAAGCATATGCTGTATACATGTCAAAGAATAAATGCTGATCTTTTCCTCCATCCCACGCTGCGTTTTGTCAGATGTTCTGCTGTGCCACATTATTATCACCACTCTTCACACTCTTACATCCAGTAGCAGAAGGCCCCGGTGACTTAAAGCACAAGGGCATTTGTGCCTGCAATTTCTATCCGCTTAATCTTTAGAACTGACCTAGTGGGAGCCGTGCCCCAAGAGGCTCAGAAAATTGCAGCTTTTGTTCTGAAATTGCACTCATTTCTCCATTAGCAACTGTCAGCACCTCTAAAAAGGCTTTGTGGCAGGAGCTTTTCCAGAGCCTTGACTCATAGGTCCCCCCTGCCCCCCCCCAGCCAAAAAGAAAAGAAACGGAGGTATCTGGATCCCAGTCCCAAGTTGTTTATCATGAAATGTAGCTTTGGTGGTGTCGGAGAGCTTCCCATTTTGTTCCAAGGTGTGCCAGGTCATGGCTCTTGCAGTTAGATTTCTAGGCAGTGTGCTTTTAATAGGACAGTTCCTTGATTGTTCCTACAGGGCAGAAACTCTAATGTGCTGCAGAGAAGCAGTAGGGTGACCCGTAGCTTGGCTTCATGTAGATAGCCCATGAGGGCTGTGTTTTGGCAAACAGTGACATGTGCTGGCGTCACACATGCTGCATTATCACTTGCTAGGTCGCTGTTGTTTAGAAGGAGGGATCAATTAAGGTTGGCAAGAGCCAGAACACCGTCACAGTGACGGGCACTGAACACTCAATGGATTTCTGATTGTGACATTTCAGAAGCTCCGCGATAGAGTTAAAGCCTTTTGGGGATGGAAGCCAACACCGAGGCAGACGTTCAAAATGACATCTTGAGCTTTTATGGGTTTCTTTGCTGTCTGGTGTGGCCTGTCTTTCGGCCCAGTTGCCAGAAGTCAAGTCCAAAAGCTTTAATCTGTTCTTCAGTCCCAACTCCTTGACTTGTCGTGCCTTTCCCTCTGGGCTGTTGCCCTGGGGAGCAGGTGCTAGGCCAGTGCCAGGAGAGAGTACATAGAAAGGCAGGTCCGACTCATACGGCATAGCCAGGTCCGTGGGCCTCCTTGCATTGTACAAAGCCTCTCTGTACCCATCCCATTGGCTGTCCACCAGCTGTCATGACTTCACACAGCAATCTTTCCTCTGAGGAATTAGGCCTGCTTCAGATGTAGGAGAGTCGCACGGTAGAACAAAACATGCAGTGCTGGACTCCTTCATCCGTAGTCTGCTCATGGGAATGTATTGGGCTGGGTATTTAAACAGCCACTTTCTAGACGTGGGCTCTTGACCCAACTGTGTGCTTTCCCTCTCTCACATTTTGGCTTTGCTTTCATGAATCTAGATTTCTCAAAAGTTCAGAATTTCTCTTCTGAAGTATGCCAGTTACAGGATTTAGGGAGTCAGGGTTAATTCTCTCTACCCTTCTCCCGTGCACATTACTAGTAGTATGCCTTGCTGTCTGGATCCCATTTCATACTAGTGGGCCGCATTGGACATGGATTAATGGGCATTAGTTTGTTCCCCTCATCTCAAACAAAAGTGAACTTCTGACAGCCTTAAGGTGTATCTCACTGTTCATACCCCCCATCCCAAATAAAAGAGCCTTTCAGAGATGCCTATTAGGGGAAAACCAGGCAGTGAGTTTAGGTACAAAGGCAGGGAAAACCCTGTATGTCTGTCTCTACAGCATGACAGCATACAGAGACAAGGATAACCAAATCTAGGTATTAAGGTCTGCGTGAGTTGGGGACCCATTCTTCACAAGAGAGGTGGCAGCTTGCAGCATAGACAGAAAGGATATGGAAATGGCTCTCCATTTGCCTCTTCAGGTTAAGGGATTTCTTCTTTGGTGGGTGTACAGATTCTTTCAACAAATAGGGCTGTTCCTGTTGGGAGAGTCTTCTTTTCTTAATGTTTTGGTATGCACAGTCTGGCTTCTGCCTTGCAACCCTTTCCCATTTGGCCTGTCAAATTTCTGGCTGTGATACATCGAGGAAGTCTGTATAGCTTTAGATAAGAGAGTGGCACAGGCCAAGCCACAGCTGAGGAGTTAGGCCATGCTACGTAAGGCCAGTTCCTACCTTTGCCCATCAAAATGGAACTCCGGCTACAAGTTTCAGGAAGACCGTTGCTTGAGACCTTTGTGAGCTTCCGCTCGTTGGCAGATAACACGGTTAGATAGCCAGTGGTCTAACAAGGGACAAAGGAGGTTCATGTGCCCATTTTTCTGAAGCGTTTCTGCCTGTTGGTGTAAAAGGCACGTAGATAGCTGGGCCAGCGGTCTTACTAAAGCATGAAGCAGTTGGAAGTGTTGACATCAGCAATTTTCAAGCTCCCCTCCCCATTTGAAGCATAACTATATTCAATGTTTATAGGACTGAGATAGGATTCCCAGAGTATTTTCTTACAAATTGATGTTTACTCTTTGTCTTGTTAAGGGTTGGGTTTTTTAAATTATTCTTGTGTAAAACTCCTGAAAGATTGAGTGGTGCTTTTTAAAAGAGTCAGTATCCATTGGGCAGGGGGCCTTAACGCGTGGTGATAAAATGCAGTACAGCAGTCCCAGAGTATCTCCCGTAGACACAGCTGATCAGATACTTGGATAAACAAAGGGAGAAAAAGCAGGGACGATTACAGGATGGGCGAGGCATAGGTAAAACAACCCAAATTGTCTGTCCTTGCACCTGTCTCGTTGATTTCTTGCACTGCTTAATCATTGTTTCCCTAATCTCTGCTAATTGTGTTTTTAAAAAATTAACAGTCAGGATCAAGATGCCTGCATACTTCTTAACACAGACTCCGTGGGGCTGGGGGAGCCAGAAATATTCTACAAAAGGCAGCTAAAAAAAAAAAATCATAATGCAGGACTTTTGCAGCCTGAATTAGTTGAGACCTTTCTTCTGATCCTCTGCTGGCATTTCTGGTGGAAAAAGCTTGTCCAAGATAATTCCTTGGGGGCCATCAGCCCATGGCCCTTGTGTTTATATATAGCATGCATATATATATATATATATATATATATATATATATATATATATATATATTTTTTTTAATGGGATTTGGGTACTGTATTTGGAGAAGGAGGGGGAAAGCAAGACCCTGTGACATTTACTGTTATGCCCACAATACTAATAATAAGTATTTCCCAGGTGCTTCTAATTGCTTGCACATCCTTTCAATGGACTTTGGCCCTGGAAAATCCAGATAAAATTACTAGAATTTGACACACACAAAAAGACACTGAATAATCGAGCAGTGCAGAACACCGTTGCCAGGGAAAAGCTGATAGATCTGGCCAGTTTCCTTGTTGCCTGCACGGGAAATGCGTAGAAGTGGGCTGATAAAGCCAGTTTTCCTCCCCCAAACTTGACAGCTTTTGCAGTAACGAAGTGAAAGGAATTCTTAGGCTGTCTGAATTTTCCAAAGACCCCTTTAAGATTGTCACAGGCTTCTGGTAGTCTTGGCCAAAGCCCGCCTGACTCTTAGGGTTGATCTATAAAGGCAAAGTACATCACTTGATGACGGCTCAGTTAAATGTGGTTAAAACGAATAGTGCCACATACCAAACAGATACTCGATGAATTTATGGTTCTGTCCGGTCAGCAAGTGATACAGGTGAATGTATGTCCAACCTTCAGTTGGTTCTCATGACAATAGCAAAACACCCCACTTTGAGTTCTGGAGGGAAGGAGCTAAGATCCTGGAAAGGAAAGATCCAAAGGAACCTGGCTGCGGCCATGGCAGTACCTTTTAAGGGAATGCCTGATCTGCCGGACTCTCTTTTTCCATTCCTTCCTTATGCAACAGCTACCAAATCAAGATATTTGGCATTTGGTCGGTTTCCAATAATCAAATCCTCTGACATAAGCTCCCCAGGGTGGTATAGCCAGGGAGGGGGGAGGAGTCGAAGATAATGTTGCTCGAACGAATGCTTTCTCGGCTTTTAACTGATTCATGACTTTTCTATTAACTTCCGTTCTCCCATGGGGGAAATGGGAGGCGGGAAGTCAAACTTTTAATATTTTCCGCTATCTCTATTGAGGCTTTTGTTGTTGTTGTTTTTTAAAGATCTTGCTTTTATTAAGTCCTTTTTATCCATCTTTCCGACTAACGTTACCTTTCTCTCTTTCTCTCTCTTTCTTTTTTTTCCCCTTTGCAGCAAAACTGGAGTAATCCTTAGCCCTAAGCCAATTTTTACAGAAACGTAAGATTAATTTTTTGTTGTGTGCATGCGTCTTTAGCTACGCATCTACTGAAAACATCTGCATGAGTCTTGTAAATGAAAACAGAAAACAAAATTCTTTCCCTAGGGAGGGAGGAAAAAATAGAACTGAAAACTCGTGTTCTGTGAAGGAAGTGTGTGGTGCTCTTGAAGCTTCAATTCATATACAGATCTACAAATGTGCAATATAGTTTTTAACTGATTAAAACAGACCTCTCTGCAAGGAAGTTTTTGGGGTTCTTTGCTGCATGAAGACAACAATCTCCCTAAACTGCTAAAGCAAGAATTAAAGAGTGGTGATCGGCCAAGTTTTATTCTCCTTTTTTCATATTTCGTTGTGTAAAATGTCATAGCTGTACAATATTGGACTGTAATGCATGCTTTTCAGTTGTAAGTAGCCAATAATCTCTATTGTATCTTAACAGACCACTTTAAACAGCTCTGTACAATATGCAATTCTATTTATACAGGTTCATTGACAACGGTACTGTTGTTGAATGTTTGAGAAATTGTTAAAACAGACTTCAATTCCATAACTTCAGCTTTTTAAAAAAAATATCTTGGAGTGTGCAAATAGACTTATTTTGCACTGTAATAATGTAACTTATTTAAATCTAAAGCAGTAGACACACGTCGGTGCAATACACATGTTGTGATGGCGTTTTATCTTAACAGCAGCAGAAGCCTAATAATGAACTTAGTTCATAAAGCAGCATGTGTGACCTTTTTTTTAGAAGTTGTAAATAACTTTGGTTGTTCTGATTCAATGCCGACAATAATGAGCATCACACCTACCATCCTGGTTTCAGGTAAAATAAACTTATTCTATGATACACCGTTGGTATGTTGTTTGGATCAACTTACTTTTGCCATCAGTACATGCAAGTTTTGAGTGCCCAATTCTTTATATCAGGTGCCCCCAACATGGTGCCCGTGGAGCTTTTGCCTGGCAAGACTTGTGACTGGCCGTTGGAGAGTTTAAGCGTTGCTGTAATGATTTCATGTGTTGGTGTGTGTGTTCCTTTAAATATTTAGTGTGACTGCAATAATGTAAGGAGAGCGACAGAGGGAGACAAGTGTGATGTGATTGGCTGATGACTGAGAGTATAGAAGGAGAGATGTCTCTGAGATGATTCAGTGTTCATGAAGAGACAAGTGTGGAAGGTGTATGGGAGCCTGTATGACAGAGGAAGCAGTTGGAGTTTAGTTTAGCCTGTGTGGCTATAGAGAGAAAGTTCAGCCTGTGTGGCTATATGAGAGAGAGAGTAGCCTGTGTGGCTCTATATGAGAGAAAGAGAAGCCTGTCAGAATTGAGTTTTGGTGTATGAGAGACTGAGTGTGATGCCAAGCCTTGTCAGTTATATTTTCTTTCTTCAACAACAGCTCAAAAATACCCAGAAACCTATTTTGTTCTTAATAAATAAATCGTTATTTGTTTAAACTTATCCCAGCATTCAGAACAGTCCTTCCTCAGGGCCACATAGTCCTCTGAAGCGCCCAGACACTGGGTCATTCTACCAAAATAGAGAGATTTGGAATTTTTAATTCCTGGTGGCAGCAGAAAATCTACTAAGTTCATGTACACAGGGTGTGTTTTAAAGGAGAAACAGTCTCCCCAATAAGTGAGGACGCCACAGTTGCTTTGGCAGCTGTCGCCACCACAGCAAAAGGGTCTTCACTCTGACTGAAGGTAAGCTGCAGCAGCCATTTTGTGGCTGTACCCAACATACTGTGTAAGAATCCCAAAGGTGCCCACAGTCTGCTTTATATGCTTACTAGCAGTCATATTACACATAATAAAGTGCTAGAATTCTGGACTGTACCATGTTAGGTATGAAGGTGGGTTGCATTTTTAATGATCATCTTGCCTTTTTTTTTTGTTAATGGTATAAAAAAGATGGACGACATCATAAGCTTTTGTGGACTGAAGTCTATGCAGTGAGACAGAACATCACAGTCACAAGTTCTTTCAGAGCTGTTCTCTCAAGCAGTTCTCGAAAGAGCTCTCTCAGCCCCACCTACCTCACAGAGTGTCTGTTGTGGGAAGGGGAAGGAGATTGTAGGCCGCTCTGAGACTCCTTCGGGTAGGGAAACGTTGGGGTATAAATCCAATCCCTTCTGCTGTTGCCACTGTTGCTGCTACGTTTGCTGGGGTTGTCTTACAAACCTCTGGATGGGGCTAGAGTTCTCCCAGAACTGCAACCGATCTCCGGGCTACAGTGATCACTTCCCCTGGGTAGGAAACGGGAGTTTTGGCATGCGGACTCTAGCACTGTGTCCTTACTGAGGTCCCTCCACAGGAATTTCCCAGACTGGAGTTGGCAGCTGTAGTGGTGGACTTCAAGCCGGGGAGTCCCGGGTGCGGATTCTTTCATGGCTGAGAGGCAGTGACCAGCCAGATATACAGTATTGTTATGAGACTAAAAATGGGAGAAAGGAACTCTACGTATGCTTCTCCGCACATCTCAGAAGAAGGGTGAAGGGAGAAAAATGTGGCTGAGGTATGCAGAGAGAGGCGTCAGTTCTTGGAGGCACGTTATGCTGGCTGGAATCCAGAGCACTCTTAGGAGTGTGTCCTCAAGGGGGGTTTGAATGTGTTTCCCAACTATTTCTACAGCTGAGGAGAATTCCAAAGCCAGTTTGAGAGAGGGCCGGTCCGTCATTCAAAGCAGCCTCTAACTCTGGATCCCAGCCACCAGTTTCATCAGCGGGGTCTTCCTTCTCAGTATCCATGTTTGGCTGCTTTCCTTCTGGCGCGATGGTTGCGTGAAATGCCGTCTTCCCTTCATCTGTGCGGGTGTGATCTGTCGGTTTAGGGGTTTGGGTAGACCTGTTTCGTAGCATTTTTTAAAATGTTTTGCTTTGTATACAGAAGCCGTTAAGACATTTCAATGAACTACCTTTCTCAATTGATGTTTTTGTAATGGCATGAACGATATTGTACGTAGCATCCTCCATCCATCTAGTGGACATGAATTAGAAGTGTGTGTGTGAGAGAGAGAGAGAGAGAGAGAAGTGCCACCAAGCCCCGGCCAACTTATGGTGACCCCGTAGGCAGGGATGTCAAGCTCATTCGTTATGAGGGCCAGATCGGACATAAATGTCACTTTATTGGGCTGGGCCATGTGTGCCGTAAAATGTAATGCCAGGTATCGGATAGATAAACTTTATAAACTCAATGATAGATCAAGATGAATATCCGTGTTAGTCTGACTGTGGCAGTAGGAAAGAGCAGGAGTCCAGGAGCGCCTTAAAGACTAACAACATTTGTGGCAGGGGTAGTTTTCATGAAAGGGCTGCGGTGGCTCAACTGGTTACGATGCTGAACTGCAGACCGGAGGGTCAGTAGTTCAGCAGTTCGAGACCCAAGTACCACGTGACGGAGTGAGCTCCCGACTGGCCCCAGCTCCTGCCAACCTAGCAGTTCAAAAGCAAGAAATTACAGGTAGATAAATAGGTACCACTTTGGTGAGAAGGTAATAGCATTCCATGTGCCTCAGCGTCTAGTCATGCCAGCCATATGACCACAGAAATGTCTTTGGACAGCGCTGGCTCTTCGGCTTGGAAACAGATATGAGCACTGCATCCCTAGAGTTGGATTCGACTAGCTTTTGAGCAAGGGAAACCTTTACCTAGTTTTCATGAGCAGTGACTCACTTAAAGTTAACGGTTCCTTAAAGTGTCTCCCTGATGCCCACCCTCCCACTTTTATGCACAGACCTTATGCACAGCCTCTGTCATCTGGCAGTAAAAAGGTAATCAGTTGCTTGCAGGCCGGATAAGAGCCCTTGGATGGGCCAGATCTGGCCCGCGGGCCATGTGTACGACACCCCTGCATAGGGTTTTCCAGGCAGGAGACTGACAGAGGTGGTTTGCCATTGTCTTCCTCTGCATAGCAGCCCTGGAATTCCTTAGTGGTCTCCTGTCCAAATACTAACCAGGACCAACCTCCAGTTAGCTTCCAAGATCTGGCTAAGCTAGGCTTTACAGGTCAGGGCAATACAGACTTATGGGCTCTTTTTTCCGCTGTCCCTCATTTCTCATTTGTTCTAGGTGTAGATGAGTCACTGCTCATGAAAACTACCCTTGCCACAAACGTTGTTAGTCTTTAAGGCACTACTGGACTCCGGCTCTTTTCTACTGCTACAGACAGACCAAGACGGATAACAGGAACACCAAAAGCTGAAGTTAACCAGCAATCCATTCTAACACCTCATGAATGCAGTGGAGTGACGTGTGAAGAAGGTGACCGAACTGACTGCATCAACCAGCAATCCATTCTACCACCTCATGAATGCAGTGGAGTGGCATGTGAAGAAGGTGACCGAACTGACTGCATCGTTCCAGACAGCAGGGGCTCGATCCCGGGTTTTGTTCTTCCCCGTTAGAAAGGAAAAGAAAAACCTGCAAGTAGCAGGACTGGCCCAGTACAGGGAAAGGCTCGATCACTTTCTTGCATTTGTTTCCTGCTTGTAGGGCAGGGCTGTCGACTCTTGGTTGGGAAATTCCTGGAGATTTGCGGGTGGACCCTGGAAAGGCCCGAGGGCATC
Source organism: Gekko gecko (assembly GCA_029375565.1). Classification (NCBI taxonomy): domain Eukaryota; kingdom Metazoa; phylum Chordata; class Lepidosauria; order Squamata; family Gekkonidae; genus Gekko; species Gekko gecko. Next base: position 73,948,696 of record JAPDNY010000012.1, on the reverse strand, counting down.
AGCAGGGTATATAATAATGCCACGCCACAGAGTCAGAGAATCATAGAGTTGGAAGGGCCCATGCAGACCTTCTAGTCCAATGCGGGACCAGCCTAAAGCATCTCTGACAAAATATCCATCCAGCCTCTCCTTGAAAGCTGTCGGTGAAAGGGAGCTCACTCACCTCCTTCTGAAGCAGCCATTATCAGGAAGTCAGTTGTGATTCTGGGAGATCTCCAGGGCCCACCCAGAAGTTGGCAACCTTAGCAGAGCCTTCCTTCATGCAGAATGATGAAGAGGTAGGGCCTGTTCTGCTCCCTTCTTGCGCCTTTTGTTCTGATAAGGAGGCCTCAGATGGGAGAGGGGCAAGCAGGTCTGTGGGAAATCCCCTTTTCAGCCATCTTCCTCCGGCCAAGTTAAGAACCAGACATGTTGTTTAGCAAGGTGGTGTTTGTCTTACCATAAATTACCTCATGTTATTTCTCCATTTACCTCCAAAAAAGTGCCTCAGGTAATTGGACCCCTTTCAAATCACTGGTCATCCTGATATTTGTTGAGTGGCCTAAGTGATACTTATCGGGTCATTCTCCCTCAGCTGAACCTACCTCACAAGATAGCCAGGTTTTGTTTCAATAAAAAGCGGAAGCAAGATACTCCGTAAGATCCTGGGCCATGTTTCAGAATACATTCAAGCTCGACCCACCCACCCCCGTTAATTTTAAGAGCGTTTGTTGAGAATGTTTTCGTCCTTCACAATTATTATAGGAATCTTACCCATACAGGCCGCATTGTACCTAGGTAGCAAGGACAGGTTGATTTTCTGGAACTGTGGCCTGCTCCTCTTTTTCAGTTATTTTGTGGCTTTTTCTAATTGTTGTGGAATTTGTAAACTCTATTATTTGTTGTCAAAGGCTTTCACGGCCGGAGTTCATTAGTTGCTGTAGATTTTCCGGGTTGTGTGGCCGTGAAGGTCTTGGCATTGTAGGACCTGACGTTTCGCCAGCAGCTGTGACTGGCATCCTCAGAGGTATAACTCAGAAAGATGGAGTACTCTCTGTGTCAAGGTGAGGAGAAAAATCGTAGGCAGGTAATTTATATCTCCCCTGGAAGGTGGGGTAGGGCTGAGTCATTATCTTGTAGAAGTTCTCCAGGCTATGAACGTGCTAATGGAGGAGCTTTCCTGAGGAGGTTCTTTTGTCTATGGATTGTTTCCTGAGGAGGTTTCCTGTTTCTTCAGGAGGTTCTTTTGTGTGTGGAATGGCTATTGAAACTCTAATCTTATCTGTAGTGCTATTATCAGCTGTAGAGCATTTTGTGTTTTTCAGGACAGGAAATCATTATTTGGTTTACTGCAAGCCACCTCAAGCACTGGAAAGGTGGGAAGCTATTTGTTTTAGTCTTCATCCTCGTTTTTTAAATAGTTTTGTTTTAAATTAAATTTTGTGCCTTTGATAGCCAGTCTGAGTCCTACTTAATGTTTTTTTCCCCAGTAACACATATTAAAGTCGCCAGCTCTAGGTTGGTAAATTCCTGGAGATTTGGGGTCAGAACCTGGGGAAGGTTCTGGGGAAAGCTCAAGAGGGATGTGTGATGCCACAGAGTCTGCCCTCCAAAGGGGCCATTTTCTCCAGCGGAACTGTCTCTCTAGTGCGACCAAAACAAGGGGAGAAAAACACAGCCCTACATGAGACAGGTTCTGCATATGAGTAAGTAAAAGGTTTCCTTTGCTTGAGAGCTAGTCGAATCCGACTCAAGCCAAAGAGCCAGCGCTGTCCGAAGACATTTCTGTGGTCATGTGGCTGGCATGACTAAACACCGAGGTGCACAGAACGCTGTTACCTTCCTGCTGAAGTGGTACCTATTTATCTACTTGCGATTTCTTGCTTTCAAACTGCTGGGCTGGCAGGAGCTGGGGCCAGAGATGGGAGCTCACTACATCATGCAGCACTCGGGTCTGGAACTGCTGAACTATAGACCTTCCAGTTCGCAGCTCAGCGTCTTAACCTCTGAGCCACCGCAGCGTCTTCATAGGAGTACCTAATCCTAATATAAAGACAAATGTCCAATCATATGAGTACAGGTTAAAAGGTAGAAATTATATCCATATACATGAAGCAATACCAAATGCGTTTTGGCTAAAAGCCCTCCTCAGTGGTAAAATTCAAACCAAGTACTCCATGAATTTAACAAAAATACACATAAAACTCATCATACACAGAATGGACCTTGTCTTTATCGTAGGATTAGGTACTCATCTGCAGAACCATAGGACTGTGGTTTTTAAATGGTATTTTAGCACTTTTGAATGTATAATTAAATTAGTACTATGTGTGTAGCTATATTTGAGTTTCTTTTTTTCCCTTTGCCTCAACCTCTCTGGTCTGGAGATCAGTTGTCATTCCAGGAGAACTCCAGGGCCCGGCCTGGAGAATGGCAACGTACAACCAGAAAGTTGTCCATAAATATAGATACTGCTGAGCCACAATTGCCTTGAGACGCTATGGGGAAAAAACGGGACGAAAGATTTTTTTTTTTTAATAGTGCCCCAAAGGGCAGACTTTTATTTATTTTTATAACAAACTACAACTAAACAGAATAATACAATACAACACAACACAATACAATACAATATAACAACACTAAAAACATAACACACAAAACTAATCCACACACATAAAACACAAAAGAGGGTTATTTAGGTCCAATTGTATATCATATTTAAAGCACTTTATCATTTAACATAATATTACACTTTACGTGAGTATCTCTTATATATATATATATCAAACCATCTGTTTCATCTCTGTTTTTATCTTTTCTTTAATCAGTTCTTTACCCTCTCATCCATTTAGTTTGTACCAGTCATAGAAATGTTTCCAAGTGTTCTGAAAAGTGGAATCTGAATGGAGCCTGCAATTTTACAACTATTTAAGGTTTTAACACCACCATTTTCCTCAGAACTCTCTCTCCTGCTGAAAATTTTGTCCCGATTGACTTGCCAATAGCTCTGTGGAAGAGTGCTTGGTTTTCCAGTTTCAGGTTCCACTTCCTATCTGTCCAGGTAAAAGAATCTTGGGCGAAAGTCCTACTCAAGACCTTCTAGTCAGAATATTCAGTACAACATTCAGAATAGATGACTGCAGGCGAGATGGAATGGCGGCCTGTCTTTAAACTGGCCAGTTCTGGATTATGAGATCCCTGAAAGTTTGGGATGATGCCTGGATGGGGATAGGAGGGAATTTGATTTCACTCTAGGACTTTAATTTCTCCTAGACTCGATGGAATACCGGAGCCTGCCCACTGAAACCGTTGTTTCCTCCTGGGGAACAAATCCCTGTAGTCTGTAGTTGTAGTTGTAATTCCAGGGGAACTCCAGGACCCACCTGGAGGCTATCAACCCAATTTGTCTCCTCTTCAACCATTCACAGGTTCCTGTGAAGGCTCACACTCCTCACAGTGCAGAGAGCCCCTGGCTGATGAACATGTGGGCTTGTCGATTGACTATCCGAGAGCTGAGCACATAAGACTGAATCAACAGAAGTGATTCTCCACCTCATAATCACCGGGATTATCGGCTCAAGAGCATTGGCAGAGAACGCTGAATAGCGATGATGCGGGAATAAAGTGTTCCGAAAACATCCCCGACTGTAAAAACACCGCAAAGCTTGGCTGGCCCACTTACAGTTCAGCAGCTGGAGAGGCTGAGAAATATCCAGCCTCCTCCCTCCCCCTTGCTGTTTTCCCTATTACGGTAGGATTCTTCGGTGTGAAGTCAGCCCAAATCTGGGAAGTTTATACAGTGGTGAGTCACATGGCCTTTCTGGCAGCGAACTTCTCTTGCTCCCCTTCTCCGTATAGGAAGTTCATTTCGGAGGAGCCAGCTTTGACGGCAGCAATCCTGCCCTTTTAGATAAGGTTTTCCACAGCAGCTTTTCTCTTAAATTGGCAGAAGAGTAGCGGGGGGAAATTAAGGCAGCAAGATTAATCCAAGTCTCATGAAGCACCCGGCCGGACCGTGGGAGGGTTCACTTATAATAGTAGCATGACAAACCATTGCTTAAAAAGGCTTTAGTGGGCAATTTACTACTTGATACAGTGTTTAGACAGTAATAAAAAGAAGATGAAGAGATTGGATTTATACTTCACCCTTCACTACCCGAAGGCGTCTCAGAGGGCTTACAAACTCCTTTCCCTTCCCCTCCCCACAACAGACACCCTGTGAGGTAGGTGAGGCTGACAGAGCTCTTTCCAGAACTGTCCTTGAGAGGACGGCTCTGACAGAACTATGGCTTGCCCAAGATCATCCAGCAGCTGCAAGTGGAGGAGTGGGGAATCAAACCCAGTTCTTCCAGATTAGAGCCCACACACTTAACCACCACACCAAAAAATAGAGACATCACACTGCCAACAAAAGTCCACATAGTCAAAGCGATGGTATTCCCAGTAATAATGTATGGCTGCAAAAGTTGGACCATAAGGATGGCTGAGCACCGAAGAATAGATGCTTTCATAAGAACATAAGAAAAGCCAATCAGGCCAATGGCCCATCTAGTCCAACACTTTGTCACACAGTGGCCAAAAATACCAGATGCCAATATGAGGTCCAGTAGTGGGGCCAGGATACTAGAATCCCTTCCACTGCTGCCCCCCCAGCACCAAGAATAGAGTACATCACCTGCTCCAGACTGAGAGTTCCTATCTATACCTTGTGGCTAATAGCCACTGATGGACTTCTGCTCCATATGTTTATCTAATTCCCTCTTGGAACTGTCCATGCTTGTAGCTGCCACCACCTCCTGTGGCAGTGAATTCCATGTGTTAACCACTCTTTGGGTGAAGAACTTCCTTTTATCTGTTCTAACCCGACTGCTCAGCAATTTCATTGAGTACCCGTGAGTTCTTGTATTGTGAGAAAGGTACTTCTTTCTCAACCTGCTCAATCCCATGCATAATCTTATAAACCTCGATCATGTCACCCCTCAGCCGTCGTTTCTCCAATTATTCATCGTTTCAAATTATGGTGCTGGAGAAGACTCTTGAGTTTCCCATGGACTGCAAGGAGATCAAATCAGTCAATCCTAAAGGAAATTAACCCTGACTGTTCCCTGGAAGGCCAGAGACTGAAGCTCAAATACTTTGGCCACCAAATGAGAAGGGAGCACTCACTGGCAAAGATCCTGATGCTGGGAAAGACTGAAAGTAAAAGAAGAAGAGGACGGCAAAGGATGAGATGGTTAGACAGTGTTACGGATACAACAAACATGAAATTGAGCAAACTCCAGAGGGCAGTGGAAGATAGGAGGGCCTGGCATGAATTGGTCCATGGGGTTGCGAGGAGTCAGACTCGACTATGTGACTGAACAACAAAACAGTGTTTAGAAGCAGAATGGTATAGTATAGCACAATCTTGTCAGATCTCAGAAACTGAGCAGAGGCGGTACTTGGATGGGAGACCAGCCAGTGTTCCCTCCAAGCCGTGCATGTGAGCGGCCGCTCATTAACACAGGAAGCCCCGCTCAGCAGCAATCTGGAGCCACGTGGAGTCCTGCACTGCCCATTGCCCATTTTAAGATTACATCTGCTCAGGATGTGAACTGAGAAAAGTTATTGCAGGGGAGAAAAATTGGAGACCACCAAGGAAGACTCTGCAGAGGCAGGCAATAGCAAATCACCTCTGCCTCTCACTCACCTTGGAAACCCTAGGGGGGCGTCACCATAAGTCGGCTGAGGCTAGATGGTACTTTATACACACATGACTCCTTGCAGCATGATCTGAGTTAATGAATTTTCCCATCTTTTTTTTTTTGTATTTATAATGCTTTAATATGTTGTTGAAGGTGTTCACTGCCGGAGTTCATTAGTTGCTGTAGATTTTCTGGGTTGTGTGGCCGTGGTCTTGGCATTGTAGGACCTGACGTTTCTCCAGCAGCTGTGACTGGCATCCTCAGAGGTGTAACACAGAAAGACAGAGTACTCTCTGTGTCAAGGTGAGAAGAAGAAAAATGGTAGGCAGGTAATTTATATCTACCCTGGAAGGTGGGGTAGGGCTGAGTCATTATCTTGTAGTAGTTCTCCAAGCTATGAACGTACTAATGGAGGAGATTTCCTGAGGAGGTTCTTTTTGTCTATGGATTGTTTCCTGAGGAGGTTCTTTTGTGTGTGGAATGGCTATTGAAACTCTAATCTTATCTGTAGTGCTATTGTCAGCTGTAGAGCATTTTGTGTTTTTCAGGACAGGAAACCATGTTTAATACAATCTTGCAAGTGTAGTTCACACATGTATTTGTAAGCTGCCTTGAGTCAATGGCAGAAGGCTGGGGTGTACATATTTTAATTAATACATACATAACGTCAGCAGGTGGGGTACAGTGGTGAGAGCATTGTCAAAGGACCAGGGAGACCCGAGTTCCAATTTCCCACTTGCCACGAAACTTACTGGATGAGACTTGGGCCAGTCGCAGCCTTGCAGCTTAACCTACCTCACAAGTTGTTGTTGTTTTAGAATTTTATCTTTTATTAAATATAAAGTCAACAAGCAATGAAGAAGCATTGAAGCAACACATAAAATGACGATAAAGCAATAACAGGTTCTACCTAACATCAATCACGAGAGATACTACTAAAGCCTACATAGTAATATGACCGAAAACAGAACATCTGAATTACAACTAGATGCGAGGTTCGAAAATCGACTTATAACGGTAGACTGATCAATGCAGCTAACAAGATGCGTTTAGTATTGAGTGAAAAGTTACTGTAAAGTTAGATAAAACCGAAATCAAAATCGAGGTGTCTACCGCGACTAGTCCAAGTGTGTGTGGTGAAGTTTCAGAGAATATGTAAGCTGAGGTAATTAAACTCACATAAAAAGGCATTGAAGATATATTCGGCTGTGAGGTTGAAGGTTAGTGGATCATATGTGTTCTAGGAAGGGTGGCCATCTTTGATACGAGCTGAGGCAAACTGATCCACAACTGTCTTGTCTTAAGTGGTCTGTGATTTCCTCCATTATGAAGAAGTCCCAAACTTCGGAGTACCACTGGTTGATTGTGGGAGATTGATGTTGTGAGGATAAAAATGGAGGAGGGGGAAACCACCGGTGCCACCCCAAGCTCTTCAGAATAAAGGCGGTCTAAAAGCACATTGAACAAATAATATGATGAACTGCACCCAAGAGCTTCCCACTATCAAAAAAGCGACGGTTTTTCTGCCCACGACTACAACACTGACATTGCCATAGAGATTAACTGCATTTTCCAAAATGAGAATATTGCAGGATAAATCCAACCTGATTACTATTGTCCTTGAACCAAGCCTACACCCCCATCCCTCAGTGATTCAGCTTATAAGAGTAGGCACAAATCAGTTGGGGGTGGGGGAGTAGATAGTGGAAGCTCAGGAAGGGGAACCGTCTTGATCACCAGCTTGCAAGGGCAGGAACACAGCTTCTGCTGCCTCTTCAGAGCGGTTCTCCTGCCAGGGATGCTGGACACATTTCGCTACTGGTTGGACATTTGTGCCACCCTGACCCTGGGTAGTCCAGGCAATCCCCATCTCGTCCGATCTCGGAAGCTAAGGGCCGACCCTCGCAAGTACTTGGAAGGGCAACCTCTAAGGAATACCAGGGCCGGGATGCAGAGGCAGGTAATATTTCACCTTGCAGGTGAACCTGATGGCACCTGGGTTTTGGCCACAGCGTGACACACAGTGTTGGACTGGATGGGCCATTGGCCTGATCCAACATAGCTTCTCTCTTATGTCCTTATGTCTGGATAGTGATGCTCTGTCTTCTTGGTACTTGGGGGGCCACAGTGGGAGAGCTTCCGGAGTTCTGGCCCTGCAGGTGGACCTCCTGATAGTGCCTGGGTTTAGGCCACTGTGTGACACAGAGCGTTGGACTGGTTGGGCCGTTGACCTGATCCAACATGGCTTCTCTTATGTTCTTACGTTCACCTCTCTGAAAGGTCCTAGCCCCACTAGGGGTCGCCAGGAGTCACCGTGAGTTCCAGGCTCGCAAGCACACGCACACACCTCACAAAAAATAAGAGGGAAAATTTGTGCCAAAGGAAAAACAGGATGTTACTTCATGATGAACAGCCCTGTCCTCGAGGTGTCATCAAGGTTCTGACCACCACAGTAAGCAGTATCTTGTGCATAAATACATGTAAATGCTAAGTATGACTAATATGTTGACTTTCAGAGACAGTTTGGTGTAGTGGTTAGGAGCGCGGACTCTAATCTGGGAGAACCAGGTTTGATTCCCCACTCCTCCACAGGCAGCTGTTGGCTTGACCTTGGGTCACTCACCCGTTCTCTCAGAGCTGTTCTGGAAAGAGCAGAGCTCTCTCAGCCCCACCTACCTCACAGGGTGCCTGTTGTGGGGAGGAGAAGGGAAAGGAGTTTGTAAGCCGCTCTGAGACTCCTTCAGGTAGTGAAGGGCGGGGTATGACTCCAACCTCTTCCTCCTCCTCCTTCAGTTTGAGGGGATGCTTTATTACTGAGATACCCCAAATAGACCTCTCAGGAGCAGCCCAATGGGAAATTTGCTCTTGTGTTATTACAATTAAATGGGGCAGACGGAGGGTTTGTATGCATATGCCTCTGTAGTTAAATTCCCGGACCTTCCCTTCCCAAAGACCTCATGCAGGAGCAGAAGCTTAAATCAGAACACACCCAGCACAGCAGAATGCTGAATTATCACTGACTTTACCTTTTTAAATTCCGGGGGGCAGCCATATGACGGCACAACCAGGAGTACTTGAGCACCTTAAAGGTTTGAGAGCACCTTTTAGGTAAAGGTAAAGGTTCCCTTGCTCGAAAGCCAATCGAATCCGACTCTAGGGTTGCGGTGCTCATCTCCGTTTCCAAGCCGAAGAGCCGGCGCTGTCCGAAGACATTTCCGTGGTCATGTGGCTAGCATGACTAAACACCAAGGTGCACGGAACGCTGTTACCTTCCCACCGAAGTGGTACCTATTTATCTACTTGCAATTTCTTGCTTTCGAACTGCTAGGTTGGCAGGAGCTGGAACTAGAGACGGGAGCTCACCCCGTTGTGCGGCACCCGGGTCTTGAACTGCTGAACTACTGACCTTCCACAGCCTGCAGTTCAGCGTCTTAACCACTTGAGCCACCGCAGCTTTAGTGGATATCAGATATTTAGACTCGGCTTAGACCATTGAATGGTCAAAGAGACAGAGGTTATCTTGGGATGGGGGGAAAAAAGATTTCACACGAGATTTAACCGTAACTCTATTAAGAATGCTTTTAATGTGCTGTGAAACCTATCTGCCAGCCCGATCTAGGGCTTTTGTGCGGCCATTAACAATGCCAGGTTCTTGGACTGGCTGCCAGGAGACGTGTCTGACTCCTGCCAAACACTAAACTTCCTAAGCCAGGGATCCCATCTGGGAAGCCGTCCAAGCTCCTGAAAGCTCCGCTAACAATGATGTAGGCTGGTAGCCTCCGTCCCTCCTCAAAGCCAGCGTTGATTTCTGGTACTTTTTGTCAGTTGGTAAACATTTTCAGATTGACAAGTGGAACTGGTTCTTCAATCAGTCTGTGTAATTCTCAGCATGGCAAAATCTGTGGATAGTTAAATTCAGAGGTTGGAGCCATGACCAGAGAAGGCAGCTGTTTCTACAAACCTGAGGAAAGCTCCAGGTTTGCAGAAAAATCTGAAACTGTGTGTGTTTGTGTGGAAGTGTAAAAAAATCCCCCCAAAATAAGAGAGGCAACACCTGTAGCTCTAACAAATGCCTCCTCAGTGGCAATTATGGGGGTTGCTAGGAAACCACAACAGTACTGTCAGCCTTCTAGTTCTGACGTCTGCTGGTAAAAGGAAGGGGGAGGACTCGGGCCCTCTCCAGGGCTGATTTGGCCTCTGAGGTTGGACTCATTGGGGCCAGCCCCAGCAGCAACCACCCAATGACTTAACACCGCACAACTTGCACGACCCATCCAGGACTAGCTGCTCGCTACTGTTCAACGGCAGACAAAAGCCAGTGTGATGTAGTGGTTAGTTTCAGACTGGTATCTAGAAGATCTGCTCTACCATGGAAGCTCACTGAGTGACCTTGGGCCAGTAACAAACCATTCTCTGCCTAACCTACCCCACAGGTTGTGAGAATAAGATGGAGCGGAGGAAGATGACATAATAACCTGCTTTAGGTCCCCACCGTGGAGAAGGGGGAGGTGGAAATGAAGTAAATAAATAATAAATACAGCTAAAGATGGGGTGGGGGGCAGATGAAAGGTAGGTAGGTGGGTGGGGAGGGAGGGAGGGAGGGAAGAAAGCATGGAAAGATGAGGATATGGGGATGCCAGGAAGAGGGAAAGAGAAAATAGTGTGGGGAGGGAAATATAGGGGAAAGTGAGGTGCCCCCTACAAGTCCTTGAGGGTTGTCCACCACGCAACTCGGCCCAGCAGCTGGCATCACGCAACTGAACCACAGTTTTCCTGCAGAAAAGCTGCCAGGGGGAGTGGAGGAGGAAAAGCTGAAGACAGGGAGGCAGATAATTGATGGCTGGGAAGGAAAGAAGGAAACAGGAGAAAGGAGAAAGGCCATGGGCTCTTTTTGTAGCAGGAACTCCTTTGCATATTAGGCCACACACCCCTAATATAGCCAATCCTCCAAGAGCTCACAGTAGCCCCTGTAGGAAGAGCTCTGTAAGCTCTTGGAGGATTGGCTACATTAGAGGTGTGTGGCCTAATATGCAAAAGAGTTCCTGCTACAAAAAGAGCCCTGGTCCACAGCTCCTTGCTGGTCTCCTGCTTGTCTCATTTAAAGTCTTGTCCTAAAAGTGTTCAGGTGTTAAGCATGAGGTAGCAGAGGGGGGAAGCTACCTGCAGGTAGGAAAATCTTGTGGTGTTGCCATTGCTGTAACTTTAAAAAACCCTCTTCTGAGACTTGGCCCTCCAGGATTTGTTTGCTGATTTATTGACGTTATTTATAGTCCGTCTTTCTCACTAGGACTCACAGGGCTATTTTTGGACAGGAATGCACAGGAATGGAGTTCCATCTGGCTTCAGAGTTGGCCACGCCCACTACAGCGGGGTGGCTGGGAAAGCCAAGGGAAGGCAGTTTAAATTGCCTTCCCTTCCCTCCAAGGGCCGGCTTGCCTGGGCTCCCCGTAGCCAATGGGGCGCCCGGGCAAGCCAAGGGAAGGTATGGGGTGTGGCCTAATAGGCTAATGAGCTGCACCATCAGGGGTGTGGCCTAATATGCTAATGAGTTTCTGCTGTTGGGTGTGGCTTATTATGCTAATGAGTTCCTGCTGGGCTTTTTCTACAAAAAAAGCCCTGGGGACTCACACCATGGAAAATACTAGAACAAGCAAATGAAAACACTCCAAACTCACAAGGTAACCCAAAGGAATAATCCCTTCTAAACGACAAATCAAAGTGCTTTACGTTATATAGTTACTAGTAAGTTAGAACATGGTTTATGGTTAGGTCACTGCCATATTGTGACGTAACTGATATCATGTTTATGTTGCTTACTGTAAAGCTGTTAAAAACCCAATAAAAACATTATTAAAAAAAGATGGATTACACAGTGAAGCCAATACAATCAATAAGATGGGACATTCAGTAAACAATGAAATGGGATTTGGGTTGAAGGTCCATCCAGGAGTCTAAAAACAGAACTGAAATAGAGCACAAGTGTTGACATGACATGTCCAATTATGCAAAACTGCACAACGGGAACCAAACCACAGCAAACTATACACAGTAGTGCAGACCACAGTTCCCAATAATTTATCCAATATATGTCCATCACGCAAAACAGAGTAGACACACTTTCCCAAACCTGCTTTCTTGACTCACATGCAAATTTGTGCAGATCTATAAGAGAGCTGACGACTGGAGAGAGCTGAAGTCACCCAATGAATTTCATGACTAAACGGGATTCGAATCTGAGTCTCCCAGTCCATCCCCTGCCTCTTTTGCCCAGCCTTATTTCTTTTGTCAAAATATAAAGGGAAAGCGGGCATCTCTAATTTCTAGCTCAAAATACGATAAGGTAAAGGTTTCCCTTGCTTGAAAGCCAGTCGAATCCAACTCTAGGGGTGCGGTGCTCATCTCCGTTTCCAAGCCGAAGAGCCAGCGCTGTCCGAAGATGTTTCCATGGTCATGTGGCCGGCATGACTCAACACCAAGGTACATGGAACGTTGTTACCTTCCCACCAAAGTGATACCTACTTGCAAAGTGATCTACTTGCAATTTCTTACTTTTGAACTCCTAGGTTGGCAGGAGCTGGGACCGGAGACGGGAGCTCACTCCATCACGTGGCACCAGGGTCTTGAATGGCTGAACTACCAACCTTCCGGTCTGCAGTTCAGTGTCTTAACCACTGAGCCACCACAGCCCAAAATATGATAAGAAGTGTCATATGCAGCATTGACAGATTATAAATAAGAACTTTTGTTCCTTACATAAAGTGTTTTATTTTTGTTCGGGTTATCATAGCCAATGAGTCACCCAATTTTCTCGGTTTGGAAATGATCACTTTTGCATTGGCGGGTATCATTATTCTACCCCCCCCCAGCTGCACATATGGGTGGCAACTGGCACGTCGGCTGCCTCCTCACAAGCAAAATGGCACTTAAAAAAAAAAAGTAACAAAGGGCAGGTCCTTCCGTGACCAGGGAACTTGGTTTGCAAGTCCATTAAAGCACTTCTGGTTGCACGTTGGAGGGAGAAAAATAGGACTGGCGGATAGTTTAATGATGGATTTCATGATGTAAACATCCGTCACTAACTGCAATGAAACTTCCAATGCGCCTTCCGCACAGAGCATTAAAGAGCTATTAAATTCACCATTAGTAGCACCGCAGGCGTCTCGTCCGGAGACGTTAATAGCAACTGCATTGACTATCTCAGCTGCCCGCTGGCAATGTATTGTTTTCTGGGATATTAGCAGGGCACTTAACAGCGATACCGGCCTTGTGTGTCAGCTCTCAAAGAAAGCCGTGATCCAAACCACTTCACTGGGCAAAGATCAGCTATTGGGGACTCAATTAACTTAGTTTGTCCCAAGAGAATACGCTGGTCAATAAAACCAGGAAGAAGATGGAACGAAGACGCAAGAATGTGCTGCTCTTCAGATCGACTGCTGCCAGCTGCTTCAAGTTGGGCCAATCCTATTAGTAAGGTTAACAGCCTCCGGGGCGGAGTGGCTAAGAGGACAAGCAAAGACTCAGGAGGTCCCTGGGTCAAATTACGCATTGGTCTCAAACTCAGTAGATCAGGGGTGTCAAACAAGCGGCCTGGGGGCCAAATCAGGCCCCCGGAGGGCTTCCATCAGGCCCACAGTGGAACTGGCCATCTCCTGCTTCCAGTTCTGCTGCTGCATCATCGCTTGCTTCGCCAGACTTTCTTAATCACTCGGCCATTTCATGTTCTAACCTGGGTCCTGGACTCAGAACTCTGAGCGTGAGATTTCTGTGGTGAATGTCAATAAATCAAAAGTAGGTTTGCAGCTTGCAGAGCTAATGTTTTAAGCATGTTTTTATTTTAAGTTTAAAAAAATCTTTATGTCTGTGTCCTTTATAAAGTTTCTATCTCCGCTACCTGGCATTACATTTTATGACACACGTGGCCCGGCCCGACAAGGTCTCATTTATGTCAGATCCGGCCCTTGTGACAAATGAGTTCGACACCCCCGCAGTAGATGGACCTAGGCACTCTCAGCTTCCCTGTGCAAAATGAAAATCACAAGTCGCACACCGAGTTTGAATCTCTTTGCCGAGCTGTGTGGGAACTGCTACCGCTGAGAGCACAACATGGATTATCCAGCAATGCAGGAAAGCATGCATGCACAACGGCATTTCGATCTGAGGCAAATGTGCCAGCACTAGAAGACGCATACAGGAACAGCAGCGTTAGGAAGGGGTGTGGACTGAAACAGAACAGACCACATGTGAGGCAACAGGTTTGTAGGAGTTATGTTCCCTCCAACAAAACAGGGAGAACAGTCGCAAGTGTGGTCAGGAGAATGCTGTAGAAACGTAGAGATTGCATTCTAAAATTAAGTGTGTCCTAATTATAGTCTATTAATATGCTGGCCAGGCTTTTCCAGAGTTGTAGGGCAACGCTTTTAAGCACAGCACTGGCATATTTTTCCATTTTAAAATTCCAGCTCTGCTGTCTTTAAAAAACAAACCCATCTTGTGAACAAGAAACAGATCAGAGGGGATATACAGATGAATTCCTAATGGCCGGGACTACCAGGGGCAGGAGTAACTGTCTCTTCCCTCCCCTGCTTCACGGCTCCAAACGCACCATTTTGCTTTCTCCCACTGAATAGTTTCTATTCACCCTTATGAACAATAGCTAAGAACATAAGAGAATCCAATGTTGGATCAGGCCAATGGCCCATCGAGTCCAACAGTCTGTCATAGAGTGGCCAAAAATACCAGGTGCCATCAGGAGGTCCAGCAGTGGGGCCAGGACACCAGAAGCCCTCCCACTGTTGCCCTCCCCCAAGCACCAAGAATTCAGAGCATCCCTTGCCCCAGACTGAGAGTTCCTATCTGTACCTTATGGCTAATAGCCACTGATGGACCTCTGCTCCATATGCTTATCTAATTCCCTCTTGAAGCCGTCCATGCTTGTAGCCACTGCCACCTCCTGTGGCAGTGAATTCCATGTGTTAAATCACTCTTTGGGTGAAGGACTTCCTTTTATCCATTCTAACCTGACTGCTCAGCAATTTCATGGAGTGTCCACAAGTTCTTGCATTGTGAGAAAGGGAGAAAAGTACTTCTTTCTCTGCTTGCTCTATCCCACGCATAATTTTATAAACTTCGATCACGTCACCCTTCAGCCATCGTTTCTCCAAACTAAAGAGCCCCAAGCGCTTTAACCTTTCTTCATAGGGAAAGTGTTCCAACCCTTTTATCATACAAGTTGCCCTTTTCTGCACTTTTTCCAATGCTATAATATCCTTTTTGAGGTGTGGTGACCAGAACTGTACACAGTACTCCAGATGAGGTCACACCATCGATTTATTCCAGGGCATTACGATACTGGCTGATTTGTTTTCAGTTTCCTTCCTAATAATCCCCAGCATAGCACTGGCCATCTTTATTGCAGTTGCACACTGTCTTTGATATACTGTTACGATGGAAGCCAGGCCACCTCCCTCACCCACCTGCACACGGCTGCCCATCCCTCACTAAGAGAGGACCTTCCCCGGAGTTTTTGCAAAGCTTATTCTTCCAGACTCATCAGTCATGAAGCATTACCTAATGGCTCTGTTCTTTCTTTTCAAAGCACGGAGTGAGCTGATTGGAGCTTTCCCTCCAACAAAAGGGAAAACATGACCACCCACCTGCTTAAAGGAAGCAACTTTGATCTACAGAGTCAGTAGAAGAGTTAGTCCAATAATAGCTTAGTGTAGTGGTTAGAGTACTGGATTAAAACATAGAGAGACCTAGGTCTGAATTCCACTTGTGCCACGGAAACTTAATGGGCGACCTTGCGGGTCATGCACTCTCACCCAACCTACTTCACGGGGTTGTTGTGAAGCTAAGATGGAGGCAATGTGAGAACAATGAAAGCTCCTTTGCGTCTTCATTGGGGGAAAAGGCAGCGTCAGAGGTTCACAAATGTATTTGGCCTACCGCCCCCTTTTCAGAAAAAAAAATTACTCAGCGCCCCCTGGACATCTACCTTCAAGAAGTGGACAATAAGATGCAGTTTGTGGATCTGCACCTGGACCATTCCAGCACCCCCAAGGGGGCAGTATTGCCCACTTTGGGAACCAGTGGATGGAGTGGATAAATTAGCAGCTACTAAGCATTTTAAAAAAAACTCCGGAGCACGACGGAAGACAGGAGGGCCTGGCATGATGTGGTCCATGGGATTGCAAAGAGTCGGACTCGGCTGAGCAACTGAACAACAACAAGCATTTTAAAGATTTTGTTGATGCTGCTGATGGAAGAGCAGGCTGACATAGTATTAAAAAAAATGCCTTCCATTATATTCGGCAGAGGGCACCTTCCCTCGTAGCCGATCTAGCTGTTCTGTTCAATACTACTGTAACCTCCACACTTGGCTGCTGTAGCACATTCCACGTGAAACCACCCTCGAAGGGAACTCAGAGACATCCTGAATACATTACTACTTGGTCACGTACGCATGAACTTGCCTTCTACTGAATCATACTGTCGATCCAAATGTCAGTATCATCTACCACGACTGGCGGCAGCTACAGAGGTCTTTTAGATTACTTACTGAAAGTGCTATGGATTGAACCTGAGAATATTTGTATGTATAGTGAGAGAAACAATACTGCTAAGGAGCTTCCATGTACAGAAGCAGTCAACCTCTGAATCCGTTCCAGGAAGCAAGATTAGGGGGAGATCTTGGCCTCTGTGCTCTGTTGTTGGCCCTCCAGAGGAACTGGTTGGCCACTGTTGCCGGGCTAGATGGATCACTGGTCTGATCCAGTGGGCCTCTTTGTAACTACTCTGAAAAAAGGGAAATTTTCTTACTGAGAAGTTTCAGCTGTACGGCACAAGTTGCTGAGAGCCATACAGTGGTGGTTAAGAGCAGTGGTTAAGAGCAGTGGACCAGGGAGAACCGGGTTTGATTCCCTACTCCTCCACATGCAGTCAGCTGGTGTGACCTTGGGTCAGTCCCCGTTCTCTCAGAGCTGTTCTCTCAAGAGCAGTTCTCTCAGAGCTCTCTCAGCCCCACCTACCTCACAGGGTGTCTGTTGTGTGGAGAGGAAGGGAAGGAGACTGTAAGCCGCTCTGAGACTCCGAGTGAAGGGCGGGGTATAAACCCAATCTCTTCTTATTTTTAAAAAAGTAAGCTTCCTTAAGAGTCCAGAGAGGAAACAGGGCCCTGTTCCGTAAGAAGTGCACAACTAGCGAGCTCTTATGTAGCTTCTCTTCATCTCAATGAACACACACAGAAGAGCTTCCAACAAATCTGAAGGCGAACCGCAAGTCTGCAAAGGCTCTTTTTAATCGTCATCTACAAAGGCAAGGGGGCTTTCAGGTTGTTCCGCAGTACAAACAGCATTCAATTGGCTCTTCTTGGTGTGACCTTTTCCGCTGTCCCCTCTTATGCTTTCAATGCCCTGTAAAGGTTTATAGGAGCGGCAACCCACTGGTGCGGAATGTGGAAATACCTGTAATTCTCTCCCGTGCCACCGTTCATTTTAATATGTGAATTGATCAGCTCATCAATTAGAGGCCCAAGGTGGTACCCTTCTGTTTTCATAGCGTGCCGTCTACAAAAGGAAAGAATGGGAAAGGGGGAGGGGGCGGAAGGGAACTGGCTGCCCTTGAGAGAGACTCCCACAGGTTCCCGGAGGAGTTCCCGCCTCTCGACCCGCCGTGTGGGCTTTTTGCACAAAGCCTCTTTTACAGAAGGAGACAAAAGCAGCCTACGTTTAGCCACCGACGGGAATCAAGAGTAATTAGTTTGTAACACGATTCCAGCATCGGTTCAGTCATTAACAAGGGTGCGAGAAACGGTTTACATTCTTTCAAGGCTTCTAATTTTAGACGGAAGGAGGCAAGTCACAGTTTGATACCAGTGCCTCCCCAGCACAACAAGCCCCTGCAGTCACTCAGTGTTCATGTTAAATAAGGAGTCCTGCGGGCACAAAGCAGAATGCCAGCTTTTTAACCTCCGTGGTGGCTTTGGGGCAGGCATCGGTCCAGTTTCCGCAACGGCGCCCTTCAGTTCAGGAGGAAGCAGGCCTTCCGGGGGGGGGATTACTCAGGGAGGTGGCTGCCTCACTGCATGCCAAACCACTGCTCTTGGTCGGCCCACTGGGCTGCCTCGCTGTCGCTGCCTTCCAAATCGCCTTCCTCTCCGCTCCCTTCCATGTCATCCACGTCTTCCTCCTGGGTAGCGTCTGTGGGGCTTTCCTCTTTTTCCATTTTCTGCATTCCCTCCAGGGACTTCTGATCGTTGGGATCCAAGCTAGGGGGACAGAAAACGGAACATGGGGACATAAGAGAAGCCAATGTTGGGTCAGGCCAACGGCCCATCCAGTCCAACACTCTGTGTCACACTACAGTGGCCAAAAATACCAGGTGCCACCAGGAGGTCCAGTGGGGCCAGGACACTAGAAGCCCTCCCACTGTTGCCCCCCCAAGCACCAAGAATACAGAGCATCCCTTGCCCCAGACCGAGAGTTCCTCTCTATACCCTGTGGCTCATAGCCACTGATGGACCTCTGCTCCATCTGCGTATCCAGTTCCCTCTTGAAGCTATCCAGGCTTGTAGCCACCACCACCACCTGTGGCAGTGAATTCTGTGTTTTAATCACTCTTTGGGTGAAGAAGGACTTCTAACCCGACTGCTCAGCAATTTCATGGAGTGCCCACGAGTTCTTGTATTGTGAGAAAGGGAGAAAAGGACTTCTTTCTCTGCCTACTCTGTCCCATGTATAATCTTATAAACCTCGATCATTTCACCTCTCAGTCGTCATTTCTCCAAGCTAAAGAGCCCCAAGTACTTTAACCTTTCTTCATAGGGAAAGTGTTCCAATCCTTTTATCATTCTAGCTGCCCTTTTCTGCATTTTTTCCAATGCTATAATATCCTTTTTGACGTATGGTGACCAAAACTGTACACAGTACTTCAAATGAAGTCACACCATTGATTTATACAGGGGCATTATGATACTGGCTGATTAGTTTCCAATCCCCTTCCAAATAATCCCGAGCATCGCATTTCCCTTTTCTACTGCAGTTGCACACTTTGATATCTTCAGTGAGGTATCTACCACGAATCCAAGGTCTCTCTCCTCTCTCCTGGTCAGTTACAGCCAGTTCGGACCCCATCACTGCATATTTATAGTTAGGATTTTTGGCTCCAATGTGTATTACGTTGCACTTGCTCATGTTGAACCTCATTTGCCACACCGACACCCGCTCACCCAGCCTCAACAGATCCCTCTGGAGCACCTCACAGTCCTTCCTGGTTCTCACCGCCCTGAACAACTTACTGTCACCTGCAAACTTAAGTCACTTCATTGATAACTCCCAACTCCATATAATTAACGAACAAGTTAAAAAGCACTGGGCCTAGTACCGAGGCCTGTGGTACCCCACTGCTTGCCACCTTCCGCTGTGAAAACTGCCCATTTATACTCTGCGTTTCCTGTTAATTAACCAGTTTTTAATCCGCAAGGGGACTTGTCCTCTTATCCCATGACTGCTGAGTTTGCTCAAGAGCCTTTGATGAGGAAGTTTATCAAAGGCTTTCTGGAAGTCCAGGTAAACAACATCTACTGGGTCACCTTTGTCCACATGTTTGTTCACCCCCTCAAGAACTCTAAAAGGTTATAGAACAAGACGGGTAGCTGCGTTTGTCTGAAGCACTACAGCTGTCTGTCTGTAGCACTATACATGGAGAGCAAGAATTGAGTAGCACCGTAAAGATTAACAAAATTTGCAGCAGGGTATGAGCTTTCTGGAGTCGCTGCTCACTTCCGTCAGATCTGTGAAGATAACCCCCTCAAGAAGTGCTAAGAACAAGCAAGCAAACCACTTAAAAGTAAGCACATAAAGTCCCGTGATTGTAACCAGTAGCCTGAATATCTGGGCAACGGGCCAACCGACTTCAACTAGCCTCTTGCCCAGCCAGCTTCCTTATGGCAAAACCATTTGCTCAGAGTGAAAGTCAACAAGTATGCAGCCTGCCAGACTACTCAAAAGTTTCCTGTTGCACTCAAGAACGCGAAGATCCTAGGATACAAGAGAAGAGAGGCGTCTCTTCAGCTGGGAAAACCAGAACCTGGGCATCTTTTAGGAGCGCTGTTAGACCACTCGATGTGCAAACGTGTGCGGATGTACATGACAAAAAGAATGAGAGAAAACCTGCGCCATTTACAACTACTGGAAGCAGATATCTCCGCAGAGTAATTCGTGAGCACCAAGGAACACACAGCACCTGCTAGACGATGGAAGCTTGTGGATCTCAGAAACTTACCTTAGAGCAATACTGTACTGGTCCATGGCTTCTTGATACTCATTAACAGCCACCAGGAAATCCCCTAACATCCGATGCAGAATGCAGTCACTCTGATTGGCCAGAGCATTCCTTAGCAAAGCAATCCCATCTTCGTATTTCTGTTCCCGGCCTGTCAACAAGAAGAACTTTTAACTTCGAACACACCACCTTGTAGACAGGACAGAATGCGCAGCTCCTCACTGAGTAACATCAGGAAGGCTTGGTTAGCAATGCACAGTACTTGCAATTAAATGACTGATTCCTTCTATAAAATGAAGGGGGAAACGAAGGAAATTAAGACGGCCAGCAGCTGGAAGCCAGCATGAGACGTGAGAAACCAAGGGACTGTAAACCAAGATATGGCTACTGTTTGCTTGGAAGCTGTTCCTCCCAGCTCCAGGGTGGCTGAGCGAGTGGTGGGGATGTTACTGAGGTCAACTGGTGTGGTTAAATCCAGTTACCACTAGTTAGCAGGGTACTTAAATAAAGCTACAAATGCAGCGGCGCCACTTTACCGAGGTTACTCAATCTACAAAGCTATACAGAGTCACACTGCAAGTTTAGAAGAGGCATACTTCTCTCTTTATTTGAGAAGTACACTTTGGACAGGAAAGAGTAGCGACAGGACAAAGTACTAACTTACTAGCTAAAGGATGGAAGCAGATGGCAAGAGGGGGAAGGAGGAGGAGGAGATTGGATTGTTACCCTGCCCTTCGCTACCTGAAGGAGTCTCAGAGTGGCTTACAATCTCCTTTCCCTTCCCCTCCCCACAACGGACACCCTGTGAGGTAGGCAGGGCTGAGAGAGGTCTGAGAGAACTGCTTTTTCAAGAACAGCTCTGACAGAACTATGGCTTGCCCCAGGTCATTCAGCAGCTGCAAGTGGAGGAATGGGGAATCAAACCCGGTTCTCCCAGATTAGAGTCCACGCACTTAACCACTACACCAGACTGGCTCTACACCAAAAGAGGACTGCATATCTCTCTCTTGGAGCGTGCAAAGCGAGAAATCATCTTCATGTCAACGCAGAGAGAATAGAAGGAAGGGAAAATACTCCCTGAGAACACAGCCTGCATTTCAAAGGGGACAGTGGCAGAACAGTAAACATGGGAAGAAACGTCTGTGTGCCTATCTAGCTATCTAGTCTCTCTTGCCACAAAGTCTGGAGGTCTGAGGCAGGGGACATCACTCCTGGAACCTCCAACAGTTGTCTACCTAGGAACGTATTTATGCTCACAGAATAAACTACGCAGAAAAGCGGGCACAAAGGAGGCAGACTCACTGAGAAGCTCGGCCTTCTTTACCACGGCCTTAATGTAGTCGGGCCTCTGCGTCAATGCTTTGTCCAGCAGCGTCTTTGCTTTCTCCTGCGCTACGGGATCTTCTAGGCAAACGGTGGCCAGGAGCGTTAGCGTCTGTGCGTTGGCTCCCAGGGTTTTGTAGACGTTATTTGCCATGACGGTGGCTTCACGGAGACCGTTGGATGCCAAGTAGCATTCAATGAGGCCTGAGGATTAGAGGGGTAGAAGTCACTTTTTTTTTTGGCAGAAAAGAGCCGCCTTCATTTCAGAACTATTCACAGCAAGAGCAAAGCGGCCCATCTGGGCTTAAAGATGCTCAGATTCATTGAAGCGATGGCCAAAGGATTTGGCATAGATCAAGAACTTAGAAAAGAGCCTTGCCGCGTCAGATATCAAGGGCAGCTATTATATTTTTACAGAGCTGTGGCATAAAGAGGCAATTTGGTGTACACAGCTGTGACATACAGATTTTGCCAGTGTTTCATTTCCCACCAAGGCCTGTTTTTCCAAATTAACTGAAAATAACATTTTAAACTGGTGTGTTTGGAATATATATCAGTTGTCCGTTATCCTTCAGGAAACTCCATTCTACCACGATGTTCAATATCTACTGAGAAGAAGATTGCTGTCTTACTTAAACAAAGACTCTTGGATATTGAGTTGCAAGAACTACGTGGCTGTGCCCTGAGATTAGGGATTCCTCCTGTGAGGATTACAGCAACATATTTCCCCCTCAATGATCCATGTACTCGCAGAGCTTATATATTAGCATGTTTTAATGTGTTGCCCTCTGCAGTACTTCAAGGGAGATTTTCCAAAACTCCTTATGCACAGAGGCTATGTGATTGTGGAAAAAAGGAAGTAGAAAGTACTGACCATGTCCTTCTGTACTGCGATTATTATGCTGACATTCATGCTAAGTATTTAGATCGGTTGTTAAAGGATTTAATAGACCAATCTGATCCTTATAAGTACTTTTTTCCTTCTTTCCTCAAAAAATGCTGTCACTGTTGAAACAGTGGCAACTTTTTTGTATCTGGCTTCTAAAAAGCGAGATTCGTGTTAACCGTATTGAGTACTTCTTATGTTTTGTATTCTCCTTAGTGTGTAATGCCAATAAAGGTTTGTTGCTGTTGTTGTATGTTCAATATCTGCACTCTTCAAAAGCCACTGTCGCTAGGCACCTTCATAGCAGTCCAATCTGCACGGGGCGAGCCGGATGGCTTCACGGAAGTGTATGATCGCCTCCTGCACTCTCCCCATGTTCCGGAGAGCCGCGCCTTTCAGTAGCAGGGCCTGCACACTGTTGCTGTTCAGCTGAATGGCTTTGGCTCCCAAGTACAAGGCTCGGGAGTAGCGTTTGCTGTAGAAACTGTGGCACCTGCAGAGAGAAGACAATCATAGCTGCTCACCTCCTTCTCCGCCCTCAACAAGCAGCCGGGGAGTCAGTGCAAAGGCCACGGCAGAACATGAGACCTGCTGACAGGATGTGCTGCTGGAGTGGGTGGAGCTACTCTGATGTAGCCCCACCCACTTTCAAATCAAGTCTCATCCATGACGAATGACGGGCTCTGAAAGAATTATCGGCCTGCCCCGAGAACACCGTCTCTCGACCCGGCTCCCAACACTTGCACTTTCCCAACTTTCTAATTGTTTTGTGGAGGGTGATGGATCAAGGTCTACTATTGTTAATAACAATTTTAGTTGAAAAGGACAAAAAAAGATAGCTATTTGTCAGTAGCACCTCCAAAATTATGAAACACATCGATGAAGGAGGCTCATTTCTCCTTGAGACCTTAAGATGTTAGACATCATAGTAAAGGTTTTTTATTACAGCTTTTAAGGGCTTCTTGTAATTTTTAGGAATGGAACTGTTACATTTGTTAACAGATGTTATTTGATCTAACAGTTCTACATAAGAACCTAAGAGAAGCCATGTTGGATGAGGCCAATGGCCCATCCAATCCAACGCTCTGTGTCACACAGTGGCCAAAACCCAGGTGCCATCAGGAGGTCCACCAGTGGGGCCAGAACTCCAGGAGCCCTCCTGCTCTTGCCCCCCAAGCACCAAGACGACAGAGCAGCACTGCCTGAGACAGAGTGTTGCATCTATACCTTGTGGCTAATAGCTACTCATGGACCTCTGCTCCATATGCTTGAAAGTTTCTGTGCTTCTAAGCAGAACTTCCAAGCAGTTCAGGAACAACGACGACACTGGGAAGTTGTGATTTTATAGATCATGCCAATTTTATTGACTGAACATCTCTACCCTGCTTCTTTTCATGGTTCAAAGTGGCAACTGTTGGAATTCCTAAACATCTCACACTAAGCCTTGACCAAACTCCCAGAGACTTTCAGTGAATCTACCAACTTCATGTGAATCAGGACCTGCAGCCGGATGCTAAGCCAGCAATCCTAAACTTAAAAGCAACCAACCAAGAACTTGCTTAAAGGGGCTTTGAGCGATGCTTGACGGCCATTTTGGCGGAAGAGCCCAAAGGGATTAAGAGATGGCACATTACCCTGAAACCACCCAAGGCTCCGCGTGCTGGTCAGAAATATTGAAGAGACGGCAGCCTAGATTCTCCACGTCCTCCAGGCGACCCTCGCGGGCTAACAGATAGCCATAGACGTCCATTCCTAAATGAAGAATTAAGATTACACAACAATGTTTTGCTTGTTTTTTGTTTTTAAAAAAACTATTAAGAAAAAGCTCATATGACCCAGTGAGGACAAGATCATTTGTACCTGTGTCATAGTAAGTAGGAAAAATGCAAAGAGGAAAAAATATTTTTTCCAAATAGAATAGAAAAAGTGTTAGCATTTACACCCCCCCCAGTGTGTACAGTCTCAGAGACTTTTTTATGTTCAATAGTTAACATTTACGTGACATTAATGGGCTGGACACAATTTTAGACAGAATTACGCATAAACTTTTAATAATATTCTTGATTTTTATGCTGGAACAGCATGAGGCTCCACAATACTGTTGATGTATCAACTGGTAACCATATAAATTTTTCTTCAATTGACTGCAATCAAATTACACTGATGGAGTTCACAACTATCTATTTATCTAATTCTGAACGTGACCCTGCATGAGGGGTGTATTGTTTAAGAAAACACCCCCAAACTAAACAAGCAGCCAGTGAGCCTGTGTACATACACAGTGCAGCCTTAAAAAATGCCAAACTGAGCTCTCATAACATCAGGGTTGGCACCGTGGGGTTGCCTAGCAACACCACATAAGGAGGCACTTAAAAAAACAGGAAAGGCAGAGGTAAAGGAGAAAGCAACAGCGGGGTACAGGGGAGGAGGAGTGGCAGGTGAAAGGAAGGTGGAGAACAGGAAGCAGGAGCAGTGACTATGGAGAGAGGAGGTGGCAGAGGATGAAGAGACAGCGGGGCCACCAGTGTGGGTGGGATTTCTACTCCCCCGCGAGCTCCTTGCAAGTCCCTACTTATTTCCCTGACTGTACAACCAGAAAAAAGGAAAAGAATAATCTTAATGAATCCTATAATTTTGCTTTCGTTTCTCGTTCAACTTCAGTGCTTTTACAAACCCTGTCGTGCAATTAACTTGAGCGCACAAAAGATTCTAGCAAGTTCCCCAGATTTCTCAGGGTCTTACCCTTTATGAGATACGGATCCAACATTTGGGCCTGTTCAAATTTTAGAATTGCATTCTTGTTGTCGCCAGCTCTGAAATACAGGTCTGCTAAACTCCCCAGTATATCAACATTATCCCTCAGTAGTGACTTCTTCTCCAGAGAGCTTTTTTGAGAGAAAAGAAGAAACAGAAAAATAAATTACAATGGTGATCAGCAATGTAAGAGCAACCTGAAATACAACTATTAGACACATTTGCCTTGAAACCTACCTGTGCCATAGTCTTTTTTCCAGTGCAAAGGAGGTGACAAAAAGGAAAAGGAGAGGGCATGTGAACGCATGAAACTGCCTTATACTGAATCAGGCCCTCAGTACATCAAAGTCAGTACTGTCTACGCAGACGGGCAGCGGCGCTCCAGGGTCTCAGGCAGAGGTCTCTCACATCACCTGCTGCCTGGACCTTTAACTGGAGATGCCGGGAATGGAACCCAGGACCTTCTGCGTGCCAAACTAAGACAAAAATCTGTGAGCTGGAGGCTAAAAACCTGTGAGCTAGCTCATACTAACTCAGCTTAGAGGGAACACTGAAACTGAGGCGATCATACTTCTGGTCATATTCCGAGAAGACAAGAGTCACTGGGAAAGACGGTAATGCTAGAAAAAGCAGAAGGCAGCCAAAAAAGAGGAAGACCCAACAGGAGATGGATCGACTCAATCCAGGAAGCCACAAAGGGCCCTGAGTCTGCAAGACCTGAGCAAGGCTGTTAATGATGGGACATTTTGGAGGTAACTAATTTATAGGGTCGCTATAAGTCGGAAGCGATTTGACGGCACTTAACACACAGCACACGTGTACATTTACAGCATATCCACAGGGCTATTTTGGGGCAGGAAGGCACAGGAACGGAGTTCCGGCTGGCTCCCGAGTTGGCCACGCCCAGCAGGAACTCCTTAGCATAATAGGCCACACCCAACAGCAGAAACTCCTTAGCATAATAGGCCACACCCAACAGCAGAAACCCATTAGGATTGGCTACATTAGGGGTGTGTGGCCTAACATGCAAAGGAGTTCCCGCTACCAAAAAAAGCCCTGGGTTTTGACAACAAACAGGGTAAACAGAATAAGAAGCAAAAGGTGGGTGTGGCTGGATGACCACACTTCTGGTAGCATGGGTGTGTGGCCTAATATGCTAATGAGCTGTGCTGTCATGGGGTGGTAAAGATACACAAACAAAGAAAATGAGAATGCGGAAAAGCCCTTAAATATGCTTTCTGAAGCATCCAGCCCTTTGTTGTTTTACAAAGAATTGCCTAGGCAATGGATAACAACCAGTTTAAAATGACAATGTGAAAGGGGTCTTTGATTAAGATCTCATATTAGCACGTGCTACTTGAGACTGAAGGACAGAGGGTAATGTCTGGATTCTGGGTTGATCTCCTTCGTTGCTGCTTACTTGTGCTTGAGAGCCAAAATCTTCTGTAGCATCTTTTTTACCAAGGTCTTCAGTAGTTGGAAAGCTATTTGGAAGTACTCGATTTTGGAACCATGTGCAAGGCAGGGCACTGGCCTAATGAGCTAATGAGTTCCTGCTGGGCTTTTTCTACCAAAAAAGCCCTGCATATAAATATGTACTTTGGATTATATTTAAACTCAGGAGCAGTAAAAAAAAGCAAGAGTACAGTTTAATATTGAAATGTCTTGTCCCAAAGCAAATCAGCTTTCTGAGATTAGCGGTACACTGAGCAAGACACACAGCAACTTGGTGTTCTTCAAGGTAGCACTGTCCAGTTTGTCTACAGTGCTTACCAGATGGTGTTGATTGCTCTGGTGTTATCTCCGGTGTGCACAAACGCATATGCTTTGATCCACACTGAAAGCCAGTCTAGGTTTGGGATACTCTGAATCACATTCATGGTCATGGAGGCAACTTCCGCGCCTTTCACGGAGAGTGACAGCAGACCTAAACAAGACATGACAGCAGTTGAGATGGCTGGCTCGGACACCGAGGAAACTTCAGGCTCCAGTATCATGTATAATAGGTAACTTAACAACACGCATTCATTCTTGCAGATTGATGGGTTTGATAAAACTTACCCACCATACTAGCTGTCCTCACGACCTCACCTGTCCCAAGAGAGAGAACTCTGAGAGTCTCTCTCTTTTTTTAAATAACTTTTTATTATTTTCATCCTACAAACACTACATACACTAAAACATTAAACTAAAAATTAAGCTACACAAGGATCATACAGAATGATTAGTCATTAGCTTAATCTAAGTTCCCTCTATAATAAGGTTAATGGAATGTAGCTATTTCTTACATTTTCTATTACTCACTGGAAATTATACAGTTAAATCAGGGAAATACAGCTTAAACAATTTAAACTTTCAAGCTTATGAGATTAAGTTATTTCATTTCTTTCCCCTATGTTTCTTTTTATCAAATTTCCATTGGACTTTCAGACGCTTGGGGGGCCGCAGCCTCTTTTTCAGAATTGGAGTCCTCATCTGGAATACTACTCGCCGTGCTTTCCAAACTTCCCGACCCATAAATGCTGCTTTATTCTTTGATGTCTTGTTCCTCTGCTGTTTTCTTGTCACTCGCTAATCCTTGCTGCAGTTCCAAAAACATCTTTGCTTTTAAGACATAATCTATCTTTTCTTTTTTGTCTTTGTAGTTGAAGAGTCTCTTAATGCCACTCCTGAACAGGTGGGCTGGCTGCACCCCTGTACGAATCCACGTTCTGGCACAAGTCCACATTGAAAACATTCCATCCTATTAACCTGTTTCAATCGCACCTTTTATGCTAGCAACAACATTTAAAATAATTTTAACAAGCAATCGTTGGTGGGAAGAAAAATGGCTACCTAGGATGGCGTCAAGGGCTAACGGACACTGCCTCAGCACCTCTTTGTAGCTCGTGACGGAGGAGCGCTCTTGACCCGCCTTCTTGTACAAATTGGCCAGCATCATGTTAATCTGTAACCCACAGAAATCCAGTTATGAGGACAATGGAGTTTTATGACAGTCATGAGAGACCTAGCTAGGCAACACAGAAGGGGCTTGGATCAAACATATCCTGAGAATTAGTAATGTCAATCTGTCTTCACTTTTAATTTGAAAATGTGAGATTTGCCCATTAAATTCTGAAAACAAAGAATGCACAAAGAATAATTTCTTCCTTGAACGAGCATCCCGCGTCTCCAGAGGGACACCATTTTGTTTCCCGTCAAGACCCTACCTTTGGGGTTCTCTGCCTCGAAGGGATTCCATCGAGGATAGCAATGGCGTCTTTGTCTTGCTTCAGCATGGTGTAGCACTCCGCCATTTTGTATTTCACCTCGATTTCGGATGGGAGGCACTAAAAATACAACAGAGACAATTCTGGAATGGTTTTGCAGTTCCTACAACAGGAGGAAATAAAACGATGGGATTTTTATACAACAGGGTTCATCGCCTTAAGGGGCTGCTTTAGAACCTGTCATATCTTTGGCCCATCAAACCCAGTTCTGCCTATCCTGTGTAACCACCATCCTCCAAGATCTTCTCAAGAAGAAGCCCTTCATTAGTACTCCTAAGGCGGAGGGGCCAGGGACTAGATTTCGGCTTTTCTACAAGCACACTGGATGCTCTGACGCCGAGCTATGCCCCCAGCCCCACATTCTTTCTCCTTCAGGTAAAAAATACACACAACCAAACATATTGCATTTCATCTATCGAAGCGTTCAGGCATAAACTAACTTGAATAACGGTTTATATGCTATATCAACCACCCCAACTACTTTACCAGCGAGGCACTGAGCTACAACTAGCATAGGAAGTCCGAGTACCTGACTCTGAGGAGTTGATGCAGCATTCCCAGTAGAAGGCCTCACTTTGGAAGTTTTACTCAACGCTTTCTTCTGCTGCAAAGCCATTGTATACTTACTGACGGCATTCCTATACTCCTTGTCGTGGAAGAGGGAATCTGCATGATACACCAGGAGCTGATACTTCTGCGATGGGGAAAACAACTCCCTGAAAGGAAGGCAAGGCAAAGAAGTGTGAGAGGGCTGCAGGAGGAGCAGCAAGGGCTCCCGCACTTTTAACAGAGGGGTAAACGGTGGGATTTGGTTTTTGCTCAGGGACCATCTGTTCATCTCCTCACCAGACACCAAGATCTTCCACAATGTACACAAAGAGGTCATAAACTGGATTGCCAACTGCCGCATGAGAAATACCTGGGGATTCAGGTGTGGAGCCTGGAGAGGGGGAGAACTCGGCTGGATATAATGCCAGAGAGTCCACCTTCCAAGGCCAATCTGCTTTTTTGAGGAGAATCTATGGACAGGGAAGCCCTCTGCCATGAATTCACTACATGGTTACAGCAAGTCAATATACTGCCAGTCTTAAGACGAACACACCCTTCATAACATGGGGCTAACAGCCATGTGTCATTTTACTTGGCATTTATAAGTGTTTTCAGAGTAATGGACATAAAGTCCTGCTACATAGATGCTAAACAACTATTAAAAACTGTGGAGTCCGGCTCTCCTTCGGATACACTTTTGGTAACCCTTTAAATATATTCCTGCCTCCTCCAACCAATCAGTCTATCATATGGGGCAATCTATCATACAGGGCAGAATTTCCAAAACTCTGACACTATATTTTTCCATTTCCCACCCCCATATGTTAATGCAGTATATTTATTTATACTCGTCAGAGATTTCCGTGCTGCAAATTCATCGTGTTTGATGGGAGTAACTGTGGGTATGAAGCATGGACAAGGTGACTGTATGTGGTGTATCTGTCTTCTTTGGCAAACAATATTTAAACATTCAACTTATTTAAAAGTGCAGAAAACCCACACCACATCACTGCCACCAGGGAACCCTCCCACTTCTCTCTCCAAGTAATTTCCCCACATCACCATGTGTCCAGTCGGCACCCCCACCCCATCTGTATCACCCTCATAACAGGGAGCAAGTGTAGCATAGAGGCCGACAGACTGAGCTACAAAACAGAAATTCCCCAGGGCAAACTTTTCTGCTGCCCTATTAGAAGAAGAAGTTGGGCGGGTTTCTTTTTTGGCCAAAAAGACTGGGGCATACGTAGTAGTAGTAATAATAATAATAATAATAATGCTAACCGACTTTTCAGGATTGTAGTAAGGATTATATCAAGATAAGGTATGTAAAGTTCTTTTCTGAGTATTTTGAAAGACAGCACATGGAAGCACTCATGGGCACTCCATGAAATTGCTGAGCAGTCGGGTTAGAACGGATAAAAGGAAGTGCTTCTTCACCCAAAGAGTGATTAACACATGGAATTCACTGCCACAGGAGGTGGTGGCAGCTACAAGCATAGACAGCTTCAAGAGGGAACTGAATAAACATACAGAGTAGAGGTCCTTCAGTGGCTATCAGCCACAAGGTATAGATGGAGCACTTGGGTCTGGGGCAAGGGGTGCTCTGTATTCTTGGTGCTGGGGGGTGGTCAACAGTGGGAGGGCTTCTGGTGTCCTGGCCCCACTGCTGGACCTCCTGCTGGCACCTGGTATTTTGGCCACTGTGTGACAGAGTGTTGGACTGGATGGGCTGTTGGCCTGATCCAACATTGGCTTCTCTTATGTTCTGATGTTCACTAAGCATTATCAGTAGCAGCAGGTGCACGTAGTAGGTCCCCACCAATAACAACTGTGTGCCATCCAGCTGCAACTGACTCACGGCAGCCCTAGGACTGTGGGGTTTTCAAGGCAAGCGATGGGCAGTGTCAGTTTGCCGCTGTCTTCCTCTGCCTAGCAACCCCAGCCTTCCTTGGTGGTCTCCCATCCCTCATCCTAGCAGACACTACTTAGCTCCTAAGCTCTGATGAGATCAGGCCAGTCACGGCTATTCAGGTTGCTGGGTCTTCACAAGGCTGACAGTTTTTACTGTCTATTGTAAATTTTAATTTGTTTTATCGATGTTTTTATACAGCTGTGTTTGTACACTGCCCTAACCCTGGTTCAATAAATAAATAGAATAGCCTCAGATACATAAATTGCAATTTAACCAAGCCAAATGGGATCTTATTCCAGCATTTAGCTCTTATGGAGATAACGCTGAAATAGATTTTATAGATGAGATTATACGGAAGGGGGCAAACAGCAAAGTTAATTTTTTTTTCATAATCTCACAGACGTCAATCTCTGCCTAGAGAAAACCCACTGGATTTCATGTGACAACGTGGGTTCTAGCCTACAGAAGTTTAAGCTGGAATAAAGCCTTGTCAGTCTTTAAGATGCCATGGAATCTCCTATTTTTTTGATTCAGCAAACCCACACAACTGCCCTTCACAATTCTCCTCTAGCCCATGTAAGTTGATGCTACGGTGACACCTCGATGGCCTTTAAGGTGCGATAGGTTTTCTGCTCATTAAAGAAGCCAGATACAAGATGAAAGGCTGTGGCACGACAATATATGTAAACAAGAAAAAAACCAGACGCATGTGCCCAAATTATAACACCAAAAATAAATGATTTAATAAATTGTATAGATATATGACATACATAGTGCTCAGAACAAATTTTCCTATGGCACAATAAACAGACAGGTAGAAATTCACAGGTAATGTTAATCACAGGTAGAAATTCACAGGTGGAGTTTTTCCACAAACAATTTATAATAATAAATTCAAAAAAGTCCTCGGACTGCAAGGATGCAGTAGTGTCTCTACCAGCTGACTTGACTGAACCCCAGCTATAAATCCGTTTCAATAATCTTTTTCAAGAATCACGCTGGATTCAGCATTTCAGAGATAACATGTAGACATCCATAAAATATATTCAGATACAGCAATCCTCAGCAATTCCCAATGGAGAACCAATCATTTCTGGGAACCTCCCTTCAAAATTCTGAAGCATTTCACCACTATGCGGTTTTCATTAGAGGGAAGTTTATTAAATCATCGATTTTCGGTGCCCCCTGTCTATCGAATCTGACAACTCCATCCTATAGAAGGGCCTTCTCTATGGCCCGATGTAACACTTTCCCTTCTGCAAGTTATGGAGGGTCGTTACAAAAAGGTACCTATGGCTGAGCATATTTGTCCATGTGGCGCCAAGTAGAAATGATCAAACATACTTTGCTTGAGTGTAGTCTCTACAAAGAAATATGAGCCGAATTTATTTAACCTATACTGGGGAAATTTATGGGCCCCCTGGACTCTGAATTAAGGCATATACTTTTGGCGGATTCTAACCCTCAAGTTACGCTCGCTTGCTCTAGATTTTTGGCTGCAGCCTCTAGCATCCGCAAAGATTACATAAGGGAGTGATACAAAGGTTTTGCATCGCCCCCCCAAAGAATATTATAAGTTCCCTTCTTGTTTTAAACACTTCTTTCTTAAGTCTTTGTTCATTTTATAATATTCCCATACAGATGGTTGTGCACCTTCTGTATTTTATGTAAACTAGTTTGTTTCGATCTATGCTGGCCATGGGCCATAATAATAATAAACTATGGAAACAGATTTTTGGTGTTATAATTTGGGCACGTGTGGTTTTTTTTTAAAGGTCTTTTTCTTGCTTGATAATCCAGATACAGAAATAACTGAAATAGCAGCAAAGTTTTTTTGCAGTGTCATGGTCACACATCCTGATAAGTAATACTATGAATTAGGTTTTATTATGCTGTTAACTTTGTTTTTTTATTCTGCAATTCTAATTTTACCCTGCAAGGATTTTGTATTCTCCCAATATGTAATCAGAATATTGTATCTACATGTATATGCCAATAAAGGCTTGTTTGGGTGTTTACATGAAAGAAGCCAAACAGCCACAATCCGGTTGAACAGATCAACAAAAACAGTTAACACCACAATGCTTTTTTTCCTCTTCCACCATTGCTCTATTATGTTTTATATTATTATGCATTATATTCCATTATGCAAGCAAACACCGTTGATTTCAAACTGCTTCCACGCTATGAGCGGAATCTATTTCCCAGCTGGCTCAGCACGCAGCCATCCCAGAACACTGGGGCGGTGAATTCTGCGGGCGAACCACATTATCTCATGGAAACCTCCACCCTGAATAGAGATGTGAAATTTCTGGAAATTTTGAAGCTCGGGAAAAAAAACAACAGGCTTTTTTTTTTTTAAACCCAGAAATTTTCAGAAAAATTGAAAAAAAAATCTACATTAGCACTTCTTTTTTCTTTTCCAGATTGAAAATCATTCTGTTACTTTAGGAACATAAAATATGACTATGAACAATTTTACTTGGCATGAAATTATCTCACAACTAGCATATTAAAAATATAGCATATCCTAACAATTACTACAAACAGAATTTACTTTTTAAAAAAATAATATTTATTTGTAATTGTAAAAAATGGAGCAACAATCTCTTGAACTGTTTACTAGTTCATGGGGAACAGACAAAAAAACACATAGGACTTGCTTGTCTTTGGTGCACAGAAATTAGATTAATCTGATACCATACATATTTTTTTTTAGAAATGATTTGGAAAATATTTGAACACCTTGTCTTAAAATATTTTTTATTCATCACGTTAAAAGAAAACGTTCTGTAATCAATTTTTTTTCCTTTTCTTTTTTCAATTTTTCAGAAAAAACAAAAAAGTCTTCAAGGGGAAAAAAAACAGGGAAAAACCGAATTTTTCTGGGGGCCCCCCGCCCTTCACTTTTAAATAAATAAATTAATTAAATAAATAAAAACTTTATTATTTTTATGTTACAGAACATATCCATAAAATATAAAATGCAAATCCATAGAATACAAATCCATAACATGTACTATTAGATTCAACAGATTGGAACAAGAAGAGTGTTGTATTTAACTGGTGTGACTAAACATTGAGTAGGTGAAAGGTTTGCAAGGTACCACGAAACTCCCTTATGTTATGTATTAATATTGTCTGAACCTTGCTGTCCTTCTAATGCTTAACAAAGTTTTAATGGAACAGTAACAAAGAGGAGTGATCTATCCAACTACTTTGTCTGTGTTTGTTGTCAAGCTCAGCATGCCCCTCAATCAATCTAACCAGGGCTGTTTGGGGGCAGGAAGGCACAGGAGCGGAGTTCACAGGCTGGCTCCCAAGTTGGCCACGCCCAGCAGGAACTCATTAGCATAATAGGCCACACCCAACAGCAGAAACTCATTAGGATTGGCTACATTAGGGGTGTGTGGCCTAACATGCAAAGGAGTTCCTGCTCCAAAAACAGCCCTGGGTTTTGACAACAAACAAGGTAAACAGAATAAGAAGCAAAAGGTGGGTGTGGCTAGATGGCCACACTTCTGGTAACATGGGGGTGTGGCCTAATATGCTGATGAGTTTCTGCCGTTGGGTGTGGCCTATTATGCTAATGAGCTCCTGCTGAGCTTTTTCTACCCCAAAAGCCCTCAATCTAACCCATTTTAACTTTGCACTCTTTCGGTCTGTCGGGTCCGCCTTCACCTCTCTAGCCCTGAATCGGCTGCCCGCCCAGCACGTCGGGAGAAGGGGAAACTCCCGCCCCAGGCAAGCGGCCCTCACTCACGGGTTGTTGCCGCTCATGGTGAGCAGAAGCCCGCTGAGGAGCCGCACGTTGGAGTGAAGCCCGGCGGCCGCCATCTCCCGGACGTGGTCCACCACGCTCATTTTGAGGGGAAGGAGGAGAAGCGGCGACCGGAGAAGAGAAGACGGCGGCTGGGTCGGTCAGTCGGTCGTCCGGTTCCAGCCCTCAGAAGGAACTCTAAAATGGCGCCTCCGCCAGGGGTCCTCGCCGCAGAGGAGGCCATAACGGCGTCAACGGTCCGGGCTGTCCATGGCGTTCGCCTGACGCCCTGCACATCAGCCGCCGCGCTTCTGCCCTGACGACGTTATCCTTCCACTTCAGATTGAGATTTTTCTCCTCGTGTCAAACCTCTTCGTTTGTTGTTCAAGCGGATGATTGTAATAAAAAAAATGTTAAGGCACGATCCCGGACGCCTTGAACGAACAAGGGCCTTCATGATAGAGGCGGCAGAGAGGTAAATGGAGCATGCGCAATAGACGCCCAGCGCCCACTTAGGGGTTCAGGCGCTTTTGTAAACTTCGGGTAAAAATCGAAAGCCGCTGTTGATTGTTGGAGGGCGGAAGAAAGCGCCACTCTCTGACTTGCCATGTCTATAGCCCTATAACAAAGTTTGAGTCCGGAACCTTTTAAGACCAACAAAGTTTTATCCAAGGCCTGAGCTTTCTTGGGTTCGCACATTTCTTCAGATACAATGAAAAGGAAGTCACCTGTCCATACATATAGGCAGAGGCTGAGCAGCAAATTAGCATACAGCATAATGAAGGTGCTTAACTGATGTGAGAACCAAAACAGGAATAACCAGCTTCGCTCATGCGGTTACCATTTGTTTGGACTTAATTACGGGGAAAAACACAGTGGAGTGAATAAATACGTCCAAACTGAAGACTGATTATTTATTTATACAACTGATTATGCGGTATGCTCATTTGCTGTTCACGCTCTACCTGTAGGTATGGACTGATAGCTTCAATTTCAGTGTATCTGAGGAAGTGTGTGTACACACGAAAACTCATACCTAGAATTAAACTTGGTTGGTCTTAAAGGTGCCCACGGGACTCAAACTTTGTTCTACTGCTTGGGACCAGCACAGCTACTCACCTGAATCTGTAGCTGTATGATAGACTGATAGGCCGGTTTTTAAACCAGAAGTGGCTCATTAAACTTCTGTCATGTATCTTTTCCCATCTCTAAATGAGATAACGATAAGGAGACCGGCATATGCACAGCATGCCTAGAACCTGCTTTAGGCTCTTGAAAGACGCAGAGTGGATTCAAACATTTGAATCTTTTTTAAAAGTTTATTTCACTTCATTCATTTGCACCTTCGCCTTTCTCCCCAATGGGGGCATCCAAAGTGACTTACATCGTTCTCCCTTTCCGTTTTTCCTCACAACAGCTCTGTGAGATAGGTTAGGCTGAGTATGACTGGCCCAAGGTCAACCAGCAAGCTTCCACAGCAGAGGGGGGGATTTGAACCTGGGTCTTCCAGATACTAGTTTAGCACTCTTAGCCCCTACGCCAGTTCCAGCACTTAAGGGTGTTTTTTTGCAATTTTGTTAGTGTAGCTTTTATTGTGTGTGATTAAAAAAGTCGACACAAATCAGGCATGTAATCCCACACTCAACCAGAGACCAGAGTTTGCCCCCCATGACACAAAGTGGGACTTGTTTCCAAGCATAAAGGGCCACAAGACTGGAATGTGAGTGCCGCTGAATAAACAGGGTCTTTCTTAGTAAATATGAACAGGACCAAGCCAAAAACTTGAAATAAATCCACCTGCCCTGAAAGTAAATGTCAAACTAAGAGGACTTTGAACAGAACATTGATAGAAAGCACAGAGCAAGATGTACTACGTCCAAGGTGGCTGTGCTGGACCCTATAAAAATTCAACTCATGCAATACCGTTTTAACAGGGTTAACCAAAATATCACAAAGTGGCAAGCTTTCTCAAGGTTTACAGAGCCCAACAGATTGCCAGGACCAAATAAACAGGCGTCATCAAGGACCTCCCACATCCCCACCCCTTCAAGGGGGGGCAGAAGAAGAGGAGACTGGATTTATACCTCACCCTTCACTACCCGAAGGAGTCTCCGAGCGGTTTACAATCTCCTTTCCCTTCCCCTCCCCACAACAGACACCCTGGGAGGTAGGTGGGGCTGAGAGAGCGCTGAGAGAACTGCTCTTTCAAGGACAGCTCTGAGAGAACTTGTGACTGGCCCAAGGTCACACTAGCAGCTGCATGTGGAAAAGTGGGGAACCAAACCTGGTTCTCCCAGATTAGGGTCCATGGTGCCCCTAACTACTACACCAAACAGGGATGGCTTCTGATGATGCTTGTACCTGTCCCATCTGGGACTCGGGCACCAGGCCTCCAGCACCAAGTCCCACCCAACTGGCATGGCATGAGAGGGCCACTCCTGGCTTGGCTTCGGTGGGGTGGTGGTGGCAGTAATTCTGGGCCCCCATGCTGGACTTTTGCCCAAGGCCCCAGAATCACTAAGACTGCCCGGGGAACCCCTGTTCTTCGCAGAAGATCCAGGGACATAGTTCTAAGGCATAAAGTCAGTTCACTGGGGGTAACATGGAAACTGAATGGCAAAGAAAGACTAACCCCTGGCAGGAAGTGTCATTCCAAAAAGATAACCCTTTTTTAAAAATCTCTCCCCAGAACACAGTCTGGAAAAAAAAACCACTGTTTTCAAATACGGCCGTTTGGCACCTCCAAAAACTGGGTCGAAGACACATCTGCAGCTGACAAAGGTAAAGAAAGATGGAAGAACACGTTAGAAACCAGTTTTTTTATTATTATTATTATCATCCGTCATTAAGTTCCAGCTCAACAAGAAGGTCTTGCACATGATTTTGGTTCCACGTTTCATGCTGTCGGTGGCTTTCCCCCCCCCGCAGAAGCGCTTATTCTCTCTCAGTAGAAAACATATATTAAAACAGAGGCAGAATTGTGTACAACTGGCAGCAAAGTGCTTTAACTGAACAGCTTCTCGCGCTCCTCTTCACTGCCCCGGGCCCGACAGGCTCTTGTTCATGAATTGCCTCTTCACGAAACAGATCCACCACTGCAGGGGGGGAAAGAGGTATAATTGGAAAATGAAAGGAATGCAGGAAGGAAGAGTAAATGTCCTAATTTCACCCTACAACTAGACATTATGGGGGAGATGGTATTGCCACTGAAAATGGCACCCCTGTTTTCAATTATCCTCCAAAACGTCTAATGAATTTCAATTAGGTCCCCCCAGCCACTGGTGGCGGATTGTGGGGGCAGGGTGGCCAGATCTGGACTCTGAAACTCCTGGAGATTTGGGGGTGGAGCCTGGGGAGAACAGGGACCTCCGTGGAGTACAATGCCAGAGAGCCCGCCCTCCAAAGCATCCATTGTCTCCAGGGGAACTGATTTCTGTAGTCTGGAAGAGAGCGGTTATTCCGGGGGATCCCCAGGGCCTGCCTGGAGGCTTGGCATCCCTACAATGCTCATCAGTATGCAAGAAGTTTCTCCACTCCCATTCCACCAAACTCAGCGTGGTGTCATGCAGTGCGTTTTCCTAGAGTTGTGAAGGATTGTGGGAGAGCTAAACTCGGGGCTTCCATTTTCAAAGGCAGTCTTATGTCTGCCATAAACTCGACTTTTGCCTGAAGAACCCCCCCTTTTTTTAATAGGAGGAACAAAACATGCCCTGATTAAGTGGTAAACTCAGATATTTACTTTGCCATATACCTTACCCGATCCCATTGGCTCAGTGTACACTGCCATAAGTGTACACACGTGGGATGAATTATTACTATTATTACTATTATTATTATTAATTCCATTTGTACCCTGCCCTCCCTGTGAGCAGCCTCAGGGCGGCCTACATTGGTTGGTACACAGAAACCAATAAAATCCACATAAAATCATTTCCGCAATTCAATTACAAATCAGATCATAAAATCGTAAAGCGCTTGGCAGTATTTCATTCATTACTTAAGATAGCGTACTGGAGAGTGCATACAGACAAACAGTTTTACACCTAAGTCAGGCGGCGGCACAGGCCAGGTGTCAAAAAGGAAGGGCCAGGATCTATAGCTTCCGTTATGAGAGAACCACCCATATTCCTGCTCAGGCACTAAGGCACACAGTGTGGTGCTGATATGCCCACAGCGTGCTTCACTGGTATCCTGTCATCTGACACATTCTGCAGTTTCCTTAATTTTTAAAAAAGGTAGAAGAGGCGGCACCGCTGTTCGCTCGGCAGTCTTACCTTGCTAGGCTTGTCGCTCTGGGGGTCGAAGACCTTCTCGCAAAGCCTCAGACCGGTTTCTTGCCTCAGTTGCTGCAGATAAGCTCTCATCACCTCTGAAAACAGAGAGGAAACACACCCAGCTAAGAGGAGATCACATTCGAACTCTCGATAAACCCCCCATTTTTATGTGCATTTACTGAGGTTACACAGTACCGAGATGTCAAAGGGCAGGTACCCCCAAAGCATGAGGCTGAGGGCACCCACCCTGGCTTGCCCTACAGAAGAGACTCCTTTGCATTCAGTCCTGTGTTGTGGGGGCGTTGGGAGTTGTTTTTCCCTCTCTCTCTCATCACTGTGACGTGCCTTCCCAAGCGAACTCTTTCAACTGCCAGCTTACAAAGCAGGCTGGGATGTTCTCTGGCAGGCTGAGCTAGCAAACACGCACTCCGTCTGACAGAGCTTCAGGATAACATTAAGACAGTTAAGACTATTTTGTTCAGAGCCAAAATATCTGAACAAGCGTGGGAGCTCAGGAGGCACAAACGTCCCTGGGTTGGTCCAAAACAGCAACAGAGGTAAATTTCAGGACAGCCAAAAATGTGACCTACAGGTCTTAGTTACATCATAAGAACATAAGAAGAGCCCTGCTGGATCAGACCAGTGAGGGTCCATCTGGTCCATCATCCCATCTCACACAGTGGCCAACCAGTTCCTCTGGAGGGCCAACAACAGGGCATAAAGGCCAAGGCCTCCTCATGTTGCCTCCTGGCTCTGAGATTCAGAAGTTTAGTGCCTCTGAATGTGGAGGTTCACCTCAGTCAACATGGCTAGTAGCCATTGA
This sequence comes from Gekko gecko, assembly GCA_029375565.1. NCBI lineage: Eukaryota > Metazoa > Chordata > Lepidosauria > Squamata > Gekkonidae > Gekko > Gekko gecko. The sequence continues at coordinate 73,909,203 of JAPDNY010000012.1, read as the reverse complement.
TAGACTTCTCCTCCATGAGTCTATCTAATCCCCTTTGAAAGCTGTTTATCCCTGTGGCCATCACCACATCCTCTGGCAGCAAATTCCACATTTTAATCACTCTCTGTGTAAAGTAGTATTTCCTTTTGTCCATCCTGAACCTACTGCCCATCAGCTTCCTTGGATGCCCCCGGGTTCTAGTCTTTTGGGAGAGGGAGGAAGTTCTCTTTGTCAGCTCTCTCCACCCCCTGCGTAACTTTATGAACCAATGAAATGCACAGTCAGCCCCTTTAAAATGGGCACTGTATGCTTATTATAGGGGACCACGGTCAACAACCTCACCCACTGTATTCTCAACCAGAGGAAACTTCCAAAGACTCTTCAATGGCAGCCCTACCTGCATGGATGCACAGCCTAATATACAACCATGTTTACTCAGAAGTAAGACCCCTCTGACTCCAGTGGGACTTGCTTCCGGGTCAGTGTGCGCAGGATTGCAATTTGGCCCCCGTGTGTCTATCAAAGCCTGTGGATCTGCTGGGAGCTCTCCTCACCGTCTTCCTGCTTGTTGCTCGGCCTGGCATAGAGAGCGTTGAGTGGGAATCCTGGCTCTCCAGGGATGGGGAAGTTTGTGATTCCGAGGGTGTACATTTCTTTTTCTCCTTGGCCTTTGGAATTACACTGGAAACAAAGAAAGCACAGGCAAGAGTGATACCAGATGGCCAGAACCCAGGTGCCATCAGGAGGTCCACCAGTGGGGCCAGAACTCCAGAAACCCTCCCACTGTTGGCCCTCCCCGCCCCAAGCTCCAAGAAGACAGAGCATCACTGCCCCAGGCATAAGAACATAAGGGAAGCCGTGCTGGGTCAGGCCAATGGCCCATCCAGTCCAACACGCTGTGTCACACGAGCCAAAACCCAGGTGCCATCAAGAGGTCCTCCAGTGGGGCCAGAACTCCAGAAGCCCTCCCACTCTTGCCCCCCAAGCACCAAGAATCCAGAGCATCACTGCCCCAGACAGACTGTTCCCTCTATACCTTGTGGCTAACAGCCACTTATGGACCTCTGCTCCGTATGTTTCTCCAAATCCCTCTTAAAGCTGTCCATGCTTGTAGCTGCCACCACCTCCTGCGGCAGTGAACTCCATGTGTTAATTCCTCTCTGGGTGAAGAAGTACTGATTTTTTTATCTGTTCTAAGCCTACTGCTCATTAATTTCACAGAGTGCCCACAAGTTCTTGTATTGTGAGAAAGGGGGGAAAGTGTTCCTTTCTCCGCCTTCTCTATCCCAGGCATAATTTTGTAAACCTCGATCACGTCACCCCTCAATCGTCACTTCTCCAAGCTAAAGAGCCCTGACCTCTTGAACCTTTCTTCACAGGGAAGGTGTTCCGTCTTCATAATCATTTTAATTGCCTTTTTCTGTACCTTTTCCAATGCCTCTCTCGAGCGACTGAGTTTAGCCCATATATGTATTAAGGTCTCTTTTGGGCTATTTAATAGTTAGGTAGGGATAAAGAACACATTTCTACCTTTTTTGTTTTATGCAATTGCGTTTACAACTCCACTCTGTTACCTTTTGCAGCTTTTTCAAGCATTCGGAGATGTAGAGGGTGATGTAGATCAAGGTCCGGTCAGCCTCGTTCTAGAAAGGAATGAAATACATAAAGAGGGATAACAATGAATTGTAATAATAATTATCATATAGCATTGTGTGTAGTATAGCCAGGAAATCCTAAGATTCTCTGGCCGTCAGAAGTTCTAGCTCTTTTAGCGTTATGTACCACTAGGTGGCGAGCTAGACTTGTTTTTTTAAGGCAAGAGACGTTTCAGAGGTGGTTTGCCATTGCCTGCCTCTGCGTCACACCCCTGGTATTCCTTGGAGGTTGCCCATCCAAACACTAGCCAGGGCCAACTCTGCTTCGCTTCCACATCTGATGAGATTGAGCTTGCCTGGGCTATCCAGGTCAGGGCAATAAATAGGAAGCAAAACAAAGCTGTCTTCAACTCACGGCAAGACTTTACCTCTCTGTCTCTGGACTTTCCACCCCAACCTACCAAGGAGAATCCCAGGTTGTTATTATTATTTATAGAATTTATATTCTGCTCTCCCCGCTGTGGCAGGCGCAAGGCGGCTAACAAACATACATATTAATATATACATTAAAACTCCATAATATAGTAACCAAATTAAGTTAGGAGTTCACAAAAGTTGAGAGACAGATAAAAGGGTGGGAATTAGGCACAAACCTGCCCAGATGGGGGAAGCAGTCGCTTTTAATTTGCAATGCGCCACCCACATTTTCATTGTACTTCTATCAGTGTTTTTGGCCATGTTTCTATATGACTAAGCCCATTCCCCTGTAATCTACTATATACTGTACTAGCACGGCAAATGTCTTAACAGCTGATTTTCTTACCTTGATTTCGTAATTTTTAAAGAAGACGTTTGCTTTGAAGTAGTAGATGGCTTCATCTATAATGTCTGTGTCTTTGGCTGCCGGAAAGGGAGAGGGAAAATATTAGAAGAAAAAAAGAGAAAGAGATTGGATTAATACCCCGCCCTTCACTACCCAAAGGTGTCTCAGAGCGGCTTACAAACTCCTTTCCCTTCCCCTCCCCACAACAGACACCCTGTGAGATAGGCGGGGCTGAGAGAGCTCTTGACAGAAACTGCTCTTTTTCAAGAACAGCTCTTATCAGAACTATGGCTTGCCCAAGGTCATCCAGCCAGATGCAAGTGGAGGAGTGGGGGAATCAAACCCGGTTCTCCCAGATTAGAGTCCGTGCACTTAACCACTACACCAAACTGGCGTACTCAGAAGACTCGAGGAAGGAAGGGTCCCCTGAGAGACATTACAGTATCTGCATACCAAGAGAGAACAGTTTGGTCATGTGAATGTTTACTCGGAAGTGCTTGCCATTGAATTCGGGGAGACTTGCGCCCCAATAAACATGTGTGGGACTGAAGCCCGATTGAAGGCGCTAGGACGATTCATACGGGGCTACTTGATAATGAGTCGGACACATGAACACATGATTTATACTGGGCCAGACCCTCGGGTCCGTCAAAGTCAGTAATCACCTACTCAGGCTGGTAGCTGCTGTCTGGGGTCTCAGGCAGAGGTCTTTCCCATCGCCTCCTGCCTGATCAGGAATATCATGGACCTCCAACAAGACAAATCCGTGGATTCTAGATCAAATCCAGCGTGAACTCTCCCTAGAAGCTCAAATGACTAAACTCAAGCTATGGTACTCTGGTCACCTTATGAAACGACAAGAGTCACCGGGGAAGACAGTCATTCTAGAAAAAGTCAAAGGCAGCAAGAAGAGAGGAAGACCCAAGAGGAGATGGATTGACTCAATCAAGGAAGCCACAATGTCCCTCCGTTTGCAGGGCCTGAGAGAGGCTGTTAATCAGTTGTTGCAGATTTTCCAGGTTGTCTGGCCGTGGACTTGGCATCGCAGTCCCTGACGTTTCGCCAGCAGCTGTGACTGGCATCTGCAGAGGTATAACACTGAAAGATGGAGTACTCTCTGTGTCAAGGTGAAAATACCTCTGAAGACGAAGGATACCTCTGTGTTATACCTCTGAGGATGCCAGTCACGGCTGCTGGCGAAACGTCAGGGACCACAGTGCCAAGACCACGGCCAGACAGCCTGGGAAATCTACAACAGCTAATGAACTCCAGCTGTGAAAGCCTTCGACAACATATTAAGGCTGCTAATAATAGGACATTTTGGAGGTCATTCATTCATAGGGTCGCCATAAGTCGGAAGAGACTTAACGGCACTACACAGACACACACACAACCTGATCCTCAACTGGAGATGCCGGGGACTGAACCTGGGATTTTCTGCACGCCCAACAGAAGCTCTACCACTGAGCCACAGGGGGCCCCCCCACCCAAAATCTGGATCAATACTTTGACCGGCAGCGGCTCTCCAGATTTCCGCACAAAAAAGTTTTCCCCTGTCACTCGCTACAAGAGGCCCTTTCCCTGGAGATGCCAGCGGCTGAACTTTGCGGGCCCAAGACGCCAGGGGACCTTCGGCTGACTCTCCCTCTCGCCCAGCCTCAGAGATTTTAAGGCTGCAAAGGACTCATAGGAGAGTCTCTACCAAGTCCTCTTTCAAGAGCGCAGGACATACTTACTTTCTCGGGGTGCAGGACCCTTGAACTGGCTTTTGATAGGCAGCAGAGCCATGTTGCCGATCAGCTTGGTGTCGGGATCCATCAGCGTCGAGTGATAGGCCTGCGTCAGAGAAGAGAAAGGGCTGTAAGGCAACGGCATCGAGAGGAGCAGCGGCTGCATTTTGCAGTTCTCCTGCAAACACGGAGAGGGTGAGAGAGGAAGCTACCCGTCCTCTTCCCCTCAGTTCTCTGTCGAACAAGGACTGCAAGGCGAGAATAAAGGGTCAGCAACTGCAGCCCCCCAAGCCAAGCCCGGCCCTCGAGCTGCATCGGCTCAAGGCTCCCGTCTCCCTTGCCTGGAAGAGACATTTCAGGCAACCCACAAGAAGGACCGGGGAGGGAAATAGATGGAGGGAATGAGAGGGGGAAGGCACAGCAAGGGATGTAGGGGGGCAGGGTTGTGTAGTGGCTATAACATCACACTAGGACCTGCTAGTTTGGTGCAGTGATTAGGAGCACGGATTCTGACCTGGGAGAACCAGGTTTGATTCCCCACTCCTCCACATGCAGCTACTGGTGTGACCTTGGGTCAGTCACAAGTTCTTTCAGAGCTGTCCTCTCACGAGCAGTCCTCGAGAGAGCTCTCTCAACCCCACCTACCTCCCAGGGTGTCTGTTGTGGGGAGGGGAAGGGGATTGCAAGACACTCTGAGACTCCTTCAGGTAGTGAAAGGCAAAGTATAAATCCAATCTCTTCTCTTCTTCTAGACTTGGGTTCAAATCCCCCCCACGCCAGGAATTCCTCCAGGTGACCTTGGGCCAGACGCATTCCCTCAACCCAACCTACTTGGGTTGTGAGGATGAGTTGGGGAAAGAAACTATGCACAACACACCGAGCTCCTCAGAGGAAAGGAGAGATAAAAATGTAGCTAGATAGTGGTGGCCGTGATGCAGCCCAGCGTCATGAGAGTTCTTTGCTGCCTCCTTCAAGTGCAGCCGCCGACCAGCTGACAAAGAGACCCACAGCTCCAACACCTGCTTCTAGGCAGGATCAGGCCCACCTCTACAGAGCAAGTCACACAAAGCATCGCGTTGGGGAATCAAAGGCAAGTGGTCTGCCAAGGAGCTACGGGAGCATTTGGATCACTCAGGCAAGTGAGCCAAGCTACATGCCGACACCCACCACTAGAATAATTAGCCAATCTTCTAGCAGAAGAAATGGGGTGCAATGAACTAACAATCTAGACCCCTATCAGGACCCAGGTGTCCTTTTAGTAGCCTCCAATGTAGAATATTTAGATAAGAGATGTCGAAACGCCTAACTGACTTTGGGGATTCACTGCCACAAGATGCAGAGATGGCCGCTAACATACATGGGGGGTCTCTAAAGGGGGATTACACAAATCAATTGGAATACAGGTTTATCAAATGCCATTAGCCATGCCAGTTAAATGGAGCCTCCACGTTCAGAGGCATTACACCCCTGGATACCAGTCACAGAAGTCGACATCCGCAGAAGACGGCTGTCGGCTTCAAGCCCCGGTTGGGTTTCCTCAAGGCGCCTTCTTGACCCTCGCACGAAAAAAAAAGATGCCGGCCCAGAGAAACCTTCGCTCTCCTCCGGAAGGGCTTTCCCGACAGACCTAAAGATCCCTCTTCCAAACACAGCTTCGAAAGAGCAACTCTTAACATCCTAATTGGCTACGCTATCGATTTGAATGAGCTCACGGATGATTGCACGGGAGGTTTACATCTGAAAATCCACCCAAGGTTTGGAATGGGGGAAAATAAAATGGACAAGACCGTTTCCCAGGGTTGGCGTCGACGCCGCTTATTTTTAACTTTGGCCATATAAGGCAGTTCCCCTTTCTCGGCAAGACTGTCTCTAAAGCGGTGAAAAACTGGCGTTCTGGAGAACACCCCAGAAAACAGAAGCCCTACATAAACACACACACACACACACACACACATACAGAGGGCTCTTTAGCTGAAAGCCCGGGCGCTGGCCGGACCGGCATCGATCTCAGAAAGGAAGCAAACGGCAAATCAGTCCATCAGTGGCAGCCCCTTTCATCTCCCCCCTCCAGGCCCAGCATCTACAGCTGCATTTCCTGCTTTTGCTCAGACCAGCAAACCACCATCACCACCCCGCCGCGTGCACCAAACTCAAATGCACGCAGATCTTTTAGCCTCACCGGCATCTTGGGCGGCTGCAGTCCAACCGATCCGAGGCCAAGACGGAGAAGTTCCCCCCCTTCCAGCTAGCGAAGCAGCCGATCTGGCACCCGGGCAACCCCCTTCCTGTTCCACCCAAGGCAGGAAGTGAGTGAATGAGAGAGAGGCCAGGCGATGGGAAAGGGGCGCGCTGGGGAATAGCAGCCACGAGGGGGCAGCAGAGGACAGGCGCGGCCTCCCTTTAAAGCGGCCACGCCAATCGACAGATTAGAGATTCCACCCCGGGCAGGAGTCGCGGGGCCTTTCAGCGGCTGCGTAAGTTCAACAGGTGCAGCGTTTCCCCCAACAAAGAAGCAGAAAGATGGGGGGGGATTTATTCAGAACAGATTCAGAGCTGCACCAGATGGGTGTTTGCCTGCCACATAAGAACAGAAGAGAATGTAAGAGAAGCCAATGTTGGATCAGGCCAATGGCCCATCCAGTCCAACACTCTGTCACACAGTGGCCAAAAACACCAGGTGCCATCAGGAGGTCCACCAGCGGGGCCAGGACACTAGAAGCCCTCCCACTGTTGCCGCCTCCAAGCACCAAGAATACAGAGCATCCCGTGCCCCAGACGGAGAGTTCCTATCTACACCTTGTGACTAATAGCCACTGATGGACCTCTGCTCCATATGTTTATCCAATTCCCTCTTGAAGCCGTCCATGCTTGTAGCCACCGCCACCTCCCGGGGCAGTGAATTCCATGTGTTAATCACTCTGGGTGAAGAAGGACTTCCTTTTATCCATTCTAACCCGACTGCTCAGCAATTTCATGGAGTGACCACGAGTACTTGTATTGTGAGAAAGGGAGAAAAGGACTTCTTTATCTACCTGCTCTACCCCATGCATAATCTCATAAACCTTGATCATGTCACCCCTCAGCCATTGTTTCTCCAAGGTAGAGAGCCCCAAATGCTTTAACCTTTCTTCATAGGGAAAGTGTTCCAACCCTTTTCTCATTCTAGTTGCCCTTTTCTGCTCTTTTTCCAGTGCTTCAATGCACTCTAACACTCATTCAGAAGTGTTAGAGAATTTTATTTCACCATTAAGAACTCAGCAAAAATTTAAGGTCTTCCAATAACTTTGATTAGTGAGCCTGACAACTGGCCTGTTATCCTATGGATTGATTTGCTTATATTTTAGATGTTCCTGTCCTTATTTTCACTCTTACATTAATTTGTTCTTTGACCTCCTGGTCGCTAAGCAACTATATCTTAGTCAAGGGCTGGTGCCATGTTATCTTGCAGGGAGAAAAGTGTATAACATTTGTTTTCTTAATGTCTCTCTCACGAATGTGGAATGTACTCTAATCAGAGGGTAGGGTGAGTTATGTTTAAGAACAGAATGGTTGAATGCCAGTTCCCATCAGTCATTTCTTATGTGTGTAGCTCCTTGGGCAGCGAGGGCGCTTAAGTTATCCTGCAAATGTAGAACACCAGGAAGGACTTTGGAGGCCATATCTGCTTTTCACATCTACTCTGCATCCTCTTATTCAAGGAGAGTTATGCATTTATTAAAACACTGATATCTTTTCCTTTCCTTTTGGTACAAGGCAGCTTATGGTAATGGCTAAAAACATTTTCAGTTAAAAGCAAAAAAGAAAATAATAAATCCCAAATCTCCCCCCCCCGAAAAAAGATGTCTGCCATTAAAAAACAATTCGTCAAGGCTGCAGGCATTCTTACATACCAGGGGCGATTACCTGCTTCTTCTAGTTATTTGAAGTAAACACACGTAACTCACAGACGGACAAGACGGGCTGGGTAGTGGGAACTGTGACGTGTGAATGGGGATTTTTTGGGCTCTAGGCAATGATATTGGCAAACAGAAGGGGAAGTCGTGGAAGCAGTGACAGACTTCATGTTCCTGGGATCCAAGATCATTGCAGATGGTGACTGCAGCCACGAAATTAAAAGATGCCTGCTCCCGGGGAGGAAAGCGATGGCAAACCTAGACAGCATAATCAAAAGCAGAGACGTCGCCCTGCCAACAAAAGTCCGTATGGTCAAAGCGATGGTATTCCCAGTAGTAACGTCTGGCTACGAGAGTTGGACTATAAGGAAGGCCAAGCACCGAAGAATAGATGCTTTCTAATTATGGTGCTGGATAAGACTCTTGAGAGTCCATCGGACTGCACGGAGATTGAATCAGTCAGTCCTAAAAGAAATCAACCCCGACTGTTCCCTGGAAGGCCAGAGACTGAAGCTCAAATACTTTGGCCACCAAATGAGAAGGGAGCCCTCACTGGAGAAGACCCTGATGGTGGGAAAGACTGAAGGTCGAAGGAGATGGCAAAGGATGAGATGGTTAGGAATCTCATCTACCTGGACATTCTTCAAATCCTCTCTGTCTGAATTCACAGGGGTGTATTGGCAGCAGCAGTACCCTTGTTACAATAAGGGGTTACAGTTACATTAAAATACCACCTACAAGGATCCAGGAAGAGCCAGTTTAATTTTCATGAAGAGTTACTAGGGGACTCAAGCGCAGCAGAATATTTTATTTTCTCACACATTTGGAGAACCTGGCTGCTGCCTCCCTCCCTCAATAATGTGTAAGAGTTAACCGCAGGAGCTCAGTGTTGAGGCGGAAGGCACTCGGCCCATGGCCAGAGGCAACACTCCTCCATTCTGTTGCTGAGTGGCTGAGCACACATTCAGATGGAAGTGTGTGCCATGGCAAAGACAGAACAAGTGTTACACTTAGGATACAGGAGTCTAGTAGCACTTTAGAGACTAACAATATTTGTGGCAGGGGGGGAGTTTTCGTGAGTCACGGCTCAATTCTTGGGATACCTGAAAGCTCCCGCCCAGCCACAAATTTTGTTTGTGCTGCTGGACTCTTGCTCTTTTCTGCTGCAGCAGACAGATAAACACAGCTACTTGTCTCGATCACACTTAGAAGGAGAAGAGATTGGATCTATACCCCGCCCTTCACTCGGAGTCTCAGAGCGGCTCACAAACTCCTTTTCCCTTCCCTTCCCCACAACAAACACCCTGTGTGGTAGGTGGGGCTGAAAGAGCTCTGACAGAAACTGCTCTTTTTCAAGGACAGCTCTTATCAGAACTATGGCTTGCCCAAGGTCATCCAGCAGCTGCAAGTGGAGGAGCGGGGGAATCAAACCCCGTTCTCCCAGATTAGAGTCCGCTCAATTAACCACTACACCAAACTGTAGGAGGAGGAGGAGATTGGATTTATATCCCACCCTTCACTCGGTGTCTCAGAGCGGCTTACAAACTCCTTTCCTTTCCCTTCCCCTCTCCACGACAGACACCCTGGGAGGCAGGTGGGGCTGAGAGAGCTCTGGCAGAAACGGCTCTTTTCCAAGAACAGCTCTTATCAGAACTACGGCTTGCCCAAGGTCATCCAGCAGGTGAAGGAGGAGCGGGGAATCAACCCGGTTCTCCCAGATTAGAGTCCGCTCACTTAACCACTACACCAAACTGTAGGAGGAGGAGGAGATTGGATTTATCCCCCACCCTTCACTCGGAGTCTCAGAGCGGCTTACAAACTCCTTTCCCTTCCCCTCCCCACGACAGACAGCCTGGGAGGCAGGTGGAGCTGAGAGAGCTCTGACAGAAATGACTCTTTTCCAAGAACAGCTCTGACAGAACTATGGCTTGCCCAAGGTCATCCAGCAGATGCAAGTGGAGGAGTGGGGAATCAGACCCGGTTCTCCCACCAAACCACCACACCAGAATGGAAGTGTATGCATCCGCAAAATTGAACGAGTGTCACACTTAGGATACAAGAATCCAGGAGCACCTTAGAGGCTAACAAAATCTGTGGCAGGGGAGGGGCTCTCACGGCTCACTTCTTCGGATACCTGGAAGCTCCTCCCCTGCCACAGGTGCTCTCAGTCTTCCAGGTGCCTCCTGGACTCCTGCTCTTTCCCACTGCGACAGATGGACAAACACAGTGACCTGTCTTGATCATGCGTAGGATACATCAACCTAATTGGGGCCCGGCCAGCCCCTGGCTTCATCTGGAGAGCGGGCAAAGCCGAAACAGTTGGCAATGCTGGGCCTCAGGTAAGGCCCTTGTCTTGGCAGCTTCAGCCGAAGCGCAGAAAAGGGAACCCTCCACAGTGGCAGCAGAATATCCCCATACGATAGATTTATCTTTACAAAAAGGAATTCCACCCATCTCCTTCTGGCCCAGCTGCGTTAAGTGAACAAACCACGCCCAAGATACACAAAGTGGAACAGGGAAAAGTCCTCTTAAGGCAGCAGACCACCAGGGATGATGCAAATAATTTATTTAGCCCCCCTTTAAACATGAGAAAATCACAGGTGGAGTTGAAACTGTACACTTATATACACAAAGAGCTTCCTGGGGGAAAGCCCCCCGCTCCCGGGTGCAGCTCCGAGGTCAGTTTTAAAATCCAAGATGCCGGAAACACAAAGACTGTCTTGTTAAAACCAGCCGGGAATCTTCATTCATCCGCTCTGTCTTGGAAGAACTCGTCATAAGCAGAAGGCTTCTCTTCCTCTGTTTCCTGGTAGGGATGAGATCGACACAAACGTTTTAACACTTTGGGTTTCCCCCCAAAGTTTGCGCAACTGTCTAATACACACCCCAGCTCTGGCTAGAAGAGAAAGAACGCTGCTGTTTACCTTTAGGAAAACTGCAATCCTATACTTGTTTATTCAGAAGTAAGTGGGACTTACTCCCAGCTATGGGCCCATAGGACTGCAATCACAGAGATATACGCTCAAGACGGAGCATTTCAGGTCAGTCCAAAGAGTCTTGCGGCTTATTAGGCCTTTTAAGTTTATTTGTGTGGAATCTTTGGGGCTTTGCTGGAACAGACTAAGACAGCCCGGCCCCTGGAGCATTTCAGCTCAGGACAGTAGAGGGCAGATCCCCTGGCTGGGGCCGAAAAGAAAATGGGTGCCAGAAGGGGAGACACACACAATTGCTCTCTTTAACTATCTTAAGGGCTGTCACCTAGAGGAGGGCAGGGAACAGCAGCAGAGGAGAGGACTCGCAATCGTGGGTTTAAATCAGGGATCAGGCCCCCAGAGGGCTTCCATCAGGCCCGCAGTGGAACTGGCCATCTTCTGCTTCCAGTTCTGTTGCTGCTGCATCATAGCTTGCTTTGTCAGACTCTCTCAGTCGCTCAGCCATTTCATGTTTTGACCTGGGTCCTGGACTGAGAAATCTGAGCGTGAGATTTCCGTGGCGAATGTCGATAAATCAAAAGCAGGTTTGCAGCTTACAGAGCTATTGTTTTAAGCACGTTTTTATTTTAGGTTAAAAATATATATTTGTGTTTGTGTCCTTTACAAAGTTTATATCTCCGCTACCTGGCGTTACATTTTACGGCACACCTGGCCCGGCCCAACAAGGTCTCATTTATGTCAGATCCAGCTCTCGTAACAAATGAGTTCGACACCCCCTGGTTTAAATTACGGTCAGAAAGGTACCAGAAAGTACTTGAAGGGCCGTCTTAGAGAGGATGGTGCAAAGTTGTTTTCTGTTGCCCCAGAAGGTCGGACCAGAACCAGTGGGTTGAAATTAAACTCAAAGAGTTTTCGGCTAAACATCAGGAAGAGCTTCCTGACCGTTAGAGCGGTTCCTCGGGGGAACAGGCTTCCTCGGGAGGTGGGGGGCTCTCCTTCTTGGGAGGGTTTCAGACAGAGGCTGGATGGCCATCTGACCGCAATGCTGATCCTGTGAACCTGGGCAGATCATGAGAAGGAGGGTAGGAAGGGCTGCCTCGGTGCTTAGTTCTCGTGGCCCTTTCTGACACGCCCAGGGAAATGCCGATCACCACTTTGGGGTCAGGGAGCAATTTTTCTCCAGGCCAGTTTGGCTGGAGATCCTGGAGGTTTTTTGTCATCTTCCGGGCATGGGACAGGGGTCGCTGGGCGTGTGGGGGCGGGAGGTATTTGTGAACTTCCTGCCTTGTGCAGGGGGTTGGACTAGATGACATAAGAACATAAGAGCAGCCAATGTTGAATCAGGCCAGTGGCCCATCCAGTCCAACACTCTGTCACACAGCGGCCAAAATATACCAGGTGCCATCAGGAGGTCCAGCAGTGGGGCCAGGACACCAGAAGCCCTCCCACTGCTGACCCCTCCAGCACCAAGAAGTCAGAGCATCACCTGCCCCAGACCGAGAGTTCCCATCTATACCCTGTGGCTAATGACCCTGGAGGTCCCTTCTCTATGATTAGGAAAAAAATTACAGTAATAGTAGCTCAGCAGCGGAATGGGCTGCCTTGGAAGGTGGCGAACTCCCCGTCCCTGACAGTCTTCAAGCAGTGACTGGATGATCACTTGTCAGGGATGCTCTCGGCTGATCCCGCATTGAGCAGGGGGTTGGCCTCTCTGGCCCCTTCCAGCTCTGTGATTCCAGGATTCTCTTTAGGGAATTGCAGGAGGAGCCACAGTACAGAAGAGCTGACCCTCCCTCCCTCTTTTCAGAGGTATATTCCAGACCACTTAACTCCTCAATCATGCTGCAGAACGCAACGCCGGTTCTCCCTTTAGCATAACCAGCACATGGCTTTTATTTTTATGGAGTCCAAGTCCAAGTCTTACGAGGAAAGGCTGAGGGAGTTGGGTCTGTTTAGCCTGGGAAAGAGAAGGCTTAGAGGGGACATGATGGCAGTCTTCAAGTATCTGAAGGGCTGTCATGTAGAAGATGGAGCGGATCTATTCTCTCTTGCTCCGGATTGCAAGACTAGATCTAATGGGTGGAAATTACACGGGAGTCGTTACCGGCTTAATATCAGGAGAAACTTCCTGACTGTAAGGGTGGTTGAGCAGTGGAACAGACTGCCTCGGGAGGTGGTGGATGCTCCTTCCCTGGACGTTTTCGAGCGGAGGCTGGATGACCATCTTTTGGGTATGTTGTAGGTATGTAGGGGTTTCGGCTGTGTTCCTGCAGAGTGCAGGGGGTTGGACTAGATGGCCTGCAAGGTCCCTTCCAACTCTAACATTCTATGATTCTATGATTTTATTTACTTAATCTGCACCACGCCTTTCTCCCCGACTGGGAACGCAAAGAGGCTGACATTCTTCTCTTGTCCTCTGTTTTATTCTCGCAACCACCCTGGGAGCAACGCTCCCTCTAAGCCGTGGAGCCTTGTGAGCAAAGATTCTACTTTGTGAGCCCTTGGCATTAGAGTTGTGAGCGAGCGATTTGGCCGCTGCATGAAATTAGTTTGCTCTGGAGCCCTCCCGTCCTGAGCTCAGACAAAAATGTGTGAGCCGGAGGCTAAAAGACTGTGAGCTAGTTCACCCTAACTCAGCTTAGAGGGAACACTGCCTGGGAGGTCGGTTAGGCTGAGAGTTTGTGGCTGGCTCAAGGCTGCCATGGCATGAGTGGGGATTCACCGAAACCAGAGCCATCACTCTTCTGGATGGCTTGATCCAGGCTACTTCCCTGGTCACCTTTGGCGAGTAAAATGAGCCCGCAGGTCACCAGGCAAGGGAATATTACAAACATCGTTTTGTCAACGCCACAAATTAGCCTAGTAAAAATTTTGTGCCCGCATTCACTTTTCTCATGTTATTTTGTAGGTATGTAGGGCTATCTTCCAGCTATGCTCCTGCAGAGTGCAGGGGGCTGGACTAGATGACCTGCAAGGTCCCTTCCACCTCTAACATTCTATGATGTTTTAAGGGTGGCTTAGCCTCAGCTCAGAACCCCTGATTTTTATCATTATTCCTATCCAAGATCTTTTGACTCTTTACCTTTGGCTCTTTAAACTCGAGGTCCTCCCCGTACTGAATAGCAAAGTCTATGTGCTGCAGGACAATGTTGACGCTTTCCTCATCGGAACGATCGAACGGCAGGAAACGAACCATGCTGTAGTCGTCAATCTGAAAGGCAGCCACCAGATTTTCAGACGGCAGGGGTGGGTCGAAGCAGCAATGACTTAATTTTTTAAACAGTACATACACTTCAGCATCCGCAGGTTGCTTTAAAAAGGAAGGAATGCCCACTTCCATAGACAAATTTTTCAGAGAGACAGACAGTCATCCAACTCAGGGATCCCCAGCACAGTGCCCTAATGCACAATGGCACACTCGCCAACACCTTTCCTGGTGCCCGCCAAGTGTTTTTAGAACATGGGCGGGGCCATATGGGGCTTTGCCCCACAAGGCTTCTGATTGGCTGTGCAGGAGGAGGAGATTGGATTTATATCCCCCTTCACTACCCAAGGGAGTCTCAGAGCGGCTTACAATCTCCTTTCCCTTCCCCTCCCCACAACAGACACCCTGCGAGGTCGGTGGGGCTGAGAGAGCTCTGACAGAAACTGCTCTTCTTCAAGAACAGCTCTTATCAGAACTATGGCTTGCCCAGGGTCATCCAGCCAGGTGCAAGTGGAGGAGTGGGGAATCAAAACCGGTTCTCCCAGATTAGAGTCCGCGCACTTAACCACTACACCAAAGCGCTACACACGGTCATGACGGATACATCCATCAACAACAATCAGCCATTGCGCCTGTATGAAACTTCCATGCTCAGAGGCACTCCGCCACCAAGAACCAGATGTTGGTTGGGAAGCAAGAAGGAAAGGCCTGACTGGGGTGCTTCCCAAAGGCATCTGGCTGGCCACCCTTGGAAACAGAATGTTGAGCCAAGAAGACTCCCAGGGAACCCAGCAGAGCGGCTCTTAGAAGACGTGCTTCCTTTCCCCCAGCCCCGCCAACCAGCCCCGGGAACTGCACATTCCACATGGAATCCAAAAACTCAGAAAACGCAAGCGCGTGCATGAACGTACCAGTCCACAGATGGCCTTCGTCAGCTTCTTGAACTTTTTGCTTTGGAGCAAACCCGTCGAATCTTCCAGCATAGAATACATATCCGGGTCTAGATACCTGGAAGAAAAACAGCAAAAAAGCAGTTGTGATCACAAAGGCCTCATGTCATGCAAGGGACGGTTGACTCTTCCATCTCAACAACAACAACAACAAAAATGAGGCAAGACAGGGCGGGTTGTTTCAGGACCAGACGCAGGAACTGCTACAAATCAGAGCAGCGGCATCCACCCCCCCACCCCGCACATTTCACTCCGTTTAATTCCAAGGTGTGCAGTGGAAAGGGGCCAAGGCTCAGTGGCACATACTTTGCACGCAGAAGGCCCCAGCTTCAGGTCCCAGCATCCCCGGTGATGGGAGCACAGATAGCAGAGGACGGGACGGACCTCTACCTGAGACCCTGGAGAGCCACTGCCAGCCAGAGCAGAAAGTCTTGATCTAGGGGAACCAAGAGGTCTGACTTGCCCCAGCCAGCTTCTGACAAAAATGCGAGAGCCAGAGGCTAAAAAGCTGTGAGCTAGCTCACACCAACTCAGCTTAGAGGGACCACTGACCAAGGGACAGGAAAATTGGCCTACTTTGGTGTAGTGGTTAAGTGCGTGGACTCTAATCTAGGAGAACCAGGTTTGATTCCCCCACTCTTCCACTCGCAGCTGCTGGATGACCTTGGGCAAGCCATAGTTCTGATAAGAGCTGTTCTTGAAAGAGAGCAGTTTCTGTCAGAGCTCCCTCAGCCCCACCTACCTCACAGGGTGTCTGTTGTGGAGAGGGGAAGGGAGAGGAGTTTGTAAGCTGCTCTGAGACTCTTTTGGATAGTGAAGGGCGGAGTATAAATCCAATTTCTTCTTCCTCTTCTTCTACTTCCTTATGAACCTGCTCAACCACCACGGTCACCTTGGAGGACCTCCTTTGGGTGCCCCCGCCTTCTGAGGTTAGGCAGGTGGCAACCCAGGGGAAGGGCCTTCTCGGTTGCGGCACCAAAACTCTGGAGCTCTTTCCCCAAGGAGATCCGTCAGTCCCCTTCCGCTGCCATCTTCGGTCAGTGGGTGAAAACATTTTTTGTTTCATCTGGCATTCCCTCAGGGGTCTCTCCTTCCCGACCAAGGTTTTAAGGGCTGTTTTTAAGTCTTCCGGTACTTTAGCTCTGCTTTTAATTTTCCGTAACGATAGGAAAGGGTTGTTTTGAATGCTTTTAAAATGTGATTTGGTTTTTTTTCCAAGTATGTTTGAAATCGTTAGCTGCCTTGGAGGCCCTCGTGAGGGCAGAAAGATGGGATGTAAATTTTGTAAATAATAACAATCTGGGAGAGGAAGAGAGACAGGGGAGGCCCTGCCAGAAACAGGACAAGATATAACCGGTGGAGGAGGAGACTCAGGATCTGCTTGGATCTCGTCCCAGAGGTGCTGAGAGAAGGAGCCCGCGGTTCCACAGACTTACTTTTCTTTTCTTTCTATGTGCATGTGTGTCTGTGCATGTGCGCACGCACATGGAAGTCATGGCGACCTCTGGTGACTGACCCCTGCTGGGGGCCTGGAGGATATTCAGAGAGGTGGCTGAGTTAAGCCTGCCCCCGCCTTCCACCTCTGGTATTCCAAGGAGGTCTCCCATCCAAGTACACGCTAGAGTCGACCCTGCTTAGCTTCCGAGATCTGACGGGATCAAGCTTGCCGGGGCTATCCGGGTCAGGGCCGCAAACTTACTTTTCGATTTCCGCTTTAGCTTTCTTGCTCAGCAAGTCCATCTTGGTCATGATGTTGACTTGGGGAACCTCCAAAGACACCATCGCACTGAGGGCCGCCATAACGCCGGAGATAAACTGGCAGGGAGCGACACAAAGGAAGAGAGACGTCAGGGGCCTGGGAGGGCTTTCCGGAACAGCCACCCAATCGGCCACTCCTATTGCCTCATAAAGGTTACAGGCCCCAAAGCTCAACGGCTCTGTGGATGTAAGGAAGTGAAGCTCAAATCACGACAGTGGCCACCTGCAGGTGGCAGATTTGGGGGAAATAATGGGTCAGTTATTTAAGGAGGAGGAGAGGAGATTGGATTGATACCCTGCCCTTCACTACCCAAGGGAGTCTCAGAGCGGCTTACAAACTCCTTTCCCTTCCCCTCCCCACAACAGGCACCCTGTGAGGTAGGCAGGGCTGAGAGAGCTCTGACAGAAACTGCTCTTTTTCAAGGACAGCTCTTATCAGAACTGTGGCTTGCCCAAGGTCATCCAGCCAGGTGCAAGTGGAGGAGTGGGGAATCAAACCCGGTTCTCCCAGATTGGAGTCCGCCCACTTAACCACTACACCAAACTGGTGTAACTTATTCTATCACACTTTTACCCCTGCATTTCTGTTCAGCACACAAACATCTGGGGATCTTTCCAGCAAGGAGCAAAATCCTGCTCAGGTGGGCACATTGCAGGTATTAAGAAATTACAGAGGGGCTCGATCCTGGGATCTGTTTTCGGTGTTCAGCCCTTTATGTTAGACAGCTGCAGCAAAGTGCTGCTCAGCATTCCCAGGGTCCCCTTCTCCGTATCCCACACCGGACAGTCTTCCACCCTTAACTACTAAGATCCTGTCCAGAGCTCCTGGAAAGGTACACTGCATAAGCACAAAAGGGAGTCTTATTATCTTTGGTGACTTCTACATGGGGAAGGGATTTTGTGGTTTCTCTGCTGCTGCAGAGCGGCAGCCACGGGGCTTCTACACAGCAGGTTTTCTTGCCGTTTTCCTACACCGGGCCCCCGGCAGTGGCCACTCCCCCCGCCCCCACGACCACTGAGAATTTGCAGTTAAAAAAATGGTACTAGTACACTGTTATATCAATATACCATAATAATATGTGTAGCAGGTTTTCTAAATTCCCAACTTTCATTTTTTTTAAAAGTAAGTCTTTAGCCTTTTCTATTGCAGAGACATACCTTTCCCTTTGTATTTCCACAAGGAAAAGGGCTAACTTTTTAACGAACAAGGAAAAGGGCTAACTAGGCCAATCTAATCTGGAGGAAATTTCCTTCCTGACTCCACAGTGGCGATTGGCATTATCCTGGGCGTGTAAGAAAGGGCCACGAGAGCCTAGCCCTGGCTCATCCCTTCCTGCCCTCCCTCTAGTGATCTGCCTAACTTCACAGAATCAGCATTGCTGTCAGATGGCCATTCAGCCTCTGCTCAGAAACCTCCAGAGAAGGACAGTCCACTGTCTCCCAAAGAAGCCTTTTCCACTGATTAACCGTCTTAACTGTCAGGAAGTCCCAGACTGTTCCTACAGGACATGGGTTTATTCCTCAATTTACTGACAGGCAGGTAGGGAATGCCTACCTTTCTGCATAGTTAGCAAGCTATTATATAAAAAAAGAGAGGTGAAGAACATGAATTGCAAAACATTTGTTTGGGTTGAACTGTAAGATACCTTAAAGGATTCCACCATAAACTGAGAATCGACAAGAAAAACTCCACAGACGCGGAATTCCCACTGCTGAAGCTGTTCCACCAGCTGCTTCATCACTGGCAAATGGGTGTACAGCTCGATCTGACCTGCGGGACAGACCCAAATTTAAATACACCTGCACACAGAGAAAGATAAAAATGAGGAACACAGGAAGTCTGAGTTACTTGCTCAAACTGCACACACCCATAAACTGGGGTTCACCAGTTGAGGATGGCAAACCTTGACCTGTAGTTGTCACTGACCAACTTGCCTCTCCTCTGAGCATAAGCAAAGCCATGTTGGATCAAGCCAATGGCCCATCCAGTCCAACCCTCTGTGACACCCAGTGGCCAAAACCCAGGGGCCATCAGGAGGTCCACCAGGAGGGCCAGAACTCCAGAAGCCCTCACACTGTTGACCCCCAAGCACCAAGAAGACAGAGCATCACTGCCCCAGACATAAGAACATAAGAGACGCCATGTTGGATCAGGCCAATGGCCCATCCAGTCCAACACTCTGTGTCACCCTGTGGCCAAAACCCAGGTGCCATCAGGAGGCCCACCAGTGGGACCAGAACTCCAGAAACCCTCCCACTCTTGCCCCCCAAGCACCAAGGAGACATAGCATCACTGCCCCAGACAGGGTGTTCCATCTACACCTTGTGGCTAACAGCCACTCATGAACCTCTGCTCCATACGTTTCCTCAATCTGGCACAAAACGAGGATTGTTGTAAAGGGGGTGAGGGCCACTCCATCATTCACGCTTGACTTTGGAGATGCAGAAGCAGCCAGAGAGCTTCACACTCCTTCTGGCAGCCAAACTGGACATTATGGCTGGCGTGAGGCTACACATTCTGTCACAGAACCAAAATTCCCCAGCACGGCAGGGCCCGATTCAGCTTAGCATCACAACACAGGGGACGGGGACGACGACACTTCAGCCTTCCGCCAACCGTGTTCTTCCTTCCTTTACTTCATCTACAGACTGCCTCTCTCCCCAATGAGGACCTGCCTACAGCGACTCATGCTATGGTCACTTCCAGCCTGGACTACTGTAACTCTCTCTACGGGGGCTGCCTTTGACTCTGCTCCGGAAGAAGCAGCTAGTGCAGAATGCGGTAGCATGGGTGTTGACGGTGATGCCTGTGTGGGCTTGTATCCACCCGGTGCCGCGTGAACTACACTGGCTGCCTATTGAATTCTGAATCCACTTCAAGGTGCCGGTGCTTACCTTTAAATCCCCATGCGGCCAGGGGCTGGCATACCTTCGAGACCGCCTCTCCCCATATGAGCCCTGTAGGGCACTGAGGTCCACAAATCAACATCTTCTGGCGGTCCCCGGCCCCAGGATGTCCGACTAGCCTCAATCAGGGCCAGGGCTTTTCCGGCCCTGGCCCCCGCCTGGTGGAATGAGCTCCCGTGTGAGATCAGGGCCCTGCGGGACTTATTAAAGTTCTGCAGGGCCTGCAAGACGGAGCTTTTCCACTGGGCTTTTGGTTGAGGTGGCAGATGCCTGCCCCCCCCCCTTCTCTGGCCAACCTCCCACCAGTGGCCTGGATCTAAATAGACATTGGGGTCAATGCTCTGACCTCTAAGCTTGTGAGCAAAAATTCTACTTTTATGAGCGACTGGCATTAAAAGTTGTGAGTGAGGGATTTGGCGACTGCATAAATTAGTTTGCTCTGAGGCCATCCATCCTGAGCTAAGACAAAAAAGGTGTGAGCTGGAGGCTAAAAAAGGGCGAGCTAGCTCACACTGACCCAGCTTAGAGGGAACACTGATCGGGGCACCGGCTATTGTATTTCAGTCAATTTGAATGACATCTCATCTATTTATTTTTACATGGTATTTTATGATTCTAGTCTGTCTGAACTGTTATTTTAACATCACTTTAGAAGAAGAAGAGATTGGATTCATACCCCGCCCTTCACTTGGAGTCTCAGAGCAGCTTACAAACTCCTTTCCCTTCTCCTCCCCACAACAGCCACCCCGTGAGGGAGGCGGGGCCAAAAGAGCTCTGAGAGAAACTGCTCTTTTTCAAGGACAGCTCTGACAGAACTATGGCTTGCCCAAGGTCATCCAGCAGCTGCGAGTGGAGGAGTGGGGAATCAAACCCGGTTCTCCCAGATTAGAGTCCACGCTCCTAACCACTACACCAAACTGGCTCTCTTGTTTTAATTGTTTTATATTAATTGGTGTAAACTGCCCTGAGCCCGTAAACAGGGAGGGTGGCACATAAATCAATCAATCAATCAAATAAATAAATAAATAGCAGGGAACCAAAGCTCTTGAGCTCACGAGGCCCCGATTCGGCTCAGGACTGCAGTGTGGAGGGAGGAGGGGGATTTAGCCTTTCCCTGACCTGTGCTAAAGGTCACGCCTAGTTTGGCCCAAGCTGCGCTGGGGGTCCCAGGGCCAGCAGTGGCCAGGAAAAAAAATTATGGTCCCTGCTGGTCATTATACCTGCAGACTCCTGAGTCAAAATGACAGAAAGAAAGACGGAAGAAATTGCATGCTGAAGGTCAAGTTATGTGCTAATTTTTTTTAAAAAGGGAAAATTTCTTGGCTTTACCTGGGCAATCAAAAAGTATGTAGTCGTCTTCCACGTGGCCAAGACATTCCTCCAGCCAGTCAAAGTTATTCGCAAAGTATTCCATGCAGAAAACCAAGCCACCGTTGGGGCCAAACCTCAGAGAATCGTCTTCCATGACATCATCCACTTCTATTAACTCTCGGATGTCTGAAAGAAAGAGGAGCACTGTTCTGCTGGATAGCTGAAGAACCCAACCACTGCCCTGCCGGATCAGGCCTAAATTCATTGGATCCCAGAACCTCTCTCCAGCAGTGACCTGCCAGGGGCCTCTCGAAAGCAGGATGCAAAAGCGGCAGCCCTCTTCTCTTGTTCCTCCCCAGCAGCTGGTATTTAAAGCTATACTGTCCCTGAACATGTAAAGGTTTCCCTTGCTCGAAAGCTAGTCGAATCTGACTCTAGGGGGCGGTGCTCATCACCACTTCCAAGCCGAAGAACCGGCGCTGTCTGAAGACTTCTCCGTGGCCATGTGGCCGGCATGACTAAACGCCGAGGCGCACGGAATGTTGACCTTCCCACTGAAGCGGTACCTATTTATCTACTTGCAATTTCTTGCTTTCGAACTGCTAGGTTGGTAGGAGCTGAGGCCAGAGACGGGAGCTCATTCCGTCATGTGGCACTCGGGTCTTGAACTGCCGAACTACCAACCTTCCAGCCTGCAGCTCGGTGTCTTAACCACTTGAGCCACCGCAGCCTCCCCTGAACACGAAGGTTCTATTTTACACTTGGTTCATTGAATGTAAAGTCCTAGAAAGAACCTATTTCTTGGAGAGACCTCCTCCTCTCCCAGTTTCTCCACATCTCTAATGGCAAATGATGTCACTTATATTTAAATTTATTTATTTATTTGATTTGTGCCCCGCCCTCCCTGCCGAAGCCCTTCTGCTACATAATGTTGACTCTCTATGGTAGGTCTCTACTATCTGCACTTTGCTAATGGGGAACAGAGGCCAAGGGCTTCCCAGGGCCACTTCTTGAAGTCTTGGAAGAGATGAGATTTGAACCCGGTACTTCCAGGCTCACAACTCAGTCTCCTAGCCATCACACTGCAGTGACTCCCTCTAGCAGCACAAGTCTCAGGCGGGGCTTTCTACAAGCTAGACACAGGCTCCGAGGGGTTCCCTGGCCACATCTTCATGTGCTCTCTGCTGAAGCCATGAACATACCTGCCATGACATTGTAGTCAAAATGTTCTGCGGCAGGATCCAGGTTAACTACTTGAACAGAGCGCTTCAGCGCTTCACAGTGCTGGACCATGGTGTAGCAGTAAGTGCTCTGGAAGAAAGAACGCAACACATGCATAGGTAAAGGTAAAGGTTCCCTTGCTTGAAAGCCAGTCGAATCTGACTCTAGGGTTGCGGTGCTCATCTCCGTTTCAAAGCCGAAGAGCCAGCGCTGTCCGAAGACGTTTCCGTGGTCATGTGGCCGGCATGACTAAACACCAAGGTGCACAGAATGCTGTTATCTTCCCACCGAAGTGGTACCTATTTATCTACTTGCAATATCTTGCTTTCAAACTGCTAGGCTGGCAGGAGCTGGAACCAGAGACGGGAGCTCACCCCGTCATGCGGCACTCTTGGGTCTTGAACTGCTGAACTACTGACCTTCCACAGCCTGCAGTTCAGTGTCTTAACCACTTGAGCCACCGCAGCTCCTAACACATGCATAGAACAGCAAAAACTGCTAGGCAAGTCCCTGCCAGCAGCCAGCGACTGGACAGCTATGGAGAGAAGCTGAGTCAGCTGAGCCTTCACCCAATAATGGTCTGCTATTTCTATTGAATAATATTGAATAGTTCATGTTATCTGCTCCAGTCCCTACAGAGGGATATGTCATCACCTCAAAAAAGCCATTGATCATAAAAGCCTTGGCCAGTTAGCAAAGTGCCCAAGGAAACATTTCTCCAGAGGTGCCTTTGGCACCCAGAGTCTCGGCATGGCCGCTTCTGCAGTGACACCCTTCCCATGGAATTCCTGTCCTAAGGAGGTTATCCAGTTTGTTATCCACAGAGATATGAACAGAAGAAGAAGAGAAGAGATGGGATTTATATCCCGCCCTTCACTTGGAGTCTCAGAGAGGCTTACAAACTCCTTTCCCTTCCCCTCCCCACAACAGACACCCTGGGAAGTAGGCGGGGCTGAGAGAGCTCTTTCAAGAACTGCCCTTGAGAGAACAGCTGTGACAGAACTATGGCTTGCCCAAGGTCACACCAGCAGCTGCAAGCGGAGGAGTGGGGGAATCAAACCCGGTTCTCCCAGATTAGAGTCTACACACTGAACCACTACACCAAACTAGCTCTCACAGGCATGCGGAAGAGAAACTATTACTAAAGAAGGCCAGTAGATCAAATAGCCCGAGGAAAAGGTGGGTTAAATTATTATGCAAAGGCACATTCAAAGACAAGACGCAGGCCAAAGAGGAAATGATCCCATCAGAGCTTGTGTGGATCACTCCCAATGAGCAAGCTGAATTGCAAAGAAGGACAGTTACTTTCTGTAGTATGGAAGAGCTGGGTTCGAGTCCAGTAGCAACTTAGAGGCCAAAAAGATTTTCAGGCTATAAGCTTCTGACAAAGCTCCCTTCCTCAGATATATCAAAGACTTGTGCCTGGCAAAGGGACCTTTGACTCTCCGAAGTTCCTACCCCCAAAATCTTGTTGGACTCTAAGGCACCACCAGATTTGAACTTAGCTCTTCTACTGCAGATGAACACAGCCACCCCTCCTGAAATTGTAGTAAGCAAGCCATTCCCCCGCATCTTTACTGAACCCAACTTTGCATCAAATTTGCGCTCAGCAGTTTCACAGGGGAGCCTCTCCTTGAAAGTCTTCTCCTTAACAACAGCAGCCTTTACAGGCTGCTATGCAATGCCCAGGGAGACTGAAATGCTCCCCCCGCTGGCTTGAGGGTTTCTGGATTGAATCGCTTACATCCCACCTCCCTTCAGTTCTGGAGTTCTGGGCAGCATGCATGGGGCATTCTCAAGTGCTCTCCCATCCAGTACTCCCTCTAAGCGGAGTTCGTGTGAGGTAGCTCACAGTTTTTTAGCCTCCGGCTCACACATTTTTGTCTTAGCTCAGGAGGGATGGCTCCAGAGCAAACTAATATATGCAGCAGCCAAACTGCTTGCTCACAAATTTAATGCCAGTAATTCACAAAGTAGCATTTGTGCTCACAAGACTCCACAGCTTAGAGGGAGCATTGCTCCCATTCAGGCACTGATCAGCCCCAGACCCCCTGACTTCTGCAAGGGTCCTGCATTTGCACTTTCCAACCACACTCCAGGTCCAACAGTTGTTGCATGGAAACAAACTGGCATTTTGTGGCACCACCCTAAAGACCGACAACATTTTATTCCATCATAAGCTTCCATGGACCAAAGCTAGGGTTGCCAACGTCCAGTGGGTGCTCCCCTAGAATTACAACTGGTCTCCAAGCAACAGAGATCATTTCCCCTGGAGAAAAAGGCTGCTTTGGAGGGTAGACCCTATATGGCATTTTACCCCGCTGAGTTCTCTCCCCTCCCCAAACTCCGCCCTCCCCAGGCTCCACCCTGCAAATCTCCAGGTATTTCCCGACCTGGAGCTGGCAACCCTAACCCAATCCCACTTCTGCGGGCGCGAAGCGCACACGTGTCCACCGTCTGAGACGGTCCCTAGGCGTGTGTTTATTTGTGCTGCAACCGGAATAACTTGGCCACCCATGCAGGGAGTTTGGCTTGGCCAACAGAAAAAGGCTTCATGTCTTTGCTTGCTTAGATCTTTTATACTCCGCCTTTTTACGCCCCAGGAGCAGCAGACAGCCGGCCGCAAAAGAGGTGCCTGGCAAGAGAGCCACGTGCAATGCAAGGCGGACCTCCACGGCCTCCTCGCTCAGCCCAGGGCGGCCCAACTCTCCGCCCCCAAGCGGTCCTCTTCCCCCAGCTCACCTTCCCGCTCCCCGCCGGCCCCATCACCAGCTGGGCGAAGCGGGGCATGCTGAGGGGCTCCTTCTCGCCCGGCCCGGGAAACAGCGGGCGCCACTAGTTTGGCCCAAGGAGCGTCCCGTAGTGCAAGCCGTCTGTGGGCCTCTCCTTCCCCCGCCTCTCTATGGTTTCCCCCCTCCCCTTCGACCGTTGACATCACTTCCGCAAAAGACGGCAAGAGCCGGGGTTCAAACCGCAAAACGGACCCTGGCGCGCCTTCTTATTCACCTGTAATAAAATTTTGCGGGACTTTAAACTAGGAACAGGTTATTTGCGGCAGAAACTCGAGAACCCGCAACTCTGACAGTTCTTTGCGCACGGGGAGGAGGAGGATTGCAGCTGGCTTGCCCGCTTCCCCTCGGGATACAAGCGACTTTTATCGCGAGCCAACGAGTTTGCGAGTCGGTTTCGTGCAGGGAATTCACACTTGCCTTTACAGTACTGATATTTGGTTTCCTCAATATTTAAGCTGAAGAAGTGGGCGTGCGCAGGAGAGCTTATATCCAGAATTAAACTTGGTTGGTCTTAAAGGTGCCGCTGGACTCAAACTTGGTTCTATTGCTTTTACTGCCGTTAAAGTAAATTTAGGGCACGATCCTAAACAGGTCTATTTAGACGTAAGTTCCATTTTATACCCTGCCTTTGCACCAATAGTGGTATCTACAGTAATTTTTTATTCAATGAATAACACACTAAAAACGTTTAAAACGGGTGCTTACAAAACCTTAAGGGAACAATAATACGGCAATAAACAGCTATTTATTAGATTTTATAAAACATCACTATCACCATTTAATTTACACCTTGCCCTATCCCACAAATGGCCTCAGGGCGGCTTAGAAACCATCAGACAATAAAAACAATAAAACAATAAACGGCAGCAACAGATGATAACAAAACCCCCTGCTTCAAGTCAGCCAAGAAATAGCAGCAATAACTGAGAATGCCCACAGTTAAAAGAGCTGAAGTGAGCAGTGGCTCAGGAAAGCTCACGCCCTGCTACATATTTTGTTAAGCTTTAAGGTGCTCCTGGACTCTGGCTCTTTTCTTAATAAATGCTTAGATTTGCTAAAACAAAATAAATGAGAACGTCCACTGTTAAAAAAGCCATAATAATACATGCATTAAAAACAAATCAACCGCACGTTTCCCAACAGCTCCTATTTAGCACTTTTGCAGGGCCGGAGGAGGAGACACAGCCCTTTAGCTGCAGTTGTCATTCATTCCCACGTTGACGGTGGCCGAGACGGCCCACCTCCAACCAGGCCGCGAAGGCGGAGCCACAGGCGAGAGGCTCGTCGGGGAACGCCTGTCGCCTTGGCAGAGACCTCGCGAGAAGCCGCCCGATCTCGCGAGATCTCCTGCCCCTGGCTCTCTGAAGCTCTGCCGGCGCTGCCGCTCCTGCATGTGCCGCTCAGGAGGTTGGCAACGGCAGGAGGAGGAACCACCGGCCCCTCCCCCCTGGCTTGGGGGCTCCCTGGGTAAGAGACGCGACGCCCCCGCCTCCCTTGGGCACTTGTCAGCCGAGCTGCCCAGCCCTCAGGCTGGCATGACCCTGCCCTCCCTATGCCTTGCCCAGCCCCTCCCTATGCCTTGCCCACCAGCCTGGGCATTCTGCCCCTTGCAAAAAAAAAAAAAGTTGGTATCTGCAATTTTGCCCGCTTTCAAACCCCCCCCCCCCGCACACACATGCCTTTGGCCACCCTTTGCCCCAGACTGGCACTCGCCCCTTGCTTGATACCACCAACCAACCCACCTATCTGCCTTGACCACTCTCTCCTCCTTTGGAGGTTTTCAAACAGAGGCTCGATGGCCACCTGACAGCAATGCGGATCCTGTGAACTTAAGATCAGGAGAGGGAGGGCAGGATGGGTTGCATCACTGCTTAGTTCTTCCACGCCCAGGGGAATGCTGATTTGCCACTTTGGGGTCCGGAAGCAATCCTGGAGGGGTTTTTTGGTCGTCTTCTGGGCGTGGAACAGCGGTCACTGAGGGTGTGGATGGGGAGGTATTTGTGAATTTCCTGCATTGTGCAGGGGGTTGGACTAGATGACCCTGGAAGTTCCTTCCAACTCTGGGATTCCATGATTCTAACCCCTGCCTGGGCTCTTTCCAAAGCCCTCCCTTGCCCAGTTTTATGCATTGGTAAGTAATTTTTCTGATGCATCGCCCAAGGTATGGAAAGTCGCTCGGGGCATCTTGGCCATACAAAATCAGCAGTGGTCCAGAGGAGCAAAGGAAAATCTGCGAGTAGTAGATATCTCTGTGGAACTCTGCAGCCACGTCCTCCTGGTGTCTTGAAGAGAATGTAAGAGAAAAGGCTCTGTTCTGTTGGTCCAGCTGGCCCATGTAGCAGCTGTCCTGTTCCCAGCCCTACTCCCTTTGGTCCTTTTTTAGAAAGAGAGCTGGGATTGAACTCGGGACCTTGTCCGTGTGACCTGCCAGTGAGGCGTGAACCTCCTTCTCTCTTCTGAGCCAGTTTGGTGTAGAGAGCCAGTTTGGTGTAGTGGTTAAGTGCGCTGACTCTAATCTGGGAGAACTGGGTTTGATTCCCCACTCCTCCACTTGCACCTGCTGGGTGACCCTGGGCAAGCCATCATTCTGTCAGAGCTGTTCTTGAAAAGAGCAGTTCTTGAAAGAGCTCTCTCAGCCCTGCCTACCTCACAGGGTGTCTGTTGTGGGGAGGGGAAGGGAAAGGAGTCTGTCAGCTGCTCTGAGACTCTGAGTGAAGGGCAGGATATAAATCCAATCTCCTCCTCCTCTTTCTCTTCTTCTTCTTCTGTTCTCTCCTATCATCACCATTTTCATACCTCCGGTTTTCTGGTCCAAGACCCTCCACCTTTACCACCCCTCTGAATAGCTATGCCTTGCCTTGCTAGCATCACCTCTACCTTTGCCCACCTGTCTTCATGTTCAGACATCCCACCGGCTACTTTTTCTGCCTCATTCTGGGTATTCAAAAGGTACTCATGGTTCTCTCCCTTCTTGGACCTCTCTGCCTTGCTGGCCTCCAAATCAGCGTTCAAGATTAGAACATCCACCATCAGTGCCTCCTCTTCTGTGCCCATCTGGCAGCTTTGGTCAGGCCTCTAGACATCCACGCTGATCCTGGGGCATTGTATTTCCTCTGCACTCAGTCCTCTTTTCTCTATTTTCCAGTTCTTGGTAGATAGGAACTCTCAGGCTGGGGGCAAGGGATGCTCTGTATTCTTGGGGTTTTTGGGGGGGCAACAGTGGGAGGACTTCTAGTGTCCTGGCCCCACTGCTGGACCTCCTGATGGCACCTGGTATTTTTGGCCACTGTGTGAAAGAGTGTTGGGATGGATGGGCCATTGGCCTGATCCAGCATTGGCTTCTCTTATGTTCTTATGTTCATTCCCACCCAGTGCCCTAACAGCTGTGCCATGGACATTAGATACTGTCCCTCCCCACCATCTTGTATTTTCTGATGTATTTTCTTAAGTTCACCCTATACCTTGATTCATCCCATAGTGCCTGCTTCAGATCTTACCTTGATTCCGCTTGGGTCCTCTCTCACATCAGCATGAACATAAGAGACGCCATGTTGGATCCGTCCAATGGCCCATCCAGTCCAACACTCTGTCTCACACAATGGCCAAAACCAGGTGCCATCAGGAGGTCCACCAGTGGGGCCAACATGGTCACCCTCTTCTGCCAGTTGCCCTAGTTTCAAAACCAGATGTCTGCTTGTCTCAACCCACCCCTCTTAGATGACCTTTCCCCACAAACACACGTGTTGCCTCACGTCGCTGTTTCCTCTCATGTTAGTCAACACAGACTTCTTTAAAGAAAACACGAAGTTCTTGGTTTTTGGCAAACATTGTATTCAGATGCCCCCTTAATGAAAATTGCAGAACTGATAGTTATCAGAAAAATTAACTCCATGTTGGAAGAGAAATCAAAATAGGATGCTGGCTCAGTCTCTAGTGGGAGCTAGCCTGGGGACGGGTGTTCTTTAGGGCCTTTGACAAGGGACTGATGTGCCCAGATGTGGAACGAGCTTGTGCATTCGGGGTTCTCCTGATCCTGTTCTCCAGAATCCACAGCGATGAACAGGAGGCCCAAGCTGTTTCCAGCTGCATTTTCATATGCCCTGTGACCGCACAGCATTTCTGTATTTCTAACCTTTTTGAATGTGCTTGATTGTGGTGACATACAACTAACGTATAGGTATGCGTTTCTGTATGTATTATTATATCTTCATTTTTGGCCGTACTAGTAGTTTTCTAATTTGGTGTAGTGGTTGAGTGCGTGGACTCTAATCTGGGAGAACCGGGTTTGATTCCCCACTCCTCCACTTGCACCTGCTGATGTGACCTTGGGTCAGTCACAAGCTCTGGCAAAGCTGTTCTTGAAAAAGAGCAGTTTCTGTCAGAGCTCTCTCAGCCCTGCCTACCTCACAGAGTGTCTGTGGTGGGGAGGGGAAGGGAAAGGAGTTTGTGAGCCGCTCTGAGACTCCTTTGGGTAGTAAAGGGCTGGGGCATAAATCCAATCTCTTCTCTTCTTCTTCTTCTTCTTCTACCTCACAGGGTGTCTGCTGTGGGGAGGGGAAGGGAAGGGAGTTTGTAAGCCGCTCTGAGACTCCTTTGGGTAGTAAAGGGCTGGGGCATAAATCCAATCTCTTCTCTTCTTCTTCTTCTTCTTCTACCTCACAGGGTGTCTGTTGTGGGGAGGGGAAGGGAAGGGAGTTTGTAAGCCGCTCTGAAACTCCCTTGGGTAGCGAAGGGTGGGGGATGATTCCAATCTCTTCTCTTCTTCTTCTAATTGCACCCTGTTGGGTTCTGTTTTTTGCTAATTGTGTGAATTTTGGTCTTCCGGTTTCTGTCTCTTCTCTTATTTCTCCCCTCCCCCCGCCCCGCTTTCTGGTCTCAGGGGAATGATGGCCTGCCAAGATAAGTGCTGATTCTTAGGCTCACTGCTGGTGCTGTTGTTCTTTTTTTAGGAGGATCTTTTTCCTTCCAGTTTGATGTAGTGGTTAAGAGCGCGGGCTCTAATCTGGGAGAACTGGGTTTGATTCCCCACTCCTCCATGTGGAGCTGCTGGATGACCTTCAGTCAGTCATAAATTCTCTCAGAGCTGTTCTCTCAAGGGCAGTTCTTGAAAGAGCTCTCTCAGCCCCACCTGCCTCACAGGGTGTCTGTTGTGGGGAGGGGAAGGGAGTTTGTAAGCCGCTCTGAGACTCCGAATGAAGGGGGAGGTATAAATCCAGTCTCTTCTTCTCTTTTTCTTCTCTATAAATCAGTGCCAAAAACATGTAGCCAAACTGACGTATGTCAGAGATAAGAGCTATGCTCACTTTGATGCTCAGAGGACATGTTCTCCTCTTGCCCTTTTGTCTAAGGGTAAAACTCTCTTCTTATGTAGATTCCTTGGTTAGCCCAAAAGCCATGTAGCAACTTTTTGCATTCACGATTCAATTGTTCCTTTTCAATGGCATTGCTGGGTCGTCTGCTGAGGATCCCTTTTCCCAGATCGGTTACGTCCCCCACCCCTCCAGGCAGTGGACTGTCTTGTACATATTCTCCTGCAATGTCCTTATGTGCTCCAGTTTAGGCTAGAACGGATTATGCCAGGCCTTGATAAATAGACTGTGCTTCCTGTTGGGAAATGAGGTGTGCAGGAACCTTTTCATGCGCTCGCATTCCCCCTGTGTTCATTTGGGGAGGGAGAGAAGCTGGCTTCCCAGTTGCAGAGAGAGAGAGAGAGAGAGAGAGAGAGAGAGAGAGAGAGAGAGAGAGAGAGAGAGAGAGAGAGAGAGAGAGAGAGAGAGAGAGAGAGAGATTTTCTAAACCAAAACTCAGTTTATTCCATTGCATACTCTTGAGTCCGAAAACACTTCTGCAGCATTTCAGTATTCAACATAGAATATTCCAACACAACTCCAATATGTAAACCATGCACTTGAAGTTCTGTAAAGGATATCCTTGGTTGCTCTGCCAAGACCCGTAACGGAAGGTTGGTCGGCCGGAACAGCCAGGAACAAAACTAAATTCAGACACTTAAGTACTCTTTTCCAGCCACAACGGCTAATATAACTGTCAGTCAAGTCTGTGATGAGCCTCTGACATACATCTCTGACGTATACGGCAAAGCTCAGCCCTCTCTTTCTATCTCTGAGGTCAGGAGAGTCAGGTTTAAGCTAGGTTGACTCAGAGAGTCGAGGCTGACTAAGAGAGTCCCGGGAAGCTAGGTTCAGATAATGTCTAAACATTTCCCAGAAGGCAAAAGTCATGTAAGGCAGAAGTCACGTACAGGGTTCTCGGTACCCGAAGGCCACACGGCACTTAGCAGAGTCCTGAAACTTCCTGGGAAACAGAACCACAGATTCAACTATAGAGGCTAAGTGCTATAGAAATCAACATCCCATAGGTTTCTCAAAGGACTGAGGCTCACTCCAGACCCTAATTCCGTGACACTTCCTCCAGCGACATGGGAGGCTCGATTCCTCTTAGAGGATTTTTATTCTCAACGTACTTTGCTGGATTTCTAGAGGCTGCAGAGAAGTGCCGAAGGGAGGTGTTTTTACATATGGGTTTTATTTAAGTTTTTCAGCTTTATTGCCCAAGAACTGGGTCTAAGAACAGGGGGAAACAGAGAGAGAGAGAGAGAGAATAATTTTTTTTGTCCCCCCCAAAGGGGATTTTTTATTGCTTTTTTATAATAGACACTAAAAACTACAACGGAATATAGGGAGGGGACTAACATCTAAGAAGAGAATACCCACACTAAACTAAAAACCCAAGAGAGGGAGATCCTTACCCCGGTTACAATCGATGTTAATACTATATTGTTAGTAAACAATGCATGCTGTGAGCTACTATCTGTCTCTGCTATATAATTAGTTGGTTACTTGTTATGGGAGACTTCCAGAGCATCCCCCAAACTCGCTTCATAAAGGCAATTTTCAGAGTCCTTCTGCCTTTACTTAGGCTTTCTATCTCTAAAGTCATAAGTTGGTCTGCGGGCTGCAGCGCCTTCTTCCATGGCCAAGTCTTCGTCTGTCTCCAAGGGCGTGGAGCCACTCGAACCAGTTTCACCGTCTTCTTTGGTTCCCAGGTGGCGTCTCAGGAATTCTTTAGCCTTGTGTACGGAGTCAATCTTCGAGAGGGAGAATCATTATTGTGGTGCTGACGGCCTCTGTTTGGCTGCTTCCTAGGTTTGTGAAGGCCATGGATGCTGCGGAGGTCCTTGACTGCAAAGGAGACCAAAGGTGCAACGCCAGGTCGGACGCCGACTATCCCCTGCGAGTCCTTTACTGTGGAGGCAAGTGCTAAAAGGGTTGGGTGTGTGTGTGTGTGTGTGTTTACCATTTGGATGTGGAGGATGATGAGAGCAGTAATTCCATTCGAATGAGTTCCCGGAGGAGATCCGGGCCCGGCGGGACCTTGCGCAGTTCCGCAGGGCCTGTAAGACGGAGCTCTTCCGCCAGGCTTTTGAGTAGGAGCTGCCGCCGCTGCACCACCACCAACAACTAGGTTGGGTAACATCGGGGGTGGGTGAGATGGCCCAGTGACAAATGAACGACAGCGCCGCCTGGAACTGACGCCATCGATTAGGGACTACCACCACCAGGATGCCATCTTGTCATTGTAGAGCCTTTCTGATACAACAAGAGCACTGTATTGGTCTATGGCCGTAATTGACTGTTTTATTCTGTTTTTAATTGTTTTAATAATTGGCATACGTGCCCAGTTTGTTAGCCGCCCTGAGCCCATTCGTGGGGAGGGCGGACTGTAAATCTAATGGAATAAATAAATAAATAGGAACAGCCCAGAACAGCCAATGAAAGATCTCCCCATGTGACTCCTCTTGGATGTTTGTGGAACAGGAGAAATTGTCCACGACGGTGTCTGGATCCTTCCCATCATAGGGCTTTGCCAGCTCAAGGATTCCAGCTTCAGTGTACTAGAAAGAATATTTCCTTTGTTTTTCGCTTCCTCCCCCCAATTTTATGTCCTGCCTTTCCTGGTCAGCCCAAGAAAGGCTTTTCAAAAACCATAAGCCTGGTAGATGCAGGTTTAAAAAGACCATACGAAGAACTACAGTGTGGTCCCAGCCAATGTTCCCTCTGAGCTGAGTTAGCGTGAGCTAGCTCACAGTTTTTTTAATCTCCGGCTCACTCATTTTTTGCTTTAGCTCAGGGAGGAGGGCTCCAGAGCAAGCGAATGGATGCAGTAACCAAATGGCTCGCTTACAGCTTTAATGCCAGCGGCTCACAAAGTAGAATTTTTGCTGGCAAGGCTCCACAGCTTAGAGGGAACATTGGTCCCAACAGTTTCCCAAAACACAGAGCCATGCACACCCCGTTGTCTGTTCGAAATGTTGCCTTAAGTTAAGGCACGGTGTCGCGTGCCCTTCTTGAGGAAAGACAGCTTTTGCAAGCCTGACAGAAGGTGACGAGTGTCATTAGGATTGGCTACATGAGGGATGTGTGACCTAACATGCAAAGGAGTTCCTGCTCCAAAAAAAGCCCTGAGTTTTGACAGCAAATAAGGTAAACAGAATAAGAAGCAAAAGGTGGGTGTGGCTGGATGACCACACTTCTGGTAACATGGGGGTGTGGCCTAGTATGCTAATGAGCGGTGCGTTGTCAGTGGTGTGGCCTAATATGCTACATGAATCAATGCCCTGATCAAAAGTTATTGTAGCATAAAGTTTTTGCCATAATAGCTCTATTAGGCTTTAAGGAGTCACGGGGCCCCCTGTCATGCCTGTTGAAATGAGCTGGCAGAGTACAGTCCCCTTGCAGCGTTGGTCCACCCCTAGCCCATTGATTTCAATAGGCTTAGACTGGCATAACTGTTCCGAGAAAATGTGATATCCCTAATAAATCTTTTTTTCCTCTCTTTCCCTTTTCCAGTTTGCTCGTTGCCAACAGAGGTGAGTTGCCTTCTTCATTTCTATTGCCTTGTTTTCACTGCTGGCGTCCTTTTTGTGTCCCAGTGAAGCGGAGATACGTGTGTAGCGTCATGGGCCAGATTATGTGAATGGGTAACTCTTTCTGCAGATGGCATCTTTGCCCAAAGATTGGCCAAAGAGGCCCTGAATAGGATGCTGTCACCATTCTGAAGCGTGACATGAAGCTATTGGGAGGAGGGGGGACTTATCCGTGGTGGCACCTTAATTTCAGGACTTCCTCTCCCAGTATGACCCCCCCCTAACCTATAGCAGGTGCCTGGTCTGTGAACAGCGTTTTTGTCATCCACTGGGACAAGGGCCTTCTCAGTGGCTGCTCCTGCCCTCTGGAACTCAGTCCCCAATGAGGTTCATGCCCCACGGGATCTGTTAGGGCTCTGTAGGGCATGCAAGTCCGCCTCGTTTTGTGCAGCATTAAATTAACCAAGAGTATGGGCAAGCCGGCTGGCTTTCCAGATTTGCTCCAGAGCTGATGACTGGTTGAACGTTAATTAGAATCTGTTTATTATACTTGTTTGTATTTATAGGCTTTATCATCTATTTTAAGTTTGAATGTTAACGTTGCGTATGTGGTGAACCGCCCTGACTTTTTAGACAGGTTGTGCGTTATAAATCAAATAAATAAATGAAATCGTGGACTTGCCAAGGGAGGCCGACAGGGTTAGCTTTTCCCTGCAAGAAATGCGTTGACGCTTTTCTATTCAGGAGGGCTTTGGACTGCCGAGGTGGGAGTGAGCTTTTCCCCAGGTGGGCTGCCCTTATTCAGGTTGATTTCTTCTTTGCAAAAGTATTTATATAGTGGATATCTAATCGATGCTACCTTTGGTTGAGCCAGATCATTGGGCCATCGAGCTGAGTACAGTGTGCTGGGCCTGGGAATCTCAGACCGTTTTAGCTGGTCTCCAGAAAGTCAGCAGGGTTGAGCAGCAGTGTCCTTTGCTAGCCCGGAAGTCCTGGCATCACCCTTGGTGAGATTTGCCTCCTAATGTAACTTCCAGGGGAATGAAGTATTCTCAATGCCAGCCGATTTGTGCAGTTGTAGTTTGCAAAGACGGACTGCTTTGCTGTGTGCACGCGCTTGTGTGTGTGTGTGTGTATAGCTTCTCAACTAACGGATTGCATTTCTCCTCCAGTACTGTGAATACATGCCTGATGTGGCAAAATGCAGACAATGGCTAGAGAAGAAT
This sequence comes from Gekko gecko, assembly GCA_029375565.1. NCBI lineage: Eukaryota > Metazoa > Chordata > Lepidosauria > Squamata > Gekkonidae > Gekko > Gekko gecko. The sequence continues at coordinate 73,873,996 of JAPDNY010000012.1, read as the reverse complement.
TTTCCAAATGAGTTTGCAAAACTTACTGTAGGTAAGAGGATCTTTCCCTGGTGTCAGCGGGAGACTTTGGGTCCAGAAAGTTGGGTGCAAAGGCAGTGAGAGGCTGCGATCCTGCTGCAGAGACATCACTGGGGATTTTGCTGTGGGCGTCAGTAGGAACAGGGTCGTGCTTAGAGGCGTCTAAATTAGTCCAAATTACAACTGTGAGTATACCTGTGCCCAGGGCTCTTTTTGTAGAAAAAGCCCAGCAGGGACTCATTAGCATAATAGGCCACACCCACCAGCAGAAACTTATTAGCCTATTAGGCCACACCCTCTGACAGCACAGCTCATTAGCATATTAGGCCACACCCCCATGTTAGCAGAAGTGTGGTCATCCAGCTACACCCACCTTTTGCTTCTTATTCTGTTTACCTTGTTTGTTGTTGACCAGGGCTTTTTTTGTAGCAGGAACTCCTTTGCATGTTAGGCCACACACCCCTGATGTAGCCAATCCTAATGAGTTTCTGCTGTTGGGCGTGGCCTATTATGCTAAGGAGTTCCTGCTGGGCGTGGCCAACTCAGGAGCCAGCCGGAACTCCGTTCCTGTGCGTTCCTGCCCCAAAATAGCCCTGCCTGTGCCTCACCCTTCCAGTAGCAATAGTTGCAACTCCTCTCATTCTCTCACGGTGTTGCAGTCCTTTTTTCAATGCTCGTCATGTCAGTTACTCTAGGATTTCCTGTAGATTTTTCTTCCACCCCACAATCCTTTGCTTCATTGAAAAGAGAAGTAGACCCTCCTGAGCAGGCTTGCACGGTTGTAATTTCCAGCAAAACTGAGTTTCTTGTCTATGAAAACTGTGAAAATATGTTAGCCTTCAAAGTACTCCGTTGGCTTTGCAGTAACCTGTTGCGGCCTGGTTCACACATCCAATAAAATGAGATGTTAGAACGGACTCCACCACTTCAGATTGGAATGATTTTGGAATAATCCCCTGTATTTAAAAGCTCCCAGCAAATAGCAAACCAGTATCCCAAGCAAAGTGCGGGGGTGGGGTAGGAGCAACTGTTCTCCCTGCATTGCTAGTTTTCAGCTTGCATGGAGTTTCAGAGCTGGAATCCATCCACTGCAGTGTAAAAGGGTGTAGTCCATTCTGCTGTCTCGTTCCCTTCATGTGTGAACCCAAGACGGCAACTCTGTGGGAGTAGTTCCATGGGGGTCATGTGAAGATATCCCTAGAGAGGCATTAGTTTCCTTGACGTAGCAGGCAGAGGAATTCTAGGAAGAGCTGCAGTGGGTCTTGCTGGGCGGCCCAGTGCTCCCTCTAAGCTCTGGAGTCTTGTGAGCAAAAAGTTCTACTTTGTGAGCGAATGGCATTAAAGCAGTGAGTGAGCCATTTGGCCACTGCATAAATTAGTTTGCTCTGGAGCCCTCCTTCCTGAGCTAAGGCAAAAATCTGTGCGCTGGAGGCTAAAAAAACAGTGAGCTGGCTCACACTAACTCAGCTTAGAGGGAACACTGTGCAGGGGCAGTATTTGCATCGACGGGGAAGGGATTTGAGGTCAGTATTCCTTTTCAGCTGACCTGGGTAGCCCAGGCCAGCCTGATCTCAACGGATCTTAGAAGCTAAGCAGGGTCAGCCGTGGTTAATATTTGGATGGGAGACCACCAAGGAAGTCCAGGGTTGCTATGCAAAGGCAGGCAACAGAAAAGCACTTCTGTTCTTCTCCTAGCCTTGAAAACCCTAAAGGTTGCCAGAAGCAATGCTCCCCTCTAAGCTCTGGAGTCTTGTGAGCAAAATCCTACTTTGTGACCTCCTGGCATTAAAGCTGTGAGCGAGCGATTGGGCTGCTGCATAAATGAGTTTGCTCTGGAGCCATCCCTTCCTGAGCCGAGACAAAAATGTGTGAGCTGGAGTCCAAAAACCTGTGAGCTAACTCACACTAACTCAGCTTAGAGGGAACACTGGCCAGAAGTCAGCTGTGACTTGACACCCCCCTCCCCCCAGTCCTCTTCACTCCTTCTCTGTTGCTTTCTTTCTCAGTGAGCAGTTCAGGAACTAAATGTGCTAACAGGTTATTCAGCTGCAAGATCTGGCCCTGAGAGTATCACTGTAATAACATGCTGTGCAATCCAGAAAGCATTATACTTCCTTAAGTTTGGTGTAGAGAGCCAGTTTGGTGTAGTGGTTAGGAGTGCAGACTCTAATCTGGGAGAACCGGGTTTGATTCCCCACTCCTCCACATAGAATCATAGAATGTTAGAGTTGCAGCTGTTGGTGTGACCTTGGGTCAATCACAAGTTCTTTCGGGGCTGTTCTCTCAAGAGCAGTTCTCGAGAGAGCGCTCTCAGCCCCGCCTACCTCACAGGGTGTCTGTTGTGGGGAGAGGAAGGGAAAGGAGATTGTAAGCCGCTCCGAGACTCCTTCAGGTAGCGAAGGGCGGGGGTATAAATCCAGTCTCTTCTTCTTAAATTCCACTAGTTTCACCACAGTACAAGTGCGCTTAGTTTTGTTCTGAAGTAACCATTTTTTTTAAAAAAAAGTTTAACCTTGTTCCATATTCTGATTTAGAAAACTGTCCTAAACAAGAATCCGGAGTGGGAGAAGGCCAAGGGACAACAGGAGAAGAGGAAGAGAAGAAAAAGCAAAAGAGAGGCAAGGTCTAAACAGCTGGTTGTTTTTACAGGCTGGATACAGCCAAGAATGGGCCTCTATAGAGCCAAGCTGACGGGCCGTTTTGCACCAGACCGATGAGCGGAGATGCCGGGAGGCAGGAAGATCTGACATCTTGGTCTGGTCTTGCCTTTCGAGCTGTGATATATGAAGGTCAAGTTAACAAAATAAGTTATTATGCAGGGCTCTTTTTGTAGCAGGAACTCCTTTGCATGTTAGGCAACACACCCCTAATGTAGCCAATCCTCTGAGAGCTTACAGTAGCCCCTGTCAGAAGAGCTCTCTAAGCTCTTGGAGGATTGGCCACATTAGGGGTGTGTCGCCTAATACGCAAAGGAGTTCCTGCTACAAGAGCCCTTATGAAAATACAAATATTTATTATGGTGCACACATTAGTAAAAGATAAAATAGGTTAAAAGAAATTATCCAAATTATCAGGCTCTTAAAACTTTTTACACACAGAGCTGAAAGTTATACCTGTACAGTTGATGGGTATCTCTTATGACCAGTCGACCATACGTGTTTCGGCCCCTTAGGGCCTTCCTCAGTGGTCAATATAATATAATAAATATATGAAAAACAGATTTTCTTTAGAGCCAGGTGTTGCTTTCTGGAATTGTCAGAAGGGAGAGAAAAAAAAGCCGAATTATTACATATCAAATGCATGTAATAAATGCCCATATATAACTAAATGGCTTTGTACAAATCCACACACGGGAAATTTTTGCTGTTGTTACCTCATGTGATGTGCAGTTGCTAAAAGTTTACACAGTAGGCCATGGATAATTTAATTTTTAAAATTAATAGCTTTATTAAGCATACATAGGAACATCACAGGAACATGAGGGAGGGAGAAGTCTCGGCTGGCAGTTGTTTCCCTGCTGCGGGGAGGTAGGGTGGCTTTGCTGGCCAGCTCCCCTAGACACGCGCCGCAGCTCTTTCTTCTTTGTACTTAGGAGGAGACATAAGAACAGTAAGAGAAGCCAATGTTGAAGCTGCAGGCCAACTGGCCCATCTAGTCCAACACTCTGTCACACAGCTGGCCAAGAAATAGCCAGGTGCCATGCAGGCAGCGTCCAGCAGTGGGGAGCCAGGGACGACGAGCAAGCCCCTCCCCACTGCTGCCCCACCGCCACCGCCACGCACCAAAGGAGATGAGGAGTGCATCGACCTGCCGGCCAGACTCCCCGCAGACATTGCCCATCTATACCCTGGGTGGCTAATAGCCACTGAGTGGACTTGCGTGCTCCATATGCTTTATCTAATTCCCTCTTGAAACTGTCTATGCTTGCAGCTGCCACCACCTCCTTGGGCAGTGAATTCCATATGTTAATCACTCTTTGGGTGAAGAAGTATTTCCTTTTATCTGTTCTAACCCGACCGCTCAGCCATTTCATGGAGTGCCCACGAGTTCTTGTATTGTGAGAAAGGGAGAAAAGTACTTCTTTCTCAACTTGCTCAATCCCATTCATAATCTTATAAACCTCGATCATGTCACCCCTCAGCCGTCGTTTCTCCAAGCTGAAGAGCCCCAAGCGTTTTAACCTTATCTTCATAGGGAGGTTGTTATTTCTGGATGTGTGTTGTTTCACATTAGTAATATTGACCACCGAGGAAGGCCCTAAGGGGCTGAAATGCGTATGGTCTACTGGTCATAAGATACACCCCTCAAATGTATATATATAAAACTATCAGCTCTGTGCGTAAAAAGTTTTAAGAGTCTGATCATTCAGATCATTTCTTTTAACCCATTTTATCTTTGACTAATGTGGACACCCTAACAAATATTTGTATTTTTATCATAACTTATTTTGTTAGCTGGACCCTCATGTATCACAGCCGTATCTTGGGTCGAGTCCCTCCCACCTGCCCTTTTTCTCGGTTCTTGCCCCTCAAGCCTCCGCTGTTGAGACTCACGGCCTTTTCCCGCCCTGTTCCCCAGGTGGAAGAGGCCAGATAAAGCAGAAGAAGAAGACCGTGCCTCAGAAAGTCACGATAGCGAAAATCCCTCGGGCGAAAAAGAAATATGTGACAAGGGTGTGCGGTCTGGCGACTTTCGGTGAGTGAAGGGGGTCTCAAAGCGCCGGTCCTCAGTGAGGCCTTGAACCTGTGGTGGCGGGGCTGTACCATTGTACAGTGCAGCTGGGGAGTAGGTCTGAATACGGATGCCTTTGTAACAAGCCCCACCCCCGGTTCTGAATTGTGGTGGAATTCACCAGGTCTGTTGACTAGCTGAAGTTCCAAATAGAAAGACAGCTGGGTGACCCACTTCAGGATGTGTTTACCAGGCAATTGGCGATTACAGAAGCAGGTCTGCAAAGGCAAACCATACCCTTGCAGGGGGGTTCACTTCCATTATACTCTTAGTTTACATCTGACATTACATCTGTAAGTTTACATCTTACAGCTGATGTCGACGCCTGTGCGGGCTCACGTTCGGCATGTGCTTTGCCAGCTGCACTGGTTACCAGTTGAGTACTGGATCTGCTTCAAGTTATTGGTAATAACTTTCAAAGCCTTATACACCCTGGGACCAACATACCTAAGGGACCGCCTCTTCCTGTATACGCCTCGAAGAGCTTTACGCTCTAATAATCAACATCTCCTGGTGGTCTTTGGCCCAAAAGACATCTGTTTTGCCTTGACCAAGGCCAGGGCCTTCTCTGTCCTGGCCCCCACCTGGTGGCACACGCTCCCCATTGAGATCAGGGCCCTGCGGGATCTTACACAGTTCCTGCAAGATGGAGCTCTTCCACCAGGCTTTTGGTTGAGGCAGCGGGCGTCCACGTATGGCCTTCCCAAGGTTGCCGTCTCCCACCTGCCGGCCATCCATCTATCGGCAACTGGCCATATCCATCTATATTAATGGGTCGGAACTTTCACCAGTAGCTATACCTATTTTTTTATTATTTATAATTTGGTTCTATTGAGAAAAATGACAGTACAAAATACAGAACAACATGAAAAGTGGAAAAACGATGAGACTGTAAAACTGTACAATTTAGCGAGAGTAAAATAGGTCTATCATTGTGCTCTTCGAAGATTACGTTTTGTAGTGTGGCATTTTAACTGTTCCTTATAACACATAAAAGTCCATCTAGGTTAGTGGTTTCTTACATGCAGTTTCTTAAGTAATGCAAATTGTCCAAATATAAAATATATAGATATTAAACAGTAATGGCAAGGCCATGCAATGTATCCAATGTGTATACAAATGACCGTATAATTTGATACAGTCAATCACATCTTATTCTACTAGGTAAAAGCCTATAATAAAATTATAGCCATTTTTGAAATTGTGACCATAGGGGTGGAATAAATTCCTCCCTGGTTAGGTATTCAAGGATAGGGTCCCATTTTGCCATAGATGTGGTGCTGATCGGTTTTTGTGAGGCATTGTTAATTTTGTTAGTTACACTGTCCATGAGGAACTGGTCCCATAATTTGTGGTACCACAAGGGGAATGTGAGTGGGTTAGGATCTTTCCAACAGGAGGCTATTGACGTGCCGTAGCTACAACTACTGATTTCAAATGTTTCTGCTGCGCTTTTAAACTTCATTGTGTTGTTGAAAGATGATGTGACCCACCCGGAGCCCGCTTTCGGGATGGGCGGGATATGACTCCAAAAAATAAATAAATAAATAGCACTGAGCCTGCTCAAAAGCTGTCGCTTGAGCCAGAACTTAAAAGACTTCCGAGTCCATTTCCATGGCCGACCCCTACACTCTCCAAGGGGCTGTTTGTGCAAACCAGCATCCTCAGTGCCTGCTCCAGTCTCCTGGAGTTGTTTCTCCCGGATGGTCTTTGCTGACTCCCCTAGACAAGCGCGAGCTCTTTCTTCTTTGTACTTAAGAACATAAGAAGATAAGAGAAGCCAATGTTGAATCAGGCCAATGGCCCATCCAGTCCAACACTCTGTCACACAGCGGCCAAAATATACCAGGTGCCCTCAGGAGGTCCAGCAGTGGGGCCAGGACACCAGAAGCCCTCCCACTGCTGCCCCCCGCCCCAGCACCAAGAATAGAGTGCATCACCTGCCCCAGACTGAGAGTCCCTATCTATACCCTGTGGCTAATAGCCACTGATGGACTTCTGCTCCATATGTTTATCTAATTCCTTCTTGAAACTCTCCATGCTTGTAGCTGTCACCACCTCCTGTGGCAGTGAATTCCATATGTTAATCACTCTTTGGGTGAAGAAGTACTCCCTTTTATCTGTTCTAACCCGACTGCTCAGCCATTTCATGGAGTGCCCACGAGTTCTTGTATTGTGAGAAAGGGAGAAAAGGGCTTCTTTCTCAACCTGCTCCATCCCATGCATAATCTTATAAACCTCGATCACGTCACCCCTCAGCCGTCGTTTCTCCAAACTATAGAGCCCCAAACATTTTAACCTTTCTGCTTTTTTGCCAGCAGAGGCCTCCTTGCAAAGTTGCAAAGTGATTAAACATGGCGCCGGTTCTGCCAAAGCTGCATTTCTGTAGCAGTAGAAAAGAGCCAGAGTCCAGGAGCGCCTTAAAGATGGACAAAATATTTGGCGGGGGGGGAGCTTTCCTGAGTCGCCGCTCAACTTCTCCAGATACCCGAGGAAACGAACCATAATTCACAGAAGCGCCTACCTCGCCGCAAACGTCATGAGTCTTGAAGGCGCTCCTGGACTCCGGCTCTTTTCTCCTGCCACAGACAGACTAACGCGGCCACCCCCGTCTTGATCTATCTGCATTCGTATACTCCAGTGTGTATAGAAAACTGCCATGTCAGACTAGACTTTGGAAGCATTTTGCCGTCACATCCGTTGGTCCACAATCAAAGAATTTGGGATATGGAGGGGCACTCAGTCATGTGACCCCATCCATAGTATGAAGCGGTACAGTCCTGGCACAGGTTGGCACCCCTCCCTGCAACTAGGCCAAAGTCTTATCTTGCGGGTTGTGCCATTTTGCTGCTGAAGTATAGACCCTGTGGGGCAGAGCTTAAACTTGTGGGGTGAGCCTGTCCGGCTAACCCCTGTGGCATATTGGGGAGTGCCCTGCCGCCAATGACGGAGTGCGTGCAGGAGGGGATCTGACCTGTGGCATCTCCCGCGGAAGGCTCCTGGGCCACCAGGCTGGGAAGGACCCGGGAGAGTGGCTGGCAAGCAAGGGGAGGACAATCTGGAGCCAGGTGGACCAAGCAGCTTGATATGTAATCCTTCCCTATTATTTAAAAGCATAGTGGTCGAGTGGCATGCCCAAATAAGGTGAAAATGCGCGGCAAAATAGGTTCGCCGCAGGGGCTGCCACTCACCACTGTGCCCCGCCCATTGGCTGGTGTGCCTGGCTGCGTGGGCTCCGTTCTGCCCACACAGCCAGCTCACGGCCTCTTCGGGCTGTTCGCCACAGTCTCCCTCCAGCCGCTGAATGGGGCGGCTGCGTGCTGCGGGCCCAGGCTGGACAGCAGCCTCCCTCGCCGCGCGGCCAACCCCCCCCCCCCGTAAGTTGCTGGGGCCAGGGACGCCTTGCGCGGTGGGGGGCCCTGGGGCTCTCCTCCCGCCCCAACGTGACTGATGCGACGGGGAGGCTGCGATGGAGCTGGCTGCCCCCGGGAGTGAGACGGCCTCCCAGGCTCACTGCTCCGCTGCTGCGGGAACGGCCTGGGAAGGGGAGCCGGGCCTGGCCCCTCGCTCACCGGCCGCCGCCGCCTTGCAGAGGGCCGGCGCCTCCATGCGCAGTATGGCTAGCGCCCATTGCATCCCGCCACGCAACAGGCCTTGCCGCTAGTTAATAATAATTATCGTATGGCAGTGTGTGTAGAATAGCCAGGAGATCTGAAGATTGTCTGGCAGTCACAAGTTCTAGCTCTTTTAGCTTCATGCTTCACTAGGTGGGGAGCTAAACTTGGTTTTAAGGCAAGGGACGTTTCAGAGGTGGTTGGCCATTGCCTGCCTCTGTGTCACGACCCTGGTAATCCTTGGAGGTCGCCCTTCCAAATACTAGCCCAGGCCGACCCCGCTTAGCTTCTGAGATCCGACAGGATCCGGCTAGCCTGAACTCTCACGAGCTGCTTTTCAGAATTGGTTTGCTGTGCAGGCGCGGGGGGGGTAGGGGGCTGCGTTTTGAAGCAGAGCAAGCCTAAAGCCCCCTCGAGCTTACAAAATGATTGTCACTGTTCTGTGTTCTCCATTAAGACCAACAAAAATTTATTCAAGGCATGAGCTTCCGTGGGCACGCACACTTCCTCAGATACAGTGAAATGGAAGTTGCCGGTCCATACATACAGGTCGAGGGTGAGCAGCAGATCAGCACACAGCATAATGAAGATGTTTTAACAGCGTTGTGCAAATAAATTTCTAGTTAAGAAATGGAGTCAGAAATGAGGAGGAAGTTCTTAGTGTTTAATTGCAATTAGACAGGGGAAAACAGTTGGACCAAATTGACCATCAGAAACTGACTGCTTTCTGATCATATTCAGGAAGTACATGATCTTTTATACATGAACTGGCATCATTAAGAAAACAATATTCAAAAAGGCATCATTGGTTACAAAAGACAATGGTAATTCAAATAATAAGCTGTTGATTTGTCAGATGTGAAGAAACATATCTACGTCAAACCTAAATGTTAACGTAACCCAAAACGATAAAGGGCAAGGATTCTTCATATCCCAAACAAAAAGGTTTTTTTCCCTGCTACGAGACTAAAATCTTATCTGACCCAGACATTTCAAGGTTTTGTCTTTAAGAACTACAGAATCATGAACTTTATACAAATTATCTCGTCTGCTAACAATAACAGACTTACAAGAGTAAAGCCTTCTATATAACAGGCCTTCCTTATATCCTAATAAAATATTACTTAAAAGAGAAATCCATAAACCCAGGAGAAAATACAAATATGAATAATCAAAAAGGAAAAAAAAACCTATATAAAAAAATCTTTATATTCCCATTCATACTACAACACGAATAACAAGCCAAGTTTAGATGGTCATACAAATCCAAACAAATGGTGGCCGTATAAACTTGGCTTGTTATTCCTGTTTGGTTCTCGCATCTGCTAAAACATCTTCGTTATGTCGTACGCTGAATCTGCCGCTCACCCGCTAGCTATATGTACGGACTGTTAACTTCCATTCCAATGTATCTGGGGAAGTGTGCGTGACACACGAAAGGTCATGCCTTGAATAAAACTTTGTTGGTCTTAAAGGTGCCCCGCCCCCCCCGCCCCCGGTGTAAATGCTCTTTGGGGCAGGGACCTTCTCTGGGGAGCCTTCTGTTATTCTTCAAAGCGACCTCTACAACAGGGCTGGCCAAACTGCAGTTCGGGAGCCACAGGCGGCTCTTTCACACTGTCTGATTTAATGTTAATAAAAAGACTATTTGCATATTTTTCAATAAAAATATGTGCGTAATATTTGTTCACGTCTTGCGGCTCTCAAACATCTGACATTTATTCTATGCGACCGTTACAGTAAGCAAGTTAGGCCACCCCTGGTCTACAGTGTAGGCTTGCCAGCTCCGCCTTGGGAAACTCCTGGAGATTTGGGGGCAGAGTTTGGAGAGGAAGGGGTTCGGGGAGGGACCCAGAGTTCACCTTCCAAAGCAGCCGTTTCCTCCCGGGGAACTGATCTCTGTCATCCGGAGACCAGCTGTAATTCTGTAATTCTCACTTGGAAACCGGCAACCCTGCTACAGCGGCGGCGTTACAGAAATAACGAAAGTTAATGTTTTGTTGGTGACTGATTGATGGGATTATAATTTTGGATTTGCAAGACTTCTACATAATATTTTGCAGTTATTGTATGTTTTGATATGTTATACTTGATCTTAATAAACATTTCAAAAGTAAAAAAAAAAAAGAAATAACGAAAGACGGGTCACACAGTTCCTCCTCCTGCTTGATTTGACAGAAATAGACCTCAAGGAAGCACAAAGGTTCTTTGCTCAGAAGTTTTCCTGCGGTGCCTCGGTCACGGGGGAGGATGAGATCATCATTCAGGGGGACTTCACAGATGACATCATCGACGTCATCCAGGAGAAGTGGACGGAGGTAAACGCCTTTTCTCCCCCCCCGCCCCGCCCCGCCCCCGGTTTTTAACCCTCTGTCAGTGTTCCCTCTAAGCTGAGTTAGTGTGAGCTAGCTCACAGTTTTTTAGCCTCCGGCTCACACATTTTTTTTACCTCAGGAAGGATGGCCCCAGAGCAGACTAATCTATGCGGCGGCCAAATCACTCGCTCACAGCTTTAATGCCGGTAGCTCACAAAATAGAATTTTTGCTCACAGGACTCCACAGCTAAGGGGCAGCATTGCCCTCCGTATGTTATTTTTTACCTGTGGTGATTTCTGGGATATCAAAACAAAAGGGTGTGTGACAAACGGAGCTTTAACTCTCTGAAGTTTATATCCCAAAAATCTTGTTGGTCTCGAAGGTGCTACTGGACTCGAATTGAGACTCTTGAGCACTGTGTAGTCAGTTAAAGGGTTTTTTCTCTCTTCATGAGGACTAGCGACTCTGTAGGACTTCCGATTATTGAGGAAATTTTACAGCTATCACCAAACTCTGCCTTCAGGGCCAAGGGATGAAGTACACAAAGGGCAGCCTTGTCTGTGAGAGCCAGTTTGGTATAGTGGTTAAGAGTGCGGGCTCTAATCTGGGAGAACTGAGTTTGATTCCCCACTTCTCCACATGCAGCTGCTGCTGTGACCTTGGGTCAGTCATAAGTTCTCTCGGAGCTGTTCTCTCAAGGGCAGTTCTCGGGAGAGCTCTCTCAGTCCCACCTACCTCACAGGGTGTCTGTTGCAGGGAGGGGAAGAGAAGGAGATTGTAAGCCGCTCTGAGACTCCGAGTGAAGGGCAGGGTATAAATCCAGTCTCCTCCTCCTCCTCTCCCTCCCCCGTAAAGTGTTTGGGACTTTCAAGCTGTGGGGTGAGAAGTGTGTCTGACCCCATAGTTCTTGCCTCTAACGGAAAGGAAGCCTGCATATGTCCCACTGTATCGATGGGTCTCTTCCACTCATGTGGTGTCCTTTCTTTGGTCTGTCCTGAATCTATTGCCAGTCAGTCATATGGCATATCAAGTAGTAATGTAGTGAGCAGATGCCCCCAGCATCATGTTCACAAATTGTAGACCTCTATGTAGCCTTTGAGCTTTTTAGTTAAGGACAAAACAACACCCAAACACTTCAGCCGTTCTTGGTAACTCCATAAACTGCTGTGTACACGGATGGCACCACAGAGATGACCGGGAGACTCATCCAGGGGCCAAGCAGGCCGGTTTTTCCCATAAGCCTCTTTGACTGACTCTCAGCCGCTCTCAGCCCTCTGACGGCAGTGGGCCTGTCCAGTCCTTATCAGGCTTTGGAAGGAGGGAAGGTGGTTCTGCCTTTTCATTTAAGGGTAAAGGTACTGTCCCTGAACATGTAAAGGTAAAGGTTTCCCTTGCTCAAAAGCCAGTCGAATCCGACTCTAGGGGGCGGGGCTCATCTCCATTTCCAAGCCAAAGAGCCAGCACTGTCTGAAGACATTTCCATGGTCCTGTGGCCAGTATGACACAATGCTGAGGCACACGGGACACTGTTAGCTTCCCACCGAAGCGGTACCTGCTTCTCTGCTTGCAGTTTCTTGCTTTCGAACTGCTAGTTTGGCAGGAGCTGGGGCCAGAGACGGGAGCTCACTCCGTCATGGGGCACTCGGGTCTTGAACTGCCGAACTACAGACCTTCCGGTCTGCAGCTCAACGTCTTAACCTCTGAGCCACCATGGCCCTTGTCTTTTCATTTACAGACTAATATTTTTCCTGAGTCTATGGAAACCCTTCCCCATCTGTGGGTGGACTCCCTATTACGTCATCCTCCCAGGAGACACTTGATGATGATGTTTGGTGTTGGAAGGGTCAAGCCAGGAGGCCTTGTGGATGGGCCCCCGTAATTAGGGCTAATTAGGAAACTCCCTCCCAACTCAGATCTCCCCCTTCGGGGTTCTCTAGGATCTCAGGATCTTGTGGTCTCTACGTCTTCATATTTTTCTTCTTCCCCCTGTATGCATGGTGTGGGGAGAGGGAGGGGGGACAGGGAGAAACCCCTCCAATAATACTAGAACCTGGGGTCATCCAATGAAGCGGAAGGGTGGGAGGTTCAGGATAGACACAAGGAAGAGCTTCTCCACACAGCGCATAGTTAAATTTGTGGCGCTTCGCTGCCACTGGATGTGATGACGGCCACCAACCTGGAAGGTTCCAAGAAGGGGGGGGGGGGCAGACGAATTTATGGAGGACGCGAACAGAATGCCCGACTTGATGGGCCAAATCAAATCGAATTTATTAATATGGTTCGTGACCAGCACGAGATCGGTTATAGCAACGTATGTCTTATATATTTTAGGAAGTATACAATATTAAGATTTCTGCATGGCCTATGCATTCTTAAAGTCACAGAACAGATTGAACAAAACATCTACATTTTTTGGGTCAGCTAAATTCTGAGCCAGTTTGGTGTAGTGGTTAAGCGTGCGGACTCTAATCTGGGAGAACCGGGTTTGATTCCCTACTCCTCCACTTGCACCTGCTGGATGACCTTGGGCAAGCCATAGTTCTGATAAGAGCTGTTCTTGAAAAAAAGAACAGCTCTTATCAGCCCCGCCTACCTCACAGGGTCTCTGTTGTGGGGAGGGGAAGGGAAAGGAGTTTGTAAGCCACTCTGAGACACCTTTGGGTAGTGAAGGGCAGGGTATAAATCCAATCTCTTCCCTTCTCTCTCTTCTTAATCCCTTGCAAATTTTGCATGACGCTGAAAAAAAATCTGGTCCAAGGAGTATGAGCTGAGGATTTGCATCCAAAAGGAACTTCCTTCTTATTTCAGACTCGATGGGCCTTTGGTCTGATCCAGCAGGGACTCTCTGCTGCTCTCATTGCTGGCCTCCAGGACCATGCTCAGTCCTGATTGGGCCGTTGGGGGGACTGGGGATTCCAATTCTTTTCGCCACTATAGAGAGTCAAATTCTTTTCCATTCCTGGGGAGCTGTCTGAGCATGTGGAAATCCTGACCTTGTCTTGAGGCCCACTCCCCGCATTGCTGTCATCGTTTTACTTTTTAAAAAATGCCGTTCTGAGAAGTATTGCTGTTTTCTTTCTGTTTGCAGGTGGATGACGATAGCATTGAAGATCTAGGAGAAGTCAAGAAGTGATTCTCTCTTTTTTAAAAAAAAACAACCCTGCCTTTTAATAACCACCGAGTTCTAGTCGACGTAGCCAAAGCAAGGCTTCTAAGTGTGTTCACCCGACAGCAAAACCGTTCCAGGGGTCCTTACTGTTGGCATTGTCACTGTTCTGTATTGGCTGCTTATTTTCTGTTTGTGATTTTTGCCAAAGTTTAAACCTGGGGGAAGTGGTTCTATCATGCTTACGCATGACATAGAGACTTAAATAAAGAAGTTATTGTTCCTCACCAGTAGCGGGTTTCCTCCTTTCTCCCCCCCACTCCCCTTAATAGTTTTGCAGTTTCTGCTCCTTCGTTGGTCCGCACTAGAATCCCTTGCTGAAAGAATTCAGAAGATCAGAACTAACCTATGAGCCCACTCAGCATAGTTTAATCCACATTGATTGAGGGCTACACGAGAGTATCTGCAGGGACAGAGTTTACAGTTGGTATGCTCAGGCCCCTGCCTGTCAGCAGTTGCCCAAACAGGGTTTCTAGTCCTCATGATCACAGGCAGAAGTTTTACAAAATACACTTTTGGAGAATCATGGAGCTGAGGAACAGCTGGGTTTGAGTCCAGTAGCACCTCAGGAACAGATTTTTGGGGGTATGAACTTTCATGAGTCTTAAGGTGCTACCTGACTTGAATGTAGGTGTCCTGTTGTTGACCAACATATGCTACTCTCTGAAATGATCTTTGTGAGGAACTTAGGAAGATTCCAGCGATGAAGGACAAGTGGGGTTTCAGTATTGTACTGTGGACAGAGTTAAGAACCGTGCTAGTGGAAGCAAAATAAATTTCTTAGATAAGCAAATCTGATTTGATTTACTTAACTATGCCACATACATATCTTGACCCCCAACACTGTATAATTGTCCTCTGGTTGCGATCTTTTCTGTAGCCTGTTTTGCTCTGGCTACCGTTGAGAATTGGCTGGCTTTACATTTGATCTAGTTAAAAGTTCTACCAAAGGTGAATAAGTTCACCACCAGAAACTGGTCAAGCACAGAATATCTTCTGACCGATTGAACTCATCTTTCATTAGAAGAAGAAGAGATTGGATTTATACCCCGCCCTTCACTACCCAAGGGAGTCTCAGAGCGGCTTACAACCTCCTTCCCCTCCTCTCCCCACAACAGGCAGCCTGTGAGGTAAGTGGGGCTGAGAGAGCTCTGACGGAAACTGCTCTTTTTCAAGAACAGCTGTGCCAGAACTATGGCTTGCCCAAGGTCATCCAGCAGGTCCAAGTGGAGGAGGGGGGGAATCAAACCCGGTTCTCCCAGATCAGAGTCCATGCACTTAACCACTACACCAAACTGGCTCTCTCATTAGGGTGACTGAGGAAACAGAGTCTGGTTAGGCTTTTAGTATCACTTAACACGGTGGTTCCTGCCTCCTTCTAGGTAATGCTGACCAGTGTTCCCTCTAAGCTGAGTTAGTGTGAGCTAGCTCACAGTTTTTTAGCCTCCAGCGCACACATTTTTGTCTTAACTCAGGAAGGATGACTCCAAAGCAAACTAATGTATGCAGTAGCCAAATCACTCACTCACAACTTTAATGTCAGTAGCTCACAAAGTAGAATTTTTGTTCACAAGACTCCACAGGTTAGAGGGAACATTGATGCTGACATCCCTGGCTGTTACGGAAGAGATTATTTATCTAAGACATTCGTTAGCCACCTTTCTGCCTGGTAGGAAGATGGCCATCTGTCAGGGATCTTGAAAGCTGAGAGAAGGGTGGCTGTGTTTTTCTGCTTAGCATCCATCGTCACTTTTTCTCTTACCTCCCCCTTGTGATTCATATTGAAAACTGCAGTTATATTAAGCAGAAAACCAGGGAGTTACTTGGTGCACACTTACTGTAACGTTCTGCAGCTTTGTGGGTCTTCAGACCTTGGTGTATACGTGAGAGACGTAGTTTGAGAGACTGTAAAACCGCTATGGTGGGTGTTTTTGGCTCCCTCGTAGGGGATTTTTATTGCATTTTCTAATAACTACAAACGAAAGAAGGGGAGGGGTACAAACTACAGGAGAAAGTAAAAGAAAACCTACTAGTATCCCAAGAGATGGTGGTCATACAAACTGCTTAACCATAAAAAAAGCTTTTGCCTCTTAGAGCTTATACATATGAAACATGGAATGCAGTCATCTATTAGTCTCTTTAAAATCCATGACTTGAAAACCTCCCCCCTTTTGACCTTAATAAAGAGTGAAGTAAGAAAAACAAGAGTCATTATTCTACTTTCCAGAGATTCAGAGCGTAACAACTGGCCAATTGTTCATTTGTCCTTTTTCTTTCTCAATCAATAACTTGTTTTTGGGGCTGCCGCCCCCAGTGCAGAATCTGAGTCCTCGTCAGAAGATGCCAGTGCACCCTCTTCTTCACTTTCTTTGATGCTGTTGTCTTCTGGCCCTTCTCCTCCTTTTGCTGGCTGTCTTTGAAGATGCAGAAACTTAAAATCGCCACGTTTGATAGGCCGCAATGAGGGCACTCGGTTTGCTTAGTGTGTAAGTGTGATGATGAAAACGGTGTTGCACTTACCGGTAACTTGTTCATCGAGGTGTCTTCTTTGCAGGCACACAATGGGGCTGCGCTTGCACAGGCCAGCCACCAGAGGCTCTCTCTGCAGCTATTCTAAAATATTCTTAACACTCCAAGGGGATCCCCTTTCCTGCAGAGCTTGTTAGGGGCCATCTTCCCACCTGATGGTCACATCCTCTGCAGGAAGGAGCCCCCCCGCCTCGCCCAGTCCTATCTTCGTCACCGCATTGTGGGGATGTGTCCTCTGCAGCTACAAAGATAGTGAGTTTCTCTCCTCCAAACTTTTCTGAGTTCTTCCTGCTTTAGATATGTTGCAGAAGGCTTTGTTTAAAACATGCATCCAGTGCAGTGCAAAAATCACACGATCTGATGAGCATCCTCTGTGCCTTCTCTGATTGGGCGAGGCCCATAATACAGCCACATGTAATATCTGCGTCCAGTTCACTCCTAAAGCCCGCTCAGATCACTTGGAAGTTAGTCTCTGGGAGAAGGCGCTCTCCTGCTCTACTAGCCTAGCAGCAAAGATCTCTGCCCTGGCAAGGTGGGACTGCACAGAAGGCTGAAGATGAACAAACCAAACTAGTATGTGTCTAAGGTCTTGTCACGGGTCCTCCTGTGGACTTTTTTTGAAAACATATTCACTTCAAATCATTTTCATTCTCCCTGGATCTCGAAAAAGAGAGTTTTTTAGTGTCTGGCATCTTCCTCAGACACCAGTGCAGTTTTAAGAAGTTTAACGATTAAAATGCTCTAGTAAAAAAAATAGTTTTCTAGTTTTCACGGAGATGGAAACCATGTGTTGCATTAGGGACTATTCAAGAGCCAGTTTCAAAACCTCACTTTCTACCCGCCTAGGGAATGCAGGGGACTCCTGTAATTGGTAGGCAGTGTGTGTGTCTCTAGTGGGTTGTACTGATAGTTCAACCACAACTTGAACTTTAATTTTTTTCCTTATCTTAAACAACCCCTCCCCTCCAAATAAACAACCCAAACCTCTCTGCTGCTCCAGAGGTTGTAGGATAGGAATTTCTGGTGAACGCTTGCAAAAATTTCCTCTTTGTGTATATTGAAGATGTACAACATTTCTTTTAACATCTGGCCATTTTTTAAACGAAGAAAGAAAATTGCAAGCAGAAACCCTTTTCCGCTAAACCCCACATTGCAAGCAGAGGCTAGAGATGTGGGGGCCCAGATCTGCAGTGCATTGCATGAGCAGGAGTCATCTGTGTTCCTGGGGCAGTTTCTGTGGCTGAAAGTGCACCAAAATCTGGAATAATCTGATAACTACTTGAGGTGTAGGTAGATTGATTTTAAGAGAAGTGGGGAAGGGGGAGATTCTAGTGTCCAGTGGCCACCGTAGGATTCTTAAACAGGAACTAAATTTGGAGTTGGGATTCTTAAACAGGAATAAAATTTGGAGTTATTTTGGGTACATAGTTAAAGCATGACTGTGCGGGAGGGGCTGTGTCTCAATGGTAGAACATCTGCTTGGCGTGCAGAAGCTCCCATGTTTCAGTCTCCAGCATCTCCAGTTAAAAGGACCCAGCAATAGGTGATGAGAAAGACCTCTGCCTGAGACCCTGGAGAGCCACTGCCCGTCTGAGTAGATAATATTGACCCTGATGGACCAAGGGTCCGATTCAGTATGAAGAAGAAGAGTTGGTTTTGTACCCCACCCTTCACTACTCAAAGGAGCGGGTTACAATCACCTTCCCTTCCTCTCCCCACAAATGGCACCTTGTGAAGTTGGTGGGGCTAAGAAAGTTTTGAGAGAGCCGTGACTGAACCAAGGTCACCCAGCTGGCCTCATGTGGAGTGGGGAATCAAACCCGGTTCTCCAGATTAGACTCCATCACTCTTAACCACTACACCAGACTGGCTCTCCTGTGTATTTTGGGAAGGGGGAGAGATTTCAGGGTATGTGGCAAAAATCACCAAGAATCTTGCAGTGCCTTAAAGTCTAACAGGTTGTATTGTTGTGCCTGAAGCATTTGTGGATTTATTAGAGAGCCATTACTCAGAATTAATGTTACTCACTTTTCTACAAAAAAAGCCCAGCAGGAACTCATTAGCATATTAGGTCACACCCCTGACAACAGAAACGTATTAGCCTGTTATGCCACAGCCCCCTGTTACCAGAATTGTGGTCATCCAGCCACACCCACCTTTTGCTTCTTATGCTGTTTACCTTGTTTGTTGTCAAAACCCAGGGCTTTTTTTAATAGCAGGAACTCCTTTGCATGTTAGGCCACACAGCCCTAAAGTAGCCAATCCTAATGAATTTCTGCTGTTGGGTGCAGCCTATTATGCTAATGCGTTCCTGCTGGGCGTGGCCAACTCGGAAGCCAGCCGGAACTCTATTCCTCTGCCTTCCTGCCCAAAAATAGCCCTGCTCACTGGTACTTACTCTCTGGAAAATGCCACTAGGATTGCAGTTTTAGAACCTATGGTTTAAAGTGAATCCCTACCAGTTTAAGACAATGTACTGGCTATAGGGGGAAACATAGGGAAAAAGTCAGAAGAATATGAAAAATGGGATCACCCTATATAATCTCTTGGAAGTGGGATGTGATATAAAGGTAAGGAAGAATGAAGGAATGAAATGCAGGCTGAGACATTAGTGTGTACAGATTCAAGAAAAGTATAGCAACCATTCAAAAACAGTAGTAATAAAAAGCCTCCCTGGTTTTGCTGAATGTGATTGAACTGCTCTTCAGTATATATGGCAGGTTTGTGAGAAGAAAAGCTTCAATCCTGCTCTGTGCTCCCTGATCTGGGTTGGCAGAACTGGCCAAAGCTTGAGGTGCTGTTTTGGGCCTACAGACAAGACTTTTAGAACAATATTTTGAGTCCATGGGCACATTTAAGACCAAGTTTAATTCTGTATATAAGCTTCTGTGTGCATGCAGACTTAAGTCTGTAATCCTCGCTCCAGAACAGTTATACTGAAGCAAAGCCTGATTCATGTGGTTTGCCCTGTAGGTTTGACGCCAAAGAACAAAGTTTGAGTCCAGGGGTACCTTTAAGACCAACCAAGTTTATTCCGGGGTATGAGCTTTTGTGTACACACACAACTTAGTCCCTGGTTGTCGCCCAGAACAATTAAACTGAGGGGAAGTCTGATTCAGGTGGGGTAGCCGTGTTGGTTTGAAGTTTGAGTCTAGTTGAGTCTAGAGTTTAATTCCAGGTATAAGCTTTTGTGTTCATGCACACTTTAGTCCCTGATCGTTGCTCCAGAACAGTTAAAACTGAAGCAAAGTCTGGTTCCGGTGGGGTAGCAGCCGTGTTGGCCTTGAGGCAGCAGAATCAGCTTTGAGCCCGGGGGCACCCTGAAGACCAACCAAGTTTAATTCTGGCTATAAATTTATCTACCCAGAATTAAACTTGGCTTACACCCAGAATTAAACTGGGTTGGTCTCCAGGGTGCAAAACTTTGTTCTGGAAGGGAAGCCTGGCACACGGGATGAGGACGGGGACAAAAACTTGGTTGGTCTCCAGGGTGCCAAACTTTGTCCTGGAAGGGAAGCCTGGCACGGGGGGTGAGGAAGGGGACCTTTGCCCTCGCTGGCTGGCGGGGCCGCTGCGGATTGAAACCCGGCGGGCGGGCGGGCTCATGGAGGGCCCTCTAATCCAGAGGAGGCCATGGAGCCGGGCCGACTCGAGCCCCGCGCGGGGGAGCCTCCTCCAGGGTCCTCCCGGCCGGCCTGCGGGGGCGCCCCGGCCCGTCTCCCTCCAGGCACCGCCCGCCCAGTGAGGAGGCCGACGGGCCCGGCGCGGGAGCAGGCGGCGGCAGGTAAGCGAGGCCGCGGCTCCCCCGGGGCCTTCCCTGAGGGGAGCCAGGAGAGAAACCGGCCGGCGGCCTCTCAGCCCGGCCGCGGGTTTGCCTGGTCGGCGGCGGGAGCCTCAGGCCGGGCCCGCCAAATGGCGGAGGGAGGAGGGAGGGAGGGCGGGCGGCGGCCAGTTTCCCCGCCGTTTCCTCACCACCACCCCCGAGGCCTTGTGGCCCTGGCGGAGCCCGTGGGGGACCCGCCCGCCGCCGGCCTTTTCGCGGGGCCCGAGCGAGGGGAGGCCGCATCGCGGGAAGCCCACTTCGGGCAGGGGGCGGCGGTGGTTTTTGGCGGGCGGGAAGCCCCTTCCCCTTCGCGGCTGCAGCGGCCTCGTTGGGGATACGGGGCAGATCTTCTTCTTCTTCTTCTTCTTCTTCTTCTTCTTCTTCTTCTTCTTCTTCTTCTTCTTCTTCTTTTTGAATTATTTCTTTCTTTATTTCCCCACATAACTACATCAGTGGAGGCAAGCGTTCACAATTTTACAGTTCTGCAACCCTGCGGAGTCACCGAAGTGACTCTACCGCTTCTTATAACAGTCTTCCCATTTCTCTCTCTTGTAATTTATCACTAATTGTGGCGGCTGCTGCTGCTGCTGGTTTTCAGGTTGTGTAGGATGAACTAAGTATGGCTGCGGTCACACACACACACACGAAATAATCCACTTTAAGTGCATTTTCCAACTGGATTTTACCGTGTGAACTGGCAGAATCCGGTTGGAAAGTGCATTAAAAGTGGGTTTGTTTATTTATTTATTTAAAAATAAATAATTTATTTAAAGCAGGCTCAGGGCGGCTTACAATCGATGTAAATACATACATAAAACATATTTTAAAATACACCAGTTAAAACATATTATAATACAAGTGTAAAACCCTTACAGTACAAATACAGTGCAAAGATGCAAGCGGTTGTTAACCATTAGGCCAATGTTTCGCCATATCTGAAGAGCTGGTGTTCCTCACTTGCCAACTCCAAGTGGCCCCAGCTTGGTAGTAAGTACTAGGTGTTCCTGCTCAGGCAGCTGCTCCGTTGTGGCATTACGGGCTGGGCACTCCAACAGCGGGTTGAAAGTGGGTTATTTAGTGTGTGTGACCGCAGCCTGTGTTCGTTTGCCTCTTCCCTTGATTTGAGTCTTTTTATTGTCTTGTTGGTGCTTCCAGACAAATCACCATTTATAGTACTGTGGCTTAGATGGGATTGTTTCATGTCTTGTCAGATAATACGGTGCAGTTCTGGACTCTGTTTCTTTTAAAAAGGATGTTGCGGAGCTGGAGACAGTGCAGAGGAGGGCGACCGAGATGAGGAGGAGGTTGGAGCATCTTCCCTCGGAGGAAAGAGCTTGAAGAGTCTGTTCAGCTGGGAAAAGAGACCACTAAGGGGGGGGAACACATGATAGAGGTTTATAAAATTATGCAGGGAGAAAGTTGGCAAAGGTGCTAAATAATCCACTTTCAATCCACTTCCCGTGCACTTTCCAACTGGATTTTTACTGTGTGAACTGGCAGAATCCAGTTGGAAAGTGCATTAAAAGTGGGTTATTTAGTGTGTGTGACCGCAGCCTGTGTTCGTTTGCCTTTCCCCTTGCTTTGAGTCTTTTTATTGTCTTGTTGGTGCTTTCAGACAAATCACCATTTATGATACCGTGGCTTAGATGGGATTATTTCATGTCTTGTCAGGTAATACGGTGCAGTTCTGGACTCTGTTTCTTTTAAAAAGGACGTTGCGGAGCTGGAGACAGTGCAGAGGAGGGCGACCGAGATGAGGAGGAGGTTGGAGCATCTTCCCTCGGAGGAAAGAGCATTTGAAGAGTCTGTTCAGCTGGGAAAAGAGACCACTAAGGGGGGGAAACACATGATAGAGGTTTATAAAATTATGCACGGAGAAAGTTGGCAAAGGCGCTAAATAATCCATTTGCAATCCACTTCCCCTGCACTTTCCAACTGGATTTTTACTGTGTGAACTGGCAAAATCCAGTGCACAGGGGCGGATTAGGGCTCACTGGCGCCCTAAACGCTGACCAATCTTGGTGCCTCCCTCTTGGTGCCCTAAGCACTGACCAATCTTGGTGCCCCCCTCATTGAAATGACGGTCATGACAACTGAATTTGGCTCCATCATTTTACTTTTAAACATATGCATTTTACTTTAAAACCTAGCCCTATGACACTGCACCTCGCCAGCAAAAAATAGAAGATAACCCTAGGGTGCACCATGATCAATTTGCACTAGTTTTATCATTATTATTTTTTACAAATCTTCATTCTTTTTTTCTTTCTTTTCGCCCTTTCCCCAACTTTGTGGTGCCCCCTTCGGCCCTGGTGCCCTAAGCACGTGCTTAGTCTGCTCAGTGGTTAATCTGCCACTGCCAGGGCATTAAAAGTGGTCTGAAAGTGGTGGATTATGACCGCAGCCGAAGAGAATTTATTTCTCCCTCTTTCAAAACACCAGAACTCGAGGGCATCCACTGAAGCTGATGGGCAGTAGGTTCAGGGCACAGAAAAGGAAATGCTACTTTGCACAGAACTAAGTTTGAGTCCGGCGGCACCTTTAAGACCAACCACGTTTAATTCTGGGTATAAGCTTTCGTATGTGCATGCACGCTTCAAAGAAAGCTTGGACCCAGAATTCGAGGAAGTGTGCATGCATACAAAAGTTTATACCCGGAATTAAACTTCTGTTGGTCTTAAAGGTGCCACTGGACTCAAACTTGATTCTGTTGCTTCAGATCAACACAGCAACCCTCCTGAATTGACTTTATACAGAGAGTGATTAAAATGTGGAATTGACTGCCAGAGGCTATGATGATGGTCACAGGAATAAATAGCTTTAAAAAGGGATTAGATAAATTCATGGAGGAGAAGTCTGTCAATGGCTACTAGCCATTGTGAGTGAGGGGAACCTCCACATTCAGAGGCAGTCAACCTCTGAATCCCAGAGCCAGGAGGCAACATCACGGGAAGAGCACCTCAGTTTCTGTGCCCTGTTGTTGGCCCTCTGATCCGATCTAGCAGGGTTTTTCTGATGTTCTTCTATTCCTTGTGCTGGGGGCAGGGGGTGATTTATAAAAAGATTTCCCCCACTGAAGGCCTGCCTCATGAGGTGGGAAGGGAGGGACACCTGAACCCCCTTTGCTTCTCCCCTTCCTTCAGACCTAGAGTGTTATGGAACTCATTGCCACAGGATTTAGGGATGGCGCCTGGTTTGGTTGGTTTGAAAAGGGGGGCTGGCTAACTTTGGAGCAGTCCACTGATGGATGGGTGATTCTCCATGTTTAGTGGCAGTCAGGTTTGGCATTTGTTTCTTACTTGTGGGTCTTTTTTGTGGGGAGACAACTATGTAAAATAGGATATTAGACTAGGTGGACCATTGGTCTGCTTTGACACAACTGTATTTATATTGTGTTCTATCTGTCCATCTATCCATCTATCATCTATCTTATCATCCATCTACCTACCTACTTACCTACTGTATTTACTCGCAAAGAAGAGGACTCCGAACATAAGGTGACCATCTTAAAGCCATTATACATACATACATAGATTATTAGGCAAAACTATAACTTTGTTTGCTAGTGTAAGACAATCCCCCCCTTTTTTAATAATATTTTTATTGAATTTTCAAGTAAATAACAACAACAAAAATACAAGATAACCATTATTACATAAGCTATGAAATGGAATACAAAAAGTCAAATAGCATTAACATAATACTATTCCTACAGGAATCCAAATATCAATAAGTATGAACAATTTCCTGAAAAAGTATTTATACAACCACATTTGCAACAAGACAATTTAAATCTCAGTTTTAAAGATTGATGAGACAGTTCAAAAGTGAGCAAACATACTATAAAGTTTATTTTTTGGTTCTTTTGCTTTTGTGTTAAGATATGTCAGTACGGGAAACCAAAAACCGGCAAACTCTGAGTTATAAGATGGAGATTCTGCGGCACGAATCTGATCAGAGATTTAAAAAAAATCCCAGAGCTTATTAACCCATTTTTGATGGCATACTTGTGAGAAAAAATCTAGTCTTGCATTTGAGTAAATGATCTCTCTAATCCAGTGGAGACCCAAAGCAGTTTACACTGTTCTCCTCTCCTTTTGTAGTCTGCTTACAGGAACCACTAGGAGCTGTGGTGGCTCAAGTGGTTAAGACACTGAACTGCAGGCTGTGGAAGGTCAGTAGTTCAGCAGTTCGAGACCCGAGAGTGCTGCTGCATGACGGAGTGAGCTCCTGTCTCTAGTTCCAGCTCCTGCCAACTTAGCAGTTCGAAAGCAAGAAATTGCAAGTAGATAAATAGGTACCACTTCGGTAGGAAGGTAACAGAGTTCCGTGTGCCTTGGTGTTTAGTCATGCCGGCCACATGACCACGGAAATGTCTTCGGACAGCACTGGCTCTTCGGCTTTGAAACGGAGATGAGCACTGCAACCCTAGAGTCGGATTCGACTGGCTTTCGAGCAAGGGAACCTTTACCTTTACAGGAACCACTACACTATGCTAGCTCTATCTATCCACCCACCCCCCCAAAGCACTTAGGATGGCACGCATGGTCTCTTCTCTGCATTTTCCCTCAACTGATTGAGCCACAGTCACTCCCACAAGGTTGATGGCTGGGGAGGGGAGAGCCTGATCTGGGGGATCTCTGTGATTCAGGCCCTCTGCAGCTTTCCTTGGTACAGTCATTATTACATTTCTATCCCTCCCTTCTCCCAGGGAGCTCAGAACAGCACACTTTTTATCCTCCACCACAACCCAGTAAACTAGATTAGGCTGAGTGACAGCGCCCAAAATTACCCAGTAAACTTCGTGGCTTTGCAGGAATTTGAATCTGGATCTTCTCTGACACACTAATTGCCATTGCCCCATGCTGTTCTGTAGGTTCCGCAAGCTGTTGCCTGCCCGTCTTGTTTGCATCCAGGAATGTATACGCATGGGTTGCTCTGAACAACTGTGTCAGGTAAATGGCGAGAGATTGAACTGCTCAAAGCCAACTGACAGTGCTGAATGCGAATTTGAATCTGGGTCACCCAAGCTGGATAATACCTGCTAGTGAATTAGTGTGCGAAGAGTGATTAACCCATGGAATTCACTGCCACAGGAGGTGGTGGCGGCTACAGGCACGGGCGGCTTCAAGAGTGAATTAGATAAGCATATGGAGCAGAGGTCCATCAGTGGCTATGAGCCACAAGGTATAGATAGGAACTCTCGGTCTGGAGCAAGTGATGCTCTGTCTTCTTGGTGCTTGGAGAGGGGGTGGTCAACAGTGGGAGGGCTTCTAGTGTCCTGGCCCCACTGCTGGACCTCCCGATGGCACCTGGTGTTTTTGGCCACTGTGTGACACCGAGGGTTGGACTGGATGGGCCATTGGCCTGATCCAACATTGGCTTCTCTTACGTTCTTATGAATTTCTCCCCCCACCCCCCAGGCCTTTCTACTTCTATGAAATAGCTCCCTCGTTAAGTTTTTGTCCTTTCCTTCCTGGGTGTTTGAGAAGGTGCATTTTCTTTTGTAAAGAAATTTTATTAACAGGATATTTTAACATGGTCCATAATTAAAGACAATTCTTAAGATATCCTTATCCACAACTTTTCCCCCTCCCCCCGGCTTCCAACGATGTTCCGCCCCATTATCATTTCAGTCAACATTGTCTTACAATAAACACTTATTCAGTAATCAAATCTTCTCTTAAAACATTTTCCTTTTCTGTTTCTCTCTCCTAGGTAACATTTTAAATACAATCCGTTTCTTACTATATTTCTAATCTTAATAGTTATCAAAGCAAAGTCACTTATTTTTAACATCCCAGTTCAGTTCTAAGTAGTCTTTAAAGTCTTTCCAATCTGCTAAAAATTCTTGATCGAGAAGGTGCCTTTTCTCCACGGCCATGCTGCTACCTTTTTGGGTTGAGTGTGTGACCCCTTCAGCTCAGGATTAACCATGAAGCAAAATAAGCACGTGCTTAGGGCACCAAGGGAAAGAGGGGGGAACCACAGAGTTTTTTTCCCACTAGCTGTCATACCCTATAAATAAATAATCTGCTTATATTGCTTGCTGCTATTTAGTGTTAAATAAATTTAAAACAAAAAAGGTTTATATTCAATATCGTTGTGGGGTCTGGGCTAGGGGATGGACCTTCAGAACTTATCTGCAGTCTTAACGTCTTGCTAGTTAAGCGACTGAAGTGCCAGGGGGAACCCTTGTTATGCTGTGCTCAGGGCTTCGGTGGGCCTGAGTCTGGCCCTGGGCCGCTTACGCCAGCTGATTTTAGTTTTCCGCCTGTTTCCCCTCTCCTCTTTTATCCGTACAGCTGAACCGAAGGGCCCAAGAATGGGATTCATTACTTCCGTGGACACTGAAACGGAATCTTGAAAATTGCCCCCTGGATTTCTAAAAGCGTGAGTGGGGAAGGAGAACTGATTCGAGAGTGTCTATGAATTCATCACTGCCGCCCTCCACTTCTCCCCAGGTAACAAAAGCAAATGAAATCCTTGTTAGGGTATAAATTGGGTTTTGCCCAGTTTTGTAAACGGGGGAATCTAATGTGGACATATTTTGGGGGACAAGACTCAAGAGGAGGGCAGGGAGCTGTTCCCGTTGGCAGCAGAGGAGAGGACTCGCAAGAATGGGTTTAATTTAAGGGCAGGGAAGGTACCGGCTGGTTACTAGGAAAAACTTTTTGACAGTCGAGTTGTGCAGCAGTGGAATCGGCTGCCGGGGGACGTGGTGGGTTCCTCCTCACTGGCAGTCTTTAAGGAGGGGCTGGACAAACACTCGTCAGAGGTGCTCTCGGCCCGGGGTGGCCAGACTGCGGCTCCGGAGCTGCATGCGGCTCTTTCACACATATTGTGCAGCTCCCGGCAGGGCGGCTGGGGAAGCGAAATATCATTAGCAAACAAATATCATTGGGGGGAGAGCAAGGGAAGGCGGTTGTAAGTCGCTCCAAGGTGTGACCTTGGGTGAGTTACAAGTTCTCTCAGAGCTGTCCTCTCACGAGCAGTTCTTGAAAGAGCTCTCTCTTACCTTCTGGTTGGAAGATCGGAAAGAGAGGATATCTTTAGCTGTGGCAAAAAGTTGCTTCCTGGCACTTAAAAAGAGGAAGCTCGTACCTTAGATTGCAAGTTGATGATAAATTAGTATTGTTCCTGTTTCCGCCTTAATGATACGCCACGTTGGCTCCCGCTTCTGCTCTTAATGCTGTCTTATATATTTATTTAATTTTAATGTATTTACTGTGTATCTTACCTCAATCTTCCTTTTGGAAATGTTTTATATTGGCTGGTCGCTTGACCGTACTAATAAACTGAACTGAACTGAAAGAGCTCTCTCAGCCTCACCTACCTCACAGGGTGTCTATTGTGGGGAGGGGAAGGGAAAGGAGATTGTAAGCCGCTCTGAGACTCCTTCGGGTAGTGAAGGGCAGGGTATAAAACCAACTCTTCTTTTCTTCTTTTCCTTCTCCTTTTTCTCCTCCTCCTCTCTTGGTATTCCTGTTTTTTTTTTTATTCCCGGTTCATCCTAAACTAATCACAGTCCTCCCAAGTCCTTGGGTCTGAAAATTCTGGTTTCTGAGATTCTAATGGGAATAGTTTGCATTTTTAGAAGTGCTGTGTATTTCATTCAGATGGTGCTGTGCAATGACGTTCTGTTTCCCGATCTGATAGAATCGCCGTATGTTCTTCCCCCCCGTTAGAATTTCCACTCTGAACCGAGCATCATTATTCAGAAACAGAGTAAAGAACTGCAGCTGTTAATGGCAGAACTGAAAGATCGTGATAAAGAGCTCAACGAAATGGTGGCGGTGCATCAGAGGCAGCTGCTGGCGTGGGAGAGTGATCGTCAGAAAACCCTGACTTTGGCGGAACGATGTAACAGTACGGAGAGTGAGTGCCATCCCGAGCGCAGTCCGGGGAGTCAAACTGCGGGATTGCTACTGTGTTGTAGGTTGAGGGGGTTGAGGCAGAGAATTATTTGTCTACTTCCAGCCAGTGAGCAGAGCGGAGGCGAGGTTGGAACCCAAGACTTTCTGGTCCACGATTAGTCCCCTAGCCATTATCCTACACTAGATGACATGATAAACCACGGTTTGCAAACCCTGGTTTGATCAAACCCAAGTTAGAATTGGCAAAGTTTGATGGTTGGCACCAAACTGGGATTTCAAACTAGGGTTTGTAGCTTGTTAACCATATTGTGTACTAACATAAGAACATAAGAGAATCCATGTTGGATCTGGCCAATGGCCCATCCAGTCCAACACTTTGGTTCACACAGTGTTCAAAACCCAGGTCCACCAGTGGGGCCAGAACTCCAGAAGCCCTCCCACTGTTGCCCCCCAAGCACCAAGAGTACAGAGCATCACTGCCCCAGACGTAGTGTTCTATCTATACCTTATAGTTATTAGCCACCGATGGATCTCTGCTTCATAAGTTTATCCAATCCTCTCTTGAAGCTGTCTGTTAGAACATAAGCGAAGCCCTGTTGGATCAGGCCAACAAACAATGGCTTGTTGGGATGTCATAATTCATAAACTGTTGTTTGTTGAGTAGCACCAGCTGTTGCAGGCACCGGGCCACGGTGGAGAAAAGACAAAAGAGAAACGAGGTCAGGATTTATTACTGCCATGGGGTAGACTAGCCGGAGTTTGTTACACAAACGTTTTTCCAAAGCCCGGTTGATCGTGAGGTCTGAATGCAACCTGGCTTAGTGTACCCAGCGTTTGCTCTTTCCAGGAACTATTTCAGGACAGAAGAGAGTAAATAAATGTGAAATGACTGCATCATCTTCAGAAGGGCCACATTAAATCTATTCTTAAATGGTTGGGTGCAGTTTTTAAAGGGCCTCAGCGATCAGAAAGCTGCTGTGGGGGCGGGGCGGGGGCGGGGAGTAGTCTCTTGGCTGGCTGCACAAATGGCGACCGACAACAGAATGGAGGTTTCACTTGAATTGGAAAGACGTGGCAATGCTGGAATGTTGCAGCCGCAGCGTTCCCTCTACATTGAGTGAGTGTGAGCTAGCTCACAGTTTTTTAGCCTCCAGCTCACACGTTTTTGTCGCAGCTCAGGAAGGATGGCAGCAGCCAAACGGCTCGCTCACAACTTGAATGCCAGTAGCTCACAAAGTAGCATTTTTGCTCACAAGACTCCACAGCTTAGAGGGAGCATTGGTTGCGGGTGATGGGAAAGGTGGAGTCTCGAAAGAGAGAGCGGCAACATTTCCTAAGGGGACCGATAGCGTACAGAAGAGATTTCTGCCTTCAGAAACGGTGGTCTGTATTTGCCCCAGAATGATTTAATAATAATGCGTGTCTTTGTGTGTGAACTGTTTGATAAAAGGCCCCTCTGTTCCAGTAACCATCTGCAAACGGCCAAACTGTGCAGTTGAGAAGGGAAAGAAAATGTCTGGTGACTCAGTGTTGGGGAATCCCTGGGGATTTTGGGGTGGAGCCTGTGGAGGGCGGGGCTTGGGGAGGGGAGGGACTTCCACGGCAGCCGTTTTCCTCCGGTGAGCTGATCTGTGTTGCCTGGAGATGAGATGTGATCCCAGGAGACCTCCAGCCACCACCTGGAGGTTGGCAGCCCTCCAGATGACAGCTTTGAGGGCTGCCGTGGGATTACTCTGGCTTCTGTTTGGTGTCGTGGTTAAGTGCGCAGACTCTAATCTGGGAGAGCTGGGTTTGATTCCCCCACTCCTCCACTTGTACCTGCTGGATGACCTTGGGTGAGCCATAGTTCCATCAGAGATGTTCTTGGAAAACAGCAGTTTCTGTCAGAGCTCTCTCAGCCCCACCTACCTCCCAGGGTGTCTGTTGTGGGGAGGAGAAGGGAAGGGAGTTTGTAAGCCGCTCTCTGAGACTCTGAGTGAAGGGCGGGGTATAAATCCAATCTCCTCCTCCTCCTCTTCCTTCTCCTCCTCCTTCCCTTTCTGGAATTCAGGGGTTGGTCCCCACACATCCTTTCTGTTAATAGTGGCACTTTCCTCAGCACAGGAGCCCGTGCGGTGAAGCAGATCCAGGGAATCTAGCCCAATATGCCCTTAAATAAGGTTTGAAGCCTCAGCACCATGTGGTGCCTCTCCATGGTTTGCATCCATGTTTGTCAGCTGCTTTTGCCCCAGATAACACCGGCTCTTTTCCCTCAGACGAGCTGCTCAAAAGGAGCGAGGTGATAACGAAGCTGAACAACAGGCTGAAGTTCCTGGAAAGCCAGAAGAACGACTGGAAGAGGACTCTGGAGAACACGCAGAGAGAGCTGCAGGACATCTCTCGGACAGCGTCCGACACGTCACTTCACTGCCGGGCTCTTGAGGTAGGTTTCGACTTGTATGCCCTGACTGCAAACGCCTCCTCTAGATCTGAATACGCCTGAAGTGGAAATCCCACATGCAGCTCCTTAGTCATCACTTGGGCTTCCTCCGTTTCATCTTATAGCAAGAACATCAGAAGAGCCCTGCTGGATCAGACCAGTGAGGGTCCATCTAGTCCAGCATCCTGTCTCACACAGTGGCCAACCAGTTCCTCTGGAGGGCCCACAACAGGGCAGAGAGGCCGAGGCCTTCCCCTGAGAAGAACCTAAGATGAGCCCTGCTGGATCAGACCAGTGAGGGTCCATCTAGTCCAGCATCCTGTCTCACACGGTGGCCAACCATCTTCTCTGGAGGGCCAATGAAAGGGCAGAGAGGCTGAGGCCTTCCCCTGATAAGAACATCAGAAGAGCCCTGCTGGATCAGAGCAGTGGTCCATCTAGTCCAGCATCCTGTTTCTCACAGCAGCCAACCATTTTCTCTGGAGGGCCAACAAGAGGACAGAGAGACTGAGGCCTCCCCCTGAGAAGAACCTAAGAAGAGCCCTACTGGATCAGAGCAGTGGTCCATCTAGTCCAGCATCCTGTCTCACCTAGTGGCCAACCATCTCCTCTGGAGGGCCAACAAGAGGACAGAGAGACTGAGGCCTCCCCCTGAGAAGAACCTAAGAAGAGCCCTACTGGATCAGAGCAGTGGTCCATCTAGTCCAGCATCCTGTCTCAAACAGTGGCCAACCATCTCTTCTGGAGGGCCAACGAAAGGGCATTGAGGCAAAGACCTTCCCCCGATGTTGCCTCCTGGCTTTAGGATTCAGGGGATTAGTGCCTCTGAATGTGGAGGTTCCCCTCAGTCACCATGGCTAGTAGCCACTGACAAGACTTATCCTCCATGAATCTGTCTAATCCCCTTTTAAAGCTGTTTGTTCCTGTGGCCATCACTGCATCCTCTGGCAGTGAATTCCACATTTTAATAATCACTCTCTGTAAAGTATTTCCTTTTGTCCATCCTGAACCTACTGCCCATCAGCTTCATTGGATGCCTTCAGGTAGGCTTAGAGTCTGTGCTCCTAACCACTATACCGAACTAGCAAACCTTCTCTATAAGCGTAGAGGAACAAATAAGTCATTGCCTGATGCAGTGCTGTCAAGACAACAGATCCATAGCCAGCGCACCGAGCATCCAAAAGGAGAGCATTCCAAAACTGAGGCACCACGACAGGAGATGCCATCCGAACAAGTGGCGTGTGCAAATTCAGACTGAGTCGCTAGGAGCCCGGCCCTCTCCTGGATGGCCCAAGCATGTCTGATCTCATCAGATCTCAGGAGCTAAGCAGGTTCGGCCCTAGTTAGTGTTCGGATGGGAGGCCACCAAGGAAGTCTGGGGTTGCTATGCAGAGGAAGGCAATGGCGAGCCTACGTTAGTCTCTTGCCTTGAAAATTCTGTGGAGTCATCATAAGTCAGCCGTCACACGCATACAGCCAGGAGCCAACCTGGATTTCTTTCTTGCTTCGGACAGCTGCAAAGCTGACAAAGGTTCTCCGCGTGAGAGAGACGCCTGCGTGTTGGTGGCAGTGTATTAATATGAGAAGGAGTAAGAGGGGGGAGAGCTTGAGTCCAGTCCACTTGGACTGTTCCGGTGGGTTAAGATCAGGGCTATTTTTGGGCAGGAACGCACAGGAACGGAGTTCCGGCTGGCTCCTTTGTTGGCCACGCCCAGCAGGAACTCATTAGCATAATAGGCCACACCCAACAGCAGGAACTCATTAGGATTGGCTACATTAGGGGTGTGTGGCCTAACATGCAAAGGAGCTCCTGCTATAAAAAAAGCTCCAGGTTTTGACAACAAACAAGGTAAACAAAATAAGAAGCAAAAGGTGGGTGTGGCCTAATATTCTAATGAGTTTCTGATGTTGGGTGTGGCCTATTATGCTAATGAGTTCCTGGTTAAGATCACCACTGGCCCTTTCTGCACTTCCCTTTTAATCCATGTTCACCGTGGTGCCTTCCGAGCACTTCTGCACTAAAATCGAATTCAACTTTCTTTTTGGTCCAGGTTTTTCCCCCCCCATTCTGCACTAAAATCGAGTTCAGTCTTCTTTTTTATTCAGGGCTTTCCTCCCTTTCGGCATTACATTATCTCCTTTCAGTGGTCAGCCCAGGTTCAGCCTGCCGTTGCCCCACGTTAATTGGATGCTGTTTTGCCGTGAACTTAAATTGCCTTGACTTGAACACTCAGAAAATCCGGAGTGGCAGGCAAATGTGGAAGGGACCACAGTGCTTACAGTACGGGGGACTTTGCGTTGAAACGGTAGCTGTCTGCCTTCCCCATGGGCACCGGTTGTGTGTGGTTGTCATGCTCCCTTCTCATCCGGAAACAAGTTGAGTGTGAATACCGGCTTCTAATGTGTCTGTACGATTGGAAGTCTGATATACAAAAATATATATACAAATGTGTGCCAGATGCCCATAGAACAATACAATAACAATACTTAAAGCCCTAACATCATTTAGTATCTGGGTCCATTTGGCAGCAGCACCGGCATGTTTTGAAATAAGTGAGGAGGCCTTGCCCAAGTAGATTAACAGAAAAGTAAATTAATGAAAGTGTTAACTTGAAAGCAACAATGAATGTAAGATTCCTATATAGGATTTGTTCCTGAGGAAAGACCAGAGGTCTGAAACACTAAAATATCCAGAATAAGTGTTGATTGATTGAATTTGGAACAGACTGCCTTTGAAAATACAAGACTGTTAGAGGGGTATAGACTTTGAGAGTATGAAGCAGGCTGCTATGTGAAATGTTACTGACCTTTGTATTTTTTCTGTGAAGGAGTAAGTGGTTGTTTTTTTCATTACCAGACACTAAATGATGTTAGGGCTTTAAGTGAGTCTCTTTTGTTATTGCATTGTTCTATGGGCATCTAACACACATCTGTATATATATCTTTGCATATCAGACTGTCTTGGGATTGTGTGTTATTTTTGTGGACTATACGATTGGAAGTACAGGAAAGAGAACGGCACCCCAGAACTGGGCTCTGATCCTTTTCCTTTCTGTTTGCTAGGAGAAGAACCAGGCTCTCAGCTGCTCCGTGACAGAACTCTCTAACAAGGTGGGGCACCTGCAGGCCAGGGAACAGGAGCTGCTGACCATGTTAAAGTTGAAGGTAATTTGATGTATCCCTTGGGAGCACCCGCTCTTTGTTTGCATCGGGAGACGACGCTGCCAGTCTGAAATGCAGCGTGGGAAGGGCGGAACTGAATGCTTCCCCCCACCTTCACAGCCCAAGCCTCTGGACCTGGAGAGCCAGTTTGGTGTAGTGGTTAAGTGCGCAGACTCTAATCTGGGAGAACCGGGTTTGATTCCCCACGCCTTTCACTCGCACCTGGCTGGATGACCTTAGAGCAAGCCATAGTTCTGGCACAGCTGTTCTTGAAAAAGAGCCGTTTCTGTCAGAGCTCTCTCAGCCCCACCTGCCTCACAGGGTGTCTGTTGCGGAGAGGGGAAGGGAAGGAACAGGCTCTTAGCAGGAACCTTGCATTTTAGGTGACACACCCCTAATGTAGCTACAATAGCTCTGTAAGAAGAGCTCTGTAAGCTCTTGGAGGATTGGCTACATTAGGGGTGGTCGCCTAATATGCAAAGGAGTTCCTGTTACAAAAGAGCCCTGGGAAGGAGTTTGTAGCCGCTCTGAGACTCCTCTGGGTAGTGAAGGGCGGGGTATAAATCCAATCTTTTCTCTTCTCTTCTGGAAGAACAACAGCTCAGAGGAAACGGTCGTTGGGAGAGGGGGTTCAGCTCCCGTTCTGTGCTTTTAACACCTGCCCTGCAGTGCGGTGCTTTAAATGACTTTGTAGGGATTTGGCGGCTGGCCCAGTTCTTCACTCCCACCTGCTACTGTCCCATCTAGCTTCGCTGACATGCCCCTTCGTCACGGGCAGCGGCTGGAAAAGCTCTCTGATGGCCGCCACTATTCCGGTATGGGTCTCCTCCGGAGGGCCCAGAACACACCCACCCGACCCCTTTAGACCCTCCTTTTCCAGCAGGGCGCCCCCTTATAAGTGACCGGATGAGGCGGGAGGACCCAGGCCGAGCAACAAACTACTTTTTATTAAAGAGATTTAACAGCAGCTGTAATTTAATAACATGTAGGAAAAATGAGCACGGTAAAGGTAGGTAGATAAGCAAAATAAGAAACCCTAACACATCTTTTTTTTTTCCATTGGAGATTTTAGTTTATTAAGACAAACATAAAAAAACATACAAAAACCAGAACATACACATGAAACAAACATGTTGCGGGGGGAACTCTTACCTCAATAAGACATCTGTTAGACTACTTCTTACAATAGCCAGTTGCTTATTAGTTACATAAAAAGCCAGTATCATTTGTTTTTGAGAACTACAAAAACAAGCTACATCTGACTGTACCGTCCCTAGCCTTCTCTAGGTCTTTGGCCTCAAGCTGACTCCCTCCCTTTGGAGTGACCTGGGTGATGTAGGCCCCGATAGCTACTCTAATACAGGCTTCCCTGGAGCCACTAGGCCTCGCTAGAGCCCGTAGGCTGCACTACTGTAGGCCTAGGATCAGGATACCCTTATGTCAGAAAGTGATGTCTTTGATGTTTCTCACTGCATCCATTGTGTTATGTTTCTACCCCGCTTTGCGCTTGCGTAGCTATGCAGCCTGAAACGTGGGAGCTTCTTCCCTGCCGCTTTTCCTTATCACGGTGGCCTTGAATGTAGGCTTTGGACTATTCTTGTTTCGCTGAGAATTTTCCAGTCCTGGGAAGGCAAGGGGAGGGGGGAGTAGTCTCCCGCTCATGAAGTATTTCTCCCGCCGGGAGTTCCCGCGCGAGTGCTCAAGTTTTATTCGCTAGGCGCTTCATTGCATCACACTATAAGTTAGCCAGCTCTGCTTTGCTCCCCATTCCTGACAATGACCTCCTACTGTGGGTTTTAGCAAGTTAATCCTAATAAACCTTTCTTTGTGCAAGAATGACTGGATCTACTTGATTTTACACCTGACAGAAATTGTCAGGAATCCACATCTTTCCCTCACCGTCGACGACCGCCATCCACCACGATGAGCGGGGCGGGAAAGGGAGCCCCGGGCGCAGTCCCGTTGATTACCACCTCGGGAGCCGCCGGGGCAGTTCCACCGATCACTACGGCGGGAGCCACAGGTGTCGTTCCAGTGACTACTGCATTGGGAGCCACGGCTCCCGTTACCTCTGTGGCTGCTCCAGTGGTTACCATTCCGACTACCACCGTGGTTCCTGTGACTACAACTACAGTGGTGACGACGCCAACTGCCTATTCAGCAGCCGTGTTGGCTACCCCACCATCGATTGGCACAATTGGAGCCACGTACGCGCTCCCGATCTACAGCCCGGCCGGGCTGATACCAAGTCAGGGTGGTGCGGTTCCACGAACCTATGTGCCAGGAGTCCCAACACCCTGGGATAAAGGGGTGACATTTCGCAGATCGCGCGATTGGACTAAGAACCTGCTGGACACTACCCAGACTACTTGGACTATGCCGGGAAGCCAGAGCCGTGACAGCCTCCTGGATCCCAGAGGTAGTTTTGGTCTTCCCCAAGGGCGGGTGTCCCGGGGATCTCCCAGAACGGGGTCCAGCCAGGACACTGATGCCCGCATGGATTCTATCCAGGAGGATACCCGACGGCTGGTAAGGGATATGAGTAAACTAATGCAGTCCCTACCCCAGATGATGGACCAAGCTATTAGAGCCCATCCGCTGACACAACCCAGACCTGCCCCAGCACCGGCTCCAGCCCCGGCGCCACCGTTGGTGCCGGGACGGCCACCTCCTCCTCCTCCGGGCCCGGGGCCAGGCCAACCAGTACCGCCGGGTCCAGGGCCGGGCCAACCAGCGGCCCCAGGGCCAGGGCCAGGCCAACCCGCGCCACCAGGGCCAGGGCCGGGCCAGCCAGCACCAGCCCCACCTCCAGTAGTAGCCCCAGTACCGGGAGCAGGGCCAGGGCCACCAGGACCTGTCCAGCCGCCAGTTGTGCCTCCACCTCAGCCTCCGGCTCCAGCACCCCTCATGCAGCCGGTACCGATCATGGCGCCGGCCCCCCGGTAATCCGCCCCAAAGACATGCTTGAGATCACTTTTGATGGAGATCCAGAGACTGTGTCCTTTTTCATATTACAAGTTGGAAAATTTGTACAAAGATGGGGCTATGTATTCCCAGATGAAGAACAGCAGGTGGAGTTTATTGCATCCAGGTTCCGGGGGAGTGCTACTAGCTGGTATGTAGCCCTTCATGATCTGGAGGCGGAGGAGTTGGGGAATGTGGATGACTTCATGTGGGCTTTGAGAAATCGTTTTGAAGATCCGGGGCGGCCCAAAAAGCTGAAGCCTTCCTTCGCACTTTCAGACAAGGCAAACTCTCAGTGCGGGAGTACTCCAGGGAGTTTCAAAGGCATGCTGTAAAAATTCGAGACTGGACTGATGCGGTGTTGGCCCAACAATATAGAATGGGACTGGCAGTTGACGTCCGCAATAATGTTCTCAGCTCTCAACAACCTCGTACCCTCCAGGGGTGGATGGAGGAAGCCGAGAAGGCTGAAAGTCGCTTGCAAATGATGAAGCTGGATCTATCCTTGGGTAACAATCGTCCAAGTGTTGCGGCGGGCCAGGCCAGGCCCAAACCAACTTCCACCCCAAGTGGCGTGAGGGATCAGCGTATGCGACAGGGGCTCTGCCTGCGATGTGGGGAGAAAGGGCATTTCGCCGCTGCCTGCCCGAAAGGGGATCCCAATAGAGCTCTACCACAAGAAGAGCCTAGAAGGTGGGCAACCTCTACCCCAAGAAAAGGTACCGCCAAACCGCGCAACACACGGGCTCTGTTTGCTAGCCCCGACCAAGTGGATACCTTGATGCTAGAGGAGGAGAGTGAGATGCAGGGAAATGAGATGGTCCTGTTGGTGAACGGCGCTACACAGCAGGACCCAACACCAGAGGTGCCTAAAATGGTGAGCAACTACCCCTCTCTCTTCTTTGTGACTGTTTTGGTGATGAATCCAGCAATGATGACTCACATTCGGGTCCGGGCTCTCATTGACTCAGGGTGCGGGAGGGATCTCATAAACCCTTCCATGGTTTTGGGGTTGGAGGCAGCTGTGGTTCACCTGAAAGACCCAATAACTTTCACACAGATGGATGGGTCTCCGATGAAAAAGCCATGCCAATTTGAGACTGTTCCTTTAAGAATAGGCATTGGTGACCACTGGGAGCTACGCTCATTCGTAATAGCTCCGCAAGCCCAATTTCCTTTAGTATTGGGTAGCCCCTGGTTACATGGACATAACCCGTATATTTTGTGGGAAGAAGGGGAGGTACAGTTTATCTCCCCAAAATGTACAGATCACAACTGGGACCCCGGGTGGGGAAATCCCCCATGTAATGAACCTCCGCGAGCTTGTTTGGCAACGGAGGAACTTAACCGCATCCCTGAGGATTACCAGTATATAACCCGGGTGTTTGAGGAGGAGGAAGCAGATGAGTTGCCCCCCATCGTAACTCCGACTGTGCAATTGAGATCCTTCCGGGTCAAAAGTTACCAAAAGGGAAAATTTATGCCATGAGCCCAAGTGAAAAGGAGGAACTTCGCCGATTTATTGATAAAAATCTGGCCCGTGGATTCATTCGGCCAGCATCATCCCCTTTTGCAGCACCTGTCTTATTTTGTAAAAAAAAGGATGGGGGGCTCAGACTCTGCACGGATTACCGGGGACTTAACGCAGTGTCTGCTACCAATGCCTACCCGATGCCCCTCATCAAAGACCTACTGGCTGAGGTGGCAAAAGGGAAAGTGTTCTCTAAACTGGACTTAAGAGATGCCTACTTTCGGGTTCGTATTAGAGAGGGGGATGAATACAAGACTGCATTTAATACCCCGCTGGGGCAATTTGAATACCGGGTGATGCCCTTCGGGTTACAAGGGGCACCAGGGGTCTTCATGAACTTAATCAATGAAGTGTTACACCCCTATTTATTCAAAGGAGTGGTTGTTTATTTAGATGATATCTTGGTCTATACCCCGGATCAAGAATCCCACACTACCCTTATGCGGAAGGTATTGGAAAAGCTTTTAGAACACAAACTGTTTGTTAAGCTGTCAAAATGTGAATTTCACCAAGAGAGCATTGACTTTTTGGGATACCGCATATCCTCCGCGGGGTTGGAGATGGACCCAAAAAAGGTCCAGGATGTGTTGAGATGGGAACCCCCCAAAACCAGGCGCCAGCTCCAAAGTTTTCTCGGCTTCGCCAACTTTTACCGTCAATTCCTGCCACACTTCGCCCAAGTAGCCCTTCCCCTCACGGAACTTTTAAAAACCAAGGGGAGGGGATCTAAGGCTTCGGTCCCCGGAGCCCCGTTGGACTGGACTCCGCAGTGTCAGCAAGCGTTTGAACAACTTAAAAGATTGTTCACGTCTGAGCCCATACTAGCCCACCCTGATGAAACAAAGAAATTCGTAGTGCAAGTAGACGCATCAGACACTGCTATGGGTGGGGTGATTTTGCAAGAGAATGCTCAAAAGCAGCTACAACCCCTGGCTTATGTGTCGAGAAAATTTAATGACACAGAAAGATTCTGGCCCATTTGGGATAAGGAAGCGGCGTCTATCCGTTTAGCCTTGATCACATGGAGACATTGGTTAGAGGGGTCCCGAATACCTTTTGAAATCTGGACTGATCATAAAAATCTTGAGGTATTGCGAAAACCCCGGAATCTAAATGCCAAACAGTTCCGGTGGGCTGAGTTTTTCTCCAAATTTCAGTTTACCCTGCACCACTTCCCAGGGAAAGCCAACCATTTAGCGGACGCTCTCTCTCGCCTTCCTCAGCATTTTTCTAAGAGGGTCGAAGTTCGGGAATCTATGTTCACCCCGGAACAATTAGTTGGTGCAGTTGTAACCCGTAAAGCTAAACCGGCACCTATAAGTCACATCCATACATTGAATTGGGAAAAGCAGTTTTTATCTGACATCACCCCACCAGAGACGAGGGAGTTGCAAGCCAGGGATGATGTAAAGTGTGATCCTAATGGCTGCTGGTACAAGGGAAATAAAATGTTTGTTCCAGAAGCTACCCGAGCCCAGGTTTTGCGCACAGTTCATGATTCAAAAGCTGCGGGCCACTTTGGATATGTAAAATCCTTAAGACTTCTGCAACGGAGCTTCTGGTGGCCCAGAATGAAGCAAGAGTTGTCTCGTTATATACAGTCCTGCCCAACGTGTAATCGTTGTAAAGCCAGACCAGGAAAACCTCCAGGCCTCCTACAACCACTACCCACCCCGAGCAGACCCTGGGAAGTAATCTCTATGGATTTTATCACTGATCTTCCCCCCTCTAAACATATGACTGTTATTTGGGTGGTAGTGGACTTATTCTCTAAGCAAGCCCACTTCATACCATTCCCCAGTATGCCAACAGCAAAAGGCCTGGCCAAAGCATTCATTCAACACATTGCCAAATTGCATGCATTGCCCCTCAAGATCGTTTCCGACAGGGGGTTCCATTTGTTTCCAAATTTTGGTCTGAGCTAATGACTCTAATGGGTATTGAACGTGCGCTTAGTACTGCCTATCACCCTGAGACTGATGGTCAGACGGAGAGGGTGAACCAGACGTTGGAACAATATCTAAGGTGTTTTTCTAATTATCAACAAGACAATTGGGTAGATTTGTTGCCATTGGCGGAGTTTGCTTACAACAATTCATGGCATGCTTCCACGAAAATGTCACCATGCAAAGCTGCCATGGGCTATGACAGCCCCCTCTTCCTTTCTTAAAACCTGGTGAGACTGGTGGGAAAGCCTCGACATGGTGTCAAACTCTCCGTGACTCCTGGCCCCTAATTATCGAGACTTTGAATGAGGCCAAGGCACAATATAAAAAACAAGCAGATAAGAAACGGGCCGGGGGATGGAAATTACAACCGGGAGACTCTGTCTATCTCTCAACTAAGAATCTAAGACTAGCGCAACAATCCAGAAAATTGGCGTGGAAATATATTGGTCCTTTCCGAGTGCTAAGATGTGTGAATCAAGTAACTGTACAACTAGACTTGCCTAAGTCTCTTAAAGCAATACATCCAATTTTCCATTACAGCCTTCTCAAGCCGGCCTTTCCCCCAACTAAAGGGCATCCTGAGACGTTGGATCCTCCCCCCTCTGATGGTTGACGGTGAAGAGCACTATGAGATCGCTGATGTTTTGGACTCTAAGATACTTCGTGGACAACTTATGTACCTGGTGCAATGGGTACACTTTGGGCCCCAATACAGGGAATGGGTGAAAGTTTCTGATATCAATGCTCCTGATCACCTTAGAGACTTTCACGCTCGATACCCTGATAAACCTGGGGGCCCCTGTTTGCTCCTTCCTGAGTGGTGGGTGGGTGGAGTTTTGGGAGGGGCAGAATGTCAGAAAGTGATGTCTTTGATGTTTCTCACTGCATCCATTGTGTTATGTTTCTACCCCGCTTTGCGCTTGCGTAGCTATGCAGCCTGAAACGTGGGAGCTTCTTCCCTGCCGCTTTTCCTTATCACGGTGGCCTTGAATGTAGGCTTTGGACTATTCTTGTTTCGCTGAGAATTTTCCAGTCCTGGGAAGGCAAGGGGAGGGGGGAGTAGTCTCCCGCTCATGAAGTATTTCTCCCGCCGGGAGTTCCCGCGCGAGTGCTCAAGTTTTATTCGCTAGGCGCTTCATTGCATCACACTATAAGTTAGCCAGCTCTGCTTTGCTCCCCATTCCTGACAATGACCTCCTACTGTGGGTTTTAGCAAGTTAATCCTAATAAACCTTTCTTTGTGCAAGAATGACTGGATCTACTTGATTTTACACCTGACACCTTACAAAGTGGTAACATCCTGTAAGACAGATGAGCACAACTGCTTTGGAACCGAAGGTTGTCTGGCGTTTGATAAAACCATCCTGTTCTGCATTCAGCGTCCCGTCCCCCCGCGCCCATCACCACTCTGATCGACAGCATGATCACAGCCAGGCAGGCCTTCCGGAACTGTCCCTGCTGTGTGCCTCCCTCTGAAAACCGGAGGACTGGTCCAAATAACAGTGCTTCTCTCCAGCTGGTAATTGATGTTGTCAGAATCCCGCAGAAGTAGATTGCGGAGGCACAGGCAGCAGGAGGCCAGGCTGCAAGAGAGTAAAACGGTTTCTTTTCGTCCTTTGCTTTTCTGGCTAGGATAAAGATATCCTTGAAGCGACCAATAATATCACTGAATTTACCTATAAATTCAAAATGTTAGAAAGTGCTCTGTGGGCAGCAAGGATGGAGGAATCGAGCATCAGCAAGGAAAAGCAGGATTTTAAACTCAGGCTGAAAGAACTGATGTTTGAAACCAGCAAGCTGAAAGGTAAGCAATGTCAGGGGCTTAGGCTTTGGCCTGGAATCTGGACCGGCTGGCAACAGAGCACGTCGCTCGTGCCCTTTTCCTGGAATCATCATACTAATTGGGCCATCCAGGGATTAAAGACTGTTTGGTAGTGGAAAGTGCCTTTGAGTCACAGAGCTGACTTAGGGTGACCTTGTAGGGTTTTCAAGGCAAGAGGCATTCGGACGTGGTTTGCCATTGCCTGCCTCTGTGTCATGACCCTGGTATTCCTTGGAGGTCTCCCACCCGAGTACGGACTAGGGCCCTACTTAGCTTCTGAGATCTGACAAGATTGGGCCTCCCCGGGCTATCCAGATCAGAGCACCATTTAAGTAAAGGTAAAAGTTTCCCTTGCTCGAAAGCCAGTCGAATCCAACTCCAGGGGGCAGTGCTCATCTCCGTTTCTAAGCCGAAGTGCCAGCGCTGTCCGAGAACATTTCTGTGGTCATGTGGCCGGTATGACTAAACGCCAAGGTGCACTGAATGCTGTTACCTTCCCACCGAAGTGGTACCTATTCATCTACTTGCAATTTTTGCTTTCGAACTGCTAGGCTGTCAGGAGCTGGGGCCAGAGAGATGGGAGCTCACTCCATCATGCGGCACTAGGGTTTCGAACTGCCGAACTACTGACCTTCCGGTCTGCAGCTCAGCGTCTTAACCTCTGAGCCACCATTTAGTCTGCCTTTAAACAATCAAGTAAAATGTATTTAAGTAGTGCGTATGATCCTGTCTTGTCACAATGGGGGTATTCAAGACGGCTTGCAACATAACCAGAAAACAACATAACGCAATACAGAACCTTCTGAATAGCAGTAAAAAACCGGCAACTAAAAACAGCAGTAAAAACCAAAAGTTATTAATATCTATAGCCCCAGAGAAAAGAGAGACCCATAAAGAAAAATTTGCCAGATTTCAAAATAGGTGCCTTTTCCAAACGAGGTAGCATTTAACTACACAAAAAGAGAACAAGTAAAAGAACAACTGCTCTGGATTGGAAGGGAAGGCCGTCTTTAGTTTTTTTGGGAGGGAGTCCTTATTTTTCATATCTATTGTTTTAATTTATACACTAGATTTGTGTCCTACATTTGGATTGTAGTTTCCAAAGTGGCTCGTGGCATTTGTAAAGCACAACATCCTAGTTAAGAAAGTGGAGTTTTTGGGAACACCCACATGATCTTATCCACTAATTGTCTGCTTTCCATATTTTCCCCTGCTGTCCTGTGGCCATTTGCAAAAATATTCTGGCCATGGAACAGTGGTCACTGCAGGTGTGGAGGGGGAGGTATTTGTGAATTTCCTGCATTGTGCAGGGGGTTGAACTAGATGACCCTGGAGGTCCCTTTCAATTCTATGATTCTATGGTTGGAAATATCACAGTCGAATTTTCTTTGGGTGCCTTGTGGATGGGAAGGTGATCCTGCCCATATTGGCATCATTTTCCTTCCGATCCTACCCCCTCTGGCAGCCACCATTTCTCCCTGATACTAGATGACTTTTACAAGTTTTTAAAAATTCAGCAATTGACATATCATTATAGCTTTATAACGTTATTAAACAATCTGTCTGCTGGGTCCTCTGAATTCCCAGCTTTCATTAAATGAAATTTCTAGCCCTTTGCAGAGATATGCCTTTCCCCATGTATCTCCACAACAAAAATGGGCTAGAGACTTATTGCTTTTTAAAAGAAAATCTGGGCATTCACAGGACTTAGCAGATAGATCCTTATAGCGCTATGGCAATTGCCAATTTTTTAAGCAACCAGAAAAAAGATCTCCAGTGGTATGTGTGTGCATGGCAGCATTCCCTCTAAGTTCTTTGTGTGAGCGTCCACTCATTAACACAGGAAGCCCTGCTCAGCAGCAGTCTGGGGCCACACAGGGTTTTGCACTGCCCATTGCCCGTTTTAAGATTACAGCAGTTATGTTCTGCTCAGGAAGCGAACTGCTCCACAGGGAAAAGGAATTAATAGAGGGAACATTGATGGAGGGGGGAAATGATGGTTAAGGGAAAGGCAAGGAAAGTGCGGAGAAATTTGCCGTGT
This sequence comes from Gekko gecko, assembly GCA_029375565.1. NCBI lineage: Eukaryota > Metazoa > Chordata > Lepidosauria > Squamata > Gekkonidae > Gekko > Gekko gecko. The sequence goes on along the minus strand of JAPDNY010000012.1, from coordinate 73,830,034 downwards.
GAATTCTCCATGCAGCGTTCATTGCCATTGCAAATGCAAAGAATTGTTGCTGTGTGGAAGCAGCCCTTGATTTGCCATTACATTCCAAAGAGTAGTTAAAAATTTGGTCTTTGTCATTATACGCTTCACTTAACATTTAAAGAGTTCACCAGGTGATACCTAACCCCATAGAGGTTACATCCCCATTACTGATTATCTCACAGCGCCCTGGAAGAAGCGTGGGAAAATGTTCCCTAATGAAGCCGCACACAGGCTGCCTTCTCACAAATGGAGAAGACTGGACAGGAGTCAGGACTAGGCTTGCCAACCTCCCGGTGGAAAAGATGAGCAAAACAACCGCGATATATTAAGCCAAAAGAAATATCTGAAGACTCATAAATTCTTATCCAATATTCAGTTTACTGGCACTAATCAATTCCTCAGGAATCATTCATATGCATATCAAGTCTCGTTTCGTTCACAACAGCGGACTCTGCATATCAAGTCTCGTTTCGTTCACAACAACGGACTCTGCATATCAAGTCTCGTTTCGTTCACAACAACGGACTCTGCATATCAAGTCTCGTTTCGTTCACAACAACGGACTCTGCATATCAACGCTCGTTTCGTTCACAACAACGGACTCTGCATATCAAGTCTCGTTTCGTTCACAACAACGGACTCTGCATATCAAGTCTCGTTTCGTTCACAACAACGGACTCTGCATATCAAGTCTCGTTTCGTTCACAACAACGGACTCTGCATATCAAGTCTCGCTTCGCTCACAACAACGGACTCTGCATATCAAGTCTCGTTTCGTCTCACAACAGCGGACTCTGCATATCAAGTCTCGTTTCGCTCACAACAACGGACTCTGCATATCAAGTCTCGTTTCGTTCACAACAACGGACTCTGCATATCAAGTCTCGTTTCGTTCACGACAACGGACTCTGCATATCAAGTCTCGTTTCGCTCACAACAGCGGACTCTGCATATCAAGTCTCGTTTCGCTCACAACAACGGACTCTGCATAGCAAGTCTCGTTTCGTTCACAACAACGGACTCTGCATATCAAGTCTCGTTTCGTTCACAACAACGGACTCTGCATATCAAGTCTCGCTCGCTCACAACAACGGACTCTGCATATCAAGTCTCGTTTCGTTCACAACAACGGACTCTGCATATCAAGTCTCGCTTCGTTCACAACAACGGACTCTGCATATCAAGTCTCGTTTCGTTCACAACAACGGACTCTGCATATCAAGTCTCGTTTCGTTCACAACAACGGACTCTGCATATCAAGTCTCGTTTCGTTCACAACAACGGACTCTGCATATCAAGTCTCGTTTCGTTCACAACAACGGACTCTGCATATCAAGTCTCGTCACGCTGCTATCAGCTCGTTCTACAACAACGGACTCTGCATATCAAGTCTCGTTTCGTTCACAACAACGGACTCTGCATATCAAGTCTCGTTTCGCTCACAACAACGGACTCTGCATATCAAGTCTCGCTTCGCTCACAACAGCGGACTCTGCATATCAAGTCTCGTTTCGTTCACAACAACGGACTCTGCATATCAAGTCTCGTTTCGTTCACAACAACGGACTCTGCATATCAAGTCTCGTTTCGTTCACAACAACGGACTCTGCATATCAAGTCTCGTTTCGTTCACGACAACGGACTCTGCATATCAAGTCTCGTTTCATTCACGACAACGGACTCTGCATATCAAGTCTCGTTTCGTTCACAACGGACTCTGCATATCAAGTCTCGTTTCATTCACAACAACGGACTCTGCATATCAAGTCTCGTTTCGTTCACAACTTTGTCAGAGTGTGTGGCTTTGAAATTTCAAATGTAGTTAATTCATTTAGCAAGCACTATGGCAAAAATCTCTTAGAAAAATCATCGATTCACTGGCATGAATCGTAGTGAAATTTCAATGCTACACCCTCTGACAAAGTTGTGAAGGAAACAAGACTTGATATGCATGATCCGTTGTGTTGATGGCATCACTATGAATGATTCCTGAGGAACTGATTAGCGCCAGTAAACTGAATATTGGATAAGAATTTATGAGTCTGCAGATATTTCTTTCGACATAAGATATCACGGTTGTTTCATTTATCTTTACCTTCATCCCGTGATCTCTCCTCTTGGTTCGGAACCTCCCGGTGGAGCCTGGAGAGCTCCCAGGGTTACAGTTGATCCCCAGAGTGCAGAGATCAGTCCCCCTGGACAAGATGGCTACTTTGGAGGGTGGATTTGATGGCATAATACCCTGCTGAGCAACTTCCTCTTCCCAAACGCTGCTCTGCCCAGGTTCAACCCCCAGATCTCCTGGAATTTCCCAACCCAGAGATGGCAACCCTGATCAGGACCAAGCTGGCCATTCTAGGAACCATATCATGGAACCAAGAGAACCAACAAACAGTTATGTGCTAATCCCTGTTTTCCGTTATGATTAAGGAATAGGTAAAGGTAAAGGTTCCCTTGCTCAAAAGCCAGTCGAAGCTGACTCTAGGGTTGCGGTGCTCATCTCCATTTCAAAGCTGAAGAGCCAGCGCTGTCCGAAGACGTTTCCGTGGTCATGTGGCTGGCATGACTAAACACCAAGGTGCACGGAACGCTGTTACCTTCCCACCGGAATGGTACCTATTTATCTACTTGCAATTTCTTGCTTTCGAACTGCTAGGTTGGGCAGGAGCTGGAACTAGAGACGGGAGCTCACTCTGTCATGCGGCACCCGGGTCTCGAACTGCTGAACTACCGACCTTCCACAGCCTGCAGTTCAGCGCCTTAACCACTTGAGCCACCGCAGCTCCGATTAAGGAATACGAGCTGCTTAATTGCGTACTGTGTAATTTTAATGCCAGTACAAGAACCTATGATGAATAATGGACCTGTAGTCTAATTTTAGGTCTGAAATTACATCCCCTGTATTTTGTGCTCTATGGTTCACTGACTTGGGTGCCATAACAAAGAAAAAATGGCTGGAGATGGGAGCTGCCGTCCAATCTAAAGACGCGGACTTGCATTTCTGTGGGAGGGGGTTTTTTTCGTTTTAGCAACGCTTTTCTTTATTTTAAAGATGACCTCAGTGAAAAAACAAAAGAGAACAATGAACAGAGGGAGGAAATCATTCGGCTCAAACAAGAAATCGGTTATTTGAATAACGAGCTGATGTTCAGTGGTGAGTAGACCGAACAACAAAAGCTTTTTTGGCCCGTGGCTGTTCTGGGGGAGGGCAAAAAGGGGGTGGACTAACAGAAAACCAAAGCAGAGGAGAAGAAAAATGGTGCCATGGGAAGAAAGATTTCTATTATAATTTATCCAGAGATCCCTTCGTGTTTCACACGCTGCTTTTTTCGGGGGATCTAAAATAATATATGAAAAGACAGATTTTTTTTTTTTAAAGCAAGCATATAAATACAGAAAACCGGAAACTGAAGACAGACAATTCAGTGGAAACTTAACACAGGAAAACTATTTTACAGGAGCTATTAATGGCAGAGGGGTCACAATAAATCCCTTTGAAAACTTAAGACTGATCTTTTTTTTCAGCAACGTTGTTGGCTTTTTGCCTGTGATTTTTTTTTAAAACTGTTTATTGTTGGCGGCAGCCTAGAAGTTTGACGAAAATGTCCTCTGCCTGCAGAACTAGCTGTTTGGGTTGTTATCATTCAGGGAGGTGGGAGTCAGTCCCCCCTTCCTTTGATCTTTGGTTCGGCTTGTCCACAAATTCCACGGCCAAAGCCTTGTCAACAAAGTCGCATGGAATGGATCTTATCTTCTTCCTAGCACACCTGATTCCCGGCACATGCTGCCGCTCACCCTGCACCCCATCAACAACTACATTTCTTGGAGTGCTCATGACAGTAGACGAAGGGGAGGGGAAGGCCAAGGCCTCAACACACGGCCCCCATGACATGACTGTAGCAAGTGCTGCTGTTGTATACATTGATGCCTTAATATTCTTCTTTTCACCCCTCGCTGGGCAGTTGCAGGGATACTGGACAGCGAATAGTCCTTAGTGGGCCGCCAGTTGCTAATTCCTGTTATGGGACAGTGTTGGGGGGGGCTGGGGTAACCTCCGGTGTGAAGAGCTTTGGGAATCTGTCAGATCCGCTTGCATCTAATTCTGTCAACCGAGGAATGCCGCGAATGTAAGGTTCGTTCCCCCTCTACTTGTAGCATACTTTTGACCTGACACGCCTCTTGCAGCCTGAAGGTCGGAAACTTGTGTTCAAGAACTGGAATATCATAACTGAAGATAAGCCCACCCTGTTGTAATAAAAGGGTTTTGGTGCCGGCTGCCATTTATTATTTATTTACAGAATTCTTATGCCCCCTTCCTGCCCTCATCAGGCCCACCGAGGCGCCTAACAATTTAAAACGTACATGATAAGGTCACATTTTCAAACCATTAAAATCAGCCCCCTCCCCAAACCTACATCATTAAGGCAATTAAAAGCAGAAGTAAAATACATACAAAGACATAAAAACAGCAATTAAAACAGGGCACATTCTTTGCTCTTGTTTTTTATTAGAAGCTTTAAGAGGCAAGCCAGGGTGATGCGGTGGGTCTGAGTGTCTGACTCGAACTGGGTTCAGATCCCCACTCTGCCAGGAGTCAAGCACACTTTTGGTCTAACCTACTCCACAGGGTCATTGTGAGGATAAAATAAGGAGGAAGCCACTATGCAAGAACATAAGAGAAGCCAATGCTGGATCAGGCCAATGGCCTATCCAGTCCAACACTCTATGTCACACAGTGCCCCCAAAATACCAGGTGCTATCAGGAGGTCCATCAGTGGGGCCAGGACAGGAGAAGCCCTCCCACTGTTGCCCCCCCAAGCACCAAGAAGACAGAGCATCACTTGCTCCAGCCTGAGAGTTTCTATCTGTACCTTGTGGCTAATAACCACTGATGGACCTCTGCTCCATATGTTTATCTATTTCCCTCTTGAGAAGCCATCCATGCTTGTAGCCGCCACCACCTCTTGTGGCAGTAAATTCCACGTGTTAATCACTCTGCTGCCCTGAGTTCCTCAGAGGAAAGCTGTGTTATTGCTAGGTATCTCTCCTCCAAAAACTCTCGATTTAAATCAAATTCCTGTCCTGTCCTGACGATTCACAACCAGCCGCCACAACCGTTATCAATCCATTAATGAGCTGAGTTTGTTTACTCCAAAGCCAGCAACAGCTTTGGCTGTCAACGAGCCCAGCTGCCAGTCACTGACATAAACAAGCGGGTTAGTGATGGATGAGCCCCCGAACCGCCTCGTCAAGCTCTCATTAGTGAAATTAGCAGCCACTTGAAGGCTGACGAGTGACACTTTTTGGCCTCTCCCCGAGTTAACTGGCAAGGAGCCCTCTGCCCCAGTGGTGAGGTTAGTGTTTTAGTTCTTTGGTGCCTGTCGCTTCTTAGTCAATTTTCTGTTTCGCTTCGATCCATGTGCCCCACAGTCGAGAGAGCAAACCGGAAAGATCACCTCCTTCAGTCTGCAAAGTCGAAGCAGCTACGGACTGACACAGAGCTGAGCAATTTGCGGCAGGTTTGACTCCCAATTTCTGTGGTTTTGTTTTTTCCAGAGTGGGGTGGAGTGGGATGCTTTTGTTTTGGACCTGGAGGTGTTTTATGTCTCAACAATGGAACAGGATCAAAGGTAGATAAACATCTGCCACAATGCTGGACTTAGAAGGGAAGGAGCCTCTGAGTGCACATGCTAAACATGGAGTCCCCAGTGTGGTGTTTGTGAGCACCAGGGCACTCGCCAACACCTTTTCTAATGTCCACCCAAGCGCTTTTGGAAAGTTGCAGGGCTTTTTGCCCAGGAGAACGTCTGATTGGCTGTGCATTCTTTTAAACAGGCCTTCTGCCTGGAACGCTGAAGAGTTACTATTAGACTTATACACACCCTGACATTTTGTAGTTGGCTCCGCCCCAGGTGGCAGCCATTCTGCGGTTGGCCCCGCCTCCTTCGGCAGCCATTTTGTGGTTGCGCCCACCATGCTGTGTCAGCATTCCAAAGGTGCCCACAGGGTTAAAAAAGGTTAGCGGACCCCTTCCTAAAATGTAATTTGAGCTTTCTGTGCCCAAATGTTTTGGAACCCGTCCAAACCCTTGTGTGTGGAATCAAACAAGTTGCTTCCAATGTAGTGCAAGCCAGTGCTCCCTCTAAGCTGTGGAATCTTGTGAGCAAAAATTCTCCTTGGTGAGCTACTGGAATTAAAGTTGTGAGCGAGCGATTTGGCTACTGCATAAATTAGTTTGCTCTGAGCTAAATTAGTTTTGCATCCTTCCTGAGCTAAGAAGAAGAAGAGATTGGATTTATACCCCACCCTTCACTTGGAGTCTCAGAGCAGTTTACAAACTCTTTCCCCTCCCCACAACAGACACCCTGTGAGGTAGGTGGGCCTGAGAGCGCTCTGACAGAAACTGCCCTTTCAAGGACAGCTCTGATAGAACTGTGACTTGCCCAAGGCCATCCAGCAGCTGCAAGTGGAGGAATGGGGAATCAAACCCGGTTCTCCCAGATTATAGAGTCCACACACTTAACCACTACACCAAACTGGCTCTGCATAAATTAGTTTCCTCCGGAGCCATTCTTCCTGAGCTAAGACAAAAATCTGTGAACCGGAGGCTAAAAAACTGTGAGCTAACTCACACTAACTCAGCTTAGAGGGAACACTGGTGCAAACCAGAAAATGGTGCTTTGTGCTTCCCCTTCCGAGCAGGGCTAGGAACTGGCTACACACTGTTCTTGGAAAGCCTGGTCTGGCCAGGAAACCCAGCTGCTGCATGTATGCCACCCTGAGCTCCCTCGAGGAAGCAACGATGGACATACGGGTGTAGGATAATGGAGAGACCCTGCCCCTACCCTGAGGAGTTCGGGGTGGCATACGCTGTTCTCTCCTCCCCTCCCACTGTATTCTCACAGCAAGCAACCTGGGAAGGTAAGTTAGGCTGAGTGAGAGTAAGTTCATCCAGTGAGTTTTCATGGCAAAGTCAGGATTTGAACCTGGGTCTTCTTCCCAGGGCCGGCCCCAGGTGTCTGGGCACCCTAGGCAGGACAGCCTGGGGCGCCCACCCCACCGGGGATGCCAACCTCCCGGTGGGGCCTGGAGGCCGGGGGGGCGGCAGAGCGCCGGCTTTCCTGGGCACTCCGCAGCTGCAGGTCCCCCAGGAAAGCCAGGGAAGGGGTGGGGGTTCTAGCCCCCGCCCCCTCCCTCCCAGCGCCGGCTTTCCTTTTCCGTTTGGCGCCCCTGCGGGTCCAGTGCCCTAGGTGAGCGCCTAGCTTGCCTAGTGGGTGAGCCGGCCCTGCTTCTTCCCACTCTTTGTCTGCCACTATACTGGTTGTTATTTAAGCGGCAGGACAAAGCTTGAGTCCGGTGCAGTGTTCCCTCTAAGCTGAGTTGCTGCGAGCTAGCTCACAGTTTTTTAGCCTCCAGCTCACACGTTTTTGTCTTAGCTCAGGAAGGAAGGGCTCCAGAGAAGACTAATTTATGCAGTAGACAAATCGCCCGCTCACAACTTTAATGCCAGTAGCTCACCAAGTAGAATTTCTGCTCACAAGACTCCACAGCTTAGAGGGAGCATTGGTCCGGCGGCACCTTTTAGACCAGCGAAGTTTAATTGCGGGCATAAGCCTTCGTGTGCATGTCTCACTTCTTCAGGTACATACAATGCATGCGAGCGAAAGCTTCTACCCAGAACTAAACGTTGTTGGTCTTAAAGGTGCCGCGGGACTCAGACTTTATTCTGTTGCTTGAGACCAACACGGCTGCCTTCCTGAATTTAAACAATACTTTGATGGTTCAGCACATTGTGGTTTGCGCTAATAACAGAGGGCTTGGGAGGCGGAGGAGGAAGGAGATTTGCCAGGGCTTCTGAACTGTCCCCTCATATAAATAAATGTCTAAAAATGGAATGAACCGTCAAGGTTTTGGTTATCGTTCTTTGTAGCCCCTGAGCTTCTGAAGCTTGTCGGTTTCTTTCCTTCTCGTCTGCCCTCAGATCTACGTGAAGCAGCAGCAGGACCTGCAGTTCCTGCACTTCAGCTTGGAGAGTTCTCAGGAAACAAAGTCGAAACCCAAGAAGGAGGCCCACGAAGGAAGGTAGGCTTTCAGATTATGATCAGTAAAGGGGCCTGATGCACAGGGCTGGAGAAATCTTTCCAGATGCACCGTCAGGGGTTTTGGACCAAGCCTTCCATGGGCAGGAGATCTGGATGCAAATCAGGCTTCTCGGAGCCTGGCGTTTCCCCCCAGCCCTGCACGTAGGGTGGCTGAAAAGTAAAATCAAGTCCCTCCTCAGTCACAAGGCCGATGAACACCTGGACTGCAAATACGTATTTGCTGAAATTTCCCCGCCTGCTCCTGTGTTTGAACAGATTGCTGCAGCCTGCAACTGGGAACTCCGTGGGAAAGACCAGTAATTCCCCCCCCCATGTCCTTGTGCTGAAAAAAAGAAGGCAGCCTACAAATTGCACGCCTTGTGTTGGTCATAAGAACATAAGAGAAGCCCATGTTGAATCAGGCCAATGGCCCATCTAGTCCAACACTCTGTCACACAGCGGCTAAAATATACCAGGTGCCATCAGGAGGTCCAGCAGTGGGGCCAGGACACCAGAAGCCCTCCCACTGCTGCCCCCTCCAAGCACCAAGAATAGAGTGCATCACCTGCCCCAGACTGAGAGTTCCCATCTATACCCTGTGGCTAATAGCCACTGGTGGACTTCTGCTCCATACGTTTATCTAATTCCCTCTTGAAACTGTCCATGCTTGTAGCTGCCACCACCTCCTGTGGCAGTGCCACCTCCTGTGGTCTCTGTCAGCCATACAATCCAGCAGGGAACACCTGGCCCATTCCAGATCAGAATGTTCCTCCAAACTAGGATCACCTGGGAGGGAGCCAAGGCTCATTGGTAGAGCATCCGCTTGACGTGCAGTAGGTACCAGGTTCAATCCCCGGCATCTCCAGCTAAAAGGACCAAGCAATAGATTATGAGAAAGACCTCCACCTGAAACCCCGGAGAGCCACTGCCAGTCTGAGTAGACAATACTGACCTTGATAGACCGAGGGTCTGACTCAGTATAAGGCGGCTTCATATGCCCCTGTATTAACAGCTGCCCGTTCGTTACGCTGTTGGGCAGGATGTAATTCTCAGGATGCATTCAGGTGGGGGCAGCCGTGTTGGTCTGAAGCAACAGAACAAAGTTTGAGTCCAGCGGCACCTTTGAAGACCAACCAAGTTTCATTCTGGGTAGAAGCTTTTGTGTGTGCGTGCAGACTCCTTCAGATGTATTCTCAGGATGGTAAGACAGTCCCTTTGTTGGGGTTAACCAAGTTCGCAAAGCAGTGTTGAACTTTTGGGTTGCACAGAACTCTGTCTCATGCTAGATACTGGGGGGGCGGAACACTGAGACAGGGAGGGGGTAAATGATCAGGTGAAGGGCGTGGCATTAACTTCTGTCCACAGTTTGTTATAGTCCTAAGCAGGGCTTTTTTTGTAGCAGGAACTCCTTTGCATAGTAGGCGACACACCCCCTAATGTAGCCAATCCGCCAAGAGCCATCAGTAGCCCCTGTCAGAAGAGCTCTGTAAGCTCTTGGAGGATTGGCTACATTAGGGGGTGTGTCCCTAATATGCAAAGGAGTCCCTGCTACAAAAAGAGCCCTGGTCCTAAGCAGCTCCCTCTAAGCTGTGGAGTCTCGTGAGCAAAAATTCTACTTTGTGCACTACTGGCACTAAAGGTGTGAGTGAGCGAGCGATCCAGCTAGTGCAGGAATTGGTTTGCTCTGGAGCCATCCTTCCTGAGCTGAGACAAAAATGTGTGAACTGGAGGCGAAAAAACTGTGAGCTAGCTCACACTAACTCCGCCTAGAGGGAACACTGGTCCTAAGATGGCAATAAAGGAACCTCCTGAGGATTGATTAGGTTAGAAATTTGAAGTAGGTGCCTGCTTGGACAGAAAGCCAAACCATAGGGACCCCAAGCGTATATGATATACAGAAATACAAGACGCAAGGGTAGACCATCAAAAAAATTCAATATTTTCACAAATTACCAGTAGACATCAGTCTGTTGCGACATAAGTACAGTAAATCAATTAATAAAGTATGTCCCATCGCACAACGGAACTTCTGCAGCCGAAAAACGTCCACAGATTCCGTCTGAGACATGCGCTGTGCCTAGATTATTGTGGGAATCAGGTTCCATTTTTCAGCCGTATAACTGAGGAAGAATGCTTTGAAACGTCCGGCATACCTAGGAAGGACTTTCTTGTCAGTTTTTTGTATTGCATCCTGTGTCTTTGAATTGTGACCACCAATTCTGCTTTATTAATTGATTCACTGTACTTACGTTGCAGCAGACTGATGTCTACTGGTAATTTGTGAAGATTGTGAGTTTTTTGATGGTCTGCCCCCGCGTTTTGTATTTCTGCTTGGACAGAAAAGCAAACGGAGGTTGTCCCTTCGAAGGCATAAAGTTCAGCCGTGGTCTAGAGTTGTGTTGGTAATCCATGGGGCCTGCATAAGGGAGAGGATAATAGAGGGGGGGAAAGAAGTAGAAAGTATTTACGAAACTGTAGGCTTAATTTTAGAAGCAGAACAATGTTCCCTCTAAGCTGTGGAGTCTTGTGGGCAAAAATTCTACTTTGTGAGCTGCTGGCATTAAAGTTGTGAGCGAGCGATTTGGCTGCTGCATAAATCAGTTTATTCTGGAGCCCTCCTTCCTGAGCGAAGACAAAAATGTGTGAGCCGGAGGCTAAAAAACTGTGAGCTAGCTCACATTAACTCAGCTTAGAGGGGACACTGAACCAGAATATAGTCAGTAACAGCCGGATGAGGCCAAATTGGGGCCCCCGAGTGGGTATATAGAACCTGGAAGCGGCCTCGCCTTGCCTAGCAGCAACAGTGCAGGGATCGGCCGCTGTGGGGACAGTTATCCTTGTAAGTCCTCGAATGCCGTCTTGATAACGTGAGCTCCTTATCCCACCGCTTCTAGCATAGAGATGGTTTTGTCAGATCTCGAGAATAGCAGCGACAGAGAGTCGGTCTGTAGCGAAGTCACTCAGAAGAGACACGCACGGTTTGTGCACTTCCCCCAAAGCCGCTTGCAAAATACGTGCCTCCTGTGCGAAGCTGAGGATATGCAGCCGGCACACGACTCGGGCTCCACGGAGCGACCCGCGGCAAAGTCAGACGCGTTTCAGGAAGGGGCATTTGGATGTGCAGAAACTCCGCCCAGGCAAGAGCAGTTGCAGAGCAATCCCTTGAGGGTGGGCAGAGTAGAGAGCAACTGGATGATGGACGGCGGGGAATTTTCTCGGGCGTTTGAGCAAAACCCAGTCACCCCTCTGCCGCGGCACGACCACTGGCTGGAGCTGGATTCCTTCATGGAGCCCGCAAAGGGCCACAGTGGCCCCACGTCAAAACTCTCTGACAAATTCGACAGGGGCCATAAAGGCGCAGGGGCAGATCCCGTCGGGATCCCGAGCGGGCAAAGTCCCCAGCGCTCTCCCCATCTGGCCAAAGTGCAGGATCCCAGCTGCTCCTGTTGCTGCTCTGTGAACAAAACTTTGCCGCACCAGCCCGTCGCGGACCGAGAGTGGATGCGGATTTTCAAGCCGGCCAGAGCAGAAGGAGGCGCGCGGCACGGAGCTCCGTTCGGCCCTCCCCAGGCTGGTTGTCGAATTAAAAGCACCAAGGCAGAAAGGTTAGGCGTTTTTCCAATTATACCACGATTAAGTGACCTACAGTTAAGTTATAATTGTCCTCCCCCACCACCAATGAAAAGAACATAAACTACTGTGCAAAACCTTTTACTGAAGCAGCTAATAGTTAGGCACGCTTTCAAGTTATATATGCTTAATTAGGGCTTGGGGGGGGGGCATGGGGTGAACATGCCAGAACAGAGTTCTGGAACCTCTTTGACAAAACTCTTTTAAAAATGTTCTAGAAATTCATGAGTTTTCAGCATACAGGTTGAAAACTTCATTTCCCTCTTGAGAGTTCCGGCACCTCTTTTTCCAAAACAGCAACAACACGCCCTGCGCTTAATGAAAGCATTCTTGGGACACCGGCCTATATTAAAAGCTCATCCCTCTGAATTTGCAGTCCAACCAGACACGTGACACATGACCATTCAGCCAGCTTTATTTTTTTAAAATCAGGCCTCTGTTTGCCAGCGGGCAGCATCTAATAACTGCCAAGGCTTTCCTCTGCTCCAGTTGTTAGGGAACTCTTCAGCAGCTCTTCTCTGTAACTCCTTTTAGGCTGCAGTGCCCTTTTGCCATGTCGACAGACTCTCAGGTGGAAAGGCACCAGGCAGCTCCCTACTCGGGCCGGCAGCCACGACTGCAGTCCCTGGGTGTTGTGGGCGATTGCCAGAGAGGGGACTTGCATCCACCCGTGATACATTGGTTGTCCCGACAGAGTAGTGAGGGACAGGATCTCTGCACATACTCGAGGGTGCTCTGACTTCCCTCACATGTGATTGGGGTTTAACCTGGTGTGTGCCAGCTAGGGGTGCCAGCCTCCAGTTGGGACCTGGGGATCCCCCAGAATCACAGCTCTTCTCCAGACTATAGAGATCAGTTCCCCTGGAGAAAATGGATGCTTTGGAGGGTGGACTCTACAGCATTGTACCCCCTTGTCCTCCCCAGGCTCCATCCCCAAATCTCTGAGAGGTTCCCAACCTGGATCTGGCAACCCTACACCCCTACCCTGCTAGTGGCTGGGGGGGACCCGGCCACCCTAGTGCCAGCTGGGGTTCTAGCCAGTTTGGCGTAGTGATTAAGTGTGCGGACTCTAATCTGGGAGAACTGGGTTTGATTCCCCGCTCCTCCACTTGCACCTGCTGATGTGACGTTGGGTCAGGCACAAGTTCTGGCACAGCTGTTCTTGAAAAAGAGCAGTTTCTGTCAGAGTTCTCTCAGCCCCACCAACCTTACAGAGGGTATCTGTTGTAGGGAGGGGAAGGGAAAGGAGATTGGAAGCCGCTCTGAGACTCTGAGTGAAGGGCGGGGTATAAATCCAATCTCCTCCTTCTCCTTCTCCTCCTCTTCTCCTCCTCCTCCTCTGCCGAAATCAAGCACCTGGCTCTCAGCTGCTCTGTGTAGCTCTGCGTATGAGATGTGTTCAGACCAGTGAGGGTCAGATGGCTAGTAGTGTCGTTACAAAGGCTCTCCTCGTCTCCCTAGCAGCTCTGGCCTTTTGCAACCAGTGGCAACTCCGCAGTGGAAATGCCCTGAGCTCCCGCATCCTGGTACCGCATTGATGGGATAATCCCCACGCTGAGCCCTTTGACTGTGGTGCTGGCAGTTTTTTTCATGTTGTGCCAGCATGGGGGTTTTTTTGCCCGGTCATCTAGGTTTGATGACTTTTCAGATTGCAGAACAATGGCTGCCCTTTTCACGCCATTTCGGTCGGTTTAGAAAATCAACCGGATTGGAGTTTTCAGGCAAGGCAACTCATGTGTGACCAGTTCCGTCTTCCCAGCTAGTATTTTCGGGTACGGAAAGGCTGTTGAAACTCAAGATGAAGTAGTAGCTGGTGGAATACACTAAATAAAAGAAACAGGATATAGTATTTTTTTCTTATTGGAGCACTTCAGTAGAAAACGATGGCTGTGTTTTGTCCTAAAAGACAGGAAGTATAAAGTTAGATGCAGTTTCAGAATTTAGTGGACCAGCTTTAGAGGACACAGGCTTTGCAGCTTCACAGAACTGTTCATCAGATGCACACCGGCTCATGAAGAATCCAGTGAAAGTTAAAAGCTTGCACACTCTTGCTTGGGCCCGATATCATTTTACCTGCATGCCGTCTCCTGGATTCCCTGGGACAGTTTGTGGGCAGTTGCCTCCTTTTTAGTTTCCCCGACAGGGAAGAAAACATCCAAGATTTGAAACAGACAAACTTGCTTAGCAGCTGATAACAAAAAAGTCACAGCGGCGATAGAAACCGCGAGCAAAGCTTGCAAATAATTGCGGCTCAACTTGGGAGGGTCAGCTTCTTCGTAACAAGCTGGGGATTTTATTCATTGTTTGGAATCAATGCAAAAGTGCTGACAGGCAAACGCACCCGCAGACTCACACAGGCACACACACAACACGCTTTCAGCAGTTTGAAGGTTGCAAAGAAGTCGTTTTGTTCTGAGTAAAGCAAAATTTGACTGCGTTTTTTTTTTTTTTTAATGTTTGAGCTTTGCTTTCCTCAGTGCAGAATATTCAGCCACTGTAGAGTTGCATTACATACAAGAGAAGCCAATATTGAATCAGGCCAATGGCCCATCCGGTCCAACATGCAGTCACACAGTGGCCAAAAATACCAGGTGCCATCAGGGGGTCCAGCCGTGGGGCCAGGACACTAGAAGCCCTCCCACTGCTACCCCCCCAGCACTGCTACCCCCCCCCACACACATTTAAATTTGAAGACTGGTGCCCTGGAGGGGGCTGCCCCAGGCCAGATCCAAATTTATTTATTTTATTTATTTATTTTTGACGTTTTTACCCCGCCCTCCCCGCAAGCGGGCTCAGGGTGGCTTACAAGGGGCAGAGCCCACATAAAACATGATAAAAGCTAACAGATCAGAATAAAGTGCTCCGTAAACAGATGGCCCTGAATCACTCTCACGACTGTAACAATCAGTTCTTTGGGGGTGATCTTGTCTTGTAGCTGGTCCCAAGGAACTCCGGTGGTACCAGTGCCACGAGGTGTTATAGAAGATCTTCCCGGGGCCATCCCCAGCCCCGTTGTTGTCGACATCATTGGAGGTGGTGACAGTGGCGGCCCTTTGCAGGAAGAGGCTCAGTGAATGGGTGGGATGGAGGTGTGTGTGTGGGGGAAACAGCCCCATCTTCATGGGCCTCGATCCTGTGGTTTTTGGGTGCAGGGAATCCAAGGTCTGCGCAGAGGGGAGTTTCATTTATACAAGAGAGCCTCAGCAGAGCCCTGGCAGAGGGCAGGGGATACCTTGCCTGACATGACAACCTGCCTAGTTTCAGTTTGGTGTAGTGGTTAAGTGCACGGACTCTAATCTGGGAGGACCGGGTTTGAGTTTGCACTCTTCCACTTGCAGCTGCTAGATGACCTTGGGCAAGCCATAGTTCTGTCAGAGCTGTTCTTGAAAGAGCAGTTCTCGAAAAAACTCTCTCAGCCCCACCTACCTCGCAGGGTGTCTGTTGTGGGGAGGGGAAGGGAAAGGAGTTTGTAAGCCGCTCGGAGACGCCTTTGGGTAGTGAAGTTGTTGTTGTTATGTCGCACAGTCGAGTCTGATTCTTCGCGACCCCATGGAGCACATCACGCCAGGCCCTTCTGTCTTCTGTAGTGCTCTGGAGTTTGCTTAATTTCATGTTCGTTGCATCAATTACACTGTCTAACCATCTCATCCTTTGCCGTCCCTGTCTTCTTTGACCTTCAATCTTTCCCAGCATCAGGGTCTTCTCCAGTGAGTGCTCCCTTCTCATTGGGTGGCCAAAGTATTTGCGCTTCAGCTTCAGGATCTGGCCTTCCAGGGAACAGTCAGGGTTGATTTCTTTTAGGACTGACTGATTCGATCTCCTTGCAGTCCGAGGGACTCTCGAGAGTCTTCTCCAGCACCATAATTCAAAAGCATCTATTCTTTGGTGCTCAGCCTTCCTTATAGTCCACTCTCGCAGCCATTCCATACTACTGGGAATACCGTTGCTTTGACCATGTGGACGTTTGTTGGCAGGATGATGTCTCTACTTTTTATTATGCTGTCTAGGTTTGAAAGGTGGGGTATAAATCCAGTCTCTTCTTCTTCTTCTTCTTCTTCTTAGCATATCGGGCTTGAGAATGTGCTGGGCTCCCCTCTTGTGGGCCAGGTCCCTCTTACACTGTCTTGAGAACTAGAAACTTGAAACTGAAGTTTAAAGTGGGAGGCCTTGGGTTGTGAAGAATTACCTTGTGGGCTGCGTGTCCCAACTGCCTGTCATCCTCCTGTGTCCAAAAAGCATCAGACTCATACTTAGGCCTTTTTTAAAAACTTTTTTTTTTTTACATGTACATAACACAATAACATGATAAGCACATGCTTGATCCATCTCAATCCCAGCAAGTCCGGCAATCTATAAACAAATGCAGAATATAGTTCTTAGTGAATCAGGCAGATTACAGATAAATGCTATGCATAACTTTTTCTAAGTTCAATAAATAATTAGCTACAGAAAATCATATGATTTAATTCAAACTGAATTCAGTGTTCCTATTTTTACTGGTTGCTGTGGTCTAGTTTGAGTCCAATACTGAATGAAGGGGGATCAAGTCTGAAGAAATTTATCTTGCCTATAATATCCCCTTCCCCAAATTTTCTAGATGCAGACATTTTCTCCGTCAGCACTGTATACCGTACTTTTCCTTAACCATTGATCAATGTCAGGTGTTTTTTTTTTTGCTTCCGTGCATACAAAGAAGAGGAGAAGAGATTGGATTTATACTCTGCCCTTTGCTAACCAAGGGAGTCTCAGAGCGGCTTACAAACTCCCTTCCCCTCCCCACAACAGACACCCCGTGAGGTAGGTGGGCCTGAGAGAGCTCTGACAGAAACCGCTCTTTTTTCAAGAACAGCTCTGACAGTACTGTGGCTTGCCCAAGGTCACCCAGCAGCTGCAAGAGGAGGAGTGGGGAATCAAACCCGGTTTTCCCAGATTAGAGTCCGCGCACTTAGCCACTACACCAAACTGGCTATGGAAACTTAGGCCTTTCTTAGAACGTTTACAGCAGATTCCTGGGAAAGACCACATCTTTTTTATATTTATATAAAATACATTTATATATTCCACCAGGCCTTCGATTAGGGAGCCGCACCCAAGAAACTGAGGCCGTGGCCCGAATAGTAACATCATTGTTAACAGCCAGTTTAAACCCAGACTACGATGTCAGCCGGCTGTCGCCTGAGGATGCTGCTAATGCCCGCCATCTGATACAGACTCGCACTTTATATTTTATTGTGTTTATAATTGTATTGTTCTGATTTTATTGAATTCTTGTTTTAATTGTTTTGTATTTTCTATGTAAGCCGCCCTGAGTTTGCCTTGGTGGAGAGGGCGGGATATAAATTAAATAACGAAATAATGAAATAAATATATTTGTTATGCAGAAGCCATGATGTGGGCCTGACCCTTTCGGACTTGGGCTCTCCACGCTTGACGTCGACGCAGAAGACGAGCCGGCCCAAGAGGCAGGAGAAGCTCGTCGACCCGGATCTCTCCCCCAAGCTTGCAAGTGTGCCAGAAGTCCAGGTGGTGTACGCGTGCTGCTGTCCCGCCATCCACTATGTGAGGCTTTGCCCTTGTAAGATGGCCCATTTCACTGGGCGGAACCGTAGCACGATACCTTTCCTCATTCCCCTCCCATTGACCACACTCTCTTGTTCCAGGCACGGCTTCCAGGGGCAGTCTTGGGGGCTGACCTTAGTTATAGCCCCAGTTTGGCTGGACCAGCCGTTTTGGGACTGAGCAAGTGATGGCATGCTCCATACCCTTCTTCGGATCTATATCCGGCCCCGCCCCCAAGCCGGGTCCCGTTATCTTCTCTGGCGCTGGTCCTGAGACCGTAAGAACAGAAGAGAAGCCAGTGTTGGATCAGGCCAGTGGCCCATCCAGTCCAACACTCTGTGTCACACAGTGGCCAAAAATACCAGGTGCCATCAGGAGGTCCAGCAGTGGGGCCAGGACACTAGAAGCCCTCCCACTGCTGACCCTCCCCAAGCACCAAGAAGACAGAGCATCCCTTGCCCCAGAGTCCCTATCTATACCTTGTGGCTAATAGCTACTGATGGACCTCTGCTCTTGAGGTCCATCCGTCTTGCGGTCTGAGTCCCGCCTCCCTGTTCCCCAGTCTGGATTTCTAATCTAGAGTTGCCAGCTCTGGGTTTGGATATACCTGGAGATTTGAGGGCGGAGCCTAAGAGGGTGGGGTTTAGGGAGTGGCTGGACCTTGGCAGGGTACAATGCCGGGCAGTCCACCTTCCAAAGTAGCCATTTTCTCCAGGAGAATGGAATATGTGTTTTAAATAAATAAATTCTATATAAATATGTGATCAGTTGCTATTCCGGAAGATCTCCAGGCCCGCCCCCAACCTGTAGGTTGGCAACATAAGAACATAAGAGAAGTCAGTGTCAGACCAGGCCAATGGCCCATCCAGTTCAACCCTCTGTGTCACACAGTGGCCAAAAATACCAGGTGCCATCAGGAGGTCAGGATACTGGAAGCCCCTCCCACTGTTGCCCCTCCCCCCCTTTTTGAGGTACGGTGACCAGAACTGCACACAGTACTCCCAGTGAGGTCACACCAATGATTTATACAGGGGCATGATGATACTGGCTGATTTGTTTTCAATTCCCTTCCTAATAATCCCCAGCATACGGTTTGTCTTTTTTTATTGCAGTCGCACACTGTCTCGACATTTTCATTGAGCTATCTACTACGAGATCTCTCTCTTGGTCAGTCTCTGCCAGTTCGGACCCCATCAACGAGTATTTATAGTTAGGATTTTTGGCCCCAATGTGCATCGCTTTGCACTTGGCCACATTGAACCCCGTTTGCCACATTGATGCTCGCTCGCCCATCCTCAACAGATCCCTTTGGAGTGCCTCACAATCCTCCCTGGTTTTCACTACCCTGAACAATTTCATGTCATCCGCAAATTTAGCCACTTCACTGCTTACTCCCAACTCCAACCTTGTTCTAACCTCCACTGGCTCCCGATTCCACCATTGCCTTCCTTTCCAGAGCATTTTTGTGCAATCCTGGAGATTTATGAAGTGAACTCGTACCCTTCCTGTGTGGTCTCTGATGGCCCTGGACCTTTCCCTGCCGTCTCTGAATCTGTTCTGTCCTGGTACCTCCTAGGATTCCTGCTCACCCACAAGTCAGCTTCAAAGACTACTGGCAGAGTCCCGGCACATGTTGGCCGACCTGGAACGCAGCTACCTGCTCCCCGATGCTCCCGGCTGCAGTCCCCAAGAGGGCAGCCCCCCTGAAGTAAGTCTTACCCTCGCAACAACTTCAGCAACTGGGAGAGTTCACTTTTAATAGTCTTTACGAGCTCAGTGGCTTTGACTGTTGTATTGTGGTTGAGATTAGCATATGTTTTTATTTCCATGGTTCTGGATATTTTTTACAAATAGAAAGGTGGGATATACATCTTTTATATTTATTAAAATATTGCTACCTAGACTTTCGCCCTATCAACACAGGGAAATTCTTCCTTTCCTTTCCCTCCCTGGTTTTATAAGACCCATTCCAATTGCTGTTGCCACCAAAACGGTCAGGCATTTTGTAGCACCTTCAAGATCGCCACTTTTCCTGAGCCAGAAATCCACTTTGACAGGCTTCACTGGAGAATAACGCGCAGTCCTTCTCTCCCAGCAAATGCGTTTACAGTGCCACATGACTCTTGTTGTTCTAAGAATTTGCCAGAGGCAAAACCATCCAGTAAAATGACTGAGCTGGGTTTTGCCACAAGCAGAGATCTGAACAGGCCAGGCAAGAATGAACTGACATTTCAATCCTGGAAGAGCTGGGGCAGAACCTTAAGCTTTTCTTGATTTAGCGAGAGAGGGATTTTTAATCTTGCTTTTTTACTTTAAACTCCAAGCAGATATTGTGTAAGTCAATAAAAGCTGCAAACATCCAAAGTAAAACCAGAAAACAGCATAAAACCACATCGTTCAAAGAAACAATCAAATTCATTTGGAGAGTTCTATGATTAGGGAACCACCACGGAGAAGGCCTTGTCCCCAAGTAGCCACCAGGAGCCCAGAGAAAGGCCTCTTGTTGCTGGGCAGACATGATGCTTGCCTGGCCGTCAGTATCTTCATGTGATGCATTTTTCTGGGATGCCCTGGCCTTCTGCAGCCGGGTGACTGGCTAACAAACGTGTATTTTTAAGTGCCTTGCTGTGCAGTCCTAAACAAAGCTGCACCCTTCTAAAGTTCTTTGAAGTTCATGGGTCTAGAAGGGTTTAAGTCTGCTTAGGATTGCACTACATGCGGCTGAAAGCGCCTCCTTCTCCTGTGCTGATCTCTAAAAATAGCAGATCTCTTTTGTCAAAGCAAACCAGAGCGTTTTACCTGGGAGGTCGTTTCACCTCTGCCTCCAACTGAAGTTGCATCGGCTCAAGCAAAGCCATTCTCTGCCTCGGTTCTCTCATTGGTAAAATGGAGCGAGAGTGACTTCTCTGGCTCATGAGCTCTCCCCACCACCACCAGTGTTCCCTCTAAGCTGAGATAGCATGAGCTAGCTCACAGTTTTTTAGCCTCCGGCTCTCACATTTTTGCCTTAGCTCAGGAAGGGCAGCTCCCGAGCAAACTATTTTATGCAGCAGCCAAATCGCTCACTCGCAGCTTTAATGCCAGCAGCTCACAAAGTAGAATTTTTGCTCACAGGACTCCATAGCTTAGAGGGAGCATTGCTCCCCACCCCCATCTCCGTTTCAGTTTCATCTGGCCACAAGATGGTGTGATGCCCCTTCTCCACCCACCCGGAGTGCCAACCACCCACCACGACCTTTCTCTCAGGTTCAGGGTCACAAGTAGCTCAGGCATTCACACCACCACCCTTCTTGCCTCTTTTAAAATAGAGAGTCCTGACCATTTCACCTCTCAGGTCCTCTCTGTCTCTCAGAGACATCAGCAGACAGGGTAATCCAGCTCCCTTTAAGACAATCCCCCCCTCACTCACACACTGAATTAGGGCTGAGGACTCAAACACGTGCTGCCACAAACCGTTCATATCCTAAACTATATAGAGACTGCAATCTTAACCGGTGTGTTTGTGTGGGGTGTCCCTGTTGTTGCTAGCAGCGTTTATGTTGACATGGTTGTTTTCTAAGGGTCCGTTGTCCCCATACCCTCTGGTGTGAACTGAGCAGTGGCCTGTATTTCATGGCCGTTTTGCATGTAAGGGAAGTCCAGATTTGCCATCAGCGCCTCCCAGAGCTGGTACTTCCTAGTTCACCCACCTGCAAGAGCATTGTGTCCCACTTTTGTATCCGGACTCAAAGCCTGAGAATTATGAATCGGGAAGGCTCTGGGTTCAAGTCTTCACCTGTTCCATGGCCTTAGGCAGGTCTCTCTGCCAGTTTGGTGTAGTGGTCAAGTGCGCGGACTCTAATCTGGGAGAACCGGGTTTGATTCCCCCACTCCTCCACTTGCAGCTGCTGGATGACCTTGGGCAAGCCATAGTCCTGTCAGAGCTGTTCTCTCAAGGGCAGTTCTGGAAAGAGCTCTCTCAGCCCCGCCTACCTCACAGGTTGTGGGGAGGGGAGAGGAAAGAAAAGGAGTTTGTAAGCCACTCTGAGACTCCAAGTGAAGGGCGGGGGATAAATCCAATCTCCTCTTCCTCCTCCTTTTCTTTCTCCCTCCCTCCCTCCCTCCCTCCCTCCCTCCCTCTCTCTCTCTCTCTGGGGCATGGTCCAGGGATCCTGGAGGTTTTTTGCTTTCCTCTGCACAGAGAGCACTGGGAGAGGTGGGGAGGGAGAGAGTTGTGAATTTCCTGTGTCGTGCAGGGGGTGGACTAGATGACCTTTGAGGTCCCTTCCAGCTCTCTATTATCATGTTTTGCAAGTGAACATAATACAGTGGAGAGAGGCATCTGAATGGGCTTTGGCTCCTGGCTGCTCTGATCTGCCGCTGGCCTTTCTAATGCTGCCTTTCCTCCAAACTGCCGTGGGTTGCAGGCGTAGTTCTCCCTTCGTCCTCTCTGCACAGCAGCCCCGTGAGGCAGGTTGGGCTGAGAGAGAGAGAGGGAGTGGGTGACTGGCCCAAAGCCACTCTGAGCTTTCATGTTCTCTGCCCTGAACCGGGCCCTCTCTCTGCGATACTTGATCCTGCTCTTACTCCATGGAGCGAAGGGCGGCATAGATCCTTTCCTCCGCCCGTCCATTCCTTCCTCGCAACAATCCCGTGAGAAAGGTTGAAGGGAAGAGGCAAAGAGAGAGTCATGTTTTCTCGGTGAAAGTCACTGCTAAATACTGGGGGTTCCATGGATGAGGAGGCTCAAGTCCGTTTTATTTGCGAATTCAGCAAGAGCAAGACAAGAACCCCCGAGCCTCAGTTAAAGAGCATGCCGTTGCCACACCCAGACACACCCCACTCCTAGTGATAGGCCCTTGACATAACATTACTCCTTGACTGCTTTATTCCAGAGTCCTGGTCGGCTATTGTTCTTGTGCTCCAAGCTCAGCCAGTCTCTGGTGTGACATACTTGGAATGATTCAGTCCAATGCATAACAGTCCCCCAGTGGGCTTTCGTACCAGGGTGGGGTTTCGAACCCTGGTCTCCCCGGGCCTAGTGTGACACCTGAGCCACAACACCGCACTGCCTCTTTGAGCGTCATGCCACAAAGCCCTTTGGCCGTGCCAGAGCCACAAAGGGGCATTTAACTAGTAACTGCCCCGATGGAGGCCGATACCGGGATCCAGCACCCACATTCCCCAACCCTCAAGGCCGGCCCTTCCCTGCACCTGCCGGGGCTTTGGCTGCAGAGGGGTTCAGGAAAACGTGGAAGAAATGCAGGAAATGTTACGTGGCGCCTTCGGCATTTCTGGCACGCCTCCTGGCTTGTAAATCCTGCAGTTGGCAGCCCCCGGGAAACGTCTCTGTCAACACGGAAGCTCCTGAGCTGCCAGCTGTCTGCAAAGGGACGGAAAAACTTTTCCAGCAGCAGCGGCACAAGGTCGGCTTTCAGGGAGGCAGCTGTCGGGGCAGCCCGTGCCCCGTCCCCACGCAGTTAATGTTTTCTTTAATCACTGAGGCATCCGGGAGGTTTGCGCCAGTCGTGTTTTCCCCTAAGCGGAGTACCGGCTGGTCAGCAAACAGCAGAGCCTGAAACTGGATTGCAGTGTGTCGTTATATATATATGTTTTCAGATGACTGCTTCCCTTCTCATTTAAAAACCAGTCGTCCTCTGTTTGTCTTGCAAGAACCACCCTTTGTGAGACGGCGCCGCCCGCTCCTGAAGGTCATCGTTGTGCGGGAGTCCCTCAAGACAGCCGTTCTTCAGTTGCCGCGATCGAGAACACCTCACGTGCCAGTGGCCTGGGTCTGAATGCTGAGTTTTATTCCCCCTCCTACACCCCCCCCCACCCCTAGAATTGTAGGCTAGTAAATACAAGTGACTTTAAGGAACGGCCACCCTAAGATCAATTGATAGCATTTTTTGGAAGATTATGTAAATACGTAATTGCTCCTTTGGAGGCATTTAAAAAAGCAGAAATGTGTTTTCTCTGCTTTCCCCCCAGTTTTTGTACCAATATTTTGTATTTACAGTATAAAGCCAGATTGGTCATTTCTGCCTCGGTTTTCTTCTTAACCACTCGATGTTCATTCCTTGTATCTGACTGGAACAGTAACGGAGGAACGCTCCCTCCATTGCTGCACACGTGACCCCTCTTCCACCATGTGGGGGAAAAGGTTTGGGACACAGCTATTAATGTGAACAGCCCTTCTTAATCTCAGCAGGCCTTGTGCCGGGTTGCGCCTGTCCACTGCAGGCCTGATCTACTGATTCTACTGGGGCTAAGACGATAACATGGACTGATCTGATTGTCAGGAAGCCTTGATGGCGATCCTTTTAGAACAAAGGCCTTCAGACGTTTTAAAGACGCTCCACTTAGCTTTGTGCACTTGAAAGCCTTCTGACTGTGGTGCACATAAGCTAATAGACATAAGGTTCTTTCTTTTTGGATCTGTTGGCCTGTCCTGTCTGAAACTGATGTTAATGATTAACCTGTGTTTTGAATTACTTATAGCCTCTTCAGTTATGCGACTTGGTGTGTCTGGGGTGAGTGTTGTAGCACGCCAGGGCTGGTGACCATCCCATATATCCGCTGCTTCTGGGGGCTGCTGGCATGCCAGGCTCGGCCGCTGGATTTCCCCATAGAAGCCACCGGAAGCAAGAGTAAACAGGTCAGGGAAGAGAGGGACAGGCAGTTTTCTTATAAGAATGAAACACTCCTTTACACAATGGATTATTAAAATGTGGAATTCACTGCCAGAGGATGTAGTGATGGCCACAGGCATAGATGGGCTTTAAAAGGGGATTAGATTAATGGAGGAAAGGTTTGTCGGTGGCTACCAGCCATGGTGATGAAAAGGAACTTCCACGTTCAGAGGCAGTCAGCCTCTGAATCCCAGAGCCAGGAGGCAACATCAGGGGAAGGCCTCAGCCTCTCTGCTCTGTTGTCGGCCCTCCAGAGGAGCCGGTTGGCCACTGTGTGAGAGAGGATGCTGGACTAGATGGACTACTAGTCTGATCCAGCAGGACTACTCTTATGTTCCAGTTTGGTGTAGTGGTTATGTATGCGGACTCTAATTTGGGGTAGTGGTTAAGTATGCAGACTGTTAACTTGATATGGTGGAGGGGGGGGAAGAGCCAGTTTGGTGTGTTGTTGTTGTTGTTCAGTCGCACAGTCGAGTCCGACTCTTCACGACCCCATGGACCAGATTACGCCAGTTTGGTGTAGTGGTTAAGTATGCAGGCTCTAATCTGGGAGAACTGGGTTTGATTCCCCACTCCTCCACTTGCAGCTGCTGGATGACCTTGGGCAAGCCATAGTTTTGTCAGAGCTTTTCTCTCAAGAGCAGTTCTGAAAAGAGCTCTCTCAGGCCCGCCTACCTCCCAGGGTGTCTGTTGTGGGGAGGGGAAGGGAAAGGAGTTTGTAAGCCGCTCTGAGACTCCGAGTGAAGGGTGGGGTATAAATCCAATCTCCTCCTCCTCCTCCTCTTCTTCTTCTCCTGTGAAGGAACTGTTTCCCGAAGGCTGCTTTAGAGCCAGTCATTTGAGGTTCATGCGGCCGAGGGGTCCCTGCCCCCCAATTTAGCACAGACAGCTCTTCAGTTTCCAGCTGAATGCAGCTCCTTGGATGGGGGCTGAGGCCAGGCACCTTAAGAGAAGCGAGAACAGAGATTCTCTCCCTCCGCACGCACTGTCCTGATTCTGCCACCCAAATGGGGACCAGAAGCAAAAACTGTTTACCACTTCCTGCTTTTATTTACCTCTGTGCCTCTAGCACTGTCACACCAGACCTCTTTTGGAGGGGGGGGGTGTGAGCGCCCCCTCCCTGTGCATCTTACATGTTTCAGCCAGCTAAGAAGGGGGGGTGGAGGTGTCGTCCTTCTGGAAACCTAACAAGACAGGGGCAGGGCCGCCCGCCTTGTAGGCACACACTCGGCTATTATTAAAGGACAACAAAGCTTCCATTTAATTCCTGCCTGCCATTAGCTAGGGTGTGTGGGCCTTTTCCCACTCCCTGTCTTGTTTTTAATTAGAGGGTCAAGAAACAAGGCAGAACAGGGCTCTTTCCCTTCCCCCCCCACACCATATCAAGTTAACAGTCCTTTCTGTGGCAAAACATTGTCGGTGTTTAAATATCAAAGGCAGGGAATGCCGATCAGCAAAGACAGGGGGCTGGGAGACGGGAAATGGTGGATACGGTCAACCGTTTTCTCTTATAGGGATTGAGCGAGCTGTGCAGCTTTGGGTAAAACTGCCAGTCCTGAAAGAGACAGCTTTCGTTCATTGTTGAAAGCCTGCAGCAGAAGAACGAGATCTGACTCCCGTAGCAACTTGGAGACTGAGCAGAGTTCAGAAGGAGCGTTGACTCTCGAAATCTCACGCCGTGGAAATCTTCTTGGTCTCCGAAGGTGCTACTGGAGTTGAATCTTGCTCTTCTTTCATTGGATATATCTGGGAGTGTGTTCCTTGCCAGCCTTTGCCAAAAACGTTAGTAATTTACTTCTGGATCCACTTCAGCGTATGCAAGTTACTTCACATCTGAAACATTAGCCTGGCCAGCTCGGAGGTGAGTCAGGGGCACACCTCCTTTGGCATCTGTTTTTGCAAATAAATGAATCAGATTCTATGCCCATTTTTTTTCACCTATCACAAGGTTCGCAAAACGTCATCGTGCAACAGTTTTTGACACTTCTGAAGAACTCACTTTGCCCAGGCCCGTTTCCGTGAGGATGTTTTGCTCTGCCTTGGCTTCCTTACAGTAATGCTGTTTTCCAGAGCATCTACAAGACGTTACCTTTTGTTTGTCCTTCTCTGTTCCCATTTTGTCCTGTTCCACCCCCCGTCAATGCAACTTTTCCTAAACCTGATTTAGTATGTTCTTTTCCAAACTTGGAACCCTGTGTAGACACTAAGATGTCTTGCCCATATTAGCGACAACCAATGTTCCCTCTAAGCTGTGGAATCCTGTGAGCAAAAATTCTACTTTGTGAGCTACCAGCGTTAAAGTTGTGAGCAGGCAGGTGATTTGGCTGCTGCATAAATTAGTTTGCTGTGGGTTGGAGCCATCCTTCCTGAGCTAAGACACTCACACTAACTCAGCTTAGAGGGAACACTGGCTGCGACTGCCACCATTTCCCTTTGCCACACAGAAGGGCTTTCAAAAAGCTGGCAATTGGCAGATTGTTATATAGTGTGATAACATTACGACGATTGGTTGCAATAATGTGCTTGTTCCCAGCTTCCTTAAAAAAAAAAAAAAGGACTGTAGCCCTTTTCCTTGCAGAGTTATCAGAGGGAAAGCTGCAGGCTGTGATGTACCAAAGTCCTCAAGGGATGAAACCCACGTGTATGTCAGAGCTCTTTTGCAACCCGCCTTGAGTCCTCAGGGCTGGGCAAATATTTGCACTTGAACCGAAACCTGTTTGCGCGGAAGAAAATTCCAGCGATCAGTGTAAACATATTTTAAAATTTAGTTTTCTAAATAAAACAACCCCTCTTTGTTTTGTTATGAAAAACAAAAAGTTTTTTGTTAAGAGAAACCAAAGTCTGTTTGCTCAGAGCTGCATTAGGCCCAGTCACACTGAATTCACCGGTGTTTCCCTCTGAGCAAACCGGTTTAGGATAAAGCTGTAAATATTTGTTTTTGGAGGGCTTTTAACCCCCTGTTTTGTTTCCAGTTTAAAAAAACAAAAAGGCGGAACAAGAACAATTGAACAAATCACTGGTGGTAAAGGCCGTGGCTTTTTCCAGAACAAAGCTGGAAGCCAGATGAGCAAGAGAGGAAAAGTGGAAGCAGCAGCCAGTGAAACTATTTTGGTTTAGAAACCAGGCCGGGATGCTCACTCAATAAACGGAGATGCATTTAAGATCCCCGTGTCAATTGCTCCCAGCTCCCAACAGCAATTCGGAACGCTCTGCTTAAAAGCTTTCTGAAGGCCAGTGAGGATCCAGATCCGGCTGTGTCCGAGAAGTCACTTGAGCAATACTGGAGTCACGTGAGGGGGAACCTGCCAGAACCGGCTTGTGGGATAATAATGCATTCCATGACTCTCTACCCTCTGGCCTACTACACCCAATGTCAACTTTTAAATAGAAAGACCTGCATGCGCAAGCCTGTGCGTTACACAAGACTCTTGGCAGTGTAGAAATTCGGTGGCGGATGCTAATCAGCAGCACAGATTTTTGACCTGCCATTAAAACGTCCACTGATTACTGGCATCCGATTACATGACATCTTGCGGCCACACGTCATGCATTCTAAATAAATAAATAAATATAGGAATAGGCAGCGGATCGGTGGTGAACAGTAGCAGAAGCTGCCAGGGGTGGAGGACGAACGAAAGCTTCCGCTCTGCTTTTCATTTCCTCTCCGCTTTGGCGTTATCAACATCGTGAGGCATATTTAATGAGGAGAAATTGCTTCTCAAAAGGAGACGCGTGTTGAGGGAAGGGGGGTCAGTGCGAAACAGGAACAGTTGCAGGATGGGGAAAGGTGACAGGAATCCACCCCTGTCGCTCAGTTGGGTTTTAGGTTTACTTGCGGGGTTGCCAACTCTGGGTTGGGAAACGCCTGGAGATTTTGGGGGTGGGCCTTGAGATGGGCGGGGTTTGGGGAGGGGAGGGCCTCCCGTGGTGTATGATGCCGTGCGGTCCGCCTTCCAAAGTGGCTGTTTCCTCCAGGTGAATTGACCTCTGTCACCTGGGGATCAGCTCCAATCCCATGAGGTTGGCCAAACAACAGGGACTCCGAGCATATGTAATATGCAAAAATAAAGACCGCATGGGTAGACTATCAAAAGATATGCAACTTTCACAAGTAAACCGCAGACATCAGTCCATTGCAATACAATAACAATAAATTGAAAATACAATAGAATTGGTGGGTCACATTTCAAAAACACTATTTGCAAATTCAAAATACAATTTGATGATGGTGGAAAATATCCAACAAGGGACTCCGCTATATCCTTTGAATATAATAATGTCCAAAAGACCTCAAAGTCCACAAAAAAGGGCAGAGGGTGTCCCAAAGCACAAATAAACTCCTAACGGCTGAAAACGTCCTTCCCAGGTATGCCAGACGTTTCGAAGCAATCATCTTCATTTGTACAGCTGAAAGTGGAACTACAAAATGACAATATAACAATACAACAATGAAATATGAAAAGCCAAAGAGAGGTTCGGGATGTATATATTCCAGTGCATCTATATTAAAGCCACTTCATAGAGTAACATTTTACACTCACCCCAATTTCCACAGTAATGTAGGCACAGGTCATATCTCAAATGGGATCTGTGGTTCTCAAAGCTGTTAATAAGTGCTTCATCCACAAGCTACCGCAGTTGCTGCTAAAACCCTTAAAGCAAAAGCACCTAATTATAAGCTGAAGTACAGCTGTCTTCCAAGGCAGTGCTACAGTTTTAAGCATAAAAATAAATTTAGCCTCCCCTACTCTGAATTACATCCATTCTATATTTTACAAAAAAACCAAGATCTCTTCTGCTTGGTATCCTACCCACTGTTCTTATTAAAAGGGGAAGTACCTGATTTTGGGCTATAAAATCCAGACTCTATAAATCCTGATGATAGTGAAATATAAAGTTCAAAAGTGAAAGTAACCTATTTCAAAATTGAAAACCTATAAACAACTCAAATATACCCACTAGATATCTTGATCTTATCCTTAAAGGAACAGCACCTAAATGTAGGCTAAAAACTCAAGGCTCTGATTCATGCCTGCTGGTGTTAAGGTGTTCGATTCAAAAATGAATCTAGCCTCCTCCTGCAATAAAATTTGGTTTATATTTTGTTTATTTTGTGCTTTGTTCTTGTGTACATACAATACCAAGAACCTCACTTCTGCTGAATGCCCTGCCTGTTGGAAGTGTTCCATCATTGGAGCTAAGCTAACTTGATTAGAAACACGAGATCTATGCTCTAACACATGGGTTGTGCGCACGAAAGCTGATACCCTGATTCAAACTTTGTTGGTCTTAAAGGTGCCCCTGGACTCGAACTTTGTCCTCTTGCTTCAGACCAACACGGCGACCCCACCTGAAAATCTGTAGCTGGGTATTGAGCTCTCGTGAGTCTGAAGAAGTGTGCGGTGTCTCATGAAAGTTTCTCCCCTGCCACGCATTTTGTTAGTCTTTAAAGGTGCTCCTGGACTCTGGCTCTTTTCTACTGCTACAGACAGACTAACACGGCTACCTATTTTGATCATTTAAAATAGAATATATGTAAAATAATTCAGTAAACACATGTAACAGCAGCACCAGGGAGGAGGGCCAACAACAGTTATTGGGGATATGCCAAACAAAACAAAAAAGTCCTCTCTTGCTGGTGGAAGATAACAACGGGAGGAGATCTAATCGGCAGAGACCCACACGCCTTAGCCTTTCCTCACAGGGAACGGGCTTCAGATTTCTTTTCCTTACCTCCCCCGTTTCCCCTGCTCGTTTAGGAGTCTTTAAAAAGGGATGTTTATATCTTAGGGTGGGAACTTTATGCACACTTGGGAATTCG
The DNA here is from genome assembly GCA_029375565.1 of Gekko gecko. Classification (NCBI taxonomy): domain Eukaryota; kingdom Metazoa; phylum Chordata; class Lepidosauria; order Squamata; family Gekkonidae; genus Gekko; species Gekko gecko. The sequence goes on along the minus strand of JAPDNY010000012.1, from coordinate 73,800,251 downwards.
TCCCATTATAAGAAATGGGTCTTTCCTGTAAACATACAGAGTCTGCATACTGAGCAGTTAAATACAAAAGCAAAAATTAAAAAAATGGAGCAATGGGCGTATTAAAGGTAAAAGGAAAGCCAGTCAAATCCAACTCTAGGGTTGCGGTGTTCATTTCCAAGCCAAAGAGCCAGCGCTGTCTGAAGATGTTTCTGTGGTCGTGTGGCCGGCATGACTAGATGCCGAGGCGCACGGAACACTGTTACTTTTCCACCGAAGCGGTACCTACTTATCTACTTGCAGTTTCTTGCTTTCAAACTGCTAGGTTGGCAGGAGGTGGGACCAGAGACGGGATCTCACTCCGTCATGCGGCGCTCGGGTCTCGAACTACTGAACTATCGATCTTCCGGCCTGCAGTTCAGCATCTTAACCACTGAACCACCGCACCTCCCATGGGCATATTAGGACTAGATAAAAAGTCACGTAGCAGAGGCCAAGCTTGTGAGTTCAATAGCTCTCTTCCTCAGGATGGATGTTATGCAAACATGGTGGAGGGAAAAATGGGTGTTTATTATGTTCAGCCACTGGACATTATGCTCGTTGTTTTGTGACCTTTGAAGCCATCATAAAATTATGATGCCATTATTGCTTCGAGAGATGGTTCACCTCCCATTTTTTTGACTTCTAGTCCCCGTCCCCACTGCCCCACTGTGCTATCTGTGTCAAGTGCTTGGGTGAGGGTATGCACTCCAAAGAGAATTCTTTTAAGGGAAAGAGGATAGTGGAAAGTTGGTCCATGACACTCTGTCTGTGGGTTTGTTCTAGTTAAGACAGATGTAATGGTGGGAGGTTCCGAAAGCAAGAAGACCAAAAGGAACCTTATGACCCCTTGAGAACAAACAGGTTATCGTGGCATCCGACGGTGTGGTTTTAGAGAACACTTCTTCCGAAGCATCAAGCAGGTTTTCAGTAGGCAGACACACACATACACACACACACAACACTAGGGTTCCCAGCTCTGGGTTGGGAACCTCTCGAGATTTTGGGGGTGGAGCCTGGGGAGGTCACCATATCTCAAGAAAGGTCTGTTCACTGTATCCTAAAATGGACATTGCAGAGCTGGGGGAGTACAGAAGAGGAAGAGATTGGATTTATACTCTGCCCTTCACTTGGGAGTCTCAGAGTGGCTTACAAACTCCTTTCCCTTCCCCTCCCCACAACAGACACCCTGTGAGGCAGGTGGGGCTGAGAGAGCTCTGACAGAAATGGCTCTTTTTCAAGGACAGCTGTGCCAGAGCTTGTAACTGACCCAAGGTCACAGCAGCAGGTGCAAGTGGAGGAGTGGGGGATCAAACCCGGTTCTCCCAGACTAGAGTCCGCGCGTACTTAACCACGACACCAAACAGAGAAGGGCAACCAAGAAGAAGAAGAAGAGGAGGAGTTTGGATTTATACCCCGCCCTTCACTGCCCAAAGGCGTCTCAGAGCGGCTTACAAACTCCTTTCCCTTCCTCTCCCCACAACAGACACCCTGTGAGGTGAGGTGGGGCTAAGAGAACTCTAACACAAACTGTCCTTGAGAGAACAGCTGTGCCAGAGCTTGTGACTGACCCAAGGTCACATCAGCAGCTGCAAGTGGAGGAGTGGGGAATCAAACCCAGTTCTCCCAGATAAGAGTCCGCGCACTTAACCACTACACCAAACTGGCTCTCCATCAACCAAGATGATGGAGCATTTTCTCTATGAGGAAAGGAAAACGGGACAAGTCTGGAAAAGAGGCAACTGGGGGGGACGGACATGATAGAGGTTTATAAAATTATGCACAGAGTGGAGACATTTGACAAAGAACTTTTTCTCCCATTCCCTCTGGGCATCCAATGGAGGTGATGGGCAGTAGGTTCAGGATGAGAGATGTGAAGGCCCGGAAAAAAACTGGAAAAATTCGGGAAACAACATTTGGTCTCTGAAAAATGGGCCAAGTCCTATGAGGAAAGGTTGAAGGAGCTGGGGATGTTTAGCCTGGAGAGGAGACAACTGAGAGGTCTTCCAGTACATCTTCAAGTACTTGAAGGGCTGTCATCTAGAGGATGGTGCGGAGTTGTTTTCTGTTGCCCCAGAAGGTTGGGCCAGAATCACCTGGGTTGAAATTAAATCAGGGGAGTTTCCTGCTAAAGATTAGGAAGAACTACCTGACAGAGCGTTTCCTCAGTGGAACAGGCTTCCTCAGGAGCTGGTGGGCTCTCCTTCTTTGGAGATTTTCAAACAGAGGCTAGATGGCCATCTGACAGCAATGCTGATTGTGTGAACTTGGGCAGATCACAGAGAGGGAAGGCAAGAAGGGTTGCCTCAGTGCATAGTCCTTGTGGTCCCTTCTTAGGCGCCCAGGGAAATACTGATTGCCACTTTGGGGTTAGGAAGCAATTTTTCTCTGGGCTGGTTTGGCCAGGGATCCTGGAGGTTTGTTGTCATCTTCTGGGCATGGAACAGTGGCCACTGTGGGTGTGGAAGGGGAGGTGTTTGTGAATTTCCTGCATTGCACAGGGGGTTGGACTGGATGACCCTGGAGGTCCCTTGTGAATTTCCTGCATTGTGCAGGGGTTTAGACTGGATGATCCTGGAGATCCCTTGTGAATTTCCTGCATTGTGCAGGGGGTTGGACTGGATGACCCTGGAGATCACCTGAATTTCCTGCATTGTGCAGGGGGTTGGACTGGACGACCCTGGAGGTCCCTTGTGAATTTCCTGCATTGTGTAGTGGGTTGGACTGGATGACCCTGGAGGTCCCTTGTGAATTTCCTGAACTGTGCAGGGGCTGGACTAGATGACCCCAGAGGACCCTTGTCAATTTCCTGCATTGTGCAGGGGGTTGGACTGGATGACCCCGGAGATCCCTTCTAATTCTATGCTTCCGCGATTCCAAGGGAGGCCGCCCCAGCAGACGCCTTCGAACCCCCGCCGGCAAGCGGAGACTCCCGGTCCCTTCCAGCCGGCGCCGGGGCTGGCGGGAGGGGCGGGCCGGAGCGTGCATGGGGGAGGGGGCGGGAGAGGCAGCGGCGATTGGCTGCCCGGCAGGGGGCGGGGCGCCTCCCGCGGCTTGCGAATGGCCGCCGCGCCTGGGCCGGCCGCGCGGAGAGGAGGAGCCGCAGTTCCCCTCGACGCCCGCCGGGGGCGCCCTCGCGCGCCTTTCCCCCCCGCGGAGCCCCGACGCGCCGCCGCTGGTGCTGCCGCCGCCGCCGCCGCCGCCGGAGGAGACGCGAGAAGCGAAGCGGGCTTCGGAGCAGCAGCAGCAGCAGCAGCAGCGTCGCCTCCCGCCCGGGTGGGACCGAGAGCGGAGCGGACTTCCCCGCGGGGGGGGGGGGCCCTGGGCGCCATGAACACCATCAAGAACGTGCCGGCCCGGGTGCTGAGCCGCCGGAGCGGCCACAGCCTGGAGGCGGAGCGGGAGCAGTTTGACAAGACCCAGGCAAGGCGCCGCGCGGGGGCAGGGGGGCGGGGGGGAAATGGCTGGGGATGCCCGGCGGCCGGGGGGGGGGAGTTCTGGCCCAAATGCAAGCAGGGGAGGGGGCAGAGCAGGCGGGGGGCCGGTGGAGAGAGAGCGCCCCCCTCCCCGCATGCAGGTGCCTCCCTGGCCCCCCACCTCGATCCCCCCCCCGTTGCACGCTCGCTCGACCCGAGTCCCTGCACGCCTCCCGCCCCCCACCCCGCGTTCTTGCACGGCTGAGCCTCCCTTTATGGAACCCCCCCCTCTCCTCTCCCACCTTCTGCTCTTGCTTCCGGGGGGGGCGCGAGAGAGAAGGCTTGTCAGACTGAGCCCTCCTCGTGCACGGCAGGGCATTATTTTTTGGGGGGGGGAGGAAGAGAGAAATGCACGGGAAGGAAGCTCTGGCACCCTCCCCCCCATATAGGAAAATAGAGGAGAGGGAGTCTGCATGGGGGGAGGGCAGGCCAGGACGTGTGGGGGGGGTTGGGGGGGGGGAGTGGTCCCTAGTGCAGCTGCGGGGGGGGAGAGTCAGTCTGATCTCGAACAAGTGGGAGGCGGGGGGGGGGAGGAAGGGGAGGGGCCCAGGTAAATATGGGGAGGGGGGGAGAATCGAAGCCTGTTTTGCTTCCGGTGGGCCGCTCGAGCACATGGGGTGGGAGGGGGGACACTGGGGGTGGGTGGGTGGGTGGCGGCCTGGAGTTGCAACTTGCAGGCAGGTCGGGGGTCCTGCCCAGGGGTTGCATTCCTGGCTTCCAAAGCATGCGTGTTGCATGTGGCCCACATGATGTGGGTGTCTTAAGGGAGGGTGAGAGTTCTCCCCTATCTGAAACTTTTCACTCCCCCACCCCCAGATTGGGGGTGCCCACCCCTTGAAGCAGTTTCACACCCCAGAGTGGGGGGCCTCGTCTGGGGTTGCCGGGGGGGACTTTTCTGGGGTGGGTTAGGTGGCCGGTGGGGTTTAGGAAGGCAGGTGGGATTCTCTGCTGAAGGAAGCGGTGGTGGCTGCAGGCACAGACAGCTTCAGGGGGGGGGGAGGGATTGGAGAACCATAGGGAGCAGACGCCTATCAGTGGCTCTTAGCCACAAAGTCTAGATGGAACATTCTGTTTGAGGTAGTGATGCTCGGTCTTCTTGGTGCTTGGGGGGCGACAGTGGGAGGGCCTCTAGAGTTCTGGCCTTGCTGGTGGACCTCCTGATGGCCCCTGGGTTTTGGCCACTGGGTGACACAGAGTGTTGGACTGGATGGGCCATTGGCCTGATCCAACATGGCTTCTCTTATGTTTTTATGTCTGGGGCAATGATGCTCTGTTCTTGGTGCTTCAGGGCAACAGTGGGAGGGCTTCTGGAGTTCTGGCCCTGCTGGTGGATCTCCACATGGCACCTGGGTTTTGGCCGCTGTGTGACACAGAGTGTCGGACTGGATGGGCTGTTGGCCTGATCCAGCATGGCTTCTCTTATGTTCTTATGCCTGGGGCAGTGATGCCCTGTCTTTTTGGTGCTGGGGGGGCAACAGTGGGAGGGCTTCTGGAGTTCTGGCCCTGCTGGTGGATCTCCACATGGCACCTGGGTTTTGGCCACTGTGTGATTCAGAGTGTTGGACTGGATGGGCTGTTGGCCTGATCCAACATGCCTTCTCTTATGTTCTTATGTCTGGGGCAGTGATGCTCTGTCTTCTTGGTGCTGGGGGGCAAGAGTGGGAGGGCTTCTGGAGTTCTGGCCCTGCTGGTGGACCTCCTGACGGCACCTTGTTTTTGGCCACTGGGTGATTCAGAGTGTTGGACTGGATGGGCCATTGGCCTGATCCAGCATGGCTTCTCTTATGTTCATGTGGGGGTCTCTTGTGGGTAGGTGTGCTGTTTTGCATCTGGAACCACCGTGCACATTTCTGTGTAAAAATATGTTGATTTATTCAGGGCTTGGTTGTGTTATTCATTTACGAAATATACGCGATCCGCATTGCTCGGGATAGGGCGGAGGGAGCTACGTTTCTATAACTCTTCTATAATTTGGGGGGAGGAGGAAAAACTGGCCTGTTGCGTGTGAATTTGTGTTACAATTCTGCCTTTCCCGTGTGTGTAATGCTTCCTCTTGGGCCTGGCCGGTGTGACTCTACGTGTGGGGCAGGCACGTGTGATGAGAACACACACCGTCAGGAGAACTACCAACAAGGATGTCTTCCCTGAGTCTGTTTACCGTTTCTGTTACTTGTGATGGCTTAAAAAGCAGCGTGCATTGGGGGAGGGGGGGATGTTAACCTTTAAAAGCAAGAACCTTGTGGTCCGTTATCTATCCCCGCTCCGTGATCTTGAATTCCTTTATATTGACCATACCTGGGTGGGACTGGGTTATGCAGACTTCAGCAGAGATGGTAGGAATACTCTGTACATGCCCAGAAATCCTCGGGGCTTGATTAATTCTGCTCTTTCACTCTGGCCTCGGCCTGGCCAGGAAAGTACCTTTGGGGCCCGCAGGCCCTGCGTACTGACTTTCCCCTGCTTCTATTGTCTGTCTGAACCGCCCCGTATGGGTGCGTCTTGTGTATATTGATGATAGGTACAAATATCAGCGATATCTGGGGTTTTTTTTCATAGCTGAATCTTGTGGATATGTACATGTGTACTTTTAGGGTGATTGTTATTTTCCCATGGCGCGTAGCGTCTGGCTCGGCTGTCGGTAAATGTGTTTGCGTAACGGAGGATTGGCGTGTATCTTTGCCAGTTTCTGGAGATGGCGTGCGCAGAGGGTGGGTGGCCTTTGCTTTCTCTTCCTCCGACCAGCGGTGCACGTTACGAAAGGAATCTTTGGGAGAGAGCTGCGGTGGCCGAAAGGAACTATCGCAGCTTGAAGTTTCATGAGCCGGAGTCCACTTTGACAGATGCAGGAACTGGAAGTGTTATTCCTCTGCCAACACCTGTCAAAATGTGCTCTGGTCACACTACATGTGGTAGTCTTTAAAGAACCAGCTCACAGGGCTCATCTTCTAGCATCTTTCTGTATATGTCATCCATAATTAAAACAGTTTTTGCCCTTGGTTTTCAAATCCTCCCCTCGCCTCCTTCATCCAGAGCCAGGGTGGTATAGGAGATAAGACTAGTGGACTAGGACCCTGTGTGACCCATGTTTAAATCCCCGCTTCTACCCTGGAAGCTCGCTGGGTGACCTTGGGGCGATCATGAACTTTCACCCTGACCTACCTAACAAGGATGTTGTGAGAGAATGGAGGACGGGAGAATGATGCTCGAAGCCATTTAGTGTCCCAACTGGGGAGAAAAAAACCAGAGCGTTAATAAATAAATGCATGAAATACAAAATTCATCCATGCCCTTATTGGCCATGCCTTGTCTTTAAGGATACAGTACGATAGTGTTTATGGTATCTAGGCAAAAGTCATTACAATCGATTACAAAGAAGAAAAAACATAAGTAATAAATAACATAATAAAAATAACAAGATTGAATAGTATTGTGTAGTGTAGTATTGAACTCATTTGTTAGAAGGGCTGAATCTGACATAAATATCACTTTGTCCAGCCGGGCCATGTGTGTGCCATAAAATGTAATTCCAGGTACTGGAGATATAAACTTTATAAAGGACACAGACAAACCCAATTAACAATATTACTTTTTAAAATCAAAATACAAGCAAAAGCATTTGATTGCTGGAGTTAAAGCAGTTGATTTACTGGGGAACCCACAAAAGCTCCCATAATATATTTAGTCATATACAAGACTATTTTTTCCCCAAGGGATACCATAAAAGGGAAAGTACCTTTCATTTCCATACATACCAGTTGCATGGGGGCCTGGTAAGAGCTCTGGATGGGTTGGTTCCGGCCCCCAGGACTTACATTTAACACTGCTGGAATAGTACTTATTGTACCTTTAAGAAACATATAATAAATAATGTGTTCTCAAAAGTACCTCTGTGCATGCTCAGAGTGCCTTTGCCTTCAACCCGATACTGATATCCTGTCTCTCGACGCTTAGAGTGATGGAGGCTTTCTCCTGAAGCCACTTTGAGCCCTTATGTCTCACACTTGAACAGTTAAGTGCCTTCTCTGCTCTTCTCTTGCAATATTTTGAGAACAAAACTGAAAGGCCTTTTTTATCTTTGGAAACTATTTATAGCTCAGAGTGGCTCTCCTGTGCAACCGCTGAGCCCTCTGTAGGTCATTTGTTTCTGCTAGTGGTTTTGAAGGGCAGTTGGTTTTGGGGTCCTTTAAAAGCACTCACATGTACACAATAGCAGTTGTGGGCGTGGAAACACCTTGTTTTGGTTGCCGCCCAGCATGCCAGATGTTCAGATGGCTGGCAGCTGCAAACTCCCCTCCTGGCCAGGGGGCACAGGGCCTGTGCCAGGAGAGGAGGGGTGGACGAGTGTTTACAGAAGTGTGAAAAGCGCTCGCTCGTTCTGCTTAAAAAACAGAGCGAGGAACTATTAAAAAAAAGTTTCCCCTTGTCTTTCTGCGTGTTCTCTCGCTCTTCGAACCATTAAAGGCCTCAAACAAAGACCGGTGGCCAGTGTTCCCTCTAAGCCGTGAGCAAAAATTCTACTTTGTGAGCGACTGGCATTAAAGTTATGGGTGATTGGTTTGGCTACTGCATAAATCAGTTTGCTCTGGAGCCATTCTTCCTGAGCTAAGACAAAAATGTGTGAGCCGGAGGCTGAAAAACTGAGCTAGCTCACACTCACTCAGCTTGGAGGGAACACTGCCGGTGGCCATACTTCTGATCTGGGCTAGCGATTCCAGTCTGTCATACCGAGAGGTGAAAAGTTTGTCTAGTAATTGGGACCAGCTCCTTATCAGAATACCTAGCCTTGCTCTGACGACTTGGGTGACACTGGTTTTTGTATTTAGTTACCCCCCCATTGGCAGGGTCTTCAGAAAAGGGACAACCCCCCCCTTTCCCTAGCAAATGAGAAAGGTCCATGTTTTGAACACCTTTTACCCCTTTGGTATACGTGCACAAACGGGCACGGAGAGGGTACAATGGGCTTTCAGGCCTGCCGTGTTTCAGCAAATGACACACCTGATGTGCCACTTATTAAAGCAGACATGTTATCTGTGAACCTACAGATTGCGTATTGTTTGTTTGTTTGTTCCTGAGTGGGTCTTTTTGGGTCCTCAGTTAGGTACCCCAGCTGTGAAATTGGTATTGTGATCAACTGAGGGGTTTTCTGATGGGGGTGAAGCATCTGGCGGTGATTGGCTGAACTGCTCTGATGTCAGAGAGAGTGAGTGAGGAGCAGAGGGCTCCAGGAATTACTAAGCAGGAAACAAAATGGCTGACAAGAATTAGGGGAAAGACGCCTGCTCCTTGGGAGGAAAGTGATGGCAAACCTAGGCAGCATAATAAAAAGTAGAGACATCACCCTGCCAACAAACGTCCATATGGTCAAAGCAAGGGTATTCCCCGTAGTAATGTATGGCTGCGAGAGTTGGACTATAAGGAAGGCCGAGCGCCGAAGAATAGATGCTTTTGAATTATGGTGCTGGAGAAGACTCTCGAGAGTTCCTTGGCCTGCAAGGAGATCGAATCAGTCAGTCCTAAAAGAAATCAACCCTGACTGTTCCCTGAAAGGCCAAATACTGAAGCTGAAGCTCAAATACTTTGGCCACCCAATGAGAAGGGAGCACTCCCTGGAGAAGACCCCGACGGTGGGAAAGACAGAAGGTAACAGAAGAAGGGGATGGCCAAGGATGAGATGGTCAGACAGTGTTATCCATGCAACGAACATGAAATTAAGCAAACTCTGGACCACGACGGAAGACAGGGGGGCCTGCCGTGATGTGGTCCACGGGGTCGTGAAGAGCTGGACTTGACTGTGCGACTGAACAACAAAAGTTGTGTTGTTGGTGGTGAGGAAGCGAAAGGGAGGAAAGGGTGGCTTGCGTTGCCTCCGACTGCAGAATTCGTAAGTGTGACTCGAGCCCTGTCATTATCACCATAATAACAATCCCGGGCCAAACCGCTGTGAAGTCAAGAGAATAGTCACAAGCGCTCTGAGGAAGCGGGTTCTTGAAAACCAGGGCAGCTCTTGGGAGGGAAGTGGCGATTGTCGATCGGCTGGGTGAAAGATGGCACAGAGGGCCTGAGGACTGCTCAGAGTGAGGCTTTAAGGAAAAAGGGTACTTGAGAGAGGCAGGATGCTTGGAGGAGCCAGGGAGAAGAAAAGCTGTAGGTGAGAGACGGCGATGGGAATCAGCAGATGGGGGCCTTCACGGACTAGGCACCGCCAGTCCACAGGAGTGAAATTGGTGGAAAGAGGATTACGGAGGGTGCTGGAGGGTGCGGCTGAGGGCCGAGAAATACAATGCTTTTGCACTTGGGGTCAGAGGACTGATCACCTGAGCGGTGGCATCTCTTAATGGGATTGAACCTGTGACCTGCATCCAAAGTGTCTGCTCTGCCAACTGAGCTGTTGGCTCCCAACCGCTTGCCTGGGAGGGGCTCAGGAAGAGTAGGATCTAAGAGTAGGGGCCAGTTAGGTGTAGTGGTTAAGTGCGCGGACTCTAGTCTGGGAGAACCGGGTTTGATTCCCCACTCCTCCACTTGCAGCTGCTGGATGACCTTGGGCAAGCCATGGTTCTGCCAGAGCTGTTCTCTCAAGGACAGTTCTGGAAAGAGCTCTCTCAGCTCCACCTACCTCACAGGGTGTCTGTTGTAGGGAGAGGATGGGAAAGGAGATTGTAAGCCGCTCTGCGGGCGGGGTATAAATCCAGTCTCCTCCTCCTCCTCTTCCTCCTTCTTCAACCGAAGGGCCTGAGCAGTCAGAAGGCAATGTTGGATACTCGCCCAGGGTGTAGGAATTATTAAAAAAAAGTGGCTGTACAGTGGGTGTAGTATACTAAATCTGGAAAACACTGTAAAGAAGGAATACACGCAATATTCTGTTTGAAATTACAAAAACCTCTTATTGACTATTCGTTAAAGATGCAGTACAAGTTGAATTTAAACATATGAAGCTAAACCATGATACATGAGGTTGACCACATAGTATTAACCATGGCAATGGATGTCCCAGGTAAATCTCCATTTTGACCCTTCGTCAGGCTGTAACCATGTGGTAAAGCTGCAACAAATTACAAAAATTGAGCATTCTGTACATTTATATTGAACACAGGTCGAAATTGTACGGTGAAACTTTAACAAACTACAAAAACCGAGCATTCTATAAATTTATTTTGAACACAAGTTGAAATCATACGGTAAAGCTTTAACAAAAACTACAAAAATTGAGCATTCTATACATTTATATTGAACACAGGTCGAAATCATACGGTAAAGCTTTAACAAAAACTCCAAAAATTGAACATTCTATACATTTATATTGAATACAGGTCGAAATCATACGGTAAAGCTTTAACAAAAACTGCACAAATCGAGCATTCTATACATTTATATTGAACACAGGTCGAAATCATACGGTAAAGCTTTAACAAAAACTCCAAAAATTGAACATTCTATACATTTATATTGAACACAGGTCGAAATCATACGGTGAAGCTTTAACAAAAACTACAAAAATCGAGCATTCTATACATTTATATTGAACACAGGTCGAAATCATACGGTAAAGCTTTAACAAAAACTCCAAAAATTGAACATTCTATACATTTATATTGAATACAGGTCGAAATCATACGGTAAAGCTTTAACAAAAAACTACAAAAATTGAACATTCTATACATTTATATTGAACACAGGTCGAAATCATACGGTAAAGCTTTAACAAAAACTCCAAAAATCGAGCATTCTATACATTTATATTGAATACAGGTCGAAATCATACGGTAAAGCTTTAACAAAAACTACAAAAATCGAGCATTCTATACATTTATATTGAATACAGGTCGAAATCATACGGTAAAGCTTTAACAAAAACTGCACAAATCGAGCATTCTATACATTTATATTGAACACAGGTCGAAATCATACGGTAAAGCTTTAACAAAAACTCCAAAAATTGAACATTCTATACATTTATATTGAACACAGGTCGAAATCATACGGTGAAGCTTTAACAAAAACTGCACAAATCGAGCATTCTATACATTTATATTGAACACAGGTCGAAATCATACGGTAAAGCTTTAACAAAAACTCCAAAAATTGAACATTCTATACATTTATATTGAATACAGGTCGAAATCATACGGTAAAGCTTTAACAAAAACTACAAAAATCGAGCATTCTATACATTTATATTGAACACAGGTCGAAATCATACGGTAAAGCTTTAACAAAAACTCCAAAAATTGAACATTCTATACATTTATATTGAATACAGGTCGAAATCATACGGTAAAGCTTTAACAAAAACTCCAAAAATCGAGCATTCTATACATTTATATTGAACACAGGTCGAAATCATACGGTAAAGCTTTAACAAAAACTACAAAAATCGAGCATTCTATACATTTATATTGAACACAGGTCGAAATCATACGGTAAAGCTTTAACAAAAACTCCAAAAATTGAACATTCTATACATTTATATTGAATACAGGTCGAAATCATACGGTAAAGCTTTAACAAAAACTCCAAAAATTGAGCATTCTATACATTTATATTGAACACAGGTCGAAATCATACGGTAAAGCTTTAACAAAAACTCCAAAAATTGAACATTCTATACATTTATATTGAATACAGGTCGAAATCATACGGTAAAGCTTTAACAAAAACTACAAAAATCGAGCATTCTATACATTTATATTAAACACAGGTCGAAATCATACGGTAAAGCTTTAACAAAAACTACAAAAATCGAACATTCTATACATTTATATTGAATACAGGTCGAAATCATACGGTAAAGCTTTAACAAAAACTACAAAAATCGAACATTCTATACATTTATATTGAACACAGGTCGAAATCATATGGTAAAGCTTTAACAAAAACTACAAAAATCGAGCACTCTATACATTTATATTGAATACAGGTCGAAATCATACGGTGAAGCTTTAACAAAGATTACAAAAATTAAAATTCATTATAGAGTGTAGGAATGGCTTGGGGGGGGGCACACAGAGATAAAAAGGGCCAGATTTCACACATCGATTCTAAGCGAGTGGTTATCTTGACAATATTTTGGTTAGCGTTACAATATTTTAAAATATTTGGGTGAGGTGGTGGTGGGGCGGACAATAACGGAAAAGACTCCTGAGTGAGATTGTCCCCATCGATTGTCCCCGCATTCTCTAAGGCATTGACGAGTTTGAGAAAGTCAATTGGTTTTTGATGACATCTTCAATATCCTTTAGTGGTGGCTGAGAGGCAGCGTGGGGTAGTGGGTCAGGGTGTTGGGGAGACCCAGTTTGAATGGCCCATCTACCATGGTGATCTTGAGACGGCCACTCTCTCTTAGCCTAACCTACCTCACAGGGTTGTTGTGAGGATAAAAGGTAGGAGGGGAGAATGATGGAAGCCTCTTTGGGTCCCTGTTGGTGAGGAAAAGCTGGATACATATATATGAAGTAAATCTTCTTCTTCTTCTTCTTCTTCTTCTTCTTCTTCTTCTTCTTCTTCTTCTTCTTCTTCTTCTTCTTCTTCTTCTTCTTCTTCTTCTTCTTCTTCTTCTTCTTCTTCTTCTTCTTCTTCTTCTTCTTCTTCTTCTTCTTCTTCTTCTTCTTCTTCTTCTTCTTCTTCTTCTTCTTCTTCTTCTTCTTCTTCTTCTTCTTCTTCTTCTTCTTCTTCATCTAAGAGCAATAAAGTTCAATTCTGGGTAGAAGCTTTTGTGTGCAGGCACAGAATGAAACGTTGCTGGTCTTCAACATGCCTCTCTGGACTCAAACTTCATTCTTAATCCTGGGAATGTCACGGAAGGGTGATTAGAACAGCCGGCAGTGGTGGAACAGGAAGCGCTCCTGAAATGAATGGGTAGAAACTCCACATGAGAGCTTCCTGCTCCTTTGTCCCTTTTGATGGGTTTGGGAACATCCCTGTTCTTCCAGACTTCTCAGCATCTGGCCAGAGGATGGAGTGGCCGTTGTGAGATTTGCCCTCGCCATAGAAATCTGCAAGTGCTTCATATCTTGGGGATAGTGGCGTGAGATATGGCTCCGTTAAATTGTTTTGGCACTGGGGGTCTGCATCTGGAGATCTGCAAGGTCACCTCTGAGTAAAGCCGCTGAGCCCCTGCCTTCTTATGTCAGCCTAGGCCTGGTTCTAGGGATGCCAACTTGGGTTTGGGAAATTTGGGTGCAGCCTGCATTGAGGGAGGCGGGGTTTGGGGCGGAACCTCCGTAGGGTATAATGCCATTGATTCCACCTTCTGAAGCAGCTATTTTCTCCAGGGGAACTGATCTCTGTCAACTGGGGGGGGTCAGTTGTAATTCTGAGAGATCTCCAGGCATTGCCTGGAGGTTGGCAACTGTACCAACATAGTTTAGCTTTGCAGGAGAATGAGGTTGCCAGGGTGGGCGGGGGGATAGAATGGACTGTACCACTTCAGAATGCAGGATTCCCCCTCCCAGCTTGGAAGTTTCAGTTGCGTCAAAACCTCCCTGCAAATAGTAAAGCAGCCCAACAGCATGGAAGGCACCGCCTCCTCTTCACTGGCTGGTTTTCTGTTTGCAGGGGGTTCTTAACGTAAGCGGCGCACATGCAAACTGTGGTTCTGTACATGGCTGTCTGAAGCAATGCTGCCCATTCTTCCGCCTCCAGCCTCTGCATAGGTGAACCAGGCCCTTGAAGCCGAGGAAGAGACGTGTAGTAACAGTATGAGGGCCAGGCTGAATGCTGGTGGGCGAGGCGTGAGACATCAGAATGCCCTGGGAGAGAAATATTTATGCACGGAAATGGGCCCGAGGATTAGCGGGGAGGCCAAATGTGTTTGGGGACAAGCGTGGTGTTTGTCAAAAGGGACCACAAACCCAAGAATCTAATTCAAACAATGGCTGATGATATTTAAATGTGAGGATTTCATACGCATTGTTTTTGTGCGCCTTTCCAAAGTGGCATGGTGTAGCCCCGACCTGGGTAGCCCCGGCAAGCCCAATCTTGTCAGATCTCGGAAGCTGAGCAGGGCCGACCCTGGCAGGTACTTGGATGGGAGACCTCCAAGGGATACCTGGGCCGGGAGGCGGGGGCAGGCTATCAAGCCACTTCTTTGGACATTCTCCATGCCCCAGTAGGAGTCACCAGAGGTTGCCCTGACTCCCAGGCACACACACACATGTGTGCTTCTTGTTGTTGTTTGCACAGTTGAGTTTAACCCTTTGCGACCCCATGGGAGCACATCATGCCAGGCCCTCCTGTCTTCTACCGTCCTCCGGAGTTCGCATAATTTCATGTTGGTTGCCTCGATGACACTGCCTAACCATCTCATCCTTTGCCGTCCCCGTCTTCTTTTACCTTCAGTCTTTCCCAGCATCAGGGTCGCACACATAAAAATGCAAGAAAATATCCCCCCTAAAAGTGGTTATGGTGTATAATCACAGTGTTTAAAACGTTTGTTTTCTAGTTAGTTTCAAAGGGCAGCCCCAGTTGGTCAGCAGCAGAACAGCCGGATTTGTGTCCGTTCATCCCTCAGAGAACGACAAGATTGTCAAAAGGAGCTTTCAGTCTCAAAGCTCATACCCCAAAATATCAGGTGGGGGTCACTGTGTTGGTCTGAAGCAGCGGAACAAAGTTTGGATCCGGTGGGCACCTTTAAGACCAACCGAGTGTGCATGCAAGCAAAAGCTTATACCCGGAATTAAAGTTTGTTGGTCTTAAAGGTGCCCCCCGGACTCACCCTTTCTTCCCGAAATATCTTTTTTAAAAATATATAATAGGTTTTTATTAGTTTTCCAGAAATACAAATAAAATGAGAGTAATATCTTATGGTACATTCCGATTAGTTCTCTCCTAGTTGTCTTACCGCAGAAAAATGTATCAGTCCTAATAATTTATTTATTTATTTATTCATTAGATTTATAGGCCGCCCTCCCTGCAAGCGGGCTCAAGGTGGTTAACAAACTGGGCATGTGTGGCGAAAATTAAGACAGTTAAAAATAGTCACTGCTACAAATATCCAGAATACATAAGTGGCTTCATTTAAAGTTATCTAAACATTCTAATAATAATAATATATTTTAGTAATGTGTATTTAACGGCTCTTAATGTAAAATTTCAAATTTTCATAATCTATTCTTATCTTTGATAAGGGTCATTCCCCTCCTGTTTTCCCTTACAAGTTCAAGTTCCTCTGTAAAACAAATATATAAATTTTTCTTCTGAATTACCACCTTATTTAAAACACATAAAAGTAAATGCTCCTTCTTTATAATTCACCTACAAGTCTGTCTTACCTGCTATTTGCTATCTTGTTGGTCTTTAAGGTGCTACTGGATGGAATCTACCTATTTTCTACTTATTTCTGGTAAAGCTTATTTTCTGTACGAGAAATGAGATGTGTCATAGCCAAATTGGTTTGAGGGCATTGTTTGGGCAGAAAGGTAGAATAATAGGTATTGTACATAAGTAAAACATTTCTTAGTTCCCTTTGAGGTTTGCCTCATTGCTTGTTGGTTTGGGAACTGGAGCCTTTCCCTCCTTCCAGAGCACTCCCCCGGGAAAATTAATTTTTGACCCTGACTGTAAATGAAGGAACATATTTGGAAAGTCCCTGACAGTGTCTTTTGTGAATCGAAAGGGGGAGGTTGTCAGCACCGTGGAAAGGACAGCTCCGTATCAGAACGCCCCGATCGGAATCCTTGCTTTAAACATGTCCCCGAAGTTCCTTTCTTTCAGGCCTAACTAAAACGTGGTGGTGGAAGGTGCCATTGAGTCGTAGCCGACTTGTGGCGACCCTGTGGGGGATTGCAAGGTGAGAGACGTTCGGAGAGGTGGCCTCCCTCTGTGTTGCACCCCTGGGCTTCCTTGGTGGTCTCCCATCCAAGTACTAACCAGGGCCAACCCTGCTTAACTTCTGAGGTCTTAGGAGATCGGGCTAGACCGGGCCATCTAAATCAGGGCAAAAAGACACACAGAGGTAGTCTGCCCTTACCTGCCTCTGCGTAGCAACCCTGGGGTAGAGAAGAAGAAGAGAGGAAGAGTTTGGATTTATATCCCGCCCTTCACTACCCAAGGGAGTCTCAGAGCAGCTTACAAACTCCCTTCCCTTCCCCTCCCCACAACAGACACCCGGTGAGGTAGGTGGGGCTGAGAGAGCTCTGACAGAAACTGCTCATGAGAGAAGAAGAGGAGGAGGAGGAGACTGGATTTACACCCTGCCCTTCAATACCCAAGGGAGTCTCAGAGCGGCTTACAAACTCCCTTCCCTTCCCCTCCCCTCCCCACAACAGACACCCTGGGAAGTAGGTGGGGCTGAGAGAGCTCTGACAGAAACTGCTCTTTTTCAAGAACAACTCTGACAGAACTATGGCTTGCCCAAGGTCATCCAGCAGGTGCAAGTGGAGGAGTGGGGAATCAAACCCGGTTCTCCCAGATTAGAGTCAGCGCACTTAACCACGACACCAAATTGGCTACACCAAACCACTACACCAAACTGGGTACCTTGGTGGTCTCCCGTTCAAGTACTAACCAGGGCCGACCCTGCTTAGCTTCCGAGGTCTGACGAAATCAGGCGAGCCTGGGCTATCCAGAGGCCCATTAAAATGTAGGGATTTTAAGATATTCTATAAACAGTGCAACCAGACGATCTGTTTCACGAACGGGGAAGTCTCCTCTTGCTGGGGAAAGCCCCACTGTTTGCAAACTGGATCAACCGGATCCGATCTTTTGTCTCTAGCACCTGTTACTCGGGTCTCTTTTGAGGGCAGGAGCGATATTCTCAGTGGAGATAGCAGGGCTCCTTGAATCTGTCAAGACTTCCTTGGGCTGATGCGGGGAGCGATTACTTTCCTTCCAGGAGCTGGAATGCTTCTAGCAGTTTGAAGGCATTTTGGTCTGGTTTTGCAATTCTGGTTCGGGTTGGTGCTCTGCTTTCGATAAGAAGTTGAGGTGACAGCCCAAACGAGACCGAACCATTAAAAGCCAGAGCTGTCATTTGACTGTCTCCGTTGGAACTAAACTGATTTGCCTCTCTTGTGTTGTGTGTGTTTAATTCGTTTGCAACCTTGAAGGCTGAAACTTGAAATTTAAAAAAGAAGAAATGGAATGGAATGTTGGGTTCTGGCGATGTATTATTATGCTATTGAGTACAGTCTGTATGCAACAGGGCTTAGACATGTGGAAATAAGCAGGAACGGGGGGCTAAAAATGCAGGTGGAAACTGTTAAAAAAAACCCTTCCTAAAGGGACTTTGCACTTTGGATTCTGTAGAATAATAGCAAAAAGACTGTACATCCAGGGTTTTCTTAGAAGAGGAGGAGGAGATTGGATTTATACCCTGCCCTTCACTTGGAGTCTCAGAGCAGCTTACACACCCCTTTCCCTGCCCCTCCCCAAAACAGACACCCGGTGAGGGAGGTGGGGCTGAGAGAGCTCTTGTGAGGACTGCTCATGAGAGAACAGCTCTGAGAGAACTTGTAACTGACCCAAGGTCACACCAGCAGCTGCAAGTGGAGGAGTGGGGAATCAAACCCAAGTGGAGAGCGTTGGGCTAAATGAATCAGGGGTCTGATTCAGTATGAGAACATCAGAAGAGCCCGGCTGGTCTAGCACCCTGTCAGTGGCCAACCAGTTCCTCTGGAGGTCCATCAACAGGTCAGAGAGGCTGCGGCCTTCCCCTGATGTTGCCTCCCGGCACTGGGATTCAGAGGTTGACTGCCTCTGCACGTGGAGGTTCCCTTTAGTCACCATGACTGGTAGTGTAAAGCAGCCTTTATGTCTTCATGTGCGCCCGCTACAGCCTTCCGCGATCGAGGACGACTTTGAAATGGAAACGATGACACGAGCTTAGCTCACCAAGAGGTTCCTCCCCGTCCACCTGCGGCTTGGCTCACACACCCGACTTGGTCCCCTCTAATCACAGGTCTACTGAACTGTAATAGCGTCTGGTGTAATGGCCAGAAGGTGGGTTAGCGGAGGGAACAAGGTAGACTCGGGAGTTCCATGTGGAAAAGAGGCATAACGTAGCGGCGGAGTGCACCCTGGCCTCGTGCTCTGGCCGGCCTTCCTTCAACCCAAGCCCCCCAACCATCTTGGGGCAGAGCTTTGCGTGCATCCAAAATGGCCGCACCACTGTCAAAGGGAACGGCGAAATTCTCTTTTGCGCCTTCTTCCCTTGGCCTTTGTGTTGTGTTCAGATTCCTGGGTTTTGATTTGGGAGGGGGCTTTTCTGCCGGGTGAGAGAGCCAACGTGGTGTGGTGGTTAAAGTGTCGGACTAGGCCCTGGGAAATCCAGGTTCGACTCTCCACTTGTGCTGTGGAACCCTGCTGGGCGGCCTTGGACCAGTCACACACTCTCAGCCTAACCTACCTCACAGGATTGTGGTGAGGATAAAATGGAGGGGAGGAGAAGGATGCCAGCCACTTTGAGTCCCCATTGGGGGGAAAAAAGGTAAAGGTAAAAGGTTTCCCTTGCTCGAAAGCCAATCGAATCTGACTCTGGGGATGCGGTGCTCATCTCCGTTTCCAAGCCGAAGAGCCAGCGCTGTCTGAAGATGTTTCCGTGGTCATGTGGCCAGCATGACTAAATGTCAAGGCACATGGAATGCTGTTACCTTCCCACCGAAGCGGTACCGATTTATCTACTTGCAATTTCTTGCTTTTGAACTGCTAAGTTGGCAGGAGCTGGGGCTACTGACGGGAGCTCACTCCATCATGCAGCACGCAGGTCTCAAACTGCCGAACTACCGACCTTCCAGTCTGCAGCTCAGCATCTTAACCTCTGAGCCACCGCGGCCCCATTTATTGGGGAGAAAGGCGAGATATAAAGTACATAAATAAATGCAATAATAAGGTTGACTGAAATCTGTAGCGGTTTCAGACAGGTCAAGAGCTTTGACAGGTCTTCCTCGAGGTGTTGTTCCCTGGTCCTGTTTCCCTGTCGTTGTCTCGCACTCCTGGGAAAACCCGAACAAAAATGAGAATTGGGGGGGGACGGGGAACCAAAAATGTCTGCAGACCAAGCCGACCCCAGTGCCTCCGGGTTCCCTGAGGGTTTTGCGCTTTCCTTCTGGGCCCGAAAGAGAGCAGGTGTCAAAGGGGAAATGAGTTACATGGCGAAGGAAGTGAGTGACCTTTGCAGCAGGAAAGACTCGATGCGCATTCCATCCCCGGACGAGAAATACCGGCTGGCTTGCAAAACAGAGCAATTAACTGGCTTGGCTTCCTGACGACACCTCGGAGGTTCGGACGCGGTTTCTTCTGACTCACTTCCTCCCCCCGCCCCCACTTGGCTCGGGAGAACGAGGAAAACGAAATGGGCGTCTGGGAAGTGGTTCTCGGTTAGTGCGAGAACCACGGCCCGCGGGTGATGCTCATGTGGGAAGAGGTTGCTCAGGACCATTCTGGCCAAGAAAGCGGGCTGGCGGTCCATGAAGGATTAGCCTCCAGGCCCCTTTATTGACCATAGTGGTGTTATTCAAGGTAAATTATATTTCAGATGAGGAGGCGAAAGTGCTGACTTCACGAACGGTGAACTTGAACTGTGAACACTGTGGCTGTCCAAGGTGTGGCTTTCCATGGTGTTGCCTTTCAGGGTATGCATGTATGGAGGCCAGGGTGAGAGGCATATTCTCTCTCTCTCTCCCTCTCTCTCTCCCCGAGAGCCAGTTTGGTGTAGTGGTTACGTGCGCAGACTCTAATCTGGGAGAACTGGGTTTGATTCCCTGCTCCTTCACTTGCAGCTGCTGGCCTGACGTTGGGTCAGTTACAAGTTTTTTCAGAGCTGTTCTTGAAAGAGCAGTTCTTGAAAGAGCTCTCTCAGCCCCACCTACCTCAAAGGGTGTCTGTTGTGGGGAGGGGAAGGGAAAGGAGTTTATAAGCCGCTCTGAGACTCTGAGTGAAGGACGGGGTATAAATCCAACCTCCTTCTCCTCTTCTTCCTCTTCCTCTTCTTCTTCTCTCTATGCTTATCTCTCTTTATCTCTCACCCTCTCCTTATCTATCTATATTTATCTTTATCTATCTTTATCTTTTTTGCAACAAACATGAAATTGAGCAAACTTTAGAGGACAGCGGAAGTCAGGAGGGCCTGGCGTGATCTGGTCCATGGGGTCGCAAAGAGTCGGACTCGACCGTGCGACTGAACAACGACAAAAATCTTTATCTTTATATTCTGCCTTTCTCCTCAGTAGGGACCCAAAGGGGCTCACATCATTCTCTTCTCTTCTGCTTTATCCTCACAACACCCTTGAGAGGTAGGTTAGGCTAAGAGCGTGTGACTGGCCCAATGTCATCCGGCAAGCTGCCATGGCAGAGTGGAGATTCGAACCTGGGCTTTTCAGATCCTTCTCCAGCACTTTAACCACGGCACCCCACTGGCTTTCTAATCGAGTATGGTATTCCTGCAGTGGAATTTTACAGAAAATAATAAACTGCTGTAGCTAGACCAACGGGAGAGCCGCCCTGGCCTGAATAGCCCAGGCTAGCCCAATCTTGTCGGATCTCAGAAGCTAAGCAGGGTCACCTTTGACTAGTATTTGGAAGGGCGACCTCCAAGGAATACCAGGGTTGTGACACAGAGGCAGGCAAGGGCAAACCACCTCTGAAACGTCTCTTGCCTTAAAAACAACTCTAGCTCCCCACCTAGTGGTGCATAACACAAAAAGAGCTACAACTTCTGGTTGCCAGACAATCATAGGCTCTCCTGCCTGTACTATACACAATGCCGTATGATGATGATGATAATTGGGAGAGCCTGTAATGTTACAGGATGACAGCCGTCGTGGTGTAGTGGTTAGAGTGTCTGACTAGGATCTGGGAGACCCAGGTTCAAATACCCCCTCCTGCCATGGAAGCTCGCTGGGTGACCCAGGGCCAGTCACACTCTCCCAGCCTAGCCTACCTCGCAGGGCTGTGGAGGAGAAGAGAACAATGTGAGCCACTTTGGGGATGCTGTTAGAGGGAAGGGCAGGTATAAATGAAACGAGTCCCTGAAGTCTTGGGGCTTCAATGATGCTGTCGAGATTTTTTAAGTTTTCCTTCCGCTAAAAAATGGCATAACAGCCTGAAGAGCCCAATTTCATCAGAGTTCGGAAGCTAAGCAGGGTCAGGCCTGGTTAGTACTAGGGTGGGAGGCCATTAAGGAAGTCTGGGGTTGCTATGCAAAGGAAGGCAATGGCAAGCCTCCTCTATTAATCTCTGTTCTTGAAAACCCTGGGGTCCTCGTGAGTCAGTTGTGACTTGACGGCACACGATTATTATTCTTGAGTACAAAGAAACGTACCTTGTCTGCTTCTATTAACTGCTGCCTGCCTCCAGTTTTTCTCAGCCCTTTGCGGGTATTCTCCAGTCACCGGATGTTGTTAGTCTGCAAGTGCAGCGAGAAGCTGCATTAGTTCTACACAGCCCGGCCAGCTGCCCTCGCTAAGCCTCAAAGTGAACCCGAATCACATCTTGCAAACACAACCTTTGCCCCCTGCGTGCCTCTTCTGGGTTGTAACCAGGACTTCCCTCTCCCTACCCCGCTTGCACTGCCGGTTCATTGCTTCAATACAGAGGTGTGGAATTCGTCATAATGCCGTGGCCGGAGATGCCCTGTCGAAAGCAGACCCGACGTAACCCTATCCCAGGATGCCAGACTGCTGAATGTCTTCCTCCTTTCCCCTCCCTAATCTTCCTCCCACATCGGCAGACAGAGGGAGTCTCTGTGAGGGTACAGGTTTCTGCCTTCTGACTCAGACGGGTGCCTCTCTTGGCAGGCGGCTTTCCTCTTCCCAGTCCAAGTGGCCGCCTCTCCGTTCTGCACTGCAGAGTTGTTCTGTTTCAAGGAACCGGGTGGCTGACTTGATAATCTAGGCCGGCCGGCCTCCCGAGGACCAGCGGGAGCTGGGGCGGGGGGCTGCCACCGGGAGATCTCCCATTATAGCAGAGGACCTGGTGGCAAGCCGCATGTCCAGGCCAGGCCAGTGGGAGGCGCTCTTCTGTGCAACCAGGTTCGGCCCGGCTAAGGAAGGACACCCTAGCAAAATGTAAAGGACGAGCTGTGGTGTTCTTGGCTTCATGGAATATCCGGCATCAGTCATTTCCGTGTGCAAAGGAATCCTGGTTTCCCTGCCAAAGTGTCCCTGTGTGATAGAAAGATATCTGGGGCAAGTTCTCCAATCTGCCAGGGTTTCCCAGATGAAAATGGGGACACTTGAGCATCGGGAACATCTATTCTCTCTCCTGGGGCTGCCTTCGGACTGCCATGGCTTCTTCTGCTACAGTCTGCAAAGTGGGGTGTGTTGGCGAACTGTTAAATTTCCTTAACACAAACACACACACCCATAACCAAACTGACGGATACGTTGTCGAAGGCTTTCACGGCCGGAGTTCATTAGCTGTTGTAGATTTTCCGGGTTGTGCGGCCGTGGTCTTGGCATTGTAGGGCCTGACGTTCCACCAGCAGCTGGGACTGGCATCCTCAGAGGTGTAACACAGAAAGACAGGCGGAGGGGACTCCCATCTTTCTGTGTTATACCTCTGAGGATTGTCCCAGGCTGATGGCCACAGTCCCTGAACAGACTTTGAAATTTATTAGCACAACATTCTGCACAGTTTTTATCATCTCTTCCTCTGAGGAGGCCAGTCACAGCTACTGGCGAAACGTCCGGTCCTACAATGCCAAGACCACGGCCACACAACCCGGAAAATCTACAACAGCCAACAAACTGAAAGAAGTTTGTCCAGATGTGTAATCTCTCAGGGGATCTACTTGTGCTTGAACACCCACGTGAACCCGTGAAGCTGCCTTCTACTGAGTCGAACTCTTGGTCCGTCAAGTTCAGGATCGCCTACTCAGACTGGCAGCGGCTGTCCAGGGTCTCAGGCAGAGGTCTTTCTCATCACCGACCGCCTGAGCTTTTTTAACTGGAGATGCCGGGGATTGAACCTGGGACCTTCGGCAAGGCGGGCAGATGCTTTGCCAGGGAGCCACAGCCCCTTCCCAGGACAGCTGCGGTTCAAAGGCATTCAGTATCATTTACGGTCTAGATCGGCAGGACAAAGTTTCTTCAGAATGGAAGACTGGAAATGGAAATTACCAGTCCATATGTGTAGGCAGAGGGCGAGCAGTAAATTAGCATACAGCATAATAAAGATGTTTAACAGATTCAAGGACCAAACAGGAATAACAGGCTTCGTGTATAGGATTACCATTTTGTTTGTGTGGTTACCCTTTGTTTGGGTTTAATTTTGGGGGAGGGAACATCGTGAAGGGGAACTAACTAACCATATCAACTAAGCTTGTTATTCCTGTTTGGTCCTTGCGTCTGTTAAACATCTTCATTATGCTGTATGTGAATTTGCTCCTCATCCCTCTACCTATATGTATGGACTGGTCATTTCCATTCCAATGTATCTGAAGAAGTGTGCGAGCCTGCAAAAGCTTATATCTTGAATAAAACTTGGTTGGTCTCAAAGGTGCCGCTGGACTCTAACTTCGTTCTGCCGCTTCATATCAACACGGCTACCCCACCTGTCTAGATCGGTGTGGAAGGAGAACTGTGCACGGGCTGCGTGGGGTATCCGGGGGTAGCGCCCCACAGATCTGTTCCGCTGACAGCAGAGCCTCCCACCCCAGTACAGGGAGCCTCCCCGTCTCATGAGAAGAGCCTCTTGCAATAGGGAGAGGGTCCTTGTGCCGTGGGAAAGCAATATCCCGAGCGGAATGGATCTTCAAGGTGCAGCTTATAATGTGCGTTCATTTCCATGCATGTGCTGGAAGGAACACGTGGCCGGGCTTCCGCAGGCATGCAAGGAGGCGGGCAGTGCGCCAGACTGAATCCTTGTGGCTAGTTATGCATTGCCAGCCTTTTGGTGCTCCTTGGTTCAGGTGGCCGCTCTTTGTAGGCCAGCTAACGCCGCCTCCGTAGCTGCTGTGGGCCAGGCTTCGGTGAGACACTGGCCACATGGAATGCTACTGCTGCCGCATGAGTAGGATTGCTAGTCCCCAAGTGGGGCCTGGATATCTCCTGGTTTTACAGCTGATCTCCAAATAGGCTTGCCGACCTCCAGGTGGCACCTGGAGATCTCTCTCTGTCACAATTGATCTCCATATGGAGCAGAGGTCCATCAGCGGCTGTTAGCCACAAGGTATAGATAGGAACTCTTGGTCTGGGGCAGGTGATGCTCGGTATTCTTGGTTCTTGGGGAGGGGGGCAACAGTGGGAGGGCTTCTAGTGTCCTGGCCCCATTGGTGGACCTCCTGATGGCACCTGGTATTTTTGGCCACTGTGTGACAGAGTGTTGGACTGGATGGGCCGTTGGCCTGATCCAACACTGGCTTCTCTTGTGTTCTCATGTTCTTAAGATCAGTTCCCCTGGGGAAAATGGTGCTTTGGAAGGTGGACTCCAGGGCCATAGTACCTTTCTGCAGTCTCCTTAGTTTACCGCTATGTGTTACATTTAAAGTATGAGTCTCATCAGTTCAGGCAGGGATTCCCAGTGAGAGCCAGTTTGGCGTAGTGGTTAGGAGGGTGGACTGTAATCTGGGAGAACCGGGTTGGATTCCCCACTCCTCCATGTACAGCTGCTGGTGTGACCTTGGGTCAGTCACAAGTTCTCTCAGAGCTGTCCTCTCAAGAGCAGTCTTCGAAAGAGCTCTCTCAGCCCCACCTACCTCAGAGGGTGTGCTGTGGGGAGGGGAAGGGAAAGGAGATTGTCAGCCGCTCTTGAGACTCCTTCGGGTAGTGAAGGGCAGGGTATAAACCCAATCTCCTCCTCCTCATCTTCCTCTTCTCCTTCTTCCTCCTCTTCTTCTTCCTCTCCTCCTCCTTTCTCCCCCCTGGGAGTCATGGTGCCCACTGACAGCTTTCCTGGTGCCTGCCAAGTATTTATTAAAAAGTAGGTGGGGCTTTTGCCCAGCAAGGCTGCTGATTGGCCACTGATGATTTGAGTGACGGTGCAGACTTTTAAAAATCTTGCTTTGGCAGCAGCTGTCACCACAGCACAAGAAAGGTGAGCTGTGGCAGCCATTTTGTGGCCGCGCCCACCATGATGTGTCAGAATTCAAAAAGTTGTCTGCAGGCTCAAAAAGGTCAGGGACCTCTGAGTTAAGGTCATATGTGCTGCGTGTGCCTGAATCTTCCTGCCTGAGAGACTTTTCTGGAATGGCCCAAAGTGTATTTAAACAAGTATTTTTGGGGAATACCAGTGGGCATTTGCCCGGTCCAACCCTGTGGGCATTTGCCCGGTCCAACCCTGTCCCGCAATTGACCTTCTGTCTCTCCCTGTGTTGACAACTTCTTTTCTTCCTTGGCCTCATGGGCAGGAGTGCTTTAGGCGATCCATTGTAGAAATGGGGGTATCTTCTTCAACTGTAGTTTTTAGGATTGCCGCGTCCATCCTGGCAACCGGCAGGGAATGCGGGGGGGCTTACTAGGAATAAGAGGGAGGCCCAGTCAACGTTGCAGTGATTTGTCTATGTCACTTCTGATGTGACTTGGAAGTGACATCATCATACATCGACATTGGGGTGACGCTCTGGTGTTTGGACAAAAACTCCATGGTAAATTTGGCTTCTACCATAGAGTTTTTGCCCAAATACCAGAGCGTTGCCCCGACATTGCCCCGACGTTGCTGATGATGTCACTTCCGGGTCATGACGGAACTGATCTAGACACCTTGTTTGGCCATGTTCTTTTTCCAGATAAGCTCCTCCCTCTGGCCAGCTGATTGGCAGCAGGGGTGGTAGGGCCTGGTGGCTGGGGACCCCCACCTCCACCAGGGGGGTCTAGCAACCCTAGTCGTTTTTGGGGGGGTGAACTGAATGCTTCCACCTGGTGCTTTACGGATTTTACTAAGCGTTAGGAGGGTTGTGTGTTTGAGGGGAGGCGCCTCTTAAGTAATCCCTCCAGCCTTACCAAATGGGCTTTTAACACAACCTTGTCACGTCTGGCTGAAAACCACAGCATTTCTCTCTGCAGTGGGGTGTGGCGGACTTGCGCGTGTTTGCAAATGTATTATTTTTGGTGCTAAATCGGGCTTCGGACTGTTCTCCCTTGCATATCTTAAGGGGTCAAGTGTTGCTCAGAGAATTTGGCAGCACTAGAGGACATGATGGATCGTGTGGGTGTGTCTTTTGAAATGAATATTTGGGTTCTCTCCCCCCCCATCATTCCTGCAAAAGCAAATGCATTCATAATATCCAAATTAGTTGCTGGGGCACACCAGTGTGTTTTGTGAGAGAAAGGACAGCATGCTTAGGAAACAAATCAATTAAATCCATAATGGAGGCTGCCCACTGGATCTCTGCATGATGACATGTTCTGGTTAGCCGCTTTCAAATCCACCGCTAATGAGGGCAGGCAGATGAGCTGTCCCTCCGCATTGGGTGCAAGTGGATTAATTCATTTACTCCTGATGTAGAAACAACATTATTATTCACACTTGGAGGGAGCTGTCATGTCTCTACATGAGTCAGTGTTCTGGGTTATGGTAGGAACTCATGTGGAAACCCACGAGATGAGGTTATTCTCTTTTCAGGTTTATGAGTTCCCCCGCCTTCAGAAGTTTAGGGCACAATGGAATGCCTGCCCAAGCCACCAGTAATATGTGGCCATGACAGGCAATGTGAATGTGCCAAGCTGCGAGGCAGGTAGCTCATGAGTGTGTGGCCAGAACTAAATTGATTAATGAAAGGCGTCCAAGTGGCTTTGGGCGTGCCTCTGACTGCTTTCTCTGGGGGCTGGTAATTCTCTTGTGTCTCTGCCTCAGGAGGAGGTTGCCCAGTGTTTCTCTGCGTGTATTGTTGCTTGGGGCGTGCTTGCTTCCAATCAGCGGGCAGATCCAGAACAATCATTCACACCAAGTGGAAAACCTTTTTGTTGGTGGAGAGAACCGGGGCCAAGGAGAATTATTTGCACAAAGGTGAGACCGAGGGCGATGGGACCAATGGGAGGAAAGTATAGGTGGAAGCAGTAGTGGAGGCTGGGCCCAGCTGCCTCACTGGGCGTCATTCTAGAGCCAGGCCTGCCTTCATCCTCCGAGTTTCTACCATGCTGCCAGTTGCAGCGCCGTGAAAACCTCGTTGCAAAGCAAGGTTTCCAAGTGACGGAATGTCAGGTATGCTGCCCGGACCCATTAAGAGGGAGTGCCCGTCAGACACGCCCCGTGTTGCGCATGAAATCACCTGCGGTCTGACTAAGCCACTTTCGTGTAGGTGGGCGGTGCAACTCACAACACCCGAATCGGGGCTGTGTCTGCATGCAAAAGGCCCGGGGGGAGGGGGGATCACAGGTGTGGATAATCCTTGCATTCACAAGGCCTTTCCCAGGTTCATTATGGTGCCCCATAACCAGCATCCTCGACCCGTCGATAGCTGTGGGGCAAGGAGTGTGCGACTCGGGGCTCTGGAAGCCTGAGAAAGCGCTGTGGATTTCTAACAGAAACAACTACATTTCCCAGGATGCCTGTGGTTCGATACTTATCCTAGTTGGCCGTTGCATTTCTATTAGGTAAAGGTAAGGTTCCCTTGCTCGAAAGCCAGTCGAATCCGACTCTAGGGTTGCGGTGCTCATCTCCGTTTCAAAGCCAGAGCCAGCGCTGTCCGAAGACGTTTCCGTGGTCATGTGGCCAGCATGACTAAACACAGCGCAGGACGCTGTTACCTGCCCACAAAGTGGTACCTATTTATCTACTTGCAATTTCTTGCTTTCGAACTGCTAGGTTGGCAGGAGCTGGAACTAGGTTGGCAGGAGCTCACCCTGTCATGCGGCGCCCGGGTCTCGAACTGCTGAACTACTGACCTTCCACAGCCTGCAGTTCAGCGTCTTAACCACTTGAGCCACCGCAGCTCTGCATTTCTATTAGGCAGGCTTTTAAAAAGGGCGTTATCTTACTTCAGCCGGGGAGACGAGACAGGTTAGAAACTTAGTTAGATACATCTCTCACACAATTTTTTTACACCCTATGAGTCCAAAAACACTCTCTGGGCTTTAGAAATGTATGGCTGATGATAAAATAAGTTTAAACAGTCAACAACCTGCGCAGAGTGGTGCCCCCAAAGATAGAGTTGCCAACCTCCAGGTGGTGACTGGAGAGCTGCTAGAATTACAAGTGATGTCCAAGCAAGAGAGATTAGTTCACTTGCAGAAACATTTAAAGGCACTTTGTAAGGACAGCACTGGCTCTTTCGCTTGGAAACGGAGCTGAGCATCGCCTCCTAGAATCAGGTTCGACTAGCTTTCGAGGAAGAAAAACCTTTACCTTAACCTAAGGTGGACTCTATGGCACTGTACTCGACTAAAGTCTCTCCCCTCCCCAAACCCCGCCCTCCTCAGTCTTCACCCCCAAAATCTCCAGGTATCTCCCAGCCAGGATCTGGCAACCCTACCCAAAGACCTGGTTCACACCTATGGGAGAATGGGATGGTAGAACAGATTGCACCAATTCTGGCTGCAGGTGAAGGAGGATTGCATTTTGGAAGCTGGTCTGTATTTGAACACTGGCAAACCAACCATGAAAGCATTTCATTGCCCACATATCCTCTCTTATGGCAACATCTGCAGGGGTCTAGCTACACCTCCAAGCTACATGTCTGGTCTCTTATAGGAAATGCAGCCATCTCTGGAACAGGCCAGGGTCTTCATCGTTAATCAGCACCTGCACCATCAACCAACAGCAGATCCGTCTTGGGTTGATGGAGTTTCTGACCATGGAGGCTGTATTTAAGAACATCAGAAGAGCCCTGCTGGGTCAGACCAATGGCCAATCTAGTCAGCATCCTGTCTCACACAGTGGCCAACCAGCTCCTCTGGAGGGCCAACAACAGGGCATAGAGGCCAAGGCCTTCCAAGAACATAAGAAGAGCCCTGCTGGATCAGACCAGTGGTCCATCTAGTCCGACATCTAGAGGGCCGACAACAGGGCATAGAGGTCTCACACAGTGGCCACCCAGTTCCTCTGGAGGGCCAACAACAGGGCATAGAGGCTGAGGCCTTCCTAAGAACATAAGAAGAGCCCTGCTGGATCAGACCAGTGGTCCATCTAGTCCAGCGTACTGTCTCATACAATGGCCAGCCAGTTCCTCTGGAGGGCCAGCAACAGGGCATAGAGGCCGAGGCCTTCCTAAGAACATGAAGAGCCCTGCTGGATCAGACCAGTGGTCCATCTAGTCCGACATCTAGAGGCCGACAACAGGGCATAGAGGTCTCACACAGTGGCCACCCAGTTCCTCTGGAGGGCCAACAACAGGGCATAGAGGCCGAGGCCTTCCATAAGAACATAAGAAGAGCCCTGCTGGGTCAGACCAGTGAGGGTCCATCTAGTCCAGCATCCTTTCTCACACAGATGGCCAACCAGTTCCTCTTGAGGTCCAACAGCAGGACATAGAGGTTGAGGCCTTCATTGGAACATAGAGCCCTGCAGGATCACCGCAGGGTCCATCTAGCCAGCATCTTCTCTCATGCATTGGCCACCAGTTGCCTGGAGGCCTTCATAAGAACATCAGAAGAGCCCTGCTGGATCAGACTAGTGAGGGTCCATTTAGTCCAGCATCCTGTCTCACACAGTGGCCAACCAGTTCCTCTGGACGGCCAGCAGTAGGGCAATAAAGGCCAAGGCTTTCCTCTAATTCTGCCTCCTGGCCCTGGGATTCAGAGATTGACTGTCTCTGGACATGGAGGTTCCTTATAGTCACCCTAGCTAGTAGCTCTGGTGGGCCTATTCTCCATGATTGTTTCCAATTCCCCTTTAAAACCATCTGTGCTTGTGTCACAGTTTTCAGAAGACCGATTAGTTATTTTTCAATGAATTTTGCTCCGATTCTGACTTCTGTGGGAGGCAGATCCTGACTAGCACGTTTGAGGATCTGATTGTGAGACAGCTGGTTTCACCGTCAACGGAACCCTGCTGGTATTAGCGGGTGACACTCTTGGTTATGCGGCTGTGGGAGACAGCCTTTGGGAACTGACCGCCCCTGAAGGAAACTCCCTTTGACAGTAACATTTAAAGGATTGATACACCTTCCTATCATCTCTGAGAGTCCTAAAGCAGAGGTGTCAAACAAGTGGCCTGGGGGGCGGATCAAGCCCCCGGAGGGCTTCTATCAGGCCCACAGTCGAACTGGCTGTCTTCTGCTTCTTCTTCCGGTTCTGCTGCTGCTGCGTCATCGTTGGTTTGCAGCTGACAGATACACACCTGAACAGCATGATCAAGATTGCAGCAGCACAGACATTTTGATGCAATAATTCAGAGCAAGAGGTGTCAGTTCTCAGACACTGTTCAATAAACAAAATATTGCAGGAGTGCTAATGTTTTAAGCATGTTTTTATTTTAAGTTTAAAAAAAACCCCTTTGTGTCCTTTATAAAGTTTATATCTCTGCTACCTGGCATTACCTTTTATGACACACGTGGCCCAGCCCGACGATGTCTCGTTATGTCAGATCCGGCCCTCATGAGTTCGACACCCCTGTCCTAAAGGATACGATCCCAGTCTTCCTTACAACCGTCCCATAAGAGAAGTCTGCAGTATTCCTGTATTTCCTGGGACATCAGAAGAGCCCTGCTGGATCAGACCCAGTAGGTTCATACAGTTCAGCCTATTGTCTCACACAGTGGCCAACCACTACCTCTGGATGGCCAACAACACAGCATAGAGGCCGAGGCCTTCCCCTGGTGTTGCTTTCTGGCTCTGGGATCCAGGGGTTTTAGTGCCTCTGAATGTGAAGGTTCCCCTCAGTCACCAGGGCTAGTTGTCATTGACAGACTTATGCTCCACGAATCTATCTAATCTCCTTTTAAAACTGCTTATTCCTGTGGCCATCACTAGATCCTCCGGCAGCGAATTCCACATTCTAATCACTCTCCGTGCAAAGTAGTATGTCCTTTCGTCCGTCCTGAACCTACTGCCCATCAGTTTCATTGGATGCCCTCGAGCTCTAGGCTGAGATTGGCTTCTCTGAAGACGCCCTCTAAGTTAATGGCAAAGGTGAGGTTGGAACCGTGAGCTTCCTGAACTGCAGCCCAGTGACTTAGCCACTGTGCTAAATTAGGATCGCAATTATGTGGCTGGTTGTATAATTTGGAGCCTTCCTTTCTGGTGAGAGGCATAAAATTGGCTCTCGACTGCTTATCACTCGTCTCGCTGTTCCCATAAGAAAATATCACGCCGAGTTTCCTGGTTGGTTCCTTCTAGGCTTGTCCGAGTCTCGGCTGGTTGGTTACCAGCTTCCCTTTAGCAGTGGTTGTGTCTGGCAAAAACTGAGTGGGTACCTCGGAGGCCGAGCGGAAACAATATAAAAACAAATTAAACAAAACAAGTCAATTTATATTATACAGTACACTCAAAATACAAATTTAGGCCTGACCTGGATAGCCCAGCCCAGCCTGATCTCGTCAGATCTTGGAAGCTAAACAGGGCTGACCTTGGCAAGCACTTGGATGGGAGACCTCCAAGGAATACCAGGGCTGGGATGCAGAGGCAGACAATAGCGAGCCTTCTCTCTGAAACGTCCAAGCCCCACTAGGGGTCACCAGAAGTCAACCATGACTTCCAGGCATACACAAGCGCACAAACAAATACCCCCCCCCAAAAAAATAGAAATTTAAAAACATAGGCCTTGAATTTAACCTTGAGCCTGAAGTTAACTGGACTAAGTAGTCCTCAGTGTCCAATACACACTACATATGAATGTCCCCACGTTGATGCTATATAAACAAGACCCAGAATCACAGTGAACAGGGCCAAACACATTTTGACTCTATGGTCGCAAATACATGCAGCTGCTGGTGTGACCTTTGGTCAGTCACCAGTTCTGTCAGAGCTGTTCTCTCACGAGCAGTCCTCGAAAGAGCTCTCTCAGCCCCACGTACCTCCCAGGGTGTCTGTTGTGGGGAGGGGAAGGGAAAGGAGATTGTAAACCGCTCTAAGACTCTTTTGGGTAGTGAAGGGCAGGGTATAAATCCAATCTCTTCTTCTTCTTCCATAGATCTACATACATACCAAGAACAAGTGTCGACTACACTAAGCCAAACCAGGTGTTGATCGATTCATGCATTATTGGATGTGGCCAAATGGTGACATTAGTAAGATCCTGGATCTTGTGCCATGATTTTCACGCTCACCCTTAAAAAAACGTATGATTGTAAATTCACGCTCACACATAAAAAAATATGATCGCTGGTTGTTGTATACATATGCGCCATGAGGAAATGAACTGCCGAAATCAGATATAATTTTCAACCATACTTTCCCCCCTTTTGGGTGTGTGTGTGCGTGGAAGCATAGTGTGCTCTATTAATGGCTCCCCGGGCGAGCCCAATCCCATTAGATTTCAGAAGCTAAGCAGGTTCAGCCCTGGTTAGTACTTGGATGGGAGACCACCAAGAAAGTCTAGGGCCGGGATGTCGAACTCATTTGTTAGGAGGGCCAGATCTGACATAAATTGAGTCCTGGTTGGGCCGGGCCGCATGTGTCATAAAATGTAATGCCAGGTAGTGGAGATACGAACTTTATAAAGGACACAAAGGGTTTTTTTAACTTAAAATAAAAACATGCTTAAAACATCGGCACTCTTGCAATATTTTGTTTATTTAAGAGTGTCTGATAACGGACCCCTCTTGCTCTGAATTATTGCATCTAAATATCTGTGC
This sequence comes from Gekko gecko, assembly GCA_029375565.1. Taxonomy (NCBI): domain Eukaryota; kingdom Metazoa; phylum Chordata; class Lepidosauria; order Squamata; family Gekkonidae; genus Gekko; species Gekko gecko. Next base: position 73,767,155 of record JAPDNY010000012.1, on the reverse strand, counting down.
GGTTGCAATCCTGAGTCTGCTGTTCAGGTGTGTATCTGTAAGCTGCAAACCTACGATGACACAGCAGCAGCAGAACTGGAAGAAGCAGCAGAAGACGGCCAGTTCCACTGTGGGCCTGATAGAAGCCCTCCGGGGGCCTGATCCGGCCTCCGGTTCGCATGTTTGACACCCCTGCTCTAGGGTAACTAAGTGGAGACAGGCAATGGCAAACCCCCTCTGAATATCTCTCGCCTTGAAAATCCTACAGGCGTTGCCATAAGTCCGATTTGACTTGATGACTCTTTCCACCAATCCCACAGAGGGCTGAGGTTGCGCGGAGGGTGTGATTTCTGGCTGTCTGGCAAGTTCATAAACCTGCTAAATTTGCCGTTGCTCAGCCTAAGCACATCTCTGTGTGGCCGCAAGTTTCCCATGCCTGTTGGCCTTCCAAGCCCAGAGGACATCCGCACATCCTGTTTGCAGCGCCACGTGAGCCGTGAGAATTCCTAAAGTGAACGTATATATTAAAATGACACCCAAATGATATGGTTCCAGAGATCAAAGTCACAATAAGCCGGTTTGGAGTGACCTGTACACTTTGCCCGAACTCTCCGGGCGGGCGGGGAGTGTCCTCGTATCTTGATCGGCAGCTGCATTAAATACCACTTTGTTCTTTTCATTGTGTTGACTGAGGTTAACCGGGGAGGCTATTTTCTGCCTTTTATATTTGCGTGACACAATAGGAAAGGGCTCTGCCGTTGAGCGTTTTCAGGCAGTGACTCAATCCAGCCTCCCCGGTCCCAAATCCTTAAGGACGTTCTGGTTTATTGATTCCGTACTTCATATCTCCTGTCATGTTTTCGTGCTCACTTACTGTCTTCCAGTCAGGCTTCGAAGTGCCCCGTAATGAGATATGCAAATGATAAGGTATCAAACATTTACAAACAAGAAGGGACACCTTATCGAAGTAATAAGCAACTACTAAAATTCCCTTTGGAGGGAAGGCGGCATGAGGAATTCCGGCCTCATGACTTCTTAGAAGCTTAAGGAGGGTCAGGACTTGGATGGGAGACCACCAAAAGAGGAAGGCCGTGGCAAACCACCTCTGCTTCTCGGTTGCTTTGAAAGCCCTTTGATGGGGTTGCCATAAGTCAGTTGCAACTTGACGGCACTTGCATACATATAAGGATCTGGGAGGTCCCTACACATCGTACTTGCGTAGGAGACCACCAAGGAAGACTCTGCAGAGGAAGGCAAGGGCAAACCAACTCTGCTTCTCCCTTGCCTTGAAAGCCCCTTACTGGGGTTACGATAAGCAGGGTTGGTTCTTGGATGAGAGACCACCAAGGAAGACTCTGCAGAGGAACAAAGGGCAAACCACCTCTGCTTCTCCCTTGCCTTGAAAGCCCCTGGCTGGGTTTGGGATAAACAGGGTTGGTTCTTGGATGAGAGACCACCAAGCAAGACTCTGCAGAGGAAGGCCATGGCAAACCACCTCTGCTTCTCACTTGCTTTGAAAGCCCCTTGCTGGGGTTGCAGTAAGCTGGGTTGGTTCTTGGTTGGGAGACCACCAAGGAAGACACTGCAGAGGAAGGCAACAGCCAACTACCTCTGCTTCTTGCTTGCCTCGAAGACCCCTTGCTGGGGTTACCATAAGTTGGTTATGACTTGCTGTCTCTTATGTATGTATGTACCTAAAATTGACTCAGCGAGGCCGCACTTAATCTGTTCCAGGCACCAAATGGCCAATGAGGTTCCTGGCCTAGTTCAGGCACAGCTCTCCCCTGTTTTGTGCCTGGCAGTTCTGTGCTTTGAAATCCTTCCTCCTGAAACCCCGGACTCTCAAAAGCTGACACCCTGAGACTCTTCTTGGTTTTTAGGATGCTACTGGACTTGCTGTTTTGCTGCCGAGCAAAACGGCTGCACTTTTGAAATTACCTGAACTCCAGTGTCCCCCGTGACAGGGAATTGCACAGTACGTTTGAAATTTTGCAATCAAGTGTTGAATTCATTTGAGGTTCAGGACTGACGTGAGGTTTTTCTGTAAACTTTGCTCAAGCGCTGCCCGAGTTGAGGGAAATGCCAGAAAGAAGTGGTTTTCCCCCCTCTCTGTAGGAACGGTTAGAGAAGGAAACGCTTGCTGTCCCCCCCGCGCAGCCTGCAACAGCGAATTCAGGACGACGGAACGCCTTGGAGTCGAGCGATTATATATATATTTTCTTCTTTGCCTGTGGCTGTCTTGCCGGGGGAGGCGAGGGCACAATTGATCGTAGATCACTCTGAAAAGAGACGCCTTTGCTCATTGATAGAGTTCAGCTGCGGGTCTGGCTCCCGGAATCTAAATGAATTGACACCACAATGGACTTCTGTACGAAATGAGGTCAGGCGCGGAAGGAATGAATGAGCGTCCCTCTTGCCCGGTCCCGTCCATGACGGGGTGTCTGCAGAGGCAATAACTTGTCGGCGATGATCGTCGGCATGGGAGGCTTGGATCGCGCTTGCGTTAAAAAAATATTTTCCAAAGAGCGGGGGACAAAAAAGGTGCGGGTTCGAAGCCCGAAACAGATCAGAAAAGCCGATCCCGACAAGCCTCTAGCCAGACAGAAATAACGCATATGGGTCATAGTATCAGGATTACATCGGTGTCGAATGTTCACTTTTTAAGCATGAAGTCTAGCTGGCCCTAGCGCTGACCCTGGGTTTTGAGGTTAAGCCGGTCTTGGAGAGGATAGCGCCGTATCCGTTACTCCTTACTTTAATTCATGAATGTTTTAAGGCTGCTGCAGTTGCCTCTTGTTTTGCTAAGCGTCGTGTGAAAGGCCCTGTAGTCTGCCGAAAACAGGCTCCTGCGTCTTGAAGGCAGCGGCACGGGAGAGTAGGATGAGGGAGCCCCGGATTTCTATTGTCTCCCAGCTGTGGTTAATGTTAGGTTGGGAGAGGATGGGCAGTTGAGAAGTGAAATTGAGGAAGGTCTGGTTTCCAGTTGATAATACATGGAACATGGTTATCCCTGGTTCAGGAGGCAGGAAGGCTGTATCTGTTCAGTAGTGGTACAGTCCTGAAGCAGGATATCATATCTGGCACAGAATTCAAGAGGATCTCTAAGAGAACCCTTTTCACCTTGCTCTGTATTTCCCATGTCGGTGGCTGGCTGCTCTGTGAGACAGGGCCTTTTCAGTGGTGGCCTCTAGATTTCGGAAGTGGCACAGGAGGCCGTAAATGCTGTTCAGACACAATCAGATCAGTTCCTGTTTCTGAAGAACATTGGGGTAGCACATAACTAGCTGGTTGTATTCCTTTATGACCTTTAGTTTTGCCCTCTTTACTGGTGTTGTGTAATTATATCGTCTTGCGCTTTTGTTAGGTTGTAATTTTTATATTGCTCTGCTAGGCACCGCCTTGGGTAGGAGGATGGGAAAAGAAGTGTTTTTATAAGTAGGCTGCTAGATCTTACAGCTGCGAAAGGATATGGGAAATCCGTCAGTTCAATTGCGGGTGAAACAGATGCCAGAGAGATTTTTTTTAGTAAAGATGTCCCGTGGCCAGAGGGTGATGTCTTTGTGCAGTGGAGAAAATAAATAAAACCAGCTTCACTTTCAGTAATGAAAGTTTGGTTTTTCTGTTTGGTTTTTCTCTTCGACAAGTTCTGGGAAGAGGAAATTATTGTTGCTAGGCAGCTGTGATGCCTTTACTCTCTGGAGGGCCAGTTTGGTGTAGCGGTTAAGACTGCCGGACTCTACTGGGTTTGATTCCCCACTCCTGCACATGCAGCCAGCTGGTTGACCTTGGGTCAGCCACAGTTCTCTCAGAGCTGTTCTCTCAAGGGGTGGTCCTCTCAGAGCTCTCTCAGCCCACCTGCCTCACAGGGTGTCTGTTGTGGGGAGAGGAAGGGAAAGAAGATTGTAAGCTGCTCTGAGGCTGTGGTCACACGGCAAGCTTATCCCGATTTGTTCCCACTATAGATTTGATCGGGAATATTTTTTGGGGGTTGGGATGATCACACATCCCTCCCTAAACCACTTGCATCGCGTGATGAGGCTCCGGGCACCGTCCAGATAGCTGCACTGCCCAAGTGGTGGCATGGCTTGTTATTTTTTTAAAAAAAATCTGGCTTTGCGCATGCGCAGATACACATGGCCGAATCACTGCTCCCACTGGGATTCGCTGACTCCCTTGTTTTTGCAGACCCCCCCCCCCCGAACAGTGAACAAAATTAACCAGCGAACATACAACCGAGCGCTGGAATCTATATGTGTGCTTGAACGTTTATACATTGGATTTATTCAGCGCAGGATTGCTCATGCACACAACGGTGGAAGCTGGGGGGGGGGTGGAACATCGCGAGAAGGACATTCAGATGACCTAATCGCGATCATTGCGAGAGATGGCTGTCCAGATCGGCAAAATGGCGGGTCCAAAGTGCAAATATCTGGAAAATACTTGATTTTCCAGGTGTAGGAAAACTCGCTAGGGACCAGGGAGATCGCATGAGTGAGCCCACTTCGGTGCAGGAGACGGATGCGGACGTCTGATCAGCTATTTTGAATGCGAGAGGGAGCAGCGGTGAAACCCAGTCAAAATGACTGTGTGACCACGACCTGAGACTCTGAGTAAAGGGCGGGGTACAAATCCAACTCTTCTCCTTCTTCTTCTCCTCCTCCTACTCTGCGATCCGCAAGGTGGGGCTTTTGTAGGAGAATCAAAGATGATGGCAGAAGGATCAAAGTGTATCGGACAGAGAGGAAGTAATGGGCTGGGAGCAACATCCAACGCAGGGGGAGCTTTCCACCCACCCCTCGAGGAAGTTAACAATTTGTTGGCCTCATTGGTCCCCCAGGGGGCAGTTCAAGACCCAGCAGGAGTTGGGCTGCGTCAGGAGGGCTCCAAGTTGGAGTCCCCTTTTCCCCGTTCCTAGCTCAGGAATTGCCCCCTGTTCTGTGTCCGTAGCTCCACTCCGTAGCAAAACCACTACACTTTTGTCCCCCTCGCCGCTTTGCTCTGCCTTCTTCACCTCTTCCCCACTTCGGCTTTTTGAAGAAGGGAAGAATTCAGAGTGTCCTATTGGAGGAATGTTTTGGAGTTGACTCATGTGGGCTGTAACGAGTTCTTTGGTCCAGATCAACAGCTGATCAGTTCTTCATAGGTGTGCGGACTCTAATCTGGGAGAACCGGGTTTGGAACACCTTCCCTATGAAGAAAGGTTAAAACGTTTGGGGCTCTTTAGCTTGGAGAAACGACGGCTGAGGGGTGACTTGATCGAGGTTTATAAGATTATGAATGGGACAGAGCAGGTTGAAAAAGAAGTACTTTTCTCCCTTTCTCACCATATAAGAACTCGTGGGCACTCCATGAAATTGCTGAGCAGTTGGGTTGGAACAGATAAAAGGAAGTCCTTCTTCACCCAAAGAGTGATTAATATGTGGAATTCACGCCACAGGAGGTGGTGGCAGCTACAAGCACGGACAGTTTCAAGAGGGAATTAGATAAACTTATGGAGCAGAAGTCCATCAGTGGCTATTAGCCACAAGGTATAGATAGGAACTTTCAGTCAGGGGCAGGTGATGCACTCTATTCTTGGTGCTGGGGGGAGGGCAGCAGTGGGAGGGCTTCTAGTGTCCTGGCCCCACTGCTGGACGTCCTGATTTCACCTGGTATTTTTGGCCACTGTGTGACAGAGTGTTGGACTAGATGGGCCACTGGCCTGATTCAACATTGGCTTCTCTTATGTTCTTATGATTTTTCACTCCTCCACTTGCAGCTGCTGGATGACCTTGGGCAAGCCATAGTTCTGTCAGAGCTGTTCTCTCAAGGACAGTTCTCTCAGAGCTCTCTCAGCCCCACCTACCTCACAGGGTGTCTGTTGTGGGGAGAGGGGGAGGGAAAGGAGTTTGTAAGCCGCTCTGAGACTCAGAGTGAAGGGTGGGGTATAAATCCAATCTCTTCTCTCTGGTAATGTCGTTGTGTGGTCCAGTTAGGGGTGGTGGTGGTGGTTGGTTTTAAGTCATAGCAGGCGGCTGTGGGTTCGGAGTGTGCTTCTAGTGGCATCATAGCCCAATGGGGACTGGCATTCTCTTACTTTGGTGGCCATAGTGAGAGCAGTCATTACTGCCTTCTCCGAATGGTAGAAGAAGCCAAGAAACTCTATCACTGCTTCCATGTTTCCTTACGCTTTGAATAAAAACTTTTGTTGGTCTTAAAGGTGCCACTGGACTCAAACTTACATTCTCCAGATTTCCTGCAAGTATTTGGCATATTAAAAGTTGCTTGGTGCTACCCACAAAAATTCCCAAATCCCCACAATTCCAGGGGAATATGCACATGAAACTGCCTTATACTGAATCAGACCTTTGGTCCATCAAGATCAGTATTGTCTACTCAGACTGGTAGCCGCTCTCCAGGGTCTCAGGCAGAGGTCTTTCCCATCACCTACTGCCTGGTCCTTTTAGCGGGAGATGTCGGGGATTGAACCTGGGACCTTCTGCATGCCAAGCAGATGCTCTGCCACTGAGCCACCGCCTCATCCCTGACTATAACGTAAATAAATAAAAATAAATACAACAATTCACATTCAGGGTAGTGAACCAGTAAGGAGTCAGGAATACGGATCTTAAAAACATAGTTGCCTTAATAATAGTCAATGCTGTGGTCTGAAATGGGAAGGGAAGAAATACCCCCCCCCCAATCAGTGGCATCCCTTTTTGTAGGACTTTGTGGCGGGAATAACATCAAACGTGGGGATGTTGCCAAGTCCCGTCTCCAACTGGTAGAATCTTTGTGTCTTTCTAATGACCGGTTAGGCAAATGCCCACTTAGCTCAGGACGGCTTAGGTGGTAATTAATTCTGTCTCACTGTGGGATGCACTGGATAACCTCGAGACCGGGTTGAGTAATGCTTTCACACAGAGCCTCGCGAAAGAGTTTCCAAACTGGTAGCCATGCTGACTTTTCTCCCCTGACTGAATCTGCGTGGTCGGGGTGAGAAAGTGCACTTTATGGTGTGAGTCTCCTGAGCGGACCACCGACGATTCATTGAGATTCCGGTTTATCATGTTGAGGCCTTAATAACATCCTACAGAACTTGAAGAGTGCATTTTTGTTGTTCAGTCGCACAGTTGAGTCCGACTCTTCGCAACCCCATGGATCAGATCACGATTCCCGTCTGGCACTAATTCAGGACGCGCTTTCTGGGATGTGACCAACGCACAGCCACTGAATAGACTTAAATCATCTTTATTTAACTTCACATGCATTCAGAAGATCATTTACTTACAATCTAAGCTGATAGCTGGGTGAAAAAGTTAAATCTTGTGATCTAGGTCAGTTCTATAGCCATGGTGAGAAAGAGATGGGGGGTCTCCACTCTTTATACCATGTTCCAATCAATGCTCCCTCTAAACTTGTGAGCAAATATTCTACTTTGTGAGTTACTGGCATTAAAGTTGTTAGCGAGCGATTTGGCCACTGCATAAATTGGTTTGGCTCTGGAGCCATCCTTCCTGAGCAAAGACAAAAATGTGTGAGCCGGAGGCTAAAAAAACTGTGCGCTAGCTCACACTAACTCAGCTTAGAGGGAACACTGGTTCCAACATATCCAGAGCATTAATGCTCCCACTGTGGCCGTGATGTCTGGGACCTTGTTTTAAAAAGCAGATAAGAATCTCACAAAACTATAAAGCATTCAGCAATGTGGGGTTTGTTTTTCCTGACAGGAATTAAATTGTCCCCGTCGTCTTTCTGAATGAAACGCAGTCCTCAGATCTCTTGAGTAATTTTTGTAATAATGTTTGTGTCCTTTGGGGCTAGGTACCCCTCTCACAACAACCCTGTAATGTAGGCTGGGCTGAAAGAAAATGGCTGGTTCTGGTTGGATTCGTGGTGGAGCTGGATTTAGGTTAAAAATTAAGATGTGGCATTCGCTGCCAGAGGATGTAGTGATGGCCAGAGGCACAAACCGCTTTAAAAGGAGATTAGGTACATTCATGGAGGACAGGCCTGCCGGTGGCTACTAGCCATGCTGACTAAAAGGAACCTCCATTATTTAGAGGCTCTGAATACCAGTGCTGGAAGGCAACATCAGGGAAAGGCCTTGGGCTATTCCTGTTGTTGTTCCTCCAGAGGAACTGGGTGGTCACTGTCTGAGGCAGAATGCTGGACTAGATGGACCCTCACTGGTCTGATCCAGCAGGGCTCTTCCGATGTTCTTATGAAGGACTCAGCCTCTCTGCCTTGTTGTCGGCCCTCCAGAGGAACTGGTTGGCCACTCTGTGAGACAGGATGCTGGACTAGATGGACTATTGGTCTGATCCAGCAGAGCTTTCCTTACATTCTTATGAAGGCCTTGGCCTTTATGCCCTGTTGTTGGCCTTCCAGAAAAAATTGGTTGGCCACTGTTTGAGACAGGATGCTGGATGAGGTGGACCACTTTATCTGATCTCTTTTTATGTTCTTATGTTCTCTTTTCCTAGTGCTGGTACTCTGTCCAGAATAGCAGATATGCTGCAGGAAAGCTATATCTTGTTTACAGTTTTACTGTGAGCTTTCCGTAGGTAACTCAGGAATGGCAGAGGATTGGGTTAGTTTTTTGCACCGTCGGTTTGGTTGGGACCCCTCTGTTTGAATTCCAGCTCATTTGCCCCTTGTTCTGCTCTTTAAATGGCTTCCAATTAATAACAATTAAAACCAAATCACGTTCAGATCAACCATAAAACCCGGCGAACTAGCCATATCAGGAGAGTGAAACCAATAATTCTGGAATGATTACTCAAAACGTTCGATGTCTGCCCACCAGTAAACTCAGCAGGAACAGAACAATGACAGAAGGGTTTTTAAAAAGTCTTGCTTAATGCAAGGCAAATTGTTATTCTGGAGTCCCCAGAATATGGGGCCACAAAGGAAAGGCCCTGCTCTTGGTGACCACCCATTTTGCTTCACGCATCAGGGCTTCAGTATCTTGATTGGTGGACAGCGTTTGGATGGAAGCAGGTGGTACTTTAAGCAATTTGGAGTTAGAACATTTTGGGACTTAGAGGTAGTAACAGAATTGTTTATAACTCAGAAGTTTTTAACTCAGAAGTTTATAAACATTGACCAGATCTCTGAAGCATGCCTGGCAGGTGATGAAGTTATGCTTTTAGACTCCTTTTCAGATGTGATGTGGCACAGCCTTCTTTGCCAGGGCAGGACGGAGAAACGATCATTTGTCCTTTCCTTCCCAGGAATTGTGCTAAGGCATTATTGTTTTTTTTAATGAAACCATTTTGAACAGGATGTCCTTTCTGAGTTTTATCGAAACGTGTTTTCCGTCCAGGGGATTCTTATTGTGGAATCCAGAACTGTACCTGCTGAGCTAGCATAACTATTTGAATTTTACAAACAATGCTTCGGGTTTGAAAGGTTTCCATCGGTAAGACATTCAGGCAGTTCTGACACACAAATTTGACTTCCCTAAAGGTAGGAAACTTGATGACAGTTTGAATGTTTGAGGTGCCAGCTCTGTGTTGGGAAAAAGTTAGAGATTTTGGGGATGGAGAAGAAGAAGAAGAAGAGAAGAGGTTAGATTTATACCCTGCCATTTACTCGGAACGGCTTACAAATTCCTTTCCCTGCCCCTCCACACAACAGACACCCTGTGAGGTAGGCGGGGCTGAGAGAGCTCTGAGAGAATTGTCCTTGAGAGAACAGCTCTGCTAGAACTATGGCTTGCCCAAGGTCATCCAGCAGGTGCAAGTGGAGGAGTGGGGAATCAAACCCGGTTCTCCCAGATTAGAGTCCACGCACTTAACCACTACACCAACTGAGGAAGGCGGGGGTTTGGAGAGGGGTGGGACTTCAGTGGGATGTAACGCCTCAGAGTCTACTTTCCCAAGTGGCCATTTTCTCCGGGTGAACGGATCTCTTGTCACCTGGAAATCAGTTGTAATAGCGGGAGGTCTCCGGTCACTTCCTGGAGGCTGGCAACCTTATTGTATATTTATCTATTTATCTATGTAGACTTTTGCGACTGCCCTTCCCTGTGAGCAGGGCTCAGGGCGGTTTACAGCGAGGTAAAAACAACAGAGAATTAAATTAGGCTAAAACCATAATAAAATACCATACAAATTCCATGGACAAGATCTCGGGACAGGTATCATGCATTTCCATAGTCCAGAACAATTTTGGGGCAAGACTTCACAGGAACAGAATTCCGGCTGTCTCCATTAGTTAGACCATGTATTCTGCAGTAACATCCCATCTATCTTATCAGGCTGCACCCAACAGCAGAAACTCATTAGGATGTGGCTACACTTAGGGTGTGTGGCCTAACATGCAGATTTATTTAGTGCTCTAAGAATAGCCCTAGGTGTTGATCTGTCTAACCAAAGTAACCAGAGTTCGAAGTAAAAGGTGGGTGTAACTGGATGACTACATTCCTGGTAACAATGGGGCTGTTGCTTATTAGGTCAATGAGCTGTGCTTTCAGTGTGTGGCCTGAAAATGACTAATGAGTTTCTGCTGTTAGGTAATGGCACTATCATACTAATGAGCCATATGGCTGGGACTTTTCTACAAAAAGCCCTGATTATGGGGATGTATTTGGGAAACTCCTGGAAGTTTTTGCAGGTTTTAAATGCGAATTTTGTTGTTGAACGTAGGAAACCCTGTTAGATTCCACCAGTCTTGTGGGTTTGGGCCATGGCGTTTCACATGCAGATGACTATAGGGTAGAGGTGGACATGCAAAGAGTGTGTCGGCACCCTGTTTCATATCTACCTTTTCTTTTTCTTTCCCCTCCCAGGCAATGAGCATCAGCAAAGCCATCAACACGCAGGAAGCTCCAGTGAAAGAGAAACACGCCCGCAGTATCCTTTTTCCAGTGGCCTTTCTCTCTTACGTTGGACCCAAGCAGCACCAAATCAATACTGTGCTATCATTACACTCTATCAAGCATTCACCTTCTGGGTTGTCTTGTCAGCACAGGAAAATCCTGTTGCGAAGGAATTCCAGAGTGCAACGGCAATGCCATATCCGACATTGTGAACACGTGCTGTCCTTAGTGTTGTGCTAGGATTCGAGAGTAAAAGGTAAAGATAAAGGTTTCCCAGTTGAATCTGACTCTAGGGGGTGGTGCTCATCTCCGTTTCCAAGCCGAAGTGTCAGCGTTGTCCGAAGACATTTCCATGGTCGTGTGGCTGGCATGACTAAACTCCGAGGCTCACGGAACGCTGTTACCTTCCCACCGAAGCAGTACCTCTTTATCTACCTGCAATTTATTTCTTTCGAACTGCTACGTTGGCAGGAGCTGGGGCTAGAGACGGGAGCTCACTCTGTCATGCGGTACTTGGGTCTCGAACCGCCGAGCTACTGACCTTCTGGTCCGCAGCTCAGTGTCTTAACTTCTGAGCCACCATGGCTTTTAGGATTCGGGAGACCTGAGTCTAAATCTCTGCTCTTCTACAGTTTGTGGATAACTGTGTTGGTCCACTCTGCCACAAAGCTGAACAGGTGACCTTGGGTTAGTCACTTACCTTACAGGGTTGTTGTGAGGATAAAGCAGGGCATGGGAGACTATATAAGTGGCCATGAGCAAGAAGAACAGACAAGTAAAGTTAAGTTTTAAGAGAATTAATTTTTGGTTCTCCTCCTTTTGAGTATGTTCCATCACATCCAAAAGAATTGTATAAATTACCTAAGAAATATATGGATTTCTGCATTTTATTAGTGTAGATGCTATTTTTATTTATTTTGCACAACTGATGTTTATTGATGAGCTAAAGCATATATTCTGTATGTTTTTACATTTCAGATTCTTGTTAACATTGCTACCGTTGTCTATGTTAATGTTATCCTTCTATGTCCATGTTTTTGATCTTATTATTGATTAAAAAAAATTAAAATCTAGTTAGAATTAGGGAGGGGCAGTGGTTTGGAGGAGGCTCAGTTCTGTACTGCCGCATAGCACAAGAGGGCGGACAATGGGGGTGTCCACAGCTATGCCAAGATGGCGACAAGCCCTTGGCAGTTGCCCAATGATGCCACCCTCTGACATCAGCCCTGCCTGGTGCTTCATGGAGCAGTGTAAGGAGGAACGATAGGTCTCTGCCCTGAAGGGAGTTTACAATTTGAAGTTTGAGAGTTAGCTCAACACTAGCAAATGCAGCCCACGTTCCAGCTGGGAAGGCACTAGGCTGAAAGGTTAAGCCAGAAGGTGGGGCTTGAAGAGAAACAGGGTATGGGAAAGAAGTGCAGTCCTATAAATGTTTTGTGTGAGAGGGAAAAAAACACGCCTTCCTATTATGGGCAGAATTGCATGCTGTCTTGCCACACCCAGGCAAGCTGGGAAACTCATGAAAATCAGCTGCCCCGTTGACATTCATTTTGTAGAAATGAATTCATGGCCTTAATCTGAGATCATGGTCTCCCTCTGGAAAATATTCTTTGGATCGTTGGTTTGGGTGATCACATTTCCATCTGTGTCTGTGCCTTCATTTATTGCTCAGTGGACAAATATAAGGCCATATTGCTCAGTCATCCTTTTTATTGCCACATGACTCTTAATTGAGGTCAGGCTAGGCCTTGAAGCCTCATTTTCCTAACGTAGCTTAGAAACTGTCTGAGGGGAAAGGTCAGGGCTTTTTTTTGTAGAAAAAGTCCAGCAGGAACTCATTAGCATAATAGGCCACACCCAACAGCAGGAACTCATTAGCATATTAGGCCATAGCCCTGACAGCACAGCTCATTAGCATATTATGCTACACCCCATGCCTTCCCTTGGCTTGCTTGGGCACCCTGCAGCTGCAGGGAGCCCGGGCGAGCCGGCCCTTGGACAGGCCAGGGAAGGCCATTTAAATGCCTCCCCGATCCTTCCAGGGCCCTCCCTGGCCTGCCTGCCTCGGAGTCACCGGGGGGGTGTCACTCTCCAGGCCTTCCCTCTCTAGCCACTCACGCAGAGGTTTTGGCTGTAGTGGGCGTGGCCAATTCTGAAGGCAGCCGGAACTCTGTTCCTGTGCGCTCCAGCCCAAAAATAACCCTGGGAAGGGTTAGTTGCCAAACTCCAGACGGAGCCTGGAGATCTGGAATGACAACTGATCTGCAGATGACAGAAATCGTTAGCATCCTTATGGTGTACGTTTTCCCCTCACATCCCCACTTCTCATCTTTGGCAGAGAAAAATTCAGTGTAATTCATGGAGGATGTAATTGGTGGAGGATGTAATTGATAAATGGCTACTAGGTATGGTGACTGAGAGGAACCTCTACATTCAGAGGCACTAAGCCTCTGAATCCCAGGGCCAAGAGGCAACGTCAAAGGAAGAAGACTGCCTCTCTGCCCTGTTGTTGGCCGTCCAGAGGAACTGGCTGGCCACTGTGGGAGACAGGAGGCTGGACTAGATGGGCCTTCACTGGTCTGATCCAGCAGGGCTCTTCTGATGTTCTTATGGAGGCCTCGGCTTCTCTGCCCTCTTGTTGGCAGGGGAACTGGTTGGCCAGTGTGTAAGAAAGGATGCTGGACTGGATGGACCCTCACTGGTCTGATCCAGCAGGGCTCTTCTCATGTTCTAGTTGTTTATATTATTTAGAGGCTCAAAACTGAGGAAAATGGACTTGCATATTACAAGTGGGAACAGAAGAATTCAACACACTGCTGCCATTTTGGACAGCAGCCCCGTGTTCATGAGGATGTGCCTGTGATTCAAATGGATTAAGGTAAACATGGTGTGTGTGTGTGTGTGTTCCATTGAAGTTTTCCCTTGACTTCTGCGAAGGAATAATCCTGGGAACCCATCATGAGAAAGGAGCGTTCACTTTTTGGTCCTACGCGATTGGTCTCCCTTTGCCGAGTAGCGCCATTCTCAGCTGGAAGTTCTGCCACGTTCTCCACAAAGTCCTCCGAGATGGACACCTGAATGTAAGTTGTTTAGCCAGTCGATGCAACCTCTTGACCACAGGGACTATGTACTGAAGTCGTCACACTGCGTTACTGTTTAGAGGGAAAGAAACTGTGCTTTAAAACAAAACAAGCTTCCAAACCCTTCATCAGCATAACTTGATTTACGGCAGGAAATCCTGAGTTTATGCAAATTAATTTATGCAAATTAAGCATATTTGCATATCATTGGCTTATTTTGCATAACTCTTATTTTGCTCGGGGCAAAGAGATACATGCAGGGCATTGAAACCCTTCCCCTTGGAAGTCATGCTAAGCTCCTTCTTGGCTTCTGAGAGTTCAATAGACAGTATGCTCACATGCTTTGAATCGTCTTGAGGAAAAGCCTCTTGCTTTTCTTTTCAAACGATCGTTGAGGTTCCCAGGTGAAAATCTCAGGTCCAGCACAGTGTGACTAAATGTGAAGAAGACTATAGGCACTGCCCCCCCCAAGTGCACATATCCTTCTAGATCATGTTTAAGTTTGTCCAGGACTCTTAGTGCATTGCATATTTCACGTATGAAATTATCTCTGTAAGCATAACATTATTGCCATGGTGGACTGAACCAATGGGCCCTCAAGCTGAGCTTCTCCAAGGAATGTCATCAGCTAGATAGGATGCTTCTGTCTGTCCCATTTTAGTCCCCAGTGTCTGATAACTGGAAATATGTTGACTTTGAACCTGGGGTTAAAACAGTTTGCGGCGCAGCCTCTGTGAGGGAAGGGGAAGTTGTCCATTTGGCTGAGATTTCATTTACCCCAGATAGTTGGGGTGCAAACTGTGAGAAGGCCCCAGGAGGCGGGGAAACTCAGCGACTGGGAGGCTGAATGCAAAAAGGAGCCTGAAAGAAGCCATTACTTCAAACAATGTACTGGAAGAACTCATTGCCACAGGATTTAGTGACGGCCACTAGCACAGATGGCTTTAAAAGGGGAAGAGACAAATTCATAGAGGTGAAATACGTCCCCGGCCGTTAGCCATGATAGTTGAAGGAACTTTTGGAGGCAACAACTGGAGGCTGCTTTGGGGGAATGTGCGGGCAAGTCTGTGCCCCAGCTTCTGTGTTTCCTCCTGCCAGAGGGAAGTACCTCCTGCTAGCAGGATGGATCTGCAGGTTTTTACCCAGAGACAGGGATTCGAATGAACAATACACGGTGATGACTTTTATTCAGGGTGGAGGACTGGACCAAAATGGCATATGGAAGGGATCAAGTGATGGGAGGACTGTGTATTATTGACCCAGGAAGGGAAGCTATGGTAGCTTGATTGAGGCCCTGGCATGGGAACTGTGCCACTTTGTGGCTTTGGTCCCCGTGGCATTGTGACCCGGTGGCCCTAAAGGAGTGGTGGGGCCATGCCCAGTTTATCTTGGGGATTCCCTTTGCAGGGTTGGGGAAAGGAATTACCACTGGGATCCATTTGACACGATCAGACAATTTATTTATTTAATTATTAAATTAGATTTATTTATTAAATTAAACTTGGCTTGAATTGGTGACGTGGCATGCCCCAGAACAGTCCGTGTTTCTGAATTTTCTTCCCATGCCAATTTCCCAGGTCCTTCAAGATTGCCAGAGGTATCGGAGTAACATTCGAGAAACTGGAGAACTCTGGGTAAGTTCCGGAATGTACCACGCCACCTTTTTTTTCAGGGCCCTCTGTGTTTAAAAGGGATTTAGAACAGTTTTTTAAAATAAAAGTAACATTAATTGTCCTGGATACAGTATGAGTGTTGCGTATATCTGGTTAGCAACAGCCCTGGTCTGCCTACCCTGAGCAAGGAATGCAGGGTGTGAGAGGCTCGGGCAGGGACCCCCAACATTGTTCCCGTGGGTGCTCTGGGGCCTGCTGACACCTCTTCTGGGGCCCGCCAAGTGTTTTGGGAAAGTGGGTGGGGCTTTTGCCCAGCGAGGCTTCTGATTGGCTGCACAAATACTTTAAAATGTTGCTTTGAGCCCTGACTTGGATACCCAGGCAAGCCCAGTCATAAGAACATAAGAGAAGCCAAGGTTGGGTCAGGCCAATGGCCCATCCAGTCCAACACTCTGTGTCCCACAGTGGCCAAAAAGACCAGGGGCCATCGGGAGGTCCAGCAGTGGGGTCAGGACACTAGAAGCCCTCCCAGTGTTGACCCCCTCCCCAAGCACCAAGAATACAGAGCATCCCTTGCCCCAGACCAAGAGTTCCTACCTATACCTTGTGGCTAATAGCCACTGATGGACATCTGCTCCATATGTTTATCCAATTCCCTCTTGAAGCCCTCCATGCTTGTAGCCGCCACCACCTCCTGCAACAGTGAACTCCTTGTGTTAATCACTCTTTGGCTGAAGAAGGACTTCCTTTTATCCGTTCTAACCCGACTGCTCAGCAATTTCATGGAGTGTTGTTGTTTTTTTCCTCTGGCAGGGCCACCTGCACGACCGTTACGGCCAGCTCGTCAACATTTATACCAAACTTTTGCTCACGAAAATCTCCTTCCACCTCAAGGTAACTTTGCTAATCTTTTATCTCTCCAACTCTTTTTGAACAGTTTGTGTTAAGATTTATTGTTTTCCCCTTTGGGGAGGGCGGAGTGGGGGGGGGGTTTGAGGGACCAGGGCTCGGCGTACAAGTGGCAGAGTGAGCTGTATCCTAGCACCAGTAGGGCAAAAAAATCCCCACAGCTCTTTGCTCCAACCTCCCCATCCCCCCTATTAGAGAGGATTTTCGTAGAACCTACAGTGGAGATTTGCAAGGAAGTTAGTCTAGTTTATTGGGGGGGGGAACAATGACATTTAGCATGTTCAAGTGTTTAAAGGACTTCACCATTATCTTTTTGTCATCTTTACAACGACCCTGTTAGGTGGGTCAGTAAGGGCATTCCACTTGAGTTTGTTGTAGTGGTTAAGTGCGTGGACTCTAATCTGGGAGAACCGGGTTTGATTCCCCACTCCTCCACTTGTACCTGCTGGATGACCTTGGGCAAGCCATAGTTCTGTCAGAGCTGTCCTTGAAAAAGAGCAGTTTCTGTCAGAGCTCTTTCAGCCCCACCTACCTCACAGGGTGTCTGTTGTGGGGAGGGGAGAGGAAGGAGTTTGTAAGCCGCTCTGAGACTCCTTTGGGTAGTGAAGGGCGGGGTGTAAATCCAATCTTTTCTTCTTCTTCTTCTGTTAATTTATAGTGTTTGTTCTGGTTAACTGGTTTACTGTATTGTATTTGCTGAAAGAGGTCACTTGACCATATACTAAAGACGATTAAGTATTCTGGATAAGTCTATTGATGGCTACTAACCATGGTGACTGAGGGGGAACCCCCACATTCAGAGGCACTAATCCCCTGAATCCCAGAGCCGAGAGGCAACATCAGGAGAAGGCCTTGGCCTCTGTGTTCTGTTGTTGGCCCTCCGAAGAAACTGGTTGTCCACTGTGTGAGACGGGATGTTGGACTAGATAGACCACTGGTCTGATCCAGCAGGGCTCTTCTGATGTTCTTATGAAGGTCTTGGCCTCTCTGCCCTGTTGTTGACCCTCCAGAGGAATTGGTTGACCACTCTGTGAGACAGGATGCTGGACTAGATGGACCACTGGTCTGATCCAGCAGGGCTTTTCTTAGGTTCTTATGAAGGCCCCAGCCTCTGTGCCCCGTTGTTGGCCCTCCAGAGGAACTGATTGGCCATTGTGTGAGACAGGATGCTGGACTAGAGGGTCCACTGGTCTGATCCAGCAGGGCTTGACTTATGTCCTTATGAAGGCCTCAGGCTCTGTGCCCTGTTGTTGGACCTCCAGAGGAACTGGTTGGCCACCCTGTGAGACAGGATGCTGGGCTAGATGGACCATTGTTTTGATCCAGCAGGGCTCTTCTGATGTTCTTATCAGGATAGGCCTTGGCCTCTATGCCCTGTTATTGGCACTCTAAGGCCGCTGTGTGAGACAGGATGCTGGACTAGATGGACCACTGGTCTGATCCAGAACTCTTCTTCTGTTCTTCTGTTCTGCTTGTAACTCCAGCTCTGCCCCTGTCCAGCCGGAATCTGTCTTAACTTAGCTCCCTCCCCTCTTGCCTGCATGTACATCCCTCTCCCGGGGACAGCGTGATTGAAAGCACCCAGTTCCGGGCTTCAAGTGAATCCTCTCAACCTGGCCATGTGACCCCAAAATTGTCCACTCCACAGGGTGCATCACAGCCGGGTGCTCTGTAAAAATATGCTGTGGATGCATGAATTAATCTAGTGTGTGAGCGTGCCGGACACATATAGGCAAAGCAGAGAGGGGTATAAAACAGCCACTCACGATAGCTTTTAGATTCGAGTCCCGGAGCACCTTCGAGACCAGCAGGTGTTTCTGGGTGTAAGCGGCAGCTTTGAGTCTCAAAAACTGATGCCCTGAAACTCTTGTTGGTCCCAAAGTGGTCCTGGATTCGAATGTAGCTCGTCTGCTACGGACCAATGTGGCTCCCCTCTGAAAGCGACTTCATGAATGGTGTTTTCTGTGGGTTTTCCTCGGGCTGGGCCGGAATCCGCTTGGAAAAACCCAAATATAACAAGAGATACCAAAGGAAAATGAACTTTTGGCAGAAAAAAAAAATTGGAACAGCAGAAATGGATCCACTGTCAAACCCGTTGAAGGACAGAACTAAACAAAATGTGAGAAACAATTGGGCATTATTTTATGACTGGGTGGAAAGAAACTTCGAAGACCAAGAACAATGAATATATATAATATGAATTTTGGAGAGACTCCAACTTGAACTATATAGAATTTGACTCTTGTCAGGAAACGTGACACAAGATTTTAGCGATTTGACTAAGCGATGCTAACTTTAGGAATCCTACAAAGAAACAGAACTGGAAACAAAGAATTAAGACCGAAAACTTGTAACAGCTGTTATACAAATTTGATTAAGTTCTCCTTTATGTCTTATCCCATATCCTGGACCCTTCCTACCCCGATATTTTCCTGTCCCATAATATGTTAAATCCTAAAAAAAAATATTTTAAAAAAGGAAAAGAAACGAACATAACGATGGGCACTGACGGGGTCTCCTTGTTGCCTTTCTCCCCAAAGCATCCTGAATTTCCCCCCAGCCTCGAAGTGACAGACGAGGTGCTAGAAAAAGCTGCAGGGACCGATGTGAATAACATGTAAGTTCCCCCTCCCCCTCCTTCCCGGGAAATCTCGGACAATGCATAATGGCCCTCTTTATTCCCTGGGTGTCCGCGGAGTGTCCCCAGAGCTAAAGGCACCTCTTTAAGCAAGCTGTGGGCAGCAATCCAAGATGCTTCTTGGCCGCCGAGCTCTGAAATGAACTGATCCTACCGGGTTTGTGTTCCCTGAACCTTTGAAAACCGGAGCACGTTTTTCTGGAATAAAAGCTGGAGACACCTAATTTTTAAAAAAAATCAGTTTCAAACGTTTGATTATTCTGGTGGCGCCTGTGCAAGAATGCAGGAGTTTATCCCAAAAAGTTTGGTTGGGGAAACGTCACAAATAGAAGCCAAAGGCGGCTTTCACTGTTTAGTCCCATGCCTAGAAAGACCACCCCAGGTTTGGAAACACCTGAAGCTTTGAGGGTGGAGCTTAGGAGAGATCTCAGAAAGGGATGATGGCATACAGTCCACCTTCCAATCAGCCATTTGCTCCAGGAGAAGTGGAATGAACGTTTTAGATAAATAAATAATCGATAAGCAATTTACGTAGCCCGGAGGTCAATGAGAATTCCAGGCGATCTCCAGCCATCACCTGGAAGTTGGTAACCTGACATAAAGCTGCCTTGCTTGAAGCCGGACAGTCGAGTTAGGTAGTCTCGTCTCTGACGGGTGGCAGCATCCCAAGGTCTCTGGTCAAGAAAGGTTCTTTCCTGGACCTTTTAGAGGGCGAAGTCTGGGACTGAACCGGACATCTTTTGCCTGTACCACTGAGCTGTGCCCGTCCCCAATTTAGATAGTTAAATGGAACTTCCATCTTCAGAGACAGAAGCCTCATCTGAAAACTGTAGACAGGAAACACAAAAGAGAGAGAGATGACATCTTAAGAGTCCTGCTTTTGAAGTTCCCAGAAGGCACTGCTCCAGTTGCTACCAAAGGCAAAATGTTGGCTGGAATGAATTCTGCCTGGCCCAGCAAGATAGTTCTTGGGTCCGTAGGCAGTTCAGTTCATAAGCTAGGTACCAGGGGATCTTGCTATGCTCTTCTGCTCGTCCCCAGCATCTGTTGAGGTACCCATGCTCTACTACTGTGAGTGAGGCTGGCTTTGAAGGCTGCCTGGTTGCTCCAGCTGGAACAAAACGCAGCTGCAAGCTCACTGTAAGACAAGTGATGTTGGCGTCCAGTGAGCTTCCAGTCACAATGAAAAGGGCTGGCTGTTACCTACAAGGCCATTAACCGTCTGGGACCAGGGCACTAGAAAGACGGTTGATTCCTTTGTGAGCCTGCCCATCAGCTGAGTTCTGGTTCAGAAGCCCCGCCCAGCATGTGAGAGCCAGCGTGGTGTAGTGGTTAAGAGCGGCAGATCCTAATCTGGAAAACCAGGCTTGATTCCCCTCTCCTCCTCCACATGAAGCCTGCTGGGTACCTTGGGCCAGTCACAGTTCTCTCAGAGCTCTCTCAGCCCCACCTTACCTCCCAAGGGGCCTGTTGTGGGGAGGGGAAAGGAAAGCGATTGTAAGCTGCTTTGAGACTCCTTGAAAGGTAGATAAAAGCGGGGTATAAAACCCAACTCTTCTTCTTCATGTCCCTTCTTCAAATGTCAAGGGGGTGGTCCTTAGATGCAGGTCCTTTTCTGTGTTGGCCTCTTTCTTTGTCCGTCTCCGGCCTTACAGCTGCTCTCATGGCCTGCCCAGCTTTAGGCAGCAGAGGGAAACTTTTCTGTTTGCTCCAGCCTTTGGTAGGGTTGCCAGACTCCAGGTGGCTAAAAAAACCTGGAGGGGTCACAGAAAACAGGAAGGAAGGATCACAGTTACCCATACAGGAAATGCAACCAACCAAACACTGTGATATAATGATTAAGACATTTAGTAAATCTTCGCACGTTAAACATTGTATGACATTATAGATAAATAAATCTTTATAATTATAATATTACAAGGAAAAGCCCATCCATCTCAATGAGCACCCGGATAGAGGCTCACGTCATCCCAGTCTTCCTCAGGAGTAATCCTGTTATCGTCGAAGGTGTCAGCCACTTGATACAGCTCGCTGTTATGCTGGGAGCAAGCCAGGGCTTAACTTCTTCCCTACACAGATGCGAGAGCCTTCCGAATCAGGCTGGCAAACTGCTCCCTACAAGCCTCAAGAGCGGTGCTCCCTCTAAGCTGTGGAATCTTGTGAGCAAAAATTCTACTTTGTGAGCTACTGACATTGAAGTTGTGAGCGAGCGATTTGGCGGCTGCATAAATCAGTCTGCTCTGGAGCCCTCCTTCCTGAGCTAAGACAAAAATCTATGAGCCGGAGGCTAAAAAACTGTGAGCTAGCTCACACTCACTCAGCTAAGAGGGAACACTGCTCAAGAGTATACATTCTTCAAATTATTATCCTGGGGGGGGGGAAATAGTCATTTAAAATGAAAAACAACACGAAGCCGAATGGAATGTTATTTGATATCGTTTAGAACAGGGGCGTCAAACTCATTTGTCACGAGCGCCGGATCTGACGTAAGTGAGACCTTGTTCGGCCGGGCCAGGAGTGTCATAAAATGTAATGCCAGGTAGCGGAGATATAAACTTCATAAAGGACACAAACACAAAGGTTTTTTTTACTTAAAATAAAAACACGCCTAAAACATTAGCACACTTGCAATATTTGGCTTATTTAACAGTGCCTGGTAACTGGCCCCTCTTGCTTTGAATTATTGCATCAAAATGTCTGTGCCGTCGCAATCTTGAGCCTGCTGTTCAGGTGTGTATCCGTAAGCTGCAAACCTACGATGACGCAGCAGCAGCAGAACTGGAAGAAGTAGTAGAAGACGGCCAGTTCCACTGCGGGCCTGATAGAAGCCCTCCGGGGGCCTGATCCGGCCCCCAGGCCTCATGTTTGACCCCCTGGTTTAAAACTTCCCTCTGGTTCCGTTTCAAGTGTTTTTATTAGGAGCAAGCCAGTGTTGCCTTCTCTAACTAGATGCCAAAACCTTTGTAATTTTGCTGGAAATCTCCCGCTATTATGACGACCGCCAGATGACAGAGCTCCGTTCCCCTGGAGAAAATGGCTGCTTCATAGGCCACACCATATGGCATCGTACCCTGCTGAGCCTCCTCCCCTCCCCAAACCCCACCGTCTCCAGGCTACACCCCGAGAATCTCCAGGTTTTTCCCAACCCAGATCTGGCAACCTGATCTAGCTGGCCTGGGGTCATTTCCCCCCCTTCCCTCAGATAGCTGTTATCGATCGGTTGATCATGTTGTCTTTCACTGAATTTCGTGTTCCGTGTGCTGTTAAAAACATTCCGAGTATTGGTGCATCTTTTCCATCTTTTATATTGCCGGGAGCCACCCCGAGAGTCGCTCCACAGACAGATTTGAGAGAGAAACGTCTTTTTAAATAATTAATTAAGTCTGGGGCGTATGCTCGGGCTGCAAACGGAAGCTAACGGCGGCGTGTTTGCGTTAGACGGCCTGACCTTGCTGTGTCCACACAGTAATTTGTCCTCCCTCCCCCTCCCAACAGTTTTCAGCTCACTGTGGAGATGTTTGACTACATGGATTGTGAACTCAAACTGGCCGAGTCAGGTAAGTGGCCATCTGTCCACACGGCCTCCTTTAATTTCCTTCCAGTGCGTAAGAGCCCGTTAATCTTCTCTACAGGTTTTTTTTTGTGTGTTGAATGTTCTCGAAAGTTGCCAACTGATTGGTGGGGGGAAAGCACCCTGGTGCTTTTAACAGCGACTTGACCTGCAGAAATCAGCAGGCGACGCTGTTAAAAGGGCAGGATAAGTCAGGATTGGTGCTTTCTTTAGGGGCAGTGGGTCATCTTGCAGAAGGTCCCGGGTTCAATCCCCGGCAACTCCAGTTAAAAGGATCAGGTAAGCAGCTGATGGGAAAAACCTCCGCCTGAGACCCTGGAGACCCACTGCCAGCCTGAGTAGACAATACCGACCATGATGGACCGATAGTCTGATTTACGTTCTTTCTCTCTCTCTTTCTTTCTTTCTTTCTTTCTTCTCTTTCTTTCTTTCTCTTCTTTCTCTTCTTCTCTTTCTTCTCTCTTCTTTCTTCTTCTTTCTTCTCTTCTCTTTCTTTCTTCTCAAAAAGAGGTGCTGGGTCTCTCGAGAGGGAAATGAAGTTTTCAATCTGTATATTGAAAACTCATGAACTTTTAAATATTTTTAAAAGAATTCTGGCGAAGAGGTTCCGAAACTCTGTTCCGATGCGTTCCCCCAGAAAAAAAGCCCTGGTCTGATTCAGTATCAGGCAGCTTCATGTGTATGCGTGTATTCTCTTAACAGCAAACAGCCCTTGAAGCTTTTGGAGAGAGGCAAAAAATGATAAATTCCCTATATAAACTCTTTTACCATTGGTGGCCTTTGCTGGCTTAACGTGAGCCTCTGCCCCGCCCCCATACATTACATGTACACACATATATGTGTTTCCACACATATGGAAGAAGAAGAGGAGGAGGAGGAGACTGGATTTATACCCCGCCCTTCACTCAGAGTCTCAGAGCGGCTTACAAACTCCTATCCCTTCCCCTACCCTACCCCTGTGAGGTAGGCTGGGCTGCGAAAACTCTGAGAGAACTGCTCTTTTTCAAGAACAGCTCTGACAAAACTATGGCTTGCCCAAGGTCATCCAGCCAGGTGCAAGTGGAGGAGTGGGGAATCAAACCCGGTTCTCCCAGATTACAGTCCGCGCACTTAACCACTACACCAAACTGGCTCTTAGACTGGCTCTCAAACTGGTAGCAGTTTAAAACATGCATGATGAAACCATCTTACAACCATTAAAGTCAACCTTGCCAAACAAATCATTAAAACAAGAAACAGTGAAGTGTGTACAAAACATAAAAACAATCAGTAATACATATTATTTTTGTTATTATTATTGTTGTTGTTATTGTTATTATTAGCAACAACAATAATATTTATGAATCGCCCTACCTCTGCTACTGCAGGGCTCTGGGCGATGTACAACCCAAAATAAAACAAGATAAAATTAATTAAAACCTTAATACAATATTAAAAACAAACAGATGGAGAATAATCAATCCTCCTTCCTAGTTAGGAAGGGGAGATCACTGAAGGAATGCTGAACAAAACAAAGAAGTCTTCACCCGCTGGCGGAAGGGGACAGGCAGATCTCCCTGGGGAGAGAGTTCCAGAACCTTGGGGCCGTGACCGAGAAGGCCCCGTCCCACGTTGCCACCTGCCTTATCTCAGAAGGCAGGGCGCCCGAAGCAGGGCCCCCGAAGATGACCGTGGCAGTTGGGCAAGTTCCTAAAAGAGTAGTTGGTCCTTCAGGTATGCCGAGGGTGGACTTCAGGCACCTTGATCCCAAATTGTATAGAGCTTTCAGCTAGTGATGCTGGGAATTCAACATGGAACTTTCTGCATGCCAGGCAGATGCTCTGCCACTGAGCCACAGCCCCACCCCCCCACCCCCAGATATCAAAACCTCCTTTTGCTTGAGGTCTCAGGGAGCTGTTGTCGGTCTGAGACATTATTGCAGAGCTACGGGGCCCTGTGGTCTGTGTCTGCCTAAAACAGTTTCCTGTGAGCTTGGATGCTGGGGGGAGAGAGGGATGGGGGGATTATGATTAGGTGGCCGGAAGCCCTTTTTCCTTGCACCTGTTCGATTCCGTCCATCCCCGGCATTCCTTCTGCCTGCAGCGAGGCTTATGTACACTTCTGGTTAATGATAAATTTTTATAATCTCTGCCGGCTGCTCTGGCACCAGTTTGGAGGCCGCCTGAGTCAACAGAGCCAGCGGCAGCCGGTACACGGGGAAATCAGTCGCCTGCTGCGTTCTGATTCCTTAATTCCTCGGCCAGCCTGTGCCTCCTGGGATGTTAAAGCAGAAGAATTTAGGGGATTGTTTTACCGTCTCGGTGGCCATCTCCATCTGAGAAGCTGAACAGCAAGGTGTGATGAAGAGCGCCATCTGCTGGCTGGGGTGGGAGGGTTTTGTTTGCGCCCAGCATTTAGTGAATTGGAGGTCGACTAGTTGTTGTAGATTTTCCAGGCTGTATGGCCTGTGGTCTTGGCATTGTAGGACCTGGTGTTTCACCAGCAGCTGTGACTGGCATCCTCAGAGGTATAACACAGAAAGATGGAGTACTCTCTGTGTCAAGGTGAGCAGAAAAATGTTAGGCAGGTAATTTATATCTACTCAGGAAGTTATTGACTCAGCCCTACCCCACCTTCCTGAGTAGAGCTTTCTGCAGAGCTTTCCTTGGTGGTCTCTCCTCCTGCCAACCCTGCTTAGCTTCCGAGATCTGATGAGATTGGGCTGTACTGTACCATGCCACATCCCCGAGAAACACCGTGGAGGGATGGTCCCTTATGAGCCTGTCCCACCCCCTTTTTACAAATGTGCTCGTAACTTCTGAAGCCCTGACCTGGATGGCCCAGGTTAGCCTGATCCCGGAAGCGAAGCAGGGTCAGTTTGGTGTAGTAGAGAGCACGGACTCTAATCTGGGAGAACCAGGCCTGAGAGTCCCTACGCCTCCACATGCAGCTGCTGGTGTGACCTTGGGTCAGTCACAAGTTCTCTCAGAGCTGTTCTATCCTGAGCAGTTCTCAAAAGAGCTCTCTCAGCCCCACCTGCCTCACAGGGGAAGGGAAAGGAGACTGGACGCTGCTCTGAGACTCCGAGTGAAGGGCGGGGCATAAATCCAACCTCCTCCTCCTCTTCTTCTTCCTCTGGGATGGGAGACCACCAAGGAAGCTCAGAGTTGCCCCATAGAGTCAGGCAGTGGCAAACCATCTCTGGACGTCTCTTGCCTTGAAAAACCCAAGGGCTCCCCCTAAGTTGACTACCGATGCTCGATTGATCTATTACAGCAAGAGCCAGTAGAACAAGACAATTCTGACATAAGAAGGATTAAAACAATCATGACATAGGAGCAGTATAAAAACATTAACAAGGGGAAATCAGTAAAATTAGTAAAATATAATAACATTAACAAGAGAATCATACAATTTTTTTCCAGCTAAAATAAAGTTTACGTTTCCTGATAGCTAAGCAACAAAATTTTGCCACAGCGTAAGTCTTCTAAGAGGAATTTACAAAGGACTTCTGGCGACCAGTTTGGTGTGGTGGTTAAGAGCGCGGGCTCTAATCTGGGAGATCCGGGTTTGATTCCCCACTCCTCCGCTTGCAGCTGCTAGTGTGACCTTGGGCCAGTCACAAGCTCTGGCACAGCTGTTCTTGGAAAAGAGCAGTTTCTGTCAGAGCTCTCTCAGCCCCGCCTACCTCACAGGGTGTCTGTTGTGAGGAGGGGAAGGGAAAGGAGTTTGTAAGCCGCTCTGAGATTCCCTTGGGTAGTGAAGGGCGGGGTATAAATCCAATCTCTTCTCCTTCTTCTTCTTTTACCTCTTAACAGCACTTTCCATCACCGCCACTAGCTATTGAAACATCTTCCAGCAATTAGCTTCCTAAACTGAGTGCATGAAGAATATGGCTCCTCCCCCCCCCCCGGTGCGCTGCTTTTCCATGGAGGGGAGGCAAAACCTGCAGCCCTGCCCTAAACCCTCCGTCCTCCTTTCCCACTTCCAGTTTTCAGGCAGCTCAACACCGCCATGGCCGTGTCCCAGATGTCCGCTGTTCAGTGCCGCCTGGCCCCCCTCATCCAGGTGATTCAAGACTGTAGCCACCTCTACCACTACGCCGTCAAGCTGATGTTCAAGCTCCATTCGTGTAAGTAGCTCTTGAAGGGGCAGGGGAGGAGCGGCGCTTGGGAGAAGCCGGGCTAAGTGCTGAGCCACTCTGCAAAGCCAGGGTTCCCTAACATGGTGCCCATGGGTGCCATAGCCTCCCGCCCTGTCCTTCCCTTGGCACCCGCCAAGCTTTTCAGAAAGTGGGTGGGGCCATTGTGATTGGCTGCCCTCGTTCAAATGCGGGACTCTTTTTGTAGCAGGAACTCCTTTGCATATTAGGCCACACACCCCCTAATGTAGCCAATCCTCCAAGATCTTACAGTAGCCCCTGTAAGAATAGCTCTGTAAACTCTTGGAGGATTGGCCCCATTAGGGGCGTGTGGCCTAATATGGAGAGGAGTTCCTGCTACAAAAAGAGCAGGAATGTAAATGAAAGGGTTTTCCACTGGAGGGAAAGGAGGACTTGTGAGCACCTGAGCCTTCCTTAATCAGGGTGTGGTTTGGTTCCTCTTCAGCCGTTCCTTTTTCCCAGAAGGCAAGATGAGGGATTCCAATCAGGCCCGCCTCCTGTGGCCACCATTTTGGGGTGGTGCTCACTCACCATCCCCCCTCAGAATTCCAAATGCGCTCACAGGCTGAAAAAGATTGGGGACCCCCGTTGTAAACAGCCCTGTATCCACAGCCAGTGTGGTATTATGGGTTGCCAGGTCATAAGGGGGACTTAACGGGAGCAGGAGGGAGGCCCAGCGGACGTCCAGTATCACATCTCCGTCACTACCAATGTGACCCAGAAGTGATGTCATCACGTTGGTGACGTCAGGGCGACGCTTTGATATTTGGGCAAAAACTCTGTGGTAAATTTGGCTTCTACCATAGAGGTTTTTGCCCAAATACCAGAGTGTCGCCAACATGATGACCTCACTTCTGGGTCATGGAAATGACATAGACGCGTTGCTGGGCATCTGCTGGGCCGCCCTCTTTTTTTGAGGTAAATCCTCCGCTGCCGGCTAGCTCATAGGCAGCAAAGCGGTGAGACCTGGTGGCTGGAGGTATAGTACAGTGGTTAGAGTGTCAGGCTGAGCTGGTTTCAGATTCCCACTGGGAAGTTCCGTGGATGGCCTGTGGTCATTCTCCCTCTCTTGGCCTAGCCTACCGAAACAGAGTGGGCTGTTTTCCAGTTTGTTAACGCTATCCCGCTTTTAACCAAAGAAGCCCCAAAGGGCTGCAACAGCATCAATTAAAAAAGCCACCCATCAGTGTAACCATTAAAGCCGCAAAACAGGTGGGTCTGTGAAAAGCGATGTGCGTGCAGAGAGAGGGAGGCACATTGCACAAAATTTAGAGCCCTGACTTGGGTAACCCTGGCAAGCCCGATCTCTTCAGATCTCGGAAGCCAAGCAGGGCCGACCCCGGGCAAGCACTTGGAAGGGAGACCTCCAAGGAATACCAGGGCTGGGAGGCAGAGGCAGGCAATAGTCAGCCACCTCTCTGAGACATCCAAGCCCCACCAGGGGTGGCCAGAAGTCAACCATGACTTTCAGGCATACACACACACACAACATACAAAAAAAATAAAATAGAAATTTAGAAATACTGAAATCTTAACAACATCCAAAGAGCCCACTGAGTGGGTCGAAGGGACTCTGCAGCTGTCAATGCAATCCAGCATGCTCGTCCTCACAGTAGCTACCGGATGCCCTTAAAAAGATTGCAAGCAGGGCAGAGAGCTGGGTCTCCCCTGTTGTTGCCCTCCCCCCCCATCACTGCCATTTGGAGGTACACTGCCCCTGAATGTGGAGGCTCCACTGTAGACATTGCGGCCAATGGGCATTGTTGGGTTGTCTAATCCCCTTTTAAATCTGCCTGAGCTGGTGGATAACACTGCATCCTGTGGCAGTGAGTGCCACAACTTGAAAACAAAACCCAGAAACGAAATCTGAGCACACACATACACACACCCGCAATATACTGTGTTGATGTGTAAAGGCATTTATAATAGCTGCTGTAATTGAGGAGCCATGCCCTTCCTCCTCCTTGACCTATCTAGTTTCCTCCTTCGTGTTGACCTGGTTTTTGCTAATTCAGACAGGATAATTCTGACAAGCCGCTGGGGAAGGAACAGCGTTTGCTGGCTTTAATTTCACCGAGAGTCTGGAATCCTCCTGGTTTTTAGCTTTTCCAGGGAAATCTGAGTCCTGCGGCAATGCCTGCACCCAAGATGAAGTTATCATTTTGGGGTGTGCCGAGCACGGCAGTATTAACCTTTGAGAATTTTACGGGCAGGTTGGCGAAAGCACTGGGCTATGAAGAGCGACATTCTGAAACTTGGGAAGAAGATCAGATATTCTTTCTGTATCCCAAGCCTGTTTTTTAACCCATTTCATCCAAAGAAAGCACAATTTAGCCATCTCTCGGTGCTCATTCGGAAGCTTTGCACAGTGCCCATTCTGGCCATGGGCTGTTTGGAAGTAGAACCATAGAGTTGGAAGGGGCCAGACAGGCCATCTAGTCCAACCCCCTGCTCCATGCAGGATCAGCCTAGAGCGTCCCTGACAAG
Source organism: Gekko gecko (assembly GCA_029375565.1). NCBI lineage: Eukaryota > Metazoa > Chordata > Lepidosauria > Squamata > Gekkonidae > Gekko > Gekko gecko. Next base: position 73,737,933 of record JAPDNY010000012.1, on the reverse strand, counting down.
TGTTTGTCCAGCGGCTGCTGAAAGACTGCCAGTGAGGGAGAGCTCACCACCTCCCCAGACAGCCGATTCCACTGCTGAACTAATCTTACCATAAAGACATTTCCCCTGATCTCCAGCTGGTACCTTTCTGCCGGCAATTTAAACCCATTTAAACCCATTAATGTACTTGTGCATTCAGAAAGCTGCTTTTAAAAATGCCTGGCTACAGCTCAGCAACCCTTCCTTTCTGGTCCCTGCAAAACCACCCTCTTCATTTTGATGCTGTGTTTGCCTTGTCGTTGGGGTGAACGGCTCAGTTCCTTCCCTGGGCCTCTAGGAGTTTTAAGTCTCTGAACAGCTGCATGGATGCCTTCTGCCCGCCTGCCCCCGCATGGACGCATCAAATGCATGTGCGGGATCAGGAAGGTGCCATGTAGAGCACAGTCTGCTCTTTCACAGGCTGGTGAGTTTGATGGGAGTGGCACGGTGCTGCCAATTTAGCATTGCTGTACCTAGAAGAACGGGAGCTGCGGTGGCTCAAGTGGTTAAGACGCTGAACTGCAGGCTGTGGAAGGTCAGTAGTTCAGCAGTTCGAGATCCGAGAGTGCCGCATGACGGAGTGAGCTCCCGTCTCTAGTTCCAGCTCCTGCCAACCTAGCAGTTTGAAAGCAAGAAATTGCAAGTAGATAAATAGGTACCACTTTGGTGGGAAGGTAACAGCGTTCCGTGCACCTTGGTGTTTAGTCATGCCGGCCACATGACCACGGAAACGTCTTCGGACAGCGCTGGCTCTTTGGCTTTGAGATGGAGATGAGCACTGCAACCCTAGAGTCTGATTCGACTGGCTTTCAAGCAAAGGAACCTTTACCTTTACCTTACCTAGAAGAACAGCCTTCGAGTTGGCTTGCAAATGGGCACAGAGCAGGGACTTCGGCACTGTGTGGTGCCAGTAATTCTGGAGGCTGTTTTGGCATGTGGCGTGTTAAGGGCTTTGACCTCCTCCTTCTCCTCCTCTTTTCTCCTCTATATCCTAGGCCTGCCAGCGGATACGCTACAAGGACATCGGGACCGGTTCCACGAGCAATTCCGCAGGTAACAGCTGGGGCCTTTAGGAAACCTGTGTCTGAGTTCCGCCACTGGATTCTGCAGTAGGAATGAAGCATTCCTCCATTTAGGGCTCTTCCACACGCTTGTTCTCTTCTCTTGTTTGTCCCTGTTGTTTCAGGGTTTTTTTCCCCTTTTCTGCACGTTTTGCTCCCTCTAATGGTCGATTTGATATTACGTCACAACTGATGGGAAAAGTGCTGGAGAAACAGCGGTGTAATATTGAATCAACCACTAGAAGGAGCAAAACACCTTTGGAAAAGGAAAAAACCCTCCAAATCAATAGGGACACAGAAGCGACAAAAATGAGAGTGCAAAAGAGCCCTTTGAAACAACCCCCCCAACACACACACCTGTAAATCTAGCATCGCAGCCTGTGGACTAGCCTTCTCCCTGATACACTAGATTTTTAGTTGCGGGCAATTGTGTGTTTGCCTGTAATTTCACTTCTGTGCATTGTCGTAGCACAGACACAAGTCTGAGCCTTTAGGCTTTAGTGAAAAGGACTGACTAATCCTCAGGGCGTGAAAAAGTTCCCATAGGGTTGATCTGACTTTTCCGAGACAAAAAAGTCATTGGCTGAAATGGCACGACATATTCAGCATTTCAAAGACAGCAGGCAATGAATGATCATTCTTCCTGCTATAACGGCTAAAGCATAGATTCATGTGGGTAGCCGTGTTGGTCTGAAGCAAGAGAACAAAGTTTTGAGTCCAGTGGCACCTTTAAGACCAACCAAGTTTAATTCACTGCCCCAGGAGGTGGTGGCAGCTACAGGCATGGACGGCTTCAAGAGGGAATTGGATAAACATATGGAGCAGAGGTCCATTGGTGGCTATTAGCCACAAGGCCTAGATAGGGACTCTTGGTCTGGGGCAAGGGATGCTCTGTATTCTTGGTGCTTAGGGGGGGAGGCAACAGTGGGAGGGCTTCTAGTGTCCCGGCCCCACTGCTGGACCTTCTGATGGCACCTGGTATTTTTGGCCACTGTGTGACACAGAGTGCTGAACTGGATGGGCCACTGGCCTGATGCAACATTGGCTTCTCTTATGTTCTTATATGGAGCAGAGGTCCATCAGTGGCTATTAGCCACAAGGTATAGACAGGAACTCTCAGTCTGGGGCAAGTGATGCTCTGTCTTCTTGGTGCTGGGGGGGGGCAGCAGTGGGAGGGCTTCTAGTGTCCTGGCCCCACTGCTGGACCTCCTGATGGCAACTGGTATTTTCGGCCACTGTATGACAGAGTGTTGGACTAGATGGGCCATTGGCTTGATCCAACATTGGTTTCTCTTATGTTCTCTTATGTTCATTAAAAAAAACAAAAAGCCCTTGTATAAAATGCAAAGCAATGCAACCATGGTAAACTTACCAAAAGGCCAAACAAGAAGAAAAGCACTCTCAATTACAGTTGATACTCTCATTGTGTAACAACAGTGTGATCCTGTGCTTGTAGAACTTACTAATGAAAAAAGATTTGCCCCTTCCAATCAGGGAGAATCTTAAGGTGAAATGGCAGAATCAGGATTCATCGGAAAGTTCAATCCATACTGCCTCCCGCCCAGATCTGAGCAAGGGCTTGTGATTTCTCACCAAGGAAGTTGGAGGCTGTGTGAGATAATTTGTTTTCTTAGAACACTTTTCTGCTGCCTTTCGACCTGATCAGGGTCCCCAAGGCAGTGAGCAAAAAGTTATGGTGACTTCTGGTGACCCCTAGTGAGGTCTGGGCATTTCAGAGAGGCGGCCTGCTATTGCCTGCCTCTGCGTTCCGGCCCTGATATTCCTTGGAGGTCTCCCTTCCAATTTCTTGCCAGGGTCGGCCCCGCTTAGCTTTTGCGATTCGACGAGATCGGGCTTTGCCTGGGCTGTCCAGGTCAGGGCAAAACAGAACCTTCTGGAATTCAGCTCAGCTCCCCATGTGTCTGAGATGATGGTAGAACTGGCTGCACGTGCTGCTTCTACCCTTGAGACCTAGAAACTTGTCATCTTCTTAAAATGCTCTCAGCCTTGTATGTTTGCAAGCACAGTTGTGGGGCTTGAGCGATCTGCCGGCACAAGATTTTGCGCTGGCCATTTAAAAGGGAAGCAGGAGGAGAGGGTTAGTCATGTTGGTCCATCAGTGGCTGTTTTCCAGGAGAGCCAAATGGAACCTCCATGCTCTGTGATACTCCACCTTTACATGCCGGAAGCTAGGGGACAAATAACAGGTTAAGGCTGTTGCCTTCCCTGCTTGAGGCCTTCCCTGCTTGAGGCCTTCCCTGCTTGAGGCCTGGGAGAGCCAGGTTGGTGTAGTGGTTAAGTGCGCGGACTCTTATCTGGGAGAACCGGGTTTGATTCCCCACTCCTCCACTTGCACCTGCTGATGTGACCTTGGGTCATTCACAAGCTCTGGCACAGCTGTTCTCTCAAGGACAGTTTGTGTTAGAGTTCTCTCAGCCCCACCTACCTCACAGGTTGTCTGTTGTGGGGAGGGGAAGGGAAAGGAGTTTGTAAGCCGCTCTGAGACGCCTTTGGGCAGTGAAGGGCAGGGTGTAAATCCAATCTCCTCCTCCTCCTCCTCCTCCTCCTCCTCCTCCTCCTCCTCCTTCTCCTTCTTCTTCTTCTTCTCCTTCTCCTTCTTCTTCTTCTTCTTCTTCTTCTTCTTCTTCTTCTTCTTTGGAGGCATTTGCCTGGCCATTGAAGGAAGCAGAATGCTGGACCAGATGGGCTATTGGTCTGATCCAGTAGGGCTCGCTTTCCTGTTCTTTGCTGACTTACAAACAGATCTCCTTGTTTTTCTCCTTGCAGCCTCAAAAACTTTTTCAACCGAGCATCCGATATGCTGTATTTCAAGCGTCTCATCCAGATCCCACGGCTGCCAGAGGTACCTTCTCTTTTTCTTGTGACTTGTGTTGTAAAACTTGGATCCCCACAATCTATGGGTTACTGTGCGTACATATGTCCTCGAGCTGATGCTTGCAAGCCCTAAACCCCCAAACCTGTCTGCAGAACTCAGGTTTAGCCCTGGAACATGAGAAGAGTGACAACAGTGTCCTGGAGCACGTACCAAGTTACATCAAGCTGAGTGGCAAACAGCCTTTCCAAGCCCGCCTCTCTTCGGAGTTAGAACGCAGGGCTTCCTAGTCCAAAAAAATGGCTTTTGATCCCTGGCGCTTTACAAAAGACTATGTACTCAGGAGCTCCTACAGCAAATAAGATCTCCAGACATACGAGATTAAAAAACCACCAAACGGCTCATGTTTGCCTTAGTCCAAGTTGCCCTTTAGCTGAGCCACTGTGGTGTCATGGAATGTTCACAAACATTACCATTGTGAAGCTGAAGGGAACATTCATGGAATCTTGTACAAGGATAGGAGGGCAAGTTGGGTATGCCGTGGTGCAGAGAGGAAAGGGAAACCAAACCCAGATTTTTGGTTTGCAAAGCACACTTTTTTAAATTTTATTTTTTCAGGTGGGAAAGCTGAGGGTCGAGGCATGGGCTAACCAAGTTATGCCAAGTTACAGTTTACAAAGTTGGGGGGGGGGAAAGCAAACAGATTGCAAAATCAAAGTAAAGACAAGTTCAGGTAGAGGAGCCTTCCAATAGACTGTTGTAGTATTTGGAGAGCAGTTTTAACTCTTCCATCTCCTAATTTGTATGTGTGTCTGTGTTTGACTTTACACCGTCCTAGCAAGGCTGGGAGGGCAACCACCATGGACAATTAGGAAGTGGTATTTTTGGATCTGCAAGCTACTCTTTCTTTGTCTGCACAAACTAGGGATGCATCTGATCCTTTTTGTCTTCCTCCGACAGAACCCCCCCAATTTCCTGCGGGCGTCGGCCCTGGCCGAGCACGTGAAGCCCGTGGTGGTGATTCCGGAGGAAGCCCCAGAGGACGAAGAACCAGAGAACTTGATTGAGATCAGCACAGCCCCTCCTGTGGAGCAGCCGGTGAGAGACTGACAGGCATCTTCAGACGCATCTAGTCTAGTCTGGAAGTCGAGCAGTTTCCTTCCCACAAGCTGTGGAGCTGTCATTTCCCCCAGAGGCTTCTGTTTCACTAGGGCTGAGCCCTGGAGCTATCTTTCAGTTGCCCCATAAGAACCTCAGAAGAGCCCTGCTGGATCAGACCAGTGAGGGTCCATCTAGTCCAGCCTCCTGTCTCACATAGTGGCCAACCAGTTCCTCTGGATGGCCAACGACAGGGCAGAGAGGCCGAGGCCTTCATAAGAACATGAGAAGAGCCATGTTGGTTTGGACCAGTGGTCCCTCTAGTCCAGCCTCCAGTCTCACACAATGGCCAACCAGTTCCTCTGGTGGGCCAACAACAGGGCATGGAGGCCAAGGCCTTCCCCTGATAACATGAGAAAAGCCCTGCTGGATCACACCAGTGGCCCACCTAGTCCAGCGTCCTGTCTCACACAGTGGCCAGCCAGTTCCTCTGGAGGGCCAACAACAGGGCAGAGAAGCCAAGGCCTTCCCCGATTAGAAGACCCCTGGTGGATCACACCCGTGGCCCATCTAGTCCAGCATCCTGTCTCACACAGTGGCCAACCAGTTCCTCTGGATGGCCAACAACAGAGCATAGAGGCCGAGGCCTTCCCCTGATATTGCCTGCTGGCTCTGGGATTCAGAGGCTTAGTGTCTCTGAATGTGGAAGTTCCCCTCAGCCACCATGGCTAGTAGCCACTGATAGACTTACCCTCCATGAATCTGTCTAATCCCCCTTTTAAAGCTGTTTATTTCTGTGGCCGTCATGACATCCTCTGACAGCGACTTCCACATTCTAATCACTCTCTGTGTAAAGTAGTATTTCCTTTTGTCCTTCCCGGCCCAGCCCTGGACACTGCAGAGGGGTCTGAGGGCATCTGAATGTGAACAAGGGTGCATTTCCCCCTCTCTTCTGAGCCAACAAACTTCCTACAAGTTTGCACATAACTTGGTCTTGCAAAGGTGTGCAAATGCAATCCTCGAGAGAGCTCTCTCAGCCCTGCCGACCTCACAGGGTGTCTGTTGAGGGGAGAGGAAGGGAAAGGAGATTGTAAGACGCTCTGAGACTCTGAGTGAAGACGGGGTATAAACCCAATCTCCTCCTCCTCCTCCTCCTTTTCAGGAGAATGGCTCCGTATCAATTCTCTGATAGTTTTTTCTCTCCCATCTTTTTGCAGGTCGTTTGTGATATATTTGAACAGACCTTTGGTCCTCCGAACGGCATCCGAGATGACAGGTCAGGCCTCTTCCTTCCTTTGGTACTTCACTTTCTTTCAGGCGGCCGACTAAAAGCACACCTTTTTTATCCAGGCTTTTAATTAGGGGCTTTATCGTATCGGCTTTTTAATAGTCGGCTCCTGTTTTCTGGACAGTTTTTATGCTGTTTTAATGATGTGGTTTTTTAATTGCAAGCCTCCTCAAACAAGGCTCTGAAGAGGCGGCGTAGAATAATAAACCTTAACATTTTATGTATGGGGCAGTGATATTTTATGACTGAGGCAGAGATGCTCTGTATTCTTGGTGCTTGGGGGGCAACAGTGGGAGAGCTTCTGGAGTTCTGGCCCCACTGGTGGACCTCCTGACAGCACCTGGGTTTTGTCCAGTGGGAGACACAGAGTGTTGGACTGGATGTGCCATTGGCCTGGTCCAACATGGCTTCCCTTACGTTTGTATGTCTGGGGCAGTAATGCTCTGTATTCGTGATGCTTGGGGAAACAGGGGAGGGCTTCTGGAGTTCTGGCCCCACTGGTGGACCTCCTGATAGCACCTGGGTTTTGACCCCTGTGTGACACAGAATGTTGGATTGGATGGGCCTTTGGCCTGATCCAACATGGCTTCTCTTATGTTCGTATGGCTGGGGCAGTGATGCTCTGTATTCTTGGTGCTTGGGGGGCAACAGTGGGAGAGCTTCTGGAGTTCTGGCCCCACTGGTGGACCTCCTGATGGCACCTGGGTTTTGTCCAATGGGAGACACAGAGTGTTGGACTGGATGTGCCATTGGCCTGGTCCAACAATGGCTTCTCTTATGTTCTTATATCACTTTAGAGTGTTCACAGAAAACACAGTCTTTTATTTCAGCAGCCTTTACGACAACCCTGCCAGGTAGGCTAGCGGTAGTGTTACCCTCGTCTAGATGATTGGGGCGCCGGGGCTGTGAGCGAGGGCCTTGCTGGAGCCTGCCTAGTGAATTCACAGCAAAGATAAGATTCATCTTGGTAACTCTGAGCAGATTATGCTCTTTTCCGTCATGATATGTGCCAGATAGATGAAGACAGCCATTAGTCCTTCTGTAGCAGTAGAAAAGAGCAAGAGTCCAGGAACACCTTCAAGACTAACACTTGTGGCAGGGGAGGAGCTTTTCTGAGTCATGGCTCACTTCTTCAGATACGACGTGTGAGCTTTCGTGAGTCACGAAAAGTTCATCCCCACGAAAGCTCATCCCCTGCCACAAATTTTGGTAGTCGTGAAGGCGCTGCTGGACTCCGGCTCTTTTCTGCTGCTACGTGTTTGCAGTTTTCTTTGAGCAGTTAAGCCTTGCATCACCTCATTTTATGCTGCTACGTGTTGCCAGTTTTCTTTGAGCAGTTAAGCCTTGCATCACCTCATTTAAAATATATATATATATATATATATATATATGTTTTATTCCACAGGGATCTCCAGATAGAGAATTTAAAGAAAGAAGTTGATCTGCTTCGTGGAGAGCTGGAGAAGATCAAACTCGAGGTAAGATCCGGGATGAAGGAGGGATGAAGGTGGCACAGGTGTGTGAAGTCTGGCTACCTGGGAATCTCTGGATTCGTTTTCTTCAAAGCAAGTTTCTAGTCCTCATAGATTGCAAAAAAAAAAAAATACAGTCAATGGAAGATGGCTGCTGAACTCTCAGAACGGAGTCCAGTGATTGGGCTCGAAGCCGTTCAATGAACAGGAAAAAACAACCCCGAAATGAACTACTCAAAATAGTAAAGCTGGCAAAAATATTCAAAAGAAGGAATTTTCCCAAAGCATACAGCTTGGTGTAGTGGTTAAGTGCGTGGACTCTAATCTGGGAGAACCAGGTTTGATTCCCCACACCTCCACATGCAGCTGCTGGATGACCTTGGGCAAGCCATAGTTCTGTCGGAGCTGTTCTTGAAAGAGCAGTCCTCGAAAGAGCTCTCTCAGCCCCACCTACCTCACAGGCTGTCTGCTGTGGGGAGGGGAAGGGAATGAGTTTGTAAGTCGCTCTGAGACTCCAAGTGAAGGGGGTGTATCAAATCCAATCTCCTCCTCCTCCTCTTCTTCTTCCTCCTCCTCCTCTTCTTCTTCCTTCTCCTTATTCTTCTTCCTCCTCCTCCTCCTCTTCTTCTTCTTCCTCCTCCTCTTCTTCTTCTTCTTCTTCCTCTTCTTTTTCTTCCTTCTTCCTCCTCCCTTTTCTTCTTCTTCCTCTTCTTCTTCTTCCTCTACGTCTTCTTCTTCCTCTTCCTCTTCTTCTTTACTGGGCACACAGTTTAGAATGCCTAGCCCAGTAACATTACTTTCTGTTAATGCAGAATAGCCCTGACTTGAATGGCCCAGGCTAGCACAGTCCTGTCAGATCTCGGAAGCTAAGCAGGGTCAGCCCCGGTTTGTATTTGGATGGGAGACCTCCAGGCAAGTCCAGGGCTGCTCCCCAGGGGCAGGCAACGGCAAACCACTTCTGACTGTCTCTCACCTTGAAAAGTCTACTGGGTTGGCACAAGTCAGCTCTGACTTGACGGCAAATATGTAACGTGGTGTAGGCACAACTCTATTTCAGAGGTGCCCCCCCACCCCACCCCGCTGCTGGGGTGTGCGTGTAGCAATGGCTGCAACTCCATCCTTCTCGGGTTCCCAGGAGACATGCAAAGCATTTCCTTGCTTTGAATTGCAAAGCCAAGGCAAGGGGGAGGGGAGAGGTAAGCGTGTGTTATTTTTAACTACTCCTTGCTAGCCGCTGCTTGTTCCCTTTCATTGTTCTGGAAATAACCAGGCCAGGTGGGGCTTTTACCAAGGAAGGGTTCTGATCGGTCATCAGAGATTTGATCGGCTGTGCAGATTTTTTTTTTAAAAAACAACAACGCTGCTTTGGCGGCAGCTGCCGTCCCAGCAGAAGGGTCTTGACGGTGTGACTGAAGGTCAGCTGCGGCAGCCATTTTGTGGCTATGCCTACAATGTGGTGTCAGAATCCCAAAACTGCCCGCGGGCTGAAGAAAGCTGGACCCCTGGAGCCAGTTTGGTGTAGTGGATTAGGAGCACAGAATCTAATCTGGGAGAACTGGGTTTGATTCCCCACGCCTCCACACGCAGCTGCTGGTGTGACCTTGGGTCATGCACAAGTTCTCTCAGAGCTTTTCTCTCAAGAGCAGTCCTCGAAAGAGCTCTCTCAGCCCCGCCTACCTCACGGGGTGTCTGTTGTGGGGAGGGGAAGGGAGAGGAGATTGGAAGCCGCTCCAAGACTCCTTTGGGTAGGGAAGGGCGGGGTATAAATCCGGTCTCCTCCTCTTCTTCTTCCTCTTCTTACGCAGTTGATAATGGTACATCAGTAAGGCCAATCAGGTCTGACACAAAGTGCGCATGTACAGAGCCGTAGCAGGCTTTCCTAGCTAAGGAAACCATATTTGAGGGCGAAGCATCAACAGAATGAACGGCGAATCAGCGACTGCCTCATAATCGAGAGGAAACGTCTCCGCCAAATCTAGTGCCTGCGGGTTGGTACCGTGGGCTAAATAAGAGCTGTTCTCTTAAAGGTTTCAGGAAGCTTTGTCATAGAACGAACACCTTTTCTACATGAATAAACCTTCCGGAAGTTCCCTCTCCTAAGCACCCTGCCATGCTCGCCCTTTATAGCAGCTAAACCAGGATTTCTCTTTTGCAGGATCATTTAAGCATCTTAAAGATTGTTGTGGGAAATTCCATCCGGAGCCCAGGGGAATCTTGGGTGGGCAGGTCAGGTGGGCGGAGCTTAGAGCAGGAGGCGGGGCACAAGCTGCCTCCACTTGGTTCAGAAGCAGGGATAACGGAGGAGGATTCCCAGTGACGCTTTGCTCCCTCGGTGTAGGAAAGCACACCCTCTTCCTCTTCTGTGTGTCCTTTCTCCAGGCTCAGAGGTACATCACTCAGCTGAAGGCCCAGATCAACAGCCTGGAGGCAGAGGTGGAGGAGCAGCGGAAGCAGAAGCAGAAGGCCCTGGTGGACAACGAGCAGCTCCGGGACGAGCTGGAGAGGCTGCAGAAGGCCAAGCTAGAGAGCGACAAGAGCAGGAGCGTCTGCCTGGAGGCGGAAAGTAGGTGGAGCACTTCGGGTGCGTTCATCTGCAGACCAAAAGGAAACCACAGAATTTGGTGCAGCTGTAACCAGAACAATATCAGGCCACCCTTAGTGGAACGGATTTGCAGGATCCAACTCCCTTGGGTTGCACAATAAGGTGTGGGGGGAGAAAAATTAAAATGAAAAAATAAGGCTGTAGGGACTTAAAGGAAGTTGTGGCCATAGAGTTCCTGGAGATTCCTAGAGCTACCCGAAAGTGACAAGGGTAGCTGTAGCAATGGCCAGGACCTCTGTGGTAAGATTACCATAGAGTTTCTGGTGACTGCTAGAGCTACCCGTTCCCACTTCCAGGTAGCTCTAGGAACCAGCAGGAGCTTTATGGTCAGAACTTCCTGTTAAGTACTCAAGGTCTTTTTTCCTTTACAATTTTTTTCTCCCCAGGATGATCGCTCTCTCCTTTGGCCCCAGTTTCTGCCAACTGGTCAGCTGCATATTGGTGGGTGGGGATTACAACTGGCATGAGGTGTCCCAGCATAACCAGGCAAATGGGAACCCTAAATCCAGTGGCTGTTGAGATGCTCTCCTCGAGACCCCATGATGTCCACCCTCTCTCGGGAGCATCAGTTTCACTGCTGGGGAAAAGTCTAAACTCTGGCTATTGTGTCTTTCCCCTGCCAGAGAAGGCCAGCGCCACAGAACTCCGCTACACCAAGCTGAAAGAGAAGCACAGTGAGCTGATCAACACACACGCGGAGCTCTTGAGGAAGGTAAGTCCTCTTCTGCCTGCAGTTCCATTTTGGCCGTTAATGAGAGCCAGTTTGGTATAGTGGTTAGGAGCCAGGACTCTAACCTGGGAGAACTGGGTTTGATTCCCCGCTCCTCCACATGCAGCTGCTGGTGTGACCTTGGGTCAGTTACAAGTTCTCTCAGAGCTGATCTCTTGAGCAATTCTCAAAAGAACTCTCTCAGCCCCACCTCCTCCACAGGGTGTCTGTTGTGGGGAGGGGAAGGGAAAGGAGACTGTAAGCCGCTCTGAGACTCCTTTGGGTAGTGAAGGGTGGGCTATAAATCCAATCTCCTCCTCCTCCTCTTCTTCTTCTGATTTGAGAATCCCTTCCTTGCGGCAGAGGGAATTCCCTGGCCCGGAATGCTTCCTGGGAGCAGTCAGGGGCTCTCCGCAGTGAAGGGCGATTTCCCTTCCAAGTTTCTGTCAGGGCTGCACCAGCGGCTCCTCATCTGCAGGGCTAGTCCTGCCACGGAGGGAGCAACATTGCATTATGGGAAGGTACCTTTTAAGCACACAGGATACTTCAGGTTAGAGAGGGTGATCGCATAGCTTCTGATGTGCCACAAAAAGAAGGGGCGGCAAGGAAGCATTTTCAAAAGCCAGGGATTTTGAATGGTACTGGCAGGGGAGGAGAGGAGCTTTGTATGCTCTTCTCGTTGACGGCACGGGCGCTGTCCAAGAGATGCCTGCGACTCCCCACCTCCTTTCTCTCAGCCAGGTGTGATACAGTCACTGTGAGAACTGATTTTTACCAACAACTCTGGGTTGCATTATGAGTGTTGGGCATAGAGTCATCAAGTTGGAAGGGGCCCTACAGGCTATCTAGTCCAACCCCCCCAGCTCCATGCAGGATCAGCCCAGAGCATCCCTGGCAAGTGTTTGTCCGGCCGCTGCTTGAACACTCCCGGGGAGGGGGGAGCTCACCACCTCCCTAGACACCCACTTCCTTGGCAATTCTCTAAGCAGTAAGCGGCACCTCGGCAGTGAAGGAGTCTGCTGTCTAGGACTTTGCAGAATTCTTTTGCCAGCCTAGTATGTTTAGCCGGTGTGCTGTCGTGGTTAAGTGTGTCGGACTGGGGTCCGGGAGGATCTGGGTTCGAATCCTCACTCGTGCCATGGAAACTCGCTAGGTGACCTTGGGCCAGGCAAACCTCGGCAGGCTTGCTGTTGAAGAGCATGCCGTAAGCCGCTTTGGGCCCCCGACGGGAAGAAAGGTGGGGGGGGTATAAACGAATCAAATGAGATAAGCAAATAAATACATACCTTGACTCCCCAGAATGCCGACACCGCCAAGCAGCTGACGGTCACCCAGCAGAGCCAAGAGGAAGTGGCCCGAGTGAAGGAGCAGCTGGCCTTCCAGATGGAGCAAGTGAAGCGGGAGTCGGAAATGAAGGTGCGTCTTCCGCTCGCGGAGCCCTCTGCAACCCGGGGCCTTCCCAGCCACTTCCTGTTCCTCCGGGGCCAAAGCGAGCGTATGCTCTAATTTCATCCCCTCCCAGACCCTGTAAGCAGAGCCCGTTTTGATTGACCGCTTTGGCCCAGAGGAAGGTTGGCCTAAAACATGCCTGATGCAGGAATGTGGGGCTCTGTAGGGGCCCGAGGCCGTGGCTGGAGGGTTTGGGCCCAGGTGACCCCCATCTTCAAATCCTTCCTTCACTGCTTAGTTCCTTAAGGCCGCCTTAGGCTTGTGAGCCAGAAGGTAAGGGTTGTCTTGCTGGATCAGACCCAGGTCACTGTGTGCTCACAGGCAGGCGATCGCTGCCTCTTGTGGCAGTGAGTTCCATAGGCAGCAAACCTGGGCAAGGTGCCGTCCACATCTGATGAGACAGAAGACCCTTGTGACGGTTAAGAAGGGCCCATATTTGTGTGTGTGTGTTTCATTAGGGGCCTTTTCCCTTTCAAAACGTCCAGGAGCTGTAGCGGGCAGAGGATCTGATCCTTTGGGGAGGGGCTGTGGCTCGGTGGTAGAGCATCTGCTTGGCATGCAGAAGGTCGCCGGTTCAGTCCCCAGCACCTCCAGTAAGGATCAGGGTGTCGGTGATAAGAACACCAGAAGAGCCCTGCTGGATCAGACCAGTGAGGGTCCATCTAGTCCAGCATCCTATCTCACACAGTGGCCAACCCATTCCTCTGGAGGGCCAACAACAGGCAGAGAGGCCGAGGCCTTCCCCTGAGAAGAACATGAGAAGAGCCCTGCTGGGTCAGACTAATGGTCCATCAAGGCCAGCATCCTGCCTCACACAGTGGCCAACCCGTTCCTCTAAAGGGCCAACAACAGGGCAGAGAGGCCGAGGCCTTCCCCTGACAAGAACCTAAAAAGAGCCCTGCTGGATCAGACCAGTGAGGGTCCATCTAGTCCAGCATCTTGCCTCACACAGTGGCCAACCAGTTCCTCCGGACGGCCAACAACAGGGCAGAGAGGCCGAGGCCTTCCCCTGATAAGAACCTAAAAAGAGCCCTGCTGGATCAGACCAGTGAGGGTCCATCTAGTCCAGCATCCTGTCTCACACAGTGGCCAACCAGTTCCTCTGGAGGGCCAACAACAGGGCAGAGAGGCCGAGGCCTTCCCCTGACAAGAACCTCAGAAGAGCCCTGCTGGATCAGACCAGTGAGGGTCCACCTAGTCCAGCATCCTGTCTCACACAGGGGCCAACCAGTTCCTCTGGAGGGCCAACAACAGGGCAGAGAGGCCGAGGCCTTCCCCCGATAAGAACATCAGAAGAGCCCTGCTGGATCAGACCACTGAGGGTCCACCTAGTCCAGTATCCTGTCTCACACAGGGGCCAACCAGTTCCTCTGGAGGGCCAACAACAGGGCAGAGAGGCCGAGGCCTTCCCCTGATGTTGCCTTCTGGCTCTGGGATTCAGCCGATTAGCACCTCTGAATGTGGAGGTTCCCCTCAGCCCCCATGGGTAGCAGCCATTGATAGACTTATCCTCCACGAATCTATCAACCCTTTAAAGCTGTTTATTCCTGTGGCCCATCACCACGTCCTCTGGCAACGAATTCCACATTTTAGTAATCACTCTCTTGTGTAAAGTTGTGATGTGGAAGACCTCCCACCTGAGATCCTGGGGGGAGCCGCTGCCAGTGTGAGTAGACGATCCTGCCTTTCGATGGACCCAGGCTCCGACTCAGGGTAGGGCAGCTCCCGGTGCCCCTCTGCTCGTGCCTGTTTCAGTGTGTCTTTCTTTTGGGGTCTTTGCGGCGCAGCTGGAGGACCAGTCGTTGCAGATGGAGCAGGTGAAGCGCGACCTGGAAGCCAAGACAGAGGAGCTGGCTCAACTCCAGCAGTCTCTCAGCCAGTCCAAACAGGTAGGCACAGGTGCAGCCCGGCAGAGAAGCAGGTAACATAGAACTGCCCCAGGTCACCTTGGGTCCTTGGTGTCTCCAGGTTAAAAAACAAGGGAGTCGGAGATGTGGATGGGCTAGGCTAGCCCGTTCTCCTCAGATCTCGGAAGCTGATCAGGGTCAGCCCCAGTTACCGCTTGAATGAGAGGCCACCAAGGAAATCCAGGGTTGGTATGCAGAGGCAGGCAGTGGGAAACCACCTCTGTTAGTCTGCCCCGACTTGGATGGCCCAGGAGAGCTCCGTCTCATCAGATCTCAGAAGCTAAGCAAGGTCAGCCCATGTTAGTACTTCGATGGGAGGCCACCAAGGAGGTCCAGGCTTGGTTTGGACCCCAGAGAAAGAAGTCTCTCTTTCTTGGGCTACATAATACCTTGAGCCTGCCCTAGCTATGGTGGCAGGGACGGTGAATGTAAGAACATGAGAAAAGCCATGTTGGTTCAGGCCAGTGGCCCATCCAGTCCAGAAGCCCTCCCCCTGTGACCACCCAAGCACCACGACTACAGAGCATCACTTGCCCCAGAAATAAAAACATAAGAGAAGCCATGTTGGTTCAGGCCAGTGGCCCATCCAGTCCAATACTCTCTGTCACCCAGTGGGCAAAACCCAGGTGCCATCAGGAGGTCCAGCAGCAGGGCCAGAACTCCACAAGGCCTCCCCCTGTTGCCCCCCAAGCACCAAGAAGACAAAGCATCACTGCCCCAGATGTAAGAACATAAGAGAAGCCATTTTGGATCAAGCCAGTGGCCCATCCAGTCCAACACTCTGTGTCATACAGTGGCCAAAACCCAGGTGCCCTCAGGAGATCCACCAGCGAGTCCAGAACTCCAGAAGCCCTCCCCTGTTGCCTCCAAGCACGAAGAATACAGACTGTCACTGCCCCAGATATAAGAACCTAAGAGAAGCCATGTTGGGTCAGGCAAGTGGCCCATCCAGTCCAACAGTCTGTGTCACACAGTGTCCAAAACCCAGGTGCCATCAGAGGTCCACCAGCGAGTCCAGAACTCCAGAAGCCCTCCCCCTGTTGCCTCCAAGCACGAAGAATACAGACTGTCACTGCCCCAGATATAAGAACCTAAGAGAAGCCATGTTGGATCAGGCAAGTGGCCCATCCAGTCCAACAGTCTGTGTCACACAGTGTCCAAAACCCAGGTGCCCTCAGGAGGTCCACCAGCGAGTCCAGAACTCCAGAAGCCCTCCCCCTGTTGCCTCCAAGCACGAAGAATACAGACTGTCACTGCCCCAGATATAAGAACCTAAGAGAAGCCATGTTGAATCAGGCCAATGGCACATCCAGTCCAACACTCTGTGTCATCCAGTGGGCAAAACCCAGGTGCCATCAGGAGGTCCACCAGTGAGGCCAGAACTGCAGAAGCCCTCTCTCTCTTGCCCCCCAAGCACCAAGAGTACAGAGCATCACTGCCCCAGACATAAGAACATAAGAGAAGCCATGTTGGTTCAGGCCAGAGGCCCATCCGGTCCAACACTCTGTGTCACACAGTGGCCAAAACCCAGGCGCTATCAGGATGTCCACCAGCAGGGCCAGAACTCCAGAAGCCCTCCCCCTGTTGCCACCCACGCACCACGACTACAGAGCATCACTTGCCCCAGAAATAAAAACATAAGAGAAGCCATGTTGGATCAGACCAATGGCCCATCCAGTCCAACACTCTGTGTCACCCAGTGGGCAAAACCCAGGTACCATCAGGAGGTCCACCAGTGGGGCCAGAACTCCAGAAGCCCTCTGCCTGTTCCCTCCAAGCATCGCTGCCCCAGACAGAATGTTCCATCTGTACCTTATGGCTCATAGCCACTCATGGACCTCTGCTGCATGAGTGCTTTGGGATGTGATGAAGGTAGGCCAAAGCTGGAGCCCACAGTGAAGCAGCAAGTAGTGGTTTCTCCCTGCCATACTATACGCAGGTTGGTTCAGACCTCAACTCCCAGTTGGAAGCCCTCCAGGCCGAGAAGGACGCGCTGCGGAAGTCGGTCAGCGAAAAGGAGTGTGAGCTGATCTCAGCCCAGGGCCTGATCCAAGAAAAGGAGCTCCTCTTGAACCAGGAAGTGGAGAGGCGGGCCAAGGAAGTCCAGGAGCTGCAGGGGAAGCTGACGGATAAGGTATTGCACGGGAACTGCGGGAAGCTGGTAACCTGAGAGACCATCTTGCTTCATAACAGCAGGGGCTGAGGTGTCTCTGGCCACCGGACAGGGAGAGAAGGTAATCTGTGGCTGGCTTGACAGATCTTGGGTTACTTGGTGCACGGCAAAGCATGAACATTTGGCAAGTTAGGCAGGGACAGCTAGAATGGCATAGTGGTTAATGCTGTCTCTGTCTACCTCACAGGTTTGTTGTGAGAATGTGGCAGAGGAGGGGAGAGACCCCACTCCATCACTCTGTAGTATAGCCAGGAGAGCCTAAGATTGTCTGGCAGCCTTAAGTTCTAGCCCTTTTAGAATTATGCACCACTAGGTGGCGAGCTAGTCATGAAAGGTAACGGTGTGGATGAGACTAGGCCTGCAGCTCAGTTGGGAGAGCTCCTTCTTTGCACACCGCAAGTCCCCCGGGTTCAGTCCCCGGCATCTTCCGTTAAATGGTCTTTGAGAGCAGGTGCTCAGAAAAAGACCTTTCTGTGCTGGCAAAACTCAAGAGGGTTGCTTCTGGTCAGAGGTGCCAGTTTGGTGTAGTGGTTAAGTGCGTGGACTCTAATCTGGGAGAACCGGGTTTGATTCCCCCACTCCTCCACATGCAGCCACTGGTGTGACCTTGGGTCAGTCACAAGTTCTCTCAGAGCTGTTCTCTCAAGGGCAGTTCTTGAAAGAGCTCTCTCAGCCCTGCCTGCCTCACAGGATGTCTGTTGTGGGGAGGGGAAGGGAAGGGAGATTGTAAGCTGCTCTGAGACTCCTTTGGGTAGTGAAGGGTGGGGTATAAATCCAATCTCCTCCTCCTCCTCCTCCTCCTCCTTCTTCTCATACGAGATTATCAAAATGAAGAATCCAGCCAGGGTGGTCCTCTGTTAGAATGCTGGAACGGGACTGGGGAGACCTGGGTTCAAATCCTGGTTTGCCGAGATGCTTACTGAGTGACTTTGGACCCGTCTTTCTCTCGGCCTAAACTACCTCACAGGGGAGGATAAAATGAAGGAGAGGAGAATCATTTATGCCGCTCTGACTCCTTGGAGGAACGGCAGTGTCAAACTGCATATCAATCAGTCAAATAAATATGTAATAATTTAGTCAGAGCCCCCCACCCACCCCGGAACTATTTTGGATGAACTTGGTGTGAAGTACTGAGTTAGATGTCTGAAAATAATCAAAGGAGCATGTGTCCCCACGCATTGCTCCTCCACACTCTGAATAATGCACTTTTAATCTCCTTCTGGTGCACTTTGCAACTGGATCTTACGGTGTGGAACGGTATCATCCACTTGCAAAAGATCATTAAAGTGCATTGGGAAGTGGATTAAAAGTGCATTATTCGGCGTCTGTTATGAAGCTCGCTAAGGGGTGCACGGCAGTTTCGAGGCTTCCCGGTACCCAGACTAGCTCAGAACGTTGAGCATGGGAGAGATTTGAGCCAGGGTGTTCCCTCCAACAGAAAAGCCAGGAACAGGCCCTGCAGCAAAAACTCCTGGATGACCAGTTCAACATCCTGCAAGGGACGGTGACGGAGGCAGAGAACATCATCCAGGATGCCGTCGCCAAGGTGGACGATCCCCTCCACATCCGCTGCACCAGTTCGCCAGGTAGGTCGAGGTCTTAGCCATTCAGGGGAATCTCTTCCACGGTTCTTTCTCCTAAACTGGTGCGTGTGTGCGCATTAAAGCAAGCCTCTTTGCAAGACTGAACATTCTACCTACAACAGTTTTGCAAGGGAGATTTCTGAATAGGCCCTACACTGTCAGATTTTGCCCTTGTGGCTTTAACAGGATTGATGCATCCTTTCCCGCCCTGCTGCAATGCAGATTTTTGAGGGTTTACTATATATTAAGCCTTTATTCACCCAGTCGTCCCCCTGTACTCCAGAAACCCTGGCTCTTTTGCGCCGTGATAAGGATCCCAAGATCGCTCTAGCCATTGCAAAATTTGTCTCAGTCCTTTTAGCCCTTGCATCTAAAAATAAGTGTCTCCCGGTGCTCAAGATTTGTGGATCAATGTGCTTCTAAGGGTACAAAAGGACACAGGACAAAGCCAGCCTCCAGCCCTCCGTCAGGGCTTTCCCCCCCACTCTCATTTTCGTCACATGTATGCCCCAATTGCTTCAGGGCTTTTTTCCTCCTCTGCACGTGTTTTTCGCCCTCTAGTGTTCGATTCTATATTACATCGCTGTATCTCTGGCATAGTTCCCATCAGTTTTAAAGTGCTGGGAAAAATGCCGGACATACAGCAATGCAATATAAGGACCAAATATGTGCAGAAAAGGGGGAAAACCCCAAAGCAACAGGGGCGCACGAGCGACGGAAATGAGAGTGCAGAAGAACCCTCAAGAAAGGAAGCCACGGCCTCCAGTTTGCAAGACCTGAGCAAGCCTGTTAACAAGAGGACATTCTGGAGGTCATTCTTTCGTAGGGGCGCCATAGAAGGGAAGCTGACTTGATGGCACATAATAACAAGGCCCTTATGGCAGAACAGAGAGCCTTTCAGCTTGCTAGCTTGCCAGATTGCAAGATGTCATAGCCCCCCCACTGTACACTGCATTGTTCAGGCTGCACCTGGAGTCCTGTGTGTAGTTCTGGAGGCCTCATTTCAAAAGGGACGTGGACAGAATGGAGCAGGTGCAGAGGAGCGCGACGAGGATGATCGGAGGTCTGGAGACCAAGAGGAAAGCTGAGGGACTTGGGGATGTTCACTCTGGAGGAGAGGCGGTTGGAGGGGGGACATGATTGTTCTCTTTAAGTATTTGAAGGGCTGCCACTTAGAGGAGGGCGGGGAGCTGTTCCTGTTGGCAGCAGAGGAGAGGACTCAGAAGAAGGGGTTTAAATTATGGGCAGGAAGAAACCGGCTGGATCTTAGGGAAAACTTTTTGACAGTCAGAGTTCTGCAACAGTGGGATCAACTGCTGAGGGAGGTGGTGAGCTCCCCCTCGCTGACAGTCTTTAAGTAGCGGCTGGACAAACCCGTGTCAGGGATGCTCTAGACTGATCCTGCACTGCGCAGGGGGTTGGACTAGATGGCCTCTATGGCCCCTTCCGACTCTCTGATTCTAGGATTCTAAGGGTGCAGGAGAGACGTCATAAATCTTTTCTTTTTCCCTGTCTGCGCTTGGCTGTCCCGGCAGATTACCTCATCAGCCGCGCCCAGGCAGCTCTGCAGTCGGTGGATTCCGTGGAGGGCGGGCACAGCCGTTACCTGGCCAACATGACAGGTAAGTGGTGGGTGTCGTGAGCATCAGAAGGGGGTGTGGGGGGGGGGCTGGAGGACAGGCCGGGAGAGATGAGGGCCCCTTTCAGCCAGCCTCTGTAGTCCGTTTTGGTCGCCGGTTACTAGCAGTTTTTTTGATGTCATTTCAGACACAACAGGTTTAGCAACCAGCCGCTAACAGATTTTGTTTACCTTTTCATACAAAGCCGCTTGCGTCCAGTTAGCAAAGCGCAGTTGAGCCGTTTTCGAGGTCGACCACTTCCTTTTGTTTTCACCTCAGCTTTGCGTGTCTGAAGTACTGTAGTGCACTGTTTAAAATGTCTGCAGCGCTTCCAGTAGTGTCCCCCCCGCCTTTTTTTGCCATGTGAGCTTCCTTGGACATTTTTTTTTAACGTTCTAAGTTGAGCGCTATAGCGCTAGGCCGATATAATGCTTCATTGCTACAGTGGCACCATTGTGATGCCTTGGCACCATCGAGATACATTGGGAGATGTTATATCGGTCTAGCGCTATCGTGCTCAACTTAGAACGTTCAAAGCCATGTTCGAGGAAGATCGTGCAGCAAAAATGGGCAGGGGGAAAAAGCACGGCGCTGTTTGGAATGGCCAGAGCGCTTCAGAGACAGATCATTAATGGAACGAAGATCTCTGTATGAAACCTCCATCCCAGTGTCACTTTACTGGGAACTGGGCCAATAACAGATAAGATCCAGTTTAGATCAGTAACGTGAAAGGGTCCAGACCGTCCTTTGTCTGCTGCTGCCTCGAGTGGTGCTATTTTCCAGTGCAAGGCAGAGTCAGCATCCTCGTGCCGGCTGCACTTTGCCACAGTTATAAAGCCCAGAGTCTGCCTCTGTAAGCTCAAGGCAGGAGCCAGAGGCGGCTGGCCAGGAAATAGCCAAGTGGTCGTGCTTTTGTTGGGTGGGTGAAGGTAGGAGAGGCACCAGCATAGACTAGACTGACGGGTCCTGGCTGGAGCCTAACCATCCAATGAAGCTGATGGGCTGTAGGTTCAGGATGGACAAAAGGAAATACTACTTTACGCAGAGGGTTATTAAAGTGTGGAATTTGCTGTCAGAGGATGTAGTTTGGTGTAGTCGTTAGGAGCGTGGACTCTAATCTGGGAGAATTCCCCACTCCTCCACATGCAGCTGCTAGTGTGACCTTGGGCCTTTCAAAGCTGTTCTCTCACAAGCAGTTATCTCTCAGAGCTCTCTCAGCCCCACCTACCTCACAGGGTTAGGTCTGTCGTGGGGAGGGGAAGGGAAAGGGGTTTGTAAGCTGCTCTGATGCTCCTTTGGGTAGTGAAGGGTGGGGTATAAATCCAGTCTCCTCCTCCTCCTCCTTCTTGTGATGGCCACAGGAATAAACAGTTTTAAAAAGGGATTCAATAGATTCATGAAGGATAAGTCTATCAATGGCTGCTAGCCCTGGTGACTGAGGGGGACTTCCACATTTAGAGGCAACGTCGGGAAGCCTTGCCTCTCTGCCCTGTTGTGGGCCCTGGAGGAACTGGTTGGCGCTGTGAGACAGGAGGCTGGACTAGACGGACCCTCACTGGTCGATCAGCAGGCGCTTAGGTTCTTGTCAGGGGAAGGCCTCGGCCTTCTGCCCTGTCGTTGGCCCTCCAGAGGAACTGGTTGCGGCCACCATGTGAGACAGAGGCTGGACTAGATGGACCGTCACTTCGATCCAGCAGGCTCTTCTGAGGTTCTTGTCAGGAAGGCCTTGGCCTCTCTGCCCGTTGTGGCCCTCTGGAGGAACTGGTTGGCCGCTGTGTGAGACAGGAGGCTGGACTAGATGGACCCTCACTGGTCTGATCCAGCAGGGCTCTTTTTAGGTTCTTGTCAGAGGAAGGCCTTGGCTTCTCTGCCCTATTGTTGGCCCTCCAGAGGAACTGGTTGGCCACCATGTGAGACAGGAGGCTGGACTAGATGGACTGTCACTGGTCTGATCCAGCAGGGCTCTTCTGAAGTTCTTGGGGGGCCGTTCTAGCCTCTCCTCTAGAGCAATGAGGCCTCTGCTGGCTTGTCTTGACTCTTTCTCTCTGTTGTCACAGATGTCTCTGGACTGGTGGGCGCTCTGGCCCAGTTTGCCCATCTGACTGCGGACACCATCGTCAACGGCAGTGCCACTTCGCACCTGGCGCCCACGGACCATGCGGACAGTGAGTACAGCCCATCGCTGTCGGCCCTGCCTGCCGGATTGTGCCCGTTTTGCTTGCGTGGTAGCCAGTCCAGTAGGCATCGACACCGGCATCACCTCCTGTGGAGCTGAATTGGTGGTGGAAAGTGTTGTCAAGTCACAACTGGCTTTTGGTCACCCCACAGAGTTTCTAAGGCAAGAGACGCTCAGAGGTGTTTGCTGCCGTCGCCTTCCTCTGTGTGGTGACCTGGGACTTCCTTGGTGGTTTCCCACTCAAAGACTAACCTGGACTGACCCGGCTTAGCTTCTGAGATCTGACGAGATCGGGCTGGGCTGGGCTATCCAGGTTAGGAAGTGGATAACCTGACAAATTTGGTAATTCCATCTCATCGAAGGGCCTTCTCTTTGGCTCGTTGTAATATTTTCCTTCTTTCCCTGGCCCCACTGCTGGACCTCCTGAGGGCACCTGGTATATTTTGGCCGCTGTGTGACAGAGTTTGGACTAGATGGGCCATTGGCCTGATTCAACATTGGCTTCTCTTATGTTAGGTCGTAATAGGTTGTTACAAGAAGATACCTCTGGCTGCGCGTATCTGTCCCTGTGGTATTGGTGAGGCTGATACTATCAATCATATTTTGCTTGCGTGTGGGTTCTATCAAAATATACGAGCTACATTTATCCAACCCATACGGGAAAGGCTTTCAGGCCCTTCGGATTCTGGTATTAGTATTTTGCTTATGATAGATGCCAATCCACAGGTGACATTAGCCTGTGCCAAATTTTTGGCAGCAGCCTACAGAATTAGGAAAGACCTCTTAAAAGCGTAACTTAAAGACTCTTAGGCTAATGCAGTGTATTATCTTGAAAATGATTTTGAATTATTTTGAGACGGATGGATGTATGCTTGGTTGGACGGTTTGTGCTGGTTACGAACCGTAATAAAGATTTCTGAATTCCTCCCCCCCCACCGCTAGAACTGACCGAAACCTGCAGGGGCTGTGGGCGGCAGAGCCTGGCCTATCTCGAGAAGCTGAAAGAGAAACAGTCTCTCCGACAGGCAGATCCGGCCGACGTGAGGAAGACCCTGCAGGAGCTACTGCAGCTGGGACAGGTAGAGATGGAGGCAGCATGGCGGAGTGGTTAGGGGGGTCAGGTGAAGAACTCAAAGATGGCCAGTTAGAATCGATGCCCTGCCATGAATTCCTCTCTAGGGGATCCTGAGCCACTCAGCCTTGCCTACCTCATAGGGCTCTTGCGACAATAAAACAGACTGTATTCACCACTCCTCCGAGGAAGGGCGGGATAAAAACTGGCTGGAGAGAGCTGAGTTGTGGGTTCACGGAGAACACGAGGAACGCAACTCCAGAGTTCTGCTGGGTCCAGAGTGCTGAGTTGAGCCCCCATCGCAGTTGGGTGTAGTGGTTAGGCGCACGGACTCTAATCTGGGAGAACCGGGTTTGATTCCCCCACTCCACCACATGCAGCTGCTGGTGTGACCTTGGGTCAGTCACAAGTTCTCCGAGAGCTATTCGCTCAGGAGCAGTCCTCGAAAGAGCTCTCTCAGCCCCACCTACCTCACAGGGTGTCTGTTGTAGGGAGGGGGAGGGAAAGGAGATTGTAGGCCCCTCTGAGACTCCTTCGGGTAGTGAAGGGTGGGGTATAAATCCAATTTCTTCTTCTTCTTCTTGGCAAGAGGAAGATGGGAACCAAGGTGAAGTTGAATACTGGCCTCTCTGCAACAGGACAGCAGTAGAAAAGAGCCAGAGCCCGGGAGCACCTTAAAGACTAACAAAATTTGTGGCAGGGGAGGAGCTTTCCTGAGTCACCTGATCACTTCTTCAGATACCAAACAGGACGGCCGGAGTCATAGCGCCTCTATGCAAACTCTTGTCTTTGTCTAAGCCTCTCACCACTGGGGAAAATGCACTATTAGTGGAACAATTCCACGGAGTCCAACTCTTTATTTTCCTTTTCGAGGCCTTGCTTAACATTCCTCCCTCTTTTTTTTGGCAGGACCTGAGGCCCAAAAGCTTGGACATCCGTCAGGAAGAGCTGGGCGACATGGTCGACAAGGAGATGGCCTCCACCTCGGCAGCGATTGAAGATGCGGTCAGGAGGATTGAGGTGAGCCTGGGTGGTTTTTCCCCTTAAACTTTTTTAACACAAAACGTTGTGGAGACAAAAGGAAGCAACTTTTCCTCATAAGGCATATTGTGAACGGGTAGGGCAGTGGGCCATTGTGACACCTCCCAGTAATCTGTGGAAAACTCACACGGAGGAATGTATAATCTGCACTCTGTTGATGCTCAGAACGTAGCTTGAACTTCCCAGTCCAGGTGGTGCAGGGCTATGAAATGGCGGCACTGTCTTCAGGCAGAGAAAGCCGCGATTATGTAACTGGCTGGCTGGAGAAAGGGACAGAGATGCAGCAGAGAGGAGAGAGGCGAAACAGGGATAAAATGAGAAATTCCCCCAGGGATAAAATTAGAAATCCCCCCCCTTTGGTTTTAAACAAGTTTATTGATGGTTAATTCAACATTAAACTTAATGTATAACAAAATTCGATGTGACGTCATTCATTACCACAACAGTCCACAGTAACTGTAATAACACAGCCTGTGTCACCCGATTCTTCTGCAGGAGATGATGAACCAGGCCAGGATAGAGAGTTCGGGCGTCAAATTGGAAGTCAACGAAAGGTGAGTGGTGGGAGGAGGCGAGATGGGGAAGAGGGTGAGCTTTGCATGAGCTTAAACTTCCTTTGGATCTCTGCCTCTTTTCTATTCCTTATAGGGTTGCCAGTCCCCAGTTGGGGGTAGGGGATCCCCTGATTTGGAGGCCCTCCCCCCGCTTCAGGGTTAGCAGAAAACGGGGCGGGGGGGAAGAATGTTCAGTGGACACTCCATTATACCCTATGGAGACCGGTCCCCATAGAGTATAATGGAGAAATCAATCCATGGGTATCTGGGGTGGCTGTTTTTTGAGGTAGGGGCACCAAATTTTCAGCATAGCATCTGGTGCCTCTCCTCAAAAATACCCCCATGTTTCAAAAAGATTGGACCAGGGGGTCCAATTCTATGAGCCCCCCAAAAAGGTGCCCCCGTCCTCTGTTACTTCCAATGGAGGGAAGGCATTTAAAAGGAACGCGGTCCCTTTAAATGTGTTGGCCAGAACTCCCTTTGGAGTTCAGTTGTTCTTCTTCCCTCCCCTCTCCCAGAGGGATGTCGTATCCTGGCTCCATCCCCAAAGTCTCCTGGCTCCACTCCTAAAGTCCCCAGATATTTCCTGAGTCAGACCTGGCAACCCTCATTACATATGAGGAAGGGGGAATCATCACTTCAGGGCAGAGCCGAGCTGCTGCTTTGCCTGAAGAAGGCTCCGGTTCCCATTCCAGGCCAGTTTGATGTAGTGCTTAGGAGCGCGGACTCTAATCTGGGAGAACCGGGTTTGATTCCCCAGTCCTCCGCATGCAGCCGGCTGGCATGACCTTGAGTCAGTCACAAGTTCTTTCAGAGTTGTTCTATCCTGAGCAGTTCTCAAAAGAGCTCTCTCAGCCCCACCTACCTCACAGGGTGTCCGTTGTGGGGAGGGGAAGGGGAAGGGGATTGTAAACTGCTCTGAGACTCCTTCAGGTAGTGAAGGTGAAGGGTATAAATCCAATCTCTTCTCTTCTCTTCTCTCTCTCTTTCTCTTCTCTTCTCTTCTCTTCTCTTCTCTTTCTCTTCTCTTCTCTTCTCTCTCTCTCTTCTCTTCTCTTCTCTTCTCTTCTCTTCTCTTCTCTTCTCTTCTCTTCTCTTCTCTCTCTCTCTCTCTCTCTCTCTCTCTCTCTCTCTCATTTTAGTGAAAGACCTCAAGTGCTGAGGAAAGCCTTTCAGGGCCTGCATCTTGTGGGCTGGTTCTAGGCTAAATTTCTCACTGGCTCTGTGACGCCTCACAGCGATCTGTGTAAAGTTCACCCCAGGAGAGGGTGGGTGTTTAATTTGCACTCTGTTCATGCTCAGAAGGTAGCCTGAACTTGCCAGTCCAGGTAGTACACGGCTGCAAAATTGTGGTATTGTCTTCAGGCAGACACTGCCACAATTACGTTACTGGCTGGATGGGGAAGCACGAAAGCCCTTCTAGAGGTACGGTGAAGTGTCAACTAAATAACAGGGTCTGGAAAATTCTGGAAGGCTGCCTCTGGTGGAGGAGAGGCTGAATAGGGATTCAACGAGAAATTCCCTAGGCTAACCTACCTCACAGGGGTTGTTGTGAGGATAGAATGGAGGAGAAAATGATGTCAGCCACTTTGGACGCCCACTGGGGAGACAGGCGGGATGTAAATAAAGGAAACAGATAAACCAGCACAGCTGATAGGATAGATGCTCTCCAAATGTCAAAAACATTTTCCTTGCATTATTAGGCAACTTTTTGACTTTGCATTATTGCATTTTCTTATGGGAATGAGAAATTGGTTTTATTCAGTTGTGCCAAAAGCATTAACGGTTGTATTTCTTGTTCCCCAAAGGATTTTGAACTCCTGCACAGACTTGATGAAGGTGAGTGCCTTTTTAATTAACGAAGGCCCAGGCTAAGTACAGGAAAACCCATCCGTAAGCAGACGTCGGGGGCAGAGGAGAGTTGGGAACTGCATGGCTAGCCCACTTTTTGGCTGGCCGGAATAGACTTTTGCAGAAGGTTAACTTCCCCATTGTTCCAGAGGGTTTTTCTGCACAGGCAATAGGGTGAGCCCTGTACAAAATGTTTCATGACGTTACTTGGCTAAGTTTAATTTTGGGTGTAAGCTTTCCGGTGCCTGCACACGAAAACTTATACCCAGAATAAAACTTGGCTGGTCTTAATGGTGCCGCTGGACTCGAACTTTGATCTGTTACTTCCCTAAATAATTAAGAACTGTGGTCACTCTACACTGGTGTGTACGGTTTACTGTACATTGGATCCTGCTGAGTAAGTTTGCATCATTTAAGGTGCAATTAACACCTGTGCTTTGCTTCAGTTGAGGAACTGTGGTGGCTCAAGTGGTTAAGATGCTGAACTGCAGGCTGTGGAAGGTCAGTAGTTCAGCAGTTCGAGACCCGGGTGCCACATGACGGGGTGAGCTCCCGTCTCTAGTTCCAGCTCCTGCTAACTTAGCAGTTCAAAAGCAAGAAATTGCAAGTAGATAAATCGGTATCACTTTGGTGGGAAGGTAATAGCATTCCGTGCGCCTTGGTGTTTAGTCATGCCGGCCACATGACCACGGAAATGTCTTTGGACAGCGCTGGCTCTTCGGCTTTGAAACGGAGATGAGCACTGCAACCCTAGAGTCAGATTCGACTGGCTTTCGAGCAAGGGAACCTTTACCTTTACCTTTGCTTCAGTTTCTCTTTTTTAAGACTTCCGGCTGTTTCTGCAACCCTAACCCTGTCTCACTGTTTATTGAATGTCCCATCTGGTTGATTTTATTGACACACTCTGTCACCCGCCTTGAGTCCCAGGGAGAAAGGCGGACGATAAATAACATTAATCAAAATAAATAAAACAAGTAAATGTTTGCCATTGAGGGAACGGTTGCCAAGGATGTCAGAAAAGGGGACTGGGTTTTGCTGGAAATCTAAAGCCTCAGTCGTTGACTAACGGCACCTTGCTGTTGTGATTTCAGGCCATCAGGCTCCTTGTCTTGACGTCTACGCACTTGCAGAAGGAGATTGTGGAAAGCGGAAGGGTAAGGTTTTCTGGGTGGGATTCGTCTGTGTGCTCATTATTTTTTCAGGTGCCTGGAAAAGGGGCCTGTGGTGGGTCTCTGACAGCCCTTGGCAAGATGAGGACATAAGAGAAGCCATGTTGGATCAGGCCAGTGGCCCCTCCAGTCCAACACTCTGGGTCACACAGTGGTCAAAAATACCAGGTGCCAATCAGGAGGTCCACCAGCGGGGCCAGGACACCAGAAGCCCTCCCACTGTTGTCCCCCAAGCACCAAGAAGACAGAGCATCACTGCCCCAGACATAAGAACATACGAGACATGAACAGCCCATGTTGGATCAGGCCAATGGCCCACCCAGTCCAACACTCTGTGTCACCCAGTGGCCAAAACCCAGGTGCCATCAGGAGGTCCACCAGCCAGGCCAGAACTCCAGAAGCCCTCCTGCTGTTGCCCCCCAAGCACCATGAAGACAGAGCACCACTGCCCCAGACTGAGTGTTCCTCTATACCTTGTGGCTAATAGCCCCTCACGGACCTCTGCTCCATATGCCTTCCAGCAGCCTTCCCCACTGAGCATGCCACCCCAGAGAGAGTGCAGAGTGCACACATTTCCACACATGTACCCCCCTGCAGGAGGGAACTGACCCTTCCCCATTCATTTAAAGCCCCAATGGTGCCGCCAACACAATAAATTAATTGCAACAAACTGGGCCACGGTGTATGTGACTAAGTAAAACACTAACTCACCGTGTGTAATTTTACATTTTTTTGTGTCTCTTTCTATTATGCTAAATGTGAATTATTAAGGAATTTTTAGACTGATTCATTAACACAAATACAAATTAAGCATTAACCATGAAGCTCAACAGTACATTCAGAGCAATGTTACTTCTGTAGAAATATTTACAGCCGATAACAAGGTCTTATCTTAGGCTGTAAATATTTCTACAGAAGTGACATCATTCTGAATGTACTGTTGAGCTTCATGGTTAATGCTTAATTTGTATTTGCAGGGCTTTTTTTGGTAGAAAAAGCCCAGCAGGAACTCATTAGCATAATAGGCCACACCCAACAGCAGGAATGTATTAGCATATTAGGCCATGCCATTACAGCTCATTAGCATATTAGGCCACACCCCCATGTTACCAGGAGTGTGGTCATCCAGCCACACCCACCTTTTGCTTCTTATTCTGTTTACCTTGTTTGCCAAAACCCAGGGCTTTTCTGGTAGCAGGAACTCCTTTGCATGTTAGGCCACACACCCCTCATTGTAGCCAGTCCTAATGAGTTTCTGCTGTTGGGTGTGGCCTATTATGCTAATGAGTTCCTGCTGGGCATGGCCAACTCAGGAACCAGCTGGAACTCCGATTCCTGTGCCTTCCTGCCCAAAAATAGCCCTGTGTATTTGTGTTAATGAATCATTCTTTAATCATTCACCTTTAGCATAATAGAAAAACACACAAAAAATTGTAAAATTACATGCGGTGATTTAGTGTTTTCCTTAGCCAACACAAAAAAGGCATGTGAAGGTTCTGTGACTGGCTCCCTCTCTCCCATCAGGAAAAGGGGGCCGTCTCTCTATTCTGTGTGGGACGTGAGGAGCTGACTGCTTGGAAGGAGCCAGGATCCGGGCCTTGGCAGATGCTCCCCTTGCTGTTGGCCCTGCCTGGAGACTCTGGCTGCAGCGGCTGTCTCACGGGCCTGCCTCACTGCCCCTCACTCACCCCCGTTCCCTATATGCCTTTTGTGCAGACTTAAGATTGTGGGTCTTTGAACAGGGATTTGCCTTTAAAAAAAAAAAAATCTCTGCGGAGCCCTTGAGTTTATACTCTTGGTTCAGGCTCTCCGCTTACTCCAAAAAGCTTCAGGAGCTGGGTTTCCCTGCCTCTGAATGTGGCGAACTGCTAATTGGGGGTGACGATCGGGAGCTGGCTGGGCCAGGCATCTCGTTCAGAAGGGTGGCCCGCTGCTTTACAGGCAGATGGCCAAGGACCAGTGTTCCCTCTAAGCTGAGTTAGTGTGAGCTAGCTCACAGTTTTTTAGCCTCCGGCTCACACATTTTTGTCTCCGCTCAGGAAGGAGGGCTCCAGAGCAAACTAATTTATGGAGCAGCCAAATCGCTCGCTTACAACTTTAATGCCAGTGGCTCACAAAGTGGAATTTTTGCTCACAAGACTCCACAGCTTAGAGGGAACGTTGTCAGGGACCCGGGTTCATTCCCTTGACATCGCCAATGAAAAAGAACTCGGGCAGTTCATGTGGAGCTGCCTTATACTGAATCGGGCCCTCGATCCATCAAAGTCTGTGTTGTCGACTTAGCCTGGCAGCGGCTCTCCGAGCTCTCAGGTGAAGGACTTTCGCATCACCTACTACCTGGTGCTTTTCAGCTGGAGTTGACCGGGATTGAACCTGGGACCTTCTACATGCCAAGCAGAGGCTCTTCCACTGAGCCAGGGCCCCACTTGTCCTCCTCTGCCTGAGACAGTAGAGGGACACAGCTGTTTGGAATGGTTATAGGCACCCCTGCTCTGACTTAGTTTTGGTTCACTCGGGTCATCTTGGGCAGCCTTGATTTGGGTGCCCCCCACCATCTGAGGCTAGAATGGGGGTGGTTTAACCCGAGCAAGGGACTTCTTGGTTGTGGCACCAAAACTTTGGAACGCCCTCTCTTGGGAGACTGGTCGGTCTCCCACGATCACTGTCTTCTGCCAAGGGGTGAAGAATCTTTTTGTTACTGTTTATGGTGCTGGAGAAGACTCTCGAGAGTCCCTTGGACTGCAAGGAGATCGAATCAGTCAATCCTCAAAGAAACCAACCTTGACTGTTCCCTGGAAGGTCAGAGACTGAAGTTGAGCTCAAATACTTGGCCACCAAATGAGAGGAGCACTCGGAAAAGACCTGATGCTGGGAAGGATGGAAGGTCAAAGTAGAAGGGGACAGCAAAGGATGAGATGGTCAGTGTTACGATGTAACAAACATGAAATTAAGCAAACTCCAGGGCGACAGACGGAGGACAGGAGGGCCTGGCGTGATATGGCCCATGGGGTCGCGAAGAGTCAGACTTGACTGTGCAACTGCACAACACCATGTCCGCTCAGCAACACGTAACTGAGTTTTGGTGTTGTATGTTTATGTGCTTTTACTAAATTATTTTATAATTTTAAATGCTGATTTTTAATGGTTCCGTATGTTTGTGTTCTCCACCTTGGGGATCCTAACTGGGTGGAAAGGCTGCACAGAAATGTTTTTAAAAGAAATAAAAACTTGGTAGTTTATAAATGTTTTTTTTTATTCCGCTCTCGAAAGAGCTTGGAGCAGTGTCTTTATTCCCACATAGTCCCAGGTATTCTCTAAGAAGCCAAGGTGTCTCTCCAAATAAGGGGCAGAGATTTCCGGGGTTGGGTGGTGTGGTTTCCAGGCGGGATGGCACTTTCAGCATCTTGTCGTCTTTGTCCGCTCAGCAAAACGTAACCGAGTTTTCTCTCTTGTGTGACACTAGGGGGCAGCAACCACACAGGAATTTTACGCGAAGAACTCCCGCTGGACGGAGGGTCTGATCTCCGCTTCCAAGGCTGTGGGATGGGGAGCGACACAGCTTGTGTAAGTATCTCACCCGCTCCCTTCCCACCTTGCTGCCCGTGTGGTCAATCGTGTGGTCAATCGGTCTCTCTCTCTTCCAAAAGTATCTTCCTCCACCAGGGCACTGATGCACAGGGCAAGGGACCGCAAAGCCACATTGACTCACTGGGCAAGGGGACTGGTGTTTGATGTCCTCTCACCTCTTTTCTTTTTTGATCCCCCCCGCAGAGAGTCAGCAGACAGAGTCGTCCTGCACACGGGCAAATACGAGGAGCTGATCGTCTGTTCGCACGAGATCGCAGCCAGCACGGCTCAGCTGGTCGCCGCTTCCAAGGTACGGCTCCCGGGCAGAAAAGTGGCTTGTCACCAATGCGCTCCCTCTACGCCGGGGAGTCTCTTGTGAGCAAAGATTCTACTTGGTGAGCTACTGGTGTTAAAGTGGTGAGCGAGGGATTGGGCCTACTGCCTAGATCAGCTTTGCTCTGGAGCCCCATCCTTCCTGCGCTAAGACAAAAAATGTGTGAGCCGGAAGCTAAGAAACTGTGCACTAGCTCACACTGGCTCGGCTTGGAGGGAACACTGGTACCAAGTCAGGTTTTGATATTGACCTATAAGACCTTGAGCAGCCAGGGACCAGCGTATCTACGGGACCGTCTCCTCTGTTACATCCCCGGGAGAGCTTTGTGCTCTTCAGACTGTAACTTACTGGTCGTCCCCGGCAACGGTCCCTCTAAGCTGTGGAATCTCGTGAGCAAAAATTCTACTTTGTGAGCTGCTGGCATTAAAGTTGTGAGCGAGCAATTGGGCTGCTGTGTAAATTAGTTTGCTCTGGAGCCATCCCTTCCTGAGCGAAGACCAAAATGTGTGAGCCGGAGGCTAAGAAACTGTGAGCTAGCTCACGCTAACTCAGCTTAGAGGGAACACTGTAACATAATATAACTCTTCCACGGAAATGACCAAAGAAGATCAAAACCACATTTGTTTATCCACTGTGCAAAAATCCCCTCTCGAAGTGCATGCAATATCAAAATATCTTACAGTTTCAGTATCGATATAATGCTAGAAACCATATCCTGTGTTTTTGTGCTATCAGATTCAGCTTGTAGCGGAAACCATCCGTTCTGACTTGTTGCTTGAAAAGCGTATCAAACAGCAACAGGGTTACGCTTTATTCTCGCCCTAATGCTGAATATAGGTTGTGACCTCAGCCCCACGAGGTCTCTGCTTAACTCAGTTTGAACTTGTTGTTTGGAAGTGGATCCGACAGCAGTCAGGTTGCATCGCCGTCTTCCCACAGGGCTGAATATCTGTTGCCGTTTCAGTCCCCAAAGTCTCTGTAGAACTTTCCAAATGTGATGGTCCAACATCAACAGAGGCCCCGTCCATTCCCCATGGTTCACAGGAGCGGAACTGCTGCCTAGATGCAAATGCCCTGGGTTGTTGTAACTCGATTCGCTTTTGCAGAATTGGAATTGCCCTCGGCGGAAAGGGCACTGAACAACGGATCACTCCGAGCCGTAGGTTTAGAAGAAAGCAAGCCAGTGCAGAGCCCTGACCCAATGCTCCCTCTAAGCTGTGGAGTCTTGTGAGCAAAAGATTCCACTTTGCGAGCTACCGGCATTAAAGTTGTGAGCGGGTAATTTGGCCTACTGCATAGATTAGTTTGCTCTGGAGCCCTCCTTCCTGAGCAAAGACAAAAATGTGTGAACCAGAGGCTAAGAAGCTGCGAGCTGGCTCACACTAGCTCAGCTTAGAGGGAACACTGGACAGGACCCCTCTCTCACTCAGCTCCCGAAGCATTGTGCAGTGCATCATGTATCATCATGTGCAATTACTTCCCCCCCACCCCCCAGTGGGCAGCAGTTGACAGTGCTGGGGAGAATTCTGTCCCATCCTTGTTTTGACTTTACCTGGATTCCTCGCACTAAATCAGTTCAGGACCCCCGAGTTGGGTGACCCAGGCGAGTTCCATCACATCAGATCTCAGAAGCTAAGCAGGGTCAGCCCTGGTCAGTACTTAGATGGGAGACCGCCGAGGAAGTCCAGGGTCCCAACACAGAGGCAGGCGATGGCAAACCACACCTGAACGTCTCTCGCCTCGGAAACCCTCCTGGGTCTGCTGCAACCTGACCGCAAGAAAAGGAGACCGTGAGTCTCGGAAACGGGTTCCGGGAAAGCCTCTTGTGCTCCTGCGGAAAGTTCTGCCCTGAGCCTGCCAGCCCCCTATCTGGCTGCGTGCAAAAGGCCTGACTCGTGCGTTTCCCCCGTGCCGAGAAATGCTAAGCGAGTCTCTCTGTCTGGTGCCAGGTGAAAGCAGATAAGAACAGCGGAAACCTGAGCAAGCTGCAGGAATGCTCGCGCACCGTCAACGAGATGGCTGCCAACGTCGTGGCGTCCACCAAGTCGGGCCAAGAGCAGGTCGAAGACAGAGGTGAGACGGTGTCCGTCAGAGTGGGTGGGACGAGGGGGGGAAGAAGAAGAGGTTGGATTTATACCCCCCGCCCTTCACTTGGAGTCTCAGAGCGGCTTACAAACTCCTTTCCCTTCCCCTCCCCTCAACTGACACCCTGTGAGGGAGGTGGGGCTGAGAGAGCTCTCTCGAGAACTGCCCTTGAGAGAACAGCTCTGAGAGAACTCGTGACTGACCCAAGGTCATACCAGCAGCTGCAAGTGGAGGAGTGGGGAATCAAACCCAGTTCTCCCAGATTAGAGTCCGCACAATTAGTCACTACACCAAACTGGAGACAGAGGTGCTGAATGAGAGCCAGAGGAGTGTGGTGGTTAAGAGTGGCAGACTCACTTGCTTGGCCTAACCCACCTCACAAGGTTGTTGTGAGGATAAAACAGGGCATCTATGTCTCCTTGAGGAAAGGGCGGGAGAAGAAAAAGAATGTGATAATGTGCAGTCTGTCTCCTAGAAGGGGAGCCAGTTTGGTGTAGTGGTTAAGTACACGGACTCTAAATCTGGGAGAACTGGGTTTGATTCCCCACTCCTCCAGTCGCAGCTGCTGGGTGACCTTGGGCAAGCCATAGTTCTGTCAGAGCTGTTCTCTCAAGAGCAGTTCTCTCAGAGCTCTCTCAGCCCCACCTACCTCACAGGGTGTCTGTTGTGGGGAAGCGAAGGAGATTGTACGCCGCTCTGAGACTCTGAGTGAAGGGCTGGATAGAAATCCAATCTCCTACTTCTCTTCTTTACCACCGGAAGCATTTATTTTATTTTTATTTATTTATATATTAAATTTGTTAATTGCCCGATCCCTGCAGTGCAGGGCTCTGGGCAATGTACATCATTCATAAAAAACATTGAGATAAAACAATTAAAACATTAATAGCATATTTCAAACAAGAAGATGGCAGAGATTAACTGGTCCCATTTCAGACGGCTGGCTGCTTCGTGGGCGGGGGGGAGGAGGGCAAGATAGATATGAAAGGCAGCTGGAGCCGGTGTAACCTCTCTCCCATTCTCTGTTCCTGCCAGACACCATGGACTTCTCTGGGATGTCCTTGATCAAACTCAAGAAGGAAGAAATGGAGTCACAGGTACCATAACTCTTTGAAACAGGGTCATGAGATATTTACTGTGACATTGAGATGCAAGTATCTTTAAGGGGCTGTGGCAGCTCAGTGGTTAGTGGTTAAGATGCTGAAACTGCAGACTGGAAGGCTGGTGGTTCAGCAGTTCAAGACCTGAGTGCCGCATGACAGAGTGAGCTCCCATCTCTGACCGCAGCTCCTGCCCACCTAGCAGTTCGAAAGCAAGAAATTGCAAGTAGATAAATAGGTACCGCTTCAGTGGGAAGGTAACGGCGTCCCGTGCGCCTTGGCATCTAGTCATGCCGGCCACATGACCACAAAAATGTCTTCGGACAGCGCTGGTTCTACGGCTTGGAAACGGAGATGAGCACTGCACCCATAGAGTCGGGATTCGACTGGCTTTCGAGCAAGGGAAACCTTTACCTTTACTTATCTTTAAGGTTGTAATTTTCAAAATAGTCTTGTGCTCAAGAGGTGTGGCTGCTGCCACAGGGAGACGAGTATGCCCTCTGGGACTTTTAACTGTTTTCGTGGGTGTCGGAGACTGAAAGAGATGCGTATCAGCCACACGGGGCTTCCGCCCAGCCCCTTGACAAGTGGTACGAGGTGAAAGGCCAGTGGGGCACCTCTTCTGTGGGTCTGCAAACAGAATCATAGAATGAGAGAATGTTAAGAGTTGGAAGGGACCTTGCAGGTCATCTAGTCCAACCCCCCGCACTCTGCGGGAGCGAAGCCAAATCTAATCCTTCCTTTTCCTAAAAGGCTTCCCCATCTTGACCTGCTCTTGAAGGTGGCAGTGTGGAGCAGTCTACCAGTGGGCTGCGGGCGGGGGGGGGAATGGCTGCTGCAGGCTCCCAGAGTTGTGTGAACGGGTCTTCAGTGAAGCTGCGTCGTGTTGCTTAGTTTGATAGCTGCCTTGTGCCTTCATTTGATGGCGACGAGGGGACAGCCCTCTGTCTCTCGTGCTGTAGTTGATGGCTGAAGAGGGCCAGAAGAGGAGGGGTCAGTGATCCTGGGCTGAGCAGGGGATTGGACCAGAAGGCCTGTATGGCCCCTTCCAACTCTATGATTCTCTGTCAGTAGAAACGAAGGGCCTGTGAACATAAATGCTTTTTTTTTTGGATACCTGGGTACATTTCTCACCGTACCCAGGTAATGCGTGAACTGGATAGACTGTGGATATGTTCCAGAGCTCTTTAATAAGAAGTTCTGTGCCTGCAATCCCTGTCTCGGAGCTGTCGATTTTAGCAGCCGAAAAAAGACTCGATCAGTTTTTAAAGCACTAACTTGAATTATCCCCCCACCTTCATACCTAGCGTGATGTGAAACAGTAAAGTTAATGCAGTTCACCTTATTTTCGTATAGACTTAAACTGCGTCAGCCGTTCTTTCCTTGGGCTTTTATGCTGAAACATCCATGTCGTTCTGTACTTTAAAAGAAATTTAAAGACGGCATCGAGGGACAGCAAAGGAAATGCCTGCTGTCAGAGAAAGAACCGCTGTGGGACCCAGTTCTGCTACGAAGCAGCACTGCCTCCGGTCCTTTCTAAAAAAACAAAATAAAGATTCAGGTGTGTAGCCGTGTTGGTCTGAAGCAAGAGAACAAAGTCTTGAGTCCAGAGTGGCACCTTTGAGACCAACGAAGTTTAATTCTGGGTATAGGCTTTCGTGTGCACGGACACGTCTTCAGAAATGGAAGTTGCCAGTCCGTACGTATAGGTAGAGGACGAGCAGCAAATTAACCTACAGCATAATGGAGATGTTTAACAGATTCAAGGACCAAACAGGAACAACCACCTTAGTCTATATGGTTATATCCCCAAGCAGATGGTAGCCATATCAACTAAGCTTGTTATTCCTGCTTGGTCCTTGAATCTATGAGACATCTTCATTATGCTGTATGCTAATTTCCTGCTCGTCCTGTACCTATACCTGGCAACCTCCATCCTTCCATTCTGAAGAACTGTGCCTTGCACACGAAATCTTATACCTTTGCGTAAAACTTTGTCGTTGGTCTTAAAGGTGCCACGCGGCTCAAACTTTGTTTCACATCAAATAAAGCAAGCTGCCGCCTGAGGCTTCCTTAGGGGACACTTCCCGGCAAATCGTGGCCCCTCAGCTAGCCAGTGCCTGCCCCCCTCCCTCCCTGAGAACTGACGAGAAACGTTTGTCTCTTGCAGGTGAAGGTGCTCGAGCTGGAAAAGACCCTGGAGAATGAGAGGCTTCGCCTCGGAGAGCTCAGGCGGCAGCATTACGCCCTGGCCGGCATCTGCACGGAGAACGCCGACGCAGGGAAGCCCGCCGTGGCCCGCAAGCCGGGTAGCTTGAAAAAACCGCCCGTGGCCCAGAAACCTGCCCACTCCAGGCAAGGCCCCGAGGTACGCTCACCACCATGCGGTAGTTAGCAAGGCTCACTCTCGGGAGAGGTTTTTTTTTGCAGAGAGGCGAAAGGACGGCCTGGGACAGTGTTCCCTCTCAGCTGAGTTAGGGTGAGCTAGCTCACAGTTTTTTAGCCTCCAGCTCACACATTTTTGTCTTCGCTCAGGAGAGAGGGCTCCAGAGCAAACCGATTGATGCAGTAGCCACAACTTTTAAGGCAAGTAGCTCAAAAAGCAGAATTTTGGCTCACAAGACTCCAGAGCTTAGAGGAAGCATTGCAGTGTTCCCTCTGAGCTGAGTCGGTGTGAGCTAGCTCACGGTTTTTTAGCCTCCGGCTCACCTAGCTCAGGAAGGAGGGCTCCAGCGCAAACTCATTTCTGCAGCGGCCAAATCACTCGCTCACAAGCTTTAATAGCAGCAGCTCACAAAGGAGAATTTTTGTTCACAAGGCTCCCCAGCTTAGAGGGAGCATTGGCCTGGGACCCCCGCCAGTCAGGGCTGCAGGGTCCACCTGAACTGCTCAGCCCGGCATCACGAGTCGAATTTGAGACGGCTGCCAGTGGGGATTCAGGTGATCTGTTTGTGCAAAAGATGAATTCTGAGCAGGGAGCAGCTGTCTAGAGGCAGGGGAGTGGTGAGAATCGGGCCTTGGTATTCCTGAAGCCGGCCACCAGTCTGGGGGGTATCAGGTGCGAAATATCCTGGAGGCCTTTTGGGGTATCCATTTGTTAACAAAGCCAAGGGGGGGGGAGGTGTCATTGAATTCTTTTAAACCCTTGCATGAAGCATACGGTCTGAATTCCAACTGGGGCGGGGCAGGAAAGCGGACAAGGAAGAAGAAAATAAGAGATTGGATTTATGCCCCACCCGTCACTCAGAGTCTCAGAGCGGCTTACAAACTCCTTTCCCTTCGCCTCCCCACAACAGATACCCCGTGAGGTAGGCGGGGCTGAGAGAGCTCTTTTGAGGACTGCCCTTGAGAGAGCAGCTCCGAGAGAACTTGTGACTGACCCGAAGTCACACCAGCAGCTGCATGTGGAGGAGGAGGAGGAGGAGTGGGGAATCAAACCCGGTTCTCCCAGATTAGAGTCCGCACACTTAACCACTATACCAAACTGGCTCTCAAGGGAAGTATAAGGAAATTAGGCAAGCCCTGTTAAATATAATGGTTTTGTTGGGGAAATAGGGATGAATCGAACTGAAAGGTGCCTGCGGTGGGTGGCGAGGGAGACCACATGTTGAGTGACAGGCTGCTCCTACCTGTGTTGAGTGGGGTCGGGACAGCTGCCCTCATGCTCCCCCCAGATCCCAGTTTGCGTTAAGAGCTTAGAGGGAGCCTAACAATCAGCCCCTCCCTCTCATGCAGGGCTCTCCAACCTGGTGCCCATGGGCCCCATGGTGCTTGCAAACAGCTTTTCCTGCTGCTAACGAAGAAGCCTTTTAGAAAGGGGTGGGGCGCTTGCCCAGCAGGTCTTCTGACCGGCTGTGCAGATTAAAGTAATGCTTCAGTTGGAGCAGCCACCCCAATGCTGGTTTTATTCTCACTCGCTCCTCTTTCCCAGTGATTTCTTCAAATTACCTGTCTTCTCCCCCTCCACGTGGGCTTCTTCACACAGCACGTAGGTACACGTGAAGCTGCCTTATCCTGGGATCGGACCCTTGGTCCCTCAAGGCCAGTACTGTCTGCTCGGGCTGACAGCAGTTCTCTCCAGGATCTCGGGCAGAAGTCTTTCCCATCACCTCCTGCTGGATCTTTTAACTGGAGATGCCGGGGATGGAACCTGGCAGCCTTCTGCGTGCCCAGCAGATGCTCTGCCCCTGAGCCATGGCACTTCCTAAACTGTGGAACTCACTGCCACAGGATATGGCGATGGCTGCCAACTTGGAAGGCTTTAAAAGGGGACTGGACAAATTCATGGAGGACAGGGCGGTCAGCAGCTGTTGTGATGGATATCTACTTCCTCCAGTACCAGAGACAGAGTATGCCTCCTTAAATCAGTTGCAGAGAGCCAGTGTGGTGTAGTGGTTAGGAGCCTGGGCTCTAATCTGGGAGAACCAGGTTTGATTCCCCACTCCTCCACAGGCAGCTGTTGGTATGCCCTTGGGTCAGTCACAAGTTCTCTTGGAGCTGTTCTCTCAGGAGCAGTTCTCCAAAGAGTTCTCTCAGCCCCTCCTACCTCACAGGGTGTCTCCTGTGGGGAGGGGAAGGGAAAAAGAGATGGTAAGCCACTTTGAGACTCCTTCAGGTAGTGAATAGCAGAGGATAAATCCAATCTCTTCTTCTTCCTGTTTGTTGTCTTCCTAGAGGTAACGGGGAGGCAACCGTGTGATCAGAATTCTGGACCTGACGGGCCTTCGGTCAGATCCAACGTGGCTCTGCTTCTGTTCTTGTGTGGGTGTCACCGGCCCCCTGTGGCAGCCATTTTGTAGTTGCGCCTCCAGGTCACAGGCTCCGAAAAGTTGGGGACCCCTGCTCTAATGCGTACCAATGTAAATGTTTCTCTTTTCCCTCAGGAAGAGGACGATGGTGTGTACCAGGCCCAGCTAGTCAACTTCTAAGGGAGATGGTGGCACTCCCTTTCGCCCAGAAGGACGACAAAGCAGGACTATTGTAGGATTCCATCTTCTACCCATCTCAATCCTTCCTGCTGGCCTGGGGGATTCAGGGACTGCGTGCATTTGTGCAGCTCGTGGTACCTTTAATGCGTAGGTTTCTGGTGGAGGGCAAAGACTTCTCAGGCACCGATTTGCCTCTTGAAGGGGGGGGACCTCAGGAAAGCCCCCCCTGCGGTGTAGACATTCCAAAGCCATTACACTGTCTGTGTTTTATACAGATACTGACTGGATTTAACCCTCAAGCTGCCTTCTGTCTGGCATTGCCTTTATGCTGAAATTTCTCTGTCCTCTGCCCGAGACAAGGCGGCAGGTGCAGCCGACTAATCTGTTGTCCGAGGATCTCTTCCTTGCAGTGGTGTCAAGCTGCTGGTTAGCTGAGGGGCGTCCTAAGTGGAAGGGGGGGGAGAGGACCTTGCCTTCGTTATCAGTTCTCTTTATTTATAAGCAATAGGAAATTTTTTGGAGTAAATGTTGGTGTACCTATTACTGTAGTACAAAGATCTTTTTAAAGAAATGTGAATTATTATTATTATTTTTTAGTAGGCAAGGTTATTTTCTGGTGTTTGTGCTGCAAGCTAAAAGGAGGATTTTCCAGAGGAAGAAAAGTTCTTTCCAGTTGTCAAGTTTTATATGTTTTAAAGAAATCGGGTACATAGAGGAAGGAAGAAGGACAGTGAGAAGGCTGCACTGCAATTAGGGGGGTTGGCGACTTCCGGGAAAAGCTACACAGTTTTAAATGTTTTAAACTGGAATTTTGGGGGTATGGAAGCTGGCTTGCCAGAGTTGTTAAATATATTTGTAGCAATATGCATATTGGGGGGGGGAGAGAACTTGCAACGTATAGGACAAGGGAACATTTGGTTTTGACTCTGGGGGACAGTTCCCATTCCTAAATTGTAACAGACCCAATGTAGCGTTATTAAAATGGACTAGTTACCTCAAGACACGTCTTTCCGCTGTTCCATTTTGTTCTCGGGACTCTCAGGCATTGGTTCCCAACCTTTTTGATATGGCAACCCATGATACGACTGCTGAGCGGTCAGGTTAGAATGGATAAAAGGAAGTCCTTCTTCACCCAAAGAGTGATTAACACATGGAATTCACTGCCACAGGAGGTGGTGGCAGCTACAAGAAGGAATTGGATAAACATACGGAGCAGAAGTCCATCAGTGGCTATGAGTCACAAGGTATAGATAGGATTTCTCGGTCTGGGGAAAGGGATGCTCTGTAGTCTTGATGCTGGGGGGAAGGGGGCAACAGTGGTCCTGGCCCCACTGACGGCACCTGGTATTTTTGGCCACTGAGTGACAGTGTTGGACTAGATGGGCCATTGGCCTGATCCAACGTTGGCTTCTCTTATGTTCTTATTCCAGCCTCTGATCACCCTACTCCTTCTCCATCACTCCCTCTAATCCCCTCCCTCTACTAACCATCAGGATATGTTTTATTTAAGCAATGTGTATGTGTGTCATGATCTGTGCAGGGGTTAGAGATACGGCCTAAGCCCCCAGGAGACCTGTGTGGGAGTGGAAAGCAGACAGCCTATAATGCTTAGCGACGGCTGTAACCAATTGGTGTACAGGGATTGTGTGAGGAGATGTAACTTAAGTGTTGTGGGCAATGAAACTGTGTTCTTTTCTCTTCTGTGGTCTTCCCTCACAGTTAAAATGAGTGGATGGGCTGGTCTGAGAAAGACTCCTCACTTGAAATAGTAACCAGTTAGGAAGAAATAGGTAGTCATGTTAGATTTGTTTATTTTGCCTTTAAACACTGTTATATATTTTAAAGCACCTTGTCTGGTTTTCCTTGTCCCAGTAATAAACCATTTGTCTAATGTTCGCTGCCTATAGTTCTTGGCTTAAAAAGGTGCATTTTGGTTGGTCTTGGCTGGGCCTTCTCAAGAGACCCAAAGTCCAGAGTGGTAGCAGCTGAAGGTGGCAACTCGCTGGGATCATGACAATATGCAGGGAAAAAAAAAATACCAGCTAATGTATGATATGGAAGATACAGTTTCCAGGGTCAGATCTTGGTTTCCGAGACACCAAAGAGAGCAGTGTGAAGAGGAGGGGCAGCTATTAGGGAGGGCTGGCCCATGACCCCGCCCCCCCCTTTGGGTCCTGACCAATGTTCCTTCTAAGCTGAGTTAGTGTGAGCTGGCTTACAATTTTTTAGCCTCCAGCTTGCACATTTTTGTCTTAGTACAGGCTTTCAAGAGTCCAACGCTCCTTCCATTCAACACACAGCCTCCACGCGTGGGGGGAAAAAAAATCTCGATGGCAACCATGTGTACAAAATCTAGGATTTTATTCCATAATCACTGCAAAATCTTAAAACAGCCAATTCTACAAGAAAAGTGAGCAGCCCTGGACTTCAGGATGTCCGACCACATTCCCATCAGTTACGCAGCACAAAGAAAGCTGAAATCTTTTTGTTACACGTGAGGGATAGCCTCGTGCCCGCAGAATGACATTCCGCTGCAAGCCTTCTCGAAGCTGCGTCTCTGTGTTTGGGGTCTGCAGCGGAGGATCTACTGAAGAAACGCAGATTATTGACGCATCCAGAACGGTCGAGGAACCAGCTGAGGGCGGCCGAGGTACTGGGGTTAAATGCCCCCCA
The DNA here is from genome assembly GCA_029375565.1 of Gekko gecko. NCBI lineage: Eukaryota > Metazoa > Chordata > Lepidosauria > Squamata > Gekkonidae > Gekko > Gekko gecko. The sequence continues at coordinate 73,695,571 of JAPDNY010000012.1, read as the reverse complement.
GAATACTACCCAAGTCTTTACTCGGGATTATCCCACTTCGCCCTAACCAAGATCAGTCTTCACGCATCCCTGCCCCCTATTCAAAATCTGACCTCAACACAGCCAGTCTGGCTCAAAGCTTAAACACAGCCCCCTTTTCTAATGGCCCCCAAGCCAGAAGAGTGGGTGTTGAGAAGCCTTCCTTTACATCTGCCACTCGCACTGAACGATGAACCACTCACTTCTTGCACAATCTGTACAAGTCACGAAATGGGTTAGGGGTAACGTCAAGCTCACATAACTGTGCAATCCTGTTCCGCCACCTGGACAATTAAGACAGCTGTATTAAAAAGGGGGGCTATTTCTTCCCCTCAGAAAACCCAGCCAAGGGTCCATGGCTTCCATTCACCTCAAGAGATTTCCCCCCCCCGAAAAAGAGAACTAATTTTAACCACCACTAACTGTACGTTACAGGTATACTGAACACACACACACACACTCGCAACGTTTCATATAAAGGTCAGCCAGAGAAGGGCAACAACCCAAACGGGACACTAAAACCATCGGTCGATAACACCAGGTTAACTTCTGAGCTCCATAATAATTTTGTTGATTTTTTTCTCTCTCTCTCTCTCTCTCTCTCTCAAAAGAACAAATTCTCTTTAAGCAGTATTTGCCCTTTGCAGGTGTTCGAAACCCTTGACATATTTTTTTTAAATTGCACCTTGGCACACAACTGTAACCACACTGCTTCCTGGTGTAAGCCTGTTCAGCGATTCTGGTTTTCAAAAGTCAACCCTCCGGCCTCCCCCCCCCCCCGCATATGCGCCTCCCCGCCACGCTGGCAGTTACTGTCCTAATCTTGCGTGCAACTTTTCCTTATCATGAAACACACTTAACATCTGCAGATTAAGGAAAGACGACAGGCCGGATCAGGAATCTCTTATCTTTTTTTCACTGCATAAAGAAGAAAGTGCAACCGGGTATAGTCTGGCGCTCTCTCATACAGGCCTGTGTTGGGTTCTCCAAACATTTAGTAGCTTCACAGCTTGACTTGGGAGTCCGGCTTTCCACCTGTAGTGGATCATCAACACCGGTCCAGCAGCTTCTCGACTTACGCCTAAAGGTGCGCTAGGTAAATCGGGGGGGTTCTAAAAACGAAGGGCTTGAAGAGGCAGATGAGAGATTTCCTCACCTCAAATATATGCGCATGTTTACATGCTTATAGACCTACAGTCTTAACGGTATTCCCTTCCACAAGCAGTTCGACCGCATCGACTCTTCCGTCACAGCCACTGGACCTAGATGGGAACCACGGGCCTCATGTCCACCTCCGAGAGAAGTGGGGAGTACTCCACGCAAGCGGCTCAGTCCTCAGGGACGGGCAGCCCAGACTGGCCGTGCCCCAAATTATTTGCTGACTGTGGGTCCAATTCCTCAATGCTCGGCAGCAGACGAACAGGAGACGCTGCCTTAAGTCCACGCCCAAATACTCCAAAGCAAAAAGGAGCTTACAGAACAGGGAAGGAAGGCTCTGGATTAACCACTGAATTAAGATATGCAGCTGCCCCCCCCCACCTAGTCACAAGCAGTGATCCTAAGGCACACTTCCGCCACCTCTCCCCCACCCACCCCCACAATGCATTGCTTCTGGATAGAAAAAATGGCTGTCCGACATGTGGCTCTTTTCTGCACAAGGTTATTATCCCTGAATGGTTCCAGCAATTGCAAAAAGTCTAGTTATTTTTTTTTTTAAAAGCATTTTAAAAAAATTAGTGAAAAATACTTTTGGACTATTTTCCTGACAAGAAACAGTTGGACGATGTCAGCCCCCAAAGTTTCCAGATAGTACAGAAAGATGCAGTACATAAGTTTGCCAGTGAGACCCACACAAGTCTGTCTTTACGCTTGAGATATGCTGTTTTACAAGCCAGGATATGCACTGGTGGCTTACATTGAAAGGGTCCCCGGTGATACAGACTAAGGCGACGTCTACCTGACAAACTTGAGTGGTTTAAAACACCTGTTCAGTCATAGCTCCTCCAAAAATCCTGGGGAATCTGCCAAGTCGCTTCGCCCGACCCCAGCCTCCCTGGACTACAATTCTCAGCATTCTTTAAAGAAGCCCTGAGAGAACCCAGTTCCTGAATATTTGGTTGCATGTGCTGTGCTGCCCCAGACCTAGGCAAGTGGTCTTTCTCCTTCTGTTTCAACAACACCTGACCCAGAAGTTCTTTTTTTTTTAGGGGGGGGGGACACACACAAAGAATTGCTTGAAATGAAAAGAAAACATGACAAAGGAGACTACCAGAAGACCACATTTCTTGAGTGAAAGGAAAGGTGTTTTCAAAAAGGCAGGAAGACATAATTGGTAACCCTGTTGAGGCTTTTGAACAGCAGATAAGATTATAGCACCAAAGAAGAGTCCTTCGTGCCACACAGGGACTGAAACTCAAAAAGGGGAGTAAAAAAAAATAGGTATGTTAGTGCCATTTTTTTTAAAAAAGGAGATCAGCTCCTTGTCACGCTGAATGAGTAACACACATAACTGGCTCACGCTGAAATGAGCCACCTTTGCGTCTCACTCACCTTTTACTGAGCTTCCAGAAGAAATTTTAACAACATCTTTAACACATAATTACCAAAAGCAGCCTTAGTTGTGAGATTGCTTCCACAAGCGGTCTCCCCACCCTAAATGCATCTTAACCGAACCCTTTGGAAAAGTCCCGAAAGACCCAGTGAAAGTGGTGGGCTGGCTCTGCCTCTAGCCAAGTCATGCATCTTATTCATTCAGCCAAACATCTTCCTGGAGGCGGGAGTGACTCACGGAGGGGGGGGGGGAATTGTCCCCGCATCTTTGAGCAGTCATGCAAGGAGCATCCTTCTAAAAGGACAATTACAAACAGATCTCAGTTCCTTGTAGAAACCAAATCCTTTGCAAAGTCACTCCACCAAGCCGTGACCTCAGAGGGCTTTACGCTCAAGAGTACGATTAGCAGCACAGGAAAAAAAAAATCACAAGGACAAAACGACTCACAGTCCACCGTGCCAGAATCAAGCTGTAATGGATACGCAAGTGCTGAGCAAAGAGAGGGACACTTTTGTTTGGGAAAGGAAGAAAGGAAAGAAGAAAAGAGATCATGCGCCATCCGTGAAGTACTGAAATATCCCAGGTTTCATGAGTCGGTGAGTCTCTGGGAGCCAGCTTTCCTTCTAGCTAGGCTGCACTAACAAGGAAGGATTCATTCACACATACAGATCCAGCAAACCGTGAGCCCCTGATCCTGGAAGGGTTAGCTTCAGAGTCCCGTCTCCAGATGGGAGGATACCCTGTTCCAAAAGAAACCTGATTGGCCTCCGAGAAATGGCAGCTCAGTGATACACTAAGACTGACCAATGACGACAAGAACAGTTCCAAATTTTCCTCCAACACAAAAGATTATGGCTTCAAGAAAGGGGGCCTACAGGCCAAAGTGGTTTGCATTTTTCACTCCTGCAATTTTTTAAAAAAGGGAGTACAGATCACAAGGGTCCAACATGACGCAATAATGGGAGTGTGGCGGCACTAAACTGATGTAGTTGAGCTTCTGGGTCACAAAATAAAAGGTGTTAGCGACAGGTTAGGAGGAGAAGGTAGGGTGGCAGAGAGGAAAGAAGCTGCGGGTGTGTGGAAACCGAGACTGGAAACTGCAGGTGGTTTTTACAGCAAATTAAAAGAATGCGTCCTGTCGAAAATTAAGTTTGCTTGAAACCTCCGTGCTAAAACGATAAGGCAGGCTGATAATTAATGCACGGATCCGACAGCTTCGCACTCTCACACTCTGTGAGCTTCGCAAAATACAGCCCTTGTGAAACACCTGATCAGAGAAGTACCCAGCTACCTGCTTCACAACCCCTGCCTCCTGAGCAGAGGGAGGCTGCGTGGATTTAAAGGGAGCAATCTGGCCATACTGACAAAAGTTTTTATCTCCACCGCTTCCTCGCAATCGAGTGCTACTGGGGGGTCAGCCTCGCCCACCATTATTAAGGGGTGACACTTTTGACAGAATAAGGCCGCCCGATATCATTAAGGAGGTATTCACGCCTCAGTTAGGGATGGCTCTCCACCCGAACCCACCTTCCCACACAGTGCCTCTAAGACCTGCGTTCAGGTAGTGGCCCATCACCTTCCACAACAATATGGTGTTCACTAAGCCTGTCTGGATTTTACTTCCTTTCCACTTCCCCCGTCACCGAAGCTTTCTTGCACCAAGTCTGGACCTCATGCGTCGGCTTTAAAAGCCTTCAGAGAATCAGCAGGTCACAATTCCAAAGACTCGTTTTCTTGGCCAGACTACTAGGAGGGGGGAAAGACGAAGGCAGCCTCACGCTGAGCGCTCATCTGCAACTCACATCCCTTAGGACTGTATGCAGAAGGCAAGAGGTCGGCACACCGAATCCTGAAATGCTTGTCAAGTCTCCCTTCATGGGGTTCTCCGTTTTCTGGGCATTTCTCATTAACCCTCTGGGCAGTTCTGAGCAAAATTTACACCCGCTCATCAACAAGATTCCCTTGGCCAGGGTGGCCTGCTCTAAAAATGACGGCCAACTTCCAAAAAGTCTTCAGGTTCAGCACTAAAACAATTATTTCCTTCCAAAAAGCCCTTCAGAGCGACCGGCAACCACCCAAGCACCCAGATGAACAATGGCCGTGGCTGATCCTCTAAAACAACTCTGCCTCCACCAAACTCTCTGCAGAATCACTCATGCAATGAAAAGTGCCACTTTGCATATTATTTAGCCGGTATTCAAATCACAAGGGCAAAATACTATTTAAAAAAAAAAATCTAGCTGACAAGAATTTATACAGAGAAGAGAAACCACCAGCAAGAGGTTTAAAAGGATGTGGGTTGTTAGTGTGAGGAAACTAACAAATTTTGGAAGAGCAGAGAGGCTTCAAGAGAAGATCTCTCCTGGCACGGAAGGAGGCAGAGCGAAGGTTGAGTGCACACGCTTGGGGAGGGGGGAAGCACCTTTGGCTTAGGGGTCAGGAGACGGCAGGAATACCGATGCCGGGGAATGATAACTGGCCCACCTCGATAAGGTCTCAGAAGAATATTTCAAAAAGTGAACTTCTTAAACGAGAGTCTCTTGCCTTCATGCTGTGGCAGGGAGTCTTAGACATAAAAAACTGAGGCAGGCCACTCCATCACAAACAAGAGACTAATATTCAAAATGGGGCCAATAAGGGGGGGTAGCAAGCGGAAGGGGTGATTGCAGGGAGTTCTCAAAATGGCACTAATTGTGTGATTTAGTCACCCTTCAAAAGTAGGAAAAGTTAGTTTGCATTCACTGTCTTGGAAATCCTGAGACTTTCTGGAGGTCGTTAAGTTTAAGAGGAAAGCTGGTTTCTCACCATTTGAAAAAGCAGTCCAGGGAACCCCCCCCTTCCTGAAACCAACGGTATCACGTCAGCATTGGCAGTGGACCACCCCACCACTGCCACCCCATCAGGTGCCAACGGAACTCCAACCGACATGATAATTTTCAGAGCACGTCTCACAAGCACCAGGCACGGAGAGGGCCGGGCTAACAGCCTATTTCAAAGAAAGGTTTCCCCCTGCAGTCTCGTGGCCAGAGGACTTCTGCAATGGCTGGTGTGTTGCATATCAGAACAGAGGTTTCCTTTGAGGAATCGAGGGCCTGCGGTTCCTTGTGCTCAGAGTCAGAAAGGAAGCGAGATCCCAGGGGGAAAGGCAGGCGTTCGGCTGAAATAATTGCTCCGGACCCCAATTACAATGGAAACGTTTCGCCAGAGGGACAACATTCGGCAGGCTCAGCCACCCCCACCCCCCATGCAACAGTGGTGCAGATGCCCATCCTTTACGAGAAGACGAGCAGGGTCAAACACGCTGATGTGCCCTAAACGTCTTCTGAAATCTCGAGCGAAGAAAGGGCGGGTTAGCGCCACGTCCTCAGGCGAGTCTCAGAGCTGGGGGACGAGGAGGAAAGCACCAATCCGTTAAGTGCGGTCCCGGTGGCATATTCACTGCAAGATAAAGCCAGGGTTGGGTGGGAGGCGAGGCGGCGGTCTTTGGGGCAGTGCTGGTGGGAACTGTGATGCAAACGGAGTTGGATATCCCGGTGGCGACATCTGACTCATAGGGGGGACTCCCGTTCGTGGGGGGAGCGGAGGGTACGGACTGCTTGGGTAGGGGGCGGCGGGCCCAGCATTCATCGCCGCTGTAAATGGAGTAGGAAAACGTCCGGCTGGGACCGCCGACGCTGGAGGTGGCGGTGGCGGATTGCGACGAGGCATCACTGACGGAGGGGTATTCGCCTCCAGAGTCTGAAGCGCTGGTGGGGTTTCGGTGGCTCTTGGCTGAGGCGGTGCCACCAGGGGGAGTCTCGGAGCCTTCAGCACCATCTCCTGGAGCTTTTCGATTTTTACACGCCGCAGATGGGCCAGTTTCCTTTGGCTCTGGTACTCGTCGATGAAGGCGTCCAGCGGCACCTCGCCATCCAGAAACTTCTCAGCCATGTTCTGTCACAGAGAAGGGAAGGATTATTAGGAAGGGCTGCCCTCAGCAAGTTCTGATCGGAGTCTAGCATTCCTGGCCCCAATCCTGCACGTGGCTCAGCCTGCAGCAGCACAAGCAGTGTCCGCATTGTCAAGGACACGGGGGCCTGTTTGGGAAGCCAAGACTGGCTCATCCACTGCTTTTCTAACCCTCCCTCCATAGAGCTCAGGCAGACATAGATGCCCCTAGTGTTTTACCCTCTGTCCTTCAATGGTATGGTTTTATCAGCCACAGCCTTATGCCTAACCACATCAATATATATTTTTTAAAATCTCCATTTCCGCTTCTAAGCCCACCCTAATTATAAAAAGTTTATTCATTTTTATTTTGTGCTGAAGAAGAGGAGGAGGAGGAGATTGGATTTCTACTCTGTCCTTCACTACCTGAAGGAGTCTCAGAGCGGCTTACCATCTCTTTTCTCTTCACCCCCCCCCACAACAGACACCCTGTGAGGTAGGTGGGGCTGAGAGAGCTCTTTCGAGGACTGCTCCTGAGAGAACAGCTCTGAGAGAACTTGTGACAGACCCAAGGTCACACCAGCAGCTGCATGTAGTGGAGTGGGGAATCAAACCCGGTTCTCCCAGATTAGAGTCCGAGCTCCTAACCACAACACCAAACTGGCTCTATTAAAGATAAGAGGCCAAGGCCTGTTTTACCCTCAGAACAACCCTGTGAAGTAGACTGGGCTACCCAAGGACACCCAAGGTTACCCAGCAGGCTTCTGTGGGAGGGGAGGGAACTGGACCGGACTCTCCCAGATCCCAGGCTCTCTCTCCTTACCACCGTGCCACACTGGGCCTGGCCCTCTCCCAGCGTCCTGTGCTCAGAGCAGCAGCAGCAGCTCCCCAGGGCACCAGGCAGGGGCCTTGCACTCCCACCCTGACTACCAGGGATTCTTTCATGCTACAAACAGACTTAATGCTCCTTCTAAGCTGTGGAGTCTCGTGAGCAAAAATTCCACTTTGTGAGCTACTGCTGGCATTAAAGTTGTGAGCGAGCAATTTGGCTACTGCATAAGTTAGTTGCTCTGGAGCCATCCTGCCTGAGCTCAGACAAAAATGTGTGCGACAGAGGCTGAAAAACTGTGAGCTGGCTCACACTAACTCAGCTCAGAGGGAACACTGGTGGCCACCCATCTCGTAAGGCCAAAAACAAATGCTTAGGGGCACGTCACCAGCAGGGTTAAGGTTGGTGCTGCACTGTCTAACTGGAGACAGGAATGTGCCGTGACATAATTTTCCACACAGCCAGCCAAGTTGTTCACAGGGCTGCCTGGCCACAGGCTACGCTAACCAGGGGAAATATTTAATAGGGAACTCCTCCGGCAAACCTCCAAAAATCCACTGCAGAGCAGGAAGTCGAGGCTTTCCAGGCTGCTCAGCTTGGCACGGGGCTGCTGCAGCAACCGGTTCCAAAACGTCAACGGCAGTCCAGTGGGCACCCCGGCACAAGTCAGGGCACCGGGCTGTATCCTACCACTCCAGTCCATTAGTGGCAGCACAACCCCCTGGCACAGAGAGCCCCCCTGCCAATGCAAGAGCCCATTTCACCAGCAACGTGGGCACCTGTTTCAGCAGAGGTTCCTTGCACCAAAGGAAAGTTGCCATCCACTAGCTGAGCAGTAAGACAAAACCCACATTCGACACAAAACCCTCCCAACTCCAAAGTGTGAACTTAGAATAAGCTGTGTACATCAGGCCAACAGGGGTGAGGATATGAGACTGGGTATGCCTGGTTTCACCAGGGATGAGTCAGAAGAGTGGACGAGGTATCATTCCTTCGTGCCCAAGGGGAGAACACGTCTGTTGGGGGCTTGAGCGGCTGACCATCCTGATGGGATTTTATGCTCTAACTCACGGGTGTCAAACATATGGCCCGGGGGCCGAATCAGGCCCCTGCAGGGCTTCTATCAGGCCTGCAGTGGAACGGGCTGCCTTCTGCTGCTTCTTCCAGTTCTGCTGCTGCTGCGTCATCGTAGGTTTGCAGCTTACAGATACACGCCTGAACAGCAGACTCAAGACTGCAACAGCACAGACATTTTGATGCAGTAATTCAGAGCAAGAGGTGTCAGTTATCAGACACTGTTCAGTAAACAAAATATTGCAAGAGGGCTAATGTTTTAGGCATGTTTTTATTTTAAGTAAAAAAACAACAACACCTTGGTGTCCTTTATAAAGTTTATATCTCTGCTACCTGGCATGACATTTTATGGCACACGTGGCCCGGCCCGAGAAGGTCTCATTTATGTCAGATCCAGCCCTCATGACAAATGAGTTTGACACCCCTGATCTAACTGTAAACCTCCCCCCCTCTAAAGATATGGTGACAGTGAACACCACAAGCCAACATGAACAAACAAGTGTGCATATCATTATCCTACACAATCTATTTGGGTGCCAGAATTAGGGCTCAAACACACACACACACACACACAGACTTTCCTTTTTTCCCCCCTCTTTCTTCTCTTTTTTTGGCTTTCCCTTGGGGATCTTTCCCTCAGAGATTTCTCTCTCCGCAACCCTTGATTTTTCCCATGTGAGGTTTGTGTTTTGTTTTTTTTTAAAAAATAGGTCTTTTCAAGTTTGGGGGTGAAGGGGACACGGAACCCCTGCTGCTCCTCCGCTCCCACTCCCCCAAAAGGAAGTCTCCACCAGGCGCTTTCTGACTAAAGCCTTCGGCAAGCACCGCCTACACATTTGGAAATCTTTCAGCAACCAGGTTTTTTTTTTAATCTGAGATTCTCAGGATGCGGAGTATTGGGCACATGAGCAAGCCCTGAGCACCGGCAGCCCGTGCTTCACGTGCATGAATATGAGAAATACGGGTAACAAAATATACTGTACCCCTGCCAACACGTTGCTGGCACACTCAAGTGGAGGAAATGTGCTCACTTGCAGCCGTGACTAGGAGGAGGCTGAAATGAGGAAGAGCCCCCGAGCCCAGAGACAGGAAGGGTGACAGAGCCCACGCATGGCCACCCAGTTCCTCAAGGTAACCCAGGCCGGGGAGGGGAAGGAAGGAAGGAAGGAAGGAAGGAAGGAAGGAAGGAAGGAAGGAAGGAAGGAAGGAAGGAAGGAAGGAAGGGGCCCAAAGCAGGATGCTGCCACTTTTGGTAAAGAGCAGCAACTTAAAAAACGAAAGACTCCGCCTTGACTGCCCCGATTGCCATTTGGTGGAGGAGACAGTTTTTATGGTTTTACACTGCCGTTTTTATCGTACTGTTTTACTTTGTAAGGCAAAGTCTCCGGAGACAGCAGCATACAAATCTTCTAAATTAAGCAAGCTGCTGGCTCTCGGTGAGCCATCCTGAACTTTGCTCTCCTGTCCGAGCCACAGGTCCGAATCCTGGATTCAGCAGGGCTCAAGGAGAGACCGATAACCCTCCCCACCCGCCCCGGAGGAGCCGTTGCTCAAACTCTTCTGGGACCAGAGGGCGTGTGCAGGCAAGTGGGAGAGACCTCTGTGGATTCACAAAATGCTTTGTTTTTATCTACAGATCTTTTCTGCAGAAGCGCTGCAGCTTGTGAGGAGAGCTCAGAGGAAGCACCGATGTTAGCAATTCAAATCCCACCGGCTTCGTCCTCCTACCTCCGTGTCTTCTTCGATCTTCGCCCCTTCTGTCTGAAGAAGCGCCAGCAGGGTCTCCAGGGAGGCGTTACTAGATTGTCTGTCTGTAAAACGGAGCAAAAGCAGCAAGAGCCACAAATCAGAACACTGCTCTGAAGGGCAATGCCAGTTAAGCTAAAACTTTGACTATTCGCTTAACTGGAAGACTCGAATTTAGCAAGAGGGGTGATGGAAAATAAAAAAAAAATACACTGCACCATTAGCTAAGCCACCAGCAATGCCCCCTCTAAGCTGTGGAGTCTTGTGAGCAAAAATCCGTACTTTGTGAGCTCCTGGCATTAAGAGTTGTGAGCAAGCAATTTGGCTGCTGCTTCAATTAGTTTTATTTTAACAAACACTTACAACAATAAACATTTGAAACAGAAAGTAAGCAACACCAAGAGATAAGGATCAAAGAGCTAAGACAAAAATGTGTGAGCTGGAGACTAAAAAACTGTGAGCTGGCTTAGGGGGAAACCCTGTCCACTAGTGGTGTAAACCGGATGAACTTTTCACGTTGCCATCTTTTCAAAAAGGCACGGAGTTGAGGTCAGCGGTACACCCGTGCAAAGGTCTGCAGGCTGCCCCCGCCTCCAAACAACCATCACTGTCCCAGCTGAGCTATCCCAAAAGCAGCTCCTCCTTCCCTTTCTCACAACACAAGAACCTGTGGGCACTCCATGAAATTGCTGAGCAATCCGGTTAGATAAAAGGAAGTCCCTTCTTCACCCAGAGAGTGATTAACACATGGAATTCACGGCCCCAGGAGGTGGTGGCAGCTACAAGCATGGATGGCTTCAAGAGGGAATTGGATAAACATATATGGAGCAGAAGTCCATCGGTGGCTATGAGCCACAAAGTATAGATAGGGACTCTCAGTCTGGGGCAAGGGATGCTCTGTCTTCTTGGTGCTTGTGGGGGGGCAGCAGTGGGAGGGCTTCTAGTGTCCTGGCCCCACTGCTGGACCTCCTGAGGGCACCTGGTATTTTTGGCCACTGCGCGACAGAGTGTTGGACTGGATGGCCATTGGCCTGGTCCAACATTGGCTTCTCTTCTGTTCTTCTATTAACTTAGTTCTCTGTCCCTGTCTCCTCCTGCCCCAAGTGAAGCCCTCTCCCAGCTGATTTAGTCTTGGGGGGGGCGAGCTTTCAGAACCGCAGAACCCAGCAGCAACTGGCAACAGGGTAGGTGCAGTCCCACCAATGATTAGCTGACACATCTGCCCTATACATGCTAACACGGAAAGCCCCTCTGACCCAAGCGCACTTGAGTTTCCAGCTTAAACTGGAAACGTTTCACCTCCATTTGAGTGCGCCACTAGCAAGTTAGTCGCTAGGCAGCGCTAACAAAGGGGTTAATTGCCATGAAACTGCTAGGTGGCCTCAGGAAAGCCGATATATGCTCGGTCCTGCCTCTCATCTAGAATACAGGGATACCACCATAGACTGCCTCAGGGACAAACTACACCGTCAGGTTTTGGGGTTTTTTTTAATGAGTTAGGCCAAATTCCCTGGAGCCACACAGTAGCTGGGTGGGAATGGCTATTAAAAAATAAAGCATTCATGCTCGGAGTGCTGCGCGTAGGGAGAGAGGGTTCCTGCCTTCACCCCCAAGCCATTTCCCCACAAAGAAACAGCATGTGTTTGTGGGGGGGAGGGGAGGTTACTTCCAATGCTCCCTCTAAGCTGTGGAGTTTTGTGAGCAAAAAATTCTCCTTTGCGAGCTACTAGCATTAAAGCTGTGAGTGAGCAATTTGGCTGCTGCATCAAGTGGTTTGTTCTGGAGCGGTGTTCCCTCTGAGCTGAGTTAGTGTGAGCTAGCTCACAGTTTTTTAGCCTCTGGCTCACCCATTTCTGTCTTGGCTCAGGAAAGATGACTCCGGAGCAAACTAATTTATGCAGCAGCCAAATCGCTCGCTCACAGCTTTAATGCCGGTAGCTCACAAAGTAGAATTTTTCCTCACAAGACTACATAGCTTAGAGGGAGCACTGCTGTGGAGCCGTGCCTCCTGAGCTAAGACAGGCTAAAAAACTGTGAGCTAGCTCACACTAACTCAGCTTATTTCTTTCTTTCTTCAAATTTGTACCGCTCCCTCCCCGCCTAAGCAGGCTTACACAATAAAACATAGTAACAATCAAATACCATAAAACTTTTAAAACAACTCATTAAAACCACATTATAACAATATAAAGTGCTGGCAATCGTGCTTTTATCATAGAGATGGCACTATTCATTGTACAGACTGTCTCTGGGTATTCATCTTGTTGATCTTCTCGTATCTGAAGGGCAGGCACAGGCTGTCAGTCATAGACCAGGGACAGAGGGAACACTGGTTACCTTCCCCATTTTGGTTGGTCCACAGGCACAGAATATTCCAGATGAAACAGCAAAACAGGGAAATAATTGCTCTCCTCCCCGCAGTTAGGGGGTGCAGGAAGCACCCCCCCCCCCCCGCAGCAGTGTTCCGAGCCCCTCTGGGCCTGCAGCTGTTGTGTGACTGCAGGGAACCCAGACCCAGCTGTTTAAAAAGCTGAATGCGCCGTTTGGCCCTTACGGAGCAGTTGTAAGAATTACTAAAACAAAGTGCTTTGAACATTCCACAGTGCTATACAAATGCTAAAATTTACTACTGCTGCCATCGAAGCCAGGACTGTTTAGAAGGCTGGACAACGGAGCTCTGCTCTTCCAACTTTGTGAAAAAGTCTGGCAGTCTCCAGGGATAAGATGGACAGCATACGGGACCCATCTGCTTTGAACAGTTTTATCTCTCAAATATAAACAGCGTTGGTTTTTCACCCTCAACAGCCTGTAAGCATTTTTAGAAACGGTGCCTTGAATGTACTTAGCACTCAGACGTGCGATATCTGAGATTTTGCTGTTCTGCTGGATGCTTCAGAGAGAAAGACGCAGAAAGGGGAGGATTCAGGACGGAAGCGGCATTACCTAGCTTGGTTTTCTTTATCTGATAAGCTTCAAAAAGGACGTGCAGCTCCTGGTACTTTTGTGTCAGCTTGGCTTTCAGAGAATCCAACTTTGGCTGGTACAGGAGGTTGCCTTCAGCAAGGCTACGGTTGCTGGCAAGGGTCATGTCCTTGCTAAGCTGGATGTTTTGGGCCTGTAAAAGAAAAACGCAGTTACGTGAGCACTTCCATGATTTCTATTTAGGAGCAGACGATGTAGTCTGAAGCACTTCCAAAGCTCCTACGGCATCAGTGGCCAGTCTTTGATTTAGGACAACGTTTCAGCTAAGTGTGTGAACTCTACGGGATCCTCAAATCGCTATCAGCCTCAGACTAAACAGGAAACACAGTGTGTGGTCATAATCTTTGAATATGACTGAATATCTTTGCATGCAGTCATCTCCCGAGAAGGCTCTGCCAAGAGAGAAGAGGAAGAGATTGGATTTCTATCTCATCTTTCACTACCCGAAGGAGTCTCAGAGCGGCTTACCATCTCCTTTTCCCTTCTCCTCCCCAAAACAGGCACCCTGTGAGGTAGGTGGGGCTGAGAGAGCTCTTTCGAGGACTGCGCCTGAGAGAACAGCTCTGAGAGAACTTGTGACTGACCCAAGGTCACACCAGCAGCTGCACGTGGAGGAGTGGGGAATCAAACCCGGTTCCTCCCAGATTTCACGCTTCTAAACACTCCACAAAACTGGCTCTCTCCAAGTCAAACTAAAACCGAGGACACCCAAGTTCAAATCCCCATTTTGCTATGGAGTTCACGGGGTGATTCTCAGCCAGGCTTAGGCCGAATTACCTCACTGGATTGTTGTCAGGATAAATGGGAGGGGGAAGCGATTTCAACCAGAGCTCCTAGATGGTGGGACAAAAATCATAAGTGTTTTAGAAGATGGCAAGTTCTGGATGCCTTTAAGGCAAGCATAAACTGACAGTCACCATTCACAGAGAAGATCTTCTGCACCAGCATTCCTCACCACGGTGCCCACTGAACCCTTTCCTGGTGACCACCAAGTGTTTTCTGAAAATGGGCAAAGCCAGGTGGGGCTAACTGTTAGCATGACACATTAAGCCATTTTGGTGTCGTGGTTAGGAGCGTGGACTCTAATCTGGGAGAACTGGGTTTGATTCCCTGCTCCTCCACATGCAGCTGCTGGTGTGACCTTGGGTCAGTCATAAGTTCTCTCAGAGCTGTTCTCTCAAGGCAGTCCTCGGGAGAGCTCTCTCAGCCCCACCTACCTCACAGCTACTGGGTGTCAGTTGTGGGGAGGGGAAGGGAAAGGAGACTGTAAACCGCTCTGAGCCTCTTCAGGTAGTAGAGGGCGGCGTTTATATCCAATCTCTTCTTCTGAGTGCTGCAAAAATTACATGACAGGGTCCTACTTAACAGTAAACTATACACAGCAGTATAGAACACAGTCCTTCATCATTTATCCACGTAAGTTCGTAAGTACGCAAGTTAATCTCATGCCCAGCTAAATCAGAAGGAGCAACTGTAAAAGCTAAACTCATTTATGCAGCTACAATCAACAGCATGTTACTGCTTTCCCTGCTGGGACAGGGAGAACAAGGCCCCCGTTTCCTTCATTACACCAATCTGATAAGAGGTCTTCACCGCATCCTGAGGTTTACATAGTGCCCACACTGTTCTCTGCTTGCTCTCGAGAGAATGGATTCCTTTTCATTCATGACCGTTCATTCACTTACTACAATTATACGCTGTCTTTCTGCCAATACACCCGGGCAGTTTGTGGATCAAGATAATGGCTCACATTCTAGTATAAATATGAGATTGGAGAAGGAAGGGGGTGGGGGGTGGAATCAGCAAAAGATACAGATCCTTTTATAATCGTATCTGACCACCAACCACTGATGGGGACGCTGGCCTGTAGCCCAACACCCATGCACGGAATTTAGAGCTTCCCTGCACCCTTCTCCATTCCTATGGCACCCTTAGGACACCCAGAATGATGATTACTGGGGTGGTGGGACCCACGTGGAGGAACAGCTCTGTGAGTTGAGGGGGCTGAAGTTAGGAAGGTGAGGGGGTTGAAATAACTCCTGGCAAACAGACCCAGTAATGGGGCCAGTTCACCGCCTCGTCCCGTCCTTATTCCAGCCTCCCAAATCTGCGCTGGCTATTTCCACTTATGCAAGTTCCATAACTCTGGGAAGGATCTCTCTGTAGAGAACGAAGGGGTCGCAGGCATGGAGAGGAATGCAGGAAAAAAACTCCGTGTGTCTTCCAGGCACAGATGGTTGGACACAAGCTGTTCTCCCGTCATTTGCGGCTTGGCTCACTCGGCGGAGTTGTCGAGAGCCGCTTCTCAGTCAACGCCTCTCGCAGTGCAGAAATGAGTTATCAGAGACCCCACCTCCCATACCTCGCTCCGGTTACTTCCCTCCTTCTTGGGGGGGGGGGAACCCCACTCGGCTCCATTTATTTATTTATTTTATCCCTCATATTTCTACCCCGCCCTGCTAGCCGAAGCCGTACCATACTTAGCACTCTACTTGAGAGTTTTATTATCTTCAAAGATATGCTGACAAGTCATAGCAAACAGTGTTCACTCTAAGCCCTACTGGACCAGACCAGTGGTCCCTCTAGTCCAGCATCCCGTCTCCTACAGTGGCCAACCAATTCCTCTGGATGGCCAACAACAGAGCAGAGAGGCCAAGGCCTTCCCCTGATAAGAACATAAAAAGAGCCCTGCTGGATCAGACCAGTGGTCCATCTAGTCCAGTATCCTGCCTCACACAGTGGCCAACCAGTTCCTCTGGAGAGCCAACAACAGGGCATAGAGACCAAGGCCTTCACAGAAACCTAAGAAAAGCCCTGCTGGATCAGACCAGTGGTCCATCTAGTCCAGCATCCTGCCTCACAGAGTGGCCAACCAGTTCCTCTAGACAGCCAACAACAGGGCATAGAGACCAAAGCCTTCACAGAAACCTAAGAAAAGCCCTGCTGGATCAGACCAATGGACCCTCTAGTCCAGCACCCCGTCTCACAGAGTGGCCAACCAGTTCCTCTAGATAGCCAACAACAGGGCATAGAGGCCAAGGCCTTCATAAAAACCTAAGAAAAGCCCTGCTGGATCAGACCAGTGGACCCTCAAGTCCAGCCTCCTGTCTCACAGAGTGGCCAACCAGTTCCTCTGGACAGCCAACAACAGGGCAGAGAGGCCAAGGCCTTAAGAACTTAAGAGAAGCCAATGTTAGATCAAGCCAATGGCCCATCCAGTCCAACACTCTGTCACACAGTGGCCAAAAATACCAGGTGCCATCAGGAGGTCTAGCAGTGGGGCCAGGACACTAGAAGCCCTCCCACTGTTGACCTGCCCCACCCCCAAGCACCAAGAAGACAGAGCATCACTTGCCCCAGAGTCCCTATCTATACCTTGTGGCTAATAGCCACTAATGGACCTCTGCGCCATATGTTTATCTAATTCCCTCTTGAAGCCTTCATAGGAACATAAGAAAAGCCCTGCTGGATCAGACCGGTGGACCCTCCAGTCCAGCATCCTGTCTCACAGTGGCCAGCCAGTTCTTCTGGACAGACAACAACAGGGAACAGAGGCCGAGGTCTTTCTCCGATGCTGCTTCCTTGCTCTGGGATTCATTGGTTTAGTGCCTCTGAATGTGAAGGTTCCTCTCAGTCTCCACGGCTAGTAGCCACTGATAGACTTCCCATTGAATCTAATTCTCTTTTAAAGCGGCTTATTCCTTTTGCCCTCACCACGTCCTCTGGCAACGAATTCCACATTTTAAACACTCTGCATAAAGTAGTATTTCCTTTTGTCCATCAAGAACCTACTGCCCATCAACTCCATGGGATGCCACAGTACTTTGGGGGAGGAAGGCCAGATGACACTGTTGCAGCCTTCCTGTTTGTAGGCTTTCTGGAGGTAGCTGGCCGGCTGCTGTGTGAACAGAATGCTGGACGAGATGACGCCTCTGGCCTGATCCAGCAGGGCTCTTCTTATGTTCACCCAGTTAATGCGAGGCTGTCGTCAAGAAAGCCTAGCAACGGCTGGGCTCCAGGAAGCCTCTTAACTGACTGGGAGCTCCTGGACACGTTTGGCCCGTCAACATACAAAACAGGATACTGGACTAGATGGCCTCTTTGTCTGACCCAACCAGACACTTCGTATGTTGCCCCAAGGTCTTACGGTCTTAAGCCCAGCTCTCCAAAATCCCCGCTACACAATGTTCCAGAGCCATGCAAAGTTTAAGACTGTCATCGCTTATCACCTTAAGAAAAAATGGGAACCATGAGCACCACAAAGTGAACTGGCTTTCTGCACTGTTAATTGCCGGCGCTTTTCCACACGATTCACTGCAAATGTCCCCTTCAATCAGCCTTCCTTGTGATCTGCTTTTAATCTCTTTCCAATTAATCTATGCACTGCCTCCGCTATCTATTTTTACATTTAGAACACTGTGCATTCCCCCCCCACACTCACACACACACTTCCAGCCATATCTTTGACATAATGCAAGAATCCCAGCTGCCGAGCACAAGAGAAGCCAGCGTGCAGACTGCTTACAACTTAATATGCTAAAGTTAAATATTTCTGTTCCCCATTAGCAAAACCCAGGACAAGATTACGTTCCATGCCATAAATTAACTAAGCCAAAGTGCTCCTGCCAGTGACAGTTTCCACACAATACGGGAGGGCTCACTAGCATTTGCTAGGTTTTTCCAACTCAATTACATTAAAAGGGGCTACAGTATTTCCAGAACAGTAAAAAGGTACCATCGTATTTCCCACCCCCCACATTATTCCTTAAGGCTTTGTCACCTGCTGTTTTAAATCTAACACCACAGGTGAGCACATAGTCACAATAACCATTTAACAAGGATACAAGGCGGTCTCAGATCATAAGTGGGCAGGCTTCAGGCTAAAAAGGCTTAAGCTGATGAGAAGGAAAACATATCCCCATTGACTACACAAGTATACATTAACGGCTCATGGTTCCAAGGAAAATATTATGTGACTGGTCTTTTTCCATTGGTGGGAGAGGGCACCCTTGAACGGGTTAGTCTTCCAACCCTACTGCAAAAGGTCGGGCTGTATTAAAAATCTTGAGGCATCTTTCCATTTCTGGAAATGCTCCTACCCTGCAACAAATTTTGTTAGCCTTTAAGGTGCTCCTGGACTCTGGCTCTTTTCTACTACATCTCTGTGCCTGTGAGCTGGGAAATAAAACTGAAATAAACTAGTCAGACTATTCTAGGGTGGTACAGGATAAAAAAAGAGCCCTCTATCCTTCCTGGTTTACCTAGCAGTTAAATGTTTAGACTGAAATTGTTTTTCGAAATTTTAACAGGGAATGAGCAGAATGGCATGAAATAAAGCTTTTTTTGCCTCGGTTTTCACATATTACCACGAAATGAGGGGAAGAGACCACAGAGGGCTGCTGGCGGACACAAATTCTAAAGCCCTAGCACCACCAGCACTGCAGCTGAAACCTCAGCCACGGCTATTGCACCTGAAAACATCTCACCAGGATAAAGAAGTTTCACAGACTAATACCTGAAGAACACGGATCATGCACAAAGGAAAAGTGTTGCTATAACAAGGTAAGGGGAAAGATGCGTATAAATCTCAAGTTGTACGACCCACAGCATTACCTGTTCCATGGTAAATGAATGCTGAAGCATGGAGATTAGTCTACACAATCCTTGGGTTTGTTTTTTTTAACGCAAAATACTGTATTCCCTGATGCAATTCCATATACAGCAAACCTAGACAGTATTAAAAGGTGTTCAACTTTGCCGACAGCTCTTCTACAGCCACGCTCTTGGTACCGTCCTCAAATCACAACTCGGCCTACGCGTGATGCTTGACTGTTTCCACCCACACAACATCCCCCATATTTCCAACCCTATTTTTCTTATTCTCAAGAGCTGAGAAGCCTTTCATTACTCATAAGCCCTCTGTCAAGTCCTGCCTCCCTTTCTGCCACTTATAAAGCACTTTTCAAACCAAGTTGTTTTTCAACCTGCCTTTCTCATTCAGCCTAAAACCCAAACAGCTCAACTGAATGGAAGAAGAGGAGATTGGATTTATACCCCCACCCTTCACTACCCGAAGGAGTCTCAGAGCGGCTAACAACCTCCCTTCCCTTCCCCTCCCCACAACAGACTCAAACCTCCCTCTAAGCTATGGAGTCCTGTGAGCAAAAATTCTACTCTGTGAGCTACCAGCATTAAAGTTGTGAGCAGGTGTTTTGGTTACTGAATAAATTAGTTTGCTCTGGAGCCATCCTCCCTTGGTTAAGACAAAAATGTGTGAGCCAGAGGCTAAAAAACTGAGCTAGCTCACACTAACAGCTTAGAGGGAACACTGTGCTGTGAGGTAGGTGGGGCTCAGAGAGCTCTTTCAAGAAGTGCCCTTGAGAGAACAGCTCTGAAAGAATTTGTGACTGACCCAAGGTCACACCAGCAGCTGCCTATGGAGGAGTGGGGAATCAAACCCGGTTCTCCCAGATTAGAGTCCGTGCTCCTAACCACTACACCAAACTGGCTCACCTGGAACTGAAGATCCAATATTAAGTACATTAGTTTGTATTATAAATTACTTTTATGCATGACGACACAGGTAGAAGATACGGCCTCACAACAAATACTGTACAAAGACATTCTATCTGCCGGCACAATGTAGGCAACAGTAACTGGAGTGGAAACTAACAGCCAAGTCCCAGCGTGCCTGCTGAGAGCAATTAATCTATTATTTGCATCCCCCAGTTTCTATATGGAATACATCATTTACTGGTTAACACAGGCTTCGTCTATATATGCACATTATCTTTACAACCACCCCATACCCATAAGCCCTTTGTCAAGTCCTGTCAAGTCCCACTGCAAATAGGAACTGAAGCCTGAAAGAGAGAGTGCATCTTGGTTGCTCACAATCCAGGTCACATTTCAGCTGGGACCCTTACTCAAAGACCACTTTTCCATCCACTAAACCAGAAAAAGCACTGAATGAAACGGTTAAAGATGAGGCACATGCGTCCCAGCCAACTATGAGGAGATAACATGGTAAATGGAGAAATTCATGGTTGTTAGAAAAGCCCCTGTTTAGCAACCTGCACAGCCTCAAGTTACTCTCCCCCTCTTCAGGAGCAAAAACCGAAAAGCTAGTATCGCAGTAACCTTTGGTCACGGAAAACCCGCCTACAATATCAGCAAGGTAGCATAAAAGCAGCAGGGTGGGAACAGATCAGAAAGCTAGGGCCTCATATCTGAAGAACCCTGTCGCTGTCCTACCCTGAAGCTCTCAGTTCTTGATAAACCGACACTTTCGTTTCCCCGCTTTGTGTTTTTGAATATTCTAACCGCAAACCGAAACCTCTTAGAAACCTGACAGGTTTTCAGAGCTGAAGGAAGTCAATTCGAGTACGTGTAAGATTCCTGACTAATCTTGTGGGCTTTGCGGGCACGTTTCTAGGGGTAGAGGAGACTGACGTGCATTAATGCTATCGTTCAATGTTCAACCGTAATTAACGGTAACGTGGGAATACAGGAACGGACCTAAAGACAGAACATGGAATATATGATGAGAAATATAGCCAAAACTCATTAATAAGTAAATGCCAAAAGTAACAGCAGACTGTTGAACATGTTTAATTGTGAATTTAACTCCACTAACCTATATTGGGGGAAATATCCCTTCTTTTCGCGATTCCAAATGCATTTTTCCAAAGAACATCCTAAACAAAGAGCTAGATAATCCCACTTGCTTTGCTAACAGAGAAATGGCTACACTGCTCTGTACATTGGAAATAAACAAAAGGATAAAGATCCACTCCTGAAATAGACATTCAAGCAAATTCTCTCTGAACCTTTGCCAGATAGAAAGGGGAACATTTCTCCCATTTATGGCCCCATTAATTTTATGCTAGAGCTTTGATAATTGTGTTTATATAACATTCACATCATGGTCCAGAGGGAAAGATTAAGCACGTCAGAAGCAGCAACCTGTCATCAAGGCAAATCACAAACAAAACGGCAGTCCCACGTCCAATAAAAGAGGCAATTCGATAAGCTCTTAGGGATACATGGAGCAAACAGTGGGTTCGTACCCAAGGAAAACTTGGCTTTATGTCAAGGATGTGTGCCCAGTACAAGCAAGCTCACCACAACCTAACCAACCACCAATTCATCATGGGTTTCTTGATGACTGCCAATCAACTGGAAAGCAGATAAGGATTGGAGGAAGCTGGACTGGATTTCGAAACTGACGGAACCCTCCATACTGTGAGAAACGAAAGGGACAGGCGTGCATTACAAAATCCAGTCAGCAGATGTATTAAAACTGAAATGCAAGGCTCTGAGCTTATTACTTCAAACTAATCCGGAGCCCACAATGATGACGGGGCAGTTCCATGCTGACCAGGCCATTCTGAAGTTACAACATCCAACAGCACATAACCTAAGAACCTAAGAGACTCTGAAGGCAACCAGCGGTCCCTGCAAGGCATGCACTTAAAGGGTTTTCCAACCATTGTTCACGAGTTCAGACTGTAACAGTAGGGAACGGAACAATGGGATGAGAGCCAGAATGCAAAACCCCATGGAGTACACAGCCACCACCACACTTCCCTTCTCAAGGGATAAGCAATAGGGCAACTGACCCAGCATCCGCTGGTTTGCTTCGAAGCCATCTGTATTGATTTACAAAACAACACAGTAGTTAGAAAAAAGGAGCAGGAATGCTGACTTTCCCCCCTTCTCCCTTTTGAACCCACCCTTATTCAAAGCTTTTTGTGTTTAAATCTTAGATAACAGGCCCAGACTTCGTTTAGAATGAGAGGGGAGTCTGCTATGATTAAGTAATGACCCTGTTAAATAGCTAACAGCTGCCCTGAGGCATCGTGACCTTCCCCCTCACTCGCCAACACAACCACACTGTCTTCTGTGTTTTGAAGGGGAATCTCAAGGAAGGAGGGAGGGTTGAGGGAAGAAAGGGGCGAACTGATGTGAAATAGCAGTCTTCCCACCACAAAATTACCAGATATCTACAAAAATAGTGATTCACAGGCACAACTCGCCAAGTTGAGGGATGGAAAACAATGCTGGTCTAGAGAGAGCAGCTCAGGGTACGGCGACATATACCTTCTGAAATGCGATATCTGAATTAGACTAACCTCAGCTGCTCACCACAGGGCTCGCAAATCTAGTCATAATTATAAACTGGCTTTGGCAGATGCTACAGCAAGGAATTCTGTCAACGTTTCCATTAGATTTTTTAAAAACGGGATCCACAGAAGCATTAGCTTTTGACTGAGACAGCATCTGTTTAATATAACCAAGTTTTAGAAGTCCTAATATACCACAGCCACGGATTTAATCCATCTTTGCAAGTAACTATAAAAATAAACTGGACACGTTCATGAGACACATAAATGCCTTTGCTTAAGCAATTTAGTCCTCCTGATCCAGGTAATTCATCCATCCACATGGACTTCTCTGTGAACATCAAAAGGCAAAGGCAGCGATGCACGTACATGCAATTCAACTGTATGCTTCATTTCTGGTATGAATGAGAAAGTCCAAGCAAAGAAGGGACCATCATACAATTTGAGAGAGCTGAAAGGAAGATACCCCAAGATATTATTTGTTTTGGACTTTTAGTAAGATGAAAAGAAGATCGTTCGACCACGGTAGAAGCCATAAACTTTATTTTTTACTAACAAAAAATCTAACACATTAACAGGAAATTCACTCACCTCTTTTCTTTGTCCCTCTATATACCTCCCCCCCTTTTCTTTATAAAAAGCAATAAAGTCCTCTCCTTTTTAGGAGAGTTTACTACAAAAAAAAAAAGAGAAAGTCCAGTCATGAGTATCAACACTCTCTTGACTAGGGCTAGAAAGTGGCAAAAGGTTTATTACCCACCAGCCAGTCTTCCCGCTAAGCTGAGTTAGGGTGAGCTAGCTCACAGCTTTTTAGCCTCCAGGTCACACATTTATGTCTTCACTCAGGAAGGATGGCTCCAGAGCAAACTAATTTATGCAGGGGCTAAATTGCTCACTCGCAACTTTAATGCCAGAAGCTCACAAGGTAGAATTTTTGCTCACAAGACCCCACAGCTTAGAGGGAACACTGCCACCGGCCATATAAAACCAATGGCAAATCAGGTTTTCACAAGACACATTCAAACCCAATAAAAAAGTCAGAATTTATGTGTCTTTTTATTTGCTTTGCAGCGGGAGTTATGCATTCAACGTCACCACCAGCAGCACAAACAGAAGGGGGGGAATTTTGTGTCTGGGGAAGGAAAGAAGTCCATCAGTGGCTATTAGCCACAGGGTATAGATGGGAACTCTCAGTCTGGGGCAGGTGATGCACTCTATTCTTGGTGCTGGAGGGGGCAGCAGTGGGAGGGCTTCTAGTGTCCTGGCCCCACTGCTGGACCTCCTGATGGCACCTGGTATATTTTGGCCGCTGTGTGACAGTGTTGGACTAGATGGGCCATTGGCCTGATTCAACATTGGCTTCTCTTATGTTAAAGGATTAAGACGGGGCTTTCAACATAAATTTTACCCCCCTCCATACGTATGTATACATGTATCTCTATTTTAACTCTTTTGTTTTAATGATGTGTGTTGGAGGGCATGATTTTAATGGTTTTAAAACGTGATTTTTATTGCAGATGGTTTAAATTTGTTAGACACCTTGGTGGTGGGATATAGGTTTTGTAAATAAATTAATAATATCTGAGGAAGTTGTTTCATTACGCCACGTAAAAACTAATGAACTCGCAGTTCTTAACGTTTTGATCGGCTTGCCACGGCATGTTCTTAAACGGAACATTTCGCCTTGAGGAATTTTTTTAAAATGTAAGATATACTTGAAGACTGAAACATATTTCACATGTGTTATCCAGCTGCAAACTGGTGGTGTAGGTAAGTTCAGTTGAGCTGCAGCCAGCCAACGTACGGTGACCCCAGAGGGCTTTCAAGGCAAGAGACGTTCAGATGCGATCTGCTATTACCTGCCTCCATGTGGTAATCCTGGACTTCCTTGATGGACTTCCATCCAAGTACTAACCAAGGTTGATCCAGCTTAGCTCCAAGATCTGACAAGTTCGGGCTGGCCTGAACTATGCAGGTTAGGGCAACGTTATTCTTAGGGTAGGCAATTTACTCTCGCAGTTACAGCATCCAGAAGTCCTTCGTTACCTTAGAGACTTTGTCCTGGTTGCCTGCCCACTGTTAGCTCCAGATGGTAATGGCTGCTGTCAAAATGGAGCCCGGGTATAAGAGAACATAAGAACATTAGAGAAGCCATGTTTGATCAGACCAATGGCCCATCCGGTTCAACACTCTGCGTCACACAGTGGCCAGACCCAGGTACCATAAGGAGGTCCATAACTCTAGCTCTCCCACTGGGTCCCAAGCACCAAGAATACAGAGCATCACTTGATGAAGGATGCCCCAAGAGCTCCTTAATGTATGATGCCCCGATGAATCGGCACCCCGTCTCTTCCTTGTTTTGTTGTTGTTCAGTCGCACAGTCGAGTCCGACTCTTCGCAACCCCATGGACCAGATCACGCCAGGCCCTCCTGTCTTCCGCTGTCCGCTGAAGTTTGCTCAATTTCATGTTCGTTGCATCGATGACACTGTCTAACCATCTCATCCTTTGCCGTCCCCTTCTTCTTTGACCTTCAATCTTTCCCAGCATCAGGGTCTTCTCCAATGAGTGCTCCCTTCTCATTTGGTGGCCAAAGTATTTGAGCTTCAGGATCTGGCCTTCCAGGGAACAGTCCGGGTTGATTTCTTTTAGGATTGAATGATTTGATCTCCTTGCAGTCCAAGGGACTCTTCCTTGTATTTAGAGAATTTATCTCCTCTGTGTCCCCACCCGATGTGAGTCCGATCTTCTCCTGATCTTTCCCAGGAGAAGGTACTATATAGCATTTGGACTCCCTTGTCTGAGGGACGTTCCAGCCAAGGTATTGGCTGGTAGATATTCTGTGCTCTGCTGGCTAGACCTATTAGCATATCTTAAGCACTTGAGTGCTGGGTCCTTATGAGAGCCAAACAGTTCCCTTCGGTAGTTTTCTGTCTGCCAGTCTTTTGCTAGTAGAAAGATATCTGGATCCCTTCTGGAGCACGTGTGGGGGTAGCAGTCTTTCAATTATTTTAGGGTGAACTGTGGAATGGAGGATAGTTCTCCATAATTCTTTGGCAACAGATTCTTTAAGGCCAAGATCCCCCAAACATAATACAAGGCAGATGACATACTATAAGTCAATACGATCAACAGGCTGGGAAAGTCAAGAAACAATGCAATAGGGAGAATATTGAGTGCTATAACGGCATAGCATACTTGGAAAATAGTTTTTTGAACTGAATACGTTGAGACTGTTTTTCAGTGATATCCTTCAAGGTATTGGTTCCAACTTGGTGAAACTTGGAGCATACTGAGGAAGCTGGCAATCCCACGGTTCTTCTTTTGGAACCATTCAAGTGTTCCTCCGTTGGAACTGTTGGGAGTAGATGTCTTCTGGAAGCTCGCTTTCCCCTTTTACACTGAGAAGCCTATTGCTCATTAGGAGGGACTGAGCACTTTGGAGTGTTTTGCACTTTGTGAGCCCTACACAGGACTTATGTTAAATCATTTATGCCCTAATTATGAATTCTCTATTGTATGTATAATTTTGCTTAGGATTTGGGAATTGTATAAATGGTGGTTGTTTTTTTTGTCTAAAAATGAATTGTTTATTATCATTCATCATTGATTTCTGAAATTGGTATTGATGCCATGCACAGTTAATTTCTTCGTGTTCACAGAAATTTGGAGAACAAGCAGAAATCTCAATACAGAACTGGAGCAATGATGAAACAAAGCATAAGCATTTAAGCACGACACATTAAATGATGCAGAAGTTATTACAGTAGGAGCATACGTAACAGCAACAGACTATACAGTCGGACATTTTGAACTCAAGTGGGGCAATGTCTGCTAACAAAAAATGCAAAAAAAAAAGACTGCATTAACAATTTTTTTTGACAGCCAGTGCAGTGAGCAAAGTGTGAGACTAGGACCTTGAAGTCCCAGGTTCAAATCCTCCATTATAAAGGTCGCTGGGTCACCCAGTCACACTGACCCTCATATACTTCTACAGGGTCATTGCCAGACTAAACTGGGAACCAGGTACGCCACCCTCAGCTTCTTGGACAGAAGGTAGGATAAAAATGTGCTAGGCAGAACCCTAAGCTTCCACAGGCTTTGTTAAATGCATGAAACTTCTTGGTGATAAACACACAGAGCATTTATGAGGAATAAACGTTTGTTCTTTTTGCCCTTGTGGACGTATACTACTGAGTGAGGTTTCATTTCATGAGCTTCAATAAACCTATGAGAATTTAAGGCATCACAAGATTACATTTGGGTGATTAAAATGTTATCCGGTAGAGCTACCCTACAATGGAAAAAAAAACCCTCCGCATCTGTTGATGTAGGTGGTTTCTATTATTTTTGCCCAGTTCATTTCCTGAAACCGTCATTCTGCAGCACATGCTGAACAGCCAGCTAGTCTTCTACCCTTGGACTCAACATCCTGCGTTTGCCACTTCAGCACCATTCAGGTAAACTCATGTTGGTAAAAGACTAGCTCATTATAATATCCTCTCAGTCTGACCCTAGTACCTCACGGTCATCTTTAGGGCCTGCTCTGGGTAGCCCCAGGACAGACCTCGGTGCAATATGATGGTACTCTTACGCCAGGGTGTCAAAAACCAGACTCTTGCTTGTTAGAAACCAGATTTTTCTAATTGACGTAAATAAAAGAGAAAAGAAAACCAGCCTGTAGTTATACACACGTTTAATTAGTAGCCTTAAAACCTAATTTCATGTTGGCTAGGAAAACACGACCACATTTTGTAGTGGGGTTTAAGAACTGTAGTTTAGAGCCAAGGAAATCTGGGCAACTTAACATGCTTGGCTTTTCCTCCCTCCTTGCCTGCCTTGAAAGAGAACACCAAAAACTGACAGTGAAAGCCATCTTACCATCCCCTGAACTTCCAGCGAATCAAACCACTTGTTTAGAAGCTCAGCATTAAGAACTTAGCAAGCCAACAGTGTTGTAGCTCCACTGGCCCCACTGCTGGACCTCCTGATAGCATGTGGTATTTTTGGCTGCTGTGTGACAGAGTGTTGGACTAGATGGGCCATTGGCCTGATTCGACATTGGCTTCTCTTGTGTTCTTATGTAGCTATTCCTTTGCCAATGTATAGGATGCAAAAAGGAGATATTTTTCAACCAACCTGTGATGGTGAAAATGGAATGAAAAGCAATCAGTTTTTGCCTGTGTACACCACAATGCATGGAGACCACAATGAAGCTGAAATTCTGTGGTTTTGCTTGGAAACCCCGCCCCCCCAAGAAGATCAAGGTTCATACGAACAAGGGTTACATCCTGCACTGCTTATAGGAGGCAACAGTAACTGGAGGGTGTGTGGTACCGGCATGATCATATGGTGTTCTAAAAAGGGTTAAAGAGTCCTGTGTCCAGTTTTGGGCACCACAGTTTAGGAAGGATGTTGACAAGCTGGAGCGTGTCCAGAAGAGGGCGACCAGGATGGTGGGAGGATTGGAATCCAAGTTTTATGAGGAAAGGTTGAACGAGTTGGGTAAGTTTAGCCTGGAAAAGAGAAGACTTAGAGGGGACATGATTGCAGTCTTCAAGTATTTGAAGGGCTGTCACATAGAAGATGGAGCAGATTTATTCTCTCTCGCCCCAGAATGCAAGACTAGATCTAATGGGTGGAAAATGCAAGGGAGTCGTTACTGGCTAGATATCAGGAGAAACTTCCTAACTGTGAGAGTGGTTGAGCAGTGGAACAGACTGCCTCGGGAGGTGGTGGATGCTCCTTCACTGGACGTTTTCAACCGGAGGCTGGACGACCATCTTTCAGGTATGTTGTAGTGCTATTTTTCGGCTGTGCTCCTGCAGAGTGCAGGGGGTTGGAATAGATGTCCTGCAAGGTCCCTTCCAGCGCTAACATTCTATGATTCTATGACCCTATTCTGCTACTTCGCAAGCTCTTCAGCCTAAGGGAAAATCTCTAAATATAAACTTGTTGTGAAGAAAACAAATGTTAACAGCTTATGTTCCCAGGAAAGGTAGGCAAAAGTGAAGTTGAAAAGTCGTCATCATTTCCTAAGCTCCATAATCTATTAAAGAAGACTTTCTTCGAATAGGTGGGTGCAGACTTGGCAACACTAAATCCTAACCTTCCAGAGCAAACGATTACTCGCATGGAGCACTGGTACAGGGGCAAACTTACTCCTTCGTTCCAGGATGCTGGTTTCAGTGCAGGTCTATATGCTTAAGAGAGAGCAAGAGATCGTCAAATGGCTTGTCACTTTTGGAAGAATGGAGGAAAGCTTACTATCTTGCTTGGGGCAGGATTCCTAAGGCTCGAGAAATATGTTACGTGTGAAGTATAATTTACTGTCCCGTCCCCGTCCCCCCATCTCTCACATATGATTTGGTAAAAAGCCCCATGGGGGGCATCCCTAAGGACCTTTCTGCAAATGCTTGCTAAGCGACAGAGAAACGAAGAACAGCCAAGATCACTCAGAACACAAAAAACTGCTTCATTACGTTCCTTTAATGTACAAAAGGTAAAATAGCCCAAGTGACTAATTTCAGACACGTAAGCCCACTTGGGAGCACTAGATCACAAGAAAATTTCTCTCGACAGAAAGTTATAAAAATGGCTGGGGGTCCCAGACATTTCACTACACAGAAGTTAACATTAATCATAGCAATCGGTTATAAAAACTGTGCTATTCCTTGAGCACCACGGTATTTGCACTGCTGGCCATGGAAATGCTTTCTCTAAGTAATTACAAGGGCTAGCAATTGCCACGGTGCTTCGCTATAATACAAGGCTACGCTGCTGGTATACGGAATATCTGTTTACCCCTAAGCAGAACTGGCACAAAGAATTCAGTGCCACCGTCAAAGAATCTGAAGTATTTTGCTTACCTTGCACTACCTAAAAGGTAGCACCGCTGATGGAACGCCTTCAGTGCCCGTGTCAAAACCATGATAGGTATGACTCCATCACCAAATTACAGCGCAGCGGAGCCTTAAGGAACCTGCTCGATTAATTTGACATCCCTAATTAAAATCACTTTAATGAGACCAGAAGTATGCGTTGAATGAGACATATATCGTATGGGTGGAATGCAGAGTTGCAAAACTAAGCACACAGACCTGGGAGTAGATCCAGTTTAACTCAAAGGGACCTGTTTCTCAGCAACCATGCATATGGTTAGGATGCCAAGTGGCCATTCAAAATAAAGTAGGTTTTCACTGAAGAAAAACACTCATTTCAAAGCTGTCACCGGCCGTGTTCCCTCTAAGCTGAGTCAGTGTGAGCTAGCTCACAGTTTTTTAGCTTCCGGCTCACACATTTTTGTCTTAGCTCAGGAAGGATGGCTCCAGGGCAAACTAATTTATGGAATAGCCAAATTGCTCACTCACTTTAATGCTAGTAAGCTCACAAAGTAGAATTTTTATTCGCAGGACTCCACAGTTTAGAGGGAGCATTGGTCACCAGCTTCCCTTCCTAGAACTCTCTTAAGGTGCTTCTGCCGCATTTTAATGTTAAGACATATAACCTTATTTACTATCACTATGCAAAAGAACTCCTGCAAACAACTAGAATAACACAGAGCATGCAGAAAGGCACTTGGAGCATGTCTGTAGCCCCAAGAATTATGTTTGTTACATCCAAGGTAAGGCTGGACCAAGATCTACTAAATTTCTGGCCATAAAAGGAACAAAGACGTTTTAAAAGGGCAGGCTCCATCTTTCAGCCGCTTTGGTTTTTCATCTCTGCATGAACTGGGAACTATGAACAGAACTTTGTTTCATTCCATGGCAAAAGATTTCCTTATAGCCTTGGAAACAAGGACAGCATTATCAGAAAGCTCGATACAATCTTGGCTACGGTGGAGATTTCTTGTAGCTTAGCAGAATGATCTGCTGAGAACTTTTCAGACCTGTAGCCTAGGCATCCCCCGATGATAGGCTGGCTTTCGAGGTTTTATATTAGCCAGTTACCAAGGAGGAACTGGAAACCAGAGACCCTCTCTCTCTCTCTCTTTATGAATTCCAGACAAACAAAAGAGCCTAGAGCAAAGCTCCAAAGATTTCTAAAGCCTTTATTTGACCAGCTGCTACACTGACAAGTTCCAAAAAATTCAGGAGTAGGTGGGAAAGACTGTCACATGCTTTTCACCTGAGAACTATGCAAGGGGGGTGGGAATACTGGCAAAGCAAAGAGAAAGTGAGAAGTCACAAATCTGAAAGGTGTAGATTTGGTTAATTATCACCGCTTATATTCTGCTAAATAGCAAGGGAGTGGAAACAGAGAGGCATGTCTCCAAGGAGGAGAAAAAGGGAGTGATTTTTAAAGGCGGAACAACTAGATCTGCTTAACATTTTCATGTTCCAAATAAACGAGCACTGAATACCGTTCCGCACAATGCCGTGGATTGCATAAGATGTCAACTCCAAATGAGGAAACAGCTTTTGATCCTAGGAAAAGGTGGGGTGGAGGAAGAAAGGCATACATCTGCGACTGAGGCAAAACTAAAATGAACAATGAATGCAAGCTACCCCCATGGGATAGGGGTACCAGATGTCTTTCCTTTTAGGGAAGTGCCCCTTATGCCAAGAACATCACAGCTCCGCAGAATCGTGAACACTGCCTTACTTATTTCAGGAAAAGAAACAAAGATCCAGCAATTGCTTCCATTTTCTGTTTTGTTTTTAAGTTTTGACCAGAGTGGACTGAAGACGTTGACTACGGCATTCGTTTTCATGCTTGTTTTTGCCCTTCAAAGGTCATTAAATGGAATTAACTGGCAACAGGTGGCCGGCAGAGGGTAGGCCTCCATACATTTTTATTTAACCGTGTAACTCAAATCTTCTCCTGGGCTCGGAAAAGGACTGAACAGGAAGCCTCCTTGTTCTCTGCCTCTCACTCCCACCACGACACACAAAGCTCCTAGGTCCGAACTGAGATGTTCTTCCCACTCCACCTCCAGGCGGACTGGGACACTTCCCACTCTGCCAACAGACTGCAACCTCCTGACCTTCAAAGTATGCACTACGTCCATGCTTAAGTTGAAAGAACCGTTCTGAAAACAGGGGTGTGTCCTAAACTACAGGGACATTTGCACAGATGCTGTAAACCCTAAAATAAACAGGAGTCGCCTAGCACCTAAAAGACTAGCACCAATTTATTCCAGCACAAACTTTTGTGCCCACTTCTTCAGATGCTATAAATCCTAGTATCTCTGCCCTAGGGTGGAAATGACAAGGATTCCAAGCCGAGTTAAAATTCGCTGTGAACGGAGACCCAATCCTACCACAGAGGCCTGAAGATTTCAGTAGAGTGGTTAATAGCAGAGCCCTTCCTGTGCTGGGGAGGCACAAGAAGGGAAAGGCTAGCTAGCCAATAGGGACACCCACTCTCACTTGCTCCCCAAACCAAAAAGCAGGAGGCAGATAAAGGCAACTGATAGATATCGCAAGAGTGTGCATGCACACGAAAGCCGATGCCCAGAATTAAACTTTGTTGGTCTTAAAGGTGCCACTGGACTCAAACTTGGTTCTACTGGCAGATCCTGGGTTTAAGAAAGCATTCTAAAAAGCAGACAGGGCCCTTGATCTAGTCCTGTACCTACCCCCCCCCCGACATAATTTCTCTAGCATGTTTCCCCGGCAACAAAGACAAGTAAGAACATATTTAGGGTGGGTGGGGGACAATTAAGTTTAGGTCCCCTTCCCCGCCCACATAGCCAGAATAGCCAGCCAGAGATAAGACACACAGAGAAGACAGCAAGATTTGCTTCCGAGTAACCCTGCGTAGCATCAAAAGTACATTAAAAATAAATCAATTTTTAGTAATTTTTTCAGCATAATGCTAACACAGTATGGGGAGCACTTGCGTTTTAAGCACCGACAACAAATCCAAGGGTTTTTCAGTATTACACTAACTTAGAAGAAAGCTGGGAAGAGAGATAAAGTTAAACAAAGGCGCAATAAATGATTGCAACAGCCATTGTTCCCTCTAAGCTGCGTTCGTGTGAGCTAGCTCACTGTTTTTTAGCCTCCGGCTCACCCATTTTGGTCTCAGCTCAGGAAGGGATGGCTCCGAGTCCGGAGCAAACAAATCGATGCTGCAGCCAAATCGCTCGCTCACAGCTTTAAGGCCAGGCGCTCACGAAGGGGAATTTTTGCTCACAAGGCTCCGCAGCTTAGAGGGAGCAGTGCTCACAGCACAGCTGCGACCACCCTCCGTGCCTCTGACCGGAGCTGGCTTACAGGACAGGCGCGAACCTAAACCACGAGGACCTCAGCACTACTGCTAAAGAACTGGGGGAGAAGGGACAATAAAGCACGGCAAAATAAACAAAATGCATCATTTCCTACCCAGTACTATTAACGATAACAATGCCTAAGAAGAGCAGCTGCAACGGGGGAGGGCAAGGTGTCATAGTGGGGAAGGGGGGATTGAAGGGTTCCCCTAACCGCTGGTTCCCTAGGCAACAGGGACGAGAGCTGCCCCCCGCCAGGGGCTGTTCCATCCTCTCCCTCCCCCCCGGCTCTACCTCCAAGGGCTGTTCCGTCACCCCCCCCCCGACGGCTCTACCTCCTCCATCTCCCGGGCCATGCTCTGGAGTTGCTCCTCGTCGTCCAACAGCTCGTTGAGCTGTTGCAGGCTCAGGCCCTCCAGCCGCTTCACGTCCACCGCCATGGCGGGCCCCGGGGTGGGGAGGAGGGAGAGACCCGGGCGAGCCGCCACCGCCGCCGGCAGCCTCCACTCTCCTTCTCCTCTCGTAGCGGAGGCTGTTCCGGCCCCTCCCGCCGCCCTGGGCGCTCCACCGGAAGTGCCGCGGCCGCTCTTCTGGGCTCCCTCCCTCCCTCTGACCTCACCACCAAGACGACTGAGCCTGAGGAGGCGGGAGGGGAGGGGAACGGCGGCGGCGCCACGCCACGCCCCCTCGACCCGCCCCCCTGACGTCAGCAGTGCCTCCTGTTGGAACGGGGCCGGAGAGGGGGAGAAAGAGGCGGGAAAACTCCTGAGGCGTCGCGCGACGGGAAAGCGCGGGAAGCCGCGCCTTAAAAGCAGGGCGGGCTTGGACTCCTGTCAGAGGCATTTCTTAAGAGGCCAAAACAATAGAAAGCACCGTGTATAAACATACAATATATGTACAATGATATTTAATAAAAATATAAATTGTGTGCAATAAGGATAATCGGCTTATAGGTATTTACACGATTCATTCAAATTCATACATAGGCAATCAGATGTATAATCAAAGTAACGAAAATATGAAGGGAACAGTCCAAATATTCCCTTGAATGAGATGACCAAAAAAAAATTTTTTTTAGGGGGGAAGGGTGTAAGCTTTGGAGAGTCAAAGCTCCCTTTGTCAGAAACAATTCCTAAGGACCAAGTAGAAAAAAAAGAGCATGAGTCCAGTACCACCTTAACAAAATTTGTGGCAGGGGATAGGCGTTTTGTGACTCACTGCTCACTTCTTCACCTGGTATCTGCAGAAGTGAGCAGTGACTCATGAAAGCTCCTGCTCTGCCACAAATATTAAGGTGCTGCTTGAGTCTTGCTTTTTTCTACAGCTACAGACAAACATGGCTACTTATCTTGATAAGAACATAAGAGAGGCCATGTTGGATCAGGCCAATGGCCCATCCGGTCCTACACTCTGTATCACACCAAAAACCAGGTGCCATCAGGAGGTCCACCAAGTGGGGCCAGAACTCCAGAAGCCCTCCCACTCTTGCCCGCCAAGCACCAAGAATACAGAGCATCACAGTCCCAGGCATAAGAACACAAGAGAAGCCATGTTGGATCAGGCCAAAGGCCCATCCAGTCCAGCACTCTGTGTCACACAGTGGCCAAAACCCAGGTGCCATCAGGAGGACCACAAGCAGAGCCAGAACCCCAGAAGCCCTCCCACAGACGATGGATAATGCATATAAACCGTTTCACATAACAGCCTTTTCAGAGTGTGCTGTGTGAATGACACTTGTTTACATATCACACTTCATTGAGACAAATTCTTTCAGTGTTCATGCAGCACACTCTGAAAAAAGCTGTGATGTGAAACCGTTTATATGCATTTTCCGTTGTGTGTTTGTGAGTGTATATTTTCATAATGTGATGAAGAAATATATTCACTGCAGAACGGAAGCCTAAATATATTTTCATAATACAACATCACGGTTGTTTTTGTTAATAACTGCCCACCTGGAGGTTGGCAACTCTATGTGTGGGTGTTGTGGGCATAGCTGCTTCACACAGGGAGCAGCCCAACTGAAACCAGTGCCACTTTTTTTGCTTCAGCAGTGTCATGTTGAAATCGTTGCAAGTCTTTATGGTGCCACAAACGTTGTAGCTGACTCACAGCTCGACTGTGCTGGACCAGGAGGGGTCAAGAGAGGTGGCTTTGTGCCATTAATTTTAGTTATACAACTGTGTAACTGTGACTGAGGACGGGCACTCAACATACCTGTAACTTTCTGTGGCAAAAAGCCCCCGAACTCTCACACAGAATCAAAGGAGTACCCTTGAGAAGACTGCTTTGTCTCAGTGGCAAAACACGATCCTTTCACAGGAGCATTTTTACCTCTGTGGGTTGGGCTGCCGAGTGATTGTGGCGAAACCTTTGCAGCCACTGTTAAAGCCCAGCTGGGCACAACCCATCTTTGTTGTGTAAAAACACAGCAGAAAAGTTCCCATGCCAACATGGGCATTACTTGGCACTCCACTCTAACTTTTCAGCCATTTCCTGCAGCTTGGAGTCTTATGACATATCCACGTGCTTCCCAGTATGAGAAGCAATTAGGGTTACCAACTTCCGGGCGGGGCCTGGGGATCTCCCAGAGTTTCAACTGATCTCCAGACTGCAGAGATCAGTTCCTTTGGAGAAAATGGCTGCTTTGGAGGGTGGACTCCGTGGCATTATACTGTACCAGCCTCCACCTCCCAAATCCATAGGAGTTTCCCAAGCAGACCTGGCAATGCTAGAAGCAACAGACCCATTTTTTCTGATCTCAGACCATTGCTTCCTGAGAAGAAATGCATTTTCTCCTGGGAGGTTGGCAAGGAGCAAAACCTCCTCTTTGTGTCTTAACAGTTTTTTTTTCCTCTGGAAAGAGAACAGGTTGGGAAGGAGGAAGTCTGTGCAATGCCTTCCCAGATGTGCCTTGGCTCCTGTTAAGAAATGTTAATGGGTCTAGTTAAAAGCAATGGGATGGTCAAGCTTCCCCCTACTCTCTCCTTGTCCTAGCAGGGAACAGAGGTTTGGAGGAATGAAGTGCTAAATAGTCTTCAGGAAGAATGCTTCCTTGACCTTGTCCAGCTGGGTCAGTGGGTGGAGAAACAGATATGATAAAACCTCCTTGCAACAGGAAGGGGCTCTTTTTCTTTGGGATGCTGAGTCCATAAGAGGACAGAACTCTCTACTGAAGATTTTAATCATTTGCTGTGGGTCTAAAGGGCTGGAGCAATCTTCAAGGTAATGGTCACTCTATAGAGATCTTAATTTCCTAATCTGAAAGAGCCTGTCCTATTTTAACATCAGATAGGGCATGTATAGTGAGAGGGACAGAGGATCTGTATTTTGCCTGTTTCTTTTGGATCCCTTGTTCAAATCTGGTGCTGTGCTAAAAGTATGCTTATAAACATTTTCTTTTTTAATAAATACTTTATAACTTTTGATACTGGTATGGTTCCCTGTACCACATAGACCTCCATGCTATTTTAAAAGGGGCACGGGTGAAGGCAGGCAGTTGGCAAGTGGCTGTTTCCCCAGGGGCGCCCAAGGCAGTAAACTGCCCCTGTGGTGACTAGATGCTGGGCAGCTGGAGACACAGAGGCAAGGCCTCAGAACTTGGAAGGGAAACTGGGAGCCTTGACCCTCCCAGCAGGCAATCTCTTACAAAGGTCAGGTGGTGGCAGCGTGTTACCAGAGAGAGAAAGAAAAGTTGGGAACCCCTTGGAGAGGAGGATTGAATGGAGACTGAAGCCAGAGCAGGAATGTCCCGCCACACTTCCTAACCAGTGGTCCAAACATCACGTCCCCGAGCCAGGAACAGTTAGATTCCAGTCCAGTAGCAACTTAAGGATCAACAAGATTTTTGAGGGATAAGCTTTCAAGTCAAAGCTCTCTTTGTCAGCTTTGCTGAGTTGGAACAGAGATCTCTGAATCTTTCTACCCCAGTCAGAAGGTGGAAGGGGTGTTGTAAAGAAACCATTCAGGATGCAGAGGTACAGTGCATATTATGATCACCTTAACTAGAGTAGAGGGGAAATGCTTGGGGGCAGAACATTAGTGCCTGTCATGAGATGAGAGTCCTATGTCCCTATTCAGACCCCGGCGGGAGGGTGTGTGTTCCATTGTTCTGAACTTGTGAATGAATTCAGGTTCAGCTATTTCCCCTTCTACTCTCCCTTTGAAGTTTCTCAGTCTGAGGACTGCCATGCTTAGGTCAGCAATGGAATGACCTGGAAGACTAAAATGTTCTCCCACTGGTTTTTGAGTGTTGTGGTTTCTGATGTCGGATTTATGACCATTTCCTGCAGTTCAAGTTGCAATCTCAGATTAGTGCAGAAAAAAGTGCAGAAAAGGGCAACTAGAATGACCAAAGGGTTGGAGAACTTTCCCTATGAGGAAAGGTTGAGGCACTTGGGGCTCTTTAGCTTGGAGAAACGACAGCTGAGGGGTGACATGATCGAGGTTTATAAGATTACGCATGGGACAGAGCAGGTTGAGAAAGAAGTAATTTTCTCCCTTTTCTCACAAGACAAGAACTCGTTGGCACTCCATGAAATTGCTGAACGGTCAGATTAGAATGGATAAAAGGAAGTACTACTTTACCCAAAGAGTTATTAACATGCGGAATTCACTGCCACGGGAGGTGGTGGTGGCTGCAAGCATGGACGGCTTCAGGAGGGGACTGGATAGACATATGGAGCAGAGGTCCATCGGTGGCTATTAGCCACAAGGTATAGATAGGGACTCTGGGGCAAGTGATGCTCTGTCTTCTTGGTGCTTGGGGGGGCAACAGTGGGAGGGCTTCTAGTGTCCTGGCCCCACTGCTGGATCTCCTGATGGCACCTGGTATTTTTGGCCACTGTGTGACAGAGTGTTGGACTGGATGGGCCATTGGCCTGATCCAATATTGGCTTCTCTTATGTTCTTATGTAACCCTATGATGTGTTGAGCTGGTTCGAACTGAGAGCTGTATGTAACCTGCAGTGGTTTTCTGTTTGGTTTGGGTCTATCCTGTAGCAGGTTATCTCTTTGGTACCATTCTGACTTTGTTGATCCGGTTCCTTACTACTCAGGAAGGTATTGTATTGTAATTCCAAAAATGTCTTTACTTGGAAGAACCTTGTAACATGACTCTCTCCTAGGGCTGCCAGCGCTGGGTTGGGAAATACCTAGAGATTTTGGGGGTGGAGCCTGAGGAGGGCGGGGTTTGGGGAGAGGAGGGACTTCAATGTTGTACACAGTTACCATATTTTGAAAAGCAAAAAAAGAGGACATATTTCCCAAATGACTACTTCAAACAAGAAGAAGAAATTGGATTTATACCCCGCCCTTCACTCGGAGTCTCAGAGCGGCTTACAAACTCCCTTCCCTTCCCCTCCCTACAACAGACACCCTGCGAGGTAGGCGGGGGGCTGAGAGAACTCTTTCCAGAACCAGGGGTCTTTTCGTAGAAGAACAGCTGCAGGAGCTCATTAGCATATGGTATGCTAATGAGCTATTAGACTATTAGCATATGCCACGCCCCTGACATCACCGGAAGTGATGTCAGAAGGGAAAGCAAAAGGGGGGAAGCATCTTCAAAAGCATCTTCAAAAGCATCTTCAAAGCATCTTCCCTTCCCCAGCTGGTCTGGGTGGGGAGCTAAAAGAGAAGGGGTTTAAAGTTTAAACTCCTTCTCATGAGAGTTGGGCCACAGAAGGAGGAAAGAGGGAAGGAAAGAGAGAGAGTAGAGAGAAGGAAAGAAGGAAGGAAAGAGGGAAAGAAAGAGAGGGAAGAAGGAGGGAAACAGGGAAAGGAGGAAAAAGAGAAGAGAAGAAGGTGGGAAAGAAGAGAGAAGAAGAGAAGAGAAGAAGAAAGAGAAGAGAAGAGAAGAGAAGAGAAGAGAAGAGAGAAGAAGAAGAAGAGAAGAGAAGAGAGAGAAGAGAAGAGAGAGAAGAGAAGAATGAGGGAAAGAGGAAAAAGAAAGAAGGAAAGGAGGGAATGAAAGAAATTCAGTGGCAATTCAGCCCCATTATACCCTATGGGCCATTGAAGTCAATGGTGAAAACATAGGGTATATTCTGGGAGCTGGAGGGAAGAGGGTTTGAGGAGAGGCTCCAAGATCACAGGATAGCTGATGGAGCCTCTCCCCAAGATACCCACCAAGTTTCAAGAACATTGGACCAGGGGGTCCAATTCTATGGGCCCTCAAACAGGTTGCCCCATTTCCTCCATTGTTCTCTATGGTGGGAAAAAAAGTTATTTTTTTCCCACCATAGAGAACAATGGAGGGAATAGGGGCAACCTGTTTAGGGGCCCATAGAATTGGACCCCTTGGTCCAATGTTCTTGAAACTTGGTGGGTATCTTGAGGAGAGGCTCCAACAGCTATCCTGTGAGTTCCGAGCCTCTCCCTCAATCCCCTCCCCTCCAGCCCTAGAATATACCCTATGTTTCCATCATTGACTTCAATGGCCCATAGGATATAATGGAGCTGAAATTGACATTCGGCTGCCTGAAAGACTCTCTGGGACGCCGGCTGGGGGCGGGGCTTGGCTCCTGAGCTCCCGGAGCTGTGCTCCGGTGGGCTCCCCCCCGAAAAGACCCCTGTCCAGAACTGTCCTTGAGAGAACAGCTCTGAGAGAACTATGGCTTGCAAACACTCCATGAATAACTTATGAACAGAAGTAGAAAGTGTTATGTACTGAATGTGAATCGCTCCTATCTATTCACATGTTAAGCTTGAGTCTGAATGTGGCTCTTCAGATGTCACATTGCTATTGGTCAGTTTCTGAGAAACCTGTGTAATTACCCAATCACTGAGTGATATTGTTGCAAAGAGGGAACGGTCCTGATTGGCCTTTATCCCTGTATTCTGATTGGTCTTTAACTTGTAATGGGTGTGGCTTTGACAGCCCGGGAGAGTTTAAAAGAAGGAGCTGTGCTCCCCTTGGTTGTCGTGTGTTCCTGACTTACAGTTGCTGTTTAATAAAGCTGAAATCACTTGAAGCTGAATCCTTTGTTGAGTCTCATACTTAACAGAAAGAATATGGCCCCGGTCACATGGAGCATTTGCCACGCGGAAGCCATGATAGTCCGGTGGAGTTTCCAGGCATGATCACACCAGAACATTTGGGAGGCGTAGTGCAACCGTGGCCAATCCGTGGCAAGCCACCGAAGTTGCGCAGTTAAAAAGTAGCACATTGAATGTGCTAGCAAATGGTTTGCCATGAGCTGCCCAAGGAGCCGTTTGGTGTGATCGTGCCGGCACGCGGCTTTCCCCGGCTGTCAACGTTTATGCGCATGCCCTGACTGACGAAACCAGGGTATGCCTGCGTCGTGTCTGATCGCGTCCTGGTGGGTCTAATTGTGCTGGCGCAAAGAGCCACGCCTCCCCCCGGCGTTATTTGGCCCGTGTGACCGGGGCCTATATTATCCTAATGTGGAACTTTTCCTGTGGAAGTTTCACTTTTTTGAAGCATCTACTCTCCTGGAGCATCTTATACAGAAGATTAGTGAACTTTACTTGGATTTTGTCTTTTGTATTAAGTACTGTTGGATCTTAACCCTTTAAGAAATCATGAGAGTGTTTGCATTGGAAAAATATCCGAACTGTTAAGAATTGTTAAAATTGTCTTGGATAAGATATTCTTTCTACTTCTGTTCGTAAGTTATTCACGGAGTGTTTGAGTTGTGTTTTGATACAACCTCCTCCCATGAGCTCTCTTTTGGATATAACCCCCTGGTGGCTGGCAAACCTACCCCCTCCCCATGGACCATGCCATACTAACAGGCTCGCAGCGCTGGCCAGGACTCCCTAGGCGCTCATAAATTGTACTCTTTCCCCTCCGTACACCCACACACTCTGACTATGTCTACAGAGCGGAGTTATTTCCTGCAGAGGAATGTCCCCATGGAAAAGAATTACCTGCTTTTTCCAGGAACACTTTTGCTCCAGGCAAAAATCGTTCCCAATTATTCAGATGTGAATGAGTTTTAGGATTCCTCGGGTGGAGTAACTGGGTGGCCTGCTGCAGTCTCGTTGCGTAGGAGTCCTACCTTTCTGTGCAGAGACTCAGTTTTCTTGCTGGGTAAGAAGGACAATTAAAGTTAAATGGGGATAAGAGGGCATTGAGAAAGTTCAAGTGCTGTCTCAGAGGCATTATATATCCCTCCCTGACCTCAGTAGGTAATTCCATGCAATATCCTGAAGGGAAAATTAAAATACAGCATGTGAGAAAACAATTCTCCAGGTATTAGTACCTAATTTGGCCCTCCCATGTTTTAAATAATCTGTCTTTTAAGAAACCGTAGTGTCGCATCTACAGCTGTTAATACAGGCATGTCAATCATCAATGCTCCCTCTAAGCTGTGGAGTCTTGTGAGCAAAAATTCTACTTTGTGAGCTACTGGCATTAAAGTTGTGAGTGAGCGATTTGGCTACTGCATATGTTAAGTTTGCTCTGGAGCCATCTTTCTTGAGCTAAGATAAAAATGTGTGAGCCAGAGGCTAAAAAACTGTGAGCCAGCTCACACTAACTCAGCTTAGGGGGAACACTGGATGTATACCTCAAGGAAAATAAGAAAATGTAATAGAAAATGAGACAAAAGTAAATGTTTACCATTCCTAAGGTCAGAGGCACAAAGGTTAGTAATCTGGGCACCAACAGCCATAGATTGAGAGGCGGTGTGGTATAGCGGTTAGAGTGTTAGACTAGTATTAATAAACTGGGTTTGAGGCAACTTTTCTCAAAAGTGACTTCTTTATTCAGCTCAGAACACAATTGTTCAGCAAGATCCTTTTGCAGCGTACAACAGCAACAAGGATTAAAATGCTAAAGTTTCCCTAGTGATTTAATTAATCCTACCACCACTTAATTTTTCATTTATCATATATCACACCTTTATTTTGAAGAGCTTCGGGTGATATAGATAAGAACAGCCCCCATTTTTAGGCTGAGAAATTATGATTAGTAGCTTTAAACTTCATGGATGAGCCAGTATTTGAACACATATCTCTGATATGACACTTTTCTGGGTGGTTGTGTGTGTGTGTGTGTGTGTGTGTGTGTGAATGGACATTTCTTTTGTGATATTGTGTTTTGGATAGTTTTATTTTTTTATTGTCAGTTCTGGGGGAAAATCCAAAGCCACAAAGTAGGATTTATTTGAAATTAGGGTTTTCAGCTCTAGGTTGGGGAATACTTGGAGATGGGGAGGTAGAGCCTGAAGAGGGCAGGGTTTTGGGAGGGGAGGGGCCTCAGCATGGTACAATGCTGTGGAGTCCACCTTTCAAAGCAGCGTTTTGTCCAGGGGAACTGATCTGTGTAGTCTGGAGTTCAGTTATTAAAAGCAGAAGATCTCCTGGCCCCACTTGGAGATTTGGCAAACCCAATTTTAAATAAACAGAATCCAAAACCTTGTTACACCCCATAGCTTCTTGGTGTCCATAATCCAACAAAAAAATTGTTGTGAATCCCATTGTTGTTAACATTAGCTGGATTGGAGCCCACATCTGCCAAATCTGATACAGATCTTGTCTAACGACTGGCTCATGTGTTTGGCAAAGGGAATGCACTGTTGTATTGGTTGTGCCTGTGTGTGAGTGTGTGTGTGTGGGGGGAGGTTCTGTTCATTTTTGCCGTGCAAAGATGCAGTTTGCAGATTTCTATGGGCGAAGTTCAAGGACGGGGCTGCGTCCTGACCCATAAAATGGACAGGGTGGGGCTTGTTTGGCTTGGAACAGTTCACAAACAGCACGCCGTGAACACAAGTTTACAGGATATAAACACTTGAACACCTGATGATTTTCAGGCAGGACTTCCTGGTTTGGTATCTAAGCAGGGTAGTCGTCCCAGTTCTCACAAAAACAACAACCATGGAATCCCTTTGATACTACAGAACAAAAAGCAAACTCAAGGTAAACAGGAATAATGTTTGATTAAGACATCAGTGCCCTGGTGGTCTGTGATGCTTGTGGATGATAGATAGGTTGGGGGCTGGCTGCTGCTACTATCGGTTCTGTTCTGGTTTCGGGGTTGAGGTTCGGATTTTAACTCAGCTGCTGGCTCGAATATTTATTTATTCATTCAAACATTTTATATCCCACCTTTCCTCTTGGTTCAAGGCAGCTTACAATAATAATTAAAAAGATTCCCAGCCAGGGCTTTTTTTGCAGAAAAACTCCAGCAGGAAGTTATTAGCATAATAGGCCACACCCAACAGCAGAAACCTATTAGCATATTAGGCCACACCCCCATGTTACCAGAAGTGTGGTCATCCAGCCACACCCACCTTTTGCTTCTTATTCTGTTTACCTTGTTCGTTGTCAAAACCCAGGGCCTTTTTTTGGAGCAGGAACTCCTTTGCATGTTAGGCCACACAACCCTTATGGAGCCAATCCCAATAGTTTCTGCTGTTGGGTGTGGCCTATTTTGCTAATGAGCTCCTGGTGGGCATGGTCAACTCGGAAGCCAGGCAGAACTCCCTTCCTGTGAGTTTCTGCCCCAAAATAGCCCTGTTCCCAGCTAAAACCAAAGGTAAAATGTGTGTATGTGAAGTGGTATCAAGTTGCAACTGACTTATAGGGACCTCAAGAAGAAGAAGATGAAGAGGAGAAGGAGGAGATTGGATTTATACCCCTCTCTTCACTACCCAAAGGAGTCTCAGAGCGGCTTACAATCCCTTTCCCTCCCCCTCCTCACAACAGACACCCTGTGAGGTAGGTGGGGTTGAGAGAGCTCTCCCAGAACTGTCCTTGAATGAACAGCTCTGAAAGAACTTATGACTGACCCAAGGTCGCACCAGCAGCTGCATGTGGAGGAGCAGGGAGTCAAACCGGGTTCTCCCAGATTAGAGTCTGCACTCCCAACCACTACACCAAGAGGTTTTCAAGGCAAGCGGGAAGCAGAAGTAGTATGCCATTGCTATTCTCTGCAGAATCTTCTAGGGTTGCCATCTGATTTTGGGGGGTCCCAATCTGCCGCTGGCCAGCTGGCTGATGGGGGAAGCCCCACCCCCAAAGAGCACTGCTGTACCCAACATGCCTGGTGTGATGATATCACTCAGAGGTGATGTCATCATGCTGGGCATGTCATGTAGGGGATGGTCTAGCATTTGGCTAAAAACTCTATGGTGAGCATAGAGTTTTTGGTCAAATGCTAGAGCATACCCTGCATAATGTAACTGGCGCAATAATGTCACCTCTGGATCTCAGAAGATCCTGGGAAGCAGCATGGAGCCCACCACTGGCAGACAGTAAGCACCTGGTAACCCTAGAATCTTCCTTGGTAGTCTCCCTTTATGGTTGCCAACCTCCGTGTGGGGCCTGGAGATCTCCTAAAATTACAACTGATATCCAAATCATGGAGTTTAGTTCCCCTGGAGATAACGGCTGCTTTGGAGGGTGAATTCTATGGCATTGTACCCTGTTGAGGTCCTTTAGGCGGCCTTTACTTAACAATAGAAGTTTGTGGGTGGAGTGACCAAGCACATTTCACTGAGGAGCAAATTCCACCAGGTGGGTCCCAAACTCAGGAGGTGTCCCTCTATGTTACCAAGCAGAGTTCACCTGAGTAGGTGGTGGAACAAAGAGAAGAGAGCCAGTTCAGTGTAGTGGTTAGGAGTGCAGACTCTAATCTGGGAGAACCGGGTTTGATTCCCCGCTCCTCCACATGCAGCGGCTGGTGTGACCTTGGGTCAGTCACAAGCTCTCTCAGAGCTACTCTCTCAGGAGCTGTTTTCGAAAGTGGTCTCTCAGCCCCACCTACCTCACGGGGTGTCTGCTGTGGGGTTGGTTGGGGTGGAGAGGGGAGGGGAGGGGAGGGGAGAGGCGATTGTAAACTGCTCTGGGATTACCTCAGGTAGTGAAGAGCGGGGTATAAATCCAATCTCTTCTCCTCCTTTTTCTTCTCCATACAGGGAGGCCTGTAGAGAAGCCCCTCCCAAAGCATTGTTAAGATCCTGTGGGTTTGTATCTTGTTCCTGGGCTGCCCCTCTCACATGTTAGTTTTAGGCTTTGCAACCAGACTAGGCCCTGACTTGGATGGCCCAGGCTAGCTTGATGGCATCGGATCTTAGAAGCTGAGCAAGGTCAGCCCTGGTTAGCACTTGGGTGGGAGACCACCAAGGAAGTCCAGGGTTGCTAAGCAGAAGCAAGCGAGGGCAGATCTCCTCTGTTCATCTCTTGCTTTGAAAAACCTACAGGGTCACCATAACTCAACTGCGACTTGGCAGCGCTCTGCACCACTACCCCGTCTCTCCTTTGCTTAGAAGGATGTAAACAGCTTGCAGTGGGGTCTGCTTGGTGTGTGGAAGGTCACAGATTCAGTTCCGGGCATTTCCAGTTAGAGAATCGGGAAGTAGGTGATGTGAAACACTTCAGATTGAGACCCTGCACAGAACCTGCCATTTTGAATAGACAATACTGGTCTTGAGAGCCAGTTTGGTATAATGGTCAGGAGCACAGACTCTA
Source organism: Gekko gecko (assembly GCA_029375565.1). NCBI lineage: Eukaryota > Metazoa > Chordata > Lepidosauria > Squamata > Gekkonidae > Gekko > Gekko gecko. The sequence goes on along the minus strand of JAPDNY010000012.1, from coordinate 73,650,669 downwards.
ATTGGGGAGAATCCGGTTTGATTCCCCACTCCTTCACATGCAGCTGCTGGAGTGACCTTGGGTCAGTCACAGTTCTCTTAGAGCTGTTCTCTCAAGGGCAGTTCTCGAAAGAGCTCTCTCAGCCCCACAGGCCCGTAGCCAGGATTTTTTTTTTTTTTTAAATTTGGGGGGCCTTTAAGTCAGGGGGCACCCTGCACACACCCCCAAGGGAGCGCCTGGGTTGGATGGGAAATCGGGGCTTTGGCAGTAAGTCAAGGGGCCGGGCCCCAAGATGCCCCCCCCTGTAGCTATGGGCCTTCAGCCCCACCTACCTCACAGGGTGTCTGTTGTGGGGAGGGGAAGGGGATTATAAACCACTCAGAGACTTACTCCTTCGGGTAGTGAAGGGCGGGATATAAATTCAATCTCTTTTCTTCTTCTTCTTCTTGGACCGATCGTCTAATTCATGTGTGTTCATATACTGTTTTGACCCTCATACCATACTTCAGCCCAGCTAGCCCCTCTCTTTTTTCTTAGTACCGTATGTGCATTAATTGTCATAGTTTAAAAAAAAAATTCTGAAAACAATTGCAGAAGTGCTATGGGGACTGGGGTTCCGGTGATACCACAGGGAGTAGCCATTCAACATGTCCAGACTTGAACTAGCTTTTCTCTGTGTTCAGCCATGCCATGACTGGTTTATGCTGGATGTAGTAAGGTTAGTTCCAAATGCGCCTCACTGATTGTGGGCATAGTATCTGTCTTCGCTCCGAGATTTATGTATGCTCCGTCTAACTATCTGGCAGTATATGGATAGCAGGAGCGAACCGTTTTGTATATGCAAACAAAACAGCATGTTAGCACAGTCCCCGGCTGCTTCTAAGCAGGAAGAATGCAAAATAGGTTCTAAGATGGTTTGAACAAGTTCGACGAATATAGCAACCTACTGCGGAAGAGGTGAAAGAAATCCAGAGATTAGACTTGCAAATTGCAGTCCCAGTGAACTTTCCAGCACAAGCAGACTATTGTGAAGGTGACTCTTGGAATATGGATACGCCCAAGAACCACTAAACTTAAAAGGAGACAAGGTCAAGGGTTTGTGTGTTCTCGTCCAAAGGCATAGACCACATGTGGAAATAATTCAAACGTCTCAACAGGGCTTTTTTTGTAGAAAAAGCCCAGCAGGAACTCACTAGCATAATAGGCCACACCCAACAGCAGCAACTCATTAGCATATCAGGCCACACACCCCACACCCCTATGCCCTCCCTTGGCTTGCCCGGGCGCCCTGCAGCTGCAGGGAGCCTGGGCAAGCCGGCCCTTGGACAGGCTGGGGAAGGCACGAGGAGGCATTTAAATGCTTCCCCGATCCTTCCAGGGGCCCCCCTGGCCCACCTGCCTCGGAGTCACTGGGGGGGGGTGTCGCTCTCCAGGCCTTCCCTCTCTAGCCATGCATGCTGGGCGTGGCCAACTCTGAAGCCAGCCGGAACTCCATTCCTATGCGTTCCTGCCCCAAAATAGCCCTGTGTCTCAACAAATCATTTCTAACGCAAGCCGGCTAAGTACCGATCCTGCCTAACTAGTGAAATCCTGTCCTCGTTAAGAGTGGAGTATGTAGGGACGCCAGCCTCCAGATGGGACCTGGGGACCCTCTAGGATTACAGCTCACCCACCGGACTACAGAGATCAGTTCCTCCGGAGAAAATGGGTGCTTATTGGAGGGTGGACTGTATGGCTCTCTACCCCACCGGGGTCCCTGTCCTCCCCGGTCTCCATCCCCAAATCTCCAGGAGTTTCTCAGCCTGGAGCAGGCAACTGTAACCCTCCCCCATATCCCACGGGTGGCAGGCGTCTTTTAAAGGGAGGAGGGATTGGGGGCTTGTTATTTCATCCACTGAGGAGCATGCAATGCTCCCTCTAAGCTGTGGAGTCTAGTGAGCAAGCGATCTGGCTGCTGCATAAATTAGTTTGCTCTGGAGCTGTCCTTCCTGCGCTAAGGCAAAAATCTGTGAGCCGGAGACTAAAACCCTGTGAGCTAGCTCACATTAACTCAGCTTAGAGGGAACACTGACGGCATGGTATATAGCCCAATCTCAGAAGCTGAGCAGGGTCAGTACCTGGAAGGGAGATCGGGTTGCCAGCTACAGATTGGGAAATGTCTGGATACTTGGGAGCGGCGGCTAGGGCGGGAAGGGTTTACAACTGAAGTAATATGTTGACGTTTACTCTGATACTAGTTTGAGAAACTCTGTAAAATGAATTGATATCCATGCACCTATGTATTCTAATTAAAGCATCAATTAAAAAAATACTTCACTGCAAAGGTCCAGAGGAGACTTGCAGGAGAAAACGCAAGGCGAGAGGCGGGCGAGCCCCGTCCATGTGGCGCGAGCAGCTCCCCTGCGAGGGCCGGGGGGAGGGGGCCGGAGGGAGGAGGGGGAGCAGAGGATCAGGGGAGGGGGCCCGCAAAACCCGCAGGGGGCGGGCCCCCAGGGTCCCACGCAGGCTACGGGCCTGCCCCCCCCGGGAGGTGTGAAGTGTGAACAAATTCTTTCATACTGCTGTTGCCCTGCTTAGATGCACTCCGTAAAATGAAAATGGAGGCGAGATTGGAGTGGAGATCCGGTTTCAAGTCTTGGGGGCTCTGGCAAAAGGCCTCAGCCGATCAGCTTCCGAACTCAGCTGCCACCGTGCAGAGTAATATAACATGGTGGTGCGGTCAAGCGGCAGCCGATTTGTGGCAACCCCAGAAGCTTTCCATGGCAAGAGACCAACGGGTGGTTTGCTGCGGCCTGCCTCTGTGTAGAGACCAGTGTTCCCTCTAAGCTGAGTTAGTGTGAGCTAGCTCACAGTTTTTCAAGCCTCTGGCTCACACATTTTTGTCTCAGCTCAGGAAAGGAGGGCTCCAGAGCAAACTCATTTGTGCAGCAGCCAAATTGCGTGCTCACAACTTTAATGCCGTTAGTTCACCAAGTAGGATTTTTGTTCACAAGGCTCCACAGCTTAGAGGGAACATCAGTATAGACCTTTGACTTCCTTCCAAGCATGAACCAGGACTGATCCTGCTTAGCTTCCAAGACTCAGCTAGCCTGGGCAAATCAGGGGTCTTTTGGGGGGGAGCACACCGGAGCACAGCTCCGGGAGCTCAGGAGCCAAGCCCCGCCCCCAGCCAGCGTCCTGGGGAGTCTTACTTTTTCCCCACCATAGAGAACAATGGAGGGAATAGGGGCAACTGTAGAATTGGACCCCCTAGTCCAATGTTCTTGAAACTTGGTGGGTATCTTGGGGAGAGGCTCCATCAGCTACCCTGTGAGTTTGGAGCCTCTCCCTCAAACCCCCTCCCCTCCGGCCCCCAGAATATACCCTATGTTTTCACCATTGACGTCAATGGCCCATAGGATATAATGGGGCCGAATTGCCGCCGAATTTCTTTCATTCCCTCCTTTCCTTCTCTCTTTTTCCTCTTTCCCTCCTTCTTCTCTTCTCTCCCTCTTTCTTTCTTTCCCACCTTCTTCTCTTCTCTTTTTTCCTCGTTTCCCTCCTTCTTCCCTCTCTTTCTTTCCCTCCCCTTTCCTTCTCTCTACTCTCTCTCTTTCCTTCCCTCTTTCCTCCTTCTGTGGCCCACCTCTCATGAGAAGGAGTTTAAACTTTAAACCCCTTCTCTCTTAGCTCCCCCACCCAGACCAGCTGGGGAAGGGAAGGGGAGGCTTTTGAAGATGCCCTCCCCTTTTGCTTCCCCTTCTGACATCACTTCCGGTGATGTCAGGGGGCGTGACATATGCTAATAGCCTAATAGTTCATTAGCATACCATATGCTAATGAGCTCCTGCAGCTGTTTTTCTACGAAAAGACCCCTGGGGCAAACCATACGGATGCCAGCCTCCAGGTGGGACCTGGGGTTCCCCCGAAATTACAGCTCATCCCCAGACTATAGAGATCAGTTCTCCTGGAGGAAATGGATGCATTGGAGGGTGGCGTCTGTGACACTGTACCCCACTGAGGTCCCTGTTCTCTCCAGTCTCCATCCCCAAATCTCCAGCAGTTTCCCAACCTTGAGCTTGCAACCCGACCCCCCCACCGGTGGGCCAGGGGGAACCTGGCAACCGTAGCCATCCAGGTATGGGCTACAAGACATCAAAACACCCTCAGACGCCCAATATGAAAACTGAGTGGCAGAGGTAGTCTTTTTATTCTGTAAAGAGTTGGTAAAATATCACTAAACCTATATATATATATATATATATATATATATATATATATATATATATATACACATATATATACATATATACGCGCTTCTTTTAAATATTGCAAACAACCAAAGCTGCCGAAAAACCACAGCCGCATCAAAAATACCAAGAAAGGAATTAGGCGCTAAAGTGCTTGAGGTCATTTCGAAACCAAGTGCAACTTGAGAGAGGAGAACGAATACCAGTTGTTTAAAAAAAAACCCAAACAAGCTCAGTTTTCAATTCACAGTCTAGGGTTCAGGAGTGATGTTTTTTTTTTTTTTAAGCATATTAACGGCTACACAAGAGGTTCTCCCAATCATTTATGGGATGACAAGAGGACTGGTTCCTCATTAGGTGGCGCGAAACGGAACTCGGATCTGATCCTGGGTCCATTCTCTCGCCACTTTGCTACAACACGATGGACAATGAACCAACCAAAGAGAGCGATTTCAGGCAACTGAGGCTTGATTGACAGATATAGAAGCAAGTGATCTGGAATTAGCAGCTGAGTCTATACCGAGACAGACGATCGTCTTCTAAGCGAACCTCATTGAAAGAAAAAGGAAGATATGGGTGAAAATGCTCTTATGCCAACTTCTTTAAGCAGGGCTTGTGTATGAGATGTTCTTATCTCAATTGCTAACAACTCACACCTGGATTTTAGGCATTTTAAAAAGAGAGACCCTTGAAACCTGAAATTTGAAACTAAGATTGCCTCAGTGCCTGTGAAGGGGGGAGGGGGGTGCCCTGTTCAACCAAGGATGAGCAATAATTTAAAAAATAAGTTACAGACATGCTTTGAAGTGTTCAAGTTGCGATTAAAAGCTGCTTCTCTGAGCCTGATGCTAAAATCCACCCCCCCCCCAAAGATGCTTTGCAAGAAGAGAATTGCTGCAAGCCGGGGATGAAATCTATCAGGCCTCTGCACCGCCCCCCCCCCCATATAAGCTCTGTCATAATAATGGAGGTTCTGCACCTATTGGGCGACTGAGTGTAAGTTTTTTCAGAAAGGCATAGTGGCTCTGGATGCCCAATCCAAAAAAATCCTTCAAGGTTTCTGTTTTGTTTTGAAATGGACATGCATCCTCTCTGTGAATATCTCACCACATAAAGTTGTGCACTCTAAGCTAGATGCCACCAGTTTAGGGGGGAAAAATCCAGGTCTCAGACCACTGACATTTCGCACACGTCGTGAGTCGGGCCAAAAGTATACTCTGAAAGTACTTGAGGTGCAACGGAACATTCACAGAAGTAGAAAGGTTGTCTACAGGCACTAGAGTGATCTCACAAAGCGACTACTGGTTTAGGCCCCAGCTCGACACCAGTACTTTCTTAACAGTCCGCACAATCTGTCAGAGGGTTTACCGTTCTTTCTGTATTGCATGTGCCTAAAAAATCCACACCTGTTTATAAATAACAGCAAGTTTTGCATGCGTGTTAGTAGGAGAAGAGAACTCATGGATTGCTTTGGGAACGGCTGACTCGCTGGTCCTCTTTCTGGCCAGCAGGGCTATGCCTGCCGGGAGTCATCTGCCGGAGGAAACGGAGTGCTTAAGACTTGTAAACAGAACTCGTCGTACAGGAAATCTCTGGAGACCCCGTGGTTGAAGAGGACTCTTCTTCCAGTGGGATTCCAACCAAACTCCTGAGTGTTTTTACCTCAAAAGTTCTATTAATAGCATGACCTTCCAGTCCAAATAGAGTCGGGACGTTAAATCCGCAACTCTTCCAGCCGCCCGGTCTTTGGAGAATCTCTCCGGATGTCCGCCAAGCTGCCGTCCGGCCGAGAGCTGCCCCCCGTGCTGGTTTCGTGGCCCAGGATCTGCCTCTGCACCAGCTTGAGATAAAGGCCCCCTTCTTCCATGAGCTGCTTGTGTGTCCCTTGCTGTACCACGCGGCCCTTGTCGAGGACAATGATGCTGTGTGCCTGCTCCACAGTGCTCAGCCTGTGGGCTATGACCAGTACTGTGTGGTTCTGGACATCTCCGTAAATAGCCTGCTGAATCTAACAAGAGGAAGAGAGGTGTTTGTTTTTTAAAAAAAGAAAAACACCAACAAGCAAACATTATGGTGTTAAATTTTTTCTCCCCATTCACTGTTCCAGCCAGATCCACCCCAGAAGCCCGGAAGAGGTAAGGATATAGTCGTTAACAAAATCAAAGTATCAAACCAGGCTTGTAAGCAGCCAGCTTACAAAGCACCTTTGGAATTCTGCTACGGGGTAGTGGGTGCAACCACAAAATGGCCACTGTGAAAGGTGGGCCACAAAATGGCCACCATGAAGAAGAAGAAGAGGAAGAGGAGGAGGAGGAGGAGGAGGAGATTGGATTTATACCCTGCCCTTCACTTGGAGTCTCAGAGCGGCTTACAAACTCCTTTCCCTTCCCCTCCCCACAACAGACACCCTGTGAGGAAGGTGGGGCTGAGAGAGCTCTGGCAGAAACTGTCCTTGAGAGAACAGCTGTGCCAGAGCTTGTGACTGACCCAAGGTCACATCAGCAGGTGCAAGTGGAGGAGTGGGGAATCAAACCCGGTTCTCCCAGATTAGAGTCCCCACACTTAACCACTACACCATGGGGGGTGGAGCCAGCCCAGGTCTGTAGCCAGGATTTTGTGACTTGTGGGGCAATTCTTTTTCTGGTGTGGCTGAAGTTCTCAGTGCAGAAAGAAAAACCATTTAGCCCATAGAAAGCTGTGACCAGGAGAGCTCTCTAAATTGCAAGCGGTCAACCACTTTAGGTGACAGTTCTCAGCTGCTGCAAGTTAATCACTTCTGGCACCCTAAGCAGCAATTCTGATAACGAGCCAACAGGTGGGGGTGATGGCTTCTATAGCCAAGAAAGCTAACACTTAGGCAGAAAAAGTCTCTTCGAGGAGACCACACAGATTTAGAAGTGATCCTAGAGGTCACCTACTCCAGCCCCCTTGCTCAGTGCAGGGGACAAAAGGAGTATATTTTTAAAATACAGTAGGAAAAAAGAATCAGAAAGAAAATAAAACCAACACTGTAGCGGCAGCTGCCGCTGAAATATTATTTTAATCTGCACAGCCAATCTGATCTGTAATGGGCCATCCGAAGGCCTTCTGTGCAAAAACCCTGCCTGGCTTCACCCACCTTCTAAAAACACTCAGCAGGCACGAGAAAAGGTGAAGGTGTGCACCACAGTTCCCCGTTGGGGACCCCTAGTCTTGATGGTTCTGGGCTAGATAGACCCACGTTCTGTCTCAGGGCAAGGCAATTCCTTGTGGCTGTGCCACTGGCATCCCAACCCCATACCAAAACAAGAACACGCCACCCGCATTCCTCCTCACCGCATGCTCACTCTCGGCGTCCAGGGCACTCGTAGCTTCGTCCAGAATCAGGATTGGTGGGTTTCTGATCAACGCCCTTGCAATAGCAACTCTCTGTTTCTGGCCGCCAGAAAGCTGGGCTCCTTTTTCGCCGGCTTCTGTTAAATGAAAGGAAGGGAAAGAAGAAACGTCAACAACTTTAGTTTTGGGTGATAGCTGAGCTGTGAACTGGGATCTCCCTACACATGCAGAGTCTCTCTGTCCTTGCATGCACCCAGGGTTGAGCTTGGGACTCAAGCTTCATTCTCACATCTGCTTGTTAGCTTTCGTGTTTGTGTGCTAATTGGCTGGCATTCATTGATCTTACTGGCCGCCTTGATACAATCGCAGTTTTAGTTGTGCATCTTGGCTGACTGGCCCTTCCTGATGGCTCCCCCTGCCCCCGTCTTCCTGTATGTGGGATTTGAGGAAATCCTGGCCCTGGTATTCCTTGGAGGTCTCCCTTCCAAGTACTTGCCACTGTTGGCCCTGCTTAACTTCTGAGATCTGACGAGACTGGGCTTTCCTGGGCTATCCAGGCCAGGGTGCCTTGGTGGCCCTTAAGAGGGAAGAAAGGCAGGGTATACATTTTGTAAAAGGAATTTTAAAATTGGGAAACTACACCTTCAGTTTAAGCCCAGCAACAAGACGACAGTCTGTGTCGTAGGTACTGAAAGGCCAGGAATCACCATTAAGGATTACTGAGAGAAGGTTCATGAAGCAGTTTCAAGGATTGCTATAGAACTGAGGTCCCCAACCATTTGGAGCCTTTGGGCACATTTGGAATGCTGGGACAGTGTGCTGGGCACAGCACAAAATGGCTGCCACGGGATGTGGAGACGGCCACAAAATGGCTGCTGCAGATTACTTTCAGTCACACAGTGAAGATCCTTGTGCTGTGGTGGCAGCTGCTGCCAAAACAACGGTTTTAAAAAATCTGCACAGCCAATCAACTCTCCATTGGCCAATAAGAAGCTTTGCTAGGCAACAGCCACACCAGGCCTCACCCAACACTTGGCAGGTGCCAACAAAAGTGTCGTCGGGAAGGGAACCATGTTGGGGAACCCTGCTATAGAATATGTCTGTTATTTGGTGGAGTGGTTAGGAGCGTGGACTCCAATCTGGGAGAACCAGGTTTGATTCCTCCCTCCTTCACTTGCAGCTGCTGCTGTGACCTTGGGTCAGTCATAAGTTCTCTCAGAGCTGTTCTCTCACAAGCAGTTCTCGAAAGAGCTCTCTCAGCCCCACCTACCTCACAGGGGAGGGGAAGGGAAAGGAGATTGTAAGCCGCTCTGAGACTCCTTTGGGTAGTGAAGGGCAGGGTATAAATCCAATTTCTTTTTTTCCTCTTATGAGGGATTATGGTGAGTAGGCCTCAAATCTCTCCTGACCAGGGTTTTCAGCGGAGTCTCCTCATGTCTCCGTTTGAGAGGAATCAAGGATGCTCCACTCCCAATAATCAGTGATGTGGGAACAGAGATAATATACTACTATGATAGCAGCGGGGGCTATGGATCTGCCTCGCGAGGTCCCCAGCACTAGAAAGTTCCAGACCTTGCCTCTGCTGAGGATGCCTCGAGAGAACAAAGTTAAGCAGGCTGTTCAGTACCTGTATGGTAGCCGTCTTGCAATTCTGTGATGAATACGTGGGCATTGGCCTTTTGGGCCGCCTGAACTACCGACTCGTAAGGGACAGACGCCAAGCCGTAGGAGATATTTTCCGCAATGGACCGGGCAAACAGCACCGGCTCTTGGCTCACCAAGGAGATCTACAGAGAGAGAGAGAGAGAGAACCCACAGAATGGTCGTAATTTCATTATTAATGATGATGGCTCAAAGAGCCATCCATTGTTTTCAGCAGACAGCAGCCGGCATTACTTACATAATATTCTTGTTTAACGCAGCCCTTTGTAATCCTTTTTTCGCCAACTGGCATCACAGCTTGCCGCACTGCACTTTTCCCACCAATCCCAATTTTAGAATCGTCAGCTAGCGGGCTGCGCAGATCTTTCATACTTGGAACCCAACTGACAAAGGAAAGGTGTCACGCAGGTCCCTCAGATCAAACCTAAAGTCTGCCTGACTTTACGTAACGCCTCTCTTCCCCATTACGCACGGACCCAGAAGGAATTAGCTAGGGCACTAAACCACCAAAGCCCTAGAAAGCTTACTGGTTTCACCTCTGGCTTCTCAGATTTTAGCAGGCATTTCCAAAGTCTCTGGGCGGCGATTTGAGGCTAGAAACTTGGCTTTAAAAACAAACACACGGATCAAAGAGTCAAGCCGTGTCAAAGCATTCGGAGGCAAGAGTTGCCTTACACCGTCAGTTCGTTATCGCCTGCTCTTACGGACAAGCCCGTCTCTGAGGTCTCAAACAGACCCGTCATCTGTTCTGTGAGATCCTTGGAGATGCTGGGGAGTGAATTTGGAACCTTCATCATGCAAAGGGCTGAGCTGGCGGGCCTTCCAAAATTCAGAGTTGAAAAAGACACAAAGGATCTAAATGAATATGCTGGGGGGGGATCAACCCTGAAAAATATACGGACATATGAAGCTCCCAAGCTAAACCACCAGCCCATCTCGTTCAGCACTGCCTCTGTGGCAATGCCCCCTCTGAGCTGTGGAGTCTCGTGAACAGAAATTCTACTTTGTGAGCTACTGGAATTAAAGTTGTGAGCGAGCGATTTGGCTGCTGCATAAATTGGCTTGCTCTGGAACCATCCTTCCTGAGCGAAGACAAAAGTCTGTGAGCTGGAGGCTAAAAAGCCGTGAGCCAGCTGCACACTAACTCAGCCTAGAGGGAACACTGCTCCTCGGATGTGCAGTGGCTCTCTGGGGCTGCAGGCATGAAAAGGACTTTCCCTGAGGTTCTTTAACTATAGATTATGCCACGGCGAATCCAGCAGTCTTCAGCCATCTTACTCATTTGCTGTCCCTGTTGAAATCCACCCTGGGACTTTTCAGTTTAGAAAAGTGACGACTAAGGTGGGGGACATGATAGAGGCTTATAAAATGATGCACTGGGTGGAGAGAGCTGACAAAGCAGAATTGTTCTCCGTCTCCCAAAATACTAGAACTCGAGGGCATCCAATGAAGCTGATGGGACGGTTCGGGATGGACAAAAGGAAAGACGGCTTTACGTGTAGAGTGATTAGAATGTGGAATTCGCTGCCGGGGGATGTAGTCATGGCCACAGGAATTCAAAAGCTTTAGAAAGGGATTAGACAGATTCATGGAGGATAAGACGATCAGTGGCTAGTAGCCATGGTGACTGAGGGGAACCTCCACATTCAGAGGCACTAATCCTCTGAATCCCAGTGCCAGGAGGCAACATCGGGGAAGCCCTTTACCTTTGTGCCCTGTTGGCCCTCCAGAGGAACTGGTTGCCCCCCCCCCATGTGAGACAGAATGCTGGACTAGATGGACCACTGGTCTGATCCAGCGGGGCTCTTCTTACATTCACGTAGACTTTATTGCCATATGTACACACCGCTGGAATGACTGTGGGGTTGTGTTGTAGAAACAGCCATTGTACAAATCCCACAGCGGTTTCAAACACTTGTCCAGTGCTCTAACCACTACACCACAGTGGCGCTTGTTGTTTTTTTGGGGTGCAGACAACATTATTATATCAACTGGCTCCAGGGCACAGAGTCCACTGGGAAGGTCTCCTGCACAAGCCCCACTGAAATGGGCGAGAGGAGCACATTAGGAGGACCCCCACCTATTCTCGCATCTTTATCTCTCTGCCTCTCTGCCGCAGCCCACAAGTTCCATCTTCCGGGACCAACTCCATCCCCAAGGCCCAGCTAAAAAGGAACAAAGGCTTCAGTGAGATTTTAAACCCCCCATAAAAGTTAATCGTTTAACCTAAACCGATACTTGGTTTGCACTAAGTGAAGGGTGAAATCGGCAAGATTTGTCAGGAGACTTCCGGCTGGTAAAAACCAATTAAAAACAATTACTCCAGAAAGTCTGCCCCGGACACTGAGCTCCATCCTTTTCTTGGCCTGACCCCTGGGCTGTGCAGAGGGTGAATGCACCATTAAAATGGCCCCAGGGGAAATTGAGTCAAGTGGTCCCTCCAGGCCCCCAGAACTTCTGAGACTCAGCTCATTTCTGCCTTCTGGAAGTTGTAGTGCCACACCACCTCTGAGGATACATCTCCTGAGATTAGGTGGGTAGCAACCCGGGACGGGGCCTTCCCAGTTGTGGCACCAAAGCTCTGGAACTCTCTCTGCAGGGAGACTCTCCTTCTGTTGCCATTTTACGCCAGTGAGAGAAATATTTTTGACCTTGGCGTTGCCTCAGTGATTCCCCCCCAACACTTCCTCACCAGATGTTTTAATTGCCGTTTTTATGTCTTTGTACATATTTTAACTCTGGTTTTAATTGTTTTAATTATGTTTTTAATGGCGATTTTATTGTGTATGTTTTAATTTGTTAGCCACCTTATTAGTGCTTGTTGAGCTCAAAAAGGTGGGATATAAACTGCGTAGATAAGTAAATGAAATAATTCTGTGCTTTTAAATGTGTTGTGCTGAATTCTGTGACCTGTTCAAATTACACAAACCACGAAATTCTGCAATTTTTTTTTTTGCTATGGGCAAAGAAGGGAAAACAGATATGCAGAACACAGAAGCCCTTGGAAATCTTAATTCAGCCACTGCTTTAGCACACTTTGCCTACGTGCTCTCAAGCTTATCTTGGCAGTCGCAAGAACTGGAAACCTGTTTTTGCTTCTCTCTGAAAACAGCGACTCCTGTCAACCTAGCAGTTCAAAAGCAAGAAATTGCAAGTAGATAAATAGGTACTGCTTCGGTGGGAAGGTAACAGCATTCCGTGCACTTTGCCATTTAGTCATGCTGGCCACATGACCACGGAGAAGTCTTCGGACAGCGCTGGCTCTTCGGCTTGGAAACGGAGATGAGCACCGCAACCCTAGAGTCGGATTTGACTGGCTTTCGAGCAAGGGAAACCTTTACCTTTACCTTAAAAACAGCGAAGGATCCCAAGAACTGGAGTTTTGCCCCTAACACTACGTTTGGAGCGTCCCCATTACTGTGAGACTGGCACAGCTGTGCCCAAGGGCATTAAGTGCTAGGACGTGGTTATCGATGACCCGTACCGCTGAATGCAGGTACTTGTGCTCGTACATGTGAATGGGCTGCCCGTCCAGCAGGACCTGTCCGTCTTGAAGAGGGTAGAAATTCTCTAGAATGTTGACACACGAACTCTTCCCGCTGCCAGACGGGCCCACCAGGGCGGTCACTTTTCCAGGGTAGAGGGTGAAAGAGACGTTCTGCAAAATAAAAAAGATACCTTCTGAGTGTCCCCCGAAAGAGAAAAGGTATGTATTATCGAGGTCTAGAAGGTTATGCAGGGGATAGAGCAGGTAGAGAGACTTTTCTCCCTTTCTCACAGTACAAGAACTCGTGGGCACGCCATGAAATTGCTGAGCAGTCGGGTTAGAACGGATAAAGGGAAGTCCTTCTTCACTCAGAGAGTGATTAACACGTGGAGTTCACTGCCCCAGGAGGTGGCAGCGGCTACAAGCATGGACGGCCTCAAGAGGGGACTGGAGAAACATATGGAGCAGAGGCCCATCAGTGGCTATGAGTCACAAGGTATAGATAGGGACTCTGGGGCAAGTGATGCTCTGTATTCTTGGTGCTTGGAGGGGGCAACAGTGGGGAGGGGCTTCCAGTGTCCTGGCCCCACTGCTGGACCTCCTGAGGGCACCTGGTATTTGTGGCCACTGTGTGACACAGAGTGCTGGACTGGATGGGCTATTGGCCTGATCCACCATTGGCTTCTCTTATGTCCTTATGTATGTATTAGGAGTCCTGCTCTGACTTGGATGGCCCCGGCTAGCCGGATCTCATCAGATTTAAATTATTTTGTTTTATTTTTCAGATTCATAGTCCGCCCTCCCCGGGAATGGGCTCAGGGCGGATCACAGCAATAGTTAGGCCATTCAGCAACACAAAAACATAATAATAAACCGTTATTCAAACATTAAAACAGCATTTAAAAAACAATTTGCACCGATACTGGTGCCGCCGGACCTCGTGGAGACGGTGTCTTCAGCAGGGGAGGCCGAGAAGTTTTTACCAGGCGCCCCGCCACCTCAGCCAAAGGCCTGGCGGAACAGCTCCGTTTTATGGGCCCCGTGGAGAGCCAGTTTGATGTAGTGGTTAAGTGCGCGGACTCTAATCTGGGAGAACTGGGTTTGATTCCCCACTCCTCCACTTGCACCTAGCTGGATGACCTTGGGCAAGCTATAGTTCTGATAAGAGCTGTTCTTGAAAAAGGAGCAGTTTCTGTCAAGAGCTCTCTTAGCCCCACCTACCTCACAGGGTGTCTGTTGTGGGGAAGGGAGGGGAAAGGAGTTTGTAAGCCGCTCTGAGACACCTTTGGGTAGTGAAGGGCGGGGTATAAATCCAATCTCTTCTCTTCTCTTCTTCACGGGGCCCTGATCTCATGCGGGAGCACGTTCCACCAGGCCGGGGCAAGGCAGAAAAAGCCCTGGCCCTGGTCAAGGCTAAGTGGACGTCCCTCGGGCCGGGGACCACCAGCAGATATTGCTCAACAGAGCGCAAGCTTCTCCGGGGCACATATGGGGGTTAGCGCTTGGATGGGAGACCACCAAGGAAGTCCCAGGTTGCTCTGCGCAGGCAGGCAATGGCAAACCACGCCTGTTTGTCTTTTGCCTGGAAAACCCCTCAGAGTTGCCACAAGTCAGCCGCTACTTGATGACACCTCCAACCACCTTTAGCTGCCATGACACAACAGGGTATGCAGGCATCCTCAAAACACGCCCCCCCATGCTTCCTAAGTTTCTCTTGTTGCATTAATGCAGGGCCTTGCAAACACACCTGCTTGGAACAGAGCACCTGCCTCCTGCAGTAGCTTACAATTTTATGCCAGCGCAGTGATCTGGGAGAGTAAAGGAGGGAGTCTAAGCCTTCCAGTCCTGCAAAGGAATCAGTGTACAGAGCTTGTGATGGGGGTGGGGTGAGGCACAGGGGCCACTGCCGGATTTCCTCATTACATGGGGCTGCGACATTTCCGAGGTGGGCTGCGCAGGAAAAACACGTCAAGTAACGGTCTGTTTGTGTACTGTGATGTCTATGACTTTTTATGTAAGTGGAACAATGCCCATTATAAGAACAGTTCAGGATGTTTTATCTCTTTGTATCATTTTTGTTAAATATATTTTTTAAAAAAGCAAAACTGCACTTCACTTGTTTTAAAAACTGCGCCACGTTTGGATGGGTCAGGAGGGAGAGGTCCAGAGCATCTTCCCTTTTTTCCGGTGCCACTAATGATCTAACCCAGGGGTCAGCAAACTGCGGCTCGGGAGCCACATGCGCTCTTTCACACATATTGTGTGGCTCCCAGCAGGGCAGCTGGGGAAGTGAAGGGGAGGCCTGCATTTGTCCCTCCTCCCTCTCTCCCCTGTCCCTCCTATCTATTTGCTTTCTTTGTTTCTCTCTCTCTCTTTCTTTCCACCTCTTTCATTCTTTCTTTCCACCTCCCCTCTTTCTCTCTCAGAGAAATAAATATCATTATCAATATCTGTTTTTACCCCTTTTGTTTTTATTTTTGGCAGTCTCATTTAATGGTAATAAAGCAAATCTGCATATTTCTAAATAAAAATGTGCGGTAATATTTGTTCATGTCTTGCGGCTCTCAACCATCTGAAATTTATTCTAGGTGGCTCTTACATTGAGCAAGTTTGCCCACCCTGATCTAACCAGAAATATTCCTGTTCTTAAAAATAAAATCTCATTCTTTAAATGGAAGCTGCCGCAAAGGCACAAGCCTCTTGGTTTCTGGGGACAATTCCCCACTGGGGAATTCATTTACTGTGTGACCCAGGAGTGTTGGACTGGAAGGGCCACTGGCCTGATCCAACATGGTTTCTCTTATGTTCAAGCCCTGCCACGGCTGGGACAAGGGGGTGGGGGTGGAGAGCACACAGAAGAAGAAGAACTTCCTGATAAAGCCTCTTTTCTCTTCCTGCTGTGATCCTGCTGTGATCTACGACAACGGTCTGTTGTTTGGGACAGGAATTTGGTGCAATTTAACGGAAGACTGAGAGAGAAGGAGCGGCTCTGCTCAAATTTCAGTGGCCTTCGGTCTCAAAGAGGGGAGATAGCTCAATCGGACTGCGTGCCACACCAGGAAGAGAGAAGCATCCCAAGTTTCCAGGGCAACTGTGATGACAGCAAAACGGCAGCAAGAACTGTGGCTCCTAGCCACTTGGATATCTTGCCATCTCTGCACTATGACCTTCTGTAGGCACAGGAATGAGCTCACCTGCAGGACCTGGGTTGCTGGTCGGGTGTGGTAAGTGAAGGTGACATCCTTGAACTCCACCCTGCCTTCCAGTTGGCTGGGAGCCAAGGTCCCGTCGCTGCGCATGGTCGGCTCGCGGTCTATGAATTCAAACACTTTCTCCGCGGCGCCGACTCCCTGCATCAGCCCGCTGTAGACAGAGCCAATGGACTTTAGAAACAAAGAGGGGAAGGATGTTAAAATTCGAAGACAGTCTCCTTTTTTTTTGGGGGGGGGGGGGGCAACAGATATCCACAAATACAGCCAAATTTCCCCATCCCCAAAACATGTAATCCCGTTAAAAGATACTTTGCAAATGTTAGGCGGCGGCAGCCACAACAACACACACAAGAAAAGCCCCGCTGGATCAGACCAAAGAACTCGTGGGCACTCCATGAAACTTGCTGAGCAGTCAGGTTAGAATGGATAAAAGGAAGTCCTTCTGCATCCAAAGAGTGATGAACACATGGAATTCACTGCCACAGGAGGTGGTGGCGGCTACAAGCATGGGCGGCTTCAAGAGGGAACTGGATAATCATATGGAGCAGAAGTCCATCAGTGGCTATTAGCCACAAGGTATAGATAGGAACTCTCAGTCTGGGGCAAGTGAGGCTCTGTATTCTTGGTGCTTGGGGGGGTCAACAGTGAGAGGGCTTCTAGTGTCCTGGTCCCACTGTTGAACCTCCTGATGGAACCTGGTATTTTTGGTCACTGTGTGACACAGAGTGTTGGACTGGATGGGCCATTGGCCTGATCAAACATTGGCTTCTCTTATGCTCTTAGGGATTACAGCAAGGAAAGTCTGGTCGATCTTGAACATTAACCAAACTTAGCCGGGGGTGTGTGTCCCTGGGTATTCCTTCTCCTGCATACCCTCTTCCACTCCGATCTGAAAAGGAGGGTTATTGATCGTGGTTATTGTCCAAGGGAAATCAATCGGGATGTGGGGCAAATCCTTATTACCTCTAGTGGTGTAGCGCCTACCTTCCTGAAACCCGTGTCTCTGGAATGGTGCCAGACCACTTCTCGGCTCAATTTCCAGACATAAATACTTATTTTTTGATTTTTTAAAAAATCTATTGCTTAAAGTTTTTCCTGCCCATCGGAGGCATAGGGCTCCCCCTCTTCAAGTCGTAAAGTATTCTGTTTCATTGATAGTGTACAGTTACAGACTGCGGTGAGGCAATCTTTAAACACTACTCATTCATAAATTATTTTTATCGGGAAGACACTTCGCATATTGCTTAACAGCACGTCACATGTATACTGGAGGCTTAAACTGGCTTAAACTGAGATGTAAGCTTTGGACATGGAGATTTATTCTCCAACGCTAGTGTTACCGGAGAATGACGGAGAATTTGAGAGAACTGGAACTCGATGGAGATTTGATACAGCAGTTTCTGACGGAACGCAGATGTTTGCGGGTTGAGGATACTTGCCTCCATGCAGTCTCCCAAGACGAATTCATAAATAATGAAGGATATCAGGTTCCCGCTGGTCATCCGGTCAGAGATCACCAGGTGGCCGCCGTAGTATAGGATACTCACTTGGACAATGAGGAGCGTCAGCTGAAAACAGATGCAAACATTCAGACTCAGAGAGGATTATGGGGTTCCGGGACAAAAGAATGCCCTCAGAACAGCAACGACATTTCCCCCATTGAACAACAACAATAATTCCAAGTTCCTGGCAGCTAATGAGTTGAAACAGGCAAGATTTGGGGCACACCCGTAGGGCCGGTTTGAGCAGAAACACTTGACGGAGCACCTTCCCTGTTGGAAAAGGGTGAAGAGCCTGGGACTTTTCAGTTTAGAAAAGAGATGACTAAGGGGACAGATAGACATGACAGAGGTTTATAAAATTATGCCTGGGGTGGAGAGGGTTGGCAAAGAGGACGTTTTGTCCCTCTCACAAAATACTAGAACTCAAGGGCACCTAATGAAGTTGATAGGCAGTAGATTCAGGATGGATTAAAGGAAATACTTCTTTACACAGAGAGTGATTAAATGTGGAATTCGTGGCCAGAGGATGTAGTGATAGCACAGGAATTCAGAAACTTTAAAAAGGGATTAGACAGATTCATGGAGGATGCGTCTATCAATGGCTATAAGTCTATCAATGGCTACTAGCCATGGAGACTGAGCAGAACCTCCACAGTCAGAGGCACTAATCCTCTGAATCCCAGAGCCAGGAGGCAAAATCAGGGCAAGGCCTCGGCCTCTCTGCCCTGTTGTTGGCCATCCAGAGGAACTGGTTGGCCACTCTGTGAGGCAGGATGCTGGACTAGATGGACTATTGGTCTGATCCAGCAGGGCTCTTCTGATATCCTTCTCAGGAGAAGGTCTTGGCTTCTATACCCTGTTGTTGGCCATCCAAGGGAAATGGTTGGCCACTCTGTGAGACAGGATGCTGGACTAGATGGACTACTGATCTGATCCAGTGGGGCTTTTCTGATGTTCTTATCAGGGGAAGGCCTCGGCCTCTCTGCCCTGTTGTTGGCCATCCAGAGGAACTGGTTGGCTGCTGTGTGAGACAGGAGGCTGAACTAGACGGACCCACCCTGGTCTGATCCAGCAGGGCTGTTCTGATGTTCTTATCAGGGGAAGGTCTCGGCTTCTATGCCCTGTTGTTGGCCATCCAGAGGAACTGGTTGGCCGCTGTGTGAGACAGGAGGCTGGACTAGACGGACCCTCCCTGGTCTGATCCAGCAGGGCTGTTCTGATGTTCTTATCAGGGGAAGGCCTTGGCTTCTATGCCCTGTTGTTGGCCATCCAGAGGAACTGGTTGGCTGCTGTGTGAGACAGGAGGCTGGACTAGACGGACCCTCCCTGGTCTGATCCAGCAGGGCTGTTCTGATGTTCTTATCAGGGGAAGGCCTTGGCTTCTATGCCCTGTTGTTGGCCATCCAGAGGAACTGGTTGGCTGCTGTGTGAGACCGGATGCTGGACTAGATGGACTATTGGTCTGATACAGCAGGGCTTTTCTTATGCCCTTATGATGTGGGGCAGGGATATCAATTAATTAATGCAGCACTTTGATATACAAAATTGATGCTGCGGATAATGGTTTGACAACACATTTAATCTAACTGTACTTAATCTAATGTATTTAGGAAAAAAAATCCCTAGAATTAGGGCCGAATTAAAACTATTTTGGAAGCAAAAACATGCAAGATATGTACATAGAAGTGTGTCTATTTCATTGTGCACAACTGTACAACTCCCTATCCAGGATCAAATGTGAGGCAAAGCAATAGTTTGGTTTCAGGTTCAACCACATATCGCACAAACCCGGATCATCCACCGTGCCTACGAAGGGGCACCAAGGAATGGGGGGTCAGAGCTTCCACCTACCCCATTGGACCAGACGTAGTAGGTGTACGCCAGGGCCTCTTTTTTGTTGAGTTTGTAGACTTGCTGCAGTTTGTCCCGATAGACGTTGGACTCCACCTCCTCGTTGGCAAAGCTGCGGACGGTCTTCATGGCGGAAATGGTCTCCTCGGCAGTGTTGTTGGCTTTTGCTAGAGCGTTCTGGACTTCCTTGGAAAGTTTCTGAATGGGGAAACAGAGGGGGGAGAACACCGCCGTGTGAAGGAAGGTTGCTGAGGAACCAAGGCATGGAATGACCCTATTTTGGTGTCGTCCCCCCCAGCTTTTTGCAACAGCGTTTGAGAGACACCTACGGGCCTATGCCACTGAAGACACACAAGTTGTGTACACTTTTGCGGATTGCAATCCTTGAGAAGAGACCCGGAAGTCCAGTGACCCACCAAGAAGATGCCCACAGCCAGCTATATTACAATGGCTGGGGAATTAATCTTTTGTTTTGCGTGCTATATTTTGGGAGGGATGCTGGCAAAGAGAAGAGCCGTGAAGTAGTTCAGGGACCAAAACTGCAAGCCACATGCAATGCTCCCTCTAAGCTGTGGAGTCCTGTGAGCAAAAATTCTACTTTCTGAGCTAGCGGCATTAAAGTTGTTAGTGAGCGATTTGGGTACTACATAAATTACTTTGCTCTGGAGCCATCCTTCCTGAGCCTAGGCAAAAATCTGTGAGCCGGAGGCTAAAAAAACTCTGCGCTAGCTCACACTAACTCAGCTTACAGGGAACGCTGGTCACATGAGATAAAGGAAGAAACATGCATTTTGAGGCGGAGTGGGAGAAAAATAAGAGAACACCGGGGGGAGGGGATATTTTCCTGCTATTTCACAACTGCTGCTACACACACACACTCTGACAATGTCCTTTGAGTCTTTGAAAAAATGGTGGTAGTTTTATCTCTATAGCAACATTATGCTATCACGATATAGCTACTACTGATTTTAAAAAAAAACTCTGACCAAAAGCCCAACAGTGGGTGGGGGAGGTCAAATGGAGAGAGGAAATGGAGAGAAAACGGCGCTGGATGTGGGTAGAAATCCACCCCTTCCCTTCCATACTGGGAGCAAACCTGGTTAGAATACAATTTTCCAGGAAGGGCTGTACCAAAGCGGGACTGGAAAAAGCCACAGTGGAGCCTGGGGAAAGCTGGAACCTGGACAACTGAACAGTGATGTCGTGCCGAAGTGCAAAAGAAAACTGCAGCTTTTTTTGGGGGAGGGAGGGTAGAGCATCCCCCCTGTGGGGAAGCAGCCAAGGACCAGCCCACGTCTGGCCCATCTGTTGGAGGTTTATCACTGCAGTGGGGCTTTCCCTGTGTGCGGAACAGCAAGGGGGTGGGGTGGGAAAGGAGGCGCAGTCTTAAGAAGGTCAATGAAGCGTGTGTCTCCCACAGACCTCGATTTAGCACAACCTGCCTCATTCTCCCGAGTCCCATTCTCCGCCGGATTAAATCGAGCGATGTCAGGGAGCCAAGAAATTGCTGCTGGCAGGAATCCAGGCATTCAGTGACTCAGCCCTCACAGAGCGCCTGTGTGGCGGTAGTATTGCGCAGGTCAGGCTCTCGCCTCTGCAGAGCCGATCGAGCCCGGAGGATGTGGCAGAACAGGAAATGTGGCCTGACTAACATCGGCCCTGGGGTGTGATACGGGTGTCCGACTTGAGGGCTACGGGCTTAGGTAGAGGTGAGCAATACTAAACCTGCCAGCTGACGAACCGTGATGGCTCAGCTGGGCACGCAGATGACCCAACAGGTATTACGAGTTCGAGAGAGAGAGGTGGAAGGAAATAGGGCGTGGAACTGCAGGCATTACATGGAGGAGAGAAATTCCAAACTTATCCCAGGCTGCGGGGCGGGAATTGTAATTCCTCTATTATCACTCCCTGTTTAACTATTAAAGAGTACCCGGAAACAGGGGCTGAGTTCAGTTGAAGCAGTTGATCCCGGGGGCTAAAGGAAAGCCCAACGAGATTCGCCACGAACACGTCACCTGGGTATTTTCCCCCATGGAAAGTTAAACAAGTGAAAAAAATATAACAAGAGAGATTCTGCTTCAAGGATCTTACAATCTCCATTTCAGCACTAATGCGTAACTGTGACAGAGTACTTCTCGAAGTGTTCAGAGTAGTTCCTCTCTGTTATCTTATTTGTCCTGATTACAATCCTGTTAGGTAGGTTCTATTATGAGACTGGATGATCACATGAGTCCAGTCACATGGATGGCTGACGATATTCACGCCTCGTTGACAGAGGGAACAGTTCCCACAGTCGTAAAGAAGCCATGGCATGCCCCGGCCTGGGTAGCCCCGGCAAGCTTGATCTCATCATATCTCAGAAGCAAAGCAGGGCTGACCTTGGCAGGTACTTGGATGGGAGACCTCCTTGGAATACCAGAAATTGGGAGGTGGGGGCAAGGCTTTATTCAGCCACCTCTCTGAATACCTCCAGGCCCCCAGTAGGGGTCAGTCGCCAGAGGTCACCATGACTTCCAGGTGCACACACTCACTCTCGCATAATAAAAAACTCAAAAAAACCCCCAAAAAGAGACTAGACTACTGCAATGTGCTCTGTATGGGGCTGCCTTTGGAAATTTCTGGAAAATCCAACGGTTTCCAACTACGGCTGCTATCTGGAGGAGAGCTGCCTCAGCAGGTCACATCTATTGTAGCTCAGGTTCCCTGGCTCTCTGCACACTTCAGGGGGCTGCTTTTGACTCTTAAATCGCCGAACGATTTGAGAGAGGGTTGCTGAGCACCTTTTTGTGGTGGGAAGGATCACCCAACCCTGCTTCCTCGACTGGTGGGAGAAAGGTCCGGGGAGGGTCAAAATGATACCGTGTAATGCTGAAAGTGTGTCACTGGCCCGAGGTCCCATGGCAGAAGGGGGCGTATTTGGAACCCAGGTCTGAAAGCTCACGAAAGCTCATAGCCTGTCACCTATTTTGTTAGTCTTTAAGGTGCTAACCTCCTGCCAACCTAGCAGTTCGAAAGCAAGAAATTGCAAGTAGATAAATAGGTACCGCTTTGGTGGGAAGGTAACAGCGTTCCGTGTGCCTCGGTGTTTAGTCATGCCGGCCACATGACCACGGAAACGTCTTCGGACAGTGCTGGCTCTTCAACTTTGAAACGGAGATGAGCACCACAACCCTAGAGTCGGATTTGACTGGCTTTCGAGCAAGGGAACTTTTACCTTTACCTTTTAAGGTGCGTACTGGCCTCTTGGTCTTTTCTGCTATACCTCACTGGCTCACTCTGTTGGGGAAAACAGATCCTCTAAACCTCCTTGCTCAGAGGACTTCTGTTCCTCCAAGCCATGTTGAGAGGAAAAGACGACACCTGGCTGCCTAACAAACAACCTACTCTGGTGAGCAAGACTGCCCTCCTCTGCCCACAGCGGAGTAGAAGACCGAGGCTGTGGGCTTCTGTACCAGAACGACAAAAGCATTTCCCCTCTCCTCTAATCAGGTTGATTACAATACGCGCTTCATCTCTGCACGCTTTACAAGCCTCCTTTACAACACCTCTCCCACCTTATGACCAGGGTATAAAGACTCAGGTCGCCATTCCTGTTCATATCTGATGAAGGGGGCTTTGACTCTCAAAAGTTCATACTCTCTCAAACTTGCTGGTCTCTAAGCAGGCCCGTAGCCAGGACTTTGTGGCTTGTGGGGTAAATTTTTTTTTCTGGTGGGGTTGGAAGATCTCAATGCAGAAAGAAAAGCCATTTAGCCAACAGGAAGCTGTTACCAGGATAGATCTCTAAACTGCAAGCCGTCAACCACTTCAAATGACAGTTCTCAGCAGCTGTTAATCACTTCTGCCACCCTTAAGCAGAAATTCTGATAAGCCGGCGGGGTAGTGGTGGAGGTGAGGACTTTTGAGAAAGCTAACACTTAGGCAGAAAAGCTCTCTTAAAGGAGACTAGTTTCTTGACACAGAGTAAGAAGGGCTCCTAGAGGTCACCTACTCCAACCCCCTTGATCAGTGTGAGAATTAGTCAACTACGGCACCCCGCTCTGCTTAAAGGAGAGCACGCCTTTAAAAAATGTTTTAAAATGATTGAAATAAGCATTTACAGGAGAAATTCTTGTGGGGCTGAGCCTTTAAGAAAGGGGGCAGAGCACCCAAACGCCCCGCCGTAGCGACGAGCCTGCCTCTGAAGTGCTACTGGTACACACCAACCTCTGAATCTGTGCCACCTCTAAACCCAGTGTAATTTCTTGTCCCTAAACCATCCCTCCTAGCTATTCTAGACACATGGGCACTCGTATCCTTCAGAGAGAAGGACAAGACTCTTTGCACATGTTCAAGGGCACCTGACTTTTATTACACAACCCACAACGGAACTTCTGCACAAGAACAAGCTCCGAGTTGAAGAAGAAGAAGAAGAAGAAGAGGAGAAGAGATTGGATTTATACCCCGCCCTTCACTGCCCAAAGGCGTCTCAGAGCGGCTTACAAACTCCTTCCCCTTCCCCTCCCACAACAGACACCCTGTGAGGTAGGGGGGCTGAGAGAACTTCTGACAGAAACTGTCCTTGAGAGAACAGCTTTGCCAGAGCTTGTGACTGACCCAAGGTCACATCAGCAGGTGCAAGTGGAGGAGTGGGGAATCAAACCCGGTTCTCCCAGATAAGAGTCTGCGCACTTAACCACTACACCAAACTGGCTCTCTTTAAGCTCTGGGTACCCACCTTGTAGTATTTCCCATAAAGATCGGACATGAGCATGACGATGGGGAAGCCCATGAAGGTCACCAGGGAGAGCTGCCAGGACAGGCTGAACATGAAGACAATGACCCCGGAGGCCTTGACCATGTTGCGCAGGAAGATGTTGATGTTCTGCGAGACCAGGTCGCTCACGATGGTGGTGTCCGAGGTGAGTCGTGAAATAATGTCGCCTGCAAGAGACCCAGTCTATTTAGAAAACCTGCTCGGGGCAGATCGCAAAGCAAAACACGATGAATCACACAGCAGTGGAAAAGGAGAAATCTATTGTCCCAGTGACTAAAAGTAAAGAGGGTTCCGGGTGAGTCTCAAGGGGAAGAGTGTGCTAAAGGCAAGCGGCCACCACTGAAAAGGCCCCGTTGTCACCTGACTTGACTCTGCAGATGAGGGACAGAGAGGGTACAGGTTGCCAGGAGGATCTTAACTGACAGGCTGGACATTTGCAGGAACAGGTGGTCACTCAAGAATCCTGGCCCCAAGCCACTTGGGATCCAGAACCTGAAAAGGTAAGTCAAACAGAACAGAGGACCAACAATAAAAACTTAATTTATATAGTACAAAAAGATACATGTATTTATTAACAAAGAATTTAAAAACATATCAGGGCCCAATCACACCTCATGTAAAAATACCAAAACCTAGCACACAAGGGCCAACGGACTTGACCCGACGCGTTTCAGCCTGTATAGGCCTTCTTCAGAGGTCAAACACAATGAGGAGCATATTGCCTTATATCAGAATACATTGCAATCAAACAATTATGCAACATAGGCAATGTTCCCTCTAAGCTGTGGAGTCCTGTGAGCAAAAATTCTACTTTGTGAGCTACTGGCATTAAAGTTGTGAGCAAGTGACTTGGCTACTGCATAAATTAGTTTGATCTGGAGCCCTCCTTCCTGAGCTAAGACAAAAATGTGTGAACTGGAGGCTAAAAAACTGTGAACTAGCTCACACTAACTCAGCTTAGAGGAACACTGGATACCAGATGGACCAGGAAAGAATGGTTCCAAAGTGAAACCGCCAGGCACAGAATAAAAGTATAAACGAGGCCTCCCAAGATGCAATCACATGCCAAATGATGTTTCACTGATAATAACCTCTGGTCCAGAAAGCGCCTTCCAATGATTGTTTAGCCAAAGCGTCCTCAGTAAAATTGTCCCTTGAGCAAAGAGCAGATTTTGGTATTTTTACATGAGGTGTGACTGGGCCCTTATACGTTTTTTAAATTCCTTGTTAATAAATACATGTACCTTTTTATACTATATACATTAAGCTTTTATTGCTGGCCCTCCGTTCTGTCTGACTTACCTTTTCAGGTTCTGGATCCCAGGTTTCAAGGTCAAGGCCCCCCCCTTTTTTTGTCCCAAGCTAGTCAGGGCCTTAAAGGCAAGAGCCAGGATTATGAATTGTGCTCAGAAACAGACAGGGACAGCGGAACGGGAACCAGGCCTGTAACCAGGGCTCTTTTTGTAGCAGGAACTCCTTTGCATATTAGGCGACACCCCCCCTAATGTAGCCAATCCTCCAAGATCTTACAGTAGCCCCTGTAAGAAGAGCTCTGTAAGCTCTTGGAGGATTGGCTACATTAGGGGTGTGTCACCTAATATGCAAAGAAGTTCCTACTACAAAAAGAGCCCTGCCTGTAACTACAGTGGGGCGTTTCGGGGCCCTGCCCCCCTAATTAAAAGCCACACCCCACAAATAGCCAATGCCAGAAGCCTTATTTTTGACCATGACCTAGGTGCTCCTGGGCTAGCAGAAAGGGGGACTGCTGGAGGCGTATCGAAGGTGCCCTTCTAAGCTTTCTTGCCCTGTGGAAGAGAACTCAGAAGGCATTTAAATGCCCTCTGAGTTGTTCTTTCCCAAGAACTGACACGCTTGCTGCCCCGTCCCTTGAAAGGAAGGGCTAGAAACAGGCTCAGAGCCTCCCCCTTTAAGGACAGGCCTTCAGATTAATCCAATTAACTGTAATTTAACTGCTCCCTTAAAAATTTAAATGCCCCCCCAAACAAAAAAAACCCTGACGGGAACAGAAGCCATGCAGGAGGCCAACCAGCCCCTCACCTTAGGGGTGGGGCTGCTCTAAATTCCCACTCCACCCTTGATGCGATGCGCACTGGACTGACATCAGCAGTTTTTAAGCACACCCACTCATGGCTTCCTCTGGATGTCCCCAACAAAACAGAGCTCTTCTGCCAGGTTTACGGCTGAGGCAGCGACGGCCTCCGTCTTAGATCATCTGTTCCCCCCCCACTCCGATTTTGTCTGTTATTTCTCCAGGTGATCAGTAATAAGATTTGACTCTCCCCCTAGATAGGGGATGCCAGGTTGTCTTTTTAGGCACCACCTCTTAGTGTCAATATTATGGTAAAATCTGTTTTACCTACTTAATTTTTATATTTATTGTGTTTTGGATACCGGGGAGGGAGGGCTATAAATTCAAGAAATAAATAAAATTTCAGAAGCAAGATGGGTGGGAACAAAGCCTTTGCTGCTGCCCCGACACAAACGAAGCTGCCCGGTACTGAACCAGACCGCCAGTCCATCAAAGGCTGTCTGCTCAGACTGGCAGGAGCTCTCCGGGGTCTCAGGCAGAGGTCTTTCCCATCGCCTGCCCCCTGTTACTTTCAACTGGAGATGCTGGGGATCAGATCTGGGACTTTCTGCACGCCACGCAGAAGCTCTGCCACTGGGCCATGGCCCCTCTCTTTGGCAAGAACACAAAAAACTGCACCAGTTTGTGGGCCAGTCTTGTCTACTCAGACTGGCAGCAGCTGTCCAGGGTCTCACATCACCTACAACCTGGTCCTTCTAACTGGAGATGCCAGGGATTGAACCTGCGAACTTCTGCAGATCTCTACCACGGAGCTGTAGACCACAGTGGAATGTCCACTGCAGGGATATCTGTTGGGCGGTTACTTTACTGGCCTCTTGGCATCCATTCAAGACTTTCCCCCCTCATATTACCAAAGCCTTTGGCAGGTGATGACTCTGCAGCGAGGGGACTTCCGTTGCCAGAATTTCCACCGATGAGCTGGTCTTGTTGCAGAGAGGGATGCTTTCCTGCTCTGATTTCAACAGACTGTTTTCAATATGTTGTCGAAGGCCTTCATGGGTCTGTGTTATACCTCTGAGGATGCCAGTCACAGCGACTGGCGAAACGTCAGGTCCTACAATGCCAAGACCACGGCCACACAACCTGGAAAATCTACAGCAACTAAAGACTGTTTTCAGTTTGACGCCAAGCCAGACTGGGAGCGCCAAAGGCCTTTTGTGGGGCCTTCTGGTCAGATGGACGCCCGCTGCCAGAAACCTCAGGAGAGGAGCCAAACCACAGAGCAGATTAAATGCTCCCTCTGTATAAATGCCCAGGGCCAGGATCCAAAGGCCCGTGTGGCTAGTTCCATGTACCCAAGGGCGATGCGGAATGGTGTTTCTGGTGTAGGAGCCTCCCACGAGGCCGCATAACAAATCCCTTTTAAACCAAAGGGACTTTAAAAGAAGCTGACAAAGCGGCAGGGGAGCCTGATGGGCCAAGTCGAACTTTCCCACAAGGCCGGGCCACAGCCCTTGGCGAGCCTCGAGCATTTAACCAGGTCTTCCATTTTGACCACTGGAACTGTTACATAACTGTTATGGGGCAAATGCCTCCGCAGCCACCCCCCAAAAGCCTCCTGCTCCACTCACTCTGCCTCGCTGCCCCTTGTGCCTGGAATTTCCTCCCATACTATGCCGTCTCACTCTCAAAAACCACCTTTTGTGCATAGCTCGCGATCCTCAGGCGGAAAGCAAGCAGAGACGCCTTTGCGTATAATACTAGCAACAAAGATCTGCACTTTGAGGGTTGTCAAAGCGCTTCATGTGCCTCATCTTTGCAGTAATCAGAACCACCATTGAAAATGGGCATCTGTTGTAATTCCTAATTGCAGATGGAAGTCTTGCAGCTGAGCAGATGACCTGCCAAAGAATTATAAGAGTTGGAAGGAACCCCCAGGGTCATCTAGCCCAACCCCCTGCACAATGCAGGAAATTCACAAATACCTCCCCCAAGACCAGCCAGAAAGGTCCTGGGAGAGGCAAAATTCGAACTGAGGACTTCATGAGCTTGCTTCGGCAGGGAGGGCAGGATATAAATTAAATAAGTAAATGATTCATACCTCAGTCTCAGTCACTACACTATACCTGCTCTCATATCCACCCCTTTATCATTCTCTTTCTCGTCTTCAGACTATCAACATCAAGACTGTGAGCTCCTTGGGGCAGGGAGGTTGTCTTTTCTTGCTCCTGTTGCTCTCCAGAGAGCTAAAATGGCACATTATCTTCATCATAATCTATTTTCAGTGGGGGGCGGGGTTAAGGGGGGAAGTATTTTCCAACCCTCCCTGGGAAACCTGTGACTTCTAGTTCAATTTTAGCCATAGACCTTCCAGGCAGGGCTGGGGGAAAAATATTCCAAATGCTAGGAAAACAACATTCTCTGAAATGAAGGATAAATTCACAGAGTCAAGATGCTGCAAGCTTTGTACATGGCTGAAAAAGATGCTTTTATATAGATCTCAAAAGTCATAAATTATATTCATTTCACAGGTTTTTTTTTATGAGCCACTGACATCCTGGAAACCGAGGGAATGAGGTGGCGGGGTATGAAGAACCTTATCCCCGGGTACCTTCGAGCCTAAGATCAGCACCCTCTGTTTTCCATCTGTAAAATGGGAATAATGACCTAGCTCATAATGTTGCATAAGTACTGAAACCTGTTCTAAATGTAGGAGATATTGATAAATGGTCAGCTCTGAAAAAGGCCCGGAGGCCTCCATGTGCGGTGGAGAGAGAAGCCCACCTGTGAGGTTCTCGTCGAAGAAACTCATCTCCTGTGAGACCAGCGAGCGGAAGAGGCTGTTGCGCAGCCGGATGTTCAGCCTGGCGAAGACGAGCGTAAAGACGCCACCTCGGATACCTGCGGCAAATGAACTGATTGCAGATAAGAAACGTTATAGGATAGACAGACATCGACACACAATCCCTCAGCCCCGCCTGACCACACAAAAGGAAGCCTAGGGAGAAACCAAGACGGGATTGTTAAGCCGCCCATTTCCAATGCATGAACGGCTGGGACCTGCCAGCCCGAGAGACGCAGATTTCCTTGGCGTCCCTGGAAAGCTGGGATGGCCAACAGGTAGCCCATGATCTAGATTTAGACCGTGAAGTTTTACTGGGCCTCAGCTTGTCCCTTCCAAGTTTTAACATACACAAACAATTTGAATATAGGGTGCACACTTGAGGAAGAAAAAGAATGCTATGAAGTTGTAAAGAGGAAGAGATTCCCACTTGTGAAAGTTACCTTCCTGTCTTTGTATGCAATATATGCATTTGTGTTTGTGTGTTGCATCATGCAAGAAGAAGAAGAAGAAGAAGAAGAAGAAGAAGCTGAAGTAGTGAGGAGGAGGAGGAGGAGGAGGAGGAGGAGGAGGAGGAGGAGATTGGATTTATATCCCACCCTTCACTTGGAGTCTCAGAGTGGCTTACAAACTCCTTTCCCTTCCCTTTCCAACAACAGACACCTGTGAGGTAGGTGGAGCTGAGAGAACTCTTTCCAGAACTGCCCTTGAGAGAACAAGCTTTGACAGAACTGTGGCTTGCCCAAGGTCATCCAGCAGCTGCAAGTGAAGGAGTGAGGAATCAAACCCAGTTCTCCCAGATTAGAATCTGCTCCCTTAACCACTACACCAAACTGGCTATCCAAAGACTTTTCTCCACAGTGTGACACCCTGGGCTAGATTCTTCTCCTAGTGGGTGCTGAGCAGCTGTCTCCAGCCTTTTCACTTTCACCTCAACACCTGTCCCACTTTGATTTGATGCCTCTTCCCCAAATCCCTCTTTCCGGGACCCACCAGCCATGGCAGTGTTTTGGTGCCTGCAGTGCGGGCTTGGCAGAGAGAAACTCTGTGAGGGGACGCTGAAGGGGAAAGAAAGTTCTGAAAGCGGTTCACATACTCCTGCCTGGAGAGCCCCCCTTCCTGTTGCCTGCCGACCTCACTTCCTCTGTTCTGGAAGCCGTGTCTCGCTTCACGCTTGCCTCCGAGGCAAAGGCAGCCATTTCAGTGGCAACCTGGCATCATTTCAACTGCAGGCCTCCCTCTCTTCAGGCCTAGTGGCCTGGATTGCCTCTCTGCTAGATGCCTTCTCTGCTAGATGGTATCAAGCTTATTCGAGAGCCCGGGGCCTATCGTACAGCCGAGTAATGCTCCCATCTTGTCTGACGAAGTGTGCGTGCGCATGAAAGTCCACACTTTGAATACAACTTTGAGAACGTAAGAGAAGCCAATGCTGGATCAGGCCAACGGCCCACCCAGTCCAACACTCTGTGTCACACAGTGGCCAAGAATACCAGGTGCCCTCAGGAGGTTCAGCAGTGGGGCCAGGAGACTAGAAGCCCTCCCACTGCTGCCTCCCCACCCCCAAGCACCAAGACCAGCTTTGTTGGTCTTAAAGGTGCCACTGGACTCTAACTTTGTTCTGTTTGGCCTGTGATGCAAGTTGGCGCTGATAAAGATGGTGTGTACGTGTGTATTCCCCTTTGGCGATTGGAGTGCATAAGTTAAAGGGCATGTGTTTAAATTAACAGCTACGTCTGAGTCCAGGAGTGCCTTAGAGACTAACAAGATCTTCAGAGTATAAACTTTGGAGAGTCAAAGCTCCCTTTGTCAGAGGTTTTGACTCTCGAAACACATACCCCGAAAATCTCGTGAGTCTCTAAGAAGAAGAGAAGAAGAGATTGGATTTATACCCCGCCCTTCACTCGGAGTCTCAGAGTGGCTTACAAACTCCTTTCCCGTCCCCTCCCCACACCAGACACCCTGTGAAGTAGGCCAGGCTGAGAGAGCTCTGAGAGAGAACCGCCCTTTCAAGGACAGCTCTGACAGAACTATGGCTTGCCAAAGGTCATCCAGCAGCTGCGAGTGGAGGAGCGGGGGAATCAAACCCAGTTCTCCCAGATTAGAGTCCGCCCACTTAACCTCTACACCAAACTGGCTCCTGGAGTTGAATCTTGCTGAAACTTTTTACATTAAAGCACAATCTTGCTTTTCTCCTTCAGTCCAAAAAGGGCTCCAGATCGAGCCGGCTGGAGGCAGGTTTGGGTCAGTAAAAGCTTCCCAGGAGGCCTCTGCCGAAGGAGGAAGCCCTATTGCTCTCTAGAAAGCAGAGAGCCCTGGAAGGGTCTCACGTAGCTTCAGAGTACACAATAACTCTCTGAAAGGTAAAAGTTGGGTGCAGGTACCCAGCCTGGGGACATTTCACAAGGTGCGCATCCTCCAGGGTAGTCCCATAGAGGATATTTTAGCAACGTTTAGACTAAATGAGGAGTCCTGTAGGCCCAGCTCTGTTCCCGGGAAAAGCACAGATATGCCAAGTATTCTGACAAGGTTACCTTCCTACGGCTAGAATGGCCATGATTACCACTGCGGTGGAAAACTTGTCCATGCTCTTCTGGATGACGATTCCGTCGATGGCTCGGCCTGTGTAGAACGGCAGGAAGGTTTCTCCTGTTGGTGGCAATAAAGGCAAATTTAAGATAGAAAAGCGACAATGTTTGAAGGCAGGGACTCCCTGCTGTGCTCCCAAGCTCATGTGGTTCTTCATGGGACACCCAATTCCTGGCCACTCCCCCTCCAAATGGGAGGATCTGGGGGACAAGAAATGTTGACAGTGTAAACCTCTCATTTTGGCTGGCAGCCGGCACAGGAGAGCCATAGAAAAATGATCCTTCCAACTCATAAGAACATTAGAGAAGCCAGTGTTGGATCAGGCCAATGGCACATCCAGTCCAACCCTCCGTGTCACACAGTGGCCAAAAACACCAGGTGCCATCAGGAGGTCCATCAGTGGGGCCAGGACACTAGAAGCCCTCCCACTGTTGCCCCCCCCAAGCACCAAGAATACAGTGCATCACTTGCTCCAGACTGAGAGTCACTATCTATACCTAGTGGCTAATAGCCACTGAGGGACCTCTGCTCCATATATTTTTATCCAATTCCCTCTTGAAGCCGTCCATGCTTGTAGCCACCATCACCTCCTGTGGCAGTGAATTCCATGTGTTGATCCCTCTTTGGGTGAAGAAGGACTTCCTTTTATCTGTTCTAACCCGACTGCTCAGCAATTTCATGGAGTGCCCACGAGTTCTTGTATTGTGAGAAAGGGAGAACAGTACCTCTTTCTCGACCTGCTCTATCTCATGCATAATCTTATAAATCTCGATCATGTCACCCCTCAGCCGTCGTTTCTCCAAGCTAAAGAGCCCCAAGCGCTCAATTAATTAAAACAAAATAAAAATCTGGAACCAAGCTGAAAGAAAGCATAACATGGCATGTTCAAGATTCAGGTGGATCGCCACGTTGGTCTGAAGTAACAGAACAAAGTTTGGGTCCAGTAGCACCTTTAAGACCAACAAAGTTTAATTCAAGGTATAAGCTTTTGTGTGCACGCTTATTACCCAGAATTCAACTTGGCTGGTCTTAAAGGTGCCATTGAACTCCAACTTCAGACCAACACAGCTCTCCCTCTGAGTCAAGGTTTAACCATGGGCTTTTTGTAGGAAAAGCCCAGCAAGAACTCATTAGCATATTAAACCACACCCAACAGCAGAAACCTATTAGCATATTAGGCCAGACCCCTGACAGCACAGCTCATTAGCATATTAGGCCACACTCCATGTTACCAGAAGTGTGGTCATCCAGACATGCCCACCTTTTGCTTCTTATTCTGTTTATCTTGTTTGTTGTCAAAACCCAGGGCTTTCTTTGTAGCAGGAATTCCTTTGTATGTTAGGCCACACACCCCTAATGTAGCCAATCATTCTGCTGTTGGGTGTGGCCTATTATGGTAATGCGTTCCTGCTGGGCGTGGCCAACTCGGGAGCCAGCCGGAACTCCGTTCCAGTGCGTTCCTGCCCAAAAGTAGCCCTGACCATGGGTAAGGATTATGTTGGAACTAATGTAGCACTGGCTAGTGTTAACCATGGTTAATTCTAATTTGTGGTGAACCAAGACCTGTAGACTCATGAAAACTTATACCCTACCACAAATTTTGTTAGCCTTAGGGAAAGAGACTACAGAATGTACTAGACACCATAGTCTTTCAGGTGCTACTGGACTTCTACCCTTTTCTACTGCTACAGATAGACAAATGCGGCGACCCGTCTTGATCTAAGCAAGGTCAGTTCTTGGAAAAGAGACCTCCAAGGAAGACTCTGCAGAGGAAGGCCATGGCAAACCACATCTGAACATCTCTTGCTTTTAAAGCCCCTCGCTGGGGTCTCCATAAATTGTCTACAACCTGATGGCACTTTATATACATACACACAGCGGACAGGCAGCAATTCAGGACCTCTGCCACATCACAAGGAGATCTGGACGAGATGTAGAGCGGTGCGTTGCCAACATACCGACAGGACCTAACACAAAAACTACAAATAATCTGTTCTAAGGAGACTTCATAGAGAATCCGAGAGTTCGAAGAGGTCTTACAGGGCATCTAGTCCAGCCCCCACCTCAATCCCTGACCGAGGACTGCTCAGCTTCTGTGTGAGAAGGAGGAGGAGGAGAAGAGAAGATTGGATTTATACCCCTGCCC
Source organism: Gekko gecko (assembly GCA_029375565.1). Lineage (NCBI taxonomy): Eukaryota > Metazoa > Chordata > Lepidosauria > Squamata > Gekkonidae > Gekko > Gekko gecko. The sequence goes on along the minus strand of JAPDNY010000012.1, from coordinate 73,617,052 downwards.
TTCACTACCTGAAGGAGTCTCAGAGCGGCTTACAATCTCCTTTCCCTTCCTCTCCCAACAAAAGACACCCCATGTGAGGCAGGTGGGGCTGAGAGAGAATAACCCTTGAGAGAACAGCTCTGAAAGAACTTATGACTGACCCAAAGTCACACCAGCAGCTGCATGTGGAGGAATGGGGACGCAAACCCAGTTCTCTCAGATTAGAGACCATGCTCCTAACCAGTACACCAAACTGGCTCTGCAGCAAGAGGTATCTCCCTGGTTCTTCTCTTCCCCAGCCTAAACATACCCCCTTTCTTCTACCCTCCTTGTAGGACCTGTTTTCTAGACCACCCCACCCCATCTTCACTGACCTCCTCTGAACCTACTCTGGCCCTTCTACCACATGGGTCTACCATGGTGCGTGCCGGCACCTTTTCTGGCCCCTGCTGAGTGTTTCTAGAAAGTGGGTGGGGCTTTTGCCCAGCAAGGCTTCTGATTGGCCACTGGAGATTTGATTGGCTGTGCAGATTTTGGTAGCAGCTGCCTCCACGGTACAAGGATCAAGGACCTTCACTGTGAGGAGGAGGAGGAGGAGGAGGAGGAGGAGATTGGATTTATATCCCACCCTTCACTACCCATTCTCAGTGGCATACTATCTTCTTTCCCTTCCCCTCCCCACAACAGACATTCTGTGAGGTAGGTGGGGCTGAGAGAGCTCTTTTGAGAACTGCCCTTGAGAGAACAGCTCTGACAGAACTTATGACTGACCTAAGGTCATCCAGCAGCTGCCTGTGGAGGAGTGGGGAATCAAACCCGGTTCTCCCAGATTAGAGTCCGTGCTCCTAACCACTACACCATACTGGCTGAAGGTAGGCTGCGGCAGGCTCCACCTCCTGCTGCAGCCATTTTGTGGCTGCGCCCACCATGAGCATCCGAATCCCAAAGATGTCTGCAGGGTCAAAAAGGTTGGGGACCCCTGGTCTGACTCGCTCTTAAAGCGCAGCTCCCAGAACTGGCGAGAGCGGCATTTGATGGCCTTAAATTGTCAGATCTGAGTAACGCAAATTCAAATTCAAAAGGATTTATTGTATTAGCCAAAGACCATAACAAAATTACAAAACATTCAAATTGATCACTAAAACAGTAAAATAGTATGATAAAGTACGTAAAAAAGTAAAACCTAAAATCACATACCTAAAATGAGAATGGGTTAAAATAGCCTACGTGTTATAGGAATGGCCCCTATGGTGCTGCCCTGGCTCTAATTGTTTTGGCCGCATCGAACTCATCAGTATCTGATAACAAGAATGCAATCTTCTAATTTTCAGAATATGCTTTTATAGTGAATAAAATTCCTGTCAAAGAATTTGTCTCTGGATGCGGTGTATAACGGGCAGGCTAAAATACAGTAAGGGAGGTCTTTCAATGGTAAGCAAACCGCAAATACATATACTGTGTTCTATTGGAACTTGAAGGAATTGACCCTCCTGCAGTGATATGTACATTGTTTGAAAATGCAAGGCGGTAAAATCCACCCTGAGATTATAGTTGGAAATATTGTGTAGATAGAACGATCTAGAATGATAAGGTTTGACAAATTGGTATCACTTTATGATATCAGAGCGGTCTATCACAGCATCTGATTTGAATATCCATTCCCTGAGTTTGGAATTGTCGTCTGAGGCCCCGAGGAGGTCATCAGGTATAGTGTACCTACTAAGGATATTGCTAAAGAAATCAGAATGTGTAGGGTCTTTTGTCAATAGCGATCTAACAGATCGGTGGCTTAGAGAGTTAGATCTAGAGACAAACTGGTCTCCTTCCAGTATTTTATAATTGCGAGGTGTACCCTTGCCAATCTGAGCAACTCACCTAAAGCAGCGACCACCAGGAAGAAGAAGGCCACCACAAGGAAGTGAACGTCGGGCTTGGTATATGATAAAAGTTTACAAATCGTGGCTGCCGAGGCCTCCTCTTTCTTCGGCTGGGCGCTGAGAGACGCAGGGTCCCCCACGTCCTCCGCTTCAGTCCGAGACTCTGAATTTACTCCCAAAGTCTCCCTGAAAGGTTTCACGGAAGAGAGCAGCTTCCAAAGGAAGAACGTGGTAGCCAGAGACAGGTACGTCCAAGCGAACAAACTCCAGAACCACGGGTTCTTGATGGTCTTCCTCACCTCCGAGTAGAGCAGCAGCTTGGCCAGAGCGTAGATGCCCACCACAAGGCAGACCACCATGATAAAAGTCCGGGACACTCTCAGCCGCTTGGGGCCGTAGTTGGTGTTTTTGGCCACCCCGATGGCCGCACCCAAGAGCAGGCAGCTCCGGTACAGGCAGGCCCCCCAGATGTCCAGCATGGAGTCAAAGATGTTGAAGTGCTTCAGGTCCTGGAGGATGCTGCCGGCACTGCGGCTGTGCTCGTACAGCAACGTGGTCACCGTCACGTCCACACCGATGAAGGCCAGTGTGCCGGCCACCGCTTTCCAGGCGCGCATTTTTAACTTCTTCTTCGGAGGTGAGGTAAAGTAGAAGAAACGGGGGAAAGATGGCGCCGGGGAAGGAAGGAAGGAGGTCCTCTTAGCCAAGGACTGAAGCCAACATGTCCAGTCTTTCCTGAAAGGGAGAAGAATATGTGAAAGGAACTGTGGGATTCCTTCCCTCTGGTGTAGAGAGCGGTTCCACCTTCGAACACCCCTCTGGACTGGTATGGAGACCTTCCTTTTCCAGAGGGCCTCGTTTGAGGGCGCCGTGAGGATTTTCACAGGGGCTTTGCTGAAATACATTGTCTTCCTAAACATTGATTTCATACGCCGACCAGTTATCTGTGATTTGTTTTATTATAGTGTGACCAATTACTTTGGGAGCCATATTTGGCTGGAAGACGTTTTAGAAAACCACTATTACATACATAAAATTGTGTGTACACACACACACTGGCACTAGGTTTGCCAACTCAGGGTTGGGAAATTCCTGAAGATTTGAGGGTGGAACCTGGGGAAGGCAAAGGAGGAGGAGGAGAAGGAGGAGGAAGAAGAATTTATTTATTTATTTATTCGATTTCTATACTGCTCAGAAGAGGAGGAGGAGGAGAAGAGTGGATTTATACCCCATCCTTCACTACCCAAAGGAGTCTCAGAGAGCAGCTTATAATCTCCTTTCCCTTCCCCTCCCCACAACAGACACCCTGTGGGGTAGGTAGGGCTGACAGAGCTCCTTCCAGAACTGTCCTTGAGAGAACAGCTCCGCCAGAACTTGTGACTGACCCAAGGTCACATCAGCAGGTGCAAGTGGAGGAGTGGGGAATCAAACCCGGTTCTCCCAGATTAGAGTCTGCACACTTAATCACTACACCAAACTGGAAAAGTGCTAGGTCGGAGGCAGCCACTACAAGTTTGTTCCTCCGGCTGTTCTGTCATGATGGGTGGGGCCAAGATCCTTTTCCAGGGCCATTTTGCCGTCCCAGTCTGCCCTCAGTCCTGCCCAACATGGAAGTTGGGATGAGGCTGCTTCGCCAGTGAGGGCAGGTATTCCCCCCCCCATTATTATTTTATTATTTTATTAAATGTATGAATCGCCCACTGGTGGGCCTCCTGGTGGCACCTGGTATTTTTTGGCCACTGTGTGACAGAGTGCTAGACTGGAATACAGAGCATCACTTGCCCCAGACCAATAATAATAATAAAAAAATAAAATAATAATAATAATAAAAATAATGGAGGGGGAGGAATACTTGCCCTCACTGGCTAAGCAACCTCATTCCAACCGAGTCAGATTGAGGTGACGAGAGAGAAGGTCCCACAACTGATAGACGGAGAAGGCCCCAGCCCTAGTCGAGAACAGCCGGACTTCCCAAGGGAATGGGACCGGGGTTCAGTAACGGAGCACGCAGAAAGACCCAGTAATGGAGCATGCGGAAAGACCCTTGGTATCTCTGGTTAAAGGATCCGGTAGCAGGTGATGTGAAAGACCTCCAAATGGGACCCTGGACAGCTGCTGCCGGTTTGAGCAGGCAATCCTGACCTTGGCAGACCAATAGTCTGATTCAGCCCAAGGCAGCTTCATGCGTGCGTGGATGCTACTTCCAAAAAAAGAGGGTTAGGGACGCCACACTCAGCAGAACAGAGAAGCAAAGCTTGGCTCAGAGGTTGGGCACGGTGTCAAGGGTCTCTCCTCGATGTCTGCTTTTCCAGCAAGGCTCTCCTGATGCAGCACCGACATTTGCAGTTCCACCACCAGCAGCCTCTTCCGAAGACAGTTCCTCACTACGTATTGCCCACCCCATGATACGGATCGGGAGGCAGACGACACAAGCCCCTCCCCTGAAGCTAAGCAGGCCAGAGTTTGGTCACTGCTTGGACAGGACCCTCCTGGGTTGCCCCCACTGGGTATGTCACCCTGGGCTGCACCAACAGAAGGAAAGTGGGACAGACACAGGATAAGATAACCTTCCGGCCTGCAGGATCTGCACTCTTCCTAGACGCACCCTCGGGAGGCCTGCGACCAAGCGAGGACGTGGAAATCCCGAGTTGGCGACCAGCTTTCTAGAAAAGCGACTACGAGTGCAGGGCCAAGACCTACCTCCCAAAAGAGGCCTTTGGGCAATTTTTCTCGTCACCTTTTGGCCTCTAGGTTGGCAACTAGGAAAGAAGGGGAGGGAGCAGGGTTGCCAGATCTGGGTTGGGAAATACCTAGAGATTTTGAGGGCGGAGTCTGGGAAGGGTGGGGTTTTGGGAGGGGCGGGGCCTCAGCAGAGTATAATGGCATACAGTCCATCCCCCAAAGCAGCCCTTTTCTCCAGGGGAACCGATCTGCTGGCTAGAGATCAATTGTAATAGCGAGAGATCTCCAGGTGCCACCTGGAGGTTGGAAACCCTAGGAGAGAGAGACAGGCAGCACCTCTCGTCCTGCAGACTGGGCCTAGGAGCTCATAAGAACATAAGAGAAGTCAATGTTGGATCAGGCCAATGGCCCATCCAGTCCAACACTCTCTGTCACACAGTGACCAAAAATACCAGGTGCCATCAGGAGGTCCAGCACTGGGGCCAGGACACTGGAAGCCCTCCCACTGTGCCCCCCCCAAGCACCAAGAATACAGAGCATCACTTGCCCCAGACCGAGAGTCCCTATCTATACCTTGTGGCTAACACCGCTGGCTATACCTCTGGCTGCTGACCCCAAGAACTCACAGCTTGACTCCTTGTTACGAACGCAAAACCTCTTTCCCATCCACAATGAACATCGCCAATCCCACCGGCTACATTCCTGTCTCGGTTGCGGAAACCCCTAGTGGAGTGCTCCATGCCCGAACTGTTTCCCTTTCAGTAATCAGGCTTTTAGTAAAAAAGGAGATAAAACCACAAAACCTCCACACACGTTGGGCCTAAGGTACCTGGAACACCTCTTCTCTGTCAGGTGCGTTGGGAGACAGAGAGACCCTCTGAATGCCAGATGTGTTTAAGACCCACATTGGCTGTTGATTCACAAAAAGGAAACCCTAAAATGTGGGAAGAATATCCCAGATGAGAAAAGGCCTTTTTCCCCTTAAAGGCATCCTTGGCTGTTGCCACGGAGATGGAATACTGGCCTCTCTGGAGCAGCTGTTATTTTAAAACCAGTAACCACTGGGTTACTGGCCTGACCCGGGCAAACCTGATCTTGTCAGATCTCAGAAGCTAAGCGGGGCCGGCCCCTATTAGTACTTGGATGGGAGCCCGCCAAGGAAGTCCTCTGTTTGTCTCTTGCCTTGAAAACTCTACAGGGTCGCCGTAAGCTGGCTTGGACGTGATGGCACTTTCTACCACCAACAAAGTTTAATTGTGGGTATAAGCTTAATTGTGTTTATAAGCTTCCATGTGCATGCACGCTTTAGTGTGCATGCACAGGAAAGCTTACACCCAGAATTAAATTTTGTTGGTCTTAAAAGTGCCACTGGACTCAAACTTGTTGCTTCAGACCAGCGTGAGTACCCCCTGAATTTATCTTCATGGAGTTCTACAGTCATCATTATATCAAGGACTGAACCGGCCAGCCCCATAGATGATAAGAAAACAGGCAATCCGTAGACAGGAGCTTCTGTTTATTCAGGAGCTCCCTAAACACGCAGGGGGAAAACACAACTCCGTAAATGAAGCAAAAAGGAAACAACACATACACCCCAACCACGCTCTGAAAGACTTTGATCGCTGAGTTCAGTTGAAAGTTCGCTAAGGTGGGGAGGGGAGAGGAGAAAAGGGGTCTTAGCCTGGGCAATCCCTGACCATTGCTAGAATACTAGAAGGGGGAGAATTATTCGAGGGGAGGGAAGATTTCCAGACTGTTCCCCTCAAAGGAGCTGTGGTGGCTCAAGTGGTTAAGACGCTGAACTGCAGGCTGTGGAAGGTCAGTAGTTCAGCAGCATGACAGAGTGCGCTCCCGTCTCTAGTTCCAGCTCTTGCCAACCTAGCAGTTCAAAAGCAAGAAATTACAAGTAGATAAATAGGTACCACTTCGGTGGGAAGGTAACAGCGTTCCGTGCGCCTTGGTGTTTAGTCATGCTGGCCACATGACCACAGAAACGTCTTCGGACAGCACTGGCTCTTCGGCTTTGAAACGGAGATGAGCACCGCAACCCTAGAGTCGGATTCGACTGGCTTTCGAGCAAGGGAACCTTTACCTTTACCTTACCCTCACAGGTCACCAGTTTGTAGTAACTAAAATGGACCGAAAGACTGGGGAATGGCAGGAGCAGGAAATCCAACTTTTAACCACACCCACGTTTCAAAGAACTCATTGTTCACCAACACCCCAGTTTCTTAAGTTCTTTTCCTATTTGGGGTTTTCGTCTCTGAATGCTGTGACAGAACCTCTCCTGCTCCCACAGAAGGTCAAACTTCCAGCACAGATCAAGATGGGTAGTCGTGCTAGGCTGTCTATAGCAACAGAAAAGAGCCAGAGTCCAAGCAGCACCTTAAAGACTAACGAAATTTGTGGCAGGGCATGAGCTTTCGTGAGTCACATGGCTCACTTCTTCAGATACAGCACTATGGAAAAAGGATCTGGCTGTGTAGGTGATGGCACCCCCTGCTGGCTAACAGGTTTCATCACGATGCCAAAAATCTTTTTGCAATATGGTCCCCATCAGAGAACCAGGGCAGCGGTTTTCAAAGGGCATCTTTTCCACATAAACCAGTTTCTAACCTTCAATAACCACCTTTGGGTTCAGAGAAGAGACAGGGCATTTCCAGATTTACGCCGCCATTTCGCAGTGGATTTTCGGCTAATCTGGCCAGAGAGGCACTGCAAGCTGCGGAGCCCCCTGTGCCTTCCGGAAGATTCTGGGCCTACACCCCAGCCACGCCGACCTCATGTAAAAGTTACTTGGTGACCTCAGGCCCACCATTCTCCCTCAGCGTGAGGAAAAAACAGGGGAGGGCCGCTATCCCAAGCTCTCTGGAGGAAGAGGAAGAATGGAAACCAAACAGGCCGCAGTTCTACTGGTGAAGCTTTTATCATCCCCAGTGCTGAGGAAAAGGGCCGCTAGTTTAGAGGTGGCAGAACCCTCATCTGGAAACTGCTGGTCCGTGGAGGCACAGGAGAAGGGCTTCCGAGACCACCCCCAACACACTGTCAGGTCCCCCTTCTTACCCACCAGGCTTGTTAACAGCATGGCTGATAAGTGAGCTAAAGCAGAGCTCGAGAGGAATCTGCTAAGTCATTCAGGTTAAGAGAAAATCCCGTAAGGGGGAAAAAAAATTAGGACGAAACATTCCCCTCAGCAAAACAGCACAAGGCAGCTCAGTTCATCCATCAGTTCCACGTCACGTGCAGAAGATAAAGTAATTTGACTAACAGAATTGTAACCAGTGACCAAATTTTGCATGATCTGTGTATGGCACCACTTTATTTGAGAGGGAACTAAAAATATCAGCTGGGAGCCACGTAACAAGATTCCCTCTGGCGGAGATGAGACCATCTCCAGTACTATAAACCGGCTGAGGAGCCTGCCGCATGATAGATACTTTGGAATATATTCAGAACATAAGAGAAGTCCTACATTTTGTACAACTCGGGGTTTGACAGTAAAAAGGAGAGGTGCCGGCCCCAATCAAACCCTTCCTTCCCAATTGCTAGCTCTTGTTAAGAGCTCTGGGGTTATTCTGGACACAACAACTAGTACTGGAGAAGCAGGTTAATTCAGTGGCAAGAAGGTTTCCTACCATCTTCATTTGGCCTGGGAGAGGGCTCCCTACCTTGACTCTGCCCATCTGGCCATGGGGATCCATGCCACAGCGATCTCGAGACTAGATTACTGCAATGTGTTCTACACGGGTCTGCCCTTGACGTCAGCATGAAAACTCTGGTTAGCACAGAACGCAGTAGCTCATAAGAACATAAGAGAAGCCAATGTTGAATCAGGCCAATGGCCCATCTAGTCCAACACTCTGTCACACAGTGGCCAAAAATACCAGGTGCCATCAGGAGGTCCAGCAGTGGGACCAGGACACGAGAAGCCCTCCCCTGTTGTCCCCCTCCAAGCACAAAGAATACAGAGCATCCCTTGCCCGAGACCAAGAGTTCCTATCTATACCTTGTGGCTAATAGCCACTGATGGACTTCAGTTCTTGTCAGAGGCTTGCCAGAGCCTGCATAGTAAGCCCCATTCTGCAGTCACTTATTTGTTGCCTATCAGTTAAGGCGTTCAGTTCAAGATATTGGTTATCACCTACAAAGTTGCCTCGAACCCTCAGATCCGCAAGGCGTCTTTTCCTATCGCTTCGCTCGTCTAAGCAAAGCTGCCACCTTGCAAATGGACAAGATCAGCGGTTGCCCGTACACGTACTGTCCTCATAGTTGCCTCCCCCCGCCCTTGGGGAACAGCCGGTTTAAGGCAGTCAGGAAGGCTCCCAGGTCTTGCAGATTGTGAATGCCAGAATTGCTCAAGAGGGCATTTTCACAAGAGCTTGTAGTGGAATGGAACGGTTTAGAATGACACCTTTTTTAAATTAAAAGAAAACACACACCAGGATTGCAGTCTATTCCAGTGTGTATTGTACATACTATCCTGCTCTTACTGCCTTGATTTCTATTTTTTCAACTCTATTTTCTGGATTATTTATCATGTCCGATACTTTCCCCTTTTTGCATTGCAATTCTAACTTTTGCATTCTTGATCGGATGTCTGACTACACTGTTTTATATCCCGTGGTCTGCCTTGAGTCTCAGCAAGAAGGCAGGCTATTTAAGTGAAGCAAGCAAGCAATCCCACACGCATGGCTGCTGGCTCTAGTGACTTACTGATGGAGCAGACAGTCACCTCACACACGATCAGACACCCCAGACTCTAGAGTTACTACTTGCCTACTCAGATCTCCAACGTCCTGAAAGCAACCTTGTGAGGTAGGCTGGGCACGGAGAAGCCGCTGCTTTGGCCAAAATGAACCGAGTGAGCACTGCAGAATTTGAACTCGGGTCTCTCCTGGTCCAACCCAAGCGAGTCCACGGGTCCAGGGATCGAACTCCGGCTTCGCTGAAGCCCTGGCGCAAGTTTCCTCGGAGTTGCACCTCCGACCAGCAAGGAGGAGGCGGAGGCGGCTGAGATCTGGTCGCAAAGGCTGGAAAGAGCCGCTCGCCTCTGCGCCAAGAGCCGCAGCCAGAAAAAATGCAATTTCTATTTGTGTTTTGGGGGAAAGGGGGAGGACAGTGGCCATGATCCGGCTCAGTCCTCTGGCGCAGCAAGAATGGAGGGGGGGATAGCACTCTCCTCCCCCCCCACCGGCGATGGGGCCAATGCACCCGGAGGGGGGGAGAGGGAGACCCGGCCCGCCAACCCCCCCCCCGGCGGGCATCCTTGCATTTGCAACGCAGCATGGCTCACCTGTCACCCGGAGCAGGAAGCAGCCGCCGGCGCCGGAGACCCAAGCGAGCGCAACCGGCCGGCTAGCTGGGTAGCCTCCCCGGGACAAGGTCGGGAGGGGGCGGGGCGTTCCCGGCGTGCCTCGTCAGGCCACGCCCCCCCTTGCAGCCGGGAATCAGGCCCGTTGCAAAAACAGGGAGTCCTGCTCTCGCGGCGCCTTGTGCAGGCTCTTCCGGCGGGAGATGGGGTGGGTGTGCGTGAGTGATGCTGCAGTCGGCTCTTGGAGGCGCCGCCGCCGCCGCCACTCTTCCCTGGGGTTTTTTTGCAGCCAAGGATGGATCCGACTCTAGGGTTGCGGTGCTCATCTCCGTTTCCAAGCCGAAGAGCCAGCGCTGTCCGAAGACGTTTCCGCGGTCATGTGGCCGGCATGACTAAACACCAAGGTGCATGGACACTGTTACCTTCCCACTGGAGTGGTCCCTATTTATCTACTTGCAATTTCTTGCTTTCGAACTGCTAGGTTGGCAGGAGCTGGAACTAGAGACGGGAGCTCACTCCGTCATGCTGCTGAACTACTGACCTTCCACAGCCTGCAGCTCAGCGTCTTAACCACTTGAGCCACCACAGCTCTGAGGGTAACAGTCTGGAAATCTTCCCTTCCCCTCAAATAATTCTCCCCCTTCTGGTATTCTAGCAATAGCTCACTCCATCATGCAGCACTCAGGTTTCGAACTGCTGAACAACTGACCTTCCACAGCCTGCAGTTCAGCATCTTAACCACTTGAGCCACCGCAGCTCCTCAGACATTTATACTTAGCATAATATTAAAAAAAGATTTAAAAATGTAAAACTATACCCAGTTATTTAGTGTTTCACTTAGTTAACTACACCGTGGTCCAGTTTGTTGTAATTAAAAGATCAGGAAGCGGCAAACCAAAGGCAGTGGCTAGAATACCTTTGGCCAAAAGGTTTTTTATTAGGCGATTATTTACATATTCACAGCCACACATTCAGCATTGGACTTCGGACCCGATAATCCCACACTGCAAGTCAAAGGCAGGCTTGAAAAGGGAGCCAAGCAAATTCATGGCGGACAGACCCATGAATGACAAGTAGCCATGATGACTGGCTGGAACCTCCAGGTTTAGAGGCAGTAGCCCCGGGAAAGACCAGTGCTGGGGGCAACAACAGGGGGCACCTTGGGCCCGTAACGTTCTGCTCGCAGGCCTCTTGGGAGGGGGGCACCTGGTGGGCCACTCTGTGAAACAGGATGCTGGACTAGGTGGACTAGTGGTCTGATCCAGCAGGTGCGCAGAGTCAGCATGGTGTAGTGGGACCCGGGTTCAAATTCCCCCTACAACCACAGAAGCTCGCTGGGTGATCCTGGGCCCATCACAACCAGTGTTCCCTCTAAGCTGAGTTAGTGTGAGCTAGCTCACAGTTTTTTAGCTTCCAGCTCACACATTATTGTCTTAGCTCAGGAAAGACAGCTCCAGAGCAAACTAATTTATGCATTAGCCAGTAGCTCACAAAGCAGAATTTTTGTTCACAAGTCTCCACAGCTTAGAGGGAACATTGATCACACCCTCTCGTCACCGTATAGGGCTGCTGTTGTGAGAGAATGGTGGAGGACACAATGGTGTTCTAAACTGCTTGGAATCCCAGCTGGAGAGAAAAGTGGAATATAAATAAATATATATATTTTTAAAAAGTCTGCATAGCTGGTTGGTTGAGGGATCCTTGCATCTGAAGTCCCCTAGAATTAGCCCCATACAAACAGAGCTTTCCCATCCCATGGGGCTTATTCACATGTGCTTATTCACAGCCATAATCCCACTTCTCCCACGGTGTTGAAGGGGGCCATAGCTTGGTGGTGTAGCACCTGCTGGCGAGCAGGAGGTCCCAGGTTCGATTCCTGCTCTCTCCAGTTGAAAGGATCAGGTGGTAGGTGATGTGAAAGTCCTCTTGACAGCCAGTTTGGTGTAGTGGTTAGGCGTGCGGACTCTAATCTGGGAGAACCGGGTTTGATCCCCCACTCCTCCACATGCAGCTGCCGGTGTGACCTTGGGTCAGTCACAAGTTCTCTCAGAGCAGTTCTCTCAGAGCGGTCTCAGCCCCACCTACCTCACAAGGTGTCTGTTGTGGGGAGGGGAAGAGATTGTAAGCCACTCTGAGAATATCAGGAGAAACTTCCTAACTGTAACGGCTAAATATCAGGAGAAACTTCCTAACGGTAAGAGTGGTTGAGCAGTGGAACAGTCTGCCTCGGGAGGTGGTGGATGCTCCTTCGCTGGACGTTTTCAAGCAGAGGCTGGACGACCATCTTTCAGGTATGTTGTAGGGCTATCTTTTGGCTATGCTCCTCTAACATTCTACGATTCCTTCAGGTAGTGAAGGGTGGGGTATAAATCCAATCTCCTCCTTTTCTTGTATGCCTGAGACCCTGGAGAGACGCAGCCAGTCTAAGTCGACAGTACTGACCTTAATGGACCAGTGGTCTGATTCAGTATTGGGCAGCTTTGTCATATGTATACAGTGTTTATCACTGGAATTTGCGGGAAAGGTAACAATGCAGAAAGCTTAATTGTTTGATATTGTTGTTAGCTGTCTATGGCGAGATATTTTTTTTGAGAGGCGGGTTAGAAAAATTCTAAAAAACCAAAGATGTGGTTGGGATAAAGCTGGTCTTAAAAGAAAAATCCCTGCCACCACCAATTAGGGGAACCAAATTTATGCATAGATCGAGATGTGCAGCCGTGTTAGTCTGTCTGTAGCAATAGAAAAGAGCAAGAATCCAGGACTAACAAAATTTGTGGCTGGGGGTGAGTTTTCGTGAGTCAGAGGCTCCTATCCTGCCACAAGTTTCGTTAGTCTTTAAGGTGATCCTGGACTCTTGCTCTTTTTTACAAATTAATGCATAACAGGCAAAATCCACAATCCATATTTGGCATGCACAATTAAAATATAGGATCAATACTGTAAAGTACTCACCCCAGAGAACTTTATAGCTGCATTTCTTGGTCAGGCGAGTTTTCCACCAAGAAAGCAAAAAATATATCTCTGAATGGCGTCAGCATGGTTGTTACAGATATCATGATTTACAATCTATCTAAAGGTCATTTCTTGGGGAAAGAAGCCCTGGAAAACACTTTCTGGGCTTGAAAATTCCTTGGTTCTTTTATTTTCAACTTAGAAATAGTTGGAACGTACTGCAGGTTTTGCTAAAACCAGCAGAAGGGCAGATGCTGCATTTGAAAAACTGGTAACTTGCCCCTGATCTGGCAGATAAAGGCATTTTCTCAAAACTGTGGTCTATGTTAATCGAAACCATTAATTAGAGTAACCGTTACGAATATATGGGAAAGAGACTGTGGGGTTTCCTTCACTGAGAATGGCTGGCACAAGGTCTGGAGGGTATTATATGCTTTCAACTCAGAGGCACTAAATATCCAAACTTTATCTTTAAAACACTGGTCAAAATGGTATCTTACTCCACAAAAGTGGCACCATTTCTGTAGAAAGATTACAAATGCCTGTTGGGAAAAAAAAATGTCAACAGATGGGATCTTTCTATCATTGTCGGTGGCAAGGCCCAGCCATTCAAGCGTTGTGGAGCAAAGTACTTACGGTGATTCATAAGATCTGTAGTGTAAAGTCAAAGGTAGACCCCAAATGGCTATTACTGGATTGACCTTCTCGTAAGGATACTGAGACAAACGTCTTTCAGCTTTATTGGCGACGGTGCGTCTGTGTATTGCAACAAACTGGAAGAAGGATAGCCTTCCATCTTTAACACTGCGGAAGATTAAAACTTCCAGCCGCTGCTTAAAGACTGCCAGGGAAGGGGAGCTCGGCAGCTGACTCCATTGTTGTACGACTCTGACTGTCAAAACGTTTTTTCCTAAGATCCAGCCGGTGCCTTCCCGTCCTTAATTTAAACCCATTCTTGCGAGCTCTATCCTCTGCTGCCAACAGGAACAGCTCCCGGCCCTAAGGGACAGCCCTTCAAATACTTCCAAGAGAGCAACCATGTCCCCCCTCAACCTACATAAGAACATAAGAGAAGCCAATGCTGGATCAGGCCAATGTCTCATCTAGTCCAACACTCTGTCCCACAGTGGCCAAAAATACCAGGTGCCATCAGGAGGTCCAGCAGTGGGGCCAGGACACTAGAAGCCCTCCCACTGCTGCCCCCACCCCAAGCACCAAGAAGACAGAGCATCCCTTGCCCCAGACTGAGAGTTCCCGTCTATACCTTGTGGCTAACAGCTACTGATGGACCTCAGCTCCATATGTTTATCTAATTCCCGCTTGAAGCCGTCCATGCTTGTAGCCGCCACCACCTCCTGTGGCAGTGAATTCCATGTGTTAACCACTCTTTGGACCTCCTCTTCTCCAGACTGAACCTTTCCAAGTCCCTTAGCCTTTCCTCACAGGGCTTCTTGGTCTCCAGGCCCCTAGAGCCTCCTCGTCGCTCTCCTCTGCACCCGGCTCCATTCTGTCCACATCCTTTCTGAAGCGAGGCCTTCAGAACTGCGCACGATATTCCAGGCATGGCCTGACCAATGCAGTGTACAGCAGGATCATAATTCATAAGCCCATTTCCCAGACAGGAATACCAGGGCTGAGAAATCAGGATATGCCTCTACTCAGCCGTTCTGTGTTTGCTTGTTCACTAATGTGGGATTTAAATTCCAGCTTCCAAGGCCAAGATCCAAGATGTCCCAGGGCTGTGAAGAGGAGGCTCGTGTTGGTTCGAATATTCACGCGCCACCCGGCAACTGCCAAGAATCCGCAGCGTCTGGCTGAAATTCTTTAGTGCCATCATGGTAGGGTTCCAGGTCGGCTTTCAGACCGCTTTCTTTGGGCCAGAGAGACTCTGCTCGGGCGGCAAGACCGTCTCGATCTGAAACGACACAAACTGGCTCTTCTTTAGCTTTTTCAATGCCTGGCTGTCGCTGCCGCCGAACACCCCCTCCTCCATTTTGAAAGTCAGGGACGAGAGGCCCCTCATCTTCCGCTTGACGCTTTTCCTTTCCTGTTTGTACGCGGCGGCCATATTGGCAATCACCTGTAAAGGACACAGAGGACTGAAGGTTTATTTCCTCTACTGAGAGAATTATCCCACCCGAACCAGAAGGCAGCTTGTAGCACTTTTAAAAAAATTCCGTCTATCGTCTCCTCCGAGAACCTCAACGTCCACGGGGTCATCCTACTTTAAGCCCCCCACAACCCAGTGAGGTAGGTCACGTGAGGAGACAAGGCCTTGCTTTTGGTTTCCCGGTAAGCTGCATCCCTGAGTTGGAATCTGAACCCCGTTCTCCCCCGTTCAACCAGCTGGGTACCAATGTTCCCTCTAAACTGTGGAGTCTCAGTCCTATTATAGCCCCCTTTTGGGATGAAATATTAGAGGAAATTAGGTGTATATCTGGTCACACTATAAAGAAGAACCCAGAATCTATACTCTTGAACCTTAGAAACGAAACTGCTTTATCCACTATACAAAGAAACCAACTCTTCTCCTTCTCTTCTAAGATCAAGCTTTTACCTTCCCATCTCTCCCTGTTCCCCTTGATTTTTGGCTCATGGGTCTAACGGCACGGTGTGGGTACCCAGCACTGTTCCCTCTAAGGTGAGGTAGTGTGAGCTAGCTCAGAGTATTTTAGCCTCCAGCTCAGGCATTTTTGACTTAGCTCAGGAAGGAGGGCTCCAGAGCAAACTGATTTATGCAGTGGCCAAATCGCCCACTCACAACTTTAATGCCGGTAGCTCACAACGTCAAATTTTTGCTCACAAGACTCCACAGTTTATCCCCAATAAGAGGGTACAACAATTCACTTATGCGACAAAAACCCTGCCCCCAAGCAATACAATATACGCATTATTGCAAGCCAAAAAATATATGCAGAAATTCCGGAGTGCCGCTGGATTCCTGTAACTGCGTGCAAGAGCTTCTGTAATCTGAATTTATGAATATAGTTTATACATATGCAGCAAGTCAGGAGTACATCCAGATTCCTGTACCTGCGTGCAAGAGCTTCTGTAATTTGAATTTGTGGATATAGTTTATACATATGCAGAAATTCAGTACATCCAGAGTCCTGTATCTGCACCCAAGACCTTCTGTCATCTGAATTTCTGAATATAGTTTTTGGCCTGCAATATAACATATATCGTTATACATACTGTAACATATATCATAATGCTTGTGGGTAGGATTTGCAAAACAAGTGGACTGTTATACTCTCTTGTTCACAGTGTGTGCTTTTGGTATGAAGAACCTAAGAAGAGCCCTGCTGGAACAGACCAGTGAGAGTCCATCTAGTCTAGCCTCCTGTCTCACACAGTAGCCAACCAGTTCCTCTGGACGGCCAACAACAGGGCAGAGAGGCTGAGGTGTTCCTCTGATAAGAACATTAAGAAGAGCCCTCCTGGATCAGACCAGTGAGGGTCCATCTAGTCCAACATCCCATCTCAAGCAGTGGCCATACAGTTACTATGGAGGTCCAACAGCAGGGCATAGAGGCTAAGGCCTTCATAAGAACATGAGAAGAGCCTTGCTGGATCAGGCCAGTGGTCCACCTAGTCCAGCCTCCTGTCTCACACAGTAGCCAACCAGTTCCTCTGGAGGGCCAAGAACAGGGCACAGAGGCTGAGTCTTTCATAAGAACATGAGAAAAGCCCTGCTGGATCAGACCAGTGAGGGTCCATCCAGTCCAGCATCCTGTCTCACACAGTGGCCAACCAGTTACTATGGAGGCATAGAGGCCAAGGCCTTCCTAAGAACATAAGAAGAGCCCTGCTGGATCAGACTAATGGTCCATCCAGTCCAGCCTCCTGTCTCACACAGCAGCCAGCCAGTTCCTCTGGACGACCAACCACAGGGCACATAGGCCGAGGCCTTCCCCTGGTGTCGCCTCCTGGCTCTGGGATTCAGAGGATTAGAAAATGTTTTCCCAGCAGGATCAGGAGGCACAGATCCTGAGCACGAACTTTCTAGCATGTCCCACAGCCTCGAGTTCAGTCCCACAAACAGGTCCCTCTTGCTAAAGCGGCCAGCGTTTCCTTCTGGTTGGGGCTGAGGGCTGCCTACTGGCCCCGACGAAACCCAGAGCATTCAAAGGGAAAGGGGCCACAGGTGACGAGAACCCAGCACCGCTTACGATCTCTTTCACCGCATTCTGCTGCTCCTGAACGGCAACCGTGAACGACGGGAGGCCGTTGGTTCTCAAGGGACCGGTGCCCGGCTCTTTGGCATCCTTGGCGTACTCGGCCTGGAAAGAGACAGGGAGAAAGAGGCCCAGGCTGAACATCAGATTGAACCACTTTCTCTCCCACACGCACATATCTGCAGAACACGGTTCGAGTCCAGTGGGCACCTTTAAGACCAACAAAGTTTAATTCTGGGCAGAAGCTTCCGTGTGCAGGCGCACTTCGAAGAATCAGCAAAGGTTTAATTCTGGGTATAAGCTTTCGTGTGGTACATGGAAGCCGATACCCAGAATTAAACCTTTGCTGGTCTTCAAGGTGCCCCCGGACCCAAACTTTGTTCTGTTACTTCAGACCACACGATTGCCCCCATCTGAATCTACACATATAATCCACGGTGGCTGTTTTGCTTATTTATTCCTGTGTCTGCTCCTCCTCTCAATGCGGCTGTCTTATTTTAAGTTGGACAAGCAGTTCTAACCTAGCTAGATTCCAGAGGCTGGATCAGGGATGAGAAACTGGGGGAAAGCCATGCTCTGCGATGACTTAGGTGTTCCCACACTGCTCTGGGGTTGTGAGATGGAAGGAAAAGGGAAATGTAGGCCCCGCCTGAGCCAGTTCGGTGTAGTGCTTAGGAGTGCGGACTCTAATCTGGGAGAACTGGGTTTGATTCCCCCACTCCTCCTCATGCAGCTGCTGGTGTGACCTTGGGTCAGTCACAAGTTCTCTCGGAGCTGTTCTCTCAGGAGGAGTCCTCGAAAGCGCTCTCTCAGCCCCACCGCCCTCACAGGGTGTCTGTTGTGGGGCAGGGGAAGGGAAAGGAGATGGTAAACTGCTCTGAGACTCCGAGTGAAGGGCGGGGTATAGATCCAATCTCTTCTTCAGCTTCCCCGAGGGTTCTACCAGCTTCTATCCTATCACCTCACTGTTCCTGCAAGGAGTTCTGGGTGAGGTACATGGCTTTCTTCATTTATTGTCACAACAATCCTGTGAGGTGGACTAGGCTGAGAATGACTGGCTAAAGGGCTCTTTGTGAGCTTCACAGCAAGGTGGGATTAGAACCCAAGCCTCCTTCTAGTCGGACACCTTCATCACTACGCCATGCTGGATCTTTGAGCTGGCCGTTGAGGTTGGCCTCTTTCCCTGGGGCCAGGTGCTGGCACCCAACGATTCTGCCCATTCTAATCTTCCCTCCGCGTCCGTTCCATGCATCAAAGGAAGCAAGAGGTGTTCCATTCAAAAGCTCTTTTAGGACACTTATATGCTGCTGCTCCACTTGAGTCATTGGTCGAAGTGGCTCATAATTACACAACAATAATGATCAAATAGCAGAAATTCAACTTAAAAACCATTTATGAAGGGCAAACATCCTGGTAACCTACAGTCTGAAACCAGGACAGCTTTTTAGATTAAAAAGGCCTTCCAAAATAAAAAGAAGAAGAAGAGATTGGATTTATACCCTGCCCTTCACTACCCAAAGGAGTCTCAGAGCGGCTTACAATCTCCTTTCCCTTCCCCTCCCCACAACAGACACCCTGTGAGGTAGAAGAAGAGAGAGATTGGTTTATACCCCGCCTTCACTACCCAAAGGAGTCTCAGAGCAGTTTACAATCTCCTTCCCTTCCCCTCCCACAACAGACACCCTGTGAGGTAGGTGGGGCTGAGGGAGCTCTGACAGAAACTGCTCTTTTCAAGAACAGCTGTGCCAGAACTTGTGTCTGACCCAAGGTCACACTGGCAGCTGCATGCGGAGGAGTGGGGAATCAAACCCCAGATTAGAGTCCATGCACTACAACAAAAACATTTTTAGTAGCTGAGACAACCACGCAATTCACAGGGAGAGAGTCCTTAAGCTGCTGTACACCCACTGCTATTGTTCTCTACTGCACTGTTCTGGGATTTATGTTCAAAGCCCTTACCTCGGACGAAAGGCAGACGTATCTGTTGTAAAGGAGGAAGAACGGGGTGTATTTGGTCACAGGGCTGACGGACGTGCGGAAGTCGAACAGAAGCGGGTCGAGAGACTCATCCCAATCGCCTGGCTTCTCGTTCACAACATTGGAGATGGAGGATTTCAAAAGTTCGTTGGTTCGGCTGTCCAGGCCACTGCAGCTGCCCGGATCGGCCGGGGTCAGAATTTGGGAGATGTTCCATCGCTCGGACAAAAGCCGGGTCACCTACAAAGCACAGTGGGTCTCAGAGGACAAGATGTAAACCCATTCAGTCCAGGATATGTACATCTGGATGTATCTGCTGGTGCACCCAGTAATGTCCAGTTGCAAAAATGGAAACAGATTAACAGGGAGGTCAAACTCATTTGTTACAAGGTCTGACATAAATGTCACTTTGTCGGGCCGGGCCATGCATGCCAATAAAAGTAACGCCAGGTACTAGAGATATAAACTTTATAAAGGACACAGGCAAACCCGATTAACAAAATTATTTTTTAATCAAAATACAAACATGCTTAAAACATTAACATTCTTACAGGATTCCCTTACACTATCTCCCTGATGCCCGCCTACCCACCCACATCCACTGCCTCTTGTAAATTAGCACTGGGACAGTGTGCAGGGAGATCAAGCACAGCCTCTGTCCTCTGGCAATAAAGGTACAAAAGAACAACTTAAGAGCATCAGAAGAGCCCTGCTGGATCGGACCACGGGTCCACCTGTTCCAGCATCCTGTCTCACATAGTGGTCCCAACCAGTTCCTCTGGACAGCCAAAATCAGAACACAGAGGCCGAGGCCTTCCCCTGATGTTGCCAACTGGCTCTGGGAGTCAGAGGCTGAGTGCCTCTGAATGTGGAGGTTCCCCTCAGTCACCCATGGTCAGTGGCCATTGATAGACTTCTCCTCCGAGAACCTATCGAATCCCCTTTTAAAGCTGTCTATTTCTGTGGCCATCACTCCATCCTCAAGCGCTGAATTCCCCATTTTAATTGTTCCCTGTGTAAAGTAGTATTTCCTTTTTGTCTTTGCTGAACCTACTGCCCATCAGCTTCCTTGGATGCCCTCGAGTTTTAGTCTTTTGAGAGAGGGAGAAAAACTTCTCTCTGTTAACTCTCTCCACCCCGTGCCTAATTTTATAGACCTCTCTCATGTCCTGCCCCCTTAATCATCTCTTTTCTCAACGGAAAAGTCCCAGGCTCTTTGGCCTTTCCTCCGAGGGAAGGTTTCTCGCCTAGAGAAGAGTGGGATTGTGCCGTGCAAAAGAAAGACCCTCTGCCCGCAATGCAGCCCCCTCCCCACCTACCTCTTCACAGAAGTCCCAGCTCAAGCTGCAGAAGATATTCTTGGACGCTCCAAACCTGATTCGTGAAAAGACAAAGCACCCGAATCAGTCCCCACCCTGTGCCCTTAAGCCCACCTCCATGGTGCCCAGACCCAGCACGGTTGAGGACCCCAGGGGGCCTCCAGGTTGCAGTGACGATGGGTGGGAAGCTTTGGGAGATCTGGTGACCAGAACTGTACACGATATTCCAAAGGAGGCCCCACCATAGATCTACACAGGGGCATTACGATATCGGCCGTTTTACTCTCAATCCCTTTCCCAAAAATCCCTAACACAAGACTTTGCCTTTTTCACCACTGCAGCACACTGGGCTGACACTTTCCTTGAGCTATCCACTTACGACCCCAAGATCTTTCCCCGCCTCTTAGTCTCAGCAAGTTCAGACACCATCCGCTTAGACTTGGTGGGGACTTTTTTCCCAACGTGCACTTTGGCAGAGACGGTGACTTCAGCCGTGAGCACCAAAACCGTGGCGGTACCCAAGAGGGCGATCCATCGCAGGACAGACCTTCACAAGCACGTCCAATCAACGCTCCCTCTCAGCCGTGGAGTCTTGTGAGCAAAAATTCTGCTTTGTGAGCCACTGGCATTAAAGTTGTGAGCGAGCGATTGGGCTGCTGCATCAATTAGTTGACTCTGGAGCCCTCCTTCCTGAGCTGAGACAAAAATGCATGAGCCGGAGGCTAAAAAACTGTGAGCTCGCTCACACTAATTTATTTATTTATTTGTTACATTTATACTCTGCCCTCCCCGCGAATGGGCTCAGGGCGGCTTACGAAGGTCGGTACGATGTACCTAGTCTCCATAAAACATTAAAACACTTTAAACAAATGAAAACAATCATACATTTGAAATGCCCTAATAGTTAAAGTGCTCGCGGTCTTAATTGATACTTATTAGCTTAAGTGGCGCTCTCTAAGATGTACCCCCCAAATTCCTGGCTCAGCGATCTTCCAGCCTTCTGCGGAGACATGGCTCTCTCTCCGTGCTAGGGCTGGCCCTGTACCACAGATGTTCAATAGTGGTAAGAAGAAGAAGAAGAGATTGGATTGATACCCCGCCCTTCACTACCCAAAGGTGTCTCAGAGGGGCTTACAAATTCCTTTCCCTTCCCCTCCCCACAACAGACACCCTGTGAGGTAGGTGGGGCTGAGAGAGCTCTTGACAGAAACTGCCCTTTTTTCAAGAACAGCTCTTGTCAGAACTACGGCTTGCCCAAGGTCATCCGGCCAGGTGCAACTGGAGGAGTGGGGAATCAAACCCGGTTCTCCCAGATTAGTTGGTGGCAGTGGTGGGCAGCTCCTAGTTGAATGCCTGGCGGAAGAGCTCCGTCTTGCAGGCCCTACGGAACTGTAAAAGGTCCCGCAGGGCTACGATCTCTTCCAGGAGCTCATTCCACCAGTAAGGAGCCACCACCGAAAGGCCCTGGCCCTAGTGGTGGCGAGCCTGGCATCCTTAGGGCCTGGAATAATTCGTTGATGTTGTGACCCTGACCGTAGTGCTCTCTGGGGTATAACTCAGCTTAGAGGGAAGACTGCCACTGACTGAACGACAGGTCTTTGGATGCCAGAATGCTTTTTTGGCTCTGCTGGTGTCAAACCGGAATGAAGCGAAAGCCAGCACGGACTACCCCACCTGTAGAAGATGGCAGCCAGGCCCCTGGCCACCGAGGAACCGTCTCTCTTCTGGAGAGGAATGGCTTCGACCCACTTGGTGTAGTGATCCGTCACCGCGAGAACGTGTGTGTTGCCCCGGCTGGATTCTGGGAAAGGGCCTAGGAGCACCGGATTCAAAACGAACAGTCAGTTGTCAGGGTAACAGCACGGAGGGGGGCAGGAAGGGAAGAGGAGCAGCTGCACTGGAGAGAGGGAAGACTGAGACCGAGGTTAGAGGCCCAGACTGGCGGTCTGCATCAGTATAAGGCAGATGAGCCTCGGACAGAGGGGGAGGTCGACACACACAGAGCCGGGGTGAGAAACAAGCAAGCTGCCCTCTACCCTGCCTCCATGCCACTGAGCACAAGCCCCCGTACCCACATGAGCTCCAGTCCTCTGATCAGGTACATTCATAGGTACATCAGAAAAGCCCTGCTGGATCAGACCACTGGTCCATCCAGTCCAGCATCCTGTCCCATACAGTGGCCTCAACCAGTTCCTCTGGAGGGCCAACAACAGGGCAGAGAGGGCGAGGCCTTCATGAGAACATCAGAAGAGCCCTGCTGGACCAGACCAGTGAGGGTCCATCTAGTCCAGCATCCTCCCTCAAACAGGGGCCAACCATCTCCCCTGGACAGCCAACAACAGGAGAGAGGCTGAGGCTTTCCCCTGAGAAGAACCCTGCTGGATCAGACCAATGGTCCATCTAGTTCAGTTTCCTGTATTACATAGTGGCCAACCAACTTCTCTGAAAGGCCAACAATGGCATAGAGGCCGAGGCCTTCATAAAAACATCAAAAGAGCCCTGCCGGATCAGACCTGTGGTCTATCTCTTCAGCATCCTGTCTTACACAGTGGCCTACCAGTTCCTCTGGAGAGCCAAAAACAGGGCCTAGAGAATGAGACCTTCCCCTGATAAGAACATCAGAAGAACCCTGCTGGATCA
Source organism: Gekko gecko (assembly GCA_029375565.1). NCBI lineage: Eukaryota > Metazoa > Chordata > Lepidosauria > Squamata > Gekkonidae > Gekko > Gekko gecko. The sequence continues at coordinate 73,594,137 of JAPDNY010000012.1, read as the reverse complement.
GACCTGTGGTCTATCTAGTCCAGCATCCTGCCTTACACAGTGGCCAGCCGGTTCCTCTGGAGGGCCAACAAAGGCATAGAGGCTGAGGCCTTCAGAAGAGCCCTGCTGGATCAGACCAGTGGTCTATCTAGCCCAACGTCCTTTCACACAGTAGCCAACCAGTTCCTCTGGAGGGCCAACAATAGGACAACCTAAGAAGAGCCCTGCTGGATCAGATCAGGGGTCCATCCAGTCCCGCATCCCATCTCACACAGTGGCCAAATAGTTCCTTCCCCTGATGTTGCCTCTTGGCACTGGGACCCAGAGGTTTACTGCATCTGTCTAATCCCCGTTTAAAGCTGTCTGTGCCTGGGGCCATCACTACATCCTCTGTCAGCGAATTCCAAGAAAGTTCAAAAAGCAGCAACCCCAAACAGAGCCCTGGACCGTGGGCAGTTCCTGGGGGGGGCGCCGATCACCAGGACGTACCGTAGACATCCAACCCCAGCACCTCCCACGGGGACTCCACTTTGATGGGACGGACTTTCTTTGACAGACTCTTGCTGTGCTCTGCGTTCTGGCAGGTTTCACACATCTTGATCTGGGGGAGGAGGAGAGAAATCAGAGCAGGGTCTTTAAAGAGGCAATGGGGTGTGCCCAGGTGGGCGGCCGAGCAGCACCAACCAAGCCCCCCCCCGGCATCACGCTGATGACCAGGCCAGTACCAAACAGCCACTCCCAAATGTGCTTTCTCATGTTCTTGTGTCTTCAGTCTTGGCGATACAACCCAAAGGGAAGAAGGTGTTCCCTCCCCCGCCCCACGTCAGGATTCAAAGGCTTCCCTTGCTCGAAAGCCAGTCAAATCTGACTCTAGCGAGCGGTGCTCATCTCCGTTTCCAAGCCAGAGCCAGCGCTGTCCAAAGACGTTTCCGTGGTCATGTGGCTAGCATGACTAGATGCCGAGGTGCCCGGAACGCTGTTACCTTCCCACCAAAGTGAAACCTATTTATCTACTTGCAGTTTCTTGCTTTTGAACTGCTAGGTTGGCAGGAGCCGGGGCCAGAGACAGGAGCCCTTTGCCGCCTTTACCCAGTCCACCACATCCTTGACGATGCCCAGCCAGTAGAATCTGCTCTGGATCCGGTGCACCGTCTTCTTCTGCCCCAGGTGGTTCCCCAGCTCCGTGAAATGGCTTTCGAGGAAGACCTGCCGCCTCCTCTCGGGGTCCACCACGACCTCACGCTTCTCCTCCTTCTTGGGCCCGACATAGTAGAGACAGCCCCCTGTGGGAGGAGCAGACAGAGGCACAGTGTCTCAGAACGCAGAGCCTCAGCGTGGCAAAGCAGAGAAGGGTGCCGGAGGTGGCCGAGAGAGAGAGAGAGAGAGAGAGAGAGAGAGAGAGAGAGAGAGAGAGAGAGAGAGAGAGAGAGAGAGAGAGAGAGATGGGTTCGGATTCTGGCTCAGCTTGGGCCAGTCACGTCTCCTGCGGCCTCATTGGCCTTTCAGGATTTTTGCCAGGCTAGAAACTGAGAGAGTTTGAATGCGCTTCAGTCTGAGCATCTTGGAAGAAGGGAGGGACATCCGTGTCACAAGCAGTGTTCCCTCCAAGCTGAGTTAGTGTCAGCTAGCTCACACATTTTTGCCTTAGCTCAGGAAGAATGGCTCCAGAACAAACTAATTTATGCAGTGGCCAAACCGTCCGTTATATAGTACCCCAAGAGAGAAATCTCTAGCAGGAATCCTATCGGCTGTGCAAACATACACAGAAACTGAGAAGATTACATTCCTGCTCTCAGATAATGATGCATCTGCATCTTACAGGGTTTCTTTGTTTGCTTTAGCAGAGTCCAGAATTAGATCTAAGGGGCTGGTTCCCTGATTAAATCTGTTTTAGCCTTTTTATTAGCACGATCTGTAGTCAATTTTAATCTGATTCTAATGGTGGTAATTTTTTTTATTATTGCTGTGGTGTCTTTTTGTCTTTTGTAATGGCCAGTGGCTGAATACAATAAATTTACTTGCACTTGCAGTAGCCAAATCGCCGGCTCACAACTTTAATGCCGTTAGCTCACAAAGTAGACCTTTTGCTCACGAGACTCCACGGCTTAGCGGGAGCACTGGTCACAAGTAAAATGAGAACAGGCGAGAATGGCTTTTGCGCAGCAGTGGAAATCGGATAAAGTACCGGATATACAGGATTGGTTAAGAAAATTGGTATTTTTAGCTGAAATGGACAAAATGACTAAAAAATTAAATGGACAAATGGCAGAACAGTATTTAAGTGAATGGGAAGACCTGAAAATATATATGGAAACTGAATATAAAATGAAAGGGAAAATGTATAACCTTGATTCTTATTGAAAATGGAAATATGTTAGATGAGTCAGATTTCTGTATACAGAAATATGTTACCTGGTTTATCAATTGCTACAAGTCTAAACCTGATTACTCTTAAATTTTCTTTGTTATTGGCAATAGCAGTGTTGGAAGCCTATTAGGGGGTGAAGGGGGGAAGGGATATAGTTTATAAGTTGATTTGGAAGTTGTGTTTAACAATGTTGAATATATTCCAATAAAAAAATCTTTGTTACAAGTAAAACGAGAACAGTGCAGGATGACAGGTTTGGTTCTCACGCTAGACCCGGGACCAATCACTTTGAATGTCCGCCTGCCTGCCTGATGGAGCAAATGTTTTCCTAGAAAGGCAATCGGCCTCCACAGAAACCTGCCGTACCTCCACTTAGCCAGTTGAACTGCCAGTGACTGACATCAATGCCATTACACTGGGTGCCTTCTTGACTCTAGCACTGAGGAACCAGGAACTGAAAACCACGCTTGGGCTGAGCTCTGAACCCTGGAAATGTAATCATTTCTAAGCATCTAAACTTATGCTAGTTTTTTTAAAAGGCACATTTCTAAGATCTGGGAGAACCAGGGTGGAAACACCCCCCATCTGCCACAGAAACTTGCTGGGTGACTTTGGGCCAGTCACCCTCTCTCAGCCTGGTCTACCTCACGGGGCTGAGGTGAGGCTAAAATGGAGACGCCTCCTTTACAGGGAGATCGGCCAAGATGGGTAGCCGCGTCTGCCTGCAGCAGTCGAAAAGAGCAGGCGTCCAAGAGCACCTTCAAGACCAGTGTTCCCTCTAAGCTGAGTCAGTGTGAGCTACCTCGCAGTTCTTTAGCCTCCGGCTCACACATTTTTTGCCTCAGCTCAGGGAGGGCGGCTCCAGAGCAGACTAATTGATGCAGCAGCCAAATCGCTTGCTCACAACTTTGACGCCAGCAGCTCACCAAGTAGTATTTTTGCTCACAAGACTCCATAGCTTAGAGGGAACATTGTTCGAGACTAACAACATTTGTGGCAGAGTTGTGAGCTTTTGTGAGTCACTGCTCACTTCTTCAGATACGACATATGAGCTTCTGTGAGCTCACTTAACAGGTCAAGCCCATGAATGTTCAGTCCCGTTGCCTTCAGTGGGACGTATGCCCCAGTAAGTTTGTGCAGTTAGGGTGGCAGGCGAAATCATACAGATGAAGCGGTCTTAGGCTGGGCCAGAGAGCTGCTCTGTCTACCTCAGTACGGCTTGCAGTGACTGGCAGGCATTCCCCACAGTCTCAGCCCAAGCTCTTTCCTGCTATTCCCATCCTTGAGATAGAGGAGAAGAAGAAGAGATTGGATTTACACCTGGCCCTTCACTTGGAGTCTCAGAGCGGCTTACAATCTCCTTTCCCTTCCCCTCCCCACAACAGACACCCTGTGAGGTAGGCGGGGCTGAGAGAGCTCTGAGAGAACTGCCCTTGAGAGAACAGCTCTGAGAGAACTTGTGACTGAGCCAAGGTCACTCCAGCAGCTGTATGCGGAGGAGCCGGAAATCAAACCCGGTTCTCCCAGATTAGAGTCTGCGCTCTTAACCACTACACCAAACTGGCTCTGGGAACTGCATCTGCGGGAACTGCTGCTTGGAAAGCAAGATGGGTCACTGTGTTAGTCCTTCTGTAGCAGTAGAAAAGAGCAATTGTCCAGGAGCATATCGCAAAAAACATAAAGACCAACAATAAAACTTTCTTCAAATACATTAGAAGTAGGAAGCCAGCCAGGGAGGCAGTGGGGCCCTTGGATGACCAAGGGGTAAAAGGAGTAGTGAAGGATGATAGGGAAATGGCTGAGAAGCTGAATGCATTTTTTGCCTCTGTCTTCACTGTGGAAGAGGAGAAGTGTTTGCCCACTCCAGAAGCACTGATTTCGGGAGGGGGTTTGAAAGACCTGAATCAGATTGCGGTGACAAGAGAGGAAGTCCTCCGACTGATGGACAATTTAAAAACTAATAAATCACCAGGCCCGGATGGCATTCATCCGAGAGTTCTGAAAGAACTCAAATGTGAACTTGTGGATCTCCTGACAAAAATATGTAATCTTTCTTTAAAATCTGCCTCCATTCCTGATGACTGGAAGGTAGCTAATGTCACTCCCATCTTTAAAAAGGGCTCCAGGGGAGATCCAGGAAATTACAGGCCAGTCAGTCTGACATCGATACCGGGTAAGTTGGTGGAAACTGTTATTAAGGAAAGAATTAGTAGGCACATTGATGAACAAAAACTATTGAGGCAGACTCAGCATGGGTTCTGTAAGGGAAGATCTTGTCTCACTAACCTGTTAGTGTTTTTTGAGGGAGTGAACAAACATGTGGACAAGGGGGACCCAATAGATATTATTTACCTTGACTTCCGGAAAGCTTTTGATACAGTTCCTCATCAAAGGCTCCTAAGTAAGCTCAATAGTCATGGGATAAAAGGACAAGTCCTCTTGTGGATCAAAAACTGGCTTATAAATAGGAAACAGAGAGTGAGTATAAATGGGAAACTTTCTCAGTGGAGGGTGGTAAGCAGTGGGGTACCACAGGGATCAGTACTCGGTCCCATGCTTTTTAACTTGTTTATTAACGATTTGGAATTGGGAGTAAGCAGTGATGTGGCTAAATTTGCAGATGACACGAAGTTGTTCAGGGTGGTGAAAACCAGGGAGGATTGTGAGGCACTCCAAAGGGATCTGTTGAGGATGGGTGAGTGGGCGTCAACGTGGCAAATGGGGTTCAATGTGGCCAAGTGCAAAGTGATGCACATTGGAGCCAAAAATCCTAAATATAAATACACGTTGATGGGGTCTGATCTGGCAGAGACTGACCAAGAGAGAGATCTTGGAGTCGTAGTGGATAACTCGCTGAAAATGTCTACACAATGTGTAGCTGCAATAAAGAAGGCCAACGCTATGCTGGGGATTATTAGGAAGGGAATTGATAACAAATCAGCCAGTATCATCATGCCCCTGTATAAATCATTGGTGCGACCTCATTTGGAATACTGTGTACAGTTCTGGTCACCACATCTCAAAAAGGATATTATAGCATTGGAAAAAGTGCAGAGAAGGGCAACTAGAATGATAAAAGGGTTGGAACACCTTCCCTATGAAGAAAGGTTAAAATGCTTGGGGCTCTTTAGCTTGGAGAAACGACGGCTGAGGGGTGACATGATCGAGGTTTATAAGATTATGAATGGGATTGAGCAGGTTGAGAAAGAAGTACTTTTCTCCCTTTCTCACAATACAAGAACTCGTGGGCACTCTATGAAATTGCTGAGCAGTCGGGTTAGAACAGATAAAAGGAAATACTTCTTCACCCAAAGAGTGATTAACATATGGAATTCACTGCCACAGGAGGTCGTGGCAGCTGCAAGCATGGACAGTTTCAAGAGGAAATTAGATAAACATATGGAGCAGAAGTCCACCAGTGGCTATTAGCCACAGGGTATAGAATGAGAACTCTCAGTCTGGGGCAGGTGATGCACTCTATTCTTGGTGCTGGAGGGGCAGCAGTGGGAGGGCTTCTGGTGCCCTGGCCCCACTGCTGGACCTCCTGATGGCACCTGGTATATTTTGGCCGCTGTGTGACAGAGTGTTGGACTAGATGGGCCATTGGCCTGATTCAACATTGGCTTCTCTTATGTTCTTAGCACCTTAAAAGACTAACGAAATTTGTGGCAGAGCAGTGAGTTTTCGTGAATCTCACTGCTGACTCGGAACAGGCGGCTCACGAGAGCTCCTCCCCTGCCACAAACGTTCTTCGTCTTTAAGGCGCTCCCAGACTCTGGCTCTGTTCTGCTGCTACAGATGGACTAACCCAGCGACCCACCTTGATCTACACTTGATCTATAGCTACATCTTGATCTATATTCTTCAGGCACAGCCGAAAGAAGTGAGCGCAACGCTCCCTCTAAGCTGCGGAGTCTTGTGAGCAAAAGTCCTACCTTTGTGAGCTAGCGGCATTAAAAGTTGTGAGCAGGCAATTGGGCCGTGGCATAAAGTAGTTGGCGCTGGAGCCACCCTTCCTTAGCTAAGGTAAAAAATACGAGCACCGGAGGCTAAAAAGCTGTGAGCTAGCTCACACTCACTCAGCTTAGAGGGAACACTGGTGGTGACCAGCGCTCCCTCTAAGCTGCGGACTCGTGTGAGCAAAAACTCTACTTTGTGAGCTACTGGCATTAAAGTTGTGAGCGAGCGATTTGGCTGCCGCTGCGCTGGAGCCACCCTTCCTGAGCTAAGGCAAGAATCTGTGAGCCGGAGGCTAAAAAACTGTGAGCTAGCTCAGACTAACTCAGCTTAGAGGGAACACTGGCGCCCGCCCGTGACGCAGGAAAGTTCCTCCCTCGCCACAATTGTTGCTAGTCTTTAGGGTGCTCCTGGACTCTCTGGCTCTTCCCCAATACCTCACAGGCAGGGGCGGATGAAGGCTCAGGGGTGCCCTCAGCAGCAATGACCAGTCTCAGTGCCCCCTCCTTTCCACCCTGACCCCCAGTCCCTTTCAGTCGCTGACCTGCCTGACCAGATATACAACGCAGGTTGCAGCAATACAAAAGATTCATTCCTATGATAACACCATATACTGTACAAACGAAGCCAAGCTTTGGCTACGTAAAGTTCTACAAAAAGGCAACACGACACCTATTTCCATATTTTGCGGTGCCCCCAAGCACGTGCTTAGTCTGCTGAATGGTTAACCTGCCACTACCTTACAGGGTGGTGCCAAGCCTAAATGGAGAAGGGACGTCTGTGGAAAGCCGCTGGGGAGAAAAAAAAGGGGGGGGTTTGTACACATGGAAACCAGGGAGCAGATAAGCATGTGCAGAGTGCCCTTCCCGGCTCCCGAAGCAGAGGCCGGGGGGGGGGGCTTCCAGAGCTGCCCCAAACACCTGCCCACCCATCCGCCCCCCGCCTCCCTCCCCGGTTACCTTCCACGACGAACTTCTGGGCGTAGCGCTTGAGGTTCTTCCTCCGGATGGAGCAGAAGCCCGGCGGGAAGCAGCCCTCGGAGAGGAGGCGGAAGATGTCCTCGAACTTGCTGGGAGGAGGCGGGGGAGGAGGGGAGGAGGAGGACAAGGAGGAAGACTCCGCCGCCGCCGCCGCCACCACCTCCTCCTCGGCCACCTGCAGCGCCGCCGCCGCCGCCTCCATGCTCAGCCCGGCAGCAGCAGCAGCAGCCCGGCCAGGACCGAGGGAGGGCGGCCGGCCACGCGCCCTCCCCGCCGGGCCCGGCCTTGCACCGCCACGCCGCCCGCCGGCCGAGCTGCTCCGACCGGCTGCGGGCGGGTCTCTCGCGGAGGCGGCGGCTGATGCTGCTCCTGCTGCATGCCGCGCCAGGGGCCGGGGGAAAGTGCGCGCCCGCGGGGAGCGCCGGGAAAGAGCCGGGAAAGAGCCAGGAGAGGCCACGTCCGCCCTGTCCTTTTGCTAAACTGCAGGCTGTGGAAGGCCGGTAGTTCAGCAGTTCGAGACCCGGAGAGTGCCGCATGACGGAGTGAGCTCCCGTCTCTGGCCCCAGCTCCTGCCAGCCTAGCAGTTCGAAAGCAAGAAATTGCAAGTAGAGAAAGAGGTACCACTTCGGTGGGAAGGGAACAGCGTTCCGTGCACCTTGGTGTTTAGTCACGCCGACCCCATGACCGCGGAAACGTCTTCGGACAGCGCCGGCTCTTCGGCTTGGAGACGGAGATGAGCACTGCAACCCTAGAGTCGGATTCGACTAGCTTTTGAGCAAGGGAACCTTTACCTTTATTGCTTCAGGGTTCCCCCCACACACACACCAATGTGTATTGCTCTCTCCAGTAGTCCCACAGGGAGCAAAAAATATGTGGGAAAAGGGGGGAACCCCCAAAGCAATAGTTGCAAAGGAGTGACAGAAGTGACAGTGCGGACCTGGCCAGAGTCCAGCAGCTCCTGAAAGACTAGCGGCATTTGGGGCAGGGAGAGGAGCTGTCTGAAGTCACCACTCACTTCTTTGGTTCGGGCCCATAGCCAGGATTTTTTAAAGTTGGGATATTTAAATTTCTGAGGGGTGGGGGGCTGGCTAATCCAAAGAATCCAGGGGAGAAGGCCTGTGATGCCCTGGGCTGGGTGGGAAGTCAGGGAGGGGGCCTCGCCAGCAAGTCAGGGGGCCTAGCCCCAAGATGCCCCACCGTAGCTACGGACCTGCTGCAGATGCATCTGAAGACTAGAGATCGGGATGTAGATATAGATGAGGTGTGTAGATCAACAAGGGGCACTGGCGATGTTCCCTCTAAGCTGTGGAGTTCTTGTGAGCGAAGATTCTGCTTTGTGAGCCACCGGCATTAAAGTTGTGAGCGAGCGATTCGGCTGCTGCATAAATCAGTTTGCTCTTCTGGAGCCATCCTTCCCGAGTGAAGAAAACAATCTGTGAGCTGGAGGCTAAAAAAGCTGTGAGCTGGCTCACACTAGCTCAGCTTAGATGGGACACCGGTTGCTGGGTTAGTCTGTCCGTAGCAGCAGAAAAGAGCCAGAGTCCAGCAGCGCCTTGAAGACTAACAACACTTGGGGGGCAGCAGTGGGAGGGCTTCTAGTATCCTGGCCCCACTGCTGGACCTCCTGATAGCACATGGTATTTTTGGCCGCTGTGTGACAGAGTGTTGGACTAGATGGGCCATTGGCCTGATTCAACATTGGCTTCTCTTATGTTCTTATGTGCCGCAAAATGTGGAAATGATCCTGTGACTTAGATAGCCTTTCTTTAAAAAAAACCCAAAACAGTAAAATGTATAGACAACTCTTATCAACAGCCAGGATGGCTAAATGGAACGCCCATTTTCAGAAGCAGTATGCCGGCAAGTAGCACCTGCAGGGGACAAAAGAAGGCTTTTGTGCCCTTCCTGTGATTTTTACAAGAGCATCTGAGGAAATAGGTTCTAATTTAGGAAGAGTTTGTAGCAGAGTAACAGATTTAGGTGGACGGCTCTGTTGGTCCGAAGCAACAGAACAAAGTTTGAGTCCAGAGTGGCACCTTTGAGACCAACCAAGTTTAATTCTGGGTAGAAGCTTTCGTGTGCCTGCACACTTTTTCGAACACTTCTTTGAAGTGCGCATGCACGCACAAGTTTTGTTGGTCTTGAAGGTGCCGCTGGACCCCAAACTTTGCTCTACAGCAAAATAACAATTTACTAGTCTTGGAGAAGCCACAAGACTCCTCTGTTTTTTGTCGAAATCAGAGGTGAGTGTGGGCCAAAAGAATTCTTCTATGATGTTCAAAATACTAATCTGAAGCTCCTGGGAGAAATGAAATATTTTACTTAGATAAGTTGCTGGCTGAAAAAAAGCAGGAAACTATACAGGCTATCAAAATCCAGAGGCAAGCTATTAGTTAGATGGTGACTATTGTACTTAAACAGAGATTTTAATTATTTAATAATATTTTTATCCCTAACATTTTAATGTTTGATATTCTGGATTGTGTCTGTGTGTATTTTAATGTTTTATCAGTTGATGACTTTTCTGCTCCTTTATGTATTTGGTCAATGACCGTATCAATAAATTGATTGATTGATCCTAATCTGAAGATCATTTTAAACTCAGGACCCCCCCCCCCCCCGAAAACTGATTTAAAAGCCCCGGGTCTTCTGCGGGCAGGCTGGCCTAGCTGGCATAAATAAAAGATACCAAGACTCTGGTTGCCAGCTGTCTGGTCTGAAGCAACAGAGCAACGTCTGAGTCCGGTGGGCACCTTTAAGACCACCAACCAAGTTTAATTCTGGGCATAAGCTTTCGTGGGGGTGTACTAAAAGGAAGGACAAGATTGCTCCTGTGCCTGCCGCGCTTCTTCAGGTACCCAGAACAAAACTTTGTTGGTCTTAAAGGTGCCACAGGACGCCAACTCTTCTTTTCTGTAAAGAAGCCGAGACTGCTTCCTTCGCCCTTGACGTCGTCGTGCAATTTGTCCACGCTCCCTCACCCGGCGCGTTTGTTTCCTACCGAGGCGGTTTCCCCGACGAACCCGCTGCCCCCGGCGCTCGGTTCCAGCCCCTTCTAGGCCCCGGGTGGAAACATGGAGCCCGGCGGGACGGTGCCGGGCCGGGGTCGCTTCCTGGCTTGCGCCTGCTTCTACACCGAGAACCTTTTCGTGGCTCGCTACGGCCTCCACCTGCGCTACTGGGGCGACCCGGAGCAGCTGCGGAGGGACTACGGGACGGTAAACGCGGAGCGCCCTGGAGGTCCCGGGCGGCGGGAGGCTCGTCCTCATCCACGGCTAGAACCAGCCCTATCAGTCCCGAGCACGCGGGGCTCCCCTCCTCCCTCTGATCCTCACACAACAGCCCTGCGAGGTGGGACGGATGGGGGTGAGAAGGGGGCCGGCCCAAGGATCTCCCGGCAGGGCACTTGGGGGCTGAGAAGGGGGCTTGAACCCAGGGATTCCCCCCCGCTCCTAGCAGCAAAAGAAGAAGAGATTGGATTTATACCCCGCCCTTCACAGGAGTTTCAGAGCGGCTTACAATCTCCTTCCCTTCCCCACAACAGACACCTTGGGAGCAATGCTCCCTCTAAGCTGTGGAATCTTGTGAGCAAAAATTCGCCTTGGTGAGCTACTGGGATTACAGTTGTGAGTCAGTGATTTGGCTTCTGCATAAATTAGTTTGCTCTAGAGCCCTCCTTCCTGAGCTAAGACAAAAATGTGTGTGCCAGAGGCTAAAAAACTGTGAGCTAGCTCACACTTAACTCAGCTCAGGGGGAACACTGCTGGGAGGTAGGTGGGGCTCAGAAAGCTCTCTTGAGAACTGCCCTTGAGAGAACAGCGCTGAAAGAACTTGTGACTGTCCCAAGGTCACACCAGCAGCTGCATGTGGAGGAGTGGGGGATCAAACCCGGTTCTCCCAGATTAGAGTCTGCACACTTAAGCACTGCACCAAACTGGCAGAACACCCTAACCTGATTTTACAGTCGCAATTCGACAGGAAGACTCCAGTGTGAAATCGTTGGGCTCAAATGTAGCAACAGATTAGAGGGCACCAGTCAGGATTTAAACGGGGCCATCTTTTCTCACCCACTGAGCCTGCTGTGGCAGGGCGGGTGGGCAGGGTATAAATTGAATAAATAAATAAATAAACAAATAAATAAATAAATAATAAAGGCCCGTATAACTCTTAGAAGTTGATCCGGATTGAGGCTTGCACTGAATGGCATTTACTTCTGAGTAAATGTTCTTTGAACTGGCCTTCTGAATAAATGTTCTTTGTGACCACAGAAGAAAATGTTTGTTTGTTTTTATGTATAGCCCACACACAAATCTTAGGGCACATCGGCCCAAGGATTATAGATGCAGATGGCTCTGAGGCAACACAGAACCAAGTTTGAGTCCAGTGGCACCTTTAAAATCAACCGAGTACCCTGACCTGGGTAGCCCAGGCAAGCCCAATCTCGTCAGATCTTGGAAGCTGAGCAGGGCTGACCCTGGCAAATGTTAGGATGGGAGACCTCCAAAGAATACCAGGGTCCGGGAGGCAGAGGCAGGCCATCAAGCCACTTCTATGAACATCCTCCGTGCCCCACTAGGGGTTGCCAGAGGTCACCGTGACTTCCAGGCACGCACACACACAAATGCCAAAACAAAACAAAAACCCAAGTTCTGGTTCTAAGTTTTCATGAACAAGTGTGCATGTGCACGAAAACTTATACCCAGAATAAACTTGGTTGGCCTTAGTGTCACTGGACTCAAACTTTGTTCCAAGGATTATAGTCGCCTTTGCTTTGTCTAAACTAGTGTGATTTTAGCAGTTGCAGCTGGAGACACATCCAAGACGGGGAGGTAGCCCTTGTCTACCTGGCAGCTTTGACTGTCGAAGAATGGGGACTGTACATTATAAGCTAAGCATGGGGCTGTAATCTCTCTCTGTGCGCGTGCAACGTAAAAACCAGAAGTGTCTCTTTCTCCTTCAGGCCTTACGAGAGCGCGGCTGCAAAACCGAGGAAGAGTTTGAAGCTGTGATACAAGAGGTACGGTCCAGCTGGACAAGTAGTTTAAAGGGGAAAAAAGATGATGGCAGGGACCGGCATAAAAGAAGCTTCTAAAATTATGTGTCGTGTGCAGAAAGTGAATCTGCTTCCCCTCACCCATAATACTGGTACTCAGCGTCACCCAACAGAATTGGACAAAAGAAAGTACTTTCTGACAAAATCTTAAGTTATCTTACAGAACTCTGGCTTATAGAGCTTTAAAAGGGGATGAGACAAAAAAAATTAAATGAAGGATCGGTCTCTCTCTAGCTTAGTGGAACCTCCATGTTCAGGGGCAGTATGCCACAATACCAGTTGCTGAGGGAAATAGCAGGGGCAAGCTGTCACCTTCATACCCCAGAAACATCTAACAGTACAATCTTACAAAGACTGTGCCATATGTAACTACCCATAGGAACATAAGAGAAGGGCCAATGGTGCTTCCGGTCCAACACTCTGTGTCACACAGTGGCCAAAACCCAGGTGCCATCAGGAGATCCATCAGTGGGGCCAGAACTCCAGAAGCACTCCCACTGTACCCCCTAAGCGCCAAGAATACAGAGCTTCACTGCCCCAGACATAAGAACATAAGGGAAGCCATGTTGGATCAGGCCAATGGCCCATCCAGTCCAACACTCTGTGTGTCACACAGTGACCAAAACCCAGGTGCCATCAGGAAGTCCACCAGTGGGGCCAGGACACCAGAAGCCCTCCCACTGCTGACCTCCAAGCACCCAGAAGTCAGAGCATCACTGCCCCAGAGCTAAGAGCCACTGATGGACCTCTGCTCCGTATGTTTATCCAATCCCCTCTTGAAGCTGCACAGGTAAGGCTGCCATGTTATATGCAGTTGCTTGAGGGTATCTCCCACTGTACTCAATAGGACTGACTTCTGAATCAAGGTGCACAGGATCCGTCCCATCACAAGTCATAACCAAACACTGAATGTCTCCCTCTCATCTTCATAACGATGGACTTTTCCCCAGGTTGAAAGGGAAGTGCAGAGGAGGAAGGACTTAGATCGTCACTCTAGAGAAAGGAAAACCATCATTTCTGAGAACTACACACCGAAGCATCCAGACCTGTATACTTTACAGGTAAAGAATGACCTATTCCAAGGCGACCTTAAAGCACATTAAAGGTTTGTTAAACAGAGGCTGCAATCCCAGAAACATGGTTTTGGAAGTAAATGTAATTGAACAAAGTAATGGACCTGCTTAGAATTGCTCCCAGAAGCAACTATTTTTATAAGATTGATTAAGTTCTCTTCCATTTCTCCCTTTCCTCCCCACACCAGGATTCATTTCTGGCCCCAGAATTTGTAGAAACCGTTAAGTACTGCACATCCAATGGTGCAGATCTCCAGGGACTCCTGAGCCGTGTGGAATCTATCTCAGGTAAGCAGAGTGATCCCACATCCCATCTCCCTCCCTCGGCATGGGGCTCTGTCTTGTATAACGATGTGTGACTGGATTGGCATTTTGGATGGCGCAATGCCTTCATGTTTGACAAACTTACACCAGGTCTTTGCTTTCTTTCCTGTAAAACTGAACAGCTTCTCAACACGCACTTTCCAAGGCCTCTTTGGTCCTCATCTGGAAAGGGGACACAGGAGTTTCAATGCCAAAGCTCCATTTTAGCATAAGTGTGGGGGTTTGTGTTGCTGAAAGCGTCACAACAAAAACAAGGCCACTGTTGCAGTTTGGATTTGGGCTACCTGGTAAAGTTATCCTTAGTGCATCCCACAAAGAGATGCAGTGGTTGAGTGGGCGGACTCTAATCTGGGAGAACCGGGTGTGATTCCCCACGCCTCCACTTGCACCTGGCTGGATGACCTTGGGCAAGCCATAGTTCTGACAAGAGCTGTCCTTGAAAAAGAGCAGTTTCTGTCAGAGCTCTCTCAGCCCCGCCTACCTCACAGGGGGTCTGTTGTGGGGAGGGGAAGGGAGAGGAGTTTGTAAGCCGCTCTGAGACGCCTTTGGGCAGTGAAGGGCAAGGTGTAAATCCAATCTCCTCTTCTTCTAGCTGTGCCTTAGGGTAGTCATTTGTGGCCCAGTGTAAGGACTGAAATTGCCAGTTGCTTCCAGTCTCCCCACAAACAAACAAACAAACAAACACCCCTTCAATGGCTGGTCACCTGGAAACTATTTTTGCTCACCCGGAGGAGACCATGCAGTTAGCAATATGCCAGCCTCTTTTTGTTGCTGTTGTTCCCCACATCAGATAAGAGGGTCTTCCGACTCCCCGTGTTCACTGAGGAATTCTGCCGGGCGTTCATCGAGGAGCTGGAGAACTTTGAACGGTCCGAGATGCCCAAGGGGAGGCCCAACAGCATGAATAACTATGGGGTGAGCCTAGACGGAGACAACTCGGCAGTGAGAAAGGCAATGGCAAACCACCTCCAAACATCTCTCGCCTGGAAAACTTCATGGGTTCGCTGTGAGTGGGGTGCAACTGGACGGCACGCTTGCCCTTCAGGCACCAAAGGGGGCTTGCAGGCTGGCTGCGCAGGGAAAGCCCTTCTCCTGGGATCAAACTCTGTGCAGGCTAACAGGTTGCCCTGTCCAAGCAGGTTCCCTCTGAGCTGTCATGGCAGGGGGCAGTGCTGTAGGACGGTGTCAGGTTCCCCAGCCAGCTCACGCAACACAGGGCCTCTTCAGAAGACAATGTTTAATGGTGAATCAGAACTAAAGACACGTGTACAATTTGTGTCTGTAATGGCCACATACAGTAAGGCCTATTGAGATATGCTACATTCAGGCATCCCCCCCCTACAGCAGAAGCCAATGAATAACATTCGCACGCGCGGGAGAAAGCAGCGGGCAAGCAAGCAAAACAGTCCTAGAAACCGTTAAGGTTCCCAGCCGAAACTCCAGCAGCTGGAGAGTGAAGGTCGGAGATCTGATAAGAGACAGTGAGTAAGAGCTCAGGAGATGGGAGACCGGAGTACTCCCTCTGCATACCATACACATGACAGGGCTACCTGACAGATGGATTTAGGTGCTGTAGGACAGTGAAAGTGAGGAAGTCCCCACTGCAGGCCTTGCTTCAGCCGTAAGCTGTCCAAGTGGCCTCAAGCAAACCACCCTCTCTGCTTCTGCAACGTGGGGAGACTCACCCGACTTCTCAGATGGGTTGCAAGCAATGTTCTTAAGCTATGGAGTCCTGTGAGCAAGAATCGCAGCTTCGTGAGCTACTGGCATTAAAGTTGTGATCAAGGTGATTTGGCTGCGGCATAAATTAATTTGCTCTGGAGCCATCCTTCATGAGTGAAGACAAAAATGTGTGAGCCAGAGGCTGAAAAAACTGTGAGCCATCTCACACTAACTCAGCTTAGAGGGAACACTGGTTGCAAGGATCAGAACCTGCACGTGAATAGTTTGGTCGAAAGCGCTCTGGTATTTGTAGGCTCACTTGGAAGCAGCCCTTGGATTTTGTATTAAGTTTAGCCCCCTGGAATGGCGCGCATAGAAAAATGGGGTCCTTCCCAGACACAGAAGAGACTGCCCAGGGCAAGAAAGCCTGGCCCTTCCCCCTAGAAGGGCGTCCCTCTTTGGCCCTGGGGCCGGTTTCCTGACCCTCCTCTCTCGCCCCCTCGGCTGCAGGTCCTCTTAAACGAGCTGGGGATGGACGAGGCGTTCATCACGCCGCTCCGAGAAAAGTACCTGTGCCCCATCTCGGCCCTGCTGTACCCGGACTGTGGGGGAGGCCGCCTGGACAGCCACAAGGCCTTCGTGGTGAAGTACGCCCTGCACGAAGACCTGGACCTGAGCTCCCACTACGACAACGCAGAGGTGACCCTGAACGTCTCCCTGGGAAAAGAATTCACCGAGGGCAACCTCTATTTTGCCGAATTCAGACAGGTGCCTCTTCTTCTTCCTCCTTTTGGTGTTTTTTGTATTTTTTGTGTGTGTGTGCATGTGTGTGTGTGTGTGTGCACCTGGAAGTCATGGTGACATCTAGTGACTGACCCCTACTGGGGGCCTGGAGGATATTCAGAGAGGTGGCTGAGTAAAGCTTGCCCCTGCCTCCCTACTTCTGGTATTCCAAGGAGGTCTCCCATCCAAGTACTTGCCAGAGTCTGCCCTACTTAGCTTCCGAGGTCTGACGAGATCGGGCTTGCCCGGGTTATCCAGGTCAGGGCAGGTGCCTCTCCTTTCAAATACAGGCCACGGGGCTCCCAGGGCTTACAGCAGTTCTCCCTCTGGCTTCTTCACACAACACAGATGTCACAAACAAAGTTTGCTGGGATCAGACAGTGACGGCTGCTAGCTTCGGTGGCTTTAAAGAACAGATTATTAGACTAGGGGCTCCCAACGTGATGCCCACAGGGGCCTTGCCACCTGCCGACTCTTTTTCCGGCACCCGCCAAGTGTTTTTATAAAATGGGTAGGGCTTTTGCTCTGCTTTTGATTGATTGGCTGTGCCGATTTAAAAAAAAAGTTGCTTTCACAGCTGCCTCCCCAGCACAAGAATCTTCAGTCTGGTGCAGTGGTCAGGAGCGCGGACTCTAATCTGGAGGAAGCGGGTTTGATTCCCCATGCCTCCGCATGCAGCTGCTGGTGTGACCTTGGGTCAGTCATAAATTCTTTCAGAGCTGTTCTCTCAAGGGCAGTCCTCAAATGAGCTCTCCCAGCCCCGCCTACCTCACAGGGTGTCTGTTGTGGGGAGGGGAAGGGAAAGGAGTTTGTAAGCCGCCCTGAGACTCCTTTGGGTAGTGAAGGGCGGGGTGTAAATCCAATCCCTTCTTTACTGTGTGCACGCAGGAAACTATTTTTCAACAATACGTTCATTTTAAAAAGCATTCTGCTACTCCGAGCTGTTATCTGAAATGCTGAAGAGCAACTATTAGATTTTTTTTTGGAAAAGCTGACTCTCTGACATTTCAAGGTTGGCCCTGTCTCTGGGGGCAGCTGTTTTGTGATCCCCCACCCCACCCCCGTTTCTGGATCCCAGAGAGGCCCACGGGCACAAAAAGGATTGGGGACCCCAGATCAGACAAACTGATGGAGGGTGGAACTATCAACAGTTATTAGCCGTGAAAGCTAGATGGAACCTCCATTTGTAGAAGCAGTCTACCTCTGGCTATCAGATGCTCGGGGACAACCAGGGGAGGAGGGGGGCTTTGTTCCTTGTTTGTGAACTTCCAGAGGCAGCGTTGAAAAACAAACGCAGGCTTGGGTGGGCCTCATTCTGGGACTCTCCTTAAATGCTGCTGATGGGCCTTAAACCCCTTGGAGGGTCTTCCTTGCAGGGTCGCCTCGTCTGGCAGGGCTTCAGGTGGCACCCAGGAGCTTAATCAATCTCCTCTGATTCTTTTTAAGGACCCTCCGCCTGTGCCCCGCTACATCGAAGTCGAGCACGTGCCCCGCCACGGACTGTTCCACCGAGGAGGACAGATGCACGGGGCGCTTCCCATCGCCTCCGGGGAACGCTGGAACCTGATTGTCTGGATGCGGTCGTCCGCCCTCCGAAATCAGCTCTGCCCCATGTGCAACGGGCCGCCCGATCTGGTGCCGGCGGAGGGCTTTGGAGACGGGTTCACCGGGAACCCCCGAGGCGACCAGCCTGAAACCGTGGACCTGTGCTCCTTAACATAGGGAGGGGTGACGTGGGGGTGACGCTTGGAACTCAAGTCCAATAAAGCATGGACAGCAGCAGACAACAGCAGTGGCCCCCAATGAGTTTGGTGTAGTGGTTAAGTGCGTGGACTCTGATCTGAGAGAACCGGGTTTGATTCCCCACTCCTCCACTCACAGCTGCTGGATGACCTTGGGCAAGCCATAGTTCTTCTGTCAGAGCTGTTCTCTCAAGGGCAGTTCTGGAAAGAGCTCTCTCAGCCCCCCGCCTATCTCACAGGGTGTCTGTTGTTGGAAGGGGAAAGGAGATTGTAAGCCACTCTGAGACTCCGAGTGAAGGGCAGGGTATGAATCCAATCTCTTCTTCTTCTCCTTCTTCATTGCTTCTGGAATGATCCCTGGGGCAAGCTTACCCATTGCCAAGTCTCCAGCAGATCCTGCTGGGGTCCAGTGTTCCCTCTAAGCCGTGCGTGTGAGCGGCCGCTCATTGACGCAGGAAGCCCTGCTCAGCAGCAGTCTGGAGCTGCCCGGGGTCTTGCAGTGCCCATTTCCCATTTTAAGACTACAGCAGTTACATCCCGCACAGAACATGAACTGCTCCACTCAGTAGAGGGACACAACAGTCCATCGCCGTTCCCATTTTGCAGAGGAGGCAACCAAGCAAGTCCTGTGCTGAACAGGCTTTCTGACCCGGGATAGGTTCATGGTTCCGCCCTGGCAAAAAGAAGTTCTGCTTCCGGTGATTGGCTCACAACTTTAATGCCAGTGGCTCACAAAGTAGAATGTTTGCTCACCAAGACTCCACAGCTTAGAGGGAGCGTTGGAGGGAACACTGTCGGGCTGAGCTTGTTCCTCGCCCAACTTCCTGGTAACTTAAAGGTCCAGTCCATCCCTGGGTATGCCTCAAAGGTCGTTGGTCTGCGCTGTCAGAGACACAAGGCAGTTTCCAAGAGACACAGCTGCCTGCCTTAATCGCTGTCAGAACAGGACCTAAGTTCCACCTGGACATCTGGGATTAAATTCCACCAGCGCAGAAGCAAATAGTGTGTTTTGGGGAATGATACTTTCTTCCCTATGAAGAAAGGTTACAGCGCTTGGGGCTCTTTAGCTTGGAGAAACGACGGCTGAGGGGTGATGTGATCGAGGTTTATAAGATTATGCATGGGATAGAGAAGGCAGAGAAAGGAGGGCTTTTCTCCCTTTCTCACAATACAAGAACTCGTGGGCACTCCATGAAATTGCTGAGCAGTTGGGTTAGACTGGATAAAAGGAAGTCCTTCTTCACCCAAAGAGTGATGAACACATGGAATTCACTGCCACAGGAGGTGGCGGCGGCTACAAGCATGGACGGCTTCAAGGGAGAATTGGATCAACATCTGGAGCAGAGGTCCATCAGTGGCTATTAGCCACAAGGTATAGATAGGGACTCTTGAGTCTGGGGCAAGTGATGCTCTGTCTTCTTGGTGCTGGGGGGAGCAGCAGTGGGAGGGCTTCTAGTGTCCTGGACCCACTGCTGGACCTCCTGAAGGCACCTGGTATTTTTGGCCACTGTGTGACAGAGTGTTGGACTGGATGGGCCGTTGGCTTGACCCAACATTGGCTTCTCTTTCGTTCTTATGTTCTTTGTCTGAAAGCAGGCAGTCAAATTCTTGGCTCAATAAGGCCCCAAATGATTTGCTTACTGAGAGGAAGGAAATGAGGTAATTAAAGAATAATAATAACGCTTTGCGTTTGAAGTGCTTCACATACCCGTTTGAGCTCCGGTGTTGTGTCTGTGCGGCTCACCTGGTACATTTGGGGGGGCGGAGGCAGAAACTGATCCAGGAACCGCCTGGCCGACGGCTCTCTTTCTATGGCCCCCAAACCCGTCCAGCCCTGCCCAGGGGCTCATCCCAGCCCCTGCCCTTTCTCCAAATCCTCCCCAGCCACACTGCCCTTCCACAGGCCAAACTCACGCTGGGAAGGCTCTCTTCACTCACCCTCTCCTCGAGCAAAGGCCACTCAGGTAGAGCTTCCCCTTCAGGCACCTTGGCTGCAACGTGCCTAATTAGAATAACAGAAATCACAGAATTGGAAGGGACCCCCAGGGTCATCTAGTCCAACCCCCGGCACAATGCAGGAGATTGACAAATACCTCCCCCCTGAAATGCCATCCCAGGCATTCAAAGCTGTTTGCTGAAGGGATCTCGTTCCTTCCCGCAACTCTCTTCTTCTGGTGGATGACTGAGCACAAAGTCCTGGCTGGCAATTAGTTTTTAAAGGGGGACCCTCCTGCGGACTGAGCCAGGGTCAGAGGGCCAGCAATATTTATTCTGCCCACTGACCCCCTACAAGGTCCGAGGCAGGTAAAGGGTTCTAACCGATTGGGCACCTGAGCTGTTCTCCAAGCCTTGGTCTGCAGGCGCACGGGGGATGCATTTGGGGGCAGACTCACTGAGCATCTATTGTTGGGGTGCACCAGCAGAGAGAAGATTAGAGTCCTTTACTGGTTTTCAGAGAGGCTGAGATGCAAAATAGTATATCTGAAGGGAAAAGGGCTCCGCGGCTACGGTGGGGCCAGTTTTGGTCCCCAGACATCTCTGTGCTAAAACATCACCCGTCCTCTCTTCACAGTTCCTCAGAGGATCTCCATACATCTGGGGATTCCAGACTTGGGGGGGACGGACGGACCCCTGTTTTTAATTCTAATCAACTCCCAGGTCTGACCCAGCAGAAAACTAATTTCATGTAATTTGCAAGCGAGGGGCTGGCTGGCTATTGTCCTGTTTATCATAAGCCCCCGGAGGTAAGGAAAACTCCATTTGGCTAGTCGGATCAGCAGGCTTTGTTCATCTGCATAATTAACCCCTGGACAAAAGGAGGCAAAAATCCAAACAACATTAATTTCCTTGGAGGGGAAGAGCAGAAATGTGCATATAAATAGACCTGTCATTAGTGTTCTGGGTCAATTACCTTCTTGTCCGTTTGGATAACTTGTCAAAATTGCATTCTGAAAACAAACCGTGAGCCCCGGGAAATTTGGCAGAGTTACTGATTTCCATAATAATGAGAGTTTCATCTTCTTTGCTGCAATAGGAAAATGGCTGTGCATCACATGTGCATTGGGCTTTTACAATCTTTTCATGAAATGAGCGTGGAGAGTTTTGGCCTGCCAAGTTCTGAGCGCAGAAAATTAACCTAACCGGGCAGGCAAGACCCAGGGACTCTCTCTTGGTGTAAGAGCCAGGGAAGCCCTGTTCTACTTCCAGTTTCAGCACCCAATTTAGAGCAGCCAGCAAGGAGATTTTGAGACCTGTCCTGCTCTCACAGGAACCAGCCACTGACGTTCACTTCAGAGGCCTTGTTTTGTGCCCCATCTCCCAAAAGAGGACACAGAACTATGGGGTAGGGCGGGGCACAAATTAAATAAATAAAATAATAAATAAAACCATCTGCCTGCCCTTCTGAACAGGTTCCAGGCTCTATACCCAGCAGCTCCAGTTAAAAGGTTCTGGTAGCAGATGATGTGAAAGACTTCTGTCTGAGGCCCCAACACGCTACTTCCAGGTATGGTGGGAAAGACTTGACTTGGATAGTATAAGGCCGCTTCGTGTGTACGGAGCTAGATGGCCCAATGGGCAGAAACTGGTGCTAGGCAGCTTCTTCTGTTTCAGTTTCAGTGTTTTCCTGTTCTTTGTGCCGTCGCTGCCTGCCTTCTATACTGCCTGGCTGCATTCTTCTAATTCTAACATTGACATTGTCTTGTTTTATTCTGGATTTATTGAGTGCTTTCTGTTTTTAGGAAAAGGTTGCAAACTGCCTGAAGAAAATCATCGAGAAGTGAAATTATTAATGTTTCAGATAAATGAATGTATTTATTTATTTAATTCAGTTTATACCATGCCCTCCCTACCAAGGCAGACTCAGGGCGGCTTACACAACACATAAACATACAATTGAAATGCATCATAAAACTCATTATAACTAATCAAACCAAAACCAGATCGGTTATCCTAAAATAACCTAAATGAAAGCTCTGCCTGCGTCTGGGTTGTTTGCTTTTTTTCTTTCCCCCAATCACCATGCAGGGTCAGACTAAAGATCCATTTAGTACAAACTCCTGTCTTCAAGATGGGCTAGCATGCCTGCTTTGAGGAAGCCCACAACAGCTGTAACTATCCTATATTATTTGTCCCCTCCATCTAGCAATCAGATACACTGTCTCTGAATATGGAGGGTCTATTTTAGCTCTCATTCACAGCAGCACTTGATAGAGCTTGCAGCTTCTGAATAGGTGTTCACAGACACACTCAACATTAAAAAAAAGACAGACCTGAGTTCAGGTCTCACTGCATCAAGGAATGGTGGTGTGGGCAGAGCAAAATGAGAGTCTCAGTCTCACTTCTATCTCATACACAGCATCGAGAATATTATCTGCCTGCCTTCCAAAGCTTTTGAGCCATAAGAATATAAAATGTGGTTGCAAACGAATGATGCTATAGTTGTGGTTAATAGTAATGATTTAAATGATTGTGTGAACTGGTTATCACCCAAGGAAGAAGAACAGATTGGATTTATACCCCACCCTTCACTTGGAGCGGCTGACAAACTCCTTTCCCTTCCCCTCCCCACAACAGACACCCTGTAAGGTAGGTGGGGCTGAGAGAGCTCTTTCGAGAACTGCCCTTGAGAGAACAGCTCTGAGAGAACTTGTGACTGGCTGCATGTGGAGGAGTGGGGGAATCAAACCCGGTTCTCCAGATTAGAGCCCGCCGCTCTTAACCACGACACCAATCTGGAGCAAATGGGCCAGATCCTGATTTTAAAGGACACCCTGGCAGCAATGTTCCCTCTAAGCTGTGGAGTCTTGTGAGCAAAAATCCTACTTTGTGAGCTACTGGCATTCAAGTTGTGAGCGAGCAATTTGGCTGCTGCATAAATCAGTTTGCTCGGGAGCCGTCCTTCTTGAGCAAAGGCAAAAATGTGTGAGCCGGAGGCTAAAAGTCTGCGAGCTAGCTCACACTAACTCAGCTTAGAGGGAACACTGCCTGGCAGTGCTTTTTCTTTCGTATACTAGCAGTACAGGCCTGAGGAGGGCTAGTCATAGAATCATAGAGTTGGAAGGGACCTCCTGGGTCAACTTGTCCAACCCCCTGCACAATGCACGAAATTCACAAGTACCCCTTCCCCCACCCCCAGTGACCCCTGCTCTATGCCCAGAAGACTTAGTCCACGAGGTTTCATGGGCGTAGGAAGGTGTACCTCTGCTCACGATAGTTTTGATGTATATCAGACGTAGAGGACGTTTGTATGAACAAACGAAGCTCGATGTTATCAGATTAGACCACTGGCCCCTAAAGCTCAGGATTTACTGCCAACTGGCAGCAGTTCTCTGAGGCCCCAAGAAGAGAAAGGTCTTTTCCCAGTACCAGACATCCTTATTTTAACTGGAGGCAACAGGGACTGAACCTCAAGCATGCTAAGGCGCTCAAAAACAACAAGTTTGCAATTCTAACATGGACCTGGATGCCCTTTTAAAATCCTTGGGATGTAACTTCTCTGCACATACGGGCGGGATTTGGGCTGAAGAGTATCAGAGCTGACTTTTATGATGCAGGATGTAAGACATGAGGCTGAATTCCCAACTCTTGTGCAAGCGGGGGGGGGAGACACTGACTCCCGCCTCCTTTTGGCAAATGACGCTCGCTCACATTCCCCCCACAACGTTTGCTTACTGTGCAAACTGCCTCTCCGGCAAGCGTTGCAAAATCCGGAACGTCTGCATTGAACTCGCCTCCCTCTTTTCCCTCTCCTTTACTGGACCTACCGCACGACCGACACAGGGTTCAAGCCGCCCGCGAGCGGGGAACAAAAAAAACACGGCTTCAATTTCCCCACCGGACACTTTTCGCCGACGCACGGGAGCAAACCGGAAGTACGCGAGGAAGCCAGCGAACGGACAGTAAGGGGAGCCCCCGATCGATTGCCCGAGACTCCGGAGTTCAGGTAAGGTGCCGAGGCCTGACCTTCGGAGCCAGAACTCTTTTTCCGGCTGAGTCGTGTTCGCTTCCCCTGAACGGCGAGTCCCGGGCCGGAGCCCAGCAGCGTCAGGACAAAATTGGGTCCGCCAAAGGCTGCAACGGGCAGGTCCCCAGGGCGCATGCGTGCTGGTCGGGCTGGGAAGCGGTGGGCGAGGCTTAGAGGGAGAGGCTAGGAACGTCGCGCTGCGATTGGCTGAGAGGGTTTTTGACGCGTTAGCAGACAGCTGAGCGGCGCCTCTTAAAGGGCCAGTTCAGCAGAACACAGCTTGGACTTGTGGAGATGGACTCATAAGATAGTTGTTTAGGTCAGTTTAGAAGGGGATCAGGGGCATGCATGGAAGAGAGATCCTTCACTGTCTCTTAACTATGCTGGTTAGCCACGTCCAAAAGTAGCATGCCTCTGGATACAACTTGTGCACAAGGGCAACAGGAATAGGGCTTTGGTATCTGTGCCCTGCTTGCAGGACTTTGGCTTGTGGGAAACAGAATAGTGGACTAGGTGGGCCTTTGTTCTGATGGAGCTCTTCTTATACCTCAGTGACCGATCAATAAATCTGCTGTTGCTTTGACAGCTGCGTAGGACTGGGCATCCTCTTTGAGCGCAGGGTAGCAATTAGCGACCCTCCTGCAAATCAGCTTTCTTCCTTTGGCACAGGCCCGGAAGGAGAATGGCTCACGGCCAGGCGAGGAAGAGGTCCAGGTCCAGGAGCAGGAGCGACTCTCGGAGCAGGCAGGACGTGGAGAAGAGGAAGGAAAAGAGGAAGAAGAGCAAAGACTCCCGAGAGAGGAGAAGCCCGTCTCCTGCCTGCAAAAGGGGGCCCGAGCCTCAGAGGCTCCAGGGGTGCTCGGCCTCCTCGAAAGAAGGTAAGGACGTGCTTGAGTGGCCCCTCCTGATGCAGCCGCCAGGGCCTCTTGGGAGGGTTCCGCAGATGTTGCGTAAAGAATAAACAATAAAGGAAAGGAGGTCTCCAGAAATTGTTGGGATTAATTCTACTTGTGGGCCAGTCTTTGACCTGACAGGTAGAAGGAATTGATGGATGCACCACATGGAAAGCCGGCTGTTCACAAGGCAGTTTTTAGGCAATTGAGTAGAGCCCTCCAAAGTATGTAAAACGTAGGACATCGAGCTAGGAACAGTGTCTGTTGGGAGGCACGTCCCCCCCAGCAGAGCCTCACACCACTTTGACTCATTCAAAAAGTCCAGCCTTTCTCCCTCAGCGTAGGTTCAGCTTCCCACCCCGCTTTGAACCTTACCGATAGCCTCGAGCCAATTGCTCTCTCTCAGCCTAAACTACTTCACAGGGTTGTTGTGACAAAAGAAAAGGAAGAGGGCAGAAATGTGTATAGTGCCTGGGACTCCTTGGAGGAGAGGCGGGAGAAACAAATGTGATGGGCACCTTGGAAACCGTAGTTTTTATATTTAACATCCCCTGCTGCATTCCAGGGAAAAAGAAGAAAGGGGACAAGAAAAAGAGAAAAGCTAGTACTTCCTCCTCCTCGGACACGACCACCTCCTCGTCTCCTTCCGGGTCGTCCTCCTCATCCTCTGAGGAAGGGTCAAGCGATGGCGAGTCCAAGCCCAAGAGGAAAAAGCACAGCAAGAAGAAACTGGCCAGAGAGAAAGAGAAAAAGAAGAAGAGCAAGAGGAGGAAGAAGAAAGCCAAAAAGAAAGCCAGCAGGAAGCTGAAGGAGAGGGTGAAAGAGGGGAAGTCCAAGGGGGAAGAGCTGCCCGGCCCCTCCCTGGAGCAGTGGCAGAAAGAGACGCTGGTGGAGCCTGGCCCAGGTAAGGCTTGCGTTTCTGGCAGGAAAGCCCAGGGGAAAGGCACGCTGCAATTCGTTTCCATTTCAGTTTCCATGTCCTGGTCTTATTACATTGTTTACTGGGCGTCCCGTCCTGTTGAGTGCCTTGCCTTACACCGAAAAATCTGCCTCTAGTGTCAGTGAGAACAGTGGATTACAAATAACATAAATAAATGAGAAAAAAAGTTGTGGTCACCGAAAGCCAAGATCTGGCTGGCTGGCTGGCTCCCTTCAGGGTCAAGCTCCTCCCTCCAGCCAGCTGTTCTTGCATTCATTCGTGGGGGCCGTTTCCTGTCCCGCCTCTCCTTGTGCTTCCTGGAGGCTGCTCTTTCCCGGGGCTCTTCTGCCTGCCCCACCCTCTCCAGTGTCTGAGTAGAACAGCCAATAGCAGAGAGAGACCACTGGCCTGCTCTGCCCCTCTCTGCCATTAAGGCCGCCCAGCCGATCATTGCCGCAGATTTCCTTCCGCTTGGTAATTTACGCTATAGATCGAATGTGATTTTGTAAACCATTTACTTGGCTCTGTGGATTTTGTTCACAGTGGTGGCGGAATAGAATCATTAGAATTAAAAGTTAGAAGGGGCCTAAAGACCATCAGTCCAACCCTCTGCACCATGCAGGATGACCTAAGAGCAGAAGAGAAGCCATGCTGGATCAGGCCAGTGGCCCATCCAGTCCAACACTTTGTGTCACACCGTGGCCAAAAATACCAGGGGCTACCAGGAGGTCCCAACAACAGGGCCAGAACTCCAGAAGCCCTCCCACTGTTGCCCCCCAAGCCCCAAGAATACAGGACATCACTGCCCCAGACTGAGAGTTCCATCTGTACCTTGTGGCTCATAGCCACTGATGGACCCCTGCTCCATGTGTTTCTCCAATCCCCTCTTGAAGCTGCCTTTGTTTGTAGCCGCGACTACAAACATGAGAGAAGCATTCCTGACAAATAAGCGTCCAGCCTCTGCTGAAACACCTCCAAGGAGGGAGAACCCAAACGTTGCCAGGCAAGTCCACCAATGAACTGTTCTTATTGTTAATTCCCCCCCCCCATATTCTACACTGCTATCTCCCCGCCTGTCCTTGAAACCTGTTATTATCAGTCCACTACCAACTCAAACAGTGCCCTCCCCTCCTCTGAAGGACAGCCTTTCCAATATACTAGAAAATAAATACAAAAGGAAAGTAGAAGGAAGAATGAGATCTGTGGGTTAAGGATGGGTGGATGCTTGAGGCACAAAGAAATATCTGTGAGGCTGCGGGGAGAAGAGAACACGGCCCCTGCCCTAAGACCCACCCATTGTGACCCACTCCCCACCCCGGGCTGGCTAGTTCCCATGTGGGGTGGAGATGTCATAGCCCTGGCTGTACACCGCATTGGGCAGGCCACACCTGGAGTACTGTGTGTGCAGTTCTGGAGGCCTCGCTTCAAAAGGGATGTGGACAGACTGGAGCAGGTGCAGAGGAGGGCGATGAGGATGATCAGGGGCCCGGAGACCAAGAAGCCCTGTGAGGAAAGGCCGGGGGACTTCTTGGGAAGCTTCAGTCTGGAGAAGAAGAGGTTGAGGGGGGACAGGATGGCTCTCTTGAAGTATTTGAAGGGCCGTCATTGAGAAGAGGGCCGGGAGCTGTTCCTGTTGGCAGCAGAGGAGAGGACTCACATTAATGGTGTTTAAATTACAGGCGAGAAGGTACCAGCTGAATATCAGGAAAAACTTCTTTACAGTCAAGAGTTGTGTGACAGTAGAATCAGCTGCCTGGGGAGGTGGTGACTGCTCCCCCTCCCTGGCCGTCTTCAAGCAGCGGCTGGACAGACGCTTGTCAGGGATGCTCTCGGCTGATCCTGCACTGAGCAGGGGGTGGGTCTAGATGGCCTCTATGGCCCCTTCCGACTCTGTGATTCTGTGACGAGTGCGTTACTGGCAGGATCTGGGCCTCTAGGTGGTGGTGATGGCGGGGAACCTCCTCTCCCTGACAGTGCCGCGAGGCTTGCCTTTCAGCCCTGACGGATGAGCAGAAGTCTCGCATCCAGGCCATGAAGCCGATGACGAAGGAAGAGTGGGACGCCCGCCAGAGCGTCATAAGGAGAGTCGTCGATCCCGAGACAGGAAGGACGAGGTGCGCTTGGGGTGGGGCTGGGGGGTAGAATACACTGT
Source organism: Gekko gecko (assembly GCA_029375565.1). Classification (NCBI taxonomy): domain Eukaryota; kingdom Metazoa; phylum Chordata; class Lepidosauria; order Squamata; family Gekkonidae; genus Gekko; species Gekko gecko. The sequence continues at coordinate 73,566,287 of JAPDNY010000012.1, read as the reverse complement.
CCTTGCTAGTTTTGCACAGTCCACGAGGCATCGGGTTTCTTGTCTTTTTCCCCCACCTGCGGAAGGCTAACCTGAAACCCGATCGGTTCCCCGTGAATGCCTGGAGCCGTGTGTGCTTTCCGATCTAGGGCTTCCTGAGCTTGCTAATTACTTGCCGTTTTTAAAGCACACCCGAGATACAAAAGATCTTTACATTTTATCTCGTCCGTTCTTCCAGCGTCCACACCAGTGTTCCCTCTGAGTGTGAGCTGGCTCACAGTTTTTTAGCCTCCAGCTCACAGATTTTTGCCTTTGCTCAGGAAGGAGGGCTCCAGAGCAAACTCATTTATGCAGCGGCCGAATCACTCGCTCGCAACTTCGAGGCCAGCAGCTCACGAAGTAGAATTTTTGCTCACGAGACTCCGCAACTTAGAGGGATGGTCCACACAACAGTCATAAGAACATAAGAACATAAGAGAAGCCCATGTTGGATCAGGCCAGTGGCCCATCTAGTCCAACACTCCGTCACACAGTGGCCAAAAATACCAGGTGCCATCAGGAGGTCCAGCAGTGGGGCCAGGACACTAGAAGCCCTCCCACTGCTGCCCCCTCCAGCACCAAGAACAGAGTGCATCACCTGCCCCAGACTGAGAGTTCCCATCTATATCCTGTGGCTAATAGCCACTGATGGACTTCTGCTCCATATGTTTATCCAATTCCCTCTTGAAACTGTCCATGCTTGTAGCTGCCACCACCTCCTGTGGCAGTGAATTCCATGTGTTAATCACTCTTTGGGTGAAGAAGGACTGACTTCCTTTTATCTGTTCTAATTTTTTCGAAAATGCTGTTCCTATTTTGCCGAGGAGGCAACCGAGCGAGTCCTGTGCTGAACAGGCTTCCTGACCCGGGGTAGGTTCACGGTTCCTCCCCGGCAAAAAGAGGTTCTGCTTCAGGTGATGGGCGGTTCACTTGCGGAACCCCTTGCCACCGGGTGATACAAAGACGGCTTGCTCGGATGGCTTCAGAGAGGACTAGACGCATTCCTGGAGGGGAGGTCCATCAGTGGCCATTAGCCAGGATGTCTAACTGAAACATTCATGTTCAGAAGCTGCGCACCTGTGAATATTAGCAGCCAAAGGGCAACAGTGTGTACGTGTGTGTGTGTGGGGGGCCCCACCATGTTCTGTTTGGAGGTATTCTGGGAGGCCCGTGGTTGGGCATTGTGAGTAACAGGGCAGACAAGGTGGATCTTTTGGCCGGATCCAGCAAACCCGTTTGTAGCTTATCTTATTCAGTTATGTGTTAGGACACTGGAAGCTCCTTCTCTGGGAGTCTGGGGGTGCCTTGACTGTGCTTCTCTTGCAGGCTTATTAAGGGAGACGGCGAAGTCCTAGAGGAGATTGTCACTAAGGAGAGGCACAGGGAAATCAACAAGGTAAATGTGGCGGTTCTTCTTCCCAGAGACTCTCAGCATTCAAATGGGCAAGGAAGCCCTTTGGCCCCGGAGTGTTTAGAGGCCCAAAGAGGCTGCATCTCAAAGCTGAATTTTGGGCTGCAGCAGCATTGAATAATGTAATGACTCTCAAGGAATTCTGTTCCTTTTGGCAGGGATATTCTGACTCTAATCTAATCTGGGGGAACTGGGTTTGGTTCCCCGCTCCTCTGCATGCAGCTGCTGGAGTGACCTTGGGTCAGTTCCAAGTTCTTTCAGAGCTGTTCTCTCAAGAGCAGTCCTCAAAAGAGCTCTCTCAGCCCCACCTAGCCCACAGGGTATTTGTTGTGGGGAGAGGAAGGGTAGGAGACTGTAAGTCACTCTGAGTGAAGGGTGGGGTCTAAATTCAACTCTTCTTCTTCATAGGTTGATGGGGAAATCTCTTTTTTTGTCTTTATCACCATAAAACTGGGCTCGGGGGGAGAACGGTCAAGAGTTCCACCTCCTAGCCGGTAGAAGCTGCACTCCACCCCAGTCTAGTTCACAGACTTTTAGTCTGTTCTTCATCCATTTTCAGTCTGTTCTTCTGCATTCATAAGGGCTAGAAACTTGATTTTATCAGAGAAAATAGAGCTGTTCTTTAGACTCTGCTATGGTAATGGGGTAGGAGATCCTTTTGAATGCAAGGCACACAGCAGGCTGGCTGTCTCCTTCTGCATGCGAATGGCCTTTTGTGCCTCTGTTTGGTGTAGTGGTTAAGCGAGCGGACTCTAATCTGGGAGAACTGGGTTTGATTCCACACTCCTCCACTTGCAGCTGCTGGTGTGACCTTGGGTCAGTCACAAGCTCTGGCACAGCTGTTCTTGAAAAAGAGCAGTTTCTGTCAAGAGTTCTCTCAGCCCCGTCTATCTCACAGGGTGTCTGTTGTGGGGACGGGAAAGGAGATTGTAAGCTGCTCTGAGAGTCCTTTGGGTAGTGAAGGCGGGGTATAAATCCAGTCTCCTCTTCTTCTTCTACCTCCCAGGGTGTCTATTGTGGGGAGGGGAAGGGAAAGGAGTTTGTAAGCCGCTCTGAGACTCCTTTGGGTAGTGAAGGGCAGGATATAAATCCAATCTCTTCTTCTTCCTCCATGTGCAGCTGCTGGATGACCTTGGGCAAGCCATAGTTCTCTCAGAGCTGTTTTTGAAAAAGAGCAGTTTGTGTCAGAGTTCTCTCAGCCACACCTAACTCCCAGGGTGTCTGTTGTGGGGGGGGGAGAGGGAAAGGAGTTTGTCAGCCGCTCTGAGACGCCGAGTGAAGGGCAGGGTGTAAATCCAATCTCCTCTTCTTCTTCTGTCTTCCCAGCAAGCTACCCGGGGAGACGGCCTTTCCTTCCAGATGAAGACGGGGATGCTCCAGTAGGAGGCCAGGCTTGCGACGTGCCAGAAGACAGCCGCATTCCCAGACAGAGAGGCTTGGCCAAAACGGGCACACGTCCCCTTGGTGCCGGTTGGAGCACATCCGGACAGAAAACGGGCTGAGCAAGAGGCTCCGACCGACGGCGGCTGCACAGACGCGTTGCCCGGGGGAGTGAGTCTTGCTTATTTTCAGATGCCACCGCCCCCCCTTGAGAACTTGCCCCGGTGTCCTGCATGATGCCCTCTGCTCTCAGCTTGATCCACCATCCAGCGCAGTTCCCTTGGTCACGGACTCCAGAGTTTGTTCTTCCATAGAAACAGGAGACTGAGAGGAGTCGGGGGAAAAGGTTAAGCAGGACTAATCTCGGGAGGGTCTGGCGAAATAAGTGCTAGAGAGGCCCGTCTCCTCCGAGGGAGGCGAACGCGTCGGAATGTCTGCAGCTAGCCCCACCCCTACTGAAGACGGGCAGGGCGGAACCCATTCTGCCTGCCTTTCTCCACTGGGACGGGGGAGACGTTGCCAAGGTGAAGCCTTATCAAGGCCAAAAGGAGAGGAAGGAGCGTCTCCGTGCTGTGATGGAGACACGGCTTAACTCCGGAAGCAGCGGAGAGTTAGGCTCGGCCCCCGAGCTCGGTTCCTTACTGACTATCTGGCAAAACGGAAACCGTCCTGCGCTGCTTGGCTTCTGCATGCTAATTCCAGAGCAGCCGGGGTCCGTCAGCTTTCTTGGGATCGGACTTTGTCTCAGAAGAGTCGTGTTTGGAGAGGGGGGTGGCTGTTGAGTCGGGACAGGAGAACCGCCCGGTGTCCTTTCCGAATGGAGAAAGTTGGGCTAGAATGTCAAAAAATACATCCGACTCCCTAGGGCTGTACGGCAACAAGGGCGAGTGTAGTTGCTTAAGCCTGAGTGATATGAAAAGAGGCACTTTTTGTTGTGTGTGTGTGTGTATGTTGCTGTTAGCTCCTGAAAGCAGTGCAACCTGCTCTAGGTTGGTGCCTCTTCGGACAGCGCCCCTTCCCTCTATCCAACTGGCTTTGCGTCAGCACAGCAGAGACACTTAAACAGACAAGGGGGAAGGCACAGACCGGTGGGCGTCCAACCAGACTGGTCCTTCCTGCTGGCCTAGGAGAACCAGTAGGAAGTCCTTCCCTACAGGAGTTCAGAAAAGGTTCGACATTATCAGAGAAACTGGGCTGTGGGCCCCCCTCACTTTGGTGTCGTGGTTAAGTGCGCAGACCCTAATCTGGGAGGACTGGGTTTGATTCCCCACTCCTCCGCTTGCACCTGGCTGGGTGACCTTGGGCAAGCCGTAGTTCTGATAAGAGCTGTCCTTGAAAAAGAGCAGTTTCTGTCAGAGCTCTCTCAGCCCCACCTACCTCACAGGGTGTCTGTTGTGGGGAGGGGGAGGGAAAGGAGTTTGTAAGCCGCTCTGAGACTCCGAGTGAAGGGCGGGGTATAAAACCCATCTCTTCTCTCTTCTCTTCTCCTTTAATCCCTGGGTGCAGGTATAGAGTCCAGAAGCACCTGAAAGACTTCACAAGATTCATGGCAGGGGAGGGACTTTCACAACTCCCGAAAGCTCCTGGTCCGCCACAAATCTTTCCAGGTGATCAGCCGTGTTGGTCTGAAGCCGTAGAACAAGTCTGGAGTCCAGGGGCACCTTTCAGGCCAACAAAGGTTTATCCCGGGTCTGAGCTTCCGTGTGCACGTGGCACTGTTTCAGTTGCACGGGAATGGAAGGTAGAGTTCAAACTTATAGACAGAGGCTGAGCAGCAAATTTACATGTAACGTGATGAAGATGTCTTTAAGTTATGCAAAAATGAAACTAAATAACAAGCTAAGGTTATAAGGCCAACGGTTGTTTTGATTTAATTAAGGGTGGACACACCAAAGGACACCAAAGTGATAAGTATGTCAAAATAGGGGATATGTGTGTAAAGGCACCTTTTCTAATTGTGGGAAGTAAATTGAGACCCACAAATTTTGTTAGAAGAAGAGATTGGATTTATACCCCCCGCCCTTTACTCAAGAGTCTCAGAGCAGCTTACAATCTCCTTTCCCTTCCCCTCCTCACAACAGACTCCCTGAGAGGTAGGCGGGGCCGAGACAGCTCTGACAGAAACGGCTCTTTTCAAGAACAGCTCTGAGAGAACTGTGGCTGGCCCAAGGTCATCCAGCAGCTGCGAGTGGAGGAGTGAGGGATCAAACCCAGTTCTCCCAGATTAGAGGCCACGCACTTAACCACTACACCAAACTGGCTCTCTTAAAGGTACTACCGGACACTTGCTCTTTTCTACTGCTACGGACAGACTAATGTGGCTGCCCATCTCGCGCTATCCGGGTGCTGATAGCGGTCTGCTGTGCGTGACCTCTAGAAGATCACCTGGAGGGATCTGGGTTCAGGCCGAGGCAATACTTAAAACCAGCATGTCCAGGCCAGTTAACATGCTAGCCGTGTTCCGCCCTGCCCCAACTTCTCTGGCTCTCCGATCTCCCCGGTCCACAGGACACGGTTCTACCAAATAGCCGAAGGTCCTCTTTCGCCCAGGAAGGTAAGTTTTTGTCACAGGGCCGGGCACCAAGTTGTCCCGCACACCGATGCAACTCAAACCCTCCTCCTGTTATATAAACAGCTGCACAGGGACCTTGACTCCTGAACAGGAGGATGCCTGTTAAAACTTAACATGAGGAGGGCGACCAGGACGGCGAGGGGGTTTGGAGCACTTTCCCTCTGAGGAAAGGCTGAAGAGTCTGGGACTTTTCAGTTTGGAAAAGAGACGACTGAAGGGGGGACGTGATGATGGAGGTTTATAAAGTTCTGCCTGGGGTGGGGAGAAGGAACAAAGAGAACTTTTCCTCCCTCTCCCCAAATACCAGAACTCAAGGGCATCCAATGAAGCTGGTGGGCAGCAGATTTAGGACAGATAGAAGAGATTTCTTTACGCAAATGAGTGACTAAATTGTGGAATTCGCTGCCAGAGGATGTCATGACGGCCACAGGAATAAACAGCTTTAAAAGGAGATTAGATAAATTCATGGAGGATAAGTCTTATTGGTGGCTATTAGCCATGGGGACGGAGGGGAACCGCCACATTCAGAGGCACGAAGCCTCTGAAACCCAGAGCCAGGAGGCAACATTGAGGGAAGGCTTTGGCCTCTCCTGCCCTGCTTTTGGCCCTCCAGAGGAACTGGTTGGGCGTCTGTGTGGGACAGGATGCTGGACTAGATGGACCAGTGGTCTGATCCAGCAGGGCTCTTCTGATGCTCTTATCAGGGAAAGGCCTCGGCCTCTGTGCCCTGCCGTTGGCCGTCCAGAGGAACTGGTTGGCCACTGTGTGAGAGCACAGATGCCCTGGGACTACATGGACGGCTTCTACTGGTGCTCGAGGTCCAGCGTGGGCGTCTGTCTGATGTCCTCTTATCAGGGAAGGCCTCGGCCTCTGTGCCCTGTTGTTGGCCCTCCAGAGGAACTGACTGGCCACCGTGAGAGACAAGATGCTGGACTAGGTGGACCCTCACTGGTCTGATCCAGCAGGGCTCTCACGTAACCTGTTTGCTATGCAAGCATGATTATGCTTCAGGTCCTGAATTCCACAAGGAGCAGAGCGCCACCAAGTTGCTAAAAATACCTTTAAGGTCTTCCGCATGTGCTTTCTTTGTAATACAAGGGGATGGTAGGCATCGCTCATGCCAACAGCTTTATGCTGTGGTCAAGTATGATTGATTAAGCGGAGGGACCTTCTGCCCATATTCTCGAGGTGGTTTCCATAGGCACCTTCCTGGGCCTGGGCAGAACTCTTTCCTGGGCAAACCTGGCAACGGGAAGGGCCATCAAGTCACAGCCAACTTGCAACGATCCCACGGGGTCGGAGCTATTCAGAGGTGGTTGGCCACTGCCTGCCTCTGCTTAGCAGACCTGGACTTCCTCGGCGGTCTCCCACCCAAGCACTAACCGGGGCCGACCCTGCTTAGCTTCCTAGATCTGGTGAGATTGGGCTAGCCGGGGCCTTCCACGGCTGGCAAAGCTCTACGCCAAAGGAGTTTATGGACTGTCCTTAGGAGGAAGGAGCCCGTTAATAGCCAACCGCTCACAAACGCTGCTGCTTCGGGAATCACGCTGGTGGCAAGCGTGCTTGTAGGAGCTTCAGAATTGTCCAAAACAACATGAAAGTCACTTCCATTATCTCCTGTGGATGATCCCCCCCTCTGCAATGTGTAGTGACTTTGCTGGAATTGTTCCAAAAGGGAACCTAAAGGAAGGGGAACAAAAATAATTTAAAACAGACCTCGGGGTGCATCGCTGCAAAATATCAGTGCTCCTTTGATACCGACAGGAAAGGCGGGCCTGTGTTTAACTTGGTGGAACTTAAATCGTGCCCCTGGTTTTTTGGGGTGGGGTTGTTTTTGAAAACCACTGCAGTGCTTCTGTTCAGGACACACCATCTAAGCCAATCCTGCTAACGCTGCTTTGCTTGTAGGACAGAAATTGCTTATAGTGCGGCTGATGCAGCTGGTGCAAAACTTATCCATTAAAACACCTCCCTTGAAAGTTACCTTGTTAGTTTGGGGAAGTTTCTGTTCAAGAATACAATACAAGAACTCGTGGACACTCAAATGAAATTGCTGAGCAGTCAGGTTAGAACAGATAAAAGGAAGTCCTTCTTCACCCAAAGAGGGATCAACACCTGGAATTCACTGCCACAGGAGGTGGTGGCAGCTACAAGCATGGACAGCTTCAAGAGGGAATTGGATAAACATCTGGAGCAGAAGTCCATCAGTGGCTATTAGCCACAAGGTATAGATGGGAACTCTCAGTCTGGGGCAGGTGATGCACTCTATTCTTGGTGCTGGAGGGGCAGCAGTGGGAGGGGCTTCTAGTGTCCTGGCCCCACTGCTGGACCTCCTGATGGCACCTGGTATTTTTGGGCACTGTGTGACACACAGAGTGTTGGACTGGAGGGGCCATTGGCCTGATCCAACGCTGGCTTCTCTTATGTTATTAAGAAAAGGGTGGGCCATGCTGTTCTCAGCCCACTAAGGGACTCGTTGGCTCTATGATGCCTGGTTTAAAGGGCACCAATACTGTTCTGGGGAAGGGTGGGAAAGGGGAATCACGCCGAAGTCCTGGCAGAAGGGCTCTCTCTGAAATCGAGCGCCTGCCCAGTGCGTGGCTCAGTGGCAGAGCGTCTGCTTGACACACAGAAGGCCCCAGGTTCAATCCCCGGCATTTCCCATTAGAGGCCTCTGGAGAGCCCCTTCCAGTCTGAGTAGACAATACTGACCTTGATAGACTGGTGGTCTGACTCAGTAGAAGGCAGCTTCAGGTGTTCAGTCCCAGCAGTCCTTTGCATCTTGGGAAACGTGTCTCCTGGGACTCGACAGGCTCCGATGACACAGGCCGGGCTGGAGCACATCCTTAGCTCATTGTGTCTTTATAACAACTCTGTGAAGTACGTTAGCTTTGAGATGTCTGGTCTCGCCCAAGCCAGCCAGTTAGTTTTAGGACTAAAATCAGGATTTGCACACGGATCTTGGATTCTGCCCTTGTACCTCTTGCGAGACCCCTCACCCTTTTCCTTTGCCTATCGTCTGGCTACTGGACAGGGGAGCCAAGCAGGGTGGGGAAGGCCTTCGTGCCTGGCTTGTGAGCAGTGTTCCCCCTAAGCTGAGTTAGTGCGAGCTAGCTCACAGGTTTTTAGCCTCCGGCTCACACATTTTTGTCTTCGCTCAGGAAGGGTGGCTCCAGAGCAATGCTCCCTCTAAGCTGTAGGGTCTACTTTGTGAGCTGCTGGCATTAAAGTTGTAAGTGAGCGATTTGGCTGCTGCATAAATTAGTTTGCTCTGGAGCCCTCCTTCTTGACCTAAGACAAAAATGTGCGAGCCGGAGGCTAAAAACCTGTGAGCTGACTCGCACTAGCTCAGCTTAGAAGAGATTGAATTTACCCCACCCTTCACTTCCCAAAGAAGTCTCAGAGCGGCTTACAAACTCCTTTCCCTTCCCCTCCCCAGAACAGACACCCTGTGAGGTAGTCGGGGCAAAGAGAGCTCTGACAGAAACTGCTCTTTTTCAGGAACAGCTGTGCCAGAGCTTGTGACTGACCCAAGGTCACATCAGCAGGTGCAAGTGGAGGAGTGGGGAATCAAACCCGGTTCTCCCAGATCAGAGTCCGCGCACTTAACCACTACACCAAACTTAGAGGGAACACTGCTCCAGAGCAAACCAATTGATGCAGCAGCCCAATCGCTCGCTCACCACTTTAATGCCAGCAGCTCACAAAATAGAATCCTTGCTCACGAGACTCCATAGCTTAGAGGGAGAGCATGGCTTGTGCGTTCCCTGTAGGCATCTGCCAGGAGGAACCAGGTACTGGACTGGTGGCCTGGCCCAGAAAGGCCGTGGCTCCCGTCCTTAACCCTCCGCCAACGGCGGTTCCTCCGAATGACCGAGAGAGCCCTGCCAAGAAAGCAGACGCAGCCAGGAGCCTTCCCATTTCTTTTAATTGGTGTTAACGTACAAGTGACAACCGTATACAAAGCACATCCAGGTAGCAGGATGAGGCGGCAGTTAACAGCAAGGAGAAGGGAGTCGTACGGTTAGGTATGGCTGTCGCACGGAAGAGCAAAGAGACCGACGGCATCATGCGCACACACAAACACAGGGACAGAAAGATGGGGACGCCAGGCTCCGCTGGACTCTGGTCCGTTCCCCTTGTGCCTCCCCCACCGGACTGCTTCGAGTATTTCCATCCCTCCTCCTCACCCTGCTCCAGCCGGAAAGCCTGTTTTTTCAGTCCAGTGGAACAAACGTGACGGAATACAAAAATGACGAAGTCAGCAATAGAGACTCCTGAGGGCTCGAAGACACGGGGAGGGTGGCGAAAACTGTAAGGCTTTTGGAACTAACAGGAAACATGGGCAGCAACGGTGAAGATACCTGAACGAGAGGGACGGCTCTGGGTAAGTGCAGGATGACCTGTCGGGATGAGTGGGGGGGGGGGGTTGTCCGCACCCTCCCCACCTTTGGCAGCCGACTTTCTTGGAACTAGCGTTAGGACACTGTAAACAATTCTTCAGATTGGGGGCGGGGGGGGGGTGTCCTTTATTAAAAGATGCCAACAAGCAAATCCAGCATAAGAGAACAGGACACACTCTGGACTGGGCCGGAACGCAAGGACCAGTGGGGACTGCTTTTTCAGTAGAGGGCAGTCCCACGCGAACGCTCATCCAGTACCAAGAACGCCATACACAGATTAGACCCAGGGAAGTTACTGTGTGGACCCTGGCCGTCTTTTCAGACTGCGAGATCTGCAACAGGTGGGCAAGTCCAGGAGGTAAAAGTGCCTTGCTAAATCCCACATCTGCCCTGGCTTTTTGGCAGCTTGAAGCTTTTGGTCTTGGCAGCGATTATGGCTCAAATGGCAACTGGGGAAACCAAACTGTGTGAGCGTGCGGGCACCCCAAACAGGATGCGATCCCGTGTGCGGCCTTTGAATTGTTCGGCTGAGGGGGAATAGTTCAGTTAGTACCACACAACCATGTTCCTCTGCGGAAAGTTTACCTAGTTGCGGAAAACGGATCTTGAAAATATCAGCCCATCTGCACACACTCTGCATTTGGGGGGGGGGGGACGACATCCCCAATTCTATTCCATGATGGCTTGAAATGATGTAATGGGAATATATTATGCAAACTACAACCCCTTTGCATTTATTCTGTATAATCAGTTGCCACAGGGAGGGGCAAAAATGGTGGACAAAGCAACCCGTGAGCGGCCCCTTCAACCGGTGATGGTCCGACTCCGAAATTCTGAAGCTCTCAGATACCTCCCACACTACTTCAAGCTCAGTCCTCGCAGCCATTGAGAAATTCGCGCAAGTGAGAGCGAAGATTCTCACATGGCTAAAATTCTGCTTCTAACAGTTCGGTGGGGTCACTGCAGAATATGCACAACCTTCCCACCAAGGGTGGATGGGTGGGGTTCCTGAGGTAAAATTTTCTACGTCTTTGCAAAGGGGCTTGAATAAATCCCTGGGACAGTTTCCAGACACCACTTTTCCGGCCCCCCCCAATTACTTTCTGTTGTAAAAAAAGAACCCAACCCAGGTTTCTTGGGAAACACATTGGGGAGACTATAATAAATGTTGGCAGGGCTCTTTTTGTAGCAGGAACTCCTTTGCATATTAGGCAACACCCCCCTAACGTAGCCAATCCTCCAAGAGCTTACAGTAGTCCCTGTAAGAAGAGCTCTGTAAGCTCTTGGAGGATTGGCTACATTAGGGGGCGTGTCACCTAATATGCAAAGGAGTTCCTGCTACAAAAAGAGCCCTGAATGTTGGGTTTATGTGAATGAAAAAAAGATCTGCATGTTTTGAGGGCACAGCCAGGTTCCTCTAATTTGACGGTAGTGCCAAATCTCCTCTTATCGAACCACCACCCGTTGGCCTCTCACAGGTCATAACGGGCTACGTAACTAACACAGTTGGGCTTCCCACCATGGGCGGGCACGACACTGAGAGAAACCAGTTGTGTCTTCCCCTGGGACACTGAGCCGTGAGAATCAGATGAGCACCCTTGTAATACTGAAGAGGACAAATGTGACCTCGGACATCATTCTTATGGAGACGAAACGAAGTAACGAGGGGCTTTCAGTACAATTCTATGCAAAATCCCCTGTCTTCAGAAGGTTCAGCCTGAAGGCCGATGGCCCCGTTAGCCTCACAAGTGTGCCCGCTTCATCTTACAAATGGCTAAAGAAACGGTCCAGATTCCACAGACCAAGCCTGTGGATTTGGCCAAAGGGGATTCGGTCTGCCAGCCCAGCCCCCAATCTGCTCTCCAAATCCAATCCGGAAAACAAAACCCACATCCGAGTCCGCGTTCGAATAGACCTATTGCTGTCGTTTGTCGAAAGCTATGGTGTAGCGAGTTGATCTGTCAAAATACAGGACAACACAAAGTTGGAAAGGGATGGGAAGGAAAGGTCGCTGACCAGCTATGAAATCCGGTAGGGCTTTTTAAATAAAGATTAAAAAAAAGGAAGTCAACCCCACCCACATAAATCTTCTTTTGAACAAATACTTGCATCGTCCAGTTTTATTGCAATGGCAAAGAAAGGTGCTGAACGGGAGACGCTTTCATCTCCTGAAATGTGGAGCATCCCGTAGAAATCAAAGAGGGGGGACTGGCTGGAAGGTTGGCCAAGGCTGGGGGGGTCACCTCAGGTGTGATTGTCACTGGAGTATTTGTTTCCAATATGGGTGGATGACAGGCAGTTAGAAGACTGCACTTCAGCATCCTTTTGACAGTCACATTGAACTTGGTCTGTAAAATCATTGTTCTGTACATAATGCCTTAAATCGGGAGGCGGGGGGGATGCTAGACTTCAAAATATTAATAATAAACCTTGACTCTTTCTTTCCCTCCAGACATAATTTCTTCACATAAAATAAATAGCTTCCACATCATATACACACACCCCCTTCCTCCCTTCCCGCCCCCAAAATTTACATTGTCTTCTGCATTGCACTATCTATACACATGCGCACGCACAAAAAGAAAAGATGTTGAGCTTCCCCTCTGAAAGTTTGAAAATGTTCATGCCACGCCTTGACTTGTGGACCGTTCGGAGGGAGAGGTGGAACTGGAGATCTGGCCGGATCCAGGTTTTGGTAACCACGTTGTCCTTTTTCGTGATTAGGGTCTGGATAACTTGTCAGGACGGATTGTGGACTGCATGACGGCTGGCCGGCGCACCCAGGGCTCATTGTGAGCTAGCAAAGTGCAATGATGTTAATTCATGTTGATTCCCACCCCCCAGGATTCTGGATGTACATTCACAAGAACTATGCTGGGTGAGAAGAAAGGGAAGCCGATAGTTTTTTTTCCTCCCGGCAGTAAAAACCTGCCAGGATCTTCTTGTCGACTTCGTTAGAGACGAGTGGCTTCGGACCTTGCAGTATGGCTACTTAAACCACTGAGATGCGTCGGGCGTGGTGAGCTTCTTTTCGAAAAGAGCCACAGCTTCCACGGATCAGTGAATTTACCTTTCGGAGAATCATGACCTCCTCGATGGCACGCACCGTATAAATTCGGTGTCGGAACCCCGGTAGGAAACCGGATGTGTGTGTGTCTTTTCCCCCCGTCTGGACGAGTTGTGGAAAGCCCCCCACCCGTGGCTCAAAAGAGGCCGCCTTCACAGTGCTCCAAGTCTTAGTATCAGGGGGGCGGGGGGGGAACACCCTAAGAAACAAAGCTGTTGCGTTTAGAAAACAATTCTCTTTTACATAGAAGAGCTTCGTAAAGTAGAAAGTGGTACAAATGGCCGGAGGCGGGAGAGGGGGGGAAAGGGGGACGCCTGCGCAAATATAAAAAAATGCCAGGAGCTCTAGGCAAGATGGGGCAACCCTGATGTTTGGTGAGTGAGCCTCCCTTTCTCCCAGGATCAGGGTGTTTAGAAAAGGAACGTCCCTTGGCCGCGGCTGGAGACTCTGAATCCTGGCTGGGGTCGAGGCCATGGCTGGGGGAATCGGGAGGCAGCAGAGCTTTCCAGGTAGGGCTTTCTTTGTAGGCACTTTCCCCTTTTGTGTCATTTCCTTCGAACGGTTCCTCCCTTTCTACGACAGCCGAGAGAGGGGGCTGCAAAGAGAGTCTCTCCTCTGAAACCGGGGGGACCACTCACACGTTCAAGCAAACCCACTTCTCTCTGATGCTGCTGTAACATCAGAAATGGTCTTAAGATACCTGTCCCTCGTGTTAAATTGGCTTTTCGTAGTTTGGCCTGCATGACAAGGGTGATACGCTTCCGTACTTTTGGAGGAAAGGAAAGGGGAGAGGATCCTCAACTCCCTCCACCAACATCTCTCTGTGTGTGTTTGTGCGCGCATGTCTCACGTATCCCAGCTTAGCGACATCTAACTGCCATGCGCCATAAATAGGGAGAGGGCAGCTTTATAAAATAGTAACAGGCCTCCTCCTCGGAACGTTTTTTTCAGTGCAAACCAAATGAAAACGATGAGGTTTTACAGTTGCGTAACTACAGTTGAGACAAACAAACAAACAAAAGGTTATCCTTCTTGGTTTAAAGACATTACCGAAGGTGGGAAGAAGGAATCGGTTTCCCGTCTATGGCTGGTGGAAAAGAAACAGGAGGAGAATTTGGACTCCGGGTTTTTTGTTTTTTTTTAAGGGTGTGGAAAGGTCACAGTCGAGAAGTTGTTTGAAACTTGGCAGGGGCGAGTTTCCAAAAGGCTTCTGGTACATTATCCATGTCCGGAGACTCAATTGCCCAGCCCACTCCCCCCCCAATAGTTAGGGACAAGGTTCGGGACACCTCCGATAGCTTATATCCTTTTTCTAAATGAGTGCCAGCCATTTAATCCCACCATCTTCTAAAATCCTGGCTGGATTTTTCTTTCCTGTGATTTTTTTGTTTCCCTGCCCTTGTACAGTTCCGCTGCCCGGCGGAAAACTCCCGGGAAGGCTCCTCACATGCTCCTTCCGTCCTGCCCCCCCCCCCTGGCACCAGAGCGCCTCCCCTTCTATTGCGACTTTCTGGCTGATGGCTAAAGAAGCTGAGGAGGCACGTTATTTACAACTGCTAAACCTGGATAAGAAAAGGGAGGCGGGAAAGAGCGTGGGCTGCAGCCGGAGACAGTTGAGATCCTCGTTTCACCTCTCCCAACACCCCGTGTGGCAAAAGGCCCTCCTTCTTCCCTTTGGGACGGTGCCTTGCCAGCCTAGCACCCTTGCGGGAAGGCCTGCTCATTTTGTGTGGGGAAAAGAAACACACTCCCCGTCCTCCTCTCTCAAAGCCATCGCCGCCTCGCTGGTAATGAGTAGCACCATGTTTGCCTTTTTTTTGTCCCACACCGTAGGCCTCGGTTCTTCCGCTGTGTCGGCTTTGGCCACGGGCACCTGCGGCCACCTGTTGCTGGAGCTCGGCCCCCCCTCTACTTCTGCCCGAGGGCCCCGGGTTCGAGTTTGGTGGCTGCGCTCCGGCCCCAGCACCCCGTGGCCAGGCTCATGCTCCTCTGGCTGCGTTCCCGGTCTCTCTCCCGGTCGCTCTCAGACTGGCTCTGTGTCCGCTCCGGCCTGTGGCTGGCGCCCCCACCGGCTGCCATGGGCTGGGACGAGATGGTGCGCAGCAAGTGGTTCCGCTTGCGCAGGAATTCGGTCTGGCTGGGGAGGCCGAAGCTGCCTTTCCGGAGGGCCATCCGGGTGGTGTTCTTGGCAGGCCGGGAGCGATGGGCGTATTCCAGCTGGGCTAGGTGGGCTGCGTATCCCTCCGTGATGAACTGGAAATTAAAAAAAAAAATCTTTTAAAGAAAGAAAAACTTGCTTTGGAAAACACACACACACATTCCAGAACTTCATTCTGGCTCTGCTGTTGAATGTAATTTTACCACTACATGTTCAGACAGTACTGAAAATGAATACAAGGAACTAAATAATAATACAAGCAACTAAATAATAAATAAAATAACAACAACAACATTTGCCAAACAGCAAGTGGGCCAAATAGTAGTAGTAGTAGAAGAAAAAGATGAGATTGGATTTATACCCCCACCCTTCACTTGGAGTCTCAGAGCGGCTTACAATCTCCTTCCCCTCCCCACAACAGACACCCTTTGAGGTAGGTGGGGCTGAGAGAGCTCTCTTGAGGACTGCTCCTGAGAGAACAGCTCTGAGAGAACACGTGACTGAGCCAAGGTCACGCCAGTAGCTGCATGTAGAAGATCGGGGAATCAAACCCGGTTCTCCCAGATTAAAGTCCGCACTCTTAACCACTACACCAAACTGGCTCTTAGTAATCTAAGGCATTCTAACTTCTGAAAGGCGCTGTCGTGTTATTTATTTATTTATACTTTCGGCTTATATACCGCCCTAACCCCGGAGGGTCTCTGGGCGGTTTACATAGCGGTTCTAACCAACCAAGGAATAATCGTTAGGTCAGCGGTGGCTCAAAATTCTCCAAATTCCCTTCAGCAGGATAACAGCTACCATATTTTTATCCCACCCTTTATATACCCTTTGCAAAACATTACTCCAGACATCTAGCTCGCCCCATCCCTACAGCATGGGGTGGGCTACCACCTACAAAAGTATGATGTTAATTTTTTAAAAAATCACTGGAAGCATACGTGCCAAACTCACTGTTCATTTTACATTTTACAGCTCCTTCGCCACAGCGACCGGGGAGGGGGAAGTGGGAGAATGCAGAGCCAAAACACTTTCACTTCCGAGGTTGCTTTGATGTGCCAGACACCTTCTCTCTCCTGAGAATTTTTAGTGTCCTTGATTCTCATCTTTCTATGCCAGCTATCATTTTACATGTTGGGGGGGATGCTGCTGAAAGGGGGATGGATGACCGTTACATTTAGCGGGTGAAATCCCAAGGGGTGATTGGTTCTGAACCTTTTAGGGCCCTTGCTTGAACCCAGCATATCTATTGCCTTTGCGCCTTTAACCTCACTTCTAACAGCCGGTGGACGGGTTGGGTCCTATCGATGTCTCAATAAACTTACCATTCTTCGGAGTGAATGTTGTTGGGAACTGATTTACCCAGGAGTCTGACAACAAGCCGGGTGTGTGCAGCAGGGTTCCCCAACACGGTGCCCATTGGCACCATGACACCCACTGCCACCCTTCCTGGCACCTGCCCAGTTTTTTTACAAAGTGAGTGGGGCCTGGTGGGGCTCCTATCCTGCAGGGCCCATGGAGATCTGATCAGCTGCGCAGATTAAAATAATGTTGTTTCGGTGGCAGCTCCCATCACAGTGTTGGTTCTATTTTCTCGCATGCTCATCTTTCCCAGCGTATATATTTTTTTAAATTACTCCTCTTGTCTCCTGCACTGGGGCTTCTCTTCTGTGTGTGTCAGAGTGCCACCTCCCACGGTGGCCATTTTGTGGATGGCTCCGCCTCCTGTGGCAGCCATTTTTTGTTTGCACCCACCACCCAGAATGCCAAAGGTACCCACAGAAATCAAAAAGGCTGGGGGACCCCTGGTCTAGACTGCAAGTTTAGCCCCAGGAGCTCGAAGATCTCAGAGAACACGAAAGTCAGGCAAGCAGGCTGGCTGGCTGGCTGGGACACGGCTGCTGCTGCTTCCCATCATGTCTCAGGTCTCCCGGGCTTCTCGTCTGCCCTTCGGAATGACTGGGGAGTGGTGAAACTGGCTCACCTCCCCGCAGAATCAGGCCCTCTGTTCTCTCTGTTTTGCTGCTGCTCAGCAGCAGAAGTGTGGCAGAATTATAAGCGAGACGGGGCCGTTCTGTCCGATTGTCTTAGGCCTCTCTGTTTGGTTCTCTCCTAGAAGGCTTTGCAGGAGGTCCTTCAGCCTGACAGCGCACCCTGCGCTTTTCTCTGAAAGAACTGTTGACACTTTTGAGTTCCAGTCTTGAAGCCAAAACATCTAGATACGAGGACCTGCGGCTCCAAGCCCCTGCCTTGACAGGGAGGATGTTTTTAACCTAGTAGTACAATGACTCCCGTCAGAGTCTTCTGGTCAGAAAAGGGAGGGGACTGAGTTTTCATTCACTGCCACAGGAGGTGGTGGCAGCTACAAGCATGGACAGTTTCAAGAGGGAATTAGATAAACGTATGGAGCAGAAGTCCACCAGTGGCTATTAGCCACAGGGTATAGATGGGAACTCTCAGTCTGGGGCAGGTGATGCTCTGTATTTTTGGTGCTTGGGGGGTCAACAGTGGGAGGGCTTCTAGTGTCCTGGCCCCACTGCTGGACCTCCTGATGGCACCTGGTATATTTTGGCTGCTGTGTGACAGAGTGTTGGACTGGATGGGCCGTTGGCCTGATTCAACATTGGCTTCTCTTATGTTCTTATGTTCTTATCAGGACCATCCGATTTCTGGATTGACAGCTAATCTGGATTCTAAAGGTATTTAAGACAAGTGTTTGAGATGCTGCGGGCCCTCTGCCAACACCGTGGTTTAGGTCTTGCCAGAGTGGACGGAATGCACTCCTAAATACATAATAATTTCCAAATGAATAATAAGTGCACTATGTTGTCGAAGGCTTGACACAGAGAGTACTCCATCTTTCTGTGTTATACCTCTGAGGATGCCAGTCACAGCTACTGGCGAAACGTCAGGTCCTACAATGCCAAGACCACGGCCAGACAACCCGGAAGATCTACAGCAACTAAGAAGTGCACTATTTTTTTTAATAAGCATCGGTTTTCTGTTCCCTTCTGTAAGACAAATACTGAGATTGCCACTTGTCCAATATGGTTTTCTTTCAATAAATGGTTTAAACTTTGGAACGGGTTTCTCTCCCCTCTCAAACTGCATGGTTCCTGCAAGTTTAAAAAAAAAACAACCCATTGAGCTGGGTTGGGATGGGATTCCTAGGAAAAGCTCCTGGACTCTTGATCCCCCCAACAAGCAGCACAGATAGAAGGAAGGCACAGGGGCAGGTAAGCATCCGTTCCAGCAAGTGGGTGTGCTGGCTGCAACTCCCTCCTCCCCGTCCCACTAAAACAACGCCTTTGCAGCAACAGGGTTTGGACACACGGCGCCCACAGCCAAGAGCCTCTTCAGGCAACCGTTTCCCCACCGGCATTCGGAGGCTCGCGCTGTTACCTGGCATTGATTCTGCAGCTTCTTGGTCGGCCGCCCGACGATGTAGATCTGCGTGGGCGGCAGGTTGATGGAGGTGTAGACGGAGATGTCCTTGGTGGACCCGTAGGCCGCGTGGATCTTCATGTGGACCTGCAGGGAATCAAGAGCAGAGCGGTGCCAAGCAGAACAAGCAACGGGTGCTCTGGAACCGCAATGTACTCTCGGCTTTCGCTCAAGGACGGTGCGACGCGCTGCATTTGGCGGTCCAGCTGGCACAGAGGGTGGAACGTTAAAACATCCCAGACCGATTTCTGAACCAAAGCGCAGTTGCTGGACAGATTAACGGCAATGTGTGTGTCAGGCATGGAAGAGACATGCAGGAATTGTCCG
This sequence comes from Gekko gecko, assembly GCA_029375565.1. Taxonomy (NCBI): domain Eukaryota; kingdom Metazoa; phylum Chordata; class Lepidosauria; order Squamata; family Gekkonidae; genus Gekko; species Gekko gecko. The sequence goes on along the minus strand of JAPDNY010000012.1, from coordinate 73,547,507 downwards.
AGACCACTTTGTTTTCTTGGCTGGATAATATGTACTCATTTGAATGTTTGTCTCTCACATGGACACATGAAGGCGCCTTATACTAGCCCTGTGAAGGTGACCCATCTACACCTTGACTCACTCTGGGAGTTGACACGCAGAGGGGTCCTCTGCTCAGGGTCCCTGAGTCAGTTCACCGGTCTGTCAAGGTCAGGATTGTCTGCTCTGACAGGCTGGGGCTCTCCTGGGTCCTGGGCAGAGATGTTTCACCTGCTACCTGGTCCCTTTTAGTTGGAGATACCGAAGCTCTTGTCACTAAGCCACGGCCCCTCCCCCTTGATACCTCCCTGGCAGGTGTGAAACTCACTGTTCATTTTGCATTTTACAGCTCGTTTGCCATAGTAACCGGGAAGGGGGGAGTGGAAGAATGCAGAGCCAAAACACTTTCACTTCCGAGGCCTTTGATGTGCCAGACACCTTCTCTCTCCTGAGAAGTTTAGTGGCCTCGGGTCTCATCTTTCTATGCTGGCTTTTGTCATACATGTTGGGGGGATGGCACTGAGAGGCGGATGGCTGGCAGTTACATTTGGCGGGCAAAATCCCATGGAGTGATTGGTTCTGAACCTTTTAGGGCCCTCGCTTGAACCCTGTGTATCTATTGCCTTCGTGCCTTTAATCTCAGTTCTAACACAGCCAGTGTACAGGCTGGATCCTATCAATGTCTCAATAAACTTATCCTTCTTCGAAGTGAATGTTGTTGGGAACTGGTTTGCCCAGATGTCTGACAGCAGGCAGCAGCTGGACTAAACAGCCTGTAGGCCCAACTCTATGATTCTATGACCTTTTGCTTTTCCAGATACCTGCTCAAGGTGGCTAAGAAAGAAAAAAAAATAAGCCAATAAAATAATATTAATTTAAAACAATAGAACAATTCAATGAAATGACTGAGCCAGCATGGTGTAGCGGCTCCAGTGCCGGGCCAGGATATAGGAAACCAAGATTCAAATCCAAACGTTACATCAATCTTCAGCTCTATTCCTCTGAAACTCATGATTTGGGATGGAGTTGTATTTGTCAAAATATAGTTATGCATGCACTGAGAAGCTACTGCGCCCTGACCTGGATAGGCCCTGGCAAGCTCGATCTTGTCAGATCTCGGAAGCTAAGCAGGGCTGACCCTGGCAAGGACTTGGATGGGAGACCTCCAATGAATACCAGGGCCGGGATGCAGAGGCAGGCAATGGCAAGCCACCTCTCTGAAATGTCCAAGCCCCACTAGGGGTCACCAGAAGTCAGCCATGACTTCCAGCTGCACACAGAAACACTGACCCCAGAGAGAGAGAGAGAGAGAGAGAGAGAGAGAGAGAAAAGCTATTGTCATGGGAAGGGGCCCACAGCTCAACAGAAGAGAGTTTACACAAAGAACTTTTCATAAAGAAGGTCTCCAGTCCAATATCTGCAATCTCCATTTAAATGAGGGCAGGCACCAGGGCTGGGAGAAACCCCTGCTTGGAGACTTGGGAAAGTCAGAGTAGACGACAGCAGGCTAACTCTGCTTAAAGCAGGATCACATGAAATGGAAATTACTTCTTATGAAACCACAAGTCCTGACCAAGCGAGAACCCACCGGCTAAGAATGTTATGGGCAGCACTTTCTTAGCTACTGTGAGGACTGGCTTCTCCCCCAAATCTCTCGTTGCCATCACAGCCCACTTCCTGGAGTTTTCATCCTCCTGGAGAGTTTACTCTTTCTATTCGGCATCACCCTTTGTTGAGAGATGAACCATCTAGGAACCCCTTGTCTGCCTGGTAGCTCTCGTCCTCATCTCTGTTCTTGCTTATAACCTTCAGCTCACATATGGCAACGGCATTTCAGCCTTCCCAGGGGAGACTTTAGGCTGTGTGAGGCTTTGGAAATTTAAAAAACAATAGTCAATTGTTGTAGATTTTCCGGGCTGTGTGGCCATGGTCTTGAGATTGTAGGGCCAGATATTTCTCCAGGAGCGGTGACTGGCATCCTCAGAGGTATAACACAGAAAAATGGAGTTCTCTCTGTGTCAAGGTGAGTAGATATAAATGACTTGCCTACCATTTTTCTTCTCACCTTGACACAGAGAGTACTCCATCTTTCTGTGTTATACCTCTGAGGATGCCAGTCACAGCTGCTGGCGAAATGTCAGGACCTATAATGCCAAGACCACGGCCATACAGCCTGGAAAATCTACAACGACCAATGAACTCTGGCCGTGAAAGCCTTCGACAACATAAAAAAAATAGTCCTTGTAGCCAGTGTTCCCTCTAAGCTGAGCTAGTGTGAGCTAGCTCACAATTTTTTAGCCTCCGGCTCACAGATTTTTGTCTTAGCTCAGGAAGGATGGCTCCAGGGCAAACTAATTTATGCAGAAGCCAAATTACTTGCTCACAACTTTAATGCCAGTAGCTCACCAAGTAGAATTTTTGTTCAAAAGACTCCACAGCTTAGAGGGAACATTGCTTGTAGCCAGTTTTTATTTGGCTTGTAATTATCTGGAGCTGTCCTTTCAGCCTTTGGCAACTGGTGGCTTCAAAGGGGTATACAATAAACTTTGTGAACGTCTCTGGATTTCTCTGCCAGGCTGGCCGTTCACTTCTGCAAAACACCTGGAGGACGTTCTTCATCTCTCCCAGGACTCCTGCTCCCTGGTCTGGTAGCAAGGCGGCGCTGCTCTTGGGAGGCCCAACGAGGTGGTCCTTTTTTTGGCCTTTCTGCTCTATGAAACCCCCAGGTGGGGAGTCAAGAGAAGTTTCCGACTGAGGTCTCCTTATGAAGACCTCATAGCAAAACGAACGTTTTGGGATCTAAAAGGTCAAATAAACTACTCCTGTACCTGGCTCCTCCATTTTTTCCTCCTATGAAAGCGCAATTTTGTTGGTCAGCCTGCTGAGGAAGGCACTTTCTACCATTATTGACCTTTTCCACATGTGTTTTCTGCCCCGGATTCAGTGGGGAAGCGTCCCATTCTGTTGAGGCAGAGCACAAGAGGGAGGACAAGAAAGGCTGCCTCAGTGCTTAGTTCTTGTGGCCCTTTCTGACATGCTCAGGGAAATGCTGATCACCACTTTGGGGTCAGGAAGTAGTTTCTCTCCAGGACGTTTTGGCTGGGGATCCTGGGGGTTTTTGTTATCTTCTGGGCATGGAACAGCAGTCACTGTGTGTATGTGTGACGGGGGAGGTATTTGTGAATTCCCTGCATTGTCCAGGGGGTTGGACTAGATGACCCTGGAGGTCTCTTTGTTGTCGACCAGCCTCAGTCTGGGGTGCAGCCAGATTCTGACTTGCTGCCTGAGCCTGTCCTGGGTGAGGACCAGACTCTGACTGGCAGCCTGACCAGTCTGATTTGGCAACTGGAGCCCAGTGTAAGTGAGGACTCCTCAGAAGTCGAGCCTGAGTCCAGCGTGGCGAAAGGTGACTTCAGGGTAGAGGACACTCAGGAACTCCAGTCAGATAATACTGAGCCGGCTTAAGTCAGGGAGCGAGTACCTGCGGAGGCACCCACGACTCCCCCAGATCCCCCCCGCTCATAGAAAGAAGAAGGGCTAAGATCAGAAGGCAACTGCAAGAACGCAGACAGAGTAAAAGATTAATGGCCCACTGACAGGTACAAGAGGAGTCGTTACAGGAGCCCTGCTCACTTATCAGCTGCAGATAAGACTAATTAGGGAAAGGCTGCATAAAGCTGGGTGTGAGCTGTTGCCAACCTGTGGAAGCAACACGTCACCTCACAGTGAATCCTGCAACCGCAACTCCCGACTCTGCTCTACTCCTGTGACGCTTGGACCGCCTTGACTCTGCTTTTGGACTCTCTGACAGAAACAACTGACCTTGGACTGTTTGGAGTGCGCTGCGAACATTCCTTTGACCTGCTCCTGCCTGCGTAACCTGGACTTGGACTTGGAGTCTGCGAGACTAGCTGGGCTATGACACCCTTCCAATTCTATGATTCAAAGATTCTATGACTCACCATGTGTAATCCCTGTGAGTCCCTGTGAAGCAGGTGGACTATAAATAACATAAAATGGATGGATGGATGGATGGGTGGGTGGAATAACACCCAACAAGAGGTCCAGGGCAGGGCTATTTTTGGGCAGGAACGCACAGGAACAGCATTCTGGCTGGCTCCCAAGTTGGCCATGCCCAGCAGGAACTCATTAGCATAATAGGCCACACCCAACAGCAGAAACTCATTAGGATTGGCTACATGAGGGGTGTGTGGCCTAACATGCAAACGAGTTCCTGCTCCAAAAAAAGCCCTGGGTTTTGACAACAAACAAGGTAAACAGAATAAGAAGCAAAAGGTGGGTGTGGCTGGATGACCACACTCCTGGTAACATGGGGATGCGGCCTAATAGGCTAATGAGCTGTGCTGTCATGGGTGTGGCCTAATATGCTAATGAGTTTCTGCTGTGGGGTGTGGCCTCTTACGCTAATGAGTTCCTGCTGGGCTTTTTCTACAAAAAAGCCCTGGTCCAGGGTATAACCTTTCGAGAGTCAAAAAACTTCTACCCTGGAAAACTCGTTGATCTTCTGGGTGCTAGGGGATTTGAATCCTGCTCTGCCCAGTCCATGGAAAGCAAAGGACGTGCCGCCATGTTTCCTTCTGTAAGAGGACGCTGTGTTATTTCAAGATGACCTGCCCCATTGCCCTCTCTTGAGTCGTAAGGAACCAGCCCATATGCATTTCCACCCGTGACTCTGACCATGACCCGGGTCCGGATGCAACTGGGGCCCGCCCGGACACACCCAGGGCCCTTTCTGAGTTCTGCTTTTGCCTCCTGCTCCGGCTCCCCCCTCCACTTACATCCGTGACGAGGGACTTCAGGAAGTTGGCCTTGTGCCGCAGTGGGTCGTGCACCAGCCCGTCGCAAAAGGAGACGATCCCGTGAGGAAAGTTGTGCTGCGCTAACCAAGCCACCACCCGCTGCTTCTGCATGTCGGGGCGGCCGGTGACGTAGATAATGAGGTAGCCGAGATCCTGCCAGTGCCTGAGGGAGAAGAAAGAAGGATGTGTGTATGTGTGAACAGGTGTGAGACAGAACACAGTAGACTGGTGCCCTTGCATTTGGTGATGTAGGCCTAGGATGACTCTCACAGATATAGACAGTGACTGAGGTTGGAAAGGATCACAGAGGTCCGTGGCTCAGAGGAAAAGTCTCTGCTTGGCATGCAGAAAGTCCCAGGTTCAATCCTCAGCATCTCCTGTTAAAAGGACCAGACAGTAGGTGATGGGAAGGACCTCGGTCTTCCAATCTGTTTAGCTCTGTCTGCCTGTTCACTCCTAGAGACTCAGTTTTGTGGCTTTTTAGCTTGCCTGTTGGATCTCCCTGCCCTGCCTCTCCAGCACAGTATTTCTGCTTGGCTCTGTCTTTTGACTGTACCGTTAGTCTGCCTGGTTGGTCCCTTTCTATTGAGCTGGATGTCCTCTTGCCCAGGGTCGGGGCTGACCTTGAAACTGCAGAAAGGCCCCAATCCCAAGTCTCATACTGAAGGATCAGCACTCTTTCCCATTCTCTGTACATACATACTCTTCGAGGGATATGGAATTCGGAGCTAAACATCCCCAAATCTGCCGTTTCACAATTCAAATCCTGTTAACAGCATTGAGTACAGAATCAGGCAGATTTGTATCGTGTTCTTCCCACGATGTGTCTGGCTGCATAAGCTAATTTTTTTTAAAATAGCAGTGATGGTCATTCTTAAGAAGATGAAGAAGAAGAGATTGTATTTATACCCCACCCTTCACTACTCAAGGGAGTCTCAGAGCGGCTTACAAACTCCTTTCCTTTCCCCTCCCCACCAGACACCCTGTCAGGTAGGTGGGGCTGAGAGAGCTCTGAAAGAAACTACTCTTTTTCAAGAATGGCTGTGCCAGAACTATGGCTTACCCAAGGTCATCCAGCAGGTGCAAGTGTAGGAGTGGGGAATCAAATCTGGTTCTCCCAGATTAGAGTCCACGCACTTAACCACTATACCAAACAGGATGTGAAATTTTGTGTTCGGGGCTTGTCGCGCGTGCGAGGAAGACTATGGGGAAGAAGTGCAGAGAGAGTCCTAGCAAAGTGGACAGGGAACCAACATCTGTAACAGCTGCAAGATACTGATTGGGAGGCGTAAAACAGGGCTGGCAGCTGTTCAGTGCAGAAGTTTCCACTTTTGAACCTCTGCCCCTCTCCCTGCTAGGCCACACCTGGAACAAAAAGAAGGGAAACGGACTTAACCCCGAAAACTAGGATCAAGAACCTGAAAAGGTAAGCCTTTCAAGAGCTGTTCAACCCAAGCCAAAGCGTCCTCAACAAGACTGTCCCTTTAGCCAAAAGCAGTCAATTATTTATACATGGTTTTAATTGTTGGCCGTCTATTCAGTTTTCCCTATTTATTTAATGTCTTTACTGTTTTTGCAACTGGAGTCACAAACAGCAAGCACAATAAACCTCGTTTCCACAGGAAAACGTGGAAGAATTTAAAGGTCGCTACTGCAAAAGTAGTTCAGCAGTTTGAGACCCGAGTGCCGATGGACAGAGTGAGCTCCCGTATCTGGTCTCAGCTCCTGCCAACCTAGCAGTTCGAAAGCAAGAAATTGCAAGTAGATAAATAGGCACCACTTCGGTGGGAAGATAACAGCGTTCCCTGCGCCTTGGTGTTTAATCATGCTGGCCACATGACCACGGAAATGTCTTCGGACAGCGCTGGCTCTTTGGCTTTGAAACGGAGATGAGCACCGCAACCTTAGAGTTGGATTCGACTGGCTTTCGAGCAAGGGAACCTTTACCTTTACCTTTTTACTGCAAAAGTTGTCTAACATTTTCAGGTTCTTGCTCCTGCTAGGCCACCCCACCCTTTCCCCAATCAACTGTTTTGAGTTTTTCTCTACAAACCTGAGGACTAGAAACCTGAAAGAGGATGGAGGCTTTTATAATTCCATATATGATGATGCATGTGGTCAGCACTGCATGGAGTCAGGACTCCAGAGACACAGTTGCAGACACCGGCGTTTCCCAAGCCCCCGTACCTTACTACGTCAACTGCTCCAGCTCGAACTTTAGGGTCACTGCCCATGATGGAGACGCTGGCTGCGAAGGAGCCGTCAATGCTGAAGACCACGAATTCGGTCCCCTTCGGCAGAATGGTGATGTAGCTGTCGGCAAACGTGTGGTCGCCCCTAAAGAGAACGGAAAAGGAATTAATTGTCTTGCTCGGGGGGTGGGGGGTGGAGTTCAGGAGAAAACTGCCTCTGCAGGAAATAAGACTTAAAAATGCCTCTTCTCTGACCTGGATAGCCCAGGTCCACTGTTCCCTCTAAGCTGAGTGTGAGCTAGCTCACAGTTTTTTAGCCTCTGGCTCACACATTTTTGTCTTAGCTCAGAAAGGATAGCTCCAGAGAAACTAATTTATTCAGTAGCCAAATCGCTTGTTAACAGCTTTAACGCCGGTAGCTCACAAAGTAGAATTTTTGCTCACGAGGCTCCACACCTTAGAGGGGTCCCCCCTATTTTGTCAGATCTCGGAAGCTAAGCAGGGTCAGCCCCAGCTAATATTTGGATGGGAAACCTCCAAGGAATGCCATGATTGTGACTTGGAAGCAGGCAACGGCTAACCACCCTTGAACGTCTCTTGCCTTGAAAACCCTACAGCAGGGGTGTCAAACATGCAGCCCGGGGGCTGGATCAGGCCCCAGGAGGGCTTCTATTAGGCCTGCAGTGGAACTGGCTGTCTCCTGCTTCTTCTTCCAGTTCTGCTGCTACTGCTGCGTCATCGTAGGTTTGCAGCTTACAGATACACACCTGAACAGCATACTCGAGATTGCAACATTTTGATGCAATCATCCATAAGAACATAAGTACATAAGAGAAGCCAATCTTGGATCAGGCCAATGGCCTATCCAGTCCAACACTCTGTGTCACACAGTGTCCAAAAATACCAGGGGCCATCAGGAGGTCCACCAGTGGGGCCAGGGCACTAGAAGCCTTCCCACTGTTGACCCCCCCAAGCACCAAGAATACAGAGCATCCCTTGCCAGAGACCGAGAGTTCCTACCTATACCTTGTGGCTAATAACCACCAATGGACCTCTGTTCCATATGCTTATCTATTTCCCTCTTGAAACTGTCCATGCTTGTAGCCCCCCACCTCTTATGGCAGTGAATTCCATGTGTTAATCACTCTTTGGGTGAAGAAGTAAAGAGCAAGAGGTGTTATCAGACACCGTTAAATAAACAAAATATTGCAAGAGTGCTACTGTTTTAAGCATGTTTTCATTTTAAGTAAAAAAAAAACCCAAAACCTTTGTGTTTGTGTCCTTTACAAAGTTTATATCTCTGCTACGTGGCATTGCATTTTATGACACACATGGTCCGGCCCAGCAAGGTCTCATTTATGTCAGATCCGGCCCTCGTGAGTTTGACGCCCCTGCCCTACGGGGTCGCCATATGTCATCTGTGACTTGACGGCGCTTCCCACCACCAAAAAGGCCTCTCAACTGAGACTCCGGGTGTAATTCTTACCATTTGCCCAAGTCTCAATGAGGGTGTGGCCAAATGTACCTTGAAACCATGGCTGGGATTTTATATGCTAAATACTGGAAGAAAGAAGACATCCCATCAAAAGAAGAAATTATTTATAAGCTATTTGAAACGGCGGAAATGGACAAATTAGCATTACAACTGCAAGGTCGAAAAGAGGAAATTTTTGAGGAAAACCTGGTCAAGATTATACAAATGGATTGAGAAATATTTGCAAGGAACTATGACCTAACTGTTAAGTTACTTCTTTTAGATTCCAAAGTTGGGTACAGGTGCAGAAATGAATGATTCATATATGTCAAATGTAAGCGGATAGAATGGGTACGTAGCTTCGTGTTTGTTATATGTTAGTCTTTTTTGTGTGTGAAGCCTTTTGTCTTTGTTTCTTTCCTCTTTCTGGAAAATGAATAAAATTCTTTAAAAAAAAAGAAAAAAAAAGAAACAGGCGTGTGTGTGTATTCTGGAGAGGGCTCCAGTTTCCTCCACTATGACATTTACAATCTCTTGCCAAAGATTCAGGCATGCTATTCGTTTTTTCGCATTTCAAACACAGATTTTATTGCGCTTTGTTGTTTAAAAACTCCTGCCAACCTAGCAGTTCGAAAGCAAGAAATTGCAAGTAGATAAATAGGTACCACTTTGGTGGGAAGGTAACAGCGTTCCGTGCGCCTTGGTGTTTAGTCATGCCGGCCACATGACCACGGAAATGTCTTTGGACAGCGCTGGCTCTTCGGCTTTGAAACGGAGATGAGCACCGCAACCCTAGAGTCAGATTCGACTGGCTTTCGAGCAAGGGAACCTTTACCTTTACCTTTATTGTTTTAAAAAACTTCCTATGGCCAGCTTCAGTCTGATTTGGTGGTTTCAAGGTTGTTTCTCTCTCGTTATCACTGTTATTTTTTTTTGCTTTTGCCCTTTGCAGAATGGAAGGTGGTGAGGGGACTCTGTGGCTGGCGCTAGGACCAGTCGATCTGCACCACGCTGCTCCAGCTTCCGCTGCAACTGGAAAAAATCAGGTGGGTCACCATGTTGGTCTGAAGCAGCAGAACAAATTCTGAGTCTGACTTCTTCAGACTTTTCCAACCATTAAATATAGGTGTGTGGGGTTAGTTGGCGAAGTCTGTTTTCAATGTATCTGAAGCAATGTGCATGCATATGAAGGCTTACGCCCAGAATAAAACGTTGGTCTTAAAGACACCACTGGACTCAAAACTTTGTTCAACTGAAAAATTCAGATTCCCCTAAGCAGGTGTGGCCACCGCTGTGCTGAGGGCAGTTCTGGCTCACCGCAAAATCTGTGTATGTTCTGGGTGCTCCCCAGGCCACCTTCTGGACCCTGCTGGAGCACACAGTGTTCCCTCTAAGCTGAGTTAGTGCGAGCTAGCTCACAGTTTTCTAGCCTCCGGCTCACACATTTTTGCCTCTGCTCAGGAAGGAGGGCTGCAGAGCAACCTGATTTATGCAGCAGCCAAATCGCTCGCTCACAACTTTAATGCCAGGAGCTCACAAAGTAGAATTTTTGCTCACAAGACCCCACAGCTTAGAGGGAGCAGTGATTACCCACAGCCATTATTCACACTTACCTATTACAAGCATTTAAAAAAAATTTTTTGAGAGAAGTATCTTGACCAGCCAAGAGGGTGCTGTTATTGGGCCCAGCCCCTCTGGAGCTTTGAAGCTGCGGCTCTGCCATTTGCTTCCTGTGTCTGTTAACACACGAGAGAAACAGAAGGCAAAGGCGACAGAGCAAAACAAGCGGAGAGCCGGGAAGGTTTCCAAGTCTTTCCTGTTCCACTGGAGTGGCCGTGTTCATCTGCCGCATTTAGAACAAAAGGAGTTCTGTGGCATCAAGACGTCTAACAGATTTATTGCGGCTGAAGCTTTCATGGACTAGAGCCCACTTCGGGCATGTGATGAAGTGACACAGCATGCTTACACACACACACACACACAAGGAACTAAAGAGACAAAGCTGGGGGGGGTTTTCAAAGCCAACGAAATGCAAGAGGTACAGATGCTACAATGTTTTCATGCAATCTGGGCTTTTTGTTTGGAAAAAGAGGTGCAGGAATTCTCAGGGGGAAATGAAGTTTTCAATCTGTATACGAAAAACTCATGAACTTTTAAACATTTTTAAAAGAATTTTGTCAAAGAGGTTCCGGAACTCTGTTCTGGCATATTCCCCCAGAAAAAAATCCCCTGCCTACAAGGTTCAGAACTATACCAAATAAACACAGGGACAATTGTCAACAGCACTAACTGGGGGATTAGGATCCCCCTAGTTATATTAGGCTGATTTCCTTATGTTCCCTTCCTCAAGACATTCATTGGAAAAATATGTATCTCTTCTGGCTGTATTCAGTCTCCTTCCAATTCAGAGTCAGGGAGTTGTTCCACCAGTCATACGGTTGTTAATGCATTCAGGTTTCCTGAACATTAAGAGAGCTCCTCTCTCCAGCCGTTCAGGTGTAGAGAAAGCCACCGCCAGTTCACCTGCAAGAGGAGTTGGGGGCAGCGTTCTCTCCAAGCCGAGTTAGTGTGAGCTAGCTCACCGGTTTTTTAGCCTCCGGCTCGCACATTTTTGTCTTCGCTCAGGAAGGGATGGCTCCAAAGCAAACTGATTTATGCAGTAGCCCAATCGCTCGTTCAGAACTTTAAAGCCAGTCGCTCACAAGGTTGAATTTTTGCTCACAAGACTCCACAGCTTAGAGGGAGCATTGGTTGGGGGTGGGTTATAAGATCCTGCAGGTTATTCCTCCTCTGCTTCCCCCATCCCAGCAAGCCAATCCTGGGCCTGAAGGGTTTGGAGGGGCTGCCTTGGAGATGCCCACTCGGAGAGACGATGCTTGCAAACTAAGGCCCTGCTATCCAATGCTCCCTCTAAGCTGGCGTTATGTATGCAGGCCGCCACCAGGGGTCCGTGGTCACAGGTCAGAGCTTAGCTCCTGGGGACAAAAGAAATGTAGGATCCTAGTCCACCCTGTATCCACCAATAGTATCTTTGGCGGGGAATTCAAACCCTCCAATGGGACTGTGGGTGTACTGGGTGCGTGTGTATACAGTTGGCCTTGCAGGGCCGTTTTGCATGCTTGTGGTGAAGTACCAATAAATGCGTCTGACCGCACGTCGTAGTCCGAATCCTCCATGCGGCGAACCCAGTACTTTACAGCTGTGGAGTCTTGTGAGCAAATATTCTACTCCGTGAGCTTACTGGCATTAAAGTTGCGAGCGAGGCATTTGGCCGCTGCATAAATTAGTTTGCTTTGGAGCCATCCTTCCTGGGCTAAGACGAGAATGGGTGAGCTAGAGGCTAAAAAATGGCCAGCTAGCTCACACGAACTCAGCTTAGAGGGAACACTGCTGCTGTCCATCTATGGCTGCTCTTTGCACCAGGCTCATCCTCCGGTTTCGGTTTAAAGCTTCTCTGTCTGATATTTTGCAGTCTCGGCTCGATTACTCTGAAGGCCCAACGCCTTCTGCAACAGAACTCACCTGACCACCATTTTGACTGGGTACACGCCAATCCCCAGCCGCCTACTCTCAGGGATTACGTAGGAGATCCTCCCACTGCTGTTGCTGATTTCTGTGTCAAAGTAAACCCACTCTCCCGACGGGGGCTGCGTCATGATGTGAATGTCCACCTGGGTTGCAAACGAGGAACGAAGCAGAACAACACGGAGTCAGCGAAATGCATAGAATTAACAATTCAGCAAAAGAGACTTCTGTTATTACTCGTACCGCTCCTAAGAACATCAGAAGAGCCCTGCTGGATCAGACCAGTGGTTCAGCTAGTCGGGCATCCTGTCTCACACAGTGGCCGGCCAACAACAGGGCATAGAGGCCGAGGCCTTCATAAGAACATGAGAAGAGCCCTCCTGGATCAGACCAGTGAGGGTCCATCTAGTCCAGCATCCTGTCTCACACAGTGGCCAACCAGTTACTATGGAGGCATAGAGGCCGAGGCCTTCATAAGAACATAAGAAGAGCTCTGCTGGATTAGACTAGTTGTCCATCCAGTCCAGCCTCCTGTCTCACACAGCGGCCAACCAGTTCCTCTGGAGGGCCAACAACAGGGCAGAGAGACTGAGGCCTTCCCCTGATGTTGCCTCCTGGCTCTGGGATTCAGAGGATTAGTGCCTCAGAATGTGGAGGTTCTCCTCAGTCACCATGGCTAATGGCCATTGATTGACTTATTCTCCATGAATCTATCTAATCACCTTTTAATGCTGTTTATCGCTGTGGCCATCACTACATCCTCTGGCAGCGAATTCCACATTTTAATCACCCTCTGTGTAAAGTAGTATTTCCTTTTGTCCATCCTGAACCTACTGCCCATCAGCTTCATTGGATGCCTTGGAGCTCTATTATTCTGGGAGAGGAGGGAGAAGTTCTCTTTGTCCACTCTCCCCTCCCCATGCATAATTTTATAAACCCCTATCATGTCCCCCACCCAGTCGTCTCTTTTCTAAACTGAAAAGTCCCAGAATCTTCACCCTTTCCTCATAGGGAAGTTGCTCCAATCCCCTCATCATCTTGGTTGTCCTTCTCTGTACTCTCCCTTTCTGCTTCCCCCAGCACTTCCTTTGCCCTCTTTGGGAAGGCTGCAGACTCCCCAGCATCTCCAGTTCGAAAAAGCTTTAGTAACCAGCCTCTCTCTGCTGGAGACCTTGGAGAGTCTCTGCTAGTCTGGTCAGAACAGAAAATGTGGGGCTTGGTGGATCATTGGTCTGACTCAGCAGTTTCATGCATCTCTTGTATGCTTGACATTTAGATTAGAAGCTTCTCAGGAGAGGGATATGCCTTTGTTAGTGATGCTGCTTTGCAGAGTGAACACTGACGGTTTAATAACACAACGAAGAATCTCTCCCCAGATCAGATGAAGGATTCGTTCCGGGTACCCTGAAACTTAGGGGGGGATAACATACGCCATCCTCATTCTTGTTAAAGACAGTGCAAAAGGCAGTCAACTCTTTTTTTGTGTGAGTATTGGTGTGTGTGCGACCGATTTCCCACAAGCGGTTGCGCCGCCCTCGCTCTTCCCTTCCTCCAATTGTATTTGTCCATTTCCCACTATTTGCTGCATGGCCACATTTTGACCCACAGCATCCCCCGATTTCCCCGTGTCTACTCGATCCTCAAAAAACAAGGATCAAGAAGACGCGGGGAAATCAGGGGATGCTGCAGGTCCAGATGTGGCTGCGCAGCAAGTAGTGAGAAATTGACAAATACAATTGAGGGAAGAGGGCGGAGCAGCTGCTTGTGGGAAATCAGTCCCTGTCTTTCTGTTTTGCTCCCTCTGGTGGCCAATTCAATATTACACCCATTTATGTCCGGCATAAAAACCTGCCGTTTAAATCTGCAGGGCGATATGCTGGTCATAGATCCGTTTAATATAATCAGCCACTAGAGGGCTCAAAACAGAGGCCCCACCCCACTGCCCGCCAAAAAAACCGGGAACTTACAAGTGAGGAAAATGGGAATGTGGAAAAGCTCAGCATTACTTGGTAAGCAGAATGTTATCTAGATGGAAAACCTAGAGAAGCCGTAAACTTCTTGGCTCCTGCCTCTGGGGGCTGATCTGGCCTCAGGAAGCTGATGAATGATGGTAACATCAATCAGCTGCTTAGCTTTAAATAGCTGTTTAGCACAGATCACGTGAGGTGTGCCACTACTACAATTTTATTTGCTCCAGACTTGAAAGTCGGTGAAAGGAGGACTGATGACATTTATAAGATGCAACACCCACGGCACACATTGTCCTAAAAACCTGCAACTACGACTATACAATGCAGATTTAGATTCTCTCGTGTCTTATACAATTAGGTTAGATCTCTACACACCTTCTCCCCTGTGAGCGTGACCATGTCTAAGGGCCCGTACATAAACCTTCCGTTTAACACCTGGTGACCATCCTCATTGGCAATAGCATCGTTTATTCGGTGGTTGGCTGTGACATTCTGCAACAAGAAAGAAAAGCAAGTTGAACACCAGAGGTGTAACAGCATGCAGGGAGATTAAATAGGGCGGTGGTGGTGGACTGAAAGACCTTCTTTATTTAAAATATTGATATCCTGCCTTTCCACAATGCCCAGGGCGGCTTACAAAATATAAAGATGCACCACTAAAAACATAATTATAGACATGTTCCCTCTAAGCTGAGTTAGTGTGAGCCGGTTCACAGTTTTTTAGCCTCCAGCTCACACTTTTTTGTCTTAGCTCAGGAAGGAGGGCTCCAGAGCGAACTGATTTGTGCAGCAGCCAAATCGCTCGCTCACAACTTTTCATGCCAGTAGCTCACAAAGTAGAATTTTTGCTCACAAGACGCCACAGCTTAGAGGGGGTATTGGACATGACTTTTAAAAACATCATGTTTAAACAGCAGTGTCGTCGCTACAAGCTGCCAGAGATGTTTGTTAGTTGTTTCCACTAAAGGCACCCCGAAACAATTCTGCTTTGCACCTTTCACAGTATGAAGAAGAGAGTGTGGGTTAGCGGGGAGGGCCATAGCTCAGTGGTAGAGACTCTGCTTGGCACGCAGAAGGTCCCAGGTTCAATCGCCGGCATCTCCAAGCAAGTGATGGGAAAGACCTCTGCCTGAGACCCTGGAAAGCCGCTGCCAGTCTGAGTAGACAATACTGACTTTGATGGACTGACAGTCTGAGTCAGTATAAGGCAGTTTCATGTATTCATGTGTAGGTGCTTTTTGTTTCATATCTGGGAGGCTGTTCCCAAGTGAAGGTGTTATGTACTGGGACTGAATCATTCCAAGTATGTCACACCAGAGACTGGCTGAGCTTGGAGCACAAGAACAATAGCCGACCAGGACTCTGGAATAAACCAATCAAGTAGTAATGTTATGCAAATAGCCTATCACTGGGAGCAGGGTGTGTTGGGGTGTGGCAACGGCATGCTGTTTAACAGAGCTGAGGCTCTGGGGTTCTCGTCTTGCTCTTGCTGAATTCACAAATAAAGTTGATCTGATCACTGGACTTCAGCCTGCTCATCCATGGAACCCACTATTTAACAGGGGGGTGAAGCCACTGAAAACAAGCATGCACAGGCTGTAACTGCTCCCAAATAGAAGGGGACGCCAGAAGTGAGGCCCCTGATGACCTTCGTGGGCGCACGGGATCGTACGTGGAAAACCAGTCCCACCCAGATACACAAGTCCCCCAGCCATGAAGAGGCTTAAAGATACCAGCCGACACCTTGAATTGTGTCCAGAAACAAACGGGTAACCAGTGAAGCTGCTGAAGTGCAGGTGGTTATATGATCGTATGGCCATAAGTCGGTCAGTAACCGAGAGGCAGGATTCTGTACCAGCGGAAGTTTCAGAACAGCTTCCAGGGGCAGCCCCACACATAACACATTGCAGTAATCTAGCCTTGAGGTTACAGTGCATGGATCAGCATGGTAAGGTCAGCTTCCATCCTCTCAGGGATTTAGATTCTAGAGATGCTGGGGAGGGAGCCGAGCTCTGAAGAACGAGAAACAACTTGCACTCTGAAACAGTGATAAGGCAACCCCCCACCACCACCAATGCTCCCTCTAAGCTGTGGAGTCCTGTGAGCAAAAATTCTACTTTGTGAGCTACTGGCCTTAGAGCTGTGAGTGAGTGATTTGGCTGCTGCATAAATTAGTTTGCTCTGGAGCCATCCCATCCTGAGCGAAGACAAAAAAATGTGAGAGCCGGAGGCTAAGAAACTGTGACCTAGCTCACACTAACTCAGCTTAGAGGGAACACCACCCTCCACCTCCAGACCAAATAGGAACTAGATGGGGACAGTGGGTCACCAGGGACAGCCACCAGAAAACAGGGTTTCTCCCAGTGCATGGTGGTGGAAAGTGACGTCAAGTCACAGCTGAGGTGGTTTGCCATTGCCTGCCTCCACGTCACGACTCTGGACTTCCTTGGAGATCTCCCATCCACATACTAGCCACGGCCAACCCTCCTAGGGTATGTGTGATAGATAAGAACATAAGAGAAGCCAATGCTGGATCAGGCCAATGGCCCGTCCAGTCCAACACTCTGTCACACAGTGGCCAAAAATACCAGGGGCCGTCAGGCGGTCCAGCAGTGGGGCCAGGACACTAGAAGCCCTCCCACTGTTGACCCCCCCCCAAAGCACCAAGAATACAAAGCTTCACTTGCCCCAGAGTCCCCATCTATACCTTGTGGCTAATAGCCACTGACGTATAGGAGAAGAAGAAGAAATGCAGTCATTACCCTTAGCTTCACGTGGGTCCTCTTACGAAGCCACTTCTCCCTGGGCTTGGAAGGGGTGAAGACCGAGACCTCCTTCCCGTCCAGCTCCAGAATGCTGGAGTTTTCGTGCCTCATCACCTGAGGGAAAAGAGCAGCCCCGTCAGCAGTTGCTACGGCAGACACCCGGAAGCAGAGTGTCCACAGAGTCCGCAGAGAACTTCTTTGAATCTGAGGATGCCAGACGAGCTTCTGAGCTGCCCTGGCCAGAGTTTCCGTGTGATGTCGGAAAGTGAGAATAAGCCTACCTCCCTGCCTGCCAAACCTCTCTACGCTTTGCTTGTTTGGGTTGCCACTGTTACTGGGGGGAGGGAACTCCTTAAGGAAGGGTATGTGTGTGAGTGAACGCCTCTGCTTATAGCAGACATCACTTTCCAAGTCATCCTCCTTCCTTCCCTTTTCCTTTTCCCAAGGGAAGGTGTCCTTGAACAGCTCTCTGTACCAACCTTGCATGTAGATAACCAAGCTGTATACCTTTTGCACAGTTGGGATGGCAACGCTGGTATGAATGTGACGTGTGCTTGGAGAAGGGGAAGGGGCTTTTCTTTGATTTTAGTGTATTAAGCTTGTGCCCGCCAAGAGTCTCTTTAGTTCTGACACAGGGACTTCCTGGATCTCGCACATACCTCAATAAACTTGTCACTGCCAAAGAGAGGGGGTTGTCGAGTATAACTAGACCGGGGTCTGACACTGCCTAACTTTAAACTGATTCAGAGACCTGGTACAAAAGGATTTAGAGCTGATGTTCTGCTTTTCACACATGCAGGCCAGCGGCGAGAGAAGGGCTGAAAGGAGCTTTAAGGGACCCTCGCTGGTAACTTTTGACAAGAGCTTCCGAGGCAAAGTTCTTCCGGCTTCAGACCCCGTTCCCTTAGTGATCTAACCATATTGGTCAAAAGCTAACCTCAGTGGCTCTTCTGATGCTTAAGCTCTCCGGTGAGCCTCTAGTGCAGGGATCTCCAGCACGGTCCCCACGGGCACCTCTCCTGGTGCCCACCAAGTGTTTTTAAAATGCGGTTGCCAGGTCCCTTTGATTTGCCACTGGCGGGATGGGAGGATGCTCTGGGAGCTGGAAGCGTTGCCCCTGACGTGCTGACATTGCTGGAAGTGGTATCACCCAGATAACGCAGGCATGTCGGGCGTGACGCTCTGATTTTTGGCCAAAACTCTATGGTAAAACTGACTTCAGACCAAAGAGTTCTGCCCCAAAATGAGAGCATCACCCCGCCCCCTCATCACTGACATGCCTACGTCACTTCTGGGTGTTGTAGACATGTTATTCCATGTGTTCTTGGGGGGGGGGGTGAGAAGCCCACAAAAGCAGGGGATCCACCACTGCCAACGGGGGGACTGGCAAGCCAGAAAGTGGGCAGGGTCAGGTGGGATTTTGGCCCAGCAAGGGTTCTGATTGGCCAGTGGAGGATTGATTGGCAGCAGTCGCCACCATGGCACAAGGCTCTTCAGTGTGGCAGCCATTTTGTGGCTGGCTCCATGTCCTGCAGCAGCCATTTTGTGGCTGTGCCCACCATGCTATGTCAGAATTCCAAAGGTGCCCGCAGTCTTTAAAAGGTTGGGGACCCCTGCTCTAGAGAAGCTTATACCAGAAGCAGCCTCTGAGATGGCCTCTCTGTGGTCCCTTGGACAGTAAACATGTTGTTGCGCTTGCAGTAAACACTGGAGGGCCCTCTGCATCTATATAAAAGTGCACACTCAGCCTCACTTGATTATTACCCCATAATGGATACGGTGGCCTCTGTTGAACTCCCTATTTAGGGTAGGAACAGCAGTAAAAAGCATGGATTTAATGAACTAGGGCGTGGGGAAGGGGGGTTGGTAACAGTGTATACACTAGCCAACAGGCACCTATCCTCGGCTTTTTTCATGGTTTGCTAGAAACCTGCAGAACTATTTTCCTGTCTTTTCCATAGCTCACTCCAGGGAAGAAAAATGTATGTGTGCTTTCCAGGCACTGAAGGTGTATTCTGATCACCTCCTCCACACCTCGGGTTCGAGTTCCACGTATCTGCTTGCCTCACGCCAAAGCCCAGGCTTCATTCTGCTGTTGGTTTTCTGTCTTTCCCATCACTCTCTATCTAACCTGGCCGCACTGGCTTCACAGCACGCTTCCTTTCTTCATGAATGTACAATCATCACTGCCCCAGCTCCAGCGGAGTCCTGATTTAGCTCTGCAGCAGGAGTCGCATCCCAGGAAGTCTTAAGATCCCAGCAGGTTCACCAATTTAACTGAAGTCGACTCCGTTTCCCGCGCACTGCACACTCCTGTAACGATGTTATTTCACCAGCTGAGCTACCCTCCCACCACTTCCTCTGCCTCTATTGTGTTGGGGATTGCAAGAGTCTAGGAAATGATCCTGGAAGGTCCAAATTCCTCAACAAGCAGGGATTCTGCAACTGGCACAAATTATACAAAGTAGGGTTTTTTTTGTGCACATAAATTATCTGCTTTGTTTTAGATAGGCAATGTTGCATTTTAATTTTTGTTCTGATATTTTATTGGTTAGGATCTGGGTGGGAAAAAAGGAGACTAACATAAGACTGGGAGGGGTATGTCGGCAAGGAAGCAGAGAACTTTAGTTGCTGTAGATTTTCCAGGCTGGACACTGAAAGGCCGGACAACACATCCAAGTACCATGTCAGATTACACAGGGAAGCCATTGAAATTCATAAGCATAAACACAATTTCAACGGGAAAGAAGGGAGTTTAAAAATAAATAGGGCACGGTTTCCTGTCCTGAAAAAAAACAAAATGCTCTACATCTTACAACAGCACTACAGATAAGATTAGAATTTCAATACCTAATCCATATGCAAAAGAACCTCCTCAGGAAAGCTCCTCCATTAGCATGTCACAGCCTGGGGAACTCCTACAAGATAATGACTCAGCCCTACCCCACCTTCCTGAGTAGATATAAATTACCTGCCTACCATTTTTCTTCTCACCTTGACATAGAGAGTACTCCATCTTTCTGTGTTATACCTCTGAGGGTGCCAGTCACAGCTGCTGGTGAAATGCCAAGACCACGGCCGTAGAGCCTGGAAAATCTACAATAACTAATGAACTCTGGCCATGAAAGCCTTCGACAATGCAGAGAACTGTTACGTCTGACCACTGGAGGAACTATGCACGGCTCCACTAATAATCTATCACAGCCTCAGTTTCATCCTTCTCCTCTGCCATCGTGAGGACTAGAAATCTGAACCTTCACAATCTGCCTTTTTTTTAAAAAAAAAAATGGCAGTGGTAATTAATGCCCTCTGGATTTTGTGGCAGACATTTCCAAAAAGAACTCTTGTCTAGTTTCACCTTGAATTCCCTCTGCAGATTAATACCAGTGTTTCACTTCAAGCTGCATTCTGAGTTCTGAGACCTGCAAGGCACGTGTGGACTGACCTGTCTGAGCAGGAAGGAGACCACGTCTGTCGATTCCCAGTAGCTTGCGTGGAAGAGGTGCGGTAGGGCGACGGTGGGGAAGGCGGTTAGTGCATCCGGGCAGTAGAGAGCGTAGTCTATCCTTTTCGCCCCCCACCATTTGGCAGCAACTGAAAGCAGAAGATGGCAAAACTCCAAGTTTTATTTTTAAAGAGAAGAATAATAGCCAATTAAAGTCCACTTCAGAATCTAAGCCCCCCGGCTCCTCCATTAAAAGCATTTAAAGAACCCTTCTCTCAAGCATCTCTTTATTGCAGACGTCATTGTGTTATACCAATCGTGTCTTCCCCACTGAATAAACCTTGGGGACTTTAGTTTGTTGAGAACCCTGTTGGAGACGTCCTACAGTTCCCGGGGTTTGTTAATTTTTTCTGGTTGGTGGTGGAGAGAACAGATCACAAACTAGTCTGTGCCGCCGATCAGTGTTCCCTCTAAGCTGAGTCAGTGTGAGCTAGCTCACAGTTTTTTAGCCTCCAGCTCACACATTCTTGTCTTTGCTCAGGAAGGGATGGCTCCAGAGCAAACTAATTCATTCAGCAGCCAAATCGCTCGCTCACAACTTTAATGCCAGGAGCTCAGAAAGTAGAATTTTTGTTCATAGGACTCCACAGCTTAGCGGGAACATTGGCGCTGATGCACCTCCGGTGTCCTGAAGCCAGGTTTAACGTCAGTCAGCTAAGGACAACGGGAACCAGACAGCACGGGTTGGTCCTTTCTCAAGTCAAGTGCAAGACAACACTGAGAGGCCGATATGAACAGGCAACAAATCCATCCAGAGGATGTACCGAGGCACCCGAGAACAAAGGGCTGGATGTTTTTGTACTTGCTATTAACAACCCTTTTTACACGCCGGAGATGTCTCTCTTGAATACACGGGAGAGTCATGAAACGGTGTGCCTTTCTAGAAAGAGAATGAGGCCAGGTTTAGATGAGCTGGGAGCAGTTGGATTGGCAGGCAGAAGATCCTCAGGCGGACCTGGCGGTTCTCTTTTCATCCATGAAGGGTTAAAGACTGCAGGCCGCCGTTCGCTGGGATGGCAGGCTGTGTGCGCGGGAGGGCGGGCGGAGGGGTGACGTTAATTACTGTCCGGGTACAGGAAAGCAGGTGAACGCTCCCAGCTTTTGAACGAGAGTGACTGAAAGGGAACAAGGGCTTCCTAGAGGGAATGTATCAAGCCAAAGTGTCAGGCCTGGGTGGCCCGGAGGGAGCGCCTGTGTCTGAACGTATCTTGGCATGCGAAGGCTTTATAGAATCCGCTTTAAAAGGATGACTCACAGCCTTCCTGATTTCCCCCAGTCCAACTGCTTCGTGTCAGAAAAGGCCTGCTATTTTTGTCATACCTGAAGGACAGCGCATGGGCATGTTTTTTTTCCTCGTGCCCACCCCAATAGCAGTGATCAGTTGATCGTTCGATCTGTGTGCCTCTGGTGGAATGCAACTTGCCCTGTTTTTCTTCTGTTAACAAATAGAACACTTTCTCCTCAAGACAGAAACAAACCTCTATAGCAGGGGTGTCAAACATGCCGCCTGGAGGCCGGATCGGGCCCCCGGAGGGCTTCTGTCAGGCCCTCTATCAGTGGAACGGGCTGCCTTCTGCTGCTGCTTCCAGTTCTGCTGCTGCTGCGTCATCGTAGGTTTGCAGCTGACAGGTACACACCTGAACAGCAGACTCAAGACTGCAGCAGCACAGACATCTTGATGCAATCATTCAGAGCAAGAGGTGTCAGTTCTCAGACACCGTTAAATAAACAAAATATTGCAAGAGTGATCATGTTTTAAGCATGATGTTATTTTAAGTAAAAAAACCCAACCCTTTGTGTTTGTGTCCTTTATAAAGTTTATATCTCCGCTACCTGGCCTTACATTTTAGGGCACACCTGGCCCGGCCCAACAAGGTCTCACTTATGCCAGATCCGGCCCTCGTAAGAAATGAGTTCGACAGCCCTGCTCTATAGGAAAGATGTTAATCTGAGAAGGAGCCATCTGCTCAAAATGGTGGAAGCGCTCCTTCTCATTATTTATTTGGATTCTTTATCTCCCTGCCTTTCCTCCTCCGTGGAACTGGTCTCCCCAGCAGGAGTTGTGTTGGCGCACTCTGCTCTCACACAGCCGCCGTGAACAGATAAGCAGCCCAATTTCAGTGAGAAACTATGTGCGCATGAAGCCCCGTGGGTGAGCGCTTCTGCCCCACCCGCCTCGCATTTAAATCGGCCCTAAACATAGTTTAACGATAACTTCCCGTCTCCAAAGAAAACTTATGAAGAGGGCTGGAGATTCCTAACACAGTTTTCTCGGCCTCCGGACCAAACTACAAATGCTAGGATTCTTTAGGAAGGTAGATTCTTTTCAACACAAAAGAGAAGGGACGTCTGGGATGGCCGAATTGCACTCCCAGCCTGTTCACCACGGAAGAGGCAACAGAAAATTTTTGCAATCCACCCAAGTTGTTTTATGCAGCCTTCACTGCCCTTCCCTTCTTGTATCTGTTGAAGGGAACTTTTGACTCTCGAAAACTTATGCCCAAGAAATCCTGTTGGTCTCTAAGGTGCCCCTGGACTCAAACCCGGCTTCCTTCTTGTAATCTTCGTGCCATGAAGAAAAGCACTTCTGAGGCTGCTGCCTTGGCATCTACCCTTCCAGAACTCCTCATTTCAAAAACACACATTTCTTGCAAGTGCCCGTGGGAGACAAATCAGTGACAGAGCCTCAAAAGCACCAGGATCGAAAGAAAGGCCGGGGTGGGGGGAATCTGGATTCGGAAGAACTTTGTTCTGTTGACCTCCTTACAAGACTTTGTGATTTAAACGCAGGTGTAGGAGGGACAAGAGGAAATCAAACACTGGTCTGTTAAGAGAATCCCCATTTATTTGCATGCATGTCACAGTTTGCGATTTTGGCAGCAAGCCACGGTGGACTCGTTTGCTTGATTTCCTAAGTGTGCTTAAGCGCATAAGAAGAGCCCTGCTGGATCAGACCAGTGGTCTATCTAGTCCAGCATCCCGTCTCACACAGCGGCCAACCAGTTCCTCTGGAGGGCCACCAACAGGGCAGAAAGGCCGAGGCCTTCCCCTGATAAGAACATCAGAAGAGCCCTGCTGGATCAAACCACTGGTCCATCTAGTCCAGCATCCTGCCTCACACAGGGGCCAACACGTTCCTCTGGAGGGTCAACAACAGGGCAGGGAGGCTGAGGCCTTCCCATGATAAGAACATCAGAAGAGCCCTGCTGGATCAGACCAGTGGTCTATCTAGTCCAGCCTCCTGTCTCACACAGTGGCCAACCAGCTCCTCTGGAGGGCCCACAACAGGGCAGGAAGGCTGAGGCCTTCCCCTGATGTTGCCCCCAGGCCCTGGGATTCAGAGGCTGACTGCTTCTGAACATGGAAGTTTCTTTCTTTCTTTCTTTTGCAGCTTTGATATCTGCACTGATCTCTGTTTTTTCTTTGCATGAGGACAGTCATTTTTTCCTTTGGCTGAGGACAGCCATTTGGTCCCAGATTTCCACCGCTGCACTTTTCATCATAAACCAACAAATTATTTTCTGCACCCAAGAATATAGCCTCCTCGGAAGCGGAGACTTTCCGGTTTTGGCCCTTCTGTTCACTGTGACGTGCATGCGCTCAGATTACCTGGGATTCTCCAAACTAGACGTTCAAAATTTACCCCCATCCTTCTGAGAAACTGTGGTTAGAATCCTACACATGCTGAGGGAGGAGGTTAAAATCAAGGACAGACTGAGCTCCACAGGCAAAGCAGGCTGTTAGTGGCGTGAGGGTTAGCTTTCAAAGCAGAACAGAAGAAGTGTTTGTTATAAACCGAACGCCGAGACTGCAAAGTGCCCCGGTGAAAGCGGACCGTTGGTTCTGGAGACGGGCGACAGAGGGTGGTTAGTTGGCTGCCGTTTCTGGTGCTCCCCCGTCTCTCTCCAGAATACCTTTCTCGATGTCCAGGTCTGGGATCTGCAGGACGGAATCCACTTCCTGGTGGGGGGAGCTCCCAAACTTTCTTCTCAAGGGATTCTGGGACTGCTCAGGTTTAGACGCCCTGTGCCTTTGGGGCGAGGACTGGGTGGGGGATTTGTGGGGGAGGGCCAGCTGAGCTAGTAAGCTAAAGCCCCTGGAGTGGGCGAGATGGCTTTTGCTTTCTAAAAGGAACAAAATCAAGACAGAACACAAAAGAAATGTACCTGTTAACACACATGGCCACGTGATATACAACTTATTCCATTGGAGACATGCGCTGTGCCTAGATTGTTGTGGAAATCAGGCTCCACTTTTCAGCCGTACAACTGAGGAAGAATGCTTTGAAACGTCTGGCATAGCTAGGAAGGACGCTTTTGGCTGCAGTTATCTTTGAGACATCCTCTGCCTCTTTTTGTGGACTTTGAGCTCTTTAGGACACTATTATACTGAAAGGATATGGAGGAGTCACCTGCTGGATTCTTTCTTCACTACTGAATTGTTATACCAAATTTTGTCTTCTGTTCTTTCAATGCTTACTAATGTTTTGGAATCGTGACCGCTAAATTCTATTCTATTTATCATTTCACTGTGGTTATGTTGCAACAGACTCTTGTCTAATGCTAACTTGTGAAATCTGTGAATGCTTTGATGGTCTGCCCTTGCGTTTTGCATCTCTGTACATTTCATAGGCTTGGGGCCCCTATTGTTTTGGCTTCCCTTGCAGGGCTAGCATGGCGAGATCCTTCGAAAAATGTTTCCAGCCCTTAAAGGTAAAGGTTCCCTTGCTCGAAAGCCAGTCAAATCCGACTCTAGGGTTGCGGTGCTCATCTCCGTTTCCAAGCCGAAGAGCCAGCGCTGTCCAAAGACGTTTCCGCGGTCATGTGGCCGGCATGACTAAACACCAAGGTGCACGGAACACTGTTCCCTTCCCACCGAAGTGGTACCTATTTATCTACTTGCAATTTCCAGCCCTTACGGCTGCATAAAATAAAAATCATTAAGTGTCGTCAAGCTGCGACTGACCTATGGCGTCCCCGTAGGGTTTTCAAGGCGAGAGATAAACAGAGGTGCCTTGCCATCGCCGGCCTCTGCATAGCGACCCTGGCTTTTCTTGGTGGTCTCCCGCCTAAGTACTAACGGTGGCCGACCCTGCTTAGCTTCCAAACTCTAATTAGACAGGGCTAGTCGGGGCTCTTCGGACCGCTATGGATGTATGCGGAAGACGAAAACACATGCTGAAGACTCTGGACCGGTGGATCCTCACACTGGCAAGGGTACGCTCACCCCATGCTCATAAACACAACTCTGTGGGGAAAGGGAGGGCACAGACACCCTCCTCTATCTACTTTGCACCCACTGAAACCCCAGCAACGTCCCCGAATCGATAAGAGTTTGGTCTTTTCAACGGGGCGCCAGGACCCGGCTCAACGAGAGCGGAGGGCCGGCCCCCTTCCTCCGGCATGGAAGGGACAAAAAGCACAGATGCCAGACGGAAGGCTTGTCGAGTCGACTGACCGTGGAGACAAAAATATGAGTATTCACACCATTCCTGTTAAACGCTGCACACAAAGATGCCGTCGGGATGCTGCGGGCTCAACATTTGTTACCACCGCATAACTGGGATGCCGGGGGGTGGTGGGCTCCTGCTGGGAGGCGGGCAGTCTCACGAGGCGACAGGGCTGGAAAAATACTTCCAAGTTCTGAAGTTCCACAGAAACATGAAGCTGCCTTATACTGAGCCAGAGGATTAGTCAGCTGGGGGGGGGGCGGGGGAATCACCAAGGTCACAGGCAGAGATCTTCTCAAGCTTTTGTACCCCTTCTCACAGAAAATGTCAGGGGCAGACCCCGGGATCCCGTGCATGGGAGAAAGAGAAGGACTGGACATTTTAATAGAAGAAGAGGACGAGATTGGATGTATACCCCGCCCTTCACTTGGAGTCTCAAAGCGGCTTACAAACTCCTTTCCCTCCCCCTCCCCACAACAGACACCCCCTGAGGGGGCGGGGCTGAGAGAGCTCTTTCCAGAATTGTCCTTGAGAGAACAGCTCTGACAGAACTGTGGCTTGGCCAAGGTCATCCAGCAGCTGCAAGTGGAGGAGTGGGAAATCAAGCCCGGTTCTCCCAGATTAGAGTCTGCGCACTTAACCACTATACCAAACACCAGAGTGGCTTACAAACTCCTTTCCCTTCTCCTCCCCAGAGCAAAAACCTGTGAGGTAGGTGGGGCTGAGAGAGCTCTGACAGAAACTGCTCTTTTTCAAGGACAGCTCTGACAGAACTATGGCTTGCCCAAGGTCATCCAGCAGCTGTGAGTGGAGGAGTGGGGAATCAAACCCGGTTCTCCCAGATTAGAGTCCACGCACTTAACCACTACACCAAACTGGCGCTCTGAGTTGATTAGTGGTGTTTTGATTGTTTTCTACCTATGTTGGCTGCCTCAGGTTTCAGATTTCTGGGACAAAGGTGGGCTTCTAAGAATTCAAATAAATGCAAAGTTGCACACCTCGTCATGAGATATCAGCCCTCCCTGTATAAAAGGATGGAATACGACTGAAATTATTCAGCGCCATCATTGGATTTTTAGGCGCTTTGAGGAGGGCCCATGACCAATGGTAGAGCACCTGTTTGGCATGCGGAAGACCTTGAGTCCAATGCCTAGCATCTCCAGAGAAAAGAATCGTGGGTGATGGGAAACACCTCTGTATCTGAGACCCCGGGGAGCCGCTACCGGTCAGAGAAGACAAGGCTGACTTTGCTAGACATGACCACGGGTCTGACTGGGTAGAAGGCAATTTCATGTTATGTTCAGAAGGATTTTTCCATTTCTGCTCGGGAATGAAACACGCATCGTTAGCACACAAAGACCTTTCGTCTCATGCAACTCCCTTCCTAGACAGGAAGGACAGTTACCATGTGGCGGAGATAACTTAATATCCCACCAATGTCTTTCATATCACTTCTTGTAAGATTACAACAAGCCACCATGCCTTGGGGGAGAGGAGGGGAGGGTTGACCACAGTATGAGCAAGTAATTCACAATGAAACATTTAGGTCAAGGAAGAACAGGAAGAAACTTTAGAAGTCATCTGGTCCAGCTCTGTACCCTAGTTGAAGCGATCTCTGTTTGGTCTTTGCACCAGTTAAAACATCCTCATTCTGTTAAAGGGTAACCATATAAACCAAGCTTATTATTCCTGAACCTGATAAATATCTTCATTATGTTGTATGCCGATTAATTGCCCAGCCTCTGCCTGTATGTATGGACCGGTAAGTTCCATTTCAATGTAACTGCGGACCTGTGCGTGCACCCTAAAGCTCATACCGTGATTAAAACTTTGTTGGTCTGAAACGGGCCACTGGACTCAAACTTTGTTCTACTTCTTCAGACCGACACAGCTGCCCACCTGACCTAGCGGAAGTAGTCATTACTAAGGGCAACAGTTTAGTATTCATACAGAACTTTCGTATGTCCTAAACACTTCACATCCATTATCTCGCTCATCCTTACAACAACCTGGGAAGGCAAACTAACACGATCCCAGAGTTGCAGATCCTGCTTAGGATGACAAACAGTGGCTACTCGATAAATTTAATATGAACCAAGGGCTTTCTGGCTCACTGCACATATTCTGGACTCCTATGCTGTAGCAGTTCTCACGTTTCCAGGTTTCAGCTGGTTTTCACTGGCCCCCATCGATATAAGTTGATCCAACACAAGGTGTCAACAACTGACCGTTCACTACATAATGTGCTAGATGTTACCGGTCCATTCTCCCCCCCCTCGTGGCATCCCTTTTCTTCTGCACAAGGAGCCAGCCACGTGGATCGCTCAGCTTGTACTGCCTGGAGCACAGAGAGGCAAAATAAAACCAGAACCGAAAGGCTGCCTTTGTCCAGGCAGGCTTGAGTCCCAGTGCCTCTCTTTTTTAGAGATTAACTGCCCCCCGGAACCTTACGTTCTTTTGGACAGGGGTTGGCATCCCAGGATTGTAACCTCCGGATAGAGACAGACCCCCAAAGCAGCAGCATCACGGCTCAGTCCGCCCTGCCGCTTGGGAGTCTTGACGCAGGGAACTAGCTCACAGGAAGGACTTGTCTCGGATGTGAAGGAACACTTACTGTTGGCTATGTTGGAAGCCGCGTAATTGTCTGCCATTCCTGAGACCTGGCTGGCAATACTGGCCTCGCTGGCCCTCCGGAAGCCCCTGAACTGGGGGGCTGAAACGGGAGCAGAAGGGGATGCATTTTCCATGAAGACGCCACCATGAGACTGAACAACATCCGCTACGGAGACGAAACAGGGGAAATTGAGAATGTTAGACCAGAACGGACACACAGCGTGGCAAGACGAGAAGGATGCAAAAACCCCAAACCAAGCAATGCATGCACGCGCACCCCAAAAGGCAGAAGATGATGATGCCGACATCAAACCAAACCTTTTGGAAGGAATAAGTGTTTCAAAACAAGCTCCGGCTGGTAAATGAAACACACACACACACACAAGCCCCAGTGCAAGCAAAACACGAGAAGCGTCAGCAGCTAGGTAGCCATTTCCCAGACGATGGAAGCAAATGAATCCTCTTGAAAGGAAACAGAAACACAAGAGATCTCCGTCAAAGTGTTGGATGGATTCATGTGAATGCCGGCCACTTGTCTCGCACTGCGGTTTGCAAACCATGTCCCGGGGAAGCCCCGGGGTTCCTAAATGAGAAGATCATTACCTGGTTAGTTCAGTTCAGAGGCTACCACTAAGCCTTTCCCCCCCAAAGTTCACTGAGGGATATCTTTGCGGGAGTATTCTTGAATTATGTGTTAGGAAGGCCAGTTCCTCAAGAATCTTCCGCAATGCACGGGGGTTCTTAACTGGAACAGGCATGTAGGAGGGGATCCTGAACCCAGAAGTTTAAAACCCACCGGTGCAAAACGGGGGTTTAGCCAGAACAGGCAGTGGAAGAGGACTAATTCTCTGCTCTGTGCCTTTAGCTGCTTGCTGAGAAACGGCCGGTCTCCAACAGAGCCGCCCAAAAGCAGAGGGGCTTTGAGGAAGATGCTCCGGCTGTCAATCGCTGCAAATCGCAAAACCCGTACAATCTATTACTGGCGTCCAGTGTTCCCTCTAAGCTGAGTTAGTGTGAGCTAGCTCACCATTCTTTAGCCTCCGGCTCACACGTTTGTCTTAGCCCAGGAAGGATGGCTCCAGAGGAAACTAATTTATGCAGTGGCCAAATCGCTCGCTCGCAACTTTGCGGCCAGTCGCTCACAAAGTAGAATTTTTGCTCACGAGGCTCCCCAGCTTAGAGGGAGCACTGCCGGTGTCGTGCCTTCATCTGACAGGCGGTCTACTTTTGAAAGGCTTTTTCAGCTGGGGAGAATCGTACCTCCCTTCCGCCCCTTTAATAAAAGTTATTTATTTATTTGTTTCTTGTATTAACTGGACTTTTATCCTGCCCTCTCCTGCAGAGCAGGGCCCAGGGTGGGTTACAACGAAAAAGATAAAACGATCAGTTAAAACGCCGTTCCAATATTGAAACTATAGCAACAATTACAGCACACCAGATGGCGATCCGGTACGGTTGGGGAGCAACGCTCCCTCTAAGCTGTGGAGTTTCGTGAGCAAAAATTCTACTTGGTGAGCTACTGGCATTGAAGATGTGAGCGGGCGATTTGGCGGCTGCATAAATTAGTTTGCTCCGGAGCCAGACTTCCTGAGCTGAGACAAAAATGTATGAGCCTAAGAAACAGTGAGCTAGCTCACACTAACTCAGCTTAGAGGGCACACTGTTGGGGAGAGGTCTCCAAAGTTTCAACATGCAGATGTGCCCAAGATGGACCAATTTCTGGGCAGAGGGCAAAGCCGTCAGTGCACCAGATGGAACAGGGTGTACTGTGCAGCCGGATAAAGCAGAACAGAGCAGAGCAAACCCCCCCCTTTTGGATCATTAACCTGGTTAGAATTCAAGATGCCTTTTAGATACGGTCGGTCTGATTAATTCTGATAGAACCAGCTTAATGGATTCTCTTTGCCTTGCTCGGCAGTCAAACCCTTCGCACCGCTGGCCTCAGACAGCTTTCCAAATGTGAATATTTCCTTAAGTGGGCAAATTTAAGTACTGGGGCAAAGAAGAAATCCTGTAATAACAGAACAGAAGCTGCTAAACCTGGAAAGGGTGAGGTCATCGGTGGGCGGAAGAGGAGAGACCCGGTTTACCGGGCCTCTGGACTGTCACGGTTTCTAGCCTGGCTGGATCCTGCTCCTGGCGCTGCGTCCTTTTCGCCGAGCAAAGGCCCCTCTCCTCTGATGTGCCTGTTCTTATCTGCCGCTTGCTTCGATCTGCCAGATAGGAACTCCACACCACGAAGCACACCAGGTTCACACGGGGAGTTTCTTTAGCTGAGACCGAGCTCAGAATGAAGTGGCTGAGCCCCAATACAAAACAGGAGTATAACAGTGTGCAATCCCAGATGGGGCGGGGACCTGGCCCGTAGCGATGGGGGGGGAGCTACTGGGGGCTCTGCCCCCTTCCTTAAAGGGCCAGTCCCACAAGATTTTTCGAGAAGAATCGGGAAGGCCGCATGCACAGCCCACCCGCTTCTTCTCAAAAGCATTTAAAAGGATCCTTTAAATGCTTTTGAGAAGAAGCGGGGGATGGCGTGCACCCGTCTCCCTCCCTTCTGCAAGATTTAAGAAGAAGAAGAGATTAGATTTATACCCCGCCCTTCACTACCCAAAGGAGTCTTACAAACTCCTTTCCCTTCCCCTCCCCACCACAGACACCCTGGGAGGTAGGTGGGGCTGAGAGAGCTCTTGACAGAAACGGCTCTTTTTCCAGGACAGCTCTTATAAGAACTATGGCTTGCCCAAGGTTATCCAGTACGTGCGAGTGAAGGAGTGGGGGAATCAAACCCGGTTCTCCCAGACCAGAGTCCGCGCACTTAACTACTACACCAAACTGGCTCCTCCAGCTGATCGGCGGGTCACCTGTTCTCCACCGATCAGCTGAAGGGCCCTTTAAATCTTGCAGGAGGGGACGGAGAGGGGTGGCTGCCAGCGGTCGGGCTTGGGGGCAGACTGGAGCTGACATTAAAGTAACGGCAGCCCCCACAAGCCACAAAATCCTGGCTACGGGCCTCTGGGACGACATCAACACTGCTGTCGTCTGTCTCACATCTTCCCCCGTCAGTGATGACACGTGACAGGCTCCTGAGCAGCATTTCCCCACCCCTTGAAAGCAGCACCCATTGGGACAGGGCGGGGCGGATACCCTGAGAGTGATGACATCACATTGTGCATCTTATATCTTACTGGACATTGCGGGAAAGGTGCAGGCACCCACACGTAACCGTGAGGTTCAGGTTTAACAGGCCTTCCTCTTCTTCCCCAAAGTTCTGCCTGGCCCAGTCTGAGCAAAAAGCGGCAGAGAGGAGAGGCAATCTGTCTGCGTTACTCTAACGTGTCAGCCTCGATGTCTTTCTGATGCATGGTTTGGGGGGGGAAAGAAAGCGACCGTGCGGAACAGCAGCAGCAACCAGCAACAAGCAAGCAGACTGACTTGGCAAGCAGCAATCGCTAGAAGAATCAGGGTCTTGAGAGCTTTCCCATGAGGACAATGAATGTTACCCATAAAGACTGTCTGAATGGAATACTAAGCAGATCTGGGGACATTAAAAAGGCTTTGGCACAGCGACAGTGCGGAAGGAGAGACTCGGCTCTGTACACGCAGCGCTCCGTACAAGCAGGAGCCTCTGCACTGGAACCTGGGCATGTAGAGCCCCACAAAGATCTAGACTGGGTTCCATCACTGCCGTCAGTATACCTTGCGCTGGTACTAAACCTCCCCGGCGCTTTGACTGAGAATCTCATGATATTTGCGGAGGGTTCTTTCAAACCACGAAGTCCTGCAGTGTTTTCAAATCGGATCCGCAAATGGTTGTGCAAGTCCCTAGTCTGTATTTTTGCAGAAAAATGCTTGGGGGGGAGAAAAACCTGACGCTGAAGCAAGAAACCTGGCAACTCAACTTTTTCAAAAAGCCAGTTTTGCAAGTTACCCCCCCCCAATGCCTTTCCCCCTCAGTGTGGTTTTTAAGAAGCTGTGAACCTGAATGCAGCATGTAAAGTCAGACACGGTAGCATTAAGTTGAAGCCGGCCGGCTGCTTTCGTGGCTGCTGAGCGGCACTCCCAGGAGTCCTTCAGTGGAACAGGAGCGAGGCCTTTCTGTCCCGGGGACAGGGGCTTCTACAGAGCAAGAAGTCTGAGCGGCAGTGTTTCAGGTGCCAGCCGGCAGGGAGCACACCAGGGACAGTGTCAGGCGGGGATTTCGAGAGAGGCAGTGCCATCCCGCCTTGAACCCAAAGTCAGCCCAACTTCCGCTTGGGGTCAATGGCTTTCTTCCCTTGCCCCTGGCCAACAGGTTGTCCGAAGCATTCGTCACTGGCAAGGGCCCACCGTTTTGCAACCTGTCACCCCATCTAGTACGGAAGGCTGTCTGACTGGGTGTAGGATCACGGCTGACGCTCAAAAATGACAAATTCAGATGAGCCGCTGAAAAGGAGCGGCCGACCACAAGCAGATATCTATGTGAAACGAGGATCGTGCAAGGCTGTTCCGTGCTACCCCCAAAAATAAATTAAAAAACCCTTCCAGTGACTCAGCCTTTTGCTGAATCACCTCCCCGCCTGCAGCGCCAAGGAGAGAGATTCCTCCCTGGATGCCAAAACCGCTTCCACTGTTAAGTCTGGAAATGTGAAATTCTCAGCCCGACTGGCATCACCGCACACACAACCTGAATCTCCAGCCCCGGTGAGGGCCTCAGTCCCAAGAACAGCAAAGACTGTTGTTTTAATTGTTTGCCAGTTATCGGGAGGGAAGGAAGACTGAGAAATCGGGGTGAAAAACGGACAAAGAGCCGGGAAGTGAATTGTTTGAGTGACGCAGCACTCATCTATAGTCACAGTGGTTCAAAACAAAACAAAAAGAAGAAGGGGGGAAAGAAACTTCA
Organism: Gekko gecko; assembly: GCA_029375565.1. Classification (NCBI taxonomy): domain Eukaryota; kingdom Metazoa; phylum Chordata; class Lepidosauria; order Squamata; family Gekkonidae; genus Gekko; species Gekko gecko. The sequence goes on along the minus strand of JAPDNY010000012.1, from coordinate 73,514,297 downwards.
TTCTAATGTAAGTAGATGTAGTAAAGGTCTCCCTTGCTCGGAAGCCAGTCAAATCGGACTCTAGGGCGCGGTGCTCATTTCTGTTTCCGAGCCGAAGAGCCAGCACTGTCCGAAGACGTCTCCATGGTCATGTGGCCAGCATGACTAGACGGCAAGGTGCACGGAACGCTGTTACCTTCCCACTGCACCGGTACCTATTTATCTACTTGCAATCTCTTGCTTTCGAACTGCTAGGTTGGCAGGAGCTGGGACCAGAGACGGGGGCTCACTCCGTCAGGTGGCACTCTCGGGTCTCGAACTGCTGAACTACCGACCTGCAGCTCAGCATCTTAACCTCTGAGCCACTGCAGCCCCAGTAAGTAAATGAGTTAACGGTAATAAACAGATGCAACGATGCCTCTCTTTTCATGCCTACTTGCTTCAGAGTTTTTGTTCTGGATACTAAAGCAGATGAATGCTGGAGAACCCTTCAACGTGCCTTATCTATTGCTCTCTAAAAGATGGTGGTGGCTGGAAAGTGCCATCAACTCATACCCGAATTCTGACAACCCCGTAGGATTTTCAAGGCAAGAAAGGATCACAGGATGTTTGTGTAGCAACCCTGAACCTCCTTGGCGCTCTCCCAGCCAAGTACTGACCAGGGCCGACCCAGCTTAGCTTCTGAGATCTGACGAGATCAGGCTAGCTGGGGCCATCCAGGTTAAGGCTCCGCAAAGGGTAGTCCTCTAAAAAGGAACAGCCTCCTCGACTTTGCACTCCTCTCGGTGGCGGGGTTGGGGCGGGAGGATGACCAACCCAGCCACTGAGATAGCAGAGAAAGCTTTCAGGACCCTTAGCTCCACCTGGCGTCTCCCAAGCACCGCCGATGCCCCCCCCCAAGCGCACGACAAGAAAAGCCAGCGGGCGGTCGAAAAGGGCGGAATACACACACTCAGCAAATCCAGCGTTTTTACTGGAGGCGTCTTGCCAATTCAGGATGGGGACAGGGATACTGGTCTCCATGAAGCTGTCCTGGTTCTGGAGAGCAACCAGGGGGCTGCTTTCCACGAGGAGGAGAGGGTTGCTCTGGACTGTCTCGACTGGAAGCAGATGGGGAAGAAAACAGATTGGGGGGGGGGCGAGAACGGCAGACGTGTGACCACACAAACTGTTCAACGCGGACTCACAAAGTGATGCTCAACAGTGCCTCGTGGGGCGCTCTTGCCGAGGAATTCAGATGCAGGAAATGGGAAGGGTCTCATGGGAAGTGAGGGAGGCCAGGTTGCATGAGAAAGGCATCACGCCCCGGAAGGCAGGTAACAAGGGGGAAATAACAGGCTGGAAGGAGATACCGACCCACTACTCCGGAGCGGCTACTAGGAGGAACGCGACTGCGGGGAGGGGGTTTCAGAGGAGAAAGCTGGGTGAGGGAAGACCCCGGCGTCCTCTTCCCACCTGCCCCTGATTTCCAAACAATCCCCGTCTGCACACAGGCATTTTGTATCTGCCAGTGATCCAGGGTCTGCAGGAGTCATGTCCAGTTAAGGTCCTCACTCACCTTCGGCGTCATCGTCCCACATGGCTGTGCATGCCACACCTGGCAGAAATCCAGAATTCTGGCTTCTGGGAGGATGTCAGACTATGCGTGTGGCTTACTGGACCTCAAGGGGACTTAATGCCCAAGCAATGGTCCTAGATGTCAGAATCTCAGAGCTTAATATTTCTCCCCACCACCACCACCACCACCAAATTAAACCTCCAGACGTCATGGGTGTGGAGAAAATACATAGCAGCAGTCAGCTGACTTCAGAGTTAGCCTGGAGCAGGATTGCAGAATGGCCAAGAGGTGAGGTTTCGGTAACCTAGGGGCCACAGAGACCCTCTTTAAAAACAGGAGACGGTGCGTTTCCCCTCGGATGGGACGCTTTTGGCACCTTTCTGCTGCACTCGACAGAGGTGTCTGCCTCCCTTCTCAACTCCGTCGACAGTGTGCGTTCTCTCCCCCCCCCCCCACACACACAATGTTTCTCGCAGGGTGTCTCTGTTTTGTAAAAAAACTGAAGCGCTTGGTACTTTTATGCAATTAAGGGTGCATACTGTGCCATTAAGAAATGACCCCAGATTCTCCTTGGAGAGATCGTATCTGTCCTGTCTTGAAACAGCTGCCGATTCAGTTCCGGATCAGATCCAAGGTGCTGGCGATTGCCTTTAAAGCCCTGAACAGCCTGGGACCTTCACACCTGGGCAGACTGCCTCTTCCAACATGTCCCCCCCCCCGAAATTTGCCTTTTTCAACCCGCTACCTCCTTGTGGTGCTTGGCCCCCGAGATGTTCACGTGGTATCCAATGTTCCCTCTAAGCTGTGGAGTCTTGTAAGCACAAATTCAGCTTTGTGTGCTACTGGCATTAAAGTTGTGAGCGAGAGATTTGGCTACTGCCTGAATTAGTTTGCTCTGGAGCCATCCTTCCTGAGCCGAGGCAAAAATGTGTGAGCCGGAGGCTAAAAAACTCTGAGCTAGCTCACACTAACTCAGCTTAGAGGGAACACTGGTGGTATCCACCGGGACGATGGCCTTCTTTGTAGTGGCCCCGTCCTGGTGGATCCAGCTGTCAAGACAGTACACGGGCCCTGCGGGACGGGGCCTGCAAAGCAGAGCTCTTCTGTTTAGCTTCTCATCAGTTAGGTCTATTTATAGCCTTTTAGTTCTGGTTGTACTGTTTTTAATTGATATCTGTTAATATTTTAGCTGTTGTTAGCTGCCTTGAGACTGCTTGGTGGCGAGAGGTGGCATATAAATTTAACCACCACCACCACCATCATCACCATCATTAATAAAAATCACAAATCAGCGTTGGGGGGCGGGGGCAGGAGCGTGTTGACACCGTTTCCAGACAGTCAGAGCTGACTGCCCCAAAAAGAAGTCACCATGGCACAGAAATGTAGGGGCTCACCCGGGCTCTCGCCCCATAGCAAGCCTGCTACAGAACTACAGAGTGGGGATTTCCACATCACGGCATTAGGTGGGTGTTTATGCCGACAAAATACTCAGGATGATCAGCCTGTGATTCAGTGGATTATCACTGCTGGGTTAAAGGGGAGCCCCAGGATTTCCAGCTGAGCTGAGGTATAAAATGATGAACCCATTTGAGATGTTGCAGAAATTGGGGCAATTTGCCGTTCACTGACTGCACGGAATATGTTTCTCATGTCTGTTCCGAGGCGGAGTCAACAGATGTGGTCTGTACTTCCCAGTAGGGGTGGACTGGGAACGCAGTCCTGGAAAAGGGCACTGCCCCCCCGCCTTGGCAACCCCCCCCGAAGGAAGGGAAGGAGGGTGGGACCAAGAGCTTTGTCTGCACTGCATGAGGCATGCCCGCGTGCTGCTCTTCTCGCCACTGGACTGGCCCAGCCCGAGGGGGGGAAGGATGGGCTATCGGCCCACCAGGAAAAGTCCCAGAAACTATAATGGCCAATCCATCCCTGCTGCTCAGACTTGAGCGTGCCTCTGTAGCACGGAACCTCCAGACCACATCTGTCGAACCCACCTAGGGATGCACCTGGGAGAAGTCTAATGTGCCGTCCAGCCCTGAAACAAAACCCCAAACTCTTTGCCTGGAAATTTGCTAAGGATCCAAATTTCTGCAGGATGAACTCTGAGCGGGGCAATAGCAGCCCCGAGGACTGAAACCCAAAGGGACGGTAAACTTAAAAACAGACTGAAACTGTTTAAAACAGGGGTCCCCAGCATGGTGTTTTCAGAACGTGGGTAGGGCTGTGGGGCACTCATGCCTAGCGGGGCTTCTGACCAGCCATCAGAGAGCTGATCAGCTGTGCAGATTAAACTAACGCTGTTTCGGCAGCGGCTGCCACCACAGTATTGGCTTTATTTCCTCTTGCGCGTCTCTTTCCTGGCCTGCTTTGTAAAATTTCTCCTCTTGCCCCCTGCACTTGGGCTCTACTGTGTTTGGCTCCACTTTCTACAGCAGCTGTTTTGTGTCGGAATTCTAAAGGGGCTCAAAAAGATTGGAGACCCCTGGTTTAAAATGTCTTTCCTTTCCTGCAAGAACTCTTGGAATGATTGCTCTGGGTGGGGACTGACACGCCTTCTCTCCAGTAGCAGGAGATATTTTTCTCTGCACCTGTGTGCTGGCTGGGGAGGAAAAGTACTGCTTTGGAAACGGCTGTTTCAAAAGCAGACCAGGAATCCTGCAAAGAAATAACATTTATTCTGTCCTTCAGCGTCGAGACAATTCCAGGATTAGGAGTCAGTGTTCCCTCTAAGCTGAGTTAGTGTGAGCTAGCTCACAGGTTTCTAGCCTCTGGCTCACACATTTTTGTCTTAGCTCAGGCAGAGTGGCTCCAGAGCAAACTAATTTATGCAGTAGCCAAATCGCTTGCTCACAACAAAGTAGAAGTTTTTGCTCACAAGACTCCACAGCTTAGAGGGAATGCTGATCAGGAGCAGTTCTTTATGTGCCCTGGGGCTTCTCAGAATATCCCACAAGTTAAGAAGGACTGCTTCTGGAGTGTTTGGTATGTCATAATCTTTAACGCCGTGTCAATATTTGAGTCCAGTATTTGTTAACTTCTTTACATTCCCACCAGCTATGCAGGAACGTTCCTTTCTCTCCACATTGTTTCCAACGCGCTGCTGATAGAGTAGGAGTAACATGGGAGAGCTTGGCAGGCATTAAATACCCCCTAGATAGGACACAGGGGTCACCGGATGCAGAGAAGCCTAGCTGAGCCGGAGCGCCCACTTTACACCTCACTTATATGCTCAAGGCTCCTGCTGATCTCTGAGCAGCAGGGGAAAACCCCTACCTGGCCTGCAGGTAGCCTGATTTTATCGCTTCTCTGACTGGCATGAGCCACCCACTTAACTATCAGGCGGATGTGTGCAGTTTCTTTAATGAGACCACTTTAAGATTTCTGTTGCATATACTTCGCAAACTGCTTCGAAACTGTGGGAAGCCCCACCTTGCTGCCTGGAGCAGTAAAACCCAAAGGGTTTGCTGCCTTTAAGAACGTAAGAAGAGAGAGAAGAAGAGAAGAGATTGGATTTATACCCCGCCCTTCACTGCCCAAAGGCATGTCAGAGCGGCTTACAAACGCCTTTCCCTCCCCCTCCCCACAACAGACACCCTGTGAGGTAGGCGGGGCTGAGAGAACTTCTGACAGAAACTGTCCTTGAGAGAACAGCTGTGCCAGAGCTTGTGACTGACCCAAGGTCACATCAGCAGGTGCAAGTGGAGGAGTGGGGAATCAAACCCAGTTCTCCCAGATTAGAGTCCGCGCACTTAACCACTACACCAAAGAGAAGCCAATGCCGGATCAGGCCAATGGCCCATCCGGACCGACACTGACCGATTTCCCACAAGCCGCTGCTCTGCCTTCACGCTTCCTCCCCCCCATCATATGTGTCAATTTCCCATGATTTGCTGCATGGCCGCATTTTGCCCCGCAGCTTCACTCGATTTTCTCTGCGTCTACTTGATCCTCAAAAACAGGATTGAGTAGATGCGGGGGAAATTGGCTAAAGCTGCAGGGCAAAATGCGGCCGCACAGCAAATAGTGGGAAATTGACATATACGATCGGGGGGAAAGGGAAGAGCAAGGGCGGAGCAGCGGCTTGTGGGAAACTGGTCTCTGTCGCACAGTGGCCAGCCGGCTCATAGATCCTGGGCCTCAGGGGGGTGGAAGGTGACTCACCCAGGAGGGCCGAATTGCCATCCCCAAGGGGGAACCTCTGGTAGCGCGGGATGTTAAAGGGCGGCAGAATGTGGAACTTCTTTTCCAGGAGGGGCTCCAAGCGCGAGGCAGATGGGTCTGCAGGGTGGAACAGATTGTACACTTGCTGACAAGCTGGTCTTAGCTGGAAGACTAAACGGGGTGACGGGCGAGGGAGGAGAGAGGAGAAGAGATTGAGACAGCAGACCGCAGTACTAAACGGGCTGTTAACATTCATTAGGCACAGAGACGATAATGGCTCCTGCTGGCTCCGCCAGTCACGACTGCAAGCCAACTAATATTTCAATGAGCTGCTATTTAAGACTGATCAAGACGGGCAGCCGTGTCAGCCTCTCTGCAGCGGTAGGAAAGAGCAACAGTCCAGGAGCAAAGACTCACAAAATATGTGGTAGGGGTGGCGCTTTTGTGAGTCACAAAAGCGCCTCCCCTGCCACATATTTTGTGAGTCTTTTAAGGTGTTCCCGGACGCTCGCTCTTTCCTACTTCTATTTTAGAACGCTTTTCTTAGCTAGATTCGAGTCCAGCGGCACCTTAGAGACTAACGAGTTTTGGGGGGTATAAGTTTTTGGGATTCAACGCTCCCTTTGTCGGTATCTGACAAAGGGAGCCAGCTGTTCGACCGCAGATCGACATGGAGACCCTCTGAAACCAAGGCGGCTGCGTGGAGTGGGAATTCATGGACCAGGTATTTGGCAGAGGGAGCCCTGGCTCTTGGGAGCCCTGAGAGGATGTTGCTGGTCTCGAAGGTGTTCCCGGACTGATGGAATCGCAGAGTTGGAAGGGGCCATACATGCCATCTACTCCAGCCCCCTGCTCAGTGCAGGACCAGCCTAGAACATCCCTGGCAAGTGTTGGTCCAGCCGCTGCTTAAAGACTGCCAGGAAGGGGGAGCTCAACGCCTCCCTACTGCAAACCAACACGGCTCTGCCCTCTGAAACGTTTCTAAGCCATGGTCACACCTTGGCACTTAAAGTCGCATTGCAAATGGCCACAAAAGAAGACGATGACGAAGAGATTGGCCATAGCATTGAAACTGCAGGTCATAGCCCCTCTGTATCCTGCCTTGGTCAGGCCACACCTTGAGTACTGTATACAGTTCTGGAGGCCTCACTTCAAAAAGGATGCGGGCAAAATAGAGAGGGTGCAGAAGAGAGCAGCAAGGATGATCGGGGGTCTGGAGACTGAGCCCTACAAGGAAAGGGTAAGGGCCTTGGGAATGTTTAGTTTGGAGAAGAGGAGATTTGAGGGGGGACATGATGGCTCTCTTGAAGTATTTGAAAGGCTGTCATTTGGAGGAGGAGGGCAAGGAGCTGTTCCAGTTGGCAGCAGAGGAGACGACCCAAAGCAACGGGTATAAATTACATGTAGAAAAGTATCGGCTGGATAGTAGGAAAAAGTTTTTCACGGTCAGAGTGGTTCAAAGGTGAAATCAGCCGCCCAGGGAGGTGGTCAGTTCCCCTTCATTGACAACTTTCAAGAAGAGGCTGGACAAACGTTTGTCAGAGATGCTTTAGGCTGGTCCTGCATGGGGCAGGGGGTTGGACTAGATGGTCTGTATGGCCCCTTCCTACTCTATGATTTCTACCCCGCCCATCACTATCCGAAGGAGTCTCTGAGCGGCTTACAATCTCCTTTCCCTTCCCCTCCCCACAACAGAAACCCTGTGAGGTAGGTGGGGCTGAGAGAGCTCTTTCGAGAACTGCTCGTGAGAGAACAGCTCCAAAAGAACTTGTGACTGACCCAAGGTCACATCGGCAGCTGCATGTGGAGGAGTGGGGATTAACCTTAAGGGTGGTGGAAAAAAGACTTAACTTTCAAGGAGAAGTCCAAGTGGACTCTTCACCCATCGTGGGAGCGCAGCTTGGGTCATCTGTCCAAACAGTGGACATTCTATCAAGCCGAATATTGTGACTGTTCGGCCAACTGCCAATCTCACCCTTCCCTACATCCTTTGGGCAGTTTACCCATCTTAGTTTTTTCTTTTTCTTTTAAAGTATCACATGCATTCGCTTATCCACTGCTTTATTTGGAAATATTCTGAAAATGACTGGGGGCGGGAAATATCCGGGTGACATCATGGGTGCTAGCCAACTAGCAACAGCCATGGCCAACGACTGCTGCAGAAGTTTTCAAAACTTGAAAGGAAAAGGCCCATCTGAACCGAAAACAGTGAGAGCCGTTCCCAAACTGGCCTTGCTCCTCTAAAACACATCGTCCCTGTCTCTACGTTCTATAAATTTCCTGAGCTGTCCATGCATGCTTCCTTGTTCAGGATACTCAAAAGCTTTCAGAAACGGAACGTATTTTCAAAGCCCCTCTGCCCCGTCCAGGACACCTACTGTCGAGCGTTGGAATGACGGTTTTTCTCAATGCGAGGACAAGTCCCAAAGGAGATCCAAACAGGAAGAAGTCGGTGATCTCAAACTCAAATTTCCCAAGGTTCCCACCATCCAGCATGATGGAGCTACTGGATCTCCTTGATCCAGGGCAGTTTCTCAGGACGCTGGAATGTAAACTACAAAGAGAGGGAAGCAAAATATAAGCGACGAGGAAGAAAGCGAGAGGTGAGCAGACAGACGACCACGAAAGAAGACCATGCTGTGGCTAACAGAGCATGCAGTTCTAAACAGTGTTAAATACAAGGGAAGGGATTATTAGGGAACATACTGGTGATCTAGTCAAACAAAATGGATTTCTTCTCTTCCAGGAGGGGGAAGAGTTCAACATACATTTAAAACAATGTAACAGGAATTAGAGCCGTCCATAAAGTTAGGAGACAACATTTATTGCAGCTATTTTGTGTCGGCTTTTTAGTATTCTCGTTTGCCTTCTGTTTATTGTTCCTGCTTTAAATTGTTCTCAACTGTTTTGAATTACTGGAAATGTGGTCCACAAATATTTTAAGTAAATACGTTTTGTGAGACACAGCTTTATAATCTCCTTTTTATAATGCAGGGGACTGACGCATGAGCGATAGCGGGCACTGCCTTAAACAGTGCCTGAGAGGCTCAGAAGGGATTCCAGCCTCATGCGCGGAAGCAGTCATTTCTGGTCTAGATGCACCACATGAGAATGATGAAGAGAAGAAGAAGAGAAGAAGAGATTGGATTTATACCCCGCCCTTCACTCGGAGTCTCAGAGGGGCTTACCAACGCCTTCCCCTTCCCGTCCCCACAACAGACGCCCTGTGAAGTAGGCGGGGCTGAGAGAGCTCTGACTGAGGACTGCTCTTGAGAGAACAGCTCTGAGAGAACTGTGACTGACACAAGGTCACCCAGACGGCTGCATGTGGAAGATTGGGGAATCAAACCCGGTTCTCCCAGATTAGAGTCCACGCTCTTAACCAGAACAGACGAGAGAGAGAAATTAGACACCTGTTCTGGAGAGTGCTGCCTTGGAGTGCCGGCTTCTGTGAGGCTGGCTAGACATCCCTGTTTTTTTCAGGCTCCAACGTCCCAGCAGGCCCCTGAGAAAAGGAAGCAGGGAGATGCTGCTGGCTTGCAGGTGACCAACTCCTTCTAGTGCCTCAGGGCAGAGCCTCGAGTTGGCTATCCTTTCCCCTGCTTCCGGCCGCCTTCCGCTTTGGCCCCTGCTGCCCCTTGAACTAACCAAAGCACACCAGCACTGCCTCATGTGTGTTGTGCGCTGGCAGCGTTCTAGGTGCCATGCAGAATTCAGCAAAATCATTTCTATCAGCAAAATAAACGCTGCAGAGTATCTGAAAAGAGGCAGCATTTCCGGCAAAGCTGTCCCCCAACCTTGCCTTTTTAAAGAACGCCAGCCCGTTTGCACCTGCAATTCAAGTAATGCTTCTCTACTTCCTGATATGAATGTATCATGAGCCATCGTGGTTAAGAGCAGCAGACTCCAATCTGGAGAGCCGGGTCTGATGCCCCGCTCCTCCACAGGAAGCCTGCTGGGTGATCTTGGGCCAGTCACAGTTCTCTCAGAGCTCTCTCAGCCCCACCTGCCTCCCAAGGTGCCTGTCGTGGGGAGGGGAAGGGAAAGGAGTTCGTAGGCAGCTTTGAGATTCCTTATGGTAGAGAAAAGAGGGGTATAAAAACCGACTCTTCCTCTTCTTATGGAATTGCTGCCATACTGGCCCCACAGAATGCAATCTAGGAAAAGTATTTTAGTAGTCCAAGTAGCTCCCCCCACCCCCCGTATATTTATATCCTTCAAACCGTCCGTTGCTCTATTTCAAGCCCAGATATTTTGGAAGAAAAGCAGCTTTTGATCTTTCATCCATTTTGTTTCAAACATTCGAGGCTGAAATAGAACATTAGCAGGCCCGCGAGTGTTTTAAACCATTGGTCAGTCCAAAATGATGCGCCACCTTATCCTATTCTATGTCTTGGAAAATGGGGAGGCGCCATGACTCAGTGACAGGACACATGCTTTGCATGCAGACAGTACCTAGATTGAGCCCCTGATGTCTCCTGGGAAAGGAGCTTATCTAGCAGGTCTTGGGAAAGACTGTTCCTTCTTCCTGAGGCCCTGGAGAGCTGCAAGCCAGCCAGGGCAGACAATCCCGAGCTAGGCGGACCGAGGGTCTGACCCCGCTATGTTTGTTACGTGCAGTCCCCCAAACGCTCTACAGTATGGAAAGCGGTGAACGATTGCTTACCTATTTCTTCCTCAAAGAAGTTGTTGGGACAAGTGTTAAGGGGTTAATCAGAGAGAAAAGAGAAAAGGTAAGAGAGGAAAGAGAAAAGAGAAAGATCACAACAGGCAGGAAGGGAGACTTGTGCCATCGCCTGCTGCCCGATCTCTTTTACTGGCATAAAACACTCCCACACATTTGGGTCGTACAGAACACGGCAGGGCCTTTCTCACGGGAACTCGTGCATGCGGCTAGAATGGCACGACGTGTTCTGCTTGCCAATCGTGCCAGTTCACACGTATCGTGTGAATACCGTCGTGCCAAAGCAAAAACTTGAGGTTGCGCCGTGGGGGCGATATGCGTTGCCGTCCACTCCCCCTACCCGGCCCCAGCACCCCCTGTGCCTTTTTGTGTTTCCTTCTGAGCCAGAGAGCGGGCAACAGAAACGGCCAAGCAGGCGGTAGTGTCAATATGATTACGCCACGGCCAAGCTCTTGCTTTCATTCATCCCATATAGGTAAAAGTAAAGGTTTCCCTTGCTCAAAAGCCAGTCGAATCCGACTCTAGGGTTGCGGTGCTCATCTCCGTTTCAAAGCCGAAGAGCCAGCGCTGTCTGAAGACATTTCCGTGGTCATGTGGCCGGCATGACTAAACACCAAGGCGCACGGAACGCTGTTACCTTCCCACCAAAGTGGTACCTATTTATCTACTTGCAATTTCTTGCTTTCGAACTGCTAAGTTGGCAGAAGCTAGAACTAGAGACGGGAGCTCACTCCGCCATGCGGCACTCTCAGGTCTCGAACTGCTGAACTACCGACCTTCCACAGCCTGCAGTTCAGCATCTTAACCACTTGAGCCACCGCAGCCCATATAACGTGTCACAAATCTCCATTGTTTCTACGGCCTCCGTCTGACCAGGCCCCAAAGTCTCTTTCTACACTAGGAGAGGTGGGAATTCCCCTCTCCTAATGAGATGCGGCTTCTGTTTAGGAGAGTGTGAAATTTCAAACCATTGGTGGCCCATCTGCGTGATTTACAAAGAGACGTGAGTAGTTAATAATTACGGAAGGGTGCAGAGGCGCGGGAAACGTAATTTTGCTGTCCCTCCAAGGCCCGGAGGTGACAAGCCTACATTATTATTCAGGGCTGGGAGTAATACAAACAATGGCGGCCGGAACCACTAAATCTTATTAATATTACCAAGGGGATTTTGCTGAGGAATATATGTGAGATAAATAAAACATAACGAGTGCGTGGCTAGGAAGGAGTGCTGCAGGAGCTTGGAACAGCTTGCAGTACCGATCCACAGGGGCAGCTACATCTGTCGGTGTTTGTGGGCCTCTTCCCATATCAAGAGCTGGGGTGTGGTGAGGGCCCGGGGCCCCTCAAAAAAACCCACTTCGTACTCAACGGCATAAAAACATAACCCCGTTATCGGCGGTTATTTCCACAGGCCTTCCAATATGAAAAGTCTTTTTAAGTTCCACACACATGGGGAGCTTTTAGCTTGTTTCGTAGTTATTCCCATTTTACAGATGAGAAAAACTGAGGCTGACAAAATGGGCAGTTGTGGGAAATTCCTTATAAATCCAGGCCTATATCAGTTTGCTATCCACAGAGCAGTAATGGCTCATCCTCAGCAGGAACAACCCAAGAGGAGGCCGTCCATGGGCATCCAGAAAGTGGGCTAGGCGCATAATGGGCCTCTGGGTCGTGACACAAAGCTTTGTTCCACACTACGGGATTTTTCTTGTGTGTGTTATCTGCTCATTTCAATGGGGCTCCCCCAGCAGAATGGGAGGACCGTGGGCCTCACGGACCAGGTCGGTCTGCCTTCCCTTCTATCGCCTCATGCCCGTGGGCCTCCTTTCCTGCCGCCTCCACTCCAACTCCGTGTTTGGTTAGCTTCTCAGTGTTCCCTCTAAGCTGAGTTAGGGTGAGCTAGCTCACAGTTTTTTCGCCTCCGGCTCACAGATTTTTGCCTTCGCTCAGGGAGGAGGGCTCCAGCGCAAACTAATTTATGCAGCGGCCAAATGGCTCGCTCACAGCTTCAATGCCGGTAGCTCGCAAAAGTAGAATTTCTGCTCGCGAGACTCCGCAGCTTAGAGGGAGCACGCTGGCCCTGATTATTTCCCGGCTGAGTTATAGGATGACGTCATGCCCGTGGACCCATCCACCCACTGTCTCGGCCACTCAGACGGGCGGTATTTCCGTGGGCCGCCCAATTATCTCACGGAGCTCCAGAGGACTAAGCCGCGCGGACGCCTCAGAGAGCGGGCCAGCGTTAATCAGGCCTGAGTCACCCCAATCAAGGATTCCAGTTTCAAAGTTAAGCCTTCCCCGATCGAGTCTAATCGCACAGTTCCTTTCTTGCATCTCTCCACCCAATCGCGTTAAAGGCCGGGACGGAGATTAAAGGGTGTCACAGAGGGCCTCTTCCTTTGAAGACCTACCTGGAGAGGAAAGCCTGGTGCTGCTTTATCGTGTCCGGCTCATAGGTGGATGAGTCACTCCTCTTCCGCGGCAGCTGCCTCTTGGAGTCCTCCCCGTTGCTGCGAGGGAGGTCGATGTTGCTCCGGCTGAGGTGGCGGCTGGCTTCCAGGCTGGAGCCCCCCGAGGAGCAGTAACTGTTGTTCACAATGATTCCAGGAGACAAGAGGTCAGAGTCCTGGAATTTGAAGGGCACAAGGCCTAGGTGTCAGACATCTGACAAACGGCAACTGAGTTGACGCCCCCCTTTGAAAACCGATTACAGACCGGTCGGCCCTGCAGCCCAGCCGTGAGCCCCCGCCGGCCATCGCTAGCCTTGCCAGATGTCAATGTTTGACCCCTAGCTTTTCATTTTGGGGGCTGCCTATCCGGCCTAGGGACCCGTACAGCCATCATGGTCTAAGCCAGGGGTGTCAAACATGGGCCCGGGGGCCGGATCAGGCCCCCGGAGGGCTTCTATCAGGCCTGCAATGGAACTGGCCGTCTTCTGCTTCTTCTTTCAGTTCTGCTGCTGCTGCGTCATCGCAGGTTTGCAGCTTACAGATACACACCTAAACAGCATGCTCAAGATTGCAACTGCACAGACATTTTGATGCAATAATTCAGAGCGAGAGGTGTCAGTTATCAGACACTGTTCAATAAACAAAATATTGCAAGAGTGCTAGTGTTTTAAGCATGTTTTTGTTTTAAATTTAAAAAAACCCACTCTTTGTGATTGTGTCCTGTATAAAGTTTATCTCTCCGCTACCTGGCATTACATTTTATGACGCACATGGCCCGGCCCAACAAGGTCTCATTTATGTCAGTCCAGCCCTCATAACAAATGAGTTCGACACCCCTGGTCTAAGCAGTCAGTGGTAATGAAGGGGAAACCATTTGGGAATACCGTGTACGGTTCTGGTCGCCGTATCGCAGAAAGGACACTGCAGAGCTGGACAAAGTGCAGAAGGGAGACCGAGATGGTGAGGGGGTTGGAGCACCTTCCCTGGGAGGAAAGGCTGAAGAATTTAGAAAAGAGACAACTAAAGGGGGGGGGCGTGGTAGAGGTTTATAAAATTATGCAAGGGGCGGAGAGAGCTGACACAGAGTATATTTTCTCCCTCTCCCAAAAGACTAGAGCTTGAGGGTGTCCAATGAAGCTGATGGGCAGTAGGTTCCAGGTGGACAAAAGGAAATACCACTTTACACAGAGAGTGGTTGAAATGTGGAATTTGCTGCCAGAGGACGTAGTGACGGCCACAGAAATAAACAGCTGTAGAAGGGGATTCGGTAGATTCATGGAGGATAAGTCTATCAATGGCTACTATCTGTGGTGACTGAGGGGAACCTCACCATTCAGAGGAACTAATCCTCTGAATCCTGTAGGCGGTATCTTCACAGGGATCTATTACTATATGAACTGCACCACTGGATCAAAACCGAGGCCCATCTAGTCCAGCCTTCAGCAGCCAGCCAAATGCCTCTGGGGACTATAAGCGGGACATGAAGATGACGGAGCTCTGCTGTTCTCTCTCTTGCAGGTATGCAAACCCAGAAAAAACACACCCTGGATTCTTTTGTTTCCTTCAAAATGCATGCAGACGTTCTGCTTCAACAGGACCGTCTGCGTGCACCTCGCATTTTGCCAGTGGTGGTGCTGATGGGCAACGCGGAGGATGAGCGGATTTGCCAAGTTCTGCCCTCGCCCCGAGAAACTTGGCTCCCGGAATTGAAATTCTTCTCGTTTTCTTGAAAACCCTAAAGGAGTTCTGCTCAAGCTGAATCTTTCAGTGCCTGCATAAAACATCACAAAGTCGAGCCCTTCCCGAGGTGCTGAAAACCTGCTTCCCTATGCTGTTTTCTGAAGAGCAAACGGCATAATTTTGGTAGCGCGAAAAAGAGCTCTTCTGTAATGGGAACAGCGAGGGCAGAACTGAATGTTCCGAGTAAGAGAGCCATCCCATCACCCCTCTGATCTAACTAAGGTCCTTCCCGCACTTGGATCTCACCCCTGGTGTTATCGGCGTTCAACTTGCGACACACTACCCTTGCATTTATCCCTGGTTATAACAGCATCTGTTTCTCCCGGGACAAGTGTGGTGCGAAACTGGGGTGACCTCAATGTAGTGTAGAAACAAAAAATACCCCGAGATAATTACAGGGGTGAACTCGAGCACAGTGTAGAATTTAAAAATACCCCGAGATAGTTACAGGGGTGAACTTCGTGTAGTGTAGAATGTAAGTCCGGGGACAGGGTTGAACCAGGATTTAAGGTCTAGTGCGGAAAGGACCTAAGAGGAGGTGGTTTGCAGCAGAGAGAATCGTAGAATCACAGAGGGTTGGAAGGGGGCATACTGGCCATCCAGTCCACCCCCCTGCTCAATGCAGGATCAGCCTAGAGCATCCCTGGCAAGTGTTTGTCCAGCCACTGCTTAAATATTGCCAGTGAAGGGGAGCTCGCCACCTCCCTAGGCAGCTGATTCCACTGTTGCGCAACTCTGACTGCAAAAAAGTTTTTCCTAGTATCCAGCTGGTACCTTCCCGCCCTTCATTTAAACCCCTTCTTGCAAGTCCTGTCCTCTGTTGCCAATAGGAAAAAGCTCCCTACTCTCCTCTAAGTGACGGCCCTTCCAATACTTAAAAGCAGGTGGCTTAACTATTTCCCCCCCATCCCATTTGCCCTCCAGTCCCCTCCCCCAGCCACCTGGCCGGATCTCGTGTTTCCGCTGCAGCACAAACTGCACTGGGGGTGGGGCACAGCCCAAAGGACGAGCCAGTGCCAATGGGGTGGTGCTGGTCAACATGGAAGAAGTAGGTGGCAGAACTGGTCGGTTTTGGGCTTGCAGATTTACATTAGAGTAGATACGAGCTCAGAAAAAAATCAGGGTGGTGGGGGATGCGTTTTCCAGGTTAGGACGGCTGAACATCCTACAGCTTCAGAGGGGAGCTGTGTCGGTCTGCAGAAGAAGAGCTAGATTCAAGTCCTGTAGCAGCTTAGAGACCAACACGATCTTCAGGGTATGAGAAGAAGATACTTAGATTTATACTCCGCTCTTCACAACCCAAGGGAGTCTCAGAGCAGCTTACAATCTCCTTTCCCTTCCCCTCCCCACAACAGACACCCTGTGAGGTAGGCAGGGCTGAGAGAGCTCTGACAGAAACTGCTCTTTTTCAAGGACAGCTCTGACAGAACTATGGCTTGCCCAACGCCATCCAGCAGGTGCCAGTGGAGGAGTGGGGAATCAAACCTGGTTCTCCCAGATTAGAGTCCGCGCACTTAACCACTGCACCAAACTGGCTCTCTTAAACATAATACCGCCATGAAAACCCATATGAAACACCAATTAATATTAACCGTTAGATGATGGTCTGTCGCACAATTAGTAAATAATCTCAGAAGGTTCTACACGTGTGTGGCCATAGATAGTGAAATAATGAGGCAGGGGAGTGAGCAGGGAAAACCTGCCAGGAGAGTAGAACAGGGCAGGGGAGGCCAATTTACAGGGACTCCCACTGCCTCAACCATAGGCCTGGCGGAACATCTCGGTTTTACGGGCCCTGCGGAACTGCATTAAGTACCGCCAGGCCTGGATCTCTCTTGGGAGAGTGTTCCACCAGGCCGGCGCCAGACCCAAAAGTGTTTATCCAGGGCCGTCACTCATATCTAGCTGAGTAACGTACACAAAGTCTTTAGAATCCTTCACATGTGCTAAATATTAACACCTCCCCACTAGCCTCTGCTTCAGCTCTGACTAACTTTTCTGCTACTCGGCTCCCAGCATTAGATTACTTAACGACGCAAGAAGAAATACCTAGTATAATGACTCAACTACATTTACGGTGACATCAAGATTATGTCGCTTAGTATCGCTTTCTCTTCTCTCTTGATTGGTTTTCCTTTTCCTCTCTCTTGTTTCTCCTCTTCCCCTCTATATTATCAAGTATACTTCTGCTCCACTGACAATAACATTCACTATGACTCAATTCTGTGATTGTTATACCAGTTGTTGTTACATTTTTAAGCCTCTGTATTTCATATTTATCTTTCAATAAAACGTTAGTTAACAACAAAATGTGCTAAATTCAGAATTATTTTATGGCAAGCGGTGTTAACTCCTTGCCATCCTGGGGTGTTTACCTGCACGCTCACCACGCTCCCGCGCCGGCTGCTGTTTTGGCTCTCAGATGTGGCCTGGCTGCTGTAGCACAGGGCGTCGAACCCCAGGATCCCTCCTACGCAATCCCCGACCAAACACACCTGGGCAAGGGAAAGCAAAAACCGACTGCTCATCCCTTCCAAGGAACAGAAACCATTAACCTTCCAGGAAAAAAAACCCAACAGGTTTAATTGGGATTTACAGATGTTAAGAACAGGAGAATGTAGAGTGAAGAAGAGGGCTTCTAGGGTTCTGGCCCCACTGGTGGACCTCCTGATGGCACCTGGTATTTTTGGCCACTGTGTGACACAGAGTGTTGGACTGGATGGGCCCCTGGCCTGGTCCCACATGGCTTCTCTTAGGTCCTTATGACTCCATGTGATTGATTCGTATGACTCTACCATATACTTTTGATTTTAACGCGTCTGAGGAAAGCTGATCTTACAAAAGCCACTGGACGTTGATCTGTGTGATGGAAGAAGGAAGGAGCAGAGCATCGGTGCCACCACAGAGGAGGCCTGTTTGGATTGGTGCACGGGGGACAGAGCATACTTGGGAGTAAGAACATAAGAGAAGCCAATGCTGGATCAGGCCAATGGCCCATCCGGTCCAACACTCTGTGTCACACAGTGGCCAAAAATACCCACTGTTCCCCCCCCCAAGCACCAAAAACACAGAGCATCACCTGCCCCAGACCAAGAATCCCTATCAATACCCTGTGGCTAGTAGCCACTGATAGACCTCTGCTCTATACATTTATCCAATTCCCTCTTGAAGCTGTCCACCACCTCCTGGGGCAGGGAGTTCCATGTGTTAATCACTCTTTGGGTGAAGAAGGACTTCCTTGTATCTGTTCTAACCTGACCGCTCAGCAATTCTTGATGCTTGGGGGGTGGGCAACAGCGGGAGGGCTTCTAGTGTCCGGGCCCCACTGCTGGACCGCCCAATGGCACCTGGTATTTTCAGCCACTGTGTGACAGAGTGTTGGACTGGATGGGCCATTGGCCTGATCCAACATTGGCTCCTCTTATGTTCTTATGTTCCATTTCATTGAGTGCCCACGAGTTCTTGTATTGTGATTCCAGATTCCACCTCCCCAGATGTGGTCCCGCAGCCACCCCTGTCAACTGCATGCACTCAGGGGTGACCAGGAAGAGAAGCAACCTCCATGTGTAGATTAATTGGCACATCCAGCTCTTACCATCCCATGACAAGGAGCACAAATTTTTGCTTTCTGCACTGGCAGAAACTAGGATATGGAGGGTTCTCAGAGGACCTTATTACTACACATGCGCATGCGCACACACACCAGTTCTCCAAAGGCAGCTCACTGCTGCTCTTCCGAGCACGCTGCAATGCAGGGAGGCCACTCCACTGCAGCCGCAGCATCCAGCAGCTCTTCCTGTCACAGGGTCCCACAGCAGGCTGGCCAGTCTCTGCATCCGGCTGGTTGGTGCAGGCACACGGCCGCATGGGGAGGCGAAGGGGGGCTTGGGATGACCCATCGACAGTCAGATGCGGGAGATTCATCAATACTAAGACGCTGGACTGAACTGGTGGCAGCTGATATCCCCTCGCAAGGTGCAGTGAGCTTAGAAAATTAGTGGCGTGCTTACACGCAGAGGCAGCAGAGAGCGGAGGGTTGCGATGGGGCTCGGTGGGGAGTGTGCTGCATCACGCAACCTTCCGTGTATGTCAAGACGCTTTTCTACACCAGCGGGGGAGCCTCGGCACGTGCCTCGATCCAATAAGCAAGCCACGAGGATTGTCCGTGACCAAGGGGACTTGTTTTGTGAAAACGATGCAGCAAGCAGAATACGCTACAGCCTTCAGAAAGGAAGGCAATGTTCCCCTCTGCCCTTCTCTACATATGCCTCCAAAAAACTGGAGGTGTCCAGGGCTCCCTCGGAGCTGTGGAGTCTTGTGAGCAAAAATTCTACTTCGTGAGCTCCTGGCATTAAAGTTGTGAGCAAGCCATCTGGCTGCTGCATAAACCAATTTGCTCTGGAGCCCATCCTTCCTGAGCTGAGACAAAAATCTGTGAGCTGGAGGCTAAAGAACTGTGCGCTAGCTCACTCTAACTCAGCTGAGAGGGAACACTGGAGCTGTCTTGGAGTTTAATGCTAGAGATTCCTCCGGGAGGCAGCAGAAGCACCCGGCTTCGGATCAGCTGGAAGGAGGAGTGTAGGAACTCCTGCCCAAGAGCTGGCAGCTATAGGCAGGAAGGCGGGGGGGGGGGGGCTTGCAAAGGCGAAGCAATGACATCAAACCAGGAAGCGATGCAGGTAGGAACTTTTCCTTAATTTTAATATTCAGTACGTAAGTGCGTGCTGGCACGTGGAATGGTATAGTACAGCCTGATCTCGTCAGACCTCAGAAGCTAAGCAGGGTCAGTACTTGGGTGGGAGGCTTTGCGGAGGATGGGAGTGGCAACCACTTCTGCTTAGATCAAGATGGGTGGCCGTGTCAGCCTGTCTGCAGGGGCAGAAAAGAGAAAGAGTTCAGGAGCAGGGGAAGGCCGAGCGCCAAAGAATAGATGCTTTTGAATTACGGTGCTGGAGAAGACTCTTGAGAGTCCCTTGGACTGTAAGGAGATCAAATCAGTCAATCCTAAAAGAAATCAACCCTGATTGTTCCCTGGAAGGCCAGAGACTGAAGCTGAAGCTCAAATACTTCGGCCCCCAAACGAGAAGGAAGCACTCACTGGAGAAGAAGAAAATGAAACTGTCCTGGAAAAATAGAACTTTTCTTACGAACTTCTGCCTGCTCTCCGGTTTACAGCTGCTGAACAAGACCTGCTGCTCACCTGGCCACTGAACGACATGCCTTCCTGGGACCTGATGAACTCGCTGTACACCTGATTGGCTCTCAAGATCACCGTGGCTACCGCCTCCTGGTACTGCGGGGACGACGTGGCCAGCAGAGGAAGCGCTGCAAGAGGAATGTGATCCTGGCTGTTGGAAAGGCAGCCTTCGTCATAGCTGTAAGGGCTGAGGCTGAAGAGGGGAGAGAAAGAGAAGGATATTTATTCTCTCTGTTGACCTCAGGAACATTCATCTGACTGGTCAGGTTTGGGCAGCCATACCCAGACAGCTGCAACGACCTTGGGCGATTCTGAATCTAGCATTTGCGCCACATTTTCTCAACTGGGAGGAAAAAGTGCAGCTCAAAACCACGTTTAGATACCTCGGGGGCAATGCCATACGGACGGCAGAGTCACCCCTGAATGGCCATAAAATGGCCATAAATCTACACAGAAGGTTTCAATTAAATCTGACAATCAAAGAACTTGAAAGTGGCATGGAGTGTGAACAATACCACAAATCCCAATAATCAAAGGGAGTGAAAGCTGCATGCGATGCAGAGGGGGAATTTCTGTTCCAAAGTCGGTTTCGTAAAACAGTGGAGGGAAAAGCCGATGCAGAAGCAGCCCTTGTTAGATGCTGGACAATGCAGTTTTCATGGGTTTAAAGAGAGGCAGATTTCCCCATCGCTACTTCGCCATCATACATACAGCAAAAGGATATCTGGGGGGACACACACACACATGTCCTGAATGTAGCATTTTATTTGTGCATTCCAATTTGCTCAAAAATAACTCCCCCTCCATCTTCTTTTGTTTATACACGACAGCGGACCAGGAAGCCTTGGGCGGTACTATTTCACAGCCTAACATGCCTCACGGGGTGTGTGTGTGTGTGTGTGTTGGTGTTGTGAGGATAAAAAGGGGAGGGGGGAACAAAACCGCAAGAGCATTGCTCTGAACTTCTCGGGAAGACAGAATACAAACAGAAGTGACTCATCTCCCCGTCTTGCGCCACTCCTTGTGAGTAATAAATAAACATTACTTCATCACTTATGCATACGTTCAACTGTCACCTTACTATTTAAAAAAACAAAACAAGTGCTCCAAGGCATGGAAAAGGGGCGTGATGCCACAGGGACCAAATTGGCATACTGTCCTCTGGGAGTACGTGGTTTTCAGTTTTCTATCACAATCCCCCTGGAAAGAGGGTTTTTAGATGCTGTGTACCTTGCCCTCTTTGCCCCTCACTGCCCACTGATATCTTCTTGTTCCAAAGCTCGCCCTCCTCTTCGGCTCTGCGGTCAGGCACTGAAGGGAACCAGTCTGGTGTCGTGGTTAAGAGCACGGACTCTAATCTGGGAGAACCGGGTTTGATTCCCCACTCCTCCACTTGCAGCTGCTGGTGTGACCTTGGGTCAGTTACAAGTTCTCTTGGAGCCGTTCTCTCAAGAGCACTCCTCAAAGGAGCTCTCTCAGCCCCACCTACCTCACAGGATGTCTGTTATGGGGAAGGGAAGGGAAAGGAGATTGTAGGCAGCTCTGAGACTCCTTTGGGTAGTGAAGGGTGAGGTATAAATCCAGTCTCCTCTTCTTGTTATGCATGTGGACTCTGTGGACTGGATGGGCTTATGTACCAGTCCTGAAAACTGTGCTGTGAGAATCCAACATTGAAGCATGCAAACATAATACCAGGGGTGTCCCACCCTTCTGACGGGACCCTGCTCCAACCAGAAGCCATTCCATTTGCTTTGCAGATGAACTCTTATCAGAGCTCACTCTGGCACAGCACAAGGCGGCAAACCTTCTATTTATACTGCGCCGCAGGCCGGCGGAGAGGAGAGGCTACAAATCAAAAGTCAATCAACCCCACTATGCGTTCATGAGCATGGGAAGATTTCCCTTCACCAAGGAATGATTTTCTCATCTTGATACCTGGAGCCACCGGGTGTGCGTTATTACCCGAGGGCCACCTGCTCCCTGTGCAACCCTGGAAATCCGTGTTTAAGCCCTTATTTATCTGATTAGTTTGAACAATTCTATTGCCGGTTTCCAAGCAGAGTGCCGCTGTACTCGTTACAGCCAAGCATAATATGAAGACTGGATGGCTTACGGGATAATTAATAAAGTGCACTCTTGAGGCACGCAGAATGGGCTCTCGCCAGTGTCACAAATTGAGAAAACGGGCCCTCGTGATCTGCAGTTTTCCATACGCCCACTTTTTTAAAAAAAAGTTACAGCAAAAAGTTGCTGTAG
The DNA here is from genome assembly GCA_029375565.1 of Gekko gecko. Taxonomy (NCBI): domain Eukaryota; kingdom Metazoa; phylum Chordata; class Lepidosauria; order Squamata; family Gekkonidae; genus Gekko; species Gekko gecko. Next base: position 73,492,278 of record JAPDNY010000012.1, on the reverse strand, counting down.
ATTTTCCGGGTTGTGTGGCCGTGGTCTTGGCATTGTAGGACCTGACGTTTCGCCAGCAGCTGGGACTGGCATCCTCAGAGGTATAACACAGAAAGACAGGCGGAGGGTACTCCCATCTTTCTGTGTTATACCTCTGAGGATTGTCTCAAGCTGATGGCCACAGCCCCTGAACAGACTTTAAAATTTATTAGCGCAACATTCTGCACAGTTTTTATCATCTCTTCCTCTGAGGAGGCCAGTCACAGCTACTGGCGAAACGTCAGGTCCTACAATGCCAAGACCACGGCCACACAACCCGGAAAATCTACAGCAGCTAATGAACTCTGGCTGTGAAAGCCTTCGACGACATATTGTTACCATTTCTGTTTCATATTTTTTTTTATCTGCTGCCATTCACACACTCTATACTCAATACTGCAAAGCGCTGTGCTGACATGTAAACTGGTAAAAATGTATATTTCAACACCTGAGTATGATGCTTCATACGCTTTGTAACTTTGCAATATTTCTTTCAATAAAATAAAAAGCTGCGATGGCTCAAGTGGGTAAGATGCTGAACTGCAGGCTGTGGAAGGTCAGTAGTTCAGCAGTTCGAGACCCGAGTGGCCGCATGATGGAGTGAGCTCCCGTCTCTAGTTCCAGCTCCTGCCAACCTAGCAGTTCAAAAGCAAGAAACTACAAGTAGATAAATAGGTACCACTTTGGTGGGAAGGTAACAGCATTCTGTGCGCCTTGGTGTTTAGTCATGCCGGCCACATGACCACGGAAATGTCTTCGGACAGCGCTGGCTCTTCGGCTTTGAAACAGAGATGAGCACCGCAACCCTAGAATCGGATTTGACTGGCTTTCGAGCAAGGGAACCTTTACCTTAAAAAGACCACTGCATCCATACGCTTACTTAAGAGGGTAGTCTGTTGCTTCTATTGGTAGTTAAACTCTGTGCAACACTGGCATTCAGGACCAATTCATGACACCAGTAGCCACTTCTAGACAGGAAAGAAACAAACCATATATCTAATTGTAATTCCTATGACAGTAAGAAGGACATCATGAACACACATTCACAACTGTGTAAAAAACTAACAAAGGAATGGTGCAAAAAGTCCAATAAATGCACAAATCATTTCTCCGGAAGGGTGGTTCTAAATGAGAAGATCTTGGAAGATTCTCTAACAGGCGTGCTAGCTAATGGCTGTCTCGTTTCGTGCTGAAGCTTTTCCAAAGAAGAACCAACATTCCAAACTGTTTTGTATCAAAATTCAAGAGGGAACATTCCACACGTTTTCTATATCGGTCTGTCTCCACGTCTTTTTCTTTGAAAAAGCTTCGGTGAGAAACGAGACAGCCGTGGGCTAGCATGCTCGTTAGAGAATCTTTAAGATCTCATTTGGAACCACCCTCCCGGAGCAACGATTTGCACACTTATTGGACTTTTTGCACCATTCCTTTGTTAGTTATTTACGCAATTGTGAATGTCTGTTCATGATCTCCTTCCTACTGTCATAGGAATTACCAATAGACATACGGTTTGGTTCTTCATTCTTTACTCAGCATATAAATCTCTATTTTGTTAAAATTTGTTGGTACACAGCTTTTGTTATTTTTTTCCTGGTCTTTGACTGTGTTGATACCAGTATTTGTAACTTCTAGACAGCGGGCAGGTTCGTATGTTCAAGCCCAGTGGTCTGTGATATCTGGAAGCTACCCGCCATCCACGGCCAGATCCAGGTTTTGGAGGCAGAGACCGCCAGACACCCCCCCCCCCGAAGCCTTAGGAAGCTGCCCAACCTCACAGAACGCTGATGCCGGCCCTGCCACTTCCAATAACTTTTGCCCCAAACTATGGGGACCTCGTTTCACGATGCATTTCCTGTCTGTCTGTCTATGGGTGCTACTTCAGATTTCGGCGCATCCTTGTGGGGTGGGAATGGGTATTACACACTCTCCACACAGAATAGTCGCAGAACGTAGAATAGTTGCCTTCGACATGCATACCCAGGGCCTGTGCCCATTTCGCTAGTTAGCGAGCCAGAAACACAAGTATTCTTTATGATATTCTTACTGGTTTCGTGGAAGATAAATCTATCAGTGGCTACTAGCCGTGGTGACTGAGGGGAACCTCCACATTCAGAGGCACTAATCCCCTGAATCCCAGAGCCAGGAGGCAACATTGGGGGAAGGCCTTCGCCTCTCTGCCCTGTTCTTGGCCCTCCAGAGGAACTAGTGGGCCACTGTGTGAGATAGGATGCTGGACTAGATGGACCACTGGTCGGATCCAGCAGGGCTCTTCTGATGTTCCTATCAGGGGAAGGCCTCGGCTTCACTGCCCTGTTGTTGGCCAACCAGAGGAACCGGTTGGCCACTGTATGAGTCAGGATGCTGGACTAGAGGGACCACTGGTTTGATCCAGCAGGGCTCTTCCTATGTTCTCATGAAGGCTTTGGCCTCACTGCCCTGTTGCTGGCCATCCAGTGGAACTGGCTGGCCACTGTATGAGGCAGGAAGCTGGACTAAAGGGACCACTAGTCTGATACAGCAGGGTTCTTCCTATGTTCTCATGAAGGTCTCGGCCTCTATGCCCTCTTGTTGGCCCTCCAGAAGAACCGGTTGGCCACTGTGTGAGACAGGACGCTTGACTAGATGGACTATTGGTCTGATCCAGCAAGACTCTTCTTACATTCTTGTTCTTGAAGAACCACCGCACAGATTGACGGAAACACAACATCCTCCCCCTTCCTAAGGGGTTCCCCACTCTCTCACTCCCAGTGTCTTCTTGAAAACCAAGAGGTGACTTACTTGGAAACAAGTGAAAAGGCTTCAGAGCAGATGGCTGGGCAAGGAACTAACTTAATGGCCATGTGTCCAAGGGCCGCTGGGTAATGGACCCGGATGACCGTGTCAAACACGGTGGCGATGGTGTTGACGTCCCCTTGCTTGGAGCTCTGATCTCCACTTCCTGTATCCAGGATGTTGCCTCCGTGAAGGACCAAGAGCAAGACGTGGATTTTGCTGGGCTGGGCTAGAGGTGGTGCTACTTCATCCTAAAGAGGGGGAAGGGGAATGAAAACAAAACAGAGACACGAAATGAGTTATCAGGATGGATTTGTTTCCGAGGACCAAATGTGCTTTCCGATTTAGAACAATTATGATTCTTGGCTCTGTACCAGTTGTCTGTACCAGAAACTTTGAGACCGTGGAGTATTATATTGGTGAAGCATCTGGTACTTCGGCATTGGAAGAATCCAGCAGCTCCCCACAGAGTTGCTTGGATACTGCAGAATATCTGAGTTGGTGGTGTATTTAGAGGACGATATGTCAACAAAGAGATAAGCACTGGGAGAGTTCCACAAATTATTGGGTAATGCCCTGGAAAAGTTTGCAATGCTTGACTTTCCCCACCTCCCCCATTTTTTATTGTTTTTATGCTTGGCAAGAAACATCTGTATTTTAATTGTACGCTACACCCTGCCCCCTGGAGCCATTAACAACAGTCTGTGCTAGCCACGCGGGGATAGAACTATGGACCAATCACCAGATTATGCTACTGACTGATGGCCGCCAGCGTTTAATAATCGGCTTAGTTTAGTAGTATTTAACGTTTATGGCACCTTTTAATGTTGGAATGTTTTAAATGTTTTTAAGGCTGTTTACATTGTTACTGATGTGTTTATTCTCTTATCTAAGCCACCCTGAGCCGGCCTTGGCAGGGAGGGCGGGGTACAAATTTGATAGATGGATAAAAAAAAATAAAGCATCAGTGTAATGTGAAGGCTGACTTTCTCGTGTAACATGGGGATACTGTTGGAAGGGAGGATGGGTATGATGAAATATGTGTGTGTATAAAGTACTGTCAAGTCGAAGCTGACTTCTGGAGACCCCAGCAAGGGGCTTCCAGGGCAAGTGAGAAGCAGAAGTGGTTTGCCCAGGCCTTCCTCTGCAGAGTATTCCTTCGTGGTCTCCCTTCCAAGAACGAACCACTGCTTACAGCAACCCCAGTAAGGGGCTTTCAGGGCAAGTGAGAAGCAGAGGTGGTTTGCCTTGGCCTTCCCCTGCAGAGCCTTCCTTGGTGGTCTCCCATCCAAGAACCAACTCTGCTTACAGCAACCCCAGTAAGGGGCTTTCAAGGCAAGGGAGAAGCAGAGGTGGTTTGCCCTGGCCTTCCTCTGAAGAGTCAGCCTTCATGGTCTCCCATGCAAGAACCAACCCTGCTTAGCTTCCGAGATCTGACGAGACTGGACTATAACCAAGCTTCCTCCCCCGCCCTCCTGGTGGAATTGAAAGTACTTTATGAAACCTAATAATGTACATCTTTTACAAAAAAATTACTTGCTAGGTCAACACACCTTTTTTGTGCCCTCAATAAGTTCAGAGATTTCTGTCTCCGTGGGCTCGGGGAGTAGCAGAAGGCAATCTTCTGTACCGAAGAGCTTTCCAAAAGCCCATTAAGACTCCAACGCCTGGGCTCACAATGATGAGTTCTTTTATTCCTCTTAGAAACTGGAAGGTGAAGCTCCATGGGAATGAATGCGACTGAGGGAGCAACTTTCGGCAGGTCTGCTCTGAAGTGTGCCCCGCTTAATTCAACGGGGCTCATCACAAACCTCCTTTGTGGCCTCCCTCCTTCATTCCTTCCTACTTTGGGCTGCCCAAGGGACCGAGAGGGTCAGCTTTGCGATTCTTTTTTTTAAAATTCCCTAAATATCTTCCTCCATAACCCTGTTTTCCCCGGGATGGGATACCCTGGTAGTTACAGCTCCCACCAACAACCTCTCCTCCTCCACGTTCTTCTGGTCCCACCCCCATTGCTCTTGTTTACTAGGAGGATGGTGAGCATTTGTGTATGTGAGAGACAGAGAGAGAGATGCCGGCTTGAAGCTGAGTTTCCCCTCCCTTTCTGGCACTGCTCAACCAGAGCTGTCCCTTCAGCACTTGGCTGACTCCTGGATGCAGGGAGAACGGCTGGCTTCATGGATACCATTCTTTTTTGCTGCTGTTGTTCAGTCGGACAGTCGAGTCCGACTCTTCGTGACCCCATGGACCACATCACGCCAGGCCCTCCTGTCTTCCGTGGTCCTCTGAAGTTTGCTCAACTTCATGTTCGTTGCATCGATAACACGGCCTGATCATCTCACCCTTTTCCGTCCCCTTCTTCTTTGACCTTCAATCTTCCCCAGAATCAGGGTCTTCTCCAGTGAGGGCTTCCTTCTCATTTGGGGGCCAAAGTATTTGAGCTTCAGCTTCAGTCTCTGGCCTTCCAGGGAACAGTCAGGGTTGGTTTCTTTGAGGATTGACTGATTTGATCTCCGTGCAGTCCAAGGGGCTTGCAAGAGTCTTCTCCAGCACCATAATTCAAAAGCATCTACTCTTCAGCGCTCGGCCTTCCTTATAGTCCAACTCTTGCAGCCATACATTACTACTGGGAATACCATTGCTTTGACCATACAGACTTTTGGCACCCCACTTTTGGCAGGGTGATGTTTCTACTTTTTATTATTTATTTATTTTATAAATATTTTTTATTTTGTTTACCCACAATACAAACCCACAAAAAGACACATCCACCACCAAGTAAAACGGGATTCATCACAGATTACTTCCATAGTTCCCCAAACCAGCAAGCTTACAGATACACTGTTTAGACATTCTTATCTAACCATTCATAAAACCTCGACCAGATATTTTGAAAAATACTATTTTTCCTTCTGTGCAGCCGAGTTCAGCCACCTCCATGATTTTAGTTATTATTAATTTATTTATTGAAGGCAGTCAAATCAGACATGAGATCACTGGAAGAGTAGGTCTGTAATAACGAAGCATCCGTCCTAAATCAGACACAGATAATTGGGGACCGACTAGAAGACAGCTCACGAGAAGCAGAACATTAGGCAAAAGAAACTGAAAGTTGTAAAGTTGTAAGACCACCCTACGTCTCCAGAGTCCTTCGATTAAAGCAGATATGGCCAATTTCCATGAAGACAGTTTCAGAGGGTGGATATGTTGGTCTGCCATAGAACAGCGAGATTCAAGTCCGGCAGTGCCTTAGAGGGAGGGAAGGCGGCGTGACATAGCCCAGTCACATCAGATCGCAGAAGCTAAGCAGGATCGGTACTTGGAAGGGAGGCCACCAAGAAAGGCTCTGCAGAGGAAGGCCAGGGCAAGCCACCTCTGCTTCTCATTTGCCCTGGAAGCCCCTTGCTGGGGTCGCTGTAAGCAGGGTCTGTTCTTGGACAGGAGACCAGCAAGCAAGACTCTGCAGAGGAAGGCCAGGGCAAACCACCTCTGCTTCTCACTTGCCCTGGAAGCCCCTTTGCTGGGGTCACTGTAAGCAGAATTGGTTCTTGAAAGGGAGACCACCAAGAAAAACTCCTCAGAGGGGAGACAGAGAGAGAGTCCTGCGGTATAAGCTTGTGAGTCAAAGTAAGGAGGAGGGGTTTTTTTTGTGTGGATTTTTATAAAGAACCACAATATATCTGAAGAGGGGATCTTTGACTCTTTCAAGTGTATACTCCAAAAACCTTGTCGGTCTCTAAGGTGCAACTGGACTTGCATCTAGATGGCCCGCTTCAGTATCCTTGATGCTCACCGTATTCTGGAGATGCTAGTCTGAGGGCCAGAACAATCTATTTTGATCAGCAGACGATAATATTCCACAATAAACTTGGCATAAACTGGCAGTAAGGGATTCCAAAATATGAATCACATGGATTTAGTGTCAGGTCATCAACTGGGGAGGGAGCAAGGCTGAGGAACAAATGGGGTTCCTGAAAGATTCCCGCAAGAGGCAGGTCAGTAGCAGGCCTTTGCCTCTCCCAGACATCCAAGCGGTGGAACCCCAGCAACGCTCATGCAGAACATTCATGCAGAGAGATGCTACTGCTTTTCTCTGCAAGCCAAACTGAGCAGAAATTCTTTTACCCTGCCTTCACTAGAGGTAAGCAGGGCTTCCAGAGCCCAGACGAAGCTGTTTTGAGGGGCAGGGATCTAGCACCCCGGCTGTCCCTTCTTTAAAGAAAACTGCTCCTGCAGGGGTTGGCCTGAACCTTTCACCCAAGCTGGAGAGACAGAAGGCTACGTGCCTGCCCCCGTTTCACAGAATCAGAGAAAAACGCGAAGAGGCGAGGGAGAAGTGGTAAAATTTGGCCGCTCCATTTACTCATAACGTTATGCAATAAAGGCACACTCATAATACTGTTGATGATTATCCTGCAGGTAGGCATGACAAATACTCCCTTCATTGTATAATTGTGTCGAATGGCTATTTTGTTATGCTTCAGCTGCTTCTTGGCTTTCCAAGGATTCCAAGAAACTCAAATGGCCCAAGAGATGCAGAAATGCCCAATTCAGTTTACATTCTGCCTTCGGTTTCTCTTTCTGTTGGACTGCTGTTTCTCCTTGGCATAGGGTTGCCAACTCTGGGTTTGGAAATTCCTGGGGATTTGGGGGTGGAGGCCTGAGGATAGCAGGATTTGGGGAGGGGACAGACCTCAGCAGTGTATAATGCTATAGAGTCCACCCTCCAAAGCAGCCATTTTCTCCAGGGGAACTGATCTATGCCATCTGGATTTCCCGGCCCCACTGGGAAGTTGGCAAACCTAGCTTGGCAGCAGACACCTCAGATACTGCTCTAGTAAGCATTTAATTTTCTTCCAGGTGATGGCACCCATTCAGATGACCCTCAGAGCTAAAAGATCCACCCTGTAACCAATGCTTCCTCTGAGCTGTGGAGTCTCGTGAGCAAAAATTCTACTTTGTGAGCTCCTGGCATTAAAGTTATGAGTAAGCGATTTGGCTGCTTCATAAATTAGTTTGCTCTGGAGCCCTCCTTCCCGAGCTAAGACAAAAATGTGTGAGCTGGAGGCTAAAAAACTGTGTGCTAGCTCACACTAATTCAGCTTAGAGGGAACACTGCCTATAACTACCTCACTGTTGCAGGGATGGGCAGGAAAGCCTAATGAGGAGGGATACCTTCTAAGCGAAACAGCAAGTACCCTCTGTGCTGGTTCTGGCTGGTCGCCAAGGGTATACTTCACTGAAGCTAGATAGACAGTCCAAAAGCAAGCCGAGAGACAGTGCTGAGGGTCAGAATGCTGAGAAATCAGTCAGAGTTTGAGCAAAGAGCAGAGGCTGGCAGCTGGAACAAGGTCCGAGATTGCACAGTTGCATCCACACCAAGGCAGGTGAGTGTGGTCGCTTATACTCCGATCCTCCCTTCCCTGGGAGGAGACCTGCAAAGACTCACAGCCCCTCAAATTGCCTTTGCAACAGCTGAAGTCCGGCACTCCTCTGTCTCTCCTGCACCTCCAGACGCTGGCGTGCCCTGCGTCTGGGACAATCAGGTGAGCTAGGTGGGGACTCTGGCCTCGCAGTGTCTCCAATGGGGGGTGCTGGCCCAGGCTCTTCCTCTGACTGCACCTCATATGCTGGAGTCTCTCCTTCCTCAGGTCCTGGCAAAGGTTCCTCCTCGGGGTTGACTCCAGAGGAGGCTGGGTGTCAGCTAGGATGCTGCCATTTCAGGTGGAAGAGGGGAGGCTGATGGATAGTGTGCTGCTGTACTGGAATCTTAGCTTTCGTTTCTTCTCGCCTTGTCTTATCTGCTAGCTTAGGCCAGTGACCTTGGTACCTTGTTGTTGCTCCTTTCCCTGGGAATGCAAACCCGTTAGTCTAGGCGGGCTTTTGCTTATTCCTGATCGGCTGAGACCCATCAGGGGGACCCCTTTGACTATTGTATAACTCCCCATTTCGCACGCTTGCAATTAGTTCTGACACAGAATGTATGCACAGATGACCTGCTTTTAATGTACTCAATAAACTTGAACCTTCTGAAGGACAGTTGTTGGGAACTGACTGCCGCGGGACTCTGACACTGGCTTGCTCTGCGCCTCTTCCTCGTCTGAGGAATGGTCAGCCTCGGCTGAGCCAGGACCCGTGACACCCCCCTTCTTCCTTTACCTCCTGCCACTCTGACTCCAGTCCCACTCCTTTCTTCTGGACAAGCAGTAACTTGTCATCTTTTCTCCAAACTGGGCCTATGGAATCTGGCTGCGGGACCCATAGCATTTCCTCCTTGGCTTGAGTATCCACATTGGCTAGGCACTACAACTCCGTGGCAAGTGCGCTGTAAGAGGTTGCTGCTCGAAGAGACGAACCTGATATCCCCCCTGCCCCGATCCACCACCATCCTCTAAATAATGAACAGACAAGGGAAGTTGTGTGAGAGGCTGTACCTCAATGATGCTGAGTCTCTCCACGCTGGATCCCACATTGTACTCTGCTGCCGATTCAAGACACGGATCGTCTGGAAGGAAAGAGAAGAAGAAGAGGAGACTGGATTTATACCCTGCCCTTCACTCGGAGTCTCAAACAGAGTCTAAAGGCTGTTTCCCAGACTTCTGTACCTTCCAAGATCGGTTGGGTGAAACACCAAGTAAAGATGTCCAACTTAAAAAAAAACAGATGTCTCTTGCTATCCAATTCAGGATGGGATTATTTAAAGTTTAGAAGAGAAGAAGAGATTGGATTTATAGCCCGCCCTTCACTTGGAGTCTCAGAGTGGTTTACAAACTCCTTTCCCTTCCCCTCCCCACAACAGACACCCTGGGAGGGAGGTGGGGCTGAGAGAGCTCTGACAGAAACTGCTCTTTTCAAGAAACACCTCTGACAGAACTATGGCTTGCCCAAGGTCATCCAGCAGGTGCAAGTGGAGGAGTGGGGAATCAAACCCGGTTCTCCCAGATTAGAGTCCGCACACTTAACCACTACACCAAACTTAACCACTACACCAAAGAGGTTGGCCGTGTGAATAATTTATCCAGTCTGTGGTTTGTAGGAAAAGATCTAGCTATGCCTAGCCTTACATTTACCAATATGGTAGGAAAGAGACCTTATTGGAATACCAATTGCTGAGCAACAACCACAGGGGGCAGGGGGTGTTTCCTTCTTACAGTCCATCATGGGATCATTTTGCAGGCCACAGTGAGAAACAGAATTCGGGCTTAAATGCACATTTGGTCTGACCCAGCAGGGTTCTTATGATTTTAAGACCACAGCTTTGGAACCATGAAGCACTTGCTCATAACCTCCAGTTTAGAAACTCCATGAATCACAGCAGCACAACAACTAACTGTGTGCATAAACTTAATGTGCATTTATGCCATTTCAACGGGTATTTTTAAGTTTTTCTCGTGAAAGTGCTCTTAGCTGCCAGAGAGGCAGGGATGGCCATTTCTTTTATCTTGGTTTTATGACCGTCACTGATAGAGAGTTATGGATCTAATCTGCTTTCATGGTCATTATATCTTTCCAAGGAACTCTTGGAGTCTTAGTTTCTGAGAAGGGGAGCAGATGTCTCTCATGAGGAACTCTCTGCAGCCTCATTGAACTACAATTTCCGGGCTTCTGTTGGAGAAGTTAAACTGGTATAAAACTAATATTGGTCTTAAAGCAGGCACATCTTATAGCAGACTTCAAAGATCACAGAATCATAGAATCACAGAGTTGGAAGGGACATCCACCGCCAGCTAGTCCAACCCCCTGCACAATGCAGGAAATTCACAAATACCTCCCTCTCACAGACCCCCAGTGACTGCTGTTCCACGCCCAGAAGATGACAAAAAAAACCCAGGATCCTCAGCCAAACTGGCCTGGAGAAAACTGTTTCCTGACCCCAAAGTGGCGATCAGGCAGTGATTCTACATGAGCGTGCTCAAACCAGAGCGAACAAAAGATCCAGAGCAAAACAGGTCTCGAAAAACGCAGAGCAATACTCTGATGAAACTGCTCTGGGGATGGAATCATGAAAAACACAGGTGGAATAAAAACTTAAGTGCAGGGCAAGAGTGGTGTGAATGTGGAGAGCGATGTGGAACGCAAATCCTCGAAGCGCTCCGAACGCAGGGCAAAATACCAATGCAAAAAAGGCCAGCATTTCCCTGGGTGTGGAAGAAAGGGCCACGAGGACGAAACACCGAGGCAACCCTTCCTGCCCTCCGTCTCGTGATCCGCCTAAGTTCACAGACTCAGCATTGCTGTCAGGTGGCCATCTAAGACTCTGCATTCAGCCAGCAGTTCAAGTCACAGGCGCTTCAGAGAGCAAGCAAGCAATCTTCTCCAGCAGGATCATGCTAAACAAATAAATTACCAGGGACATCTTCAGATTCGGGGGTTTCGATCTTATCCATGAGATCATTTGAACTCCACTTCGTGATTTCTTTGGGGAACACCTCTTCATTTTCAGACAGATCCTCTTTAAAGGGAGAAGGAGAGAGAGAGAGAAACAGTCATGTCGATAAGCACAAACGGAACACTTGCCAAAAGCTCTTTGTTCGCTTCTAACAACTCTAGGCTAGCAGGGGAAACGTGGAGATCGGTGCTTGTAAAATCCAGAGCAGTCTTTAGGACGGGGGGAAATCAAAGAGGCTTTGAAAAGAGGCAGCAGACAAAGCCTTCTCAGATCAAACGTGGCTTACGGAAGGCACGGTACCATCGTGCTAACTCTGAAAGGCCACCATTTAAAAACCTGTACAGTCACTCACTACAAAGCCGTCTCACCTTATTCCACACTAGTAAATGCCGCTTGCTTTCCCCAAGCAGAGATGCACGTTCCTGACTGCGACATCCCTCCACCTCCAACGCCATCCTGACGTAAAGATGCACTCCGTGTGGGGTTAAGTAAAGGCATCCCATTTTCAGATTGCATTAGTCATTTGGGTGTCCTGAGCTAATTCTATAACAGATGTCAACTTTCTGGGGAAAGCGCTCTGATTGTTGGGGAGGGGGGATGACTCATAATGACCCGTTTTCAGAGTTCTTCCACAATCAGCAGGTATGAAAACTTCCAGTTTCCAGGTGGCGTGGAAATACCATTTCTCGGCGGGCAAGCAAGGGCATCAGTCTGTGCTGGTCATGTATGAGAATCTACTACAGTAAGTTAACATAAGAACGTAAGAACATAAGAGAAGCCAGTGTTGAATCAGGCCAATGGCCCATCTAGTCCAACACTCTGTCACACAGCGGCCAAAAATACCAGGTGCCATCAGGAGGTCCAGCAGTGGGGCCAGGACACTAGAAGCCCCACTAGAAGCCCTCCCACTGCTGCCCCTCCAGCAACAAGAATAGAGTGCATCACCTGCCCCAGACTGAGAGTTCCTATCTATACCTTGTGGCTAATAGCCACTGATGGACTTTGTAAAGTAGGTCTGAATTTAATGACACCTTCCTCGCCCTGCTTGATCACAGTCCAGCAACCCCGTGTTTAAGTAGGGAGAGTGACATTGCCGCAGGACTTCGATGGCCTGTCTGGGAGCACAGGACGTTTGTGGCCCGGGATGGCCGGAGTCACGGACTGGGCAAGTGACCATCAGCACAGGTGAGCGGCTGTTTTCCAGGCTTGTGAAACCTTTTGCTGAATGACAGAGAAATGACATTTCACATGCTCCTTCCCTCACCTTATACTTCCAAGAATATCTGTTCTCCACCCCACACCCCAACAGGGTTAACCACAGAGTCCAGTGGCCAGTTTGGTGTAGTGGTTAGGAGCGCAGACTCTAATCTGGGAGAACCAGGTTTGATTCCCCACTTTATTTATTTGTCAGATTCATACTCGGTCCTCCGGGCCGAGGCCAGCTCACGCCTTCACATGCAGCTGCTGGTGTGACCTTGGGTCAGTTACAAGTTCTCTCAGAGCTGTTCTCTCGTGAGCACTTCTCGGAAGACCTCTCTCAGTCCCACCTACCTCACAAGGTGTCCATTGTGGGGAGGGGGAGGGGAAGGAGATTGTAGGCCGCTCTGAGACTCTTTCGGGTAGTGAAGGGCAGGGTATATATCTAACCTGATCTGTTCTCTTCTTTAAGACCAACAAAGTTTAATCTTGGGTATAAGCTTTTGTGTGCATGCACACTTCGAAGAAGAAGCGTGCATGTGCAGAAAAGCTTATACCCAGAATTAAACTTTGTTGGTCTTAAAGGTGTCATCTGTTGCTTCAGACCAACACGGCTCTCCCCCTGAGTCAAGGTTTAACCATGGGTAAGGATTATGTTAGAACTAACGTAGCACTGGCTAACGTTAACCATGGTTAATTCTAATTTGTGGTGAACCAAGATCTGTAACCAGCTCCAGCCCCTAGACAAGAACTCTGGTTAGTTAACCATGGTTAAGAAAGGCATTGCAGTAGTCCAGCCTCGAGGTGACCATTGCATGGATCACTGAGGCCAAATCTTTACATTCAAGGAAGGGAGGTAAAGGTAAAGGTTCCCTTGCTCGAAAGCCAGTCGAATCCGACTCTAGGGTTGCGGTGCTCATCTCCGTTTCAAAGCTGTCCGAAGACGTTTCCGTGCTCATGTGGCCGGCATGACTAAACACCAAGGTGCACGGAACGCTGTTACCTTCCCACCGAAGTGGTACCTATTTATCTACTTGCAATTTCTTGCTTTCGAACTGCTAGGTTGACAGGAGCTGGAACTAGAGACGGGAGCTCACTCCGTCATGCGGCACTCTCGGGTCTCGAACTGCTGGACTACTGACCTTCCGGTCTGCAGTTCAGCATCTTAACCACTTGAGCTACCGCAGCTCAAGGAAGGGAACCAACTGCCTAATCAGCCAGAGATGGTAAAAGGCTGCCTTGGCAGCGGCTGCTACCTGGGCCTCCACTGTCAAGGAAGCGTCCAAGAGCACTCCCAACTCCTGGCCCTCAGCGCTGGCACATTCAAAACGTTTTGGAGACAAATGGGTGGCCATCTGGAATTTTAGGCAGCCTCGTCTCCCCTCCTGCAATAGCTTCTGACAGCCAGGAGAGGAGAGCTGTTTTATACAACTCATCCCCTAATCAGATCAGGGAAGCTAAGCGGGGTCAGCCTCAGCTACTATTTGGGTAGGAGACCCAGAAGGGATGCCGGGGTCAGGATGAGGAGGCAGGCAATGGCGAATCACCTGTGAACTTAGGTGTTCTACTGAAGACCAACACGGCTACCCTCAGAAACGGACACAAATCAGTCAGTGCTCAGATTCTTTGAAAATATTTTCAGTAGACTAAATAGTACCTTTGTATACAGAGAGGGAAGACATTGATGGTATAACCGGATAGGGCTGTTGGCTACTTGCACATGGAGAACAGTCATTTGCAGTGGCGACGGGGCATCTGGACAGCAGTTTTTCCTGCACTTTCCTTGCCCCAGCCCACCCACCCAGCAACAATTCCCCCTCCATCAGAGGGCTTCTTTTAAAAAGGGGGAATCACTATATTATAACATCATAGCAATGATCTAGCGCTGCAGAAGAAGAAAAAGAGAAGAAGAGATTGGATTTGTACCCTGCCCTTCACTGCCCAAAGGCGTCTCAGAGCTGCTTACAAACTCCTTTCCCTTCCCCTCCCCACAACAGGCACCTGTGGGGCTGAGAGAACTTCTGACAGAAACTGCTCTTTTTTTCAAGAACAGCTGTGCCAGAACTTGTGACTGACACAAGGTCACATCAGCAGGTGCAAGTGGAGGAGTGGGGAATCAAACCCGGTTCTCCCAGATTATACTGCTTAGGTAAAGGCAAAGGCTTCCCTTGCTCGAAAGCCAGTCAAATCCAACTCTAGGGTTGCAGTGCTCATCTCCGTTTCCAAGCCGAAGAACCAGTGCTGTCCAAAGACATTTCTGTGGTCATGTGGCCGGCATGACTAAACGCCAAGGTGCACAGAACGCTGTTACCTTCCCACCAAAGCGGTACCTATTTATCTACTTGCAATTTCTTGCTTTCAAACTGCTAGGTTGGCAGGAGCTGGGGCCAGAGACGGGAGCTCACTCCATCATGCGGCTCGGGTCTCGAACTGTTGCGCTACCGACCTTCCAGCCTGCTGTTCAGCGTCTCAACCACTTGAGCCACCGCAGCTCCTAATATTCTGCTTCCCAGCTTTCAATTTTAAAAAGTCTCTCTACCAATCTTTTTGTTGTAGAGTTATAAGAGGAAATGTGCAGCTTGTACCTTCCCCATATAACTTGACAACAAAAAAGGCCAGAGACTCTTTGTTTTTAAATGAAAGCTGGGAACTGGTAGATTGTGGCAAGACAGCCTCTAGTGATCTAGCAATTCCTGACCCCTCTCCAGACCCCTTCTGTATAGTAGGGGGAAATACGGGGGGACGTGGGGGTGGGTGAGGCAAAGAAAATGCCACAAATGTGGGCATGACCAGCAAAAAGGAATACCTTCCTGTCTACACAGTGTCCAAAGTCTTTTGACTGCTATCTTCCCCAAAAGACTGTCCCAAATCAGGTTTCAGAAAGATTATATAATGGCCAGGGAAAACATGGAAGGAGGATGAACAGAGGGCAATGTCACATGGATGCTCCGGAAAAGAGTGCCGCTACAACGAAGTCACAGCAGAGCAAAATATCCACGCGGAAAAAGCCTGACTCTCTTCTTATTAAGTACTCGATTTAATTACCCAACTAAACTATAAATTACCACATCTCAACTTGCAAGCAACATTTAGCAAAGGAAGACATTTATCCAGCATAAATACCATCGATAAAAGCGCTGATTGGTTCGGATGCTGCATCGACCGAAAGATGGCTTGGACCTCTGACACCGCTGAGACTGACCACCCGTCTCATACGTGAAGCGGCTCTGGCTAACAATGCCTATTTTAAATCTGCAGTTAATGAATATATCACACTGATTAATCCAATAAAGCTTTCTGCCCACTGTCTGCTAATCTGCCGAGTGGAGCACGCTGGGAGAAAGCGTGTTTTGTCAAATCTGTATGGAACAGCGAAGGGTGAATTTACATTGCAAGCTTGTTCCCGCAACTCAATCTAAATATTGAACTCATTTGCAAAAGAGGCTTAATTATAGGTCTCGATGCTGCATACCGGGATCCATGAGCCGGCTTCTGATCCCATTATTTGCATTTTTAATCGCACAGATATTAATAATTCACTTTGTCAGACTCTGCCGGCAATCAGGATTGTGTAGGAAGGGCTGTAACAATTTTTTAAAAAATTACAAATTCCGTTCCTGATTTCTTCAAGGTATGCTGAAATAATCTCTCTTTCTGCAGAAGATTAAGTTAGGATGTGGATTATTGAGTGTTTGTGTGGCTGGAAGAGCGTTCCAGGAACTGCTTTCCACCCCACCTGCCTAGTTCTGACAAAGAAGAAGACAAAGAAGAGATTGAATTTATACCCCGCCTTTCACTCGGAGTCTCAGCGTGACTTACAATCTCCTTCCCCTTCCCTCCCCACAACAGAGACTCTGTGAGGTAGCTGGGGCTGAGAGAGCTCTTTCGAGGACTGCTCTTGAGAGAACTGCTCTTGAGAGAACTTATGACTGACCCAAGGTCACACCAGCAGCTGCATGTGGAGGAGCAGGGAATCAAACCCGGTTCTCACAGATTAGAGTCCAACCTCTCAACCACGACAATAAACTGGATCGCATTGTGTGGAATCACCGCTATGTAATGGGCAGCATGCTTCAGCCCGCTCTGGTCTAAATGTGGCTTATGATCCACTATGGCCCAGTTCTGATCCACCCAAGGGCCAAAGGTACCTATCTTGTTGTGGGATGTTCTACGGAAAAGGGGTGGGCCATAATTTGCTCTCCTCTGTGGGAGAGCCTTTCCTCTACCTCTCCTCCACAGGAGCACTTCATTCGGCCTTCAGGCTGCTTAACAAGTTTTCACCATGTTGCTCGAAAGCCAGTTGAATCCGACTCTGGGGTTGCGGTGCTCATCTCCGCTTCCAAGCCGAAGAGCCAGCGCTGTCTGAAGATGTTTCCATGGTCATGTGGCCGGCATGACTTGACGGCGAGGCGCATGAAACACTGTTACCCTCCCACCGAAGCGGTACCTATTTATCTACTTGCAATTTCTTACTTTTGAACCGCTAGGTTGGCAGGAGCTGGAACTAGAGACGGGAGCTCACTCCGTCATGCGGCACTCGGGTCTCGAGCTGCTGAACTATTGACCTTCCGGTCTGTAGTTCAGCATCTTAATCACTGAGCCACCACAGCTAGCTCACATGAACTCAGCTTAGAGGGAACACTGGATGTGAGAAGCTACAAGACAGCCTTAATTATGCCACCATTTCTCAGCTCCAATTTCCTACTTGTAAAATGGGAGCCGTGGCCCATTCCGTACGGCACAGGGCTCCTTTCTTTTCAACAGCCGCAACAGGAACACAAGTCTGGGCAGAAGGGGCTTCTCCCGCTGCCGCCAAATGTGTATATATGAGAAGCAGCGGCGTGTGGAAATCCTCCTTTATGTGTATACCTGTGACAGAGTTGCTGGGGAGGTAAAAATAAACGAAGGCTCCTTTCCTAGGCATTCACAGTCTAGGGAAAGTCCTGCTGAAGTCACATAGACTTTCTATTGAGTACTATATGCGAGCAAGCTGTTAAAACTGTTGATGCACTTTTAGCATGAAAAAATAAATAACTAAAAGCTTCATCTTGGGACACTGTTATGCCATGTTACAGAGCTAAATCTATTGTTTATCTGAACATTCAGGATATATTCTAGATCAATTAGAATGCAGTATGTTCCTTTGTGTGCATACATTATCACTGCCCCCCAAACAGGGATTATCAGATGCCCAGATAAAACCAAAATGCTATTTAGTAATTCACACGCATTTGTGTTCTGGATTGTTGTCGCTTATTTGTAAAGATTCATTAACATCATTGTGGGAAAATCTCACGGATTCTAACTTGTCTGCTTTCAATTTGCCAATGGACGTGATGGCCAGTTCACCTACTAGTGAGCTTTATAAAATAATCAAGGACAGTATATTTTAAAACTGGACTATAATAGTACATGTTTTCGTGCCCGACGACGTTTGTTCTCCGATTGCACTAGGATACCAAGATATTTATACACATTGACGGTCCCTGAGTTACGACAAGCCTTTACGATGGCTCAAATGGACGCTTTACCATCAGCGGTGTTAACTGGACGTTAAATGAAAGAATTTGCTCATGCCCTGTGGAAAGGATTGAGAACAGACCCGCAGCACATATTGTATTTGACTGCCCACTGAGAGCTGAAGCTGGGAAGAAGTTTGTTTTGCCTTTATTGTCTCTAATCCCAGAGTCTAGTACGATGAACAAACCTAAGATTAGTCGGTTTCTTTCAGATTCTGATGGCAACGCTGCTTTCTGCATGGCGAAGTTTTCTGCAACCCTACGCTGAGTGTATCTTTGTTTTGTTGCAGCCCGTGTGGCTTTTAACAGTATAATCGAAGTAAAGTGTCAGCTATTTAATAACGGCGTGCGGCTGCGCTGGAGAATCTTTCCGAAAGTACATTTTAATTTATATTTAAATACATTTTATTAGCGAAATGTATACCCAGACTTCCAGCCAAAAAGCTTCCAATTTTAATGGAGAGTTATCTCCGTTTATTTCAATAAAGCAAGCGCAGATGTTCCAGCTGGACTGCGACCAAGTGGGCTTGGAGAACGGAGGCTCCGCTTTCAAAAATGTTTCGGTTGGTTCAGAGGCATCCCGGCTGCATTCGGCACAAATGCGCCTCTCCTCCTTCCGCTCGGAAAAAGGGCTCTCAAGGGGAGTTCTGCAACAAGTCTGAGGTAGAACATGGCTGCAGGGGGCACCCACTGGCCCACGTCATTTGCAGGTTTAGCTATGGTTATTCAAAAAAAATTTTTTCTTCCTTTTAACAAGGCTGTTATGTATTGGGACTGGAACATTCCAGGACTGCTTCTACCAGAGACTGGCTGAGCTTGCAGCTCTAGAACAATAGCCCACCAGGACTCTGGAGGTGGCCAATGAGGAATTAACGGTTCTGACAATGGCCTGTCGTTGGTAGCTGTTTGGGAAGTGGGTGGTGTTTGCTTGCTATTTAAACAGGGCCGTTTGCCCTGGGTCTTTGTATTGTTCTTGCTGAATGACTAATAAAGCTGAGCTTGATCACTAGGCTTGGTGTCAGACCATCCATGGAACCCGGTATTTAACAAAGGCAAAGGATGATTTGCTGGTTCCACCAAATACTGAAGCTTGGAGGAAAGGGGTGTTAGGACCTCTCTTGAAATGTCACACCTAGCCTTACCCTTGGTTCAGCTATGAGGGAACCAAAGTTCTAGGCCTCAAGCCCTCCTGACAACTACACCTTCGGATCGCATTACCGTACTCATTAATGGGCTCATTCCTACTGATTATATTTATATCCTACTTTTCCTCTGGAGAAGAAGAGTAGGTTCTACATCCCACTTTTCTCTACCTTTAGGAGTCTCAAAGTAGCTTACGATTGCAGTTCCTCCCTCACCTTGTGAGGTAAGGTGAGGGCTGAGGGAATTCTGAGAGAACTGAGACTGGCCCAAGGTCCCCTGGCTGGCTTCATGTGGAGGAGTGGGGAACCAAACCCAGTTCTCCAGATCAGAGTCTGCCGCTCTTAACCACCAGGCCGTGCTGGCTCTGAGGTGGCCTACAGGAGGAATTTTCCATGTAATCCTCACACCAACCGTGATAGGCCAGGCTAAGGCTGAATTCCGTGCGCTTGTGTCATCGGCCACATGACCACAGGATCTTCGGACAGCGCTGGCTCTTCGGCTGACGGAGATGAGCCCGCAGCCTAAGTTGGATCGACCGGCTTTGAGCAAGGGCCTTTCGTTCGTCGCCCTTCACCTTCGCCTCCGTTGGTGCGCATGTGTGGGAAACGGAAAGACGGCTCTGAATGTGCAAGGACGGCACTTCTGAGGTGGGAATAAACGGAAGAAGTGAGCAGAGACTCACAGAAGCTCCTCCCCTGCCACAGATGTCGCTAGTCTTTACGGTGCTCCTGGATTCTAGCTCTTTTCCACTTCTACGGATAAACTAACGACGGCTACCCATCTTGTGTGGATACACAGGCAGCTTTAAATATGCTTGAACCAAGTTTTTGAATCGACTTGTGGCTGTGAAGGAAAGCTGCTTTATGATCAGATTTCAGCTCTCTGCAATTTATATCGCGACGTGTGGTTTTTGTTCCAGGCTTTCAGTTCCCAAATCTGCTGAGCAATGCTCCCTCTAAGCTGTGGCGTCTTGTGAGCAAAAACTCTTCTTTGAGAGCCACTGGCATTAGAGTTGTTGTGAGCAGGCAATTTGGCCTGCGGCATAAATTAGTTTGCTCTTCTGGAGCCATCCTTCCTGAGCAAAGATGAAAAATCTGTGAGCCGGAAGCTAAAAAGCTGTGAGCTAGCTCATACTAACTCAGCTTAGAGGGAACACTGCTGCTGAGAGGGCTGGGTGATTTTTTTTTCTTACAGTTTTACTACGGCTAGTATTTTTAGATACTTCAAAAATCGGTGACTGACCTCACTGAGACCGAATTTAAACCCCGCCCTTCACTACCCGAAGGAGGCTCAGAGTGGCTTACTATCTCCTTCCCCTCCCTCACAACAAACACCCTGAGAGGTACGTGGGGCTGAGACAACTCTTTTGAGGACTGCTCCTGAGAGAACATCTCTGAGAGAACTTGGACCTGACCCAAGGTCACATCAGCAGCTGCATGTGGAGGAATGGGGAATCAAACCCAGTTCTCCCAGATTAGAGTCCTTGTTCCTAACCACTACTCCAAACTGGCTCTCGAGTCACCTAGTGAATCTAGGCCTGCCTTGCCCAAGCATAGCATTCTAATCACTGTGCAAAACTCTTACGGCCCTCGGTGATAATCTTCATACTAATCCATCTAAACAGAAAGACTACTGCGTTACACCAAAGTGGATGAGCTGCGGATGCCAACTACAAACACAGTTTTTTTGCATGAACGAACAGAGATCCTCCCGCAATGTGCCCCATAATGAAACACAACATCCACTGGTTGCAAGCTCATTGTACCTAGAAAACAGGGCTGACCCCGCCATGAGGCAACCTGTCTTGAGCTGCAGGTTTTGGAGTACCATAAAAAAGCAGCAATTGCTGATGATTATTTTTCCGTTTGTTTCTTTTACCACTGGGGAGATCGTTCTTTCCTGCCTCAAACAAGGAAATTTTGGGGTCTTCTCCACAAGGAAACAAACACATGCTTAAATTCATGCATTCACGGTGAGCATGAAAAGTACCCACATTCAGAAGAATGACCTGCCGAGGAGAAAACACACGCCTGGCTTTCCATCCCAGGTGCAGACCAGCCTCTGCTCCCGATGTGACACCGTTCCAAGTAAGAAGAGACCGTTCTTCCGTCTCACACATATACCCTCGTGCGCGCACAGATGCGCACGGACCGTTCACACCCAGGCCGATTTAGCAGCCGCTCTCATTTTGCTCCACCTACCGTGTGCGTCGAAAAACTCATCATCCGAGCTCTCGTCTGAATCCCGGGCGATGCTCTGCATCCTCCACTCCGATAAGCTATGGCGCGAGGGGCTTGCTAGGAGAAACAGACAGGATTGATGCGATAAGCCACGGGCTGAAATCGAGGCAGCCGGCGCGGACCCCTCTGCGGCAGAGACACCCTCGGGCCGTCCCTCCTGAAAACCCGTCCCCCTAAGTGTTAACACACAGCATGCCCCGTGATGTCGGCGTGATGTCAAACTTTCCTCCCAGCGATGTTTATCGTTCGAGATGCCAGAGCGCTGCGCTCGGCAATCCTCGGCTGCTGTTTCCAAAGGGCAGCTATTTATAAGCAACGGGAGGATGTGTAAAATCATTTCAGTTTTCAGGTTTGGCAATTAGACGAGGAAGTCGCCTGGTCGTAAACATTCCCTTCCAAAGTCACAGCGACAGCAAAAAAAAAAAAAGTGACTCTCGGAAAACAATCCGCAAGCTTCTGAGTCACCCAGAGTTCTTCTTCAGGCCCTGGGGAGCTGCTATGGGCCGTACTGGGGGAAATTCTGCATGTGAGGGCTGTGAGCAAGCTTCCCCAGCAGAAAAGACAGTGGTTCCCTTGGGCCTTTCAGGGAGAGGAAAATGCTGTGGGGGGATTATACTTAGTCAGACCACTAGGCCACAGAGTTCAGTGTGCCTCCGTTTTGGCAGCAGCTCATCCAGCACCTGCTACCTGAGGTACTTGAACTGGCGATGCCAAGGACAGAACCTGGGATTTTCTGCATGCAAAGGTGTCACTGAGACAGATACCTCCCACCAATGTTGCACAGTCAAATCCGCAGGGTAAGAGTCAGGGGTCATTTCCTGCTGGAGCATGCCGGAGCTGCACTCCGGCAGTAAGGAGCCCAGGGGCAGCTCCCCCACCGCCTGGGGGGATTTAAATGCCTTTCTTTCCCTTCCCCAGATGGGGAAATGAGCTCCTGCACCTCTTTTTCTATGAAATGACCCCTGGTAAGAGTCACCCTTCCGACTTCAGCTCATCTAGCTACTTCGGGGGGGGGGGCTGCCTACATGTGCCACCAGGTGGCGAAGTCTCCTGTCTTCGAGTTATCATAAACCCATATCCCAGTGGCAGGTGGCTTCTCTGCAAGGGGAGACACAACAGAGGAAGGGGGCACAGGGTGGTGGTGGTAGTGGTGGCCACAAGGAGCAAACTGAGGTGCAGCATCTGTACAGTTACATCACCCCTCCCTATAACTGCGCACCGGGCTCCATGAACCATACTTTGCTCATCGTAGGGTTTTGTGGATCATCAGGCAAGTCACCTTCGGTCAGTCCTCTTAAGGAGAAGAGGCAGGATGCTCACCTATGACTACGAATTGTCCCACGTTGCCTCTGAATGCCCTGTTGCACTGAGAGGGCCAAACTAAACATAGAATCATAGAATGTTAAGAGTTGGAAGGGACACCCCCCTGCACTCTGCCGGGGCGAAGCCTAAAGATAGCCCTACAACATACTCAAAAGATGGTCATCCAGCCTCCGCTTGAAAACGTCCATTTGGGATTGAAAACACTACATGCCACTGCATGATTCTTTCACCTGTTTTTTTTAACTGAAAAGCGGCCCCTGTTGCTGGAAATAGGGGGTGGGTGGGAGGAAAGTGGTTGCCTAACCTTCTCCCTGCCAGCTGGACGGATAGGTCTAGCCAAAACCACCCTCCACAGCCAGATCTACTATGCACGGAAGAAAGGCCCCCCCACAAACACAGGTAAGAAAGCAGCTTACAGGAGAACTGGGAGGAAAGGAAACTGTTAAGGAGCCCTTCACCACTGTTCTTCTGCTCCCGATCAATCTGAGCCATCAGACCTGAGGCTGCTTTTTGAAAGAAAATGAGACCTTTCCAGAGACAGAAGCATGCAACTGTGCACGGTGTATCCTCTGGCCCTAAGAATGATGGGCAGGACTGTAAAGGTAAAGGTAAAGGTTCCCTTGTTCGAAAGCCGGTCGAATCCAACTCTAGGGTTGCGGTGCTCATCTCTGTTTCTAAGCCGAAGAGCCAGCATAGTCCGAAGACGTTTCCGTGGTCCTTTGGCGCACAGGACTGAGGACCCTGCAAATGTCTGGCCTCCCACTGCCCTAAAGCCGATTTTGGTTCTCCTTCCCAAGTCCCTCCCTCTGACGGCTAGTGCTGGGCGGCAGACGAGAGAATCCACGCCGAATACCGACAACCACGTCTTCCTTAACAAAGGCGGCAGAACGGCCAGTGCTTGTTAAATTCACAGCAAGCCGCTAGAAGACGTCCAAGGGCTCATGTTCAGAAGACGCCGCAGCATGAAAACCTATTTATTATTGTGCCACCAAAAGAAGGCCAAGCACGCCAGCCGGCTACTTTGGGATTCTAATTTTACTAATTGTCATGTGGAAGGCCACTGAGCACCCCCCCTCCCCTCGATCGGTTTCAAGGCTAATTATGGCTTTGGTATTCACTCTTTATAGCCGCTGTCTATCCCACTCCATCCCTCTGGGAATAAGGGAGAAGAGTGATTGGCAAGGCACAGCTAGTTCGCTCTGGAACGACATCAAAAGGTCCTCATAGAATAGATGCTAGAAACAGAGCAGATAAGAATACAGGTGGACTTGTGACCGGGGTCCCTGTTTACACCAGGAGTCATGCTTAGACGACAACAGACGAATCAAGCCTCACAACGGGGAGATGGCAGCCCTGTAAGGTTTTCGAGGCAAGAGACGTTCAGAGGTGGTTTGCCCTTGCCTGCCCCTGCCTCCTCACCCTGGTATTCCTTGGAGGTCTCCCATTCAAATACTAGCCAGGGCCGACCCTGCTTAGTTTTCGAGATCTAATGAGATCGGGCTAGCCTGGGCTACCCAGATCAGGGCAATCATCCGCTACCTGATCCTTTTCATTGGAGATGCTGCGGACTCAACTCTAGGAGCTTCTGCATTCCGAGCAGACGCTCTACCCCTGAGTCACAGCCCCTGCTCCTAAATGCCTTCCTTTTCCTCAAGATCCCGCCCCCCCACAAATTTTGTGCCCCTCACTCCAGAGGTTTAGCAACATCTCCGCCCCCGCTCCACCCCTGGTGAACCAGCCCCTGCTGTATTAACCCACAAGTCCTCTGGGGGGAAACTGCAAGCACATATGCGCTTCTGTTACGGTCAGTACAGGTCAGATAGTTGCAGAACAGGGGATTAGGAAATTCAAGCATTAATCACCGGGGAGCTCTTTCAGCACTGTTTGTTCTGTGTCTAGCACTGCGCATTCAACAAGTGCATGTCCGGGCACAGCGTATCCCCGGGGGCCATCATGCCACAGGAGAAATTTCCATGCCTCCAAATCACCAAGGCATTTCTGTCACTCCTCTCTTCAGCCCGCCCCCTGGCCAATCCGGCGCCTTCTCCCGCTGCCACCTTTGACGTTAATAGAATTCCTGTTCTGCTTTGCCGGCTAGGGGGGGATGCGCCTCATTAAGCTCAGATGCAGCCAAACTGGGGCTTTCGTGCAATTAAAAAGAATCTCCAGCCGATTAATCATATGAATGTTGACTAATCTATAAATTAATTAAGACTGCACAGGAGAAATGAAATATTCAAAAGAAAAAAATAGCACGCTCTTGTTTGGGACGACTGTTGCATGACTCTAACAAATGGTAAACCTGCCGACCTGCCGTGCTAACTACAAAACGGCAAAGGTAGGCCACCTACAGGAAAGGTAGAGGCCTCCTTGTACTGGGGAGGCATGAAGGTATGCAGAAAAAATAGGGCTTCCGGGAGGGGCTGTGGATTAGCGGAAGAGCCTCCGCTTTGCATGGAGAAGGTCCCAGGTTCAGTTCCCGGCATCTCCAGTTTTGAAAAAGGATGATGAAGAAGAGGAGACTGGATTTGTACCCCGCCCTTCACTCAGAGTCTCAGAGCGGCTTATAAACTCCTTTCCCTTCCTCTCCCCACAGCAGACACCCTGTGAGGTCGGTGGGGCTGAGAGAGCTCTGACAGGAACTGTCCTTGAGAGAAAAGCTCTGACAGAACTATGGCTTGCCCAAGGTCATCCAGCAGCTGCAAGTGGAGGGGTGGGGAATCAAACCCAATTCTCCCAGATTAGAGTCCGCGCATGTAACCACTACATCAAACTGAGGCAGTAGGTGACGTGAAAGACCTCCCCCTGAGACCCTGGAGAGCTGCTGCCGGTCAGAGTAGATAATACTGACCCTGATGGACCAATGCTCTGGTTCAGTATCGGGCAGCTTCGTGTGTGACTTTGTAAGCTAACCAGAAGAAAAGACCAGGGAAACAAGCCAGCCCGATGTGGACTGAATACGTTCTAGGAGCAAGGAAGGCTGAGAGCAGCTGAGTCTCCATTGGAGGGTGGAATGGGGGGGTGACGGGAAAAATCAGCCTGCTGCTTTGGATGAATATGCTGTCGAAGGCTTTCACGACCGGAGTTCATTAGCTGTTGTAGATTTTCCGGGCTGTATGGCCGTGGTCTTGGCATTGTAGGACCTGACGTTTCACCAGCAGCTGTGACTGGCATCCTCAGAGGTATGACATAGAAAGATGGAGTACTCTCTGTGTCAAGGTGAGAAGAAAAATGGTAGGCAGGTAATTTATATCTACTCAGGAAAGTGGGGTAGGGCTGAGTCTATCGTCTTGTAGGAGTTCCCCGGCCTGTGAACATGCTAATGAAGGCGCTTTCCTGAGGAGGTTCTT
This sequence comes from Gekko gecko, assembly GCA_029375565.1. NCBI lineage: Eukaryota > Metazoa > Chordata > Lepidosauria > Squamata > Gekkonidae > Gekko > Gekko gecko. The sequence continues at coordinate 73,466,327 of JAPDNY010000012.1, read as the reverse complement.
TTGCATATGGTTTTCTGAGGAGCTTTCCTGAGGAGGTTTCCTGTTTCCTGAAGAGGTTCTTTTGCATGTAGATTGGCAGTTGAGATTCTAATCCTATCTGTAGTGCTGTGGATGCTCGAAGGGAGATGCTTGAAGGGAGATTTGGGGTGGGATCCTGAATTGTTCCCCCTTCCCACAACTCTTCTCGGGTCCCCAGCTTGTTATCACGGAAAAGGCTTTCCATCCCCCCCCCAACTACTTTGCCTTTTGGTACCCATTATTGAATTTTATAGCAGGTAATCCTGAGTTTTTTCCCTTCTAAATATATTGTTGATGTTCCGCTCTGTTAAAGTGCTATAGTTTGTTATTAATGATTATGTTTGTAAGTTACTATAATGTTATGATAATTTTCCCCACCTTGTTTGATTATGTTTTTATTATTTGTTCTATGGTTGGATTGTTACGGTTTGTTGTTACAAATCAATAACATTTAAATTTAAAGAAAAGAAAAGGCTTTCCCCCTTCTTTCTCCATCAAGAAGGAGTGGTTGACTTTTCTAAGATGGCACTTGCTGCCCGTACTTTTTAATAAACATTTACACTAAAATTAAGTTCAAAATCAGATGCCTGATTAAATTAAATCCCCTGACCTGGATAGCCAATGTTAGCCTGATCCTGTCAGATCTGGGAAGCTAAGCAGGTTCAGCCCTGGTTAGTATTTGGATGGGAGACCACCAAGGAAGTCCAGGGTCAGAGGCAGGCAAGGGCAAAACCACCTCCGAACGTCTCTTGCCTTGAAAACCCTACAAACTTGCCAGAAGTCAGCTGTGACCTGACATCAGATTTTTGTCTCTCTTTCCAAATACTTTTAATTGATTAATCCAACTGATCAAACCGGCTGTGTGTTGCTGTCCTAACTCCGGGGCTCTGGATCCTTCTGTGTTTCAGTAGCCCTGCCAGCTACCCATTATGCCTGGCACGGCAATTAAAACTCGCTCCGCTTGCGGCATTCTGGAAACAAACAGGGCGAGACACAGATAGGGCTTTTAAACCACAGCCATCGCCAAACGTGCTTTGTACTCATCCCAGTATCATCCCTGTTCATACAGCGACTGAGCAAGCTGTTTGACCACAGTCTGGGGCAAGACATGCCGTGCTGCATGTTGGCTCTGCCATACATGTGAACACATATGAAACTGCCTTATACTGGATTGATCTCTTAGTCCGTCATAAGAATGTAAGAACATGAGTGTAAAGTACTGGGTTCGCCGCATGGAGGACTCGGACAATGACATGCGGGTTGACGCGTTTATTGGTACTTCACAATAAGCATGCAAAACGGCCCTGCAAGGCCAACTATATACACACGCTACCGGTACCCCCACAGTCCCATTGGAGGGTTTGCATTTCCCGCCAAAGGTTCCATTGGTGGATACTGGGTGGACTTGGATACTACAGTTCTATTGTTCTAAAGAGCTGAGCTCTGACCTGATACCGCGGACCCCTGGTGGTGGCCCGCATACATAACAATGAGAGAAGCCAATGTTGGATCTGGCCAATGGCCCATCCAGTCCAACACACTGTGTCACACAGTGGCCAAGGATACCAGGGGCCATCAGGAGGTCCGGCAGTGGGGCCAGGACACTAGAAGCCCTCCCACTGTTGCCCCCCCAAGCAAGGTCAAGGTATCGTCTACTCCGACTGGCATCTGCTCTCCAAGGTCTCAGGCAGAGGTCTTTCACATCATCTACTGCTAGATCTTTGAACTAGAGATACCGGGGACTGAACCTGAGGCCTTCTGCATGCCAAGCAGATGCTCTCCCACCGAGCCACGCCCCCTTCTCAGTCACTCTCCTGTCACTTCTCTGGAAAAGCCACTGTCTGTTTTCAGCCAGAACGACACACCACAGTCTAGGAAATCTGACCTGTTGAACATTTCCTCGGCCTGTAGTTTTTCAAAGGAGCTTAACACCTCCATGTGGCAGGCCGATAAAAAATGCATGCTCCTCTCCATTAGAGGGAGGTATAATGTTCTGCAATGAAGATTCTGCCTCCAGTGTAACGGAACATGAAGGTTTCTAAGGACTGCAGGCCATCCTCTATGGTCTAATCTGCCTTGGTATTTCCCACCGTTGTGCTAACCGTCTCACATCGTCTCACAAATTTCTGTCTGCATTTCATGCCACATCCACTCTCCTACTGTTTCATCTCAGCACTGGCTGTCTGCATCATTTTATTGCCATTTAGTGGTGACTCCGAGGTCACTACAGTGTCTCATCACCTTATCTGGATTTGGTTTTAAGGCGCTACGATTGCTCCTCCCCACCCTCGAGCCGCTGTGAGCAAAAAGCAGACAACTGGAGCCGAATTCTCTCCCCCCCTCCCCCTGCCACCAATCTTTTCTAAGGAGATATGCAAATTGTCATAAAGGAAACAAGTTAGCTGAAAACCCAGTCCTCTGCATTTAAAAGCAGCCAGGGAACATTTTTCTGTGATCATATTGGGGTGGGGTGGGGGTTTGGAAGCATGCCCACCCCCTCTCTCGCACGCTCTCCCTAAGCAACTTGCATCCTGATGCAGACAGAGGAGAGCTTTATACTGAGGCAAATGGGAAGCCGGAGCCACAGCAGCATGGAACAGCTTTACATAGCAAATGCATGAAAGCTATGAGAGCTAATTCAGTGGTAAGTTGACATGCAAGCTGCTGGCACTCTTCAGTTCTACAGGTAAGTATGCAAGGACTTCCAGTGGAAAACAACAACAGCCATCGATTTAACACTGGAGATAAGATGCTGCTTCTTTGCCAGGCTGTTCTTAAAGGTAAACGCCTCACTGGAGAGATTGAGGCTGTGCCAGAATTAGGAGCTTCAGCACTGGAAATCGAGTTTGTAGGCGTGGCTTCAATATAAGTCCAGTCTTGAGAAAGGATTCTCGAAAAGTTTGTATAGCCAGTCAATGTTCCCTCTAAGCTGTGGAGTCTTGTGAGCAAGCATTCTACTTTGTGAGCTACTGGCATTAAAGTTGTAAGCAAGCAATTTGGCTGTGGCATAAATTAGTTTTCTCTGTAGCCATCCTTCCTGAGCTAAAGACAAAAATATGTGAGCTGGAGGCTAAAAACCTGTGAGCTAGCTCACACTAACTCAGCTTAGAGGGAACACTGTAGTTGGTACATCTTCGACTGCTTTTATTGTATTTTGGACGATAAATATATCAACCGGCAAGAACCTTGTGTTGATATTTTGTTTGGAAGCTGAAGGAGTCAGACGGCCGAACTGAGAGTGTTTACCTTTAAGAATGGCCTGGCAGAGAAACGGCATCTTATCTCCAGTGTTAAGTAAACGACTGGCACTCTCCAGTTCCAGTTCAGCAGATAGGCTGCAACATGGCAGGGTTTCTTTTCAGGTGGGACAAACCAACACTTGAAGCCATCATGAAACACACACGTTGGACCCTGCTGGGATGCAGACTATGTAGAATCAGTGTGGCTCGTGGTGATTTGAGAAGCCGAATTTGACAAACTGGGGCACAATGTGGCATGGTGGGACGGGGGAACCATCTGGAAGCTCCCCTCTCCAGGAATCTTTAAGCGCTTGGCGGCATCTCCTCACTTTTCCCTCTACTCCTGTGGTACGAGGACCAAAGAAACTCCATTCTGAGTTTCTGGTTGGAGATGAGAAATAACATCTCAGCAGGAAGATCCCACTGCCTGCCTGTCTGTAGAACAGCAAAGGGAAATTCCACCGTATGGTATGTAAGACAATGAGCCCCACACCAGGTAACATAATTTAGAAAGTTTGCTCAATGATCAAAGATAACATTCTGTCCTCCCTTGTCAATTAGACGGTGGTACCAGAAGCTCTGGGGAGCTACCTGCATGGCCAGGTATTGATAAGAAGCAGAAGACCCTAATGAGAGTATAGATAAACAGTTGGAGTTAGTGTAAGGGCTAAAGAATGCAAGTGAAAAACTGATGGAAAAGTTCATGATTGTAGTCATCTATGGGATAGAAAGGTGCATGATCTTATGTAAAGATACGGACATCTGTGCATGTCCAGAAGTTGTTTACGCATGATTATAAAATGCTTGTAACTCTACTTATTCTTTGGAATTCAGGCTTTTGAGCCTCGTCTTCCCCTTTGTTCGAATAAAGTGTTCCTGCTTGCTTCAGAAGCCTCACTAGTTGCACTTCTGATTGGGACAAACATGCCGGGCAACGGCCCATTTAACGAACACATCCCAACACTCCATTTCACCTGGATCATAGAGCTGGAAGGGACCTCCAGGGTCATCTAGTCCAACCCCCTGCACAAGGCAGGAAATTCACAAATACTTCCCCCTCCACACCCGTAGTCACTGCTGTTCCACGCCCAGAAGATGACAAAAAAACCCTCCAGGACTGTTCCTGTAACACTAATGTTGTTGATTGTAATCAAATGCAAGATGGTTGTGATGTATGCATTAGAGCAAAGGGAAAAGCCCCAAGCTACAAAGGTAACTCCACCGTCCACAGTGAGGGATTTATTTTGAATAAAAGTTTACATACTTGCAGCTAAACTATACGTGCTAAAGGCTATATGGCTAAAAACAAGATGTGTATTCTGTTGTGGGAACTTCCTGTCTGCTTCACACAAAAAAGCCGTAAACATTGTGAACACATGAATGCTAGATCAAAGCATTTCTACAGACAAGGTGTTAGTTGACCAATACAAAGGTTACAGGTTACTTCATTAGGATAAAGAACTCCCACAAACTTTCCCACTGTTGAATACATTACACAACATAACATCCTATTTGCTAACAAACAACATTTAACTCTATAATGGCTGAAATGTAAGCAACTTGCAATTCTAACACTTCCTGACCCCAAAGTGGCAATCAGCGTTTCCCTGGGCGTGTAAGAAAGGGCCACAAGAACTAAGCACTGATGAAACCCTTCCTGCCCTCCTTCTCATGATCTGCCCAAGTTCACAGAATCCACATTGCGGTCAGATGGCCATCTAGCCTCTGTTTGAAAACCTCCAAAGAAGGAGAGCCCAAGCCCACCACCTTCTGAGGAAGCCTGTTCCACTGAGGAACCGCTGTAACTGTCAGGAAGTTCTTCCTAATGTTTTGTCAAAAACTCTTCTGATTTAATTTCAACCCTGTTGGTTCTGGTCCGACCTTCTGGGGCAACAGAAAACAACTGCTGTAAAACAGTTGCTATCTGCCACAGGATCTGAACCCAGCTCTCCAGGATCACTCTCTGCCCCAGGGGATCTTTTTGCTTGGCCACACCTTAGAGGGCATATCTAACCCTCACACACTAGCTAGTTCAGCAGTCAATTCTTTCTCCCCTGTAGTTCTGGGAGCAAGCGGAGCTGTGGCTCTCAAGCAGAGATCTGAGCACACTACATAAGAACATAAGAGAAGCCAGTGTTGGGTCAGGCCAGTGGCCCATCCAGTCCAACACTCTGTCACACACTGGCCAAAAATACCAGGGGCCATCAGGAGATCCAGCAGTGGGGCCAGGACACTAGAAGCCCTGGCTGAGCTACAGTCCTCAAGATTACTCAAGAAAAGCGGTGACAGTTAAAGTAGCATCGAGGAGATATAACTTTTCCCCTTGGCATTTAGCAAGTGCTGTCAGAGACTGGGACCGATTCCCCACAAGCAGCTGTGCCGCCCTCGCTCTTCTGTTTCCCCTACTTGCATTGGTCAATTTCACACTGTTCGCTGTACAGCCGCATTTTGACCTGCAGCTCCCTTCCCTGGATTTCCCCCGCATCTTCTCAATCTCAAAAAACAAGGATCGAATCATAAATGAAAGTATGTCTAACAAATGTTGGAAATGTAAGAAACATGAAGGGTCTTTTTACCATATGTGGTGGACATGTGATAAAGCAGTAAAGTATTGGACAGAGATCCACAATGAGATACAAAAAATTTTGAATTGTACTTTTAAGAAAGACCCACAGATGTTATTGTTAGGTCTTAAAATGGAAGAAATAAATGTAGCCAAGAGAACACTATTATGGTACTTGACTACAGCAGCAAGACTGACTTTTGCTCAATGTTGGAAACAAGATAAAGTACCTGAAACATGGGAATGGATTAAAAAACGTTGTTTTTGGCGGAAATGGACAAGTTAACAAGAAAGTTAAACAACGAAGAAGATGAAACTTTTTTTAAAGATTGGAAAGACTTTCAAAAATATCTGTTGAAAAATTGGGACATTAAAAGTGGTTTGATTAGCTTTGACAGTTATTAAGAAGAAATGGAAAGAGAATTAGACTTGTATTGTTACCGTTAGTAAGAGAAAATAAGTTTAGAAGCAACTGTAATAGAATAAGAGAGATATTAATGGGGTTGGAGCAGTGCTGGAAGCCTGATGTGGGGGGAGAAAGGGAAAAAAGAAAAATGGGTATGTATTGCTATGTTTAAATTGTATGAACTTGTGATATATCCAATAATAAATTGTATTTACAAAAAAAAACAAGGATCGAGAAGACACGGGGGGGGATCGGGGGAGCTGCAGGTCAAAACGCAGCTGTGCAGCGAATATTGTGAAACTGCCCAATGCAAGCGGGGGAAACAGAAGAGCGAGGGCGGCACAGCTGCTTGTGGGGAACCGGTCTGCATTTGAGGAAAAGCTAAAGCGCTCCTCCTCTCTGTTCCTGCAGAGGAAGTCGCAGGGGGACAGCTGGGCACAGAGGCACAGAGACGGCCCATTGAGAGGGAACCAGCCGATGGCAGACCTTCGCCGTGTTTCTTGGTGCATCTTAGGGGATGGGGAGAGAACCATTCCTTCTGCAGACACCTGGGAAGACACCCCAGCGTTAGGGTCTAGAGCATAGCACTGTGTGACTCCTCCCTCCTCCCACCATCCTCCAGGCCCCTCTTTAAACTAACCACAAGGCAGAACCCGTCCCGCCGAAGACAAACTCACCTCCTCTCTTCGAAGAGGACTTGGAAGACGTCGACCACTGCTTGGTCAGCACGCGCCCCGACAAGGCTTCACCGATATTGCTAGCGGTGTCCGCTGCCTCAGCAGACGGGGATATGGCCTTTGTTTCCGTGTCGTTGTCGTCCGCAGAGTCTTTGGGAAGGTGCTGCTCCGACTCACTGTCGCTGCAGCTGAACTGGGCCATCTTTTGCGCCAGCATGAGCTGGGCCTCCTTCTCCAGCTGCCGGATGTCCTCGATGGTCAGCCCATACCACTCGTCCTGCCAGCACCACGCCTGCCGGTGGGCCCTCACCATCACCTTCCGCAGACCTGAAAAAGGGACGGCGGGATGGCAGTTAGGGCCTATCCAGACACTGGCCGTGTTTCAGGTAGTCAGCCGTGTTGGTCTGAAGCAGCAGAACAAAATTGGAGTCCAGCAGCTTTAAGACCAAGGAAGTTCTAGGCTGGGTACACGAAAACTTATACCCAGAATAAAACTTTCTTGGTTTAAAAGGTACGCAGCAAGAAACACTATTGCCCTAGCCTGGAAATCATCACAACCACCTACAACCTCTCAGTGGCATCAAAAACTTTGGAAATTGTACATCATGGCGAAGCTCACGGATAATCTGGATAACATTCTTAAGCCCTCTAGACAGTCCTACTTCTCCTCTATATGGCTACCTATACTGCAATACTTGTTGTCTCAAGGGGAAATTCCCCAATTGGTAGTTGAACTTGGAATATAATGTTTTTAGATCTTAATCCTGTCCTATTACATAAATGTGTAGTGGTCTGGCAAGATTCAATGCGCGGCAAAATCAATTTGCCGCATGAACTGCCAGTCAGAAATGGGTCCCTGGCCACTGGCTGACTTGCCTTGCTGCGTGGGCTCAGTCCCGCCCACACAGCCAGCAGACAGGCCTCTCACCCACAGTCTGTCGGCAGCCGCCAGACAGGATGGATGCTCCGGCGGCTGGACACTTAAGACCCCAAGCCCATTCCTCCTACTGTCATCGTCATTGCAGCCCGGAGCCAGCAGCGGCAGGGCCTTGCTTGGCCTGTGGGCCTCAGAGGGGGGCATGGCACCACTGCGCCTGATGGGAGGCAGTGCCAGCTTCCTCGGGCAGCAGCCCTGAGAAGGACTCCCTCGCTCGCCGCTGCTCCACCACCAGGTAGGGCACTTGGTGGGAGGTCGCGACCCGTGGCGGCCACGAGGAGCTGGCAGTGCCATAGTGGCCGATGGGAGGCAGCGCTGCCTTGCTTGGCCCACAGGCCCGAGACGGGCTCCCTCGCTTGCCACTCCACCACTGGGGAGCCGTGTTGGCGAAGAGGCGGCTGCCTCGCCCTGCAAGCCCAGCGATGGGTCAGGGCGCTGCCGTGCCCGCAGCAACTGCCTCAGGCTACCAGCCCCGCCAGGACTCCCCCCCCCTTTGGCACCACTCCAGTGCCTGGTAGGTGCGTCCCTTGGAGCCAGGCAGCCACGGCACTCTCCCTCACCAGGACGGGCAGGAGGGGGGGGGGGCTTCTGCCAGCCTCTGTCTAGAGCTTGTTGCTTCTCTTTATTTATTTATTTCATTTATACTTTCAGCTTGCTATCCCGCTCGAACCCCCGAAGGGGTCTCTGAGCGGCTTACAGTTACTCATTTGTTATCCTATCTAAGGCCACATATTATCAGGGAGGGGACTACCCTACCAGCACCCCATGGAGTGTTGTAGTTCGGCTCGGCGTCTGGCCCCGGACTTTCACCTTCTCCCGTCGGCTTCCTTTACGGCTTGGCAGGCCCAATGGGCCTTGCGACTAGTTCAATACAGATCAGTTAGTCTGATTATTGTTTACTTACCCAGTGACCTGGTACGTTGTTCTGTGTTTTGTTTTGTTCTACGCATTGTATATACTCTATTCTGTTCGATCACACTGGATGTATGGTGTTGCTGGTTTGTTATCTCTCAATAAAATGTTAATTGTAAAAGAGAGAAAAAAGGTGCCACTGGGACTCAAACCTTGTTCCATTGCCATATTTCAGTTTACTTTCGTCCCTCACTATTACAGCGTTAATCTCCCACATTTTCCCTCTGGGTATGTGGATTTCTCCTCCCAGGATGGAAGACTCATTTGTCGCTGTTCCTTTGTAAATTCCATATGTATACTCCGAATATTACAGAGACATTTGTGTCCAACCGACATTCTTAACAGTAGAAAGGAGCAAGAGAGTCCGGGAGCATCTTAAAGACTAACAAAATATGTCGCAGGGCATGAGCTTTCGTGAGTCACGGCTCACTTCTTCGGATACATTTTTAAAAACTTTGCCTCCTGGACCTGGAATTCCAGGGACGTCCTGCTACAAAGCCTGTCGCTGAGACTCTGGATTTGTGGCACTGCTGTGGGTCATCCCGCTCCCCAGCAGAGATGTGGCCTACAGCTGCATTTTGATGTAACCACACGCCATGGTTCATTAGCATCTGAATAAGCCTCGGAAGAGCTGGGCTTGTGCACCCCACCTCCCTGCCCCCTCTTCTTCCAGATGCCACTTGGAAATTGAAAACATTCCTGACAACCCCCCGCCCCAATTGCCGACCGCAGTTCCAAACCACATTTTAATTTTAATACTCGTTTGCAAAGAAGAGTGAAGCTCTCGCGAAAATTAAATGGGAACGCCTCCAAAACAGCAGAAAAGCTGCCCTTGACCGGTTGTTCTGCAGTGTTTCATTCAACTCTATAATGGTCAGAGCATTAAATGAAACTGGAATACAGTAGAAGGTATCTCTGGTTGTGAACATAAATCTGTTGTTTGTTTTAAAAGAACTTCTAATTTCAAAGATCCGCTGATCCACAGTGATACTTCTGTAGTAGACTATGTGCGACAACTTTTACCAGGGCAAATCCACCTAAGGGTCATTTTAAATGTAGAAATTGTTCATACTGTAAATTTGTATGTAATGGGATCTGAAAGGTCAACTCCCTTGCACCTTGCTTTTCTTTTTTCTCCAACTGAGAGACAAGCCAGAGTCTTGCATTTTGTCAGACTGGGAACTCTCCTATTCCTGAACTAGGTGCAAGGTAACAAAATTCAAGTCCAGCGGTGATTAGGGAAATTCTGCAACACTGCAGACTTCCAAGGCTTGTTTCTGGTTTATCATAACCACTGAATGCAGTCCTTGGCTATGAGGCCAAGCCTTACCAGTGTCCTTCACACTGCTCTTTGGTAGGAAGGGCCGTTTTTTGGACCTTTGGGGAATGTCTGACTGGTTGAGCCCGGGACGAGCGCCCACTATGGCCCAATGCCTACACCCAAGAGAGGGGACAGGGTGAAGAAGAAAAGAAGAACAAGAAGAGATTGGATTTATACCCCGCCCTTCACTACCCAAGGGAGAGGAGGAGGAGGAGGAGGAGGAGGAGGAGGAGGAGGAGGAGGAGGAGGAGGAGATTGGATTTATACCCCACCTTTCACTTGGCGTCTCAGAGCGGCTTACAAACTCCTTTCCCTTCCCCTCCCCACAACAGACACCCTGTGAGGGAGGTGGGGCTGAGAGAACTTCTGACAGAAACTGTCCTTGAGAGAACAGCTGTGCCAGAGCTTGTGACTGACCCAAGGTCACATCAGCAGGTGCAAGTGGAGGAGTGGAGGAATCAAACCCGGTTCTCCCAGATTAGAGTCCGCACACTTAACCACTGCACCAAACTGGCTTACAAACTGGCTTACAAACTCCTTTCCCTTCCCCTCCCCACAAAAGGCACCTTATGAGGTAGGTGGGGCTGAGAGAGCTCTGACAGAAACTGCTCTTTTTCAAGGACAGCTGTGCCAGAACTATAACTTGCCCAAGGTCATCCAGCAGATGCAAGGGGAGGAGTGGGGAACCAAACCCGGTTCTCCCAGATTAGAGTCCGTGCACTTAACCACTACGCCAAGCTGGCTCCTTAACCACTACACTAAACTGGGTGGAAATACTCACCGACATCGTGGATGAAGCGCTCGATTTTAGACTGCATCCCCCAGTATCTGAACTCCACTTTGCACAGCTTGTATGCGCACATGATAGGGGATCTGCCAGGGTTGTCCTTGTGCTCTTTGATCCAGTCTTCTGACAGAGGCCCTCTTTTAGTCTTCACCGATTGATATAGCCTGGGATCCTCTTCGGACTTGTATTCGTGCGGGGGGATGGGATCTTTAACAATGTCGATGGGATCTGAATAGAGAAGAAACCAGGTTTGTTGTTTGTTTGTTTAAACAAAAAACACAACGAACAGTAAAAAGTTAAACCCTAAACACCAAAACACTCTTCCAAAGTGTGCTTTTATTCTGGGAATTACAGAAACACAATAGCCACTTAGTCTCTTACGATGTAGATGAAAGCATCTGATATCCACACTCTTTATGCGAGGCCCCATGTTTACTTTCTCTCCAGCAAGAAATAAAGAGAACTTCCACTCAGGGATGGTATTTTCACACAAAGACGAATGCTCTCTGTCACATCTGACTGCGGCATCTCTTCAGAACAATGCTACATTCCAGCAGAACTAAATTGGCCATTACAATATCAATCTCCCGTTATTTCAAGCACTGCCACAGAACACAGATAAATCCAAACTATGGTTCCACAGGAATTGTTACAGTACGAAGATTAAGTGGATGAAACCTGCAAGGAATGCAAATTTGATCACGGCCCCCGCTTACAAGCCGCGGCTCTCGTAGACGTGTTCCCAGAATGGTCTGTGGACAGTAAGGGCGGGGCTTTTTTTCTGGGGGAATGTGCCAGAATGGTGTTCCGGAACCTCTTCGACAAAATTATTTTTTAAAAGGTGCAAAAGTTCATGAGTTTTCAGGATACAGACTGAAAACTTAATTTCCCTCTTGAGAGCTCCAGCCAGTGTTCCCTCTAAGCTGAGTTAGTGTGAGCTGGCTCACAGTTTTTTATCCTCTGGCTCACACATTTTTGTCTTCGTTTGGGAAGGAGGGCTCCAGAGCAAACTAATTTCTGCAGTAGCCAAATGGCTCGCTCACAACTTTAATGCCAGTAGCTCACAAAGCAGAATTTTTGCTCACAAGATTCCACAGCTTAGAGGGAGCACTGGTTCCAGCACCTCTTTTTAAATTTCTTTTTAAGCCCTGCAAGGGCTTACGCGTGTACAAGCAGCCACCCCAAAGCAAAATCTCAGCACCATGTCCAGATGTTACAATGTTAAAATGTTGCTGTTTGATATTTGGCATTATTGTATGCAGACAAAAGAATATACAACTTTGATTTCAATATTGTTGGCAGCGGTAAGGTTATTAATTGTTAAACACTGGAAATCAAATATGAAGATGCAATGGTATAATAAAATATGGGAGATGTATGTAATGTGTAGAATAACAAACAATTCCCATCTTTAAGGAAAATGTCATAAATATTTGGAACGCTAATAAGGAAGAGGGGTGGAATATGGAGATTGAATATCTCAAGTGCAATAATATTATCCCATATAGGAAGGACCATGACCTGTTTTTGAATTAATTGAGTTAAAAAATTGACACTTCCCCTTTGCTTCTCTCTGATCATAAATAAGTTACCAATTTTAACTTCTCAATTTTAAGTCTTTTATGATATTATGTGTATATTAGGGCTTTTTTGTAGAAAAAGCCCAGCAGCAACTCATTAGCCTACTAGGCCACACCCTGACCGCACAGCTCATTAGCATATTAGGCCACACCCTCATATTACCAGAAGCGTGGTCATCCAGCCACACCCACCTTTTGCTTCCTATTCTGTTTACCTTGTTTGTTATCAAAACCCAGGGCTTTTTTTGGAGCAGGAACTCCTTTGCATGTTAGGCCACACACCCCTAATGTAGCCAATCCTAATCAGTTTCTGCCGTTGGGTGTAGCCTATTATGCTAATGAGTTCCTGCTGGGCGTGGCCAACTCAGGAGCCAGCCGGAACTCCGTTCCTCTGTCTTCCTGTCCAAAAATAGCCCTGTGTGTATTAGAGTATTGTACATTTTGTATATTTTGTTCTGGTTAATTAATAAAATTTATATTTTTAAAAAAGTGGTTCTGCCATAGTAAGATATGGCAGCTTGCCTTGGGTGGGGAAGACCTAAAAAAAAGACCTGGTGAATTGGACCAAAGGTCCATCTCCTCCAGCGACCAGTATCCAAATGCCTCAGAGAAGGCCACAAGCAAGGCATGTCTGGTCACCTCAACAAACGGTATTAGCACAGGGGAACTTTTTAACCAGCACAAGAATTGCCTTCCGGGATCCGATTAAAGCCCACCCAACTCAGCATCCTGTTTCCGGGCAGATGCTTCCGGGGAGCCCAGAACCAGAACCTGAAGGCAATAGACCACCCTGCACTGCTCCCCCCAGCCAATTGAAGTGCCCTCCCTTTGAACCTGGACATTAAGAGGCAGATACCTGAGCAATAAGGCAAGCGCAAGGTCCGGTGAAACGAGCAAGAACTGCACAAGCCCAAGGTAGCTCCCACCTGTTTCAGTAAGGCTTCCTCAGGAGAAGTTTTTTGCTGGATCATGTCTCAGGAGAAGAAAAGAGTGAGAGTCCAGTAGTACCTTAAAGACTAACAAAATTTGTGGCAGGGGAGGAACATTCGTGAGTCACTGAAGAAGTAAGCAAAAGCCACAAATTTTGTTAGTCTCTGGGCAATTCTGCATCTGGCATTTGTTCCACGTCTTCTCTACACCGAGGAAAAGGTGCAGCTCAAAAGCACATTCAAATACCCCAGGGCAACACCGTACTGACTGAAGTCATCCCTGAACAGCCATAAATCTATGCAGAAGGTACCATAAAATCCGATGATCAAAGGGAGTGAAAGCGGCATGCAATGCAGAGGGGAATTTCTGTTCCAACGTGGGTTTGGTAAAACAACAGAGGGAAAAGCCAATGTTACAACAACAAACTTGCCTCCTCTTCTATTCCAGATGATTCGTTGGGGGTTCTCAATATTGGCACCAATTTACGAAACTGGATCTATAGATGTGACGCTTTATTGGACAGTTTTACAATCTCTAGGTCTAAATTCTCCCCTTGGTTTAAGCTATTCAAAAAAGATCATGATGGATCTCCTTATTTAGTGAATACTACATCTCAAAATCTCAGAAAGGCACTCACTTCCTTACGCTTTCAGACAATGCCGACGGCTCTACTCACCGGGAGATATTCTCATATACCGCTGGCTTTATGTTCTTGTATATGCGGTGCCTTAATCCCAGAGGACATTCTTCATTACATATTATTTTGTCCTATGTATACAGCAGTTAGAACTAAATTTCTTAATAGACTGCTAATAGGACAAAAATTTCCCTCTGATATTGACAAGCTGGTCTTCTTATTCTCTGCCACTGATCCGCTCGTCAGTTATAGAGTGTCTCTCTTCGCCTTGGCTGCCAAAAAAATCAGGGCTAAGACTGCAGTTTCAGAAAATTAACCTTTTTACGACTAACCGGATTTATTTATTTATTTATTTACAATTTTACAAGTCTGTAACATTAATAGCTGGTCCGTATCTATTTGTGTGCAAATTCTTTTAATCGCTGTTTTATCTATGTCTGATTAGAATGATATATGTGTTAATTCTGTATTGTGACGGCCTTTGGCTATGTACACAATAAATTCTGGATTCTGAAATGCCAATGCAGAATCACCCTTTAAGGTGCTACTGGGTTAGAACAGATAAAAGGAAGTACTTCTTCACCCAAAGAGTGATTAACATATGGAATTCACTGCCACAGGAGGTGGTGGCAGCTACAATCATGGACAGTTTCAAGAGGGAATTAGATAAACATATGGAGCAGAAGTCCATCAGTGGCTATTAGCCACAGGGTATAGATGGGAACTCTCAGTCTGGGGCAGGTGATGGACTCTATTCTTGGTGGTGGGGGGGAGCAGAAGTGGGAGGTCTTCTAGTGTCCTGTCCCACTGCTGGACCTCCTGATGGCCCCTGGTATTTTTGGCCGCTGTGTGACAGAGTGTTGGACTAGATGGGCCATTGGCCTGATTCAACATTGGCTTCTCTTATGTTCTTATGGACTTTTGTTCTTTTCTACTGCCACGGACAGACTAACATGTCTACCCCATCTCGATTTACCTCAGGAGTCTTATATGAATTTCCTGCCTCAGGCACCAACCCACCCTTGGCTGGCCTAAGCGGCAGGGCACACAGAGGGCTTCCTGTTTTCTCATTCCTCGCCACAGCCTTCCTGCAGCCAGCATTCTCTCATTCTTTCAGCCCCGAGAGTTATTCGACAAACACTTCGCAATGCAGGGGAGGGGGGGCTGCGCAAATGGAGCAGAACTAATTAATGGCCCCCTTAAAATAAGCCTGTATGCAGAAACTGGGATCGGGAGGCATTTAAATCGGAGGCTGAAAGCTTTTTAAACATCTCCGTTCATTTTCTCGGAGAATTAACTGGTCTTTAGGCTCCCAGTGCAGAGATACCCGCCCGTCGCCACCATCTGCACTCCATGCATGAAGCAGGCATTACCGCTCAGCTGGTGTTAAACAGGTGCCTTTTGAAATGAGTTACAAGACTTCTGTGTGCCAGCGTTAGAAATTTTGTTCCTATGGCTCTGAGGCCGGCAGCTGACATCACGGTTCCCCCTCTCTGTTGTAGACACGGTAAGGCCGGTGCCCCATGAACGACACAGTCAGTAGCTTACGTCTCCGTTTTCATTTGAAAACAAAACCATATTCCTAGAGCTCATGGTTGAGCCAATATATCTGATCAACCTGAAAGGACGGGGGGGATGTCTGATGAAACCTTAGAAGCCAGAGGAGTACTAAGAGGCTGGGGTTTCAGGTAAGGGGGGTTACACCTTGCTGCTCACCATGACCAGCCAAAACAGAAGAAGAAGAAGACGGCGACAGTGGATTTATACCCCGCCCTTCACTACCCAAAGGAGTCTCAGAGCGGCTCACAAACTCCTTTCCCTTCCCCTCCCCACAACAGACACCCTGTGAGGGAGGTAGGGCTGAGAGAGCTCTAACACAAACTTGCTCTTTCAGGAACAGCTGTGCTAGAGCTTGTGACTGACCCAAGGTCACATCAGCAGGTGCAAGTGGAGGAGTGGGGAATCAAACCCGGTTCTCCCAGATTAGAGCCCACACACTTAACCACTACACCAAACTGGCTATGTAGGTATGTAGGGCTATCTTTCAGCTATGCTCCTGCAGAGTGCATTGGGTTGGACTAGATGACCTGCAAGGTCCCTTCCAACTCTAACATTCTATGATTCTATGACACAGACTGATCTCAAAGAGCTGTGAGTCTCGACGTTTTATCCAAGCATGTGCAAGACCAGTTGTTAAGGATCCCCTCAAAGCCAGCAGTCTGCAGTTGGCTCCTCATACTATACCATGTCGAAGAGGCCACATAAATCGGCTGATTGGTCACTTTGTCGTTTCTGTGCTCTGTCACCGAAACTGTTCCAGCCTCTAGATCTATTGGGCCATAAGATAAAAAATATGCTCCTAGTTCCATGAAGGTGAGGGGCGGGTGGATTGCAGACTGGTGTGTTTACAAAAGCCAGTTCCCCATACCAACCGCCAAGAAGCACTTCTAAAATTGTGTTCCACTCAGCACTTGAGGGGATGTTTTTTTTAAAAAACTGGCCAAAGCTTAACAAAACACTGAGCGCAAGACCTTCTGTGAGCCTAAAATAGTTCCAGGGACTCATTTGGATATACTTGAGGGATCGGGGGGGGGGGGAGGCAGACTTAATTTTACCAAGCCCCAAGCAAGCCTGTTGGCCCTTTGCTCCCAAATATTGAAGTCACGGAAGCCAAAACAAGCCAGACGTGCAGCTTGCTGACATCACTGGCTGGTGTACTTCCTCTCGGTCTGGGCCAGCAAGACGCAGCACAGGCTGCCTGCAGAACTAATTAAACCATCTGCTGCCACTGGTGCCCATGCGCGCCTCCCCCACCTCCCCCGGTCCAGGCCTTGGAGCAAAACCTGGCACCCCCACCCTCACCTCTCCTTGGCACTCCTGGAGGCAGTCCCTAAGGGGTCCCACAGATAAAACTCAAATCCCCCGCCCCCAGTGAAGAAAGAATATATCCTAATACTCAAGACAGTACTAATTATCCTGGTAAAAACCAAATGCAGCTTTGTCATATAGACACTGCGGTGAAAGCTCAGAATCTGGAAAACGTCCACACACACAAACGCTGACAACCCCAAGTTTGTCAAATGCCCCAAACTAGATACATCGCTGTTTTCCCCCAGACAATGTGTTGACAAGCACATTTATGTGACTGTCATAATTCAGTGATGAAGGACTTCTGGGTGTTCACAAGATTTGTTTGCAGTTGTCAAAAGGGACTGTGGCACATGGACAGGCGGCGCTTAAGCCTTCCCTACGGCACTCGTTTGCTGACCTGAAATAGCCCTATAGGCTTCAATTGGGAAACTTAACATGGAGACTTCAGTACAGGGGTCCCCAGATTTTTAAGCCCGTGGACATCTTTGGGATACTGACACGGCATGGTGGAAACCCCCATGAAATGGCTGCCACAGGAGATGGGGCCAGCCACCAAATGGCTGCCACAGCTTAGCTTCAGTCACACACGGAAGATCTTTGTGCCGTGGTGGCAGCTTCTGCCGAAGCAACGTTTTTCAAAATCTGCACAGCCAATCAACTCTCCGGCAGCCAATCGGAAGCCTTGCTCAGCAAAAGCCCCACCTGGCCCCGCCCACTCTCTAAGGCTGCAATTCTATGCACAATTAGACCCGACACAGGAGCGAATGCCGGGCAGATTTAAAGAGCGCGATCAGACAGCAACATCTGGGAAGCACCCCGCAGCCATTGGCAACCTGTTCTGCTCTGCCACAGAAGTGGAGTTAAAAGACACCTGGGAAAGTCCTGTAGTAAACGGGATGCGACAGGCCACGGACGGACTTTCCTGTGTCTGATTGCTCCAGCACTCTCTCAAGCCGTCCGGATGGCCTGATCAGGCCATCCAGACTCCATGCCATTGCTTTTTCCCCCTTCGCAGTATGAGCATCATCACAAACTCCATAGGGAGCCCTCAGTGCGGAGGTGCAATTTATCGATCCCTCATTTAAGCGTATGGAAAACAAACTGCACAAAAAAAAACCCAACTCACCCACAGCTGCATCTGATCACACACTGATGGGCTGTGACCGCAGCTTCAAAGGGAGGCATGGTCATGCAACTGTGGGTCAAATTCCTCTGAAGGAAACAGACTCTCACACACCCACACACGGTTTTATCTGGCACGTGTGACCGCACCCTAAAATACTTGGCGGATGCCAAGAAAAGTGCTGGTGGCTGCTGTGGTGCCTGTAGAGCTTTAGCACATGCACTTTAGGTTGGGACAAGCAGCACAGGGGGAGGGGCACCAGGAAAGCTTAAGCTCCCTTTCCATGTGTGTTGCGAGCCCGATCTGAATTAGGCCCCCGCATGCTGCCTCCTTCGTTTCACGTTTTAGGTTCTAGGTTCTCTGGGTAAAACCCTTGTCGCCTTCTGTTCCACAAAGCACGATGCACATGAATGTCATGTTAATGAATAATAGTGACATGAACATATTCATGTGTGTGTGTGTGCTGTCAAATCACAGCTGACTTATGGCAACCCTGTATATTTTTCAAGGCAAAAGATTCCACCCATGTGGATGGAATATTTTATCTTGGTTTTAATTGTTTGTATGGCATATGCCTCTTGTTAGCCGCCCTGAGCCTACAGGGAGGGCGGGATATAAATGTGAAAAATAAGTAAATAAATAAATGCTCAGAGGTGGCTTTGCCCTTGCCTGCCTCTATGTAGCAACCCTGGGCTTCCTTGGTAGTCTCCCGTCCAAATACTAACCGGGGCCGACCCTGCTTAGCTTCTGAGCTCTGGTAAGGCCACAAAAGGTCAGGCTTATAGACACTCAAAGACACACCCGTATGCATACACGACAGCAGTATGGAGAAAGCGATCCTCACCGAGAACAGTCTGCCTTTTCTCTGCAGGGGAAAGGTTGAACACGTTGGGTTGCTCTCCTGAGTCGGTTATATAATAGGTTTCAATATCAATAGAGAATTTCTCCACAAATGGGCATGTGTACCTGAGAAAGAAAGCACAACAGGGGAAACTCAGCCTAAAGCCGACTTAGAAAGAATCACATCGGAGTACTTCCTTTTTAAAAAGAAAGAAAGAAATCCATTTACCCAGCATGTTATATGAACGGCTGGCTTTCCAGTGTTGAAGCAAAAAGCCTCAAGAACTTACAGGGTAACACAAAATGTATTGACATACTGTTTTTATAAAGAGGAAATGCCAGCTTTTTGTGAATATGTCAAAAATCAGGCATGCTCAAAATTAGGGATGGGCATGAACCACATTTTTGCAATTCGGTTTGTGGGCGAACCATAAACTAATACAAACCAGGAGGTTGGTTTGTGAATCTAACTGGTTCGTATAGGTTTGTGACCCCTGCTTTCTGCTTGCCGCCACTTTTGGCATGGAGCAGAAAGCAGGGGTTTAAATGGCTCTGAGCCATTTAACTCCCTGCTTTTTGCTCCCTGCTGAATGAAGTGGTGAACAGAAAGCTCTGAGCCATTTAACTCCCTGCTTTTTGCTCCCTGCCGAATGCGGTGGTGAACAGAAAGCAGGCAGTTAAATGTCTCGGAGCAATTTAAACCCCTGCTTTCTGCTCCATGTGAAAAACGGTGAGTGACGGGAAGCGGAAAGCAGGGGGTTAAAATGGCTCCAAGTCAAAACTCATCACAAACTTTAATTCTAATCTTGAGTTGATTCGTGCCCACCCCTACTCAAAATGCTGACTTAGAGGCACTGGTTTATCTTCTGGACAACACACCAATAGTTTAAAACTCAAGTTGTTTAGTTTAGAGTAAAAAAAAAAAAAAGTGGGATCCCAAAGAAGAAATGGGATTTCCCACAGACAGATGTTGGACCCCTCCCTGCCTCATGCAAAATAATCTCCCAGCACAGGTATTTGTACCTTTGTGCTGAGCCTCACCAGACCTAGGGCTCTTCCGCATTCTCGTTTTTGTCGCTTGTGTGTCCCTATTGCTTCAAAGCAACATGGAAATGCGAGCAACAAAAATGAGAATGCAGTTCAGCTCCCGGTCATATTTACTTGCTTATATATTTATACCGGAAATGGGGATCCATAGGGGCTTCCAGCATAGTTCTTCCCTCCTCCTTTTACCCTCACAATGTCTCTGTGAGTTAGGTCAGGCTGAGAGAGACTGGTAGGGTTGCCAGCTAGGGGCTGGGAAACACCTGAAGAGTTTTGGGATAGAGCCGAAGGAGGGTGGAGTTTTGAGAAGGGGAGGGATTTCAGTGGGGCATCACGCCATAAGAGTCGATCTTCCAAAGTGGCCATTTTCTCCAGGTGAACTGAACTCTGTTGCCTGGAGATCATTTGTAAAAGCAGGAGATCTCCAGCCACAAGCTGGAGGTTGGCAGCCCTAGAGATTGGCCAGCCCAAAGTCACCCGGCGAGCTTCCATCACAGAGTGGAGATTCACACTTGGCTTTCCCAGATCCTACACTCTAGCCATCACACTGCCTTTCCCAGAAAAGGTTCAAGGAGCCTTTATGATGCACAAACTAAAACAGGGGTGACCAAAATGAGGCTCGGGGGCCACATGTGGCTCTTTCACACATATTGTGCAGCTCCTGGCAGGGCAGCTGGGGAAGCAAAGGGGAGGCATACTTTTTCTCCCCCGCGTCTATTTGCTTTCTTTATTTTTCTCTCTCTCTTTCTTTCCACCTCTTTCATTCTTTCTTTCCACCTCTCAGACAAATAAATATCATTAGCAAACAAATAAATATCATCATCAATATCTGTTTCTACCCCTTTTGTTTTTATTTTTGGCAGTCTCATTTAATGTTAATAAAAAAGCAACTCATTTGTTATGAGGGCTGGATCTGACATAAATGAGACCTTGTCGGGCCGGGCCGTGTGTAGTGGAGATACAAACTTTATAAAGGACACAAACACAAAGGGGGTGGGTTTTTTTTTTTACTTAAAAACATGCTTAAAACATTGGCACTCTTGCAATATTTTGTCCACTGAACAGTGTCTGACAACTGACACCTCTTGCTCTGAATTATTGCATCAAAATGTCTGTGCAGCTGCAGTCTCGAGTATGCTGTTCCAGGTGTGTATCTGTAAGCTGCAAATCTACTTCTGATTTACTGACATTCACCACAGAAATCTCCTGCTCAGAGTTCTGAGTCTAGGACCCAGGTTAAAACATGAAATGGCCGAGTGATTAAGAGAGTCTGGCGAAGCAAGCGATGATGCAGCAGCAGAACTGGAAGCAGGAGATGGCCAGTTCCAGTGCGGGCCTGATGGAAGTCCTCCAGGGGCCTGATCTGGCCCCCGGGCCACATGTTTGACACCCCTGCTCTAACCATTACACTGCCTTTCCCAAAAAAGGTCCAAGGAGCCTTATGACACACAAACGGAAACAAGGGGTTGAGGCAGGGGGAAATGAAACAGGGCAAGGTGAAGAGAAGACAAAAGGTCTGTAGCCAAGCATCCGCAAGTCAGACCCATAAGCAGGCGTGACCCAGAAAAACGGGTCGGGGGGGGGTCACGAAGCCTCGCCTGCCCTGGCCTCCTGATGTAAAGAGACTAATTAGCCGATGCGGCCGAGTCCTGGCAGTTCCTCTCCCACGGGCCGGGCCGGGAGCACAGAATGAACCCGGCTTGACAGTCTGGATCTGTTAGAGGCTGGAGCGCTTGCAGTGAGTCATCACATGCCCTACGGTGTGTTCTTCTACCAGCCTCCCCACGACTGTTCTTTCAGAAGAGGAACGGGAAGCCAGAAAATGAGGAGAGAAAGGAAAGGGCAGAAGTGGGGGGGGGGGAGTACCAGGTGGACAGAGACTGCCAAAAGGTAAAAACAGAATTTAGAAATGAAGCAAAAGTGAGTCCCATTTTGCAAACAGCAGTTAAAGATGGGCGGAAGGACTTGGGAATGTTAAAGACTGCAGTGGTGGATTGGTACCCGTTACACCTGAGCCAACGTTCTTCTCTCCTGCATGTTATCCTCAAAAGAGCCTCCGGTAAGGTAGGCTAGGTTGAGAACATGGGACTGGCCCAAGGTCGCCTAATAAGCTTCAGCATCATCAGGACATAAACCAGACTCCTAGTCCAACACTCTAACCACTATACAGCACTGCCTCTCAGGCACTGCTACCAGTGTTCCCTCTGAGATGAGTGAGTGTGAACTAGCTCACAGCTTTTTAGCCTCCGGCTCACACCTTATTGTCTTAGCTCAGGAAGGATGGCTCCAGAGCAAGCTGATTTATGCAGCAGCCAAATCGCCCGCTCACAACTTTAATGCCAGTAGCTCACAGAGTAGGATTTTTGCTCACAGGACTCCACAGCTTAGAGGGAGCATTGACTGCCACGTCTGGTCAAATGTCTGAGAACCATGATCACGAAATGCGACGTAAGTATTCAGCCAGTTTGCAAAGATGCAGAACACAACCTCTGGGTATGTGATTTTGTACACCGCTTGCAAACGTTCTAACTGGGCCTTGGGAGAAAGCATACAAGCAAACAAGGGCCTCTCTTTGTCCTGGGCTGCCAGAAGGAAAGCAGCCATTTCCCCATTAAGAAATGGGAATCGGCATGTCCTACATCACAGGGCTGCTGGGGAGACAAACACAGGGTAACCTTACAAAGCACTCTGTCTGGGAAATGATGCAAACGAATAAAGGACAAGACGAGGAGAGAGAGAAATACCTTGTCCTTGTATAAGGATACGCATTCCAGGACTCCTCTTCGACTCTTAATGCTGCCTTTGGCAGTATAGACCGAAACCAACTGGGAATATGCATACCAATATGGTATACTTTATGGGTGTACTGCCCGTTACCACCG
Organism: Gekko gecko; assembly: GCA_029375565.1. Taxonomy (NCBI): domain Eukaryota; kingdom Metazoa; phylum Chordata; class Lepidosauria; order Squamata; family Gekkonidae; genus Gekko; species Gekko gecko. Next base: position 73,443,560 of record JAPDNY010000012.1, on the reverse strand, counting down.
GGACCATCCATGTATGGCCGGTTTTCCAAAATCTCTACGCCGCTGCCTTCACCACACGTCTCTTCTCGGCTCTTTTTCTGAAACGACAAGGAAGTAATTAGCGAATTCAGCACTTTCTGTAGGATAGTGCACACACGTGTACACCAGTGGGACTTTGGGACTAAGAAAATGTCCATTCTGGGAAGAGTCCATCGTTTTGTGGCAGAGCACGTGCTCTGAATGTAGAAAGTCCCAGATTCAAACCCCCAGCATTCCCAAGTAAAAGAAGAGCATGGCAGTCAAAGCTGAAGTACGGGGCCGTGCGGACTAATAGTCTGATCGGTATTAGGCAACTTCAGGTGTGCAGACACAGATAAAAGGCCCATGTATCTTTCTGATGCAGCCCACAAGAAGTATCCCACCCACAAATCATTAGAATGTGTTTAGCTACTCTGATCAATTCAACACTACAAACTTCAACCTTGGTTCAAATGGCTGTTCTCTTTCCCCAGGGATTTCTGGGTACTATTGTCCTGTGAGAAAGAAAGGCAAAGGATCTCAGAGAATCCTCATATAAAACATCTTTCACCAAACTGCAGTCCCCCCAAAATTCTTTTTGGCTCACAAAACCAATAATCACATTTGGAATCTGACAAGGGGGACTTTCAGCCTCAAAAGCAGATATCCCCCAAATCCTGGTGGTCTCCAAAGTGCTGTGTGTGTGTGTGGAAAGGGCTGTCCCACTGCAGCCAACTTATGGCAACCTTGATAAGGGGGTTTCAAGGCAGGCGAGAAGCAGAGGTGGTTTTGCCCTGGCCGTCCTCAGCAGAGCCTTCCGTGGTGGTCTCCCATCCAATACTGACTCTGCTAAGCTTCCAAGATCGGGCTGTGCCATGGCCCCCTTCCCTCTCGCTAAGGTGCTACCGGGCTTGAATGCAGCTCTTCTATATTTGGAGTGCAGGGCTTTTCTGCATGGGTTTGTTGATTCCGGCCCCATACTGCTCCTATTTATTCCCCGATCTCCGCACAAACATTTTTGTGCCTTTCATTTTTGCATCAGTCCCCCCCAGGGCTTTTTTTTGTAGAAAAAGCCCAGCAGGAACTCATTAGCATAATAGGCCACACCCAATAGCAGGAACTCATTAGCATACTAGGCCACACCCCTGACAGCACAGCTCATTGGCCTATTAGGCCACACCCACATGTTACCCGAAGTGTGGGCATCCGGCCACACTCACCTTTTGCTTCTTATTCTGTTTACCTTGTTTCTTGTCAAAACCCAGGGCTTTTCTTGGAGCAGGAACTCCTTTGCCTGTTAGGCCACACACCCCTAATGTAGCCAATCCTAATCAGTTTCTGCCGTTTGGTGTAGCCTATTATGCTAATGAGATCCTGCTGGGCGTGGCCAACTTGGGAGCCAGCCGGAACTCCGTTCCTGTGCGTTTCTGCCCAAAAGTAGCTCTGGTCACCCCCTGCCCCTCCCTTCTTTTAAGACAACTTTTAGCCCAATCTATTTCTGGAAGCCAATTTTGAGTTGCCTTTTCCCTCTGTTGATAGGTTTAGCGGATTCTCAGAATTCCCAAACTGCATTTTTTTAAAAAAGTAAGTCTCTATCCTCATCTTTAAAAACCTCAATTGCCATCTTTAAAACGTATGTCTCTGTCCTAATCTCTCATAGTGATACAAGGAAAACGGCAAATAAACTGACTTCACTACTGGGAAAATGCAGAGGGAGGGCAGACACATGGAAGAACCGTGCCCAAGCCACTTCCAGCGCTTGTGGATTGACTGCCAAGAAAATTAGGAGAACAAAGTTTGAGTCCAGTGGCCCCTTTAAGACCAACCAAGTTTTATTCAAGGCATAAGCCTTTGTGGGCACACACACTTCTTCAGATACAATGAAATGGAAATTACCAGTCCATACAAATAGGTAGAGGTTGAGCAGTAAATTGGCATACAGGGCAATAAAGATGTTCAACAGACCAAACAGGAATAGCAAGCTTAGTTTATATGGTTACCATTTGTTTGGTTTAATTCAGGAGGAGGGAAATAGTGAAGAAAATAAATATGTCAAACTTGGAGACTAACAGGCAGAGGTATTCTTAATTGTGGAACGCTGAGAGTAATTAACTAAGACCCAGTGTGCACACAAAAGCTCATCTCTCCTTATTATAAAGCGCTGTTTGTGTCCATGCGCCCCCACAGCCTTTTGCCCCTCCCAACTGCCAGTCAGAACGAGGGTCCCTGCCCACTGGCTGCATGGCCTTCGTCCCGCCCTTCGTCCCACCCACAGACGACCCGCCCAGTGTCTTGGCCGCAGTGGGCTGAGAGCTGCTCGACAGGCAGGACACTCCACCGGGTGGAGCGTCTGGAGGCTGAGGCCGACGGGAGCCAGCGTTGGCTTCCTTGCACTGCAGCCCCCACAAGGAGTCCCTCGCTTGCTGCCACTCCACCACAACGTGCAATGCTTGGTTGGAGGCGGTGAGCCGCGCCGGCCAAGAGGCCCCGGCCGCACTGCACCCCTGCTTGCCCTGCAAGCCCCACATGCCATCATGCTGGCACTGTGCATGACAGGGGCCCGCCCCGCCTTCCTCAGCCCACAAGGCCAGGTACGATCATCGCTGCAAGGCAGGCAGCTGTGACACAGCGCATGTCCTCCCTGATGCAGCGCTGCCACGGCACCAGCCTCCTCCTCCTGCCTGGCCTGAGCCACAATGCCGGTGGCGATGACTGCACACCCCTTCTTTGCCCACCGCTGGGCCCACATGGCCACGGCGCCGCCACCCCTTCTTCTCGTGGCAGGGGGGTGCTGGGGAGGCCGCGGCCCGGCTAGAGCCCGTTGCATCGATCTCCGCAACGGGCCTTCTCACTAGTACCTTGAATAAGCCTTTGTCGGTCTTAAAGGAGCCACTTGGCTCAAAATTTGTTCTAACCGAGACCCTGCCATGACCCTCCATCCGTTGCCTCTTACAGCATCTTCTTTGAAGAGGGGCGATTGGCTGTGTAGGGTTATCTCCCTTGTCCCCAGACCACAGAAACACATTCCCATCTACCATTCCAGATTACATTACATTCTACTATTCATTACGTTACATTACAATCTACTATTCTAGTCTATTATTCCAAATAAGAAATAAAATAAAATAATAAGGACATATGGCCCTTCCGGAGAACTGGTGAGAAAATGATGGCAAAGACAATTCAGAATAAGTCGAGAGTATGGAAAAGCCCAAAATGGGCCATGTCTGTTAAGTACTGAGCCTTAGTTTCTACGAGAGAATGTTCCACAGCAGTGTTTCCTCTAAGCTGAGCTAGTGTGAGCTAGCTCACAGTTTTTTAGCCTCCGGCTCACACAATTTTGTCCTAGCTCAGGAAGGGGGGCTCCAGAGCAAACTAATTTTTGCGGTAGCCAAATTCCTCACTCACAACTTTAATGCCAGTAGCCCACAAAGTAGAATTTTTGCTCACAAGACTCCACAGCTTAGAGGGAACATTGTTCCATGGTATTTGTGGAAATGCCAGTATTTCCATAAGAAAGGTTTATATACACTGCCAAAAATTAAAACTGGAAGAAAGGCTCTTTCTTCTTTTTATAGTCTGTGTGGCATCGTCCAGGCTAATGCAGGAAACTTCCCAGTTTTCTTTTGTACCCAGACCACGCTCTCGGCCTTCTCTTTAATTCCTCCCCGCCCCTTCCTTGGTTTGCATTTTACAAGTGCTTTTGAGAGGCTGGCACTCGGGGAATTAAACACATGCTGAGATTAGAGTTATGAATTGACTGTAAAAGACACTTCAGTAATGACCTTTCATTGTTGGCAGGCAAACAAGATGAAAAGAAACTCCTGTCTTCACAAAAAAAAGAATGATTAATAAGATGCGAAAGACCCAAATCTCTGTCTGAGGACATGACAGCAAGAAAAACAGTTAATAAGGAGAGAGAGAGAGAGGAGAGAGCGCACACGTGTGTTTTCTCCTTCTTTCCAGGCAGTATACTGGGTGTTTAAACCTCGACAGCGTTTTTTAAAAAGGAGATGCTAAGCTTAAACAGGCCCACATATGAGCATAGCCTTTGCCTTGTCCTCTGTTAACAGATGCAGGCTCCCTGAACGAGTCGGCAACTTTCAAGTTCACACATGTGCAGCAATGCTCCCTCTAGGCTGTGGAATTTCTGTGCCAATAAAGGCTACTTAACTTAAAAAACTTAAGCTGTGGAGTCTTGTGAGCAAACATTCTACTCTGTGAGCTGCTGGCATTAAAGTCCTGAGTGAGCGCTTCGGCTGCTGCATGAATTAGTTTGCTCTGGAGCAATACTCTCCCTCTAAGCCGTGGAACCTTGTGAGCAAAAATTCTACTTTGTGAGCTAGCGGCGTTAAAGTTGTGAGCAGGCGATTTGGCTGCTGTGTAAATTAGCTTGCTCTGGAGCCATCCTTTCCTGAGCTAAGACAAAAATGTGTGAGCCGGAGGCTAAAAGACTGTGAGCTAGCTCACACTAAGTCAGCTTAGAGGGAACACTGCTCCGGAGCCATCTTTCTTGTGCAAAGACAAAACTGTGAGCTAGCTCACACTAACTCAGCTTAGAGGGAACACTGGTGTGCCATAAGAAAGTCCTCAGCGGAGTACAGTGCCATAGAGTAGTCCAGCCTCCAAATCAGCCGCTTTCTCTGACGGAACTGATATCTATCACCTGAAGATCAATTGTAACAGCTGGAGATCTCCAGGCCCCAACTGGAAGATGACTACCTTAGCTGCAGCTGTTTTAAAATTCACTGCCCTCAGGGAACCCATGGTTGTTCACTGCAATGGCTAAATGAAACCTTTTTCATTTAGCAGGACTCTTTTGTAGCAGGAACTCCCTTTGCATATTAGGGGACACACCCCTAATGTAGCCAAACCTCCAAGACATTGTAGACTTGGGCCAACCTGAAAAATCAGCAGTGGCTGAACATAGCCTAACCCAAACAGGACACAGCAGTTTGTTCCACTGAAAGACTGGACAACACGTCCAATTAACATGTCAGATTACACAGGAAAGCCATTGAAATACATAAACACAATTTCAACAGGAAAGAAGAGAGTTTAAAAATAAATAAGGCATGTTTTCCTGTCCTGAAAAACACAAAATGCTCTATAGCTGGCAATAGCACTACAGATAAGATTAGAGTTTCAATAGCCATTCCACACACAAAAGAACCTCCTCAAGAAACAGGAAACCCCCGCAGGAAACAATCCATAGACAAAAGAACCTCCTCAGGAAAGCTCCTCCATTAGCATGTTCATAGCCTGGAGAACTACTACAAGATAATGACTCAGCCCTACCCCACCTTCCAGAGTAGATATAAATTACCTGCCTACCATTTTTCTTCTCACCTTGACACAGAGAGTACTCCGTCTTTCTATGTTATACCTCTGAGGATGCCAGTCACAGCTACTGGTGAAACATCAGGTCCTACAATGCCAAGACAATCCAGAATGCCAAGACAACCCTATAATGCCAAGACAATCCTCCTACAATGCCAGAAAACCCAGAAAATCTACAGCAACCAAAGGAACAACTCACAGCAAAGAATTCAGCGTAGATGTTCAGTGAGTAGCAGCAGGCATCTTGCTTATATGTTCTTCTTGCTCCTCCTACAATGCCAAGACCACAGCCACACAACCAGGAAAATCTACAGCAACTAATCCTCCAAGAATTTACAGAGCTCAAGAGCCAGTTTGGGGTAGTGGTTAAGTGTGCGGACTCTAATCTGGGAGAACCGGGTTTGATTCCCCACTCCTCCACTTGCACCTGCTGATGTGACCTTGGGTCAGTCACAAGCTCTGGCACAGCTGTTCCTGAAAGAGCAGTTTGCGTTAGACTTCTCTCAGCCTCTCCTACCACCTCCTCTTCCTCTTCCTCCTCTTCCTCTTCTTCTTCCAGGGGCTACTGTAAGCTCTTGGAGGATTGGCTACATTAGGGGTGTGTTGCCTAATATGCAAAGGAGTTCCTGCTACAAAAAGAGCCTTGGATGGCAGTATACCTTTAAATACAAGCTGCTGTTGGGGCAATAACAATGGAGAAAGCCATTGCCTCCACATTGTGAGGTAGGCCAGGGTGGGAAACAGGTTGCTGGGGTAGATAACAAACGTTTAGTCAGATCCAGCACGATTCTGCTTACATTTCTTCCCTACTTCTGCCCCTTTCTTTTGTTTACGGCGAAAATGTACACTTTCTATTTCCAGGTTTAATTTTTCCCCTCTCTGTCAGGTGGCAAAAACAGGTGTGCTAAAGTAGCAGTGAGTACAGCAGTTTGCAGCTCTCTGTCTTCCCAGTATGGTCGACATTTGCAGTTTTGCTTGTGGAGAAATGAAACATTTATACACTTTCTAATTTAATAACTATGTGAAAGGGTATCATATGCTAAATTATGCATGATGCATTTTATACCGTGGAAGCGGTAAAACAGGACTGACAAGAAAGTAATGGTGCCATCGATCCTTGGGCTCCTTAAATTGGCCAATTTATCCAGGCCACTGAATTCAGCTTTCTTTGCAGGGCTGGGCTGCTGGGCTTTTGAACGTGTGTGTGTGTGTGTGTGTGTGTGTGTGTGTGTGTGTGTGTGTGTGTGTGTGTGAAGTGCTGTCAAGTCATTTGCAGCTTACAGCAACCCTACAAATTAATGATCTCCAAAACATCTGATCATTAACAGCCTTGCGGAGGTCTTGCAACCAATGTTCCCTCTAAGCTGTGGAGTCTTGTGAGCAAAAATCCTACTTTGTGAGCTACTGGCATTAATGTTGTGAGTGAGCAATTGGGTTACTGGGTAAATCAGTTTGCTCTGGAGCTGTCCTTCCTGAGCTTAGGTAACATTGTGTGAGCCGGAGGCTAGAAAACTGTGAGCTAGCTCACACCAACTCAGCTTAGAGGGAACACTGCTTGCAACCTGAGGGCTTCCTTGACTGAGTCCCTCAATCTCAGGTTGGTAGGTGTGCCTCAGTGGAGTCGTAGCTCAGTGGCAGAGCCTCTGCTTCGTGTGCAGAAGGTCCCAGGTTCAGTCCCCGACATCTGCAGTTAGAAAGGGCCAGGTAGGGAGTGATGAGTAAGAGCTGCTACCAGTACGAGTAGACAGTACTGATCTTGATAGGCCGATGGTCTGATTCAGTATAAGGTGGCTTCATACGTTTTTCAGGTGTGGCTCAGTGGTAGGGCATCTGCTTGGCTTGCAGAAGGACCCAGGTTCAATCCCTGGCATCGTCAGCTAAAAAGGGACCAGGTGGCAGAGGGTGTGAAAGACCCCTACTTGAGACCCTGGAGAGCCGCCGCCACTCTGAGTAGACAATACAGACCTTGACAGGCCGATGGTCTGATTCAGTATAAAACAGCTTCATACGTGTTCCTCTTTTCCTGCTGCTTTCAACTTTTCCTAGCATCGGGGCTCTTTTTGTAGCAGGAACTCCTTTGCATATTAGGCGACACCCCCCTAATGTAGCCAATCCTCCAAGAGCTTACAGAGCTCTTCTTACAGGGGCTACTGTAAGCTCTTGGAGGATTGGCTACATTAGGGGGAGTGTCGCCTAATATGCAAACGAGTTCCTGCTACAGAAAGAGCCCTGCCTAGCATTACGGTATTTTTCCAGCGAACACACAAAGCATCCCATCGAAATAACTACGATGTCGTTCTAACCCACTCTCATCGGATCCTGGAAGCCAAGCGAGGTTGGCCGTGGTTAGTAGTTGGACTTCACTCCACCAGGGAAGTCTGGAATTGTTATGCAGAGGCAGGCAATGGCAAACCACCTCTGAAATTCTCTTGCCTCAGGAACTCTACAGGGTCGCCAAAAGCTCACTGCCACTCGATTGCACTTTCCCGCTGCCACCAGTTATCTAATCTGCCATTTCAGGGGAGACGGCTCCTGCCCCCATGCTACAGAGCCCTTCCACGAACTAAAGCTTTAGTTGGAGAAAGATCAAGGTGGACGGCAATGCTCCCTCTAAGCTGTGGAATCTTATGAGCAAAAATTCTACTTTGTGAGCTACTGGCATTAAAGTTGTGAGGGAGCGATTTGGCCACTGCATAAATTAGTTTGCTCTGGAGCCGTCCTTCCTGAGCTAAGGCAAAAATGTGTCAGCTGGAGGCTAAAAAATGGTGAGCTAGCTCACACTAACTCAGCTTAGAGGAAACACTGGTGGGCAGCCATTTTGGTCTGAAGCAGTAGAGCAAATTTTGAGTCCAGTGGCACCTTTAAGACCAAGAAAGGTTTATTCAAGGTGAATAAACCTTTGTTGGTCTTAAGAGTGCCACTGGACTCAAAATTTGCTCTAAAGCCTTATTATTTGTCGCAGGCAGGATCTTCAGTGCCTTGCCTCTGGTCCCACATCCGAAGCCTTCGTGGAGACAAACGGGTGATCAACCCAAGCATTAATCTGTTATACAAATAGAGTCCCAGTCAAAAATCGGAGTCAAAAATCAGGAGGAAGATCTTAGTGTTTTAACTGCAATCAAGACACCTGAAAACAGTGAGGCCAAACAAGCCTATCAAAAACTGACTGCTATCTGGGCACAATCAGGAAATACGTGAAGTTTTATACTTGGAAAGACATCGTCATGAAAATAATATCCAAAAAAGCATTATTGGTTACAAAAAAGAATACATCATTTAAGTCAACATCCCCTGATTGGTTAAATGTAAAGAAAGGTGTGACTACACCATATCTAAGTGTTTACTTAACCGAACCTGAATAATATTTATTTATTTATTTATTTTTCAGACTTATACCCCGCCCTCCCCGCAAAGCGGCTCAGGGCGGCTTCCAATCGGCATAAAATACAATAAAAACACACCATTACAACAATTAAAATAACACAGCACAAAATACAGAATACAAAATATAAGATAGTGGCAGCGGTTAAAAAACATTGAATCAGGTGCTTCAGAAGGTATCCGAAGAAGCTAGGTGTTCTTCTGCTTGCCAGCTCAGATGGCAGCTACTTGATAATGAGCACTAGATGTTCCAGGTGTAATACTGGCCAAGGATTTACTATACCCAAACAAAAGTGTTTTTCCCCCAATATGAAGTCCTTTTTGACCCAAACACGGCAACGTTTCCCCCTACACAATTGAAAACCATGAACTTTATACCTATCTTCTATACCGAAAGAATGTTATTGTCTTGTCTGCTAACATGAGCTAGAAAATGAATCTAACCTAGAAGAGGAAGGCCTAACTATTTAATAGGCCTTCATCACATCCTAAGAAAATCTTACTTAGGAGAAAAATCTGTAAAACCAGAAAAATATGAATAATCAGAAGAAGAAGAAAAATCTTTATGATCCCATCTATACTACAAAGCTGATATCAGGAGGGTACGAATGTGCCCCCGCTGGAATGCCTGAGGGGAGCAATCCCCTCCGCCAAACCGCAAGAGCGGCTCAAGGCTTTTAGAGGAGGAGTGACGTCTAAGCGTAATCACGGCAAACCCTCTTACACTGAATTACAAGAGAAAATCCAGTCATCCCCTTAGAACTCTCCCCTTGCGGCTGTCGCACCGACTCCTGGCGTGCCGGACGCCGGCCCCTGTCAGTAGGATTCCGGGGCAGATGGTGACACAGATCCATCCTGGCTCAAGTAATAGCATTAGATTACCAATAAGAGGGGGACCCGGAGGAGCAGATGCACTCTGATTAGCGACAATGCAGTTACTTTAAAAAGGCTTTTATTAAAATAAACCTCCCAGCAGGACGGCGTAAACAGACACAGGACGGGAGACGACGGCACATGACTCCGCGACAGCCGTTAGGGAAAGGGCCATTCCAATGAACATCACGCAAGCAGAACGACTCCCCACCATGTCCTCTCGCTCCCCATTTACCAAGAAATTTTCACAAGGGGATGTAAAACAAAGGCAGGTTCGGTAGCAGACCTGTGGGACCCTCTCCCCCAGTGAAAGGTCAATGAGAGAATACTTATAAGGACCCCTGTAATAAACAGCAGGAGAATAACTGAGATTTTATATAGGTCTGTCAATTACAGCTTCCCAAAACATGTATGCGCAACAAAATATGTGCATGTGCAATTGTTGTGCATATCAATATATGCTCAGTTTGCATGCTAATTCCGCCATAGAGGTGCTTTCCATGTAGGGATCTTCTATTATGTCACAACAGCCAAGTGTATTCTGTAGCAAACCTTTCCAGATTTGCCAATAAGAAAGCCCATATTCTGCACACTAGTTCAGCAATTTCATCAAGTCAGTTAAGAATATTAATCAAAACAGTTGTAGTTATAGTAATCTGGGTGTCATGTATTACATTGCCAATTGGAAATTTACTCCTTGGTCCTGGTTTGCTAGGGTGCGGAACGGCATAGCCCGGTCTTATCAGATTTTGGAAGCAAAGTAAGGCCGGTACTTGGATGGAGGTCCACCAAGGAAGACTCCACGGAGGAAGGCACTAGTGAATCACCTCTTGCCTTGAAAGCCGTTGCCTTTAAGTTGGCTGCAACTTGACAGCGCACCCATACATGCATGTATGCATACATATATACATACAGGCAGGGGTCTTTTTTGGGAGGGAGCGCACCGGGAGCTCAGAAGCCAAGCCCCACCCCCAGCCTGCATCCGGAGGAGTCTTTCAGGCAGCTGAATGTCAATTTCAGCTCTATTATATCCTATGGGCCATTGAAGTCAATGGTGAAAGCATAGGATATATTCTGGGGGCTGGAGGGAGGGGTTTGAAGGAGAGGCTCCAAACTCACAGAATAGCTGATGGAGCCTCTCCCCAAGATACCCACCAAGTTTCAAGAACATTGGACCAGGGGTCCAATTCTATGGGCCCCTGAACAGGTTGCCCCTATTCCCTCCATTGTTCTCTATGGTGGGAAAACAAGTTACTTTTTTCTCACCATAGAGAACAATGGAGGGAATAGGGGCAACCTGTTCAGGGGCCCATAGAATTGGACCACCTGGTCCAATGTTCTTGAAACTTGTTGGGTATCTTGGGGAGAGGCTCCATCAGCTATTCTGTGAGTTTGGAGCCTCTCCCTCAAACCCCCTCCCCTTCAGCTCCCAGAATATACCCTATGTTTTCACCATTGACTTCAATGGCCCATAGGATATAATGGGGCCAAATTGCCGCCAAATTTCTTTCATTCCCTCCTTTCCTTTTCTCTTTTTCCTCTTTCCCTCTTTCTTCTCTTCTCTTCTCTCTCTCTTTCTTTCCCACCTTCTTCTCTTCTTTTTTTCCTCCTTTCCCTGTTTCCCTCCTTCTTCCCTCTATTTCTTTCCATCCCCTTTCCTTCTCTTTCCTTCCTTCTTTCCTTCTCTCTACTCTCTCTCTTTCCTTCCCTCTTTCCTCCTTCTGTGGCCCAACTCTCATGAGAAGGGGTTTAAAGTTCTCTCTTAGCTCCCCCACCCAGGCCAGCTGGGGAAGGGAAGGGGAGGTTTTTGAAGATGCCTCCCTCCCTTTTGCTTCCCCTTCTGACATCACTTCCGGTGATGTCAGGGGGCGTGGCATATGCTAATAGCCTAATAGCTCATTAGCATACCATATGCTAATGAGCTCCTGCAGCTGGTTTTCTACAAAAAGACCCCTGCATACAAGTTTGCTGGTTCACCGAGTGTGGGAAGTTGTATGCATGCAAGTGTAGGGGACATCAGGAAGAGAAGTATCCTGAGAAAGTATGTTGTGGGCCAGAAAGATGCAAAGCACACCCTGGCCTGGATAGCCCAGGCAAGCCTGATCTCATCAGATCTCGGAAGCTAAGCAGGGCCGACTCTGGCAAGTACTTGGGTGGGAGACCTCCTTGGAATACCAGAGTCAAGAGGACAGGGGCAGGCTTTACTCAGCCACCTCTCTGAATGTCCTCCAGGCCACCAGTAGGGGTCAGTTGCCAGAGGTTGCCATGACTTCCAAGTGCACACACATGCATAAACACACACAAAAAAATTCAGACAGACAAAAAGAAAGTTGCTAAGCTCAGCATGTGGGCTAAGGAGACCACACTCACACACATTAGCTGGTGGTACTGGGCCAGTCACTATCTTCCAGTCCCACAGGACTGTTCCGAGGGCATAGGAAGGCCGAGCACCGAAGAACAGATGCTTTTGAATTACGGTGCTGGAGAAGACTCTTGAGAGTCCCTTGGACTGCAAGGAGATCAAATCAGTCAATCCTAAAGGAAATCAACCCTGACTGTTCCCTGGAAGGACAGATGCTGAAGCTCAAATACTTTGGCCTCCAAATGAGAAGGGAGCACTCACTGGAGAAGACCTTGATGCTGGGAAAGATTGAAGGTCAAAGGATGGCAAAGGATGAGATGGTTGGACAGTGTTATTGATGCAACAAACATGAAATTAAGCAAACTCTGGAGGACGGTGGAAGACAGGAGGGCCTGGCATGATGTGGTCCATGGGGTCATGAAGAGTCGGACTTGACCGTGTGACTGAACAACAACAACTAAGGGAAACACATATACACATTGCCTGAAGGAAGGGCAAGAGACAACATGTGATATGGGTGGAAGATACCAAGGAAAGAGGTGTGCAGGAGCACTGCCTCATGAATTGTGCTCAGATAATAGGAGAACATAAGAAGAGCCTTACAGGACTGGATCAAAGGGCCATCCAGTCCAGCATCCTGTTTCCCAGAGGGCCCAGTTCCTGGAAATATCACTATAATTAAAGTTTTAGAATCCACAAAGTATAAGGGAGAAGTTGGCATGGATTCCACTTAAAGGGGACGACGCATGAGGGGGCGAAACACATTTCTGCTTGCAATGGATTAGGCAACATGTGTCATGTGGGAACGTGTGTGCATGCACAAAAATTTCCAACAAAACCTACTTTTGAGTACAGAACAGCAAGGGCTGTGCAAGTCCAAGAGGCAATGACTGAGCTTGGTATAAGCTTAGATTCCTAGTCCAGATAAGTATTGTTCTCGCACTGACTGGTGATTACAGCTTACAGATCAACCTTTCAAAGACGCACAGGTTACACAGCACTTACAAATGACTTGGCATGCTTTTGTTTCCATGGATTGCTGAGATGTATTTATAAAGCTACCTTACCCTGTGTTCACTGCAAATGAGAGGTACAGGGCTCGTAACACTATAACACCCCCAAACCTGACACTGTTTCATTTGGTACACCCCGCTGTTCATAGAGAGCAAAGTCTTCAAGAGCAAATCGCCAGAAATGCCCCAAACCTGACACTATTTCATTTGGTACACCCCGCTGTTCATAGAGAGCAAAGTCTTCAAGAGCAAATCGCCAGAAATGCCCCAAACCTGACACTATTTCATTTGGTACACCCTGCTGTTCAGAGAGAGCAAAGTCTTCAAGAGCAAATTGCCAGAAATGCCCCAAACCTGGCACTATTTCATTTGGTACACCCTGCTGTTCATAGAGAGCAAAGTCTTCAAGAGCAAATTGCCAGAAATGCCCCAAACCTGGCACTATTTCATTTGGTACACCCTGCTGTTCATAGAGAGCAAAGTCTTCAAGAGCAAATCGCCAGAAATGCCCCAAACCTGACACTATTTCATTTGGTACACCCCGCTGTTCATAGAGAGCAAAGTCTTCAAGAGCAAATTGCCAGAAATGGATCTTTTTGACCCTTGAAATGTTATACCCTGAAAACCATGTCGGTTTCGCGGGTGCCCCTGGATTCGAACCTAACTGATCTTTCGCTTCGTAATTTCCAGCTGAACTACTTTGCATCGCAACGATGGCAATACTTCCATTAGGATGGGGTGGCCAAACCGTGGCTTGGGAGCCGCATGTGGCTCGTTCACACATCTTGTGCCGCTCTCACTGGACAAATAAATATCATTACCCATACCTGCTTCTACCGCTTTAGTTATTATTTTTGGCAGTCTCATTTAATGTTAATAAAAAGCAGGTGGTACATGACACCAAAAAAGATTGCTAATATTAGCATGGATAAGAACTTGAGTAATAAATGTTGGAAATGTAAAAAAAATAGAGGGTTCTTTTTACCACATGTGGTGGACATGTGATAAAGCTAGAGTATACTGGTCAAATGTATATTGTGAGATGCAGAAGATATTAAAAATTCCTATTAGAAAAAGCCCGGAGCTTCTTCTCTTAGGTTTGACAATGGAAAAAATTCCACAAGAAAAGAGGACATTACTATGGTATATGATCACATTGGTGAGAATGGCTTTTGTGCAACAGTGGAAAGCGGAGAAGGTGCCAGATATACAGGACTGGTTAAGGAAATTGCTGTTCTTAGCCGAAATGGACAAAATGATGAAAAAATTAAATGGACAAATGGCAGAACAATATCTAAAAGACTGGGAAGACCTGAAATTGTATATGGAAACTGAACATAAAATGAAAGGGAGAATGTACAATCTTGATTCTTATTGAAATTGAATGTGAAATGAAATGAATATTTGATTGTACTATACTTTTACTGGAAAATATGTTAGAAAGAGGCAGGTTTCTATGTATTAGAATTGTGTTACCTGGTTTGTCGATTGTTATAAGTCTAAATTTGATTACCTTTTAATTTCTTTTTTGTTATTAGCAGTGTTGGAAGCCTATTAGGGGGGAAGGGGGGATGGGATATAATTTTTAAACTGAATTGGTAATGGTGTTTAACAATGTTGAATATATTCCAATAAAATTTTGTTTCAAAAAAATAAAATAAAAAGCAGATTTGTGTATTTGCCAGTAAAAATATGTAATCTTGGTTGATGTCTTGTGGCTCTGAAACATCTGACATTTATTCTGTGTGGCTCTTATGTCAAGCAAGTTTGGCCAACCCCTGCATTAGGAGGACGCCATCGGGTAGTATTTCTAAACCTCCTGGAAACAATGCTCGTGCTGACATGACTTCAGACGGCTGTGACCTTGCGTGCCACTCCAGCGCATGATTAACTCGTGCTTATCCTGTTATCCCAGTATAATGACCTCTAACTTTTCTGAGGAAGTGCTTCCCAACATAGTAGAACTCTCATTATTCTCTCCCGTACTGTTTTACATTCAGCCTTGTTGGGTTTCACTTTGCTCTTATCTGCCCAGCTCCCCAGTTTGTTAAGGTCGTTCTAGAATTGGAGCGCCAACCTCTCTCCTTGTTAGCGCCAACAGAGTGAAGCCGCGGCTTTTTAGACCCTTGGAGATTAACTGGGTAAGAACAAAGACACGGCCTGATTTTTCTCCACACAGATTATTTTTCTCTGCCTCGGCTTCCTTGAAGCCAGGACTGTCTGGGGAGCATCTGCACGATCTCCTCCTCCATGCGTTCTCCTTCCATGTTCTTTCATGCTTTGCTACAGTCGTTCCTGGATGCCGTGAGGAACTTGGAAGGTGTCTGTGTGTCTGTAAGTTGCACCCACATCACCGCCATTTTCCTTACCACAGCCCCCCATAGCTGCCAACCCTCCCTCTGGAAGACTTTTTCCAGGATTTAAAGTAATTCACAGACCACTACAGTGCTACAGAATGATAAAAGCTACTGAAAAAAATGTCCTAGCTCTCAGCATCCACTGAAAGGGGAGTTCGACTCTAGCCCCTTCCCTGCAGAGCTAAAAGAGAAGAGACGCAGAGTTGCAATGAGAGCTATACAGAGGAAATCTCCATGTCAAAGCAGCCCATCTTTGCATCTCTTCAAACACTGCATTTTTAAGCATGCGCTTCTTAAAAGCAGGGCTTTTTTGTAGAAAAAGCCCAGTAGGAACTCATTAGCATATTAGGCCACACCCATGACAGCAGAAACTCATTAGCATATTAGGCCACACCCGACAACATAGCTTATTAGCCTATTAGGCCACACCCCATGTTACCATAAGTGTAGTCATCCAGTCACACCCACCTTTTGCTTCTTATTCTGTTTACCTTGTTTGTTGTCAAAACCCAGGGCTTTTTTTGGAGCAGGAACTCCTTTGCCTGTTAGGCCACACACCCCTAATGTAGCCAGTCCCAATGAGTTTCTGCTGTTGGGTGTGGCCTGTTTTGCTAATGAGTTCCTGCTGGCCAACTTGGGAGCCAGCCGGAACGCCGTTCCTGTGCGTTCCTGCCCCAAAATAGCCCTGCTTAAAAGTATGTATTTAAAACAGGGCAAAGCCGCCTGGACCCCTTCCTTAGGAACCACCTGGGGGGACACAACATAGCGGGGAGGTAGAAACACTACCCCTAGGATTGTAAAATTAATGAGACTGGGCCCAACTTTCTGTCTGCCTGCTCACTCATACAGCTAGGAAAGCTTACGCCTTGAATTAAATGTTGTTGGACAGAAAGGTGCCACGGGACTCAAACTTTGTTCCGCTGCTTCGGACCAACACGGCGACCCACCTGAATCTAGCTGCTAAATACAGCATCCCTGTTTCTCCTTCATGTCTGTCTAACCTAGGTTGTTTCCCCTCTCACACATTTATATGAACAAAGTCTGAGTCCAGCGGCACCTTTAAGACCAACCAACTGGTATTCTGGGTATAAGTTTTTCTGTGCAGAAAAACTTATACCCAGAATACAACTTGGTTGGTCTTAAAGGTGCCACTGGACTCAAACTTTGCTCTGCTGCCTCAGACCAACACAGCTACCCCCACCTGAACATATTTATATGCAATCATTGCGTTTTATCATTGAGTAATGGTGGCATAAATGAGCAAGCTGACAAGGTAAAAGGAATTACTGTCTAGAACAGGCAGCTCTGTGCATTTTGCAGAACACAGCTCTGTCTTTGGGAGAGAAAAAAGCAGCAACAGAAAACCAGTGTCTTGAACACAAGGGGCCAATTCACACGTTATAAAATCCGCATGTTCCCTATCAGTCTTGTCAATTGGAGATGTGTCTGGAGTCCCTTGCTCGGAACGTCGTTCCTGGGAGCATCCTGGTCCGATTCAGACTGGGACCACGAAACACAGGGAGCGGAGGATGAAGCCTCTCCCCTGTACCACGTCCCTTCAGTGAAGGTGCCCCAGAAGCCACTGCTTGTCCCATTTGGAAACCCTGTATGCCCTGAGGAGTACACAGAAGTTCCCCATCTGGGCAAATAGCAGCTTTCTATCGGGAAAATGAAGTGGAGATTGAAACTCCCTCTTCCTGCATGTGTAGTCCTTATCCAAATTGGATCTCCACACGCCTGGGAATTGTTCTGAATACAAGATTCCCAGACCACATCGGTCAACCAGCCATGTGGGGAGGGGGATGTCACAAGCAGTGTTCCCTCTAAACTGAGTTAGTGTGAGCTAGCTCACAGTTTTTAGCCTCCAGCTCACACATTTTTGTCTTAGCTCAGGAAGGAGGGCTCCAGAGCAAGCTAAGGTATGCAGCAGTCCAAGCGTTTGATCACAGCTTTAATGCCAGTAAGCTCACAAAGTTGGATTTTTGCTCACAAGACTCCAAAGCACCGGTCGCAAGGACTTTATTCCTTTTGATATTCATACCTCATTTTTCTCCCCAGTGGGGACCCAAAGCCACACATCCTCACAACAGTCTTGTGAGGTAGGCTAGGCTAAGAGAGCGTGACTGGCCCTGGAGTCACCCAGAGAGCTTCTCTGACAGCACCGGGATTTGTAGATCCTGTTTAGACACTCTAACTACTACACCATGCTTTCTCTATAGGCAAAAACCCCTTTCCACATCACAGAAGCCCTGGGAGTCTTATTCCAGCCATTTATGGCCTCCACTTGCTAGCCCAGACATCTTCAGTCTTTCAGGCTTCGGAAAACCAAAAAGCTTTCCCAACTCTGGGGAATCCTTTCCATATTGACTTATATATGAATGCGGAAAATTGCCTTGTCCCTGTGGTCCGTCCAGCTCTGCGGCAGTAGCTGCCGTGGGTCCCACGCAGAGAAAGAAGTTTCTCCGAACCCTTTTCCCAAGATACTTATTGGCCTGGGTGACTCCATCTTTCCTACATGATGGTGCTTAGTTGTTCTGAGTCTTGGAAGAGGACAGTGTCAGCTGCTCTCAGGGGAACTTCCTCTCTCTCATGCTTGTTAGCAGCACAGAGTATAAGACATTAGTTTTCGTCATGCACTGGGTCTCAAGGTCTGGCTAAGTTTTGCTGTGCATGCGCGGCAGCACTCTTGAGGCCAGCTGAGAGAAGCTTAGTCTGCACCTTCTTCTATAACCCTGATGCATTATTAAAGATCTCCTTATAAGTAAACCTGGATCTCTCCTAACATTTCTTTGGGAGCTTCTGGGAACCTATGGTGCCCCTGGCCAGGGTCCGTAACAGATGCTTCACCTGGGAACTCCAGAGGCCTTCTGTCTGCAAAAGGAGGTAGCTTATCACGGAGCCGCAACCGCTTCTTGTGATGCCGCACCTCTGCCAATGAGTGTTCCAGAGGATTTTGAGAAGACTTTTCTGTTCCTATAGGATCCTGCTTAGACCTGGAGACCTCTGCCCCACATACAGTGAGCCCTGGAACAAACCCAACATTCACCTGAAGTTGCACCTTTCAGAGGACACTAGGCAGTGGTCAGCAACTCACCTTGCAAGGAAGTTTTCCTACTGTAATTGGCATTCTCACCAGTTAAATTTCCAGGCGACCCCTGGGTTGGAACTTCAGTGGAAGTTCAGGAGCAGCTTTTTAAACCCAAGGGCTCTGCGCAAATTCTTCTGTCCATCTCTATGGTGGTGACCTCTATGTGCAGTAGAATCATAAGACGCATGGATCATATCACATCGCTTTCAAAGCTGAAGGCCAGACCAGTGGGAAGCTACCATGGTTTGACATGGTTCTCCTCTACCATGGTTCTCCTCTCCTTTTGATAGCTGCAGAACTGCCTCAGGCCTGGGTGGATGGACACTCAACCCAGTTTGGTGTCGTGGTTAAGTGCGCGGACTCTAATCTGGGAGAACCGGGTTTGATTCCCCACTCCTCCACTTGCACCTGCTGGATGACCTTGGGCAAGCCGTAGCTTTGTCAGAGCGGTACTCTCAAGGGCAGTTCTCGAGAGAGCTCTCTCAGCCCCACCTACCTCACAGGGTGTCTGTGGCGGGGAAGGGAAGGGAAAGGAGATTGTAAGCCACCATGAGACTCCGAGTGAAGGGCGGGGTATAAATCCAGTCTCTTCTTCTTCTTGCAACTGTGGCTGATTCTGCATTAACTCCCACCCCGGCATTTTAGCAAACCCACGTTGGAACACAAATTCCCCTCTGCGTTGCATGCTGCTTTCGCTTCCTTTGATCATTGGATTTTATGGTACCTTCTGCATAGATTTATGGCCGTTTTATGGCTGTTCAGGGGTGACTTTGCAGTCAGTATAGATGTGGTTTTCAGCTGCACTTTTCCCTCCCGGTTGAGAAAGTGTGGAGCGAATGCCAGATGCAGAATCGCCCTGTCTGAAATGCCGGCACGAGCAACAGGAAATGCCCGACAGTCAGCCTCAAGCCCGATTACGGCACATTCCTGTTGCCAGACCTCGCAAGTTCTTTTGCCATTGCATCTAAGAGCAACAAATAAATGGGACAATGACAGATGGCTAGGGCTTGCCGTTGCCTTTTGCTGGGAGCGTTAATTACAGCAAAACCCTAAAAGCAGAACTGCACTGAGTTATTGGCAGAATTACCTGTGACTAAAGCACAGCTGGCTTGCAGTGAATCTTTCCTGCACGAGACCTCTGGATAACAACCTCCTGTGTATACTGCAGCAAGCGGTGTGTATACTGCAACAAGCAAGTACGCGAGTGCGCCAGCTTTAAAGCCGGGCTGTCTTCCCCCCCCCAAAGGTATGAGTCAGAGCAGGGTAACACTAACCAATTCTCTTGGATCATTCAATCTTGACACGCCATTCGTTAGGCAATCTGTTTGCAGCATCGCCAGCATTCTGATGGGGATATGCAGACATTTATTCACAAGGCCAGGTGTTTTGCATCTGGCCATCAACCAGGACTTGAAGTGTCCCAGAAACAGCAAGCAGAGAAATCAGTTAGGTGGTTGGGGGGGAGGGGGGCACTCTGCCCATGCAATTATCCTGGAGAATAATGTTTGCCCAATTCACTGGCTGTATATGTGGAATATTGTTAGGAATGAGACGGGCACAAGAGATGAATGCTAAAGGCACAAATCCATTTATTTTTTTTTAAGCAGTGACTGGTCTGTTTTGACAGCTTTACAGCAAATGTTATGGGGTATAAAAATTAAATCACAATAATGATTTAGAATTAAAAAAAACCCTTTTAAATCATTTAATCCTTAACACATCTAAGAGTGGACCTTGGTCTATCTTGCCTTGAAATTATTTAGTCTGACTGCCACAGGAGGTGGTGGCGGCTACAAGCATGGGCGGCTTCAAGAGGGAATTAGATAAACATATGGAGCAGAGGTCCATCAGTGACTATTGGCCACCAGGTATAGGTAGGAACTCTCAGTCTGGGGCAAGTGATGCTCTGTATTCTTGGTTCTTGGGGGGGGTCAACAGTGGGAGGGCTTCTAGTGTCCTGGCCCCACTGCTGGACCTCCTGAGGGCAACTGGTATTTTTGGCCACTGTGTGACACAGAGTGTTGGACTGGATGGGCCATTGGCCTGATCCAACATTGGCTTCTCTTATGTTCTTATGTCTGGGGCAAGTGATGCTCTGTATTCTTGGTTCTTGGGGGGCGGGGCAACAGTGGGAGGGCTTCTAGTGTCCTGGCCCCACTGCTGGACCTCCTGAGGGCAACTGGTATTTTTGGCCACTGTGTGACACAGAGTGTTGGACTGGATGGGCCATTGGCCTGATCCAACATTGGCTTCTCTTATGTTCTTATGTCTGGGACAAGGGATGCTCTTTCTTCTTGGTGCTTGGGGCGGGGCAACAGTGGGAGGGCTTCTAGTGTCCTGGCCCCACTGCTGGACCTCCTGAGGGCAACTGGTATTTTTGGCCACTGTGTGACACAGAGTGTTGGACTGGATGGGCCATTGGCCTGATCCAACATTGGCTTCTCTTATGTTCTTATGTCTGGGACAAGGGATGCTCTTTCTTCTTGGTGCTTGGGGCGGGGCAACAGTGGGAGGGCTTCTAGGGTCCTGGCCCCACTGCTGGACCTCCTGATGGCACCTGGTATTTTTGGCCACTGCGTGACACAGAGTGTTGGACTGGATGGGCCGTTGGCCTGACCCAACATTGGCTCCTCTTATGTTCTTACGGCTGCAGCCCTTCAGGATCAAGGTCTTTCACATCACCTATTATGTGAACAGTTTAAACGGGAGATGCTGGGGGCTAAACCTGGGAGCAGATGCCCCACCACCGAATGGCCCTCCCCAAACTCACTTCTTTGGGATTAACTTCCACCAACAAGTCACCGTGAGGCTAAAAAGGAGTAATATTGAAGTACGCAGCCCTAAGCTCCTTGACAGAAGGACATCTTGGGTCAGTGTATCTGAAGAACTGTGCCTGCACACGAAAGCTTACACTCAGAATTAAACTTTGCTGGTCTTAAAAGGTGCCCCGCTGGACTCAAGACTTTGTTCCGCTGCTTCAGACCAACACGGCAACCCCCACCTGAATCCACCCAAAAGCTACATCTGTGATAAATGAGGCCAGAAGACAAAACTAGGCCTGACGCACAGTTTTCCCTGTATCTGGAACATTTAGGTTGCAGTCACACGCGCCAGATAAAATGGGAGAGGGGGGGAGGAGCGAGGCTATTTCCTCCGGAGGAATTTGATCACACCTCCCTTTGAAGCTGTGGGCACAGTCCGTCAGTGTGTGATCAGATGCAACTGCGGTTGAGTCATGTTTTTTTTGTGTTTGTGCCGTTCGTTTCCCATGCACTTAAATGAGGAATCGATGAATTGCACCTCTGCACTGAGGGCTCCCTACGGAGTCTGCGATGATGTGCATATTGTGAAGGGGGGGAACAATGGTAGGGAGACGGGAGGCCTGATCAGACAATCCTGACTCGATCAGACCATCCTGACAGCATGAGAGCACGCTGGAGCGATCAGACACGGGAAAGTCCGTCCATGGCCCGTCGCAACCCATTTACCACCAGATTTTCCCCAATGTCTTTTAACTCCGCTTCTGCGGCTGAGCAGAATGGATTGCCGACGGCTGCAGGGTGCCTCCCAGATGCTGTTATCTCATCGCGTCCTTTAAATCTGCCTGGCATTCGCACCCAGGGCTTTTTTTTTGGTAGAAAAAAGCCCAGCAGGAACTCATTACCATAATAGGCCACACCCAACAGTAGAAACTCATTAGCATATTAGGTCACACCTCTGACAGCACATCTCATTAGTATATTAGGCCACACACACACACACGTTACTGGAAGTGTGGTCATCCAGCCATACCCAACTTTTGCTCCTTATTCTGTTGACCTTGTTTGTTGTCAAAACCCAGGGCTTTCTTTGGAGCAGGAACTCCTTTGCATGTTAGGCCACACACCCCTCATGTAGCCAGTCCTAATGAGTTTCTGCTGTTGGGTGTGGCCTATTATGCTAATGAGTCCCTGCTGGGCGTGGCCAACTTGGGAGCCAGCCAGAACTCCATTCCTGTGCGTTCCTGCCCCAAAATAGCCCTGTTCGAACCTATGTCAGGTCCAATTGTGCGTATGATCGCAGCTTTACATATAAAGCAGGGGGAGGGCGTGTGTCTCTTACTTGCAGTGTAATCAGACGGCATGGGAGGGGGGTGCAGAACCCTTCTTCCATCCATAACTTGCCCCCTTTCCAGCTATCTTGTTCCAGAACAACTGAGTGCCTGCAAGACAAAGGCTAGGGGTCCGGTCACACTGCCGTTTTGATCAGGATTCGCTGCTGTTTCCTTGCGCATGTCAGTTTCACATTCACACGCGCCAATCCGCCTCCCGCCCCGAAGCAGGCTTACTCGCGCAATGCTTCCGGGTTTTCCTGACCCCTGGAAAATCTAGTGTTTTCCTGGCACTTCCGCTTTGATTATGCGATTTCGCCTATGTGGACAGCCCATCTCTCGCAAGGATTGCGATTAGGGCCGTCTGAACGCTCTTTGTGCTTTTTTTTTTTTTTTTAAAGCTTCCGGTTTGAGCTCTTGAGCAAACATGCGCTTAATAAATCCATTTAACATTTAATAAAGGATTTATTAAGCGCATGTTTAGTCAAGCACTCAAACCAGAAGCTTTTTTTTAAAAAAAAACGCACAAAGATGGCCCTGGAGGCGGGAACGAGAGGCGGGGACTCCAGCAGCCTGGATGGGGCCAGCAAGGAGGATGGCGGAGACGGTGGAGCCTATTTTCGTGGGGCAATGGCGGCAGCGGCGGCGGCAGCACCCCCCCCCCAAAGTGTGGCAGGAGCTGCAGCCGTCCGAGCCTCCCCATGGCCGGCAGGATAGCCTGGAAGGACGGCGCAGCAGCAGGCAAGCGGGTGCTGGGAAAGAGGGGCTGGCTGCATGTAGATAGCCCAATGCGAATAAAAATGTTCCCGATTTAAATAAACCCGGAACAAAGCGCATGTCATTTGCAGTGTGACCAGAGCCTAAGAGGAGGTGAGACATGGAAGGATCCAACGCCCCTTTCTCCAACACTCCATTCCCTGTTAAAACAGAACCAGCCCCTTACACATGAACACGTCAGACACATAAAATCAGATGTGGTTTGGCCCTAAGGCTCTTTAAGGCATATTGCAAGGTCTGTTTGTTTTGCTTCTGGCTGTATTTTTTATAGTACCTCTCACCCCAAGAGGGGGACAGACTAGATGCCCAAAGAAAAACACATAATACAAAAAGCACATTTCGAGAGACAAGTTAAGCGCGGTTTTGTTCATCACCTTTTTTTTTTACCTCTTACCAGTTCACAAACCAGCAGGAGCCTCCAGTGTAGTTTTACGCCCATCTGGTGCAGTGGTTAAGTGCGCGGACTTTCATCTGGGAGAATCGGGTTTGATTCCCCCACTCCTCCACTTGCACCTGGCTGGATGACCTTGGGCAAGCCGTAGTTCTGATAAGAGCTGTTCTTGAAAAAGAGCAGTTTCTGTCAAGAGCTCTCTCAGCCCCATATTCCTCAGTGGGTGTCCGTTGTGGAGAGGGGAAAGGAAAGGAGTTTGTAAGCTGCTCTGAGACTCCCCTGGGTAGTGAAGGGCGGGGTATGAATCCAATCTCGTCCTCTCTTCCTCTTCTTCCTAAACTATGCAGCCTATTCCTCAAAAAAATTACAGGGGTTGTGAAAGGAGGTTTCCCGCTGGCTCTTCTAGTGACCATATTCATCTCCTTTTAAGGTTTATTGGCATCCACAGCCTGTTTTGCTTTACTTATCCAGCCAGCATCATGTTATAGATACAGTCAGCCTTAAGCGCCAACATTGGTTTCCATAGCAACGCAATTACATCAGCGATTTGGATATATTTTTTTTAAGGCTAGTTTTGGTCGGGCTTCTGCCTGGCACGTAAATCATTAGCACTAATAGCAAATCAAATGATGTCACTGGCGGCCACAAATGAGATCGGAGCACGCCATTTGAGTCAAAACATGCATCCTCTAGAAATAATCTGATTAGAATATATGTAATTGTTATGTATTTAAAGGTGGACTGGAGGTCGCTTTGAGCCAACTGGGGCTGAACTCAGTGAAAGGGCTAAACGGGGTCTCACAGAATGACCCAGCTAAAATCTGGGAAAGTTCTACTAACTAGTCCAGAGACAGAAGTTTGAAATGAACATGGATTATTCTTGAACAATAACCAAAGAGGATGTTGAACGGAAAACAATGTTTTATGATGCCTGGAATTCCTTTTATAGTATACTGGAATAGTTGACAACCGAGAGACTGTGTTGAATCACACATATTATCTCTGCTGTGATTACAGTACTGTTGTTGGTTGTATTAGAATTAGAATGAATACTTTTCTACATATGATTTCATAGTCTGTTTGTAGAACAAAACCAGTTTGTATAATAAAATTAAAAAAGAAAGGAACTCGGAATGAATTAAACCTGAACCCCTGAACAGCTCTAAGTACATTTTAGCATGGAGGATGACTCCCTACCTTGACTTAGCTGATCCGGTCATATGGATCCATGCCATGGTAACCGCAAGGCTGGACTACTGTAACACAATGTACATGGGACTACCCTTGAATACCACTCAGAAACATGAGCTGGTACAGAACACTGCAACTCAATCACTATCAGCAGCTACATGGAGCAGCTTATTACACCTATTCTGTAGTTACTCCATTGGTTACCTATTGGGTTCTAGATTCGGTTCAAGGTTCTCATTGATGCCTATAATCCACCAAAGTTGTGTTCTTTAAACGAATGCTGAGCTTTCCCAATAGGTCGTCAACTTTATTTTCAAATGACGTGGTATTCCTTTGTTGCCATGATGGCGCAGCCAACACCAGCACCATGCCTGTCCTGTCCTTGTCACAGACAAAACCCTCAACAAGGCCAGCCTGGGTCAAACTGTCCACGAGGCAGAAGTCAAGCTCTCAGTCCAGAGGGGGGAAATGTCTGTGTTGCTACAGCACATCTGGTTCAAGAGCAAGGGCAGTGGACAGAGAAAGGGACACAACTGCACTGGAATACAGGTGCACGCTAAGTAGATCAGAGGCTGGAGGGAGCTTGGTCCCAGGCTCTGGTACTGGGGCCGAACGGAAGTTGGATATCGGTCCAGTGGGACCAGAGGAAAGCAGCATGGCCCAGGGCAGGTAAGAAGTCCCATAAGCCTCAGCCAAATGTCTGAAAGCTGAAAGTGACTTAGGCTGGAAGTAACTTAGTTCCGACGCAGGGAAGAGGTCAGGTTCCAAAAATATCAGCTGAAGATCAACAGAGGCAGGCGGGCAGGGAGGCTGAAGGAAGGAAGGAAAGTGGGGGACCGGGTATTAGGAGCATGGATGTGCAGTGGAGCAACCAGATGCTCAGAATGAAGAGTGAGGTCTGGGCATAAGTTGCACAAAGCTGCCTTCTACTGAATCAGATCTGCAGCCCGTCAAGGTCAGTGCTGTCTACTCAGACTGGCAGCAGCTCTACAGAGTCTCAAGTGAGGGTCTTTCGCACCACCTGCTGCCTGATCCTTTTACCTGGAGAGGCCAGGGATTGAACCTGCAGCCTTCTGTGTCACAAGCAGATGCTTTACCCCTGAGCCACGGCCTTTCCCCAACACATGAATCTGACTTATACTGAATCAGACCTCTGGTCCATCTAGGGCAGTACTGTCTACTCAATACTGAGTCTTGCATCCTGGTCTTTCATACCATCTACTGCCTGCCCCCTTTAACTGGAGATGCCGGGGATTGAACCTGGGGTCTACTGCATGCCAAGCGGATGCTCTGCCACTGAGCCACAGCCCCTCCCAGTAAGTCTTAGAAGGCCTGGTTGACAGAGCCTCTTCCTTGGGCTCAGCAGATGGCAGAGCTGTTACTATAGCTCCAGTGATGCCCTTGAAGGACAGAGGTCAGTCTATATGGCTGGAGGTGGACACACTATGCTGGTGTAAAGAAGGAAAGGCACCAGAGATCAGTTGCTCAGAACCCCAATCACACACACACACCCTAAAGGTGCTTCCATCTCTGGCTAGGAGGAAAGAGCATGAATGCAGGTGTGTGAGCAGAATAATATTTCTTCATAAAGAAACATTCTCTAGTCACCTTGACCTGGATAGCCCAGGTAAGCCTGACCTTGTCAGATCTTGGAAGCTAAGCAGGGCTGGCCCTGGCTGGAATTTGGAGGGGAGACCTCCCAAGGAATACCAGGGTCGTCGTGACACAGAGGCAGGCAATGGCAAGCCACCTCTGAAACGTCCCTTGCCTTCAAACCCCACGAGGGGTTGCCAGAAGTCAGCTTGACTTGATGGGGAAGGAAGGAAGGAAGGAAGGAAGGAAGGAAGGAAGGAAGGAAGGAAGGAAGGAAGGAAGGAAGGAAGGAAGGAAGGATTTTGTAGTCAACAGGCTTTATTTTGGTGGATGGGTTTTGACAGTGAAAGCCAGTATGGTAGAGTGGATTGTGCTGGACTGTGAATCCCACTCAGTCTGGAGGTCCTGAAGCATTTTGCAGGCTTACCTTGAGGATAAAATCAGATAACCCTCCAGTATGCTGTCTGAAACTCCTTGGAAGCAGGGCAGAGTACAGATAGAATCCAGCTGGATGCTGTACTTGAAGTTGGAAAAGAATCGTGTTGGTGGAGCCAGTGACTGAATGTGGCTGGTTGGGCTGGTTGGGCTAGATAACCTTTGGGTCCCTCCTATGGGAGACGGAGTCCCATCCCCATCCTTGTTGCTTTGAGCCTGGGTTGCCGCCCACATAGCCGTAGAGGAGAAGGGATATGAGCGCCCCTGGTTCCTCTTTTTCTCATAGCCAGGAGGTTCTTCCACGGCCTCCCCCAAGCCCTTTCGGTAGCAGCACTACAATTTGCACATTCCTGCTGTCAAGACCTCTGCCTCTGGGGAAGACAGCAGACTCCCAGACCATTTCCGCAGTAGAAGAAGAAGAAGAGGAAGAGTTTGGACTTATACCCCGCCCTTCACTGCCCAAAGGCGTCTCAGAGCGGCTTACAAACTCCTTTCCCTTCCCCTCCCCACAACAGACACCCTGTGAGGTAGGTGGGGCTGAGAGAACTTCTGACAGAAACTGTCCTTGAGAGAACAGCTGTGCCAGAGCTTGTGACTGACCCAAGGTTACATCAGCAGGTGCAAGTGGAGGAGTGGGGAATCAAACTCGGTTCTCCCAGATAAGAGTCCGCGCACTTTAACCATTACACCAAACTGGTAGTAATAGTGAAATTCCCCACACTGACGTTTTTAAAACTGCACGTTATGTGAAAATTTCCACAGGAGGTTTTTCCCCACCAGGCACAGACCTGAAGTTTTCTCCTTCTTACCCCGTGTTTTCGGAACTCGCTAAAACTGGGGATTCCAAAAACGCGGGGTTAAAAGGAGAAAACTTCGGATCTGCGCCTGACGAGGAAAAATCTACTGTGGAAAGTTTCACAAAATACGCAGTTTTAAAAACATCAATTACACAAATGGAGGAGAAGGGAAGCTCTCCTCCAGCAAATCTGAAGAAAAATTTATAGCATCCTGGTATTCACTCATTAACTATATGGTTGAATCTGATGTAATGCCAGCAAATCCTTTATACAAATCAATGATATACTTCTGAAACTTGAACCTGAACCGTTATTTGGCTTAGATCTAAGATAATATCTGAAGTTACTTTCAGAGCACTGATTTAAAATTTGCCTGTAAAGCTATGTATTTACTATACGATAGTTGCCTTAAGGGATGTTTCGTAATGTGTAATACAGTTCTCTGGCGTCTTCAGCCTGGACATAGTTAAGCATTAACGTTTTTTCTAACCTATTTTTGTACTTTAAAAAAAATATTAAAACAAAAATAACAATACAAAACAAAACATAACAACTTATCCAGGTATGAAATCTATGGTCTAATAAACCCTTACAAAGCATAACATTTACAATGGGTACCAATTAGCATTCAATAAAATACAAAAATTAACGTATTTCTTAGGTAACGTACAACTATTTTTGTACTTCATCTGCAGACGTCTATCGTACTTACCTTGTATTTTTATTAAATTCTTAAATAAAAATTATAGATTAAAAAAACACATCAATGTGGGGGATTTCACTACTGTGGAAATGGTCTGAGAGAGACAGGGAGATACCTGGGTGTCTCCGTACCCCACCCACCCAACCATTGGGAGACACCTAGGGCTCTTTTTGTAGCAGGAACTCCTTTGCATATTAAGTGATACACCCCAATTGTAGCCAATCCTCCAAGAGCTTACAGAGCAATTGTCTCCTAATATGCAGAGGACTTCCTGCTACAAAAAGAGCCCTGGAGACACCCATCAGCTAAACTGTGGGCACTGACTTCTTACGGGAGCATTCTCACACGCCATGGTGGCTGCCCCTTATCCCAAAGTGGCTTCCAGTCAGGGTCGAGGGTCTTTACAACCATCACAGGAGGCTTGTCAGAAGCGCAACTGTAGCATGACACCAACGACCGCTGCAGGTATTACCTGCTCTATCTTGGTCCACCTGGCCAATTCCTCCAGCACTGGTCCAAGTCAGAAGGCTGGGGGAATACGTAGACAATGGAAATTAGCCTGGACTGTGTACAGCAGAAGAGTCAGGGGGTAGGAAGAGAGGGGGAGAGATGTAAAATGAGCGAGAGAGACGGAGTGAGAGGTAGCTTGTTAAAGACAGCACCGAAGGGACTGCTCTTTTGCAGGCTGCTCAGAACAGATGGCTTGGTTACACAGTGCCGTGCATCTGAAGGACCTCCCGAGGACAGGAGTTCTGCCAGCTGTTAGGATAGCAGACCATTTGCCCAGACCCTGCTGTATCTCTCCATACACACAAACAAAATGAAAATAGCAGATGCTCACGGATCTAGGGTTGGCGTCCCGGTTTGGTGCTATCGATGACTGGCCTTTTTTTTTTGGCAAGCGGGAAACCAGGGACAATATCAGCAGAGCTCTGGCAGCCCAAGCTAGTTTTTGAGGATGGGCAGAGTGCACAAAAGGGGAGGGGAGTTCTCCCAAAAGATTTAGCTGTACGATGCCCCTCTAGAAGAACGGTGGCTTGCATAAAAAGAGCAATAACAGCTTGTGGACAAAGGAGGCTTAGTTCCATGCTTAACAGTAACAACAATAAATCATGCAAATCCTCAAAATATCTGAAGTGACTTAATTTGCAGAACTGCCTCTGCATTTCTTTGCAGCAGAGAGATGTTTCCCCCCCCTCAAAGATACACATGTGGTAGCAGCAAGAGAGATATTTGGCAAATGTGGAGTCGAAGGGAAGGGGAACATGGCTGTACCATGGGGCTACACATGTAAGAGGAACCAGAAACTCCACTTTTTTTCAACCAAGGAGCTACTTTATTTATTTACTAGGAATAAGGTCCGTTGTGGAAATAAATACAACGGGCTCTAGAAAGAGGCTCTGGGAGAGTGCCCCGGCTTTGGGCACTCAGTGACAATTTGCTGTGGCAATCTCAGCAGGGTATAATGACAGAGTCCACCATTTTCTCCAGAGGAACTGATCTTTGCTACCTGAAGAGCAGTAGTAATTTTGAATGATCTCCAGCCTGGTAACAGTGGTTCCCCAGGAGGGAGTGGCTGGTTTGGAGGGTGGAGTCTATGGCATTGTACCTGTCTGAGGTCCCACCCCTCCTCAACACTCATCCTCTCCAGGTTCGACCCCTCAAATCCCCAGGAATTTCCCAACCTGGAGTTGACAACCCTATCTCCCTCCCAGCCAACCATCAACCTACCTTTAGTTTTCCATCTCCTCCCCCATCCCTCCTAGAGAGCAGTTGTAATTTTGAGTGATCTCCAGCCCCCACCTGAAGATTGGCAACAATGGCTCCCCATCAGGGAATGGCTGGATTGGAGGGTGGAGTCTATGGCATCGTACCTGTCTGAGGTGCCACCCCTCCTCAAACCTCACCCTCTCCAGGCTCCATCCCTCAAATCTCCAGGAATTGCCCACCTAGAGTTGGCAACCTGATCAGAACTGGGCCCAATGAGTTTTCTCCCAAAGGCCAACATAGGTGTGGAAAGGGCCTTTTACTGACAGAGGAGAAAGTACAGGTGCCAACTTTGATTAGGGAAATACCTGGAGATTTGGGGAGGTGGATCCTGTGGAGGGCAGCATTTGGGGTGTGTGTGGAAGGACTCAGCAGGGTATAATGCCATAGAGTCTACCCTCCAAAGCAACCATTTTCTCCCGGGGAACTGATCTCTGTCATCTGGAGTTCAATTGTAACAGTGGGAGATCTCCAGGTCCCACCTGGAGATTGGCAGCCCTAGCGGAAAGTCAGCCGCACAGCGGGGAGTTGAAGAAAATGATCTGATGGTCGCTGGCCCACCTCATTAGCCAGCCAGCCATGCTGAAGCTAAGCAGGAAAAAGAGCCTTTTTCCATTTATTCTGACAGGAAAGTGGCCATTGGGGAGGGGGTTATGGGCAGGGGAGGGGGTTATGCTGAAAGTCCTTTGTCTTTTTACTCACAGAATCAAGCTTGGTTGCCTACCGACAGCCACTGAGGGGACAGTCCCTCACAGGAGTCAAGAGAACTGTCTTCCTCAGGAGAGACAGCTGTCTGCCAGGGGGAGTGGGTGGGGAAGAGAAGCAGACCCAGCACCCGGCCAATGGCACGCGAGTACTCTTGAGTGGTGGCTGATGGGCCAATGGCTGAGGGAGGGCATTTTACAGCCAATGGGAGCGCATGGAATCTTGCGAAACCAAAAGATAATTATTTATAAGGAGAGATTAGATTTTTTTTTCCATTCGCCACTCACCCAAAGGGTCTTGTGGTGACCTACAACATTAAAACCAATAGGGTAAAAACAACATAAAAACAAGTAACAAATATAAAATAATAACATTAAAATATTAAAAATCATGGCTATCACTATACCAGTGTTAAAACAGCCTAAACATGTGGTTACCCTCCAAAGGCCAACCTAAACGACTCACCTTTGCATGCCCTGCAGAAACTAAACAAGTCCAACAGTCATCCAAGAGTGCATGCCACAGGGCAGGGGCCACAACTGAGAAGGCCCTTCCCCTGGTGGCAGCTATCTGAGCCATCCTGGGGCCAGGCACCTACAAGAGGCCCCTAGACGATGACCAAAGGGAGCGTGGGAGGTTGTAACAGGAGAGGCAGTCCCATAGTTATGAGGGTCTCAGACTGTTAAGGCCTTTAAAGGTTAACACCGACACCTTGAGTTGCATCTGGGGACTAATTGGTAGCCAGTGCAGCTGCCGCAGAATTGGAGTAATATGAGCTGGCCATGATGTTCCAGTCAGCAACCTGGCATTCTGGACCACCAAGTGTTTTCAAGGGCAGCCCTATGTAGAGCGAATTGCAGTAGTCCAGTCTGGAGGTAACCACTGCATGGGTCAATGTGGCAAGGTCTGACCCAGATAAATAAGGGGCCAGCCGGTATGCCTGGAATAAGTGAAAAGACACCAACCATGTTACCATGGACAGTTGTTTATCCGATGGCAGTGTGGAATCCAGCCACACCCTGAAGGCTCTTTACAGAGTCTACAGCTGGGGGATCTCTGGAGTGACCCTCCAGTTAGCATCTCAGGATTTCTCAGCCATAAGACCTCTGTCTTGGATGGATTCAACTTCAGCCAGCTCCCTCTTAGCCACTGGACTACCGCATCCAGGCACTGGGATAGTGCCCAGAGCCCTGTTGCTGGGGAACGGAGGGGAATTTCACATGGAAAAAAAGTAGGGGGGAGAATGCTTTTCCATCCATTATTTTCCCCCTTAAAATTATTCCTCCTCCTGAGCGGTGCCCAAATGCAATGCTTACCCCTGCCAACATTGTGACATTGAAGTTTTCTTACATGAGTTCGTATGTGGTACATGATTAGGCTACGGTCCACATTCGAAATTAATGGCATTGAAATGCAAGCTTAAATGCCAGATCTTGCCTAATTTCACCTGGACCGTGCTTACTATCACACAAAATGAAATAACTTGCTTTTTAAAATTTATCTGTGTCCGATACCGGGTTTTGTGCAAACGACGAGTAGCCCCAATTATAACTCCTGCTGCTTTCCAAAACAGGAAAGGAAAAAAAAAGTGCGTTCTCCAGATGGCCAATCACACCAAAAAGATCAACTGCCTCTTGATCAGCGTCCAAAAAAAGAGAAAACACACGGGCGGGGGGGGGGGAGCAGAATGAACTTTTCAAGTCAACGGTAGTCGCCAAATGCTCGGAGAAGCGATCCAAGCACATACTCAACGGCAGGCGATAGATGATAGTTGTTTTGGAGAGCTGAAGGTGCTCCGACAGCGCAGTCGCTGCCTGTGGTATGTACATGCACCTGCTTCTTCTAACGATCGCTGCTGATCGGGGGGGGGGGCAGAATCCTTACAAGACTAGCGTGTTTATTGCAGCTTTCGTGGACCAAAGCCCAGCATGACATGTCATGTGCAGCATCCTGAATGGGCAGCCTAAGTATGGGCACAGAGGAAGCGTAGTTCGTAAAGAGTGGGCCCCAAAGCACAAGGGACTGCCACATTTGCACGCAGAGCCAAAACGAATGTGTGACAGCGTCTTGGTTTGCTAGGCTTAAAAAAGAGGGACAGATTCTCTCTGCACTTGGAACAGATGCCCCCAAACAAAGTCCTGGTGGGCCACCTGCAAACCTATCTGCTGGTCAGGAATCCACTGCCTTGCATCAGCTAGTTAAATGGCACGTCAGGGCAGGTCGCATACATTTATTTATTTCATTTGCACCCCAAAAGGGGACCTAAGGCAGCTTACAACGTTCTCCTCTCCTGCATTTTATCCTCACAACAACCCTGTCAGTCAGGTCAGGCTGCGAGTCTGCTCTGGCCCAAGGCCCCCCATCTCCCCTGGCAGAGCGGGGTTTTGAATGTGAGCTTCCCTAGTCCAACACTATAGCCACGAGACTATACTGGCTTTCCTGAGGACTCGTAAACTAAGTTTCCTTTTGACAACAGAATACATTTTAAATTATTGTCACTCCCATCTTTAAGAAGGGTTCCAGAGAAGATCCGGGAAATTACAGGCCAGTCAGCCTGACGTCGATACCGGGTAAATTGGTGGAAACAATTATTAAGGAAAGAATTAGGCACATTGATGAACAAAAGCTATTGAGGCAGACTCAGCATGGGTTCCGTAAGGGAAGATCTTGTCTCACTAACCTGTTAGTGTTCTTGGAGGGAGTGAACAAACATGTGGACAAGGGGGACCTAATAGATGTTGTTTACCTTGACATCCAGAAAGCTTTTGATAAAGTGCCTCATCAAAGGCTCCTAAGTAAGCTCAATAGCCATGGGATAAAAGGACAAGTCCTCTTGTGGATCAAAAACTGGCTAATTAATAGGAAACAGAGAGTGAGTATAAATGGGCAATTTTCTCAGTGGAGGATGGTAAGCAGTGGGGTACCACAGGGATTTGTACTCGGTCCAATGCTTTTTAACTTGTTCAGTAATGATTTGGAGTGGGGAGTAAGCAGTGAAGTGGCTAAATTTGTGGATGACACAAAATTGTTCAGGGTGGTGAAAACCAGGGAGGATTGTGAGGCACTCCAAAGGGATCTGTCGAGGATGGGTGAGTCGGCGGCAATGTGGCAATTCGGGTCAATGTGGCCAAGTGCAAAGTGATGCACATTGGGGCCAAAAATCCTAACGATAAATACACGTTGATGGTTGCCCTCTGAGATACTTCCAAGCTTCAGAATTCTCTGGACCAAAGGCATAAGTGCCCACAGAAATAGCAACTGTGCATCTGGCTGAGAGAAGGGCAGATTACAGCCATGGGGCCAGACCAACAGAGTGGACCACATCAACAGAGTAGACCACATCGACCGAGTGGACCACATCTGGGTCTCCACCCACTCCAACCCTGGAGCCCTGAAGTGGATGGTGACTCAGATGTGAACCCCCCTCCCTCCAGTGAAACAAAACTGCCCAGCCCAATCGAGTTCCTTTATGTAATATCTCATGTCCTGTCGTCATGGTCCTTTGCTGTCCCCCACTTTTGTTCCACATAATTGATGGCTGTTTTTGTGACGCGGGGGGAACCTAGAATGCCACAACAGAAGATGTTCTGTTATATGCCATGGAGGGGAAAGGGAGGGTTATAGATGTGCAGCTTCTGTTTTTAGCGACAGCTACATGTTTAGGGTAATGGCTAATACCTACTTGGCCCTCTACCGCCTCTCCCATGGTGATGGATCTGTAATTACAGACTTCATGTTATTATTGTGGTAATAGAGATGGCCAAAAGCCACGGGAAGACATGAGATACGGCCAGGGCTGAAAGCTTTACTTGATTAATGGATGCAATTACTTCGTTTTGATGCGTTTAGATTTATAATACACCCATACCAATGCAGGCTGAGGCAGGGAATGACCTTATACAAACAAAATGGAAGCTTATTATAAAGCAATGATGTTAAAAACGTATAGAAGCATACGTTTTGTATTAGTGAAAAGCTTTATTTGTCGAAAACAACAAAAAAAGCTCTGCGTCATCTGTAGAAAATGCTGATGGTTGGATGATGTTTGGAAGAAGGCTCTCCCAGATCCATGGCACAAACACTTTTGGTAAATTCCTGCCATTTGAAATCGTTGAATTGCTGGTAGTATTAACCTTGGAGACCACCACGAGACGTGATAAATAAGGGGTTGCTTTGCTGATCCCACCTGTTATGGACCCTCCGCTGCTGCAAGTGAGCATGGTTGCTACCTCATTGGGTTCAAGCCTTAAGAACATCAGAAGAGCCCTGCTGGATCAGACCAGTGAAGGTCCATCTAGTCCAGCCTCCTGTCTCACACAGTGGCCAACCAGTTCCTCCGAAGGGCCAACAACAGGGCAGAGAGGCCAAGGCCTTCCCCTTAGAAGAACCTCAGAAGAACCCTGCTGGGTCAGACCAGTGAGGGTCCAGCTAATCCAGCCTCCTGTCTCACACAGTGGCCTCTGGATAGCCAACAACAGGGCATGGAGGCCAAGGCCTTCCCCTGATAAGAAATATAAGAAGAGCCCTGCTGGATCAGACCAATAGTCCATCAAGTCCAGCCTCCTGTCTCACACAGTGGCCTCAACCAGATCCTCTAGAGCAGAGGTTATTTGGCCTATCATCCCCTTTTCGGAGGGTGGGGGAGAATTACTCAGCACCCCCCTGGAAATCTATCTTTAAGTAGTGGACAAATAGATGCAGTTTGTGGATCTGCACCTGGATCGTTCCAGCGCCGCCAGGTAGTGGTATTGCCCAGTTTGGGAACCAGTGCTAGAGGGACAACAACAGGGCATGGAGGCCGAGGCCTTCCCCTCATAAGAACCCAGAAAAGCCCTGCTGGATCAGGCCAGTGGTCCACCTAACTCAACATCCTGTCTCACACAGTGGCCAACCAGTTCTTCTGGAGGGCCCACAGCAAGGCACAGAGGCCAAGGCCTTCCCTCAATGTTGCCTCCTGGCTCTGGGATTCAGCCACCATGACTAGTGGCCATTGATGGTCTTACCTTCCACGAGTCTATCTAATCCCCCTTTAAATCTGTTTATTCTTGTGGCCATCACTACATCTTCTGGCAGTGGATTCTGCATTTTAATCACTCTCTGTGTAAAGTAGTATTTCCTTTTGTCTATCCAGAACCTACTGCCCATCAGCTTCATCGGATGCCCTAGTATTTGGGGAGAGGGAGAAAAAGTTCTCTTTGTTCAGTCTCCCCACCCCAAGCATAACTTTATAAACCTCTATCATCATATCCCTCCTTAGTCATGTCTTTTCCAAACTGAAAAGTCCCAGACTCTTCAGCCTTTCTTTGGCGGGAAGGTGCTCCAATGCCCTTTCCCGCTATAGGAGGAGGGTGAAGCGGAAAACTCGAGTCCCGGCGGGGCTGCCTGCTTGGGAGGATGGCCTGGCTGGCTTAAGAGATGGCAGATCTCAGATTCTTTCACACAGAGATTTTTTTTGTTTGTTGCCGCTCAGTGGCACAGTCTGTAGGCATCCTCTGTTCCAGAGGAGGCATATAAATTGAAAAACATTAAGAACGTAAGAGAAGCCAATGCTGGATCAGGCCAACGGCCCCTCCAGTCCAACACTCTTGTGTCACACAGTGGCCAAAAATACCAGGTGCCATCAGGAGGTCCGCCAGTGGGGCCAGGGCACTGGAAGCTCTCCCAATGGTAACAGAGTAAATACCGGACAAACCTCTACAGAGAGGACACTGCAAATGCAGGATTCCACCACTGGAAAAGCCCTGTGCCTACTTGCCGCCCAGCCTCGCCTCCTTGGCCAGGGGTACAGAAACCGTGGCTTAAGACAAAGAACTTAACTGGTGAGCAAATCACAACAAACGGCACGTACAAAACTATAAATGTCTCCTTCAACTTATAGCACCAACAGTGTGGCTTATTGCTGTTGGCTTTCAGGCACGTGATGGAAGCAGATTGGTTGTTAAAATCTTTTTTTCGTTCTACTGCTAGTCCTGGTTCCCTGACGGTGTTTAGAAACAGAGCAAAGTCTGAGTTCAGTGGCACCTTTAAGACGGGGAAAGATTTACCCAAGGTATGAGCTTACGTGGGCACGCACCCTCCCTCAGATACACTGAAAATGGAAGGTCTTTAGAAATGTTAATATTTAAATTGTTCTGATGTATTTGTATTGTCCAGGCTTTGGGCGTGTACATTAAGAAGCCACAGACAGACAGAAAGAGCCAGTGCATTCCACTGCTAAGTGTCCCCTCTAAGCTGACTTAGTGTGAGCTAGCTCACGGTTTTTTAGCATCCGGCTCACAGATTTTTGTCTGAATTCAGGAAGGATGGCTCCAGAGCAAGCTAATCTACGCAGGAGCCAAATCACTCACTTCTAACTTTAATGCCAGTAGCTCACAAAGTAGCATTTTTGCTCACAGGACCTCCACAGCTTAGAGGGAGCGTCAAATTCTCCAGCATGCACTTGCCAAAGGGAAACTTCCAGATGGAAGACGCTGGTATCGACAGAGTCCAAAATCTAATAAAGGAAACCGACTCGAGTTCAGATCTGCAAGCAAATGCAGGGGTACATTAAGTCCACTCCTGTAATGTAAAATTAATTCTAATTGATGGAGGCTGTTATGCGCTCCTTGCAGAACATCAAGCCACCCAGAAGGCAGCCGGCCAAGGTGCTGAAAGTGCTGGGGAGAGAGAAACAAGGGGAAGGAGGGAGGGAGGGAAGGGGGGAAGTGACAAATACCTCAGAAGCTACAATTAATCCTACATCAGCATTTGTACACTTTCAACCTCAGCAGGGGATTCCACCGGAGGAGAAACGATGCATGAAAAAGAGATGATGCATGGCAACCTTGCATGCCCGCTGGAACGGATGAGCAAAGAGCGACAAGACAGAGAACTGGTCCTGTGCACTTTTGTCGTTTCCACCTGGGTTTTAAACCAGAAACTATTTTAGAAGAGAGGAAAGGCAGCAGCCTCCCCGGGCTCCCGGTTGTGCTCAAATCACATTCAAGGTCACTTCTTGCGGCAAAAGGACCACAAGGAGCTGAGCTAAGCAGAAAAAACCGCCTTGCTGAGTCCATCAAGTCCAACCATCTTCTTCCGACAGCAGCACGCCAGATGTCCCTCCTCCTTCTCTAGTAATACAAGGGGGGAGAGGAGGAGGAGGAGGAGGAGGAGGAGGGGAAGGGGGAAGAGGGGGAAGAGGGGGAAGAGGGGGAAGAAGAGGGAGAAGAAGAGGAGAAGAAGAGGAGAAGAAGAGGAGAAGAAGAAGAGGAGGAGGAGGAGGAGGAGATTGGATATATACCCCGCCCTTCACTACCCAAAGGTGTCTCAGAGTGACTTACAAACTCCTTTCCTTTCCCCTCCCCACAACAGACACCCTGGGAGGTAAGTGGGGCTGAGAGAGCTCTGAGAGAAATGGCTCTTTTTCAAGAACAGCTGTGCCAGAACTATGGCTTGCCTAAGGTCATCCAGCAGGTGCAAGTGGAGGAGTGGGGAAATCAAACCCGGTTCTCCCAGAGTAGAGTCCGTGCACTCAACCGCTACACCAAACTGAAGAAATCTGGAACTGAAAAGCAGAAGGAATGGGGTTGTGTAGCTAAACCCTAGCCTCCCATTTCCCTGCTCAAACAGTATCCCCTGGCAGATTTTCTTGTGTGAATTTAACGGGGGCTGGGTGGGTGAGTGGGTGGAAGGGAAGCCACCGGGGGCTGGGTGGGCGGGTGGGCGGGTGGAAGGGAAGCCACCGGGGGTCGATTTGGAGCACAGGAAAAGTGGGGAAAGGATACAGTGCCTTCCCCTCTCCTTCTAATTCCCTCTCCTCAAGCCACTTTATTATTTTTTTAAAAAAAATATGGGATCGGGATTCAGTAACACATATCCACCACTGATAGTTGGCCCCTGCCCTGACTGTAATATACTTTATTATATATCCCAGCAGGGTTGCCAGCTGCAAGCTGGGAAATTTCTGGAGATTTGGGGGGTGATGCCTGAGGATGGCTGGGCTTGGGGAGGGGAAGGAGTTCAGTAGGAATGAAAGGCGTCGATTCAGCTCTCCAAAGCAGCCATTTTCTCCAGGGGCAACAGATCTGCGTTGTCTGGAGATCTGTTGTAATTCTGGGAGATCTCCAGGCCCCACCTGAAGGCTGGCAGCCCAAGTGAAAAGCATGGAAAGCTTGAAAGCTAGTTGTATCCGACTCTAGGGGGCAGCGCTCATCTCTGTTTCCAAGCCGAAGAGCCAGCGCTTTCCAAAGACAGTTCCGTGGTCATGTGGCCAGCATGACTAAACACTGAGGTGCACGGAATGCTGTTACCTTCCCACCGAAGCAGTAGCTATTTATCTACTTGCAATTTCTTGCTTTCAAACTGCTAGGTAGGCAGGAGCTGGGGCCAGAGACGGGAGCTCACTCCATCACTCGGTACTAGGGTCTCGAACTGCTGAACTACAGACCTTCCGGTCTGCAGCTCAGCGCCTTAACCTCTGAGCCACCGCGGCCCCCTCAAAAGCCTGGAACTGTGACCTAAACATGGCTCAGAAGAAAGGATACCCAGAGCAGAA
Source organism: Gekko gecko (assembly GCA_029375565.1). Taxonomy (NCBI): domain Eukaryota; kingdom Metazoa; phylum Chordata; class Lepidosauria; order Squamata; family Gekkonidae; genus Gekko; species Gekko gecko. The sequence continues at coordinate 73,404,167 of JAPDNY010000012.1, read as the reverse complement.
GGCCTTCCCCCACAGTCACCAACCTCATGTTGAATTACTCCGTACTACTAAACGTGTCTTTTTATACAGGTTTATGAGCTGGCTGTTGAATTTTTCATGGCTAACATGCTTCCTCCCCTCCTAGTACAATTTTTATTATTATTATTTAAACATCTAATTTAAATGCAGTAGAGAAGATTAAGTGGAAATAATCACAGCACATTTTTCAGAAACATATTATCTTTGGGCAGAGCCCTGCGTATATGAACAAGTCCTCCTGAGAGATTACATGCTAACTTATGCACAGGTTCGGTTTTTTAGAAGCCATTTAATCACTTCTACACACAGTTATTCCTGAGTTGCCAAGTGGTAATAAAACAATTCCATGTAACTCCAAACATGACATATTCCTAATGCACGTTGGCCCAAAGTAAAGATATATCTTACTTATCTTGTTCTCTGTGTTTTTTTGGTGGGAAAGCATTTCAACAACAGCGTAGGTACCAACCTGTATCATGTACAGCTGGGCAATCCTATACTCTTCCACACTCATTGGAAGCGGAATCCGATACTCCTTTATAAGCATCTTGAAATCCAAGCAGGCCCTTTGTTCCGGTCAGAAGCGAAAGCCAAAGGTATTTACTGGAGGTTGCTTAAGTAACAAAGCTGGTGCATGGATGCCCCCTGAAATAAAAGCAAGAGGGATAAAATATGCATTTAATTTTTTTCCCAATAACTGAAAAAGGGTGATTGAACAAGTTTCACTTTGAAACTGTGATCCAGAAGAACACATTTTTTTCTTAACACATCACAACATCTAGGCATCTAGACAGGACCCGAATACTGACACGATTCACAAGATGAATTCCAAAGATGACCTTTCCCAACTGCACGCGTATCACTCCAAAAGAGTCACGTTTCACCAGATCGTAGTCACCAGAGGTCTGGCTAACACCACCTTAGCAATGCTCCCTCTAAGCTGTGGCGTTCTGTCAGCAAAATTTCTACTTTGTGAGCTACTGGCATTAAAGTTGTGAGGAAGCAATTTAGCTACTGCATAAATCAGTTTGCTCTGGAGCCATCCTTCCTGAGCTAAGACAAAAATGCATGAGCCAGAGGCTAAAAAATGTGAGCTAGCTCACACTAACTCAGCTTAGAGGGAACACTGCACAACCTAGTGTTGGTGAGTCATCCTGGAAAGAGTCCCCTGAAGGTAAAAGCCTGAGAGACAACTGCTTTAGATCGTGGCATAGGGCTACTAGCACTGCCTCGACAAAGGCTGGAAAGCTCCGAGGGCAGTGCCTGAGGAGAGTGGAGTTTGGGAAAGATATGTCATCACTTCCGGGAAGTGCTCTAGGAATTTCCCCTAATCCTAGGGTCATTGGGCCTGTGCCTGTAACCCCCATGAAATTTCTGTGGTGGGGCTGTGTCTGGCCACAAAAGTGATGTCACTCCCAGCTGACACTCTAAACACCCCATCTCTATGGAAAAACCCATAAAGATTTGGGGGGAGTTTTCCTAAAGCACTGCCCCAAATGTGATGTCACTTCTGGGCCTGAATGCCATTCTCCACCTACCTTTTCCCCCAGCATGACCATTGGTACCAGAAGACAGGTGAGTGCAGTAATGGGCAAACACCTGCCACAGTAAAGACCACAGAGATACGGGGAAATTCCTAGAGTGTCATCATGGTGGCCGGTTTCTGTCCATTCCTCCCTCCCTGCACACTCCTGTGTTTCTCAAGGGCAGGGGTTTACCTGCCAGAGGTGAACAAATGGCACGTCTCTCAAAGCCCCTGAATCTGTACTCGCCGCAGCAGAAATCTTGATGTGCTACCAGAACAATTACCAATATTACAGTCAGTGAACTTCACAGCCTTGCCTGTAAAGCTTTTAGTCTTATCCGCTGTAGCCAAGACAAGGCAAAGTTAAAAATGAACGACAAAAGCTTTTATCACAGCACTACATTTAGTAACGACACCCATACTCTTTAAGGAGGTGAGCTGTTTGCCAGCAAGTCACTAGGGAACGAAGGGTAGTCCTTGGTGTCCCATGTTCTTTTCTATTCAACAGCTGAGAAATTAGGAACGCTTTTAGTCAGTCATCTGCCTTTAACCCATTAATCAACCAGATTTAAATGGGTTTATTAATCGTAAATTACTCCATGTTTCCTTCAATTGCTCAGAAAATCACCTATGTGAGGAGATGGCTCAGTGACAAGATCACCTGTTTTGCTTGCAGAAGATTCCAGGTAACAGTTCCCAATATCTTCAGTTAAAGCTGCTGTCAGAACAGCCAATACCGAGCTAGACGGAACGGTTGTGTGGTACACTCATATAAACGTTCATAAATAATTTTTTGTATTGCTAAAGTCGCAGTATTGACACTTTTGTTAATCTGCAGGGAAGCCTGCAATTCAGCAAACAAAAGCAACCATTCAGTGTTGGAAGGAATGCCCGTCTCGAAATAGTTTTAACTGCATTCTTCATAGCAGTAACGCCCCACAGGCAAAGCAGCCTAGAAAAAAAGGAAGTTGCGTTCTTAACTCTCAGTCAAATGATAATCAGCAGTGCTCTTGTTCGTTCAAACTCGGCCCCGCTGGTTAATCAACTAAAATTCTAGTTGATTAATCTATGATCAAGTCCATTAAACCTTGCAGTCCTCAGAATTTAACGCAGACCCTAGCCTTGTGCAACACCATCCCCAGTTACCACTACCTCGTAATTTTCCTTCTGCTTTCAAGCTGCGCTGGAACAGGGAGGGATTGGACCTTGCAGCATAAGAAGAAACAATGGGAGAGGCTGCTGAAAAGCATGTAGATAGCCCAATCAGCCCCCCATACCAAAGACACAGTCACAAAAAATGGAGGGGAGAGCTCTAAATTTAAAATGGCTGGTCTGTCACCTTCAAGGTGAATCCCATTAGCTCCAGAAGGCTGCAGTCCCCCTTAAAGTGACAGGTCAATAGTGGAGTTTACCTTCTGAAGACCAAAACATTCATCACTCCCAGCCTCCAGTCGGTTTCTGCACCCCTGGCAAGTGCGAATGCTCACAGTGTCCCCAATGGAAATCAGTATTGATTTCCTAGAGGATATATCGCACCTCACAGAGATCCTTGTTCTGACCAAGCGAACAGGCCAGCATCTGAAGAAATTTCCCAGCCTTCAAACCCCTGTTTTAGTGGCCCGAGAAAGCCGATAAAAGCAAGTATAATGAGAGAGAAGATAAAGGCTCCTGTTCAAGCAACGATGTTTAGGCTATGTGATATCACCCCGACACCACATATTTATGCTCACTTAATGTTTTTGCATCCTGAGAGAAGTCTCCTGGTTGCTATACTGAGAGGCCTAGAAGCTAATCTATAGTATGAGAAATATGGGGATATATTTGCCTTCCCCCTCCCATTCCAGATACACACTGCCCAGTGGTGCCCAGTGGTGAGGGAAATGCATTCTGCACGTACTCGGAGACAAAGTGCTTCATGGGTCAACTTCACAAAACCCCTCATAAGCTAGATCACTATTACCTCCCTTATTGAGGCTGACAGAGGGCCTTACCCTACGGCCACCAGAGCGAAACTGTGGCCAAAGTGAGATCTGAATCAGCTCATTATTTCTGCCAGCTTCCCCAAACCCATGGGGTTGCCAAGTCTGGCTTACAAAATTCCTGGAGGTTTGAGGCTACGGCTGGAAGGGGTCAAGGTTTAGTGTGGGGGGGAGCTCAGTGGGGTATAACGCCACACAGTCCACGTTAAGCAGCCATTTCACCCAGGGGGAGCTGATCTCTTTTGTCCAGAGATCAACTGTAATTTGGGGGGAGAGCTCCAGACCCCACCTGGAGATTGGCAACCCCACAAACCCCATGAGGGGAGCGTGCTTGCCGGTGCTACCCCGGGACAGAAACCACTTGCCCCAAGGAGGCCACATTTGGTGGCGTTACTGTGGCAACCGGCAGCTTGAACTCTGGCTGCAAGAGTTTTTCATTACGGCAGTAATAAAGCAGGCCTATCTCGACTCCCCCAGAAGTCCTAAATAAATTCGCTGTCTAGCACTGCATGATAAACAACTCTTCCCCCTTCCCAGTCTCAGTTCCTCATTTCATGCCCGTTTACTGCTTTCAAATTGCTATTAGACCTGTCAGCGCAAACCCCAGAGGAAATTTCTCTGACAGGGCAGACCCCCGAGGGAAGCGGCCCCATCAAGGCCATCCCCCCCACACTCCAACATATTCTCCTTCCCCACAGACTGACCCAGAGAATTTCTCCGACAGGCACTCAGGAGAACGTTCCAGAACAGGGCAGGAGTAATCTCATTAAACCACGCTTAATTAATATTACTGAACATGCCAATAAGAGTCATAAAGAGACCGAGGCCTAGAATCTCATTCCCCACACTTCATGGACTTCTGTGCTTCCGGGAAACCCAACTGCCAAAGACCATAAATCTCCCACGACTGAGAGGAGGGGGGGAGCTTATTCCCTTCACAAATATGTTTATTTTGAAAAGGTTTAATTAAACAGTAGCCTCCCACTCTGGACCCATCTCTAAATTGGTGCATATCTTTGTGTTTTAAAAGCAACCAAAAGAAAGCTATCGTCATAAAAAACATCAATTTAAAAGCAATGAAATTGAAAACTGCAGGAAGCAAGATGCGGGGCGGGAGATGTGTTAATAATGAAGTGACAAAGTTAATCTCTCAAGGAGACACGGATAATCAAATGGCAGCATTTTACTTCAGGCTGAAAAATAGCCATTAGACCCTCTACCGCTTGGAGTCTATACAAACGGCCTTTATGAAACAGGAAAAATCCACTTCATCCACATTAGCACGGGTGAATTGGTATTATAGCCGTGCCCCAGGCAAGATCCACTGGGGTTTAGCCAGAACCTGATGCACAAGGGCCTGTCGAAGTCAAGCTGTTATACCCAGCAAACAAAAATGGCTCTTAATGTCGTATAGTGCTTATGTGATGGCAAAGAACACACACGTTGTCAATGGGTAATATGCAATACTCCCTCTAAGTTGTGGAGTCTTGTGAGCAAAAATTCTACTTTGTGAGGGAGCAATTTGGCTGCTGCGTAAATTAGTTTGCTCTGGAGCCCTCCTTCCTGAGCTAAGACAGAAATGTGTGAGCCGGAGGCTAAAAAACTGAGCTAGCCTACACTAACTCATCTTAGAGGGAACACTGGTAATATGGTAGCTTTTGTTCTAAACTGTTGTTAAAATGTACCTCACTTGGGTAATTCCAATTTTTTTTGTCTAGCCCCAAGGATTTGGTACAAATATCTGGGCCAGGGCATTCAATAAGAGCGGTTTGGGATTATGCAACATTTCAACAACATGCATGCTAAAACAAGGGCGGACACTACAGGTAATAAAGGCAATACTATAATCCTATATATAATATAAGCGATGGCAAACCTAAACAGCATGATAAAAAGCAGAGACATCACCTTGCCAACAAAAGTCTGCATGGTCAAAGCAATGGTATTCCCCGTAGTAATGTATGGCTGCGAGAGTTGGACTATAAGGAAGGCCAAGCACCGAAGAATAGATTCTTTTGAACTATGGTGCTGGAGAAGACTCTTGAGAGTCCCTTGGACTGCAAGGAGATCAAATCAGTCAATCCTAAAAGAAATCAACCCTGATTGTTCCCTGGAAGGCCAGATCCTGAAGCTGAAGCTCAAATACTTTGGCCACCCAATGAGAAGGGAACACTCATTGGAGAAGACCCTGATGCTGGGAAAGATTGAAGGTCAAAGAAGAAGGGGACGGCAAAGGATGAGATGGTTAGACAGTGTCATCGATGCAACGAACATGAAATTGAGCAAACTTCAGCGGACAGCGGAAGACAGGAGGGCCTGGCGTAATCTGGTCCAAGGGGTCACGAAGAGTCGGACTCGACTGTGCGACTGAACAACAACAAATAATCCCCTCGCCGTGTCCCTAATAGCTAACTGGGAAAAGGCATCAAGCAGAGGAACAGGAGGGGTTGAGCCTTGCCCTGGGGAAACACAGAATTCAGGCAAAACTCACCTAGGGATCTGCAGCGGGTCTCGGATACAATTCCCTAACCAGTCTGGTAGCAGGTGAGAGCCCCTGCCGGCCAATATGAAGCTATTAAGCAGCTTCAGGAAATGTTATTAAAAACTACTATCGATCTGCTCCCTACGGGGAAAATGCCTCAGGCACACTTTCGGCTCTCAAAAGCTGATCAACTTTCCTGTTTGACCCTGCAAAAAATATATATATGTGTGTGGGGTGCGATGCTCCTTCTAAGCTGCGGAGTCTTGTGAGCAAAAATTCTCCTTTGTGAGCTCCTGGCATTAAAGCTGTGAGAGAGCGATTTGGCGGCTGCATAACTTAGTTTGCTCTGGAGCCCTCCTCCCTGAGCCAAGACAAAAACGTGTGAGCCAGAGTTATTGATTCCTCTGATGCAGTTATTGATTCCTCTGGAAATGCTGCCACACAAATGAGGGTGTGTGAAACACTTGCCTTCAGCAACATAACCAAAGTCAGATACGTGGACAGGAAAGCTGCCTGTAGGATGTTTAGGGTTCTGGAAAAGATATATTTCCCCTCAGATCAGTAACGTGCTGTTCTTACAGGATGGGCCAGACTCCACTATTCCACTACGCGAGTCAGCAAAAACGTGCCAAGCACCAATGCGCCATGTCCACATTGCTGTGAAAACTAACTTTGTCACTAGAAGGTCCGCCTAGGGATTCAAGAGGACTGTGCTTTAAGAACACAAGAAGACCCCATGTGATTAGACCCCAAGGGCCACCTAAGTCTAACATTCCATGTCCTACAACGTTCAGCCAGTTATATCTGGGGAGCCTATATTCAGGGAACCGGGCCCGGTTCCTGGCTTAAGGGAGGCTTTGCAGAGTATCCACAGCCCATCCCCTCCACAGCTGACCACCAGGCCTGCTCCTAGGGATGCCAGCCTCCAGGTGGGACCTGGAGATCCCCCAGAATTACAAATCTCCAGACTACAGATATCAGTTCTCCTGGAGAAAATGGCTGCTTTGGAAGGGGGGTACTCTATGACACTGTACCCCGCTGAGGTCCCTGTCCTCCCCAGGCTCCACCCCCAAATCTCCAAGAGTTTTCCAGCATGGATCTGGCAAACTTACCCTTCCATCCCCAACCAGAGGCGACAGGGGACCTGGTAACCCTGCCTGAGAGTCAGTTTCGTGTAGTGGTTAAGTGCGCGGACTCTAATCTGGGAGAACTGGGTTTGATTCCCCACTCCTCCACTTGCACCTGCTGGATGACCTTAGGCAAGCCACAGGTCTGACAAGAGCTGTCCTTGAAAAAGAGCAATTTCTGTCAGAGCTCTCTCACCCCCACCTACCTCACAAGGTGTGTCCGTTGTGGGGAGGGGAGGGAAGGGAAGGGAGTTCGTAAACTGCTCAGAGACTCCTTTGGGTAGCATAGGGCGGGGTATAAATCCAATCTCTTCGCTTCTTCTTCTTAATGACAAGTGATTTAAATGTGGAATTTGCTGACAGAAGATGCAGTAATTGCACCACAGGCATACTATACTTTAAAAGGAGAATGACAAATTCATGGGTGATAGGCCCATCAGTGGCTACTAGCCATGGTTTAAGGGAAACCTCCACATTTGGGGCAGAAAAACCTTTGGATACCAGTTAGGGATGCCAACCTCCAGCTGGGGCCTGGGGACCTCCCGGAATTACAGCTCATTTCCAGAAGATAGAGATCAGGTCCCCTGGACAAAATGGATGCTTTGGAGGGTGTACTCTATGGCACTGTACCCCGCTGAGGTTCTTGTTTTCCCCAGGGTTTACCCCCAATCTCCAGGAGTACCCCAACCTGAAGCTGGCAACCGTACCCCATCTCCTGCTGGTGGCCAGAGGGGGCCCTGGCAACCCACATGGCCAGTGAGTTGTTCCCCTACCCACCTGCAGGCCTTCCGCCCCCTGTGCTCACAGCCTGTTGCTGTCCCTGGGCGGTGCATAAGTCTGGGAGTGTTGCTGCCATGGCTACCAGGGCCAGTGATGTGCACTCCCTGCATGCCTTCCCCTGTAGGCTCAGGGCAACATGAGCAGCCAGATGTATGGGTGGTAGAGGGCTTATAGGTGAGCAGGTAGAGAAAGGACACATGGGCAGGCAGAACGGGAGGCGTGCAAGTGGGCCCTGCAAGAATCCTTCTGCCTTAGCAGCAGTTCCACCTCAGTATATGCCAATACAGGCCCTGCAAGGAAGGAACAGCCTCTCTCTAGTGTCGTCCCTCCCTCCCTCCAGCAAGTGGCCTTCAGAGGTGCACCGCTTCTAAATGGGGGAGATCCAGTTGGCTGCCAATGTTAATGGAATGGGTTCCAAGCCATGATAAACCTGCTAGTCCAGGGGTCCCCAATGGCACCTGCTGACACCTTTTCTGGTGCCCACCAAGTGTTTTTAGAAAATGGGTGGGGCCAGCTGGGGCATTTGACCAGCAAGGCTTCTGATTGGCCACTGGAGATTTGCTTGGCTGTGCAGAGTCTTATAAACTAGGGCTGCCCGCTCCAGGTTGAGAAATACCTGGAGATTTAGGGGTGGAGCCTGAGGAGGGCGGGGCTTGGGGAGAGGAGGGGCTTCAGTGGGCTATAGTGCCCAGCAGTCTACCTTCAAAACAATGCTCCCTCTAAACTGTGGAGTCTTGGGAGCAAAAATTCTACTTTGTGAGCGACTGGCATTAAAAGTTGTGAGCGGGCGATTCGGCTATTGCATAAATTAGTTTGCTCTGGAGCCATCCTTCCTGAGCTAAGACAAAAACGTGTGAGCCGGAGGCTAAAAAAACCTGTGAGCTAGCTCACACTAACTCAGCTTAGAGGAAGCACTGCTTCAAGAGTGGCCGTTTTCTTGTTTTCTTCAGGTGAACGAATCTCTGCCACCTGGAGGTCAGTGGTAATCTCCAGCCACCACCTGGAGGTTGGCAACCCTATTAAAATTGTTGCTGTGGCAGCACCTGGCTACACAGCACTAGGATCTTCACTGTGTGACTGAAGGGAAGCTGCAGCAGCCATTTTGTAGCTGGCTTCACCTCCTGCAGTGGCCACTTCATGGCAGCCATTTTGTGGGCTGCACCCACCGTGCCGTGTCAGAATTCCAAAGACGACCACAGGCTCAAAAGGGCTGGGGACCCCGTGCTAGTCCTTTAGATGCCACTAGACTTGTAGTACGCAACAGACTAAAATGGCTTTGCTGTTGTTGTTCAGTCGCACACTCAAGTCCGACTCTTCGCGACCCCACGGACCACAGCACGCTACCCCGTCATGCTACAACACGGCTACCCCATCAGAATTTCTACATTTTCTAACTTCTAAGATGGTGATCACCTCTTAAGGCTATGAGGGAAGGAAAAGGGAGATTTAAGCCCGCTCGGTTTCATTAATCCAAACCGGGTTCCCTGTGCTCTTATTAGCACTTCAAAGGAGCAAGGGGATGGATTTCGAGATGTAGAATCATCCTTTTAACATTGGGTAGGAAAGAGCAAGTAGACAAGGAGAATCAAGCGCGCACACACACACAAATTTAAATGCTGCAAGAGGGTACCCATAACCCAACCGGAAAAGAGGGTACGATAATTAACGGGAAAAGAAATCCCGAGAGGGAAGTTCGACAGCTAAAAGATTTTTTTCACTTCATAGCAAAACCAAAACCAAAAACACCAAAAAAAAACTTTGTGGGGGGTTTTTCTAAGCAGGGCAATACAATAAAACCTTTTTTATTCAGTGCTCTTGGGGCATCAGAATAGTTCAGATAATCAGGGGCTGAAGCGAATGGAGAAGGATATTAAGCAAAAATGCAATGCAAGAGGCAAAATGCTAGAAGCTGCCTTGTACGGACTTGGACCGCTGATCCAACTGGCTCAGCCCTGTCAGCAAGCTCTTGATGAGATAAAGGCCTTTCCCTAACAATGGCTGCCCGGGAATTCTTTAAAGTGCGGATATTGAAGATTGAACCTTGGACCTTTCTCATGCAAAGCACGTCTTCTGTCACTGAGCCACAACATTTCCCAAAGACTGGCATTTCCTCGTGCTTCTCACAGTACTCCAACTTGACCCCCAGTCGCTACAGAAGACCAAGGTTGTGGATGGCCTCAGTCCTGAAGACAGGATTATGGAGGCTATTCACAAAGCACTCTACGGGCCTCCTTAACCTGAAATAGCTGGGGCATGCCAGGGCTCTACAAATCCCAGGCACCAAGTCACCATGGTGCTTGGAAATTTCACTGCATCACCTAGTATTTTCAGCAATTATTTTAGTGCCTTATCTCTCAGCAATGATCGGTAGGCGTACAAAGCTTATTTACCATTTTCCAACAGAATGTTTTGTCATATGGCATAAAATAAATATACATGAAATTATAAACGCTTGTTTATATATAAACTTAACTTTACGCCATTCGGGGCGGCGCTGAATTCGTTTCTTAACCAGCTGCTTTCTATTCGGGCTTCGCAATTCAATCGAATGCAGCCTTTTAAAGCAATAATGGAATTAAGAAAAACCGGGGAGGTTATGTTAGAGTTAGAGGTTAGCTTTTTGTTGTGGTGATGACAACCCTATAGGTTATCTCTATACTTGTTTACATACAGCCAGGGGTCATTTCCAGCTGGAACGAGCTGGGATGGCGTTCCGGCAATAATGAGCCTGGAGAGAGCCCCTCCCCCCCTGGCCTTCCTACCAAGGCAGGCAGTTCAGGGAAGGCCCTGCAAAGAGCGGGGAGGCCCTGGCCTGCCCGCCGCCCTCCCTGCCCTGCTTCTGTCAGGCAGAAGCACCTGAGATCCTCCCCCTCCATTTCCTTCGCCCAGCTTGGAAGTGAAGGGAAGGGAGATGTCAGGAGGTGTGGCATACACAAATAAGTTATGCTAATCAGTAATGCTAATGAACTTCTGCACCTCTTTTTCTACGAATTGACCCCTGCATACAACCCTTTTGTTATGTATGTGTGGGTTACTGCCAGCAAGTCACTTCTGACTTATGACAACCCTATGAATTAATGACCTCAAGAACATCCTGTTGTTAACAGCCTGGCTCAGATCTTGCAAACTGAAGGGCCTTTGCGGCTTCCTTGATTGAGTCAATCCGTCTCATGTTGGGGGTCTTCCTCTCTTCCTGCTGCCTTCGACTTTTCCCAGCATTATTGTCTTTTCCAGGGATTCTTGTCTTCTCATAATGTTACCAAAGTACGATAGCCTCAGTTTAGTCATTCTAGCTTCTAAGGAGAGTTCAGGCTTGATTTGATCTGGAATCCACTGATTTGTCTTTTTGGAAGCCTGCGGTATCCGAAAAACTCTCCTCCCACACCACACTTCAAAGGAATCAACTTTCTTCCGGATTCAAATTATGACAAACTACAGAGAGGTTAGGAATAGGTTTCATGTTAGCACTAGTCTGAAAATATGATAATTAAAATGGAAACAGCTTGTGGGAGGGAATGCATTCGGCTCCTCAATTTTAAGGCTGGCTGTTAGAGGCAAAGATAATTTGTCAACGCCAGGCGAAGGGGTACGGGAAGCGAGAATTCTTTCATGTTGTCTCTGACCTTGGGTTATCGCAGCAGTAGCTATTTCATCACTAACCTTTTCCTGCTGAGTTTGCAATTAAACCAAGAGTTTAAGCACTGTTCAACTGTCAGTGAACTGTTTGCTCAAAGTTTCTTTAATCTTGGACATGTAATTGAAACAGTTACAGAAAAATTAGATTAACTGCTTTTTAGCAGAGGTTTAAGAGTTGAGATGGGCCTTGTTATGTTGCAATCAGTGTTCCCTCTAAGCTGAGTTAGTGTGAGCTAGCTCACAGTTTTTTAGCCTCCGGCTCACACATTTTTGTCTTGGCTCAGGAAGGACGGCTCCAGAGCAAACTAATTTATATAGTTGCCAATGTGCTCGCTCACAACTTTAATGCCAGTGGCTCACAAAGTAGAATTTCTGCTCACAAGACTCCACAGCTTAGAGGGAACATTGGTTGCAATATCAGATTAAACTCCTGTGTATATACTGAGTGGATCATTTACACTTGTCAATTAACTCATATTTAGTTAAAAACCAATAACTCATCCAGATAATAATCACAAGATTATGACAGAACAGATTTAGAAAAAGACTGAGATTTTTCTATAAATATGCACTACTGTGATAAGCAAGTCAGATTTCTCTGGATGGAGGTCTCCAAAAAAAATTAGTAATGATTTCTGGGTGTGTAACTTGGGCTTTCTGATAATCTCTAAAAGCAGTGAGACGAACAGCTGAAACCCGGTTTGTTTTTTAAACTATACTTGCTATGTTTAAACAATGCTAGGAACTGTGATGATTTTAGCACTTATTTTTACAATAATCTTAGGGTTAATTTTTATATGCTTGTATTTCCTACAAGATCAAGATGGGTAGCCATGTTAGTCTGCCTGTAGCAGCAAAAGTCCAGGAGCACCTTTGAGACTGACAATATTTGTGGCAGGGCATGAGCTTTCATGAGTGTGAAGAAAATGGTTCCCTAGAAACTTTGGCTGTTTTAAAATCCTTGGTTCAGGCTTCGAACACGGCCTAGTGTTAGAAAGAGACACCTGCTAGCAAAACAAGCTGACCTTGTTACTCTTAGATAACACACAGCTGTGCAGAGAGGTTGAGTACATAGCACCAACTCCCAATTAACACATTCCAACCAATTAAGGTCTACGAGTTTCACATGTGGGAAAGGGGCCGTGACAATCCGCAGTAAGTTTTGATTCCTTTCATCCTGGTCTAGTTACCCTATAGGTCATTTGCCCAGCAGCAGGGAATTATATCAACATTAAGGGTTCCTATTGGTTCTTCAGGCCAGGGACCATGTTGGACCCTTACCCATAAAGAAGTTAGGTTTTTGCCTTAGTGTTAGTCTGATGTAACTGTATGCTACCATACCATGCAGCTGCTGTTATGCTCCTGGCAGCCATTTTGATTGCTTGCTTGAGAGGGCCAAACCACTTGCTGGCCCTGGTGGTCTCTGGAGAGAGGCGCCTTGATGCTGAGAGCCTTCAGCCTGAGATGGAGTAACATCCGGTAACACAGAACCACGGTATTACTGTGTTCATTAGTACTTCAACACTTAGAGTTCTTGTTTTCCCTCACAGTCTTGCTCTTTTAAAATATCCTTGCACCTTAATAAAATAATTATATTTTATTTGTGTGTGGTTTTTGCTAGTTTGGCGTAGTGGTTAAGAGCATGGACTCTAATCTGGGAGAATCAGGTTTGATTCCCCACTCCTCCACATGTAGCCAGATGGGTGACCTTGGGACAGTCACAGTTCTCTCAGAGCTGTTCTTTCAAGGGCAGTTCTCGAAAGAGCTCTCTCAGCCCCACCTACCTCACAGGGTGTCTGTTGTGGGGAGGGGAAGGAAAAGGAGATTGTAAACTGCTTTGAGACTCCTTTGGGTAGTGAAGGGTGGGGTATAAATCCAATCCCCTCCTCCTCCTTCAATTGACCTCAATCTAATTCCAGTGCTTTAGATTCAGTGACCATCTACCAGGTAACTTGTCTTTGTTGGGAACTCATTCTGTAGGTCTACCCTTCAGGGTCGACTTTCTGGTTAAATCCTGGAAAGGCTTACCCTTTTTTTTCTAAACTGTCGGATAGTTAAAAGGGCTGCTGACAGCCTACCAGACCAGTGTGTGGACAACCACACACTAGGATTTTATAATTTTGTTGTGCTGCAGCCCTTCCACCAAAGGTCCTTAGCCCGGGCTAGACTGAAGACCTTTGATGATGAGTCACAGCTCACTTCTTCAGATATAGCTAGAATGTGAGTCCATCTGCCCTTATACCTTGGAGAGAGGAGTGATTTCAGACAGATGGACTCACATGCTAGCTGTATCTGAAGAAGTGAGCCGTGACACAGGAAAGCTCATTCCCCTGCCACGAATTCTGTTAGTCTTTAAGGTGCTCCCGGGCTTTCGCTCTTTTCTACTGTATTTCCTACTGTCTTGCATAATAGAGAATATCTTTTCTCAATGAAAGACGAAAAGTCTCTACAAGTTCTCAGTGTTGTTTGCTGGTTGGAGTTCAAAGAACTAAAGCCATCCCTTATTTGCATTATCAGATTTAAAGGTTGATAATCATCCGTTAATAGATGAATCCTGGGGAACTCTGCCACTAAATGATTTGTACAGGCAAAGCCTTCTGAAATGGTTTAGTCCAGATTCTCTAATCAGAGTGGAACCTGTGGTTATGGGGTGGAGCAGTCTTTTTTTTCCTCTCCAGATCCAGAAAATATCCCCAGCACTGGCGCTGTGAATCCGATTTAAAAACCCAGACATACGTTTCAAGGTGAGCTAAACTGTGGAGAAAGCAAGAACAGCCAAAGCGTCAAAACGGAAATCAGAAAGTAAACCAACTTTAAACTTATGGTATAAGAAGTTATGGAACTTCTATGGAAAAAGTAACAGACATAATGAACCCAACGAAGGTTAACGACGGGTGTAGCGAACTTACTAGTATATGACTACCTATTTTATCCTACCTAGTGTCCAAGAAGTAACATACTCTTCAACTGTGGTAAATGTTGATTAATATGTCAATTCTATGTCTATAATGAACAGAATGTTCTCTTTTTTAATGGTTATCTTAAAATCTACTTATCCTATTCTAAATTTGTCCGGACATGGGCCCCGGTGCTAGAATACATGGCAACAAAGGATGTACTCCCATCAAGGCAAATACATCATAACTGGCTATACCTATAGACCGTCTCCATTACACACAAGACATCTGACAGAAATACTCCCATTCAAGTGTCAGATGTGAGTGCATTATGCTAAGTAGTTTTAATTAGCTGGTTAGACCGTGGTTTATGGTAAGATGTAACATATATACTGTACTTGATGTTTTCTGTAAAATTTTTGAAAAACCCAATAAAAATAATTTAAAAAAATAAAAATAAATAAATACTGTTCACCTGTGGTAAATGTTGATTAATATGTCAATTCTACGTCTATAATGAATAGAATGTTCTCTTTTTTAATGGTTATCTTAAAATCTACTTATCCTTTATAACGTGTGTCATATTTGTTGTTGAAAATGGAAAACTGAATAAAAATGTATATTAAAAAAAACAAAACTGTGGAGAAAACCAATGCAGGACACAACAAGGTATGGAAGCTATCACACTGAGAGTCTCTCTCGGCAATTACAGCTACAGAAGGGAACCCAGTTTG
This sequence comes from Gekko gecko, assembly GCA_029375565.1. Classification (NCBI taxonomy): domain Eukaryota; kingdom Metazoa; phylum Chordata; class Lepidosauria; order Squamata; family Gekkonidae; genus Gekko; species Gekko gecko. Next base: position 73,388,989 of record JAPDNY010000012.1, on the reverse strand, counting down.
GCCGGGCCTTAGCATCACACATAATCCGGGCCTGGAATAAGAAGCTTTTCCTTCATCCGAACTGCCAATTAATGCCCTCGGTGCGCGGCATTAGAAAGTAGCAGGGATCACTATTAACACGGGAAGTTCCCGGCAAATATTTGGAGAGAGCAAATACTGTGGACACAAGCCCAAAGAGAGGCGCGAGAACGGCCGCTTGAACGGAATACGGAGAGAAACGGCTTCCCTCACGGGGTCTTAATCTCCCTTCTGTTATTAGATGAGGTTTGACGTCACCGTGTGAATTTAAGAGCTCATTGGGAAGCCAGCAGTTATTACTGAAGAAAGATGGAAGGAGGCCAAACGCAATACAGGCTCAACGGAGCTATTAAATCTTGTTTCAGGTCACAGGGCAGTCAAGCACCGACCTCTGGCAGCAGGGAATGAGGAAGGGGAGGGGGAAGCGTTCACTCCCCCCCACCCTCCCCAAAAGCGTTTTAAATACGGATCCATGAAAACAAGATCTTATTTCTTCTATAACATTACCGGGGGAGAGAATATTGAATTCCAGGCTTCCCTTCCCCTATTAAACGTGTCAGCTGCTGCACGGCTCCCCATCACAATGTTCCCAGCTCGAAATTGGTATTTTTAAACTTTAATGACAGCCGAGATTGTACACCAAATGGCTACTGGAAAATTAGCATATCGAATTATGCCATGCCTGAGAAATGAAACAAAAGTGAAACGACAGAGGCATTAGGCGGCTATTTTGTGTAAGTACAGTCACGAATCAGGTCAGGGAGGGGCGGGGGGGAGATCAGGGGAGGACTAATCCCTGCCGTTTGGAATAACTCTGGCTATACAGAAGAGGAGAGCGGAACGGCAGAGCCCGTTCATACATTTTCTATGAGTGGACGGGGATACGGACCGGTGCCAGGCCGTGGCAAAGATACCACCTGACCCCACTGCCCGGCCCTCCTCCAGAGTGTCTGTTGTGGGGAGGGGAAGGGAAAGGAGATTGTAAACTGCTCTGGGACTCCTTTGGGTAGTGAAGGGCGGGGTATAAATCCAGTCTCCTCCTCCTCTTCCTCTTCCTCTTCTTCTTCTCACAGATCATGGAAGAAAGGCACCTTCCTGCTGGGATTATTCTCTCATGGGGCAGAACGCTGGGAAATGGGAGGCAGCGGCACAACTTCTGCCTTTCCCAGAACTCTGTGCAAAGTGAAAGAATCGCCAGAGCCAGGACACATGAACGAGAATCCCAATTAGGCTTGGGTTGCAAGCTTCCAGGTGGGGCCTGGAGATCTCCTGGAATTAAAATCCGATCTCCGGACTGCAGAGATCAGTCCCCCCTCCCCCGGGAGGAAACGGCTGCTTTGGAGGGTGGACTCTACAGCGTTGCCTCCCTGCTGTGAGCTCCCTTCCCTGCCCAAACGCCACCCGAACTGGCAGAGACTGACCAAGACAGAGATCTTGGAATCGTCGTAGATAACTCACTGAAAACGTCGAGACAGTGTGACTGCAATAAAAAAGCCAACGCTATGCTGGGGATTATTAGGAAGGGAATTGAAAACGAGCCAGCCACTATCATAATGCCCTCATATAAATCAATGGTGCGGCCTCATTTAGAATACAGTTCTGGTCACTACACCTCAAAAAGGATATTATAGCACTGGAAAAAGTGCAGAAAAGGGCAACTAGAATGATAGAAGGGCTGGAACACTTTCCCTATAAAGAAAGGTTGAAGTGCTTGGGGCTCTTTAGCTTGGAGAAATGACGGCTGAGTGGTGACATCATCGAGGTTTATGCATGGGATAGAGCAGGTAGAGAAAGAGGTACTTTTCTCCCTTTCTCACAATACAAGAACTCCTTGTGGGCACTCCATGAAATTGCTGAGCAGTCGGGTTAGAACGGATAAAAGGAAGTACTTCTTCACCCAAAGAGTGGTTAACACATGGAATTCACCGCCATAGGAGGTGGTGGCAGCTATAAGCGTGGACGGCTTCAAGAGCGAATTAGATAAATATGTGGAGCAGAGGCCCATCAGTGGCTATGAGCCACAAGGTATAAATAGGGACTCTGGGGCAAGTGATGCTCTGTCTTCTTGGTGCTTGGGGGAGGGCAACAGTGGGAGGGGCTTCTAGTGTCCTGGCCCCACTGCTGGACCGCCTGATGGCCCCTGGTATTTTTGGCCGCTGTGTGACAGAGTGTTGGACTGGATGGGCCATTGGCCTGATCCAACATTGGCTTCTCTTATGTTCTTATGTTTACCCTCTCCAGGCACTGCCCTAAATCTCCAGAAATTTCCCAACGCAGAGTAGACAACCCTAAATGCAACTCACTTAACAGGGTTGCATGCATACTGCCTGCTTACTCTGGGTTACAAAAAGAACATAAGAACATAAGAGACCAATGTTGAATCAGGCCAATGGCCCATCTAGTCCAACACTCTGTCACACAGCGGCCAAAAATACCATGTGCTATCAGGAGGTCCAGCAGTGGGGCCAGGACAATAGCAGCCCTCCCACTGCTGCCCCCTCCAGCACCAAGAATAGAGTACATTACCTGCCCCAGACTGAGAATTCCCATCTATACCCTGTGGCTAATAACCACTGATGGACTTCTGCTCCATATGTTTATCTAATTCTCTCTTGAAACTGTCCATGCTTGTAGCTGCCACCACCTCCTGTGGCAGTGAATTCCATATGTTAATCACTCTTTGGGTGAAAAAGTTCTCTGGTGGCAAGCCACTTTGAAGGTTTCTTGTAATGTAAGCCGTTTTTTGAAGTTAACGCTTTAATTTAAAGTTCCAGACAGTCATTTGTGCCACAAGAGATTTGTGGCCAAGCGCTGCTTCTGCGAAAGAGCCGCCAAATAGACCTGCCTGCCTGCTCTCATCCTCTGCCCCCCCCTTCCTTTCCATCCTTCCTGTCTTCTTCCTATCACTCCTTTTCTTTCTGTCTCCCCATCCTGTGCCTAACCCACGCCCCTGTGCAACGTGATGCTAAAAATAACTGGCCGAAATTATATGTGAACAACGCAGAAAGCCAAAGGTAGGGGAAAGCCAAAAATAGATAGTCCAAAACAAAACAAAGCTGTAGGGGGAAAGATGTGCTGGAAATAGACAGTGCGGAACCTCAAAAGGGCGTTCTAAAAGGAGGATGTTATGGGATGGCGAGCAGTACCACTGGATAACTGCCAAATGAATGTCATGAAGGAACTGATCCCTGCAAGATTAAATTGGTCAAGAGCCACCTGTGGGGAACGGAAAGTTGAATTCTCAGAAATACCGAGTTACAACTGGAGGCCTTGCTGTTCTTAGCTTGAACTTTCGGAGAGTTTTAAACAGAACAATTGTTCCTGAAATAGTAAAAGTCATTCTGTAGCTATAGCAGTTTTGCCCCGCAACCTGTCCCTCTCTTCTGACTTCTGTCTCTCTTCTCCCCTTCAATGCACTGGCCAACTAAACTTGTCTAGAAAGCCCGATGTCTACTGGGTAAGAAGGGACCAATGCTCCTTCTAAGCTGTGGAGTCTTGTGAGCAAAAATTCTACTTTGTGAGCTACTAGCATTAAAGTTGTGAGCGAGCGATTTGGATACGGCATAAATTAGTTTGCTCTGGAGCCATCCCTCCTGAGCAAAAACAAAAATGTGTGAGCCAGAGACTAAAAAACTGAGTTAGCTCACACTAACTCAGCTTAGAGGGAACACTGGAAGGGACCGTGCAATTTTCTTTCCTTTTTTTCATTACTGTAACGTCATAATTGTGAATTATGACTAAAAAGAAGAAGAAAATTAAGAGAAAACTGCTCCTGCTGCAAAGAGAAAAGCAGTAATTGAACCCTGCCACCAACTTCCCAAGGGAACAAGAACAGAGAAAGGAAAATTGCCTGTCTTTCAGAAGAAAATCTACTGCTAGATCCGAACACTATATTGTACATACAATTTATACATAAACTGTGTAAATATCCATAAAATGCATATCTGTGAGAAGCAGCAAACCACTTATATCAGCAGTTAAAACAAGCAGACCAAAAAAGCTTCACAAAGACAGCATGCAAAGAGGAAAAGGATCAAAGGGAAGCATCTTGTCCATTCTTACTTTAAGTAATGTTTAAGAAGGAATAAATGTAAATTTATTTTTACATTTTTTTGCAATGCCCAGCACCTTTCAAGGTTGATTTCTCCACAAGTTAAATTAAATGCAGGAAAACGGTGGGGGAAGCCAATTATTAAATCACCGAGAGTAATGAATGCTTGCATAATTTAATTTGCAATGCAATGCCTGGACCCAATCACACGGCAATAGTCTAAATGTTTAATATCTTTGACTTCATGCATGACACTAACAGATTAGCAACACCGTCTCAACCTTCCACACAACAGACACCCCCCCCCCCCGGTCTGCCTTGAAAATAATTCTTGCTCATAAGTGCATTCAAACAGCATTAAGCAAAACAACAAACGAACCAAAAAAACCCAAGCAGTGACTCAAAGCGATTAAAACCAGACTTTCGAATTGATTCGCAAACTGGGGGGGTTCTAAATCCTGCCAAGTGATGTGCTCCCTTTTCCACAGACATCATTAAAGGGGGAAAAAGGTAAAAAAAGCCTGGTCCAATCTTATTGGCCCTGCAAATCACTGCTCGTATCGACGACGACATGAAATCCAGCCTCTAATAACTGATAAATAATTTAAGGCCTCGCAGGAATTATTTCCAGACAAGCCTGACCGTGACACGGAATGGGGGGGCACTACGAAGACGGATGAGGCAGGGATTTCCATATTCAGGCTGACCTACGAAATCCGACTGCATCGTTTTAAAAATACACAAACGGGGAAGCCGGAGTGAGAGCCAATGTGATGAAACGGCTAATGTGCTGGCCCCGAGTTCAAATTTCCACTCAGCCCAGAAGCTCACTGGCGGTTTTTTGGGGCCAATCAGTGTCTCTCGGTCTAGCCTACCTCCTAGGACTGCTGTACGGTTGCCAGCTCTGGGTTGGGAAATACCTCGAGAATCTTGGGGGTTGAGCTTGGAGAGGACGGGGTTTGGGGTGGGGAGGGAACTCAGCAGGGTATAATGCCACCGAGTCCACCCTTCATGGCAGCCATTTTCTCCAGGGGATCCGACCTCTGTCATCTGGGGATGAGTTGTAATTTCAGGAGATCTCATAAGAACATAAGAACATAAGAGAAGCCCATGTTGAATCAGGCCAATGGCCCATCTAGTCCAACATTCTGTCACACAGCGGCCAAAATATACCAGGTGCCATCAGGAGGTCCAGCAGTGGGGCCAGGGCACCAGAAGCCCCCTCCCACTGCTGCCCCCCCAGCACCAAGAACAGAGTGCATCACCTGCCCCAGACTGAGAGTTCCCATCTATACCCTGTGGCTAATAGCCACTGATGGACTTCTGCTCCATATCCTTATTCTAATAGCCAAAAAGTGCAGATACCTATTCCCTCCAACAGGGGCCTCACTCTCCCCCAACAGCTTTTCCTGCATAGTCAGTAGACTTCCTGGGTTTGTAGAAAAATCCGAAAAGTGAGGAAATCCCTTCAGGAACTCTTGAATTCCCCAAAAAGCCTCTTGAAATGGCCTCTGCAGGGACCTAACTCCAGGCAGCAACGGTGAGAGATTAGAACGTTGGGGGGGGAGGGGGGAGGGAGAGGCTTCTGACTGGCTCTGTTGGTGAAAGGAGTGGGGGAGGGCCCTTTCCAGGCCTCTTTCAGCCTTGGAGGGAGGGAGGGAGGGAGGGAGGAAGCCTTGGGGCCAGGCCTCACAAAAGTTGCCAGGGCCAGGCTGGGGGATTTCTAGAGATTTTGTGGTGGACTCTAAGGAGGAGGGCTGGGTTTGGGAAGGGAGAGGCTTCAGCTGGGTATCATGCCACACGAGTCCACCCTCCAAAGAGCCATTTTCTGCAGGGAGACAGACCTCTGCTGTCTAGAGTCCAGTTGTAATTCTGGGGGGTCTCCAGGGCACATTTGCAGGTTGGCCACTCTAGGCCTGGCAGCATTCTAGGGTTGCCAGGTCCCCCCTGATTTGCATGACTCACCTAGCCTCAGCTGCTTGCTACCATTCATCAGCAGCCACCCTATGAAAGCCAGTGAGGTGCAGCAGTTAGAGCTTCAAAGTAGGATCTGCAAGACCCAGGTTCAGATCCCTATCTTGCAGTGGAAGGTGACTGTGTGATTTTGGACCAGTCACATATTTCAGCCTAACCAACCTCACAGGGTTATTGTGCAGATAAAAAGGAGGAGGGAATAATGAAAGCTGCTTTGGCCCTCACTGTGGAGAAAGACTGTAATTTTCCTAGGTAGAGGCTGGGGGGTGGAGATGGAAAACAGGAGACAGAGAGGCAGATAAAGGTAGGTTGGCTGTTGGTTGGGAAGGAAATAGGGTTGCGAACTCCAGGTTGGGAAATCCCTGGACATTTAAGGGGTGAAGCCTGGAGAGGGTGGGATTTAAGGAGGGGAGGAACTTTGGACTGGTGTAATGCCATAGACTCCACCCTCCAGCCATTTCCTCCATGAGAACCACCATTGCCAACCTCTGGGTGAGGACTGGAGATCACCCAGAATTACAACTGTTGTCCAGGAGACAGAAATCAGTTCCCCTGGATAAAATGGCTGTTTTGGAGGGTTGAGTCTATGGCATCATACCCTGCTGAGGCTGCTTGCCTCCCCAAGCCTCACTGTCCTAAGGCTCCACCCCCAAATCTCCAGGAAATTCCCAACCTGGAGCTGGCAACCCTAAGGTGAATTGATCTCTGTAGCTGGGAGATCCATTGTGATTCCCAGAGTGCTGCCACTGCTGCTGTGGGGGGGAGAGAAAGCAGGTGGGTGGCTGAGAGCACTGCCACCACTGCTACTGCTGCTCTGCGGAGTGGGGGAAGAAGCAGGCAGGAGGCTGGGAGAGAGGCTGGGGGCAGAAAGCAGCCAGGAGGCTGGGGGCAGAAAGAAAGAATGATGGGGTGGGGGGCAGAAAGAGAGAGAAAGAGTGATGAAGTGGGGAGGCAGAAAAACAAAGAGAAAGATGACAGATCAGAAAGAGAGAGGAAACCACATGCATGGAGCAGAAATAGAGTAAGAAAAGGGGGGCAGAGGGGAGAAATAGTGTGAGAGAGGTAGGGGGTGAGCAGAGGAAGCAAAGGTGTGACGAATGAGATAACCATCCCGCAAGTTTCTTGCGGGTCTCCACTTGTGTTTATCTAATTCCCTCTTGAAGCTGTCCATGCTTGTAGCTGCCACCACCTCCTGTGGCAGTGAATTCCATATGTTAATCACTCTTTGGGTGAAGAAGGACTCCCTTTTATCGGTTCTAACCCGATCTCCAGCAATGCTCCCTTCTAAGCTGTGGAGTCTTGTGAGCTACTTTGTGAGCTACTGCATAAATTAAGTTTGCTCTGGAGCCCTCCTTCCTGAGCTAAGACAAACATGTGTGAGCCAGAGGCTAAAAAACAGTGAGCTAGCTCACATTAACTCAGCTTAGAGGGAACACTGATTCTCCAGGCCCCGGCTGGGGGTTGGCGACCCAAGCCTCATGGGAAATCTCATTCAGATCTGCTTAGGACTGCTCCCTAAGTCTTCTCTACCGTGACTAGCAGCAGCTGTCCAGGGACTCAGAAAAAGAAGGCCCCTTCCTGATACCTGGTATCCCTTTAGCTGGAAATGCCCAGGATCGAACCCTGGGCCCTTCTGCCTGCAAAGCAGATGCTCTGCCACTGAGCCACGGCCCCTCCTCAACTTGAGTTATCGCCTCTGGGCCCCCATCCACCTCATTTTCATCTGCTGTTCTCTTCTGAAGCGCGAGTTAAGCCCGGATTTCCCCAAAGACCACCCCATCAGAGGAGGTGGAGGAGAATGTATGCTTTTTGGAAGGTCGTGTTTTATTTATTATTACGCAGTGGCAGCTTCATACATTCAGACAGGGCTTTTTTTGTAGAAAAAGCCCAGCAGGAACTCATTAGCGTAATAGGCCATACCCAACAGCAGGAACTCATTAGCATAGTAGGCCACACCCCTTACAACACAGCTCATTAGCCTATTAAGCCACGCCCCCATGTTACCAGGAGTGTGGTCATCCAGCCACACCCACCTTTTGCTTCTTATTCTGTTTACCTTGTTTGTTGTCAAAACCCAGGGCTTTTTTTGGAGCGGGAACGTCTTTACATGTTAGGCCACACATCCCTAATGTGGCCAGTCCTAATGAGTTCCTGCTGTAGGGTGTGGCCTATTATGCTAATGAGTTCCTGCTGGGTGTGGCCAACTTGGGAGCCAGCCAGAACTCCGTTCCTGTGCATTCCTGCCCCAACATAGCCCTGCATTCAGGACTGTCTTTGGGGAAGGGGTGGGAATGAACATAAAGCCTAACGTAGTGGGAAGAGGACCGGAAAGGTATGAATGGGAAACACACACACACAGAGAAATAAGAACAGGCACGTCAGACATGAAACAAAGACAACCTTAAGAGCTTGATCCGGACATCGACTTAGGTCCGTCCCCGCTGCTAATTGTCACTCTCCATTGATAATGGGACTTTAAAAAAAACAAGAAACCCAAAACATTACCGAAAAAACACCCTCAGTTCTCCAGCAGGTAAATGGTCCTACAGGTCCGCTGCCGGCTAATAACCAAGCTACCATCCGCTAAGAAGTGCCCAGGTGCCCAGAGGCGGCGTCCAGATCTATCGCAAGGGGTCGGAGCGGGTGTCAACTCATTTCTTTCCCCATTATGGATGAAGCTCTAGGAAAGGTTTAATCACCCGAGGGCTGCCTGCGAGCGACTTTCTATTATATATCTCGGAAACAATCTCTGCGCCCAGCAGGAGCTGGGGGGTAATGACTGAGTATGTGGCTTCGATCGGGTTCTCTCCCCCCACCCACCCCCGGCCTAACCAGCGCTGGGACTGATCTAGGGCACCGTTCCTGATGAGAAGCATTTCCCTGTCAGATTTCCCAGACAGACTATCAATAAGCAGACAACGGCGTAGCTTGGGAGGCAGGCAGAAAATAGGTATTTGACTACAAACAAGGGAAGGTTCCATTTTGAAAAGCCGGTTTGCTCATTACGGAAAGGAGAGGGAAGGACCACACGGCATGCGCAGGGGAAGGGCTTGGGCGGACGTCACACAAATGCAGGCTCACGGGGTTGCCAGCCTCCAGGCAGGGGCTGGAGATCTCCCAGGATTCCAGCCTGCACAAATCCTTTTATTCCTGTTTTATTTAAAACATTGATTCCACTTCTCCTGAAGCAAACGGCCGCTTCGGGCGCTGGACTGCATCCTGGCATTACACCCTACCAAGGTCCCTCGCCTCCCTAAATTCCACGCTCCCAGACGCCATCCTCAAATCTTCATGCATTTCTGAACCCAGTTGGCATGACCCTAAGGAGACATCTTGATGAAGCTAAGCAGGTCTGGCCAGAGCCACGTAGATGGGAGAATGCTTGGGAACCCAACCCTCCCCTCATGTAAGTCACCTTGAATGAAGGTAATGCTATAAATGCAATTAATAACAATCATAGAATCATAGAATGTTAGAATTGGAAGGGACCTTGCAGGTCATCTAGTCCAACCCCCTGCACTCTGCAGGAGCACAGCCGAAAGACAGCCCTACAACACAGCTGAAAGATGGTCGTCCAGCCTCCGCTTGAAAACATCCAGCAAAGGAGCATCCACCACCTCCCGAGGCAGTCTGTTCCACTACTCATCCAACTCTTACAGTTAGGAGGTTTCTCCTGATATTTAGCCGGTATCGACTCCCTTGTAATTTCCACCCATTAGATCTAGTCTTGCAGTCCGAAACGAGAGAGAATAGGTCCGCTCCATCTTCTACATGACAGCCCTTCAAATATTCGAAGACTGCCATCATGTCCCCTCTAAGCCTTCACTTTCCCAGGCTAAACATACCCAACTCTTCCAGCCTTTCCTCATAAGACTTGGATTCCATCCCTCTCACCATCCTGGTTGCCCTCTTCTGGACACGCTCGAGCTTGTCAACATCCTTCCTAAAATGGTGCCCCAAACGGAACACAGGACTCCAGGTGAGGCCTGACCATAGCAGAATAGAGCGGAACAACGGTCTTGCTACTTAGTCACTTGCTACTCAGAAGGGACTGCATATTCTTCCATGCAAAATCTGGGGGGGGGAGGAGGGGGGGAATCTGTAGAAAGCCAGCCAGGCCGACTGGTTCCACTCGTTCTTTCTCTAGGAGCTGTGGCTCTATGGAAGGGCGCACAGGGCATCTCTCCAAAACTACAACTCTCCAGGATGTGACCATTAAATTCACAAAAAGTATTTTCGATTAAATGTCTACCCTGCCTCCTTGAATTAAATGCACATAAAGGCTTACAGTGACAGCTCGTAACGATGATTCCTTAAGCACATTAAAACAGCAAATGCAAAACACATCACAAATACTAAAAAACACTAGAACTAAGTTTGAGTCCAGTGGGCTCCTTTAAGACCAACAAAGTTTAATTCTGGGCGTAAGCTTTCGTGCGCATGCAGTCTTTGGAGAATCAACAAAGTTTAATTCTGGGTATCAAAGGTGCCCCCTGGACTCAAACTTTGTTCTGTCGCTTCAGACCAACGCGGCTACCCACCTGAAACTCAAAACACTAATAAGTAAATATAGGAGCCAGGAGCAAGGGGGGAAAGCACACCCTAAAATGAATTGGGACAGGTGCAAGAGAACAAAATCTCTCCGAACCAAAAACTATGTAGGGACCAGCTTACTTACATCCTTGGAGGAAGTGTTCCACAGTTGGGGAACCACCACCAAGAAGGCCTTCTTACCAGTCACTGCCTTCCCGGTTTCTGTACGCCAGGATATCCAGAGTCCGTCAACCAACTGTTTATCAACAGCAGAAGAAAACACACATTAGCATCCTGTGCAAATGCGTTGTCACCAAATCAACGCTGTACCTCATTTAGAGTCTGGCAGCTGCATAAAACCTGGAAACTCAATCCGAGGCTGGGATGTCTGGGGTAGAGCCTCCTTGTGCAGATGATCTCAATGAACCATGTGGTTGCCAACTTCTAGGGGGACACTGCAGATCCCCCGGGATTACAGCTCGTCTCCACACTACAGAGATCAGTCCCCCTGGAGAACATGGCAGCTTTGGAGGGTGGACTCTGGGGCATTAGACCCTGCTGAAGTCCGTCCCCTCCCCAAACCCCACCCATTTCAGCCTCCACCCCCAAATCTCCAGGAATTTCCCAACCTGTCGTTGGCAACCCTAGACTGGGCACGCAAGCTCATCCAGGAGAAGATTCAGTGTGGCTGTGTCAGCAGTGAAATGTCCTGGGCCAAGCCTTGCAATAAGCATGTTTTGGGATTTATTTATTTTTTTGTAAATACTAGCATGGGGCCAGAAAGTTGGGGGGAGACCCCTTGGTTTGTGGCCAGTCGTTCATCCAAGCAAGCCCTTTATTTCAGCCTGTGTCCCGACTACTGGGCAGCAGATACTGAAGGAAACCAGATAAATCCTCACGACTCATTAGAGATCTGGACGTGCGTTCAGGCAGAGAGAAGGAGCGACTTCAGCTGGGATTGACGCAACAGGTTTTTAAAGAAGACTCCACACTGGGCAATTCTGCATCTAGCATTCGCTCCCCAGTTTCTCAACTGGGGGGGAAAGGTGCAGCTCAAAAACACATTCAAATTCAAGGCCTTCGACAACACATTTAAATACCTTGGAGCAATTCCGTACTGACTGCAAAGTCACCCTTGAACGGCCACAAATCTATGCAGAAGGTGCCATAAAACCCGATGATCAAAGAAAGCGAAAGCGGCATGCAGTGCAGAGGGTACCATTAAATCCGATGGTCGAAGAAAGTGAAAGCAGCATGCAATGTAGAGGGGAATTTCTGTTCCAAGGTGGGTTTCGCAAAACAACGGAGGGAAAAACCAGTGCAGAATCACCCACAGAGAAACAGGAGAGAAGCCACTGAACTGCTAATGCCCACTTTCCACACAGAAGATGATGAAATCTGGCAACAGCGATTATGCAGCAATTTAGGCTGAGTTGGAAGGATTTTTCACTTCTCCTTTTGCTAGCCCGTACCATTTTATTTCCCCCACTTTAATTTTGCTTTCTTTCTTTCTTTCTTTTAAGTGTTTTCAAGAACATGAGTTAGCTGTATGGTACTTGGAAACCACGGTTCAGTTGACATCCTCTCCAAACCGCACGTAAAGTCTCATCGTGTATAATGAGTTATTTTCCCCTTGATCTACCCTAACTATGTGCGCAACAGAATTAGGTTTGGAATTGGCAAACGGCGTTATGGTTCTGTCTAGCTTTTGATAATATCTCAGAATCATTGCACTGGTTCTAGTAAGTTGTTTGTAGCATGCATACTTTCGGGAAGAGCGAGAGAATGCAAGTTCTCTCCCTTGCAAAAAGGAAGGGGGGAAAAAACCCAACGCTAGCCACAGAGTGACATTTGGAAGGTCACCGGGGAGCAGGGAACATCATATATTGCAGAAGTACTGGATTCTCACACCCTGCAGTGGGTGAACTTGGAGGTCAGGCACAACAGCCTTGCAGTAGCCGCAAAGCAGGCGTGACTCGCGCAGGGAGAATAAGACTTGGGAAAGAGCCCTGATAAGAAACTGGCTGAAAGGATGCTAGGCATCATCTTCTTGCAGCCTCCCCCCGCCCCCTCCAAGAGAGACAGCACAAGCGAGTAAGAAATGGAAGCTGCTTTCTCCTCCGGACGTGAGTAAACAAAAAAAGTTCCACCGGAGGGATTCCTTCGGTGGGAAAAATAAAAATTGGGAATCGCTAGCGGAAAGAATAAAAGAATTCACGCTCTCTTCTTACCCAGCGGAAGAACTAAGCAGCGACTCAGGAAAGCTCACAAATTTTGCTAAGTCTTTATGGTGCTACTGAACACTTGATCTTTTCTACTACTGAAGACAGACAGACAGACAGGTAAAGGTAAAGGTTTCCCTTGCTCGAAAGCCAGTCGAATCCGACTCTAGGGTTGCGGTGCTCATCTCCGTTTCAAAGCCGAAGAGCCAGCGCTGTCCGAAGACGTTTCCGTGGTCATGTGGCCGGCATGACTAAACACCAAGGCGCACGGAACACTGTTACCTTCCCACCGAAGTGGTCCCTATTTATCTACTTGCAATTTCTTGCTTTCGAACTGCTAGGTTGGCAGGAGCTGGAACTAGAGATGGGAGCTCACTCCGTCTTGCGGCACCCGGGTCTCGAACTGCTGAACTACTGACCTTCCACAGCCTGCAGTTCAGCGTCTTAACCCCTTGAGCCACCGCAGCTCCTCAGACAGACAGACAGACAGACAGACAGACAGACCGACAAAGCAACCCCTCTTGATCTCTCCTACCCAACTGGTTTCCTTCCAATCAGTTTCCAGCACAGCGAGAGCTTCGATTCAACGATAAGGTCATTCAAACCCACCCGACCCCTTACCTGCTCTCCGGAAACGCCTGCATTTCCCCTCGATGAAACGGATGCAGGCTCCCCCCCACCCCAAGGGAGTCAACCGCTCTATCTCGCCCTTTCCAGCTTCCTGGATGACCATCCTTTTCCTCGCTCCCCTAAGGGACGGCCGGAAACCCAGCTCTGCCGCTGGAAGCCTGACCTTGCCAGTGAACTCAACAATTACACGCCTCGCGGTTTGAAAAAAATAAATAATTCCGTCTCTTTTTTACGGGCAGGGCGGGGGAAAGTTCCTCACCTTTCCGTGCCTGCTTGATCCCTACCTGAACAGCAGACGTCGTTCCAAACCGCAGAGCTGCCACCTGCCCTTTGCAGACCAGAAAAGGGAATATTAAACACAGCAGTGCCGAAAGAGCAACTCGGAGAGTGAACCGGGAAGAGGCTGGTTCGCATCTTGACACACAGATAATCAGCTCACTTACATGTGGCCTTAGCCTACCTGCTCTCCTTTGGGTTGCCAACTGGGTTGGGGAATTCCTGGAGATTTGGGGGTGGGGCTTGGAGAGGGGAGGGTTTGAGGAGGAGAGGGGCCTCTGCAGGGTCTCATACCATAGAGCCCACCCTCCAAAGTGGCCATTTTCCCCTAGAGAAACTGATCTCTGTAGACTGGAGATCAACTGTGATCTCCAGGCCCTATGAAGAGCAGAAGTACCACTCTGAGGTTCATAAGGACACAAGAACATCAGAGAAGCCCATGTTGGGTCAGGCCAACGGCCCATCCTGTCCAACACTCCATGTCACAGAGTGGCCAAAAATACCAGGTGCCATCAGGAGGTCCAGCAGTGGGGCCAGGACACTAGAAGCCCTCCCAATATGGACACCCACACCCCAAGTACCAAGAAGACAGGGCTTCCCTTGCCCCAGAATCCCTATCTATACCCTGTGGCTAAGAGCCACTGATGGACCTCTGTTCCATATCTTTATCCAATTCCCTCTTGAAGCTGCCACCACCTCCTGTGGCAGTGAATTCCATGTGTTAGTCACTCTTTGGGTGAAGAAGTACTTCCTTTTATCTCTTCTAACCAGACTGCTCAGCAATTTCATTAAGTGCCCACGAGTTCTTGTATTGTGAGAAAGGGAGAAAAGGACTTCTTTCTCCACCTGCTTTATCCCAAGCATAATCTTTTAAAACTCAATCATGTCACCCCTGAGTTGTTTCCCCGCTCTCTCTCTCTCTCTCTCTCTCTCTCTCTCTTTTTAAACAGAACACATCCACCAGACCTGTAATTTAAAGAGGGAAATCAACACAGAGGGAGGGAAGGAGGGAGGAGGAGGAGGAGGAAGATTGGATGTATACCCTGCCCTTCACTCCGAGTCTCGGAGCGGCTTACAAACTCCTTTCCCTTCCTCTCCCCACAACAGACACCCTGTGGGGTAGGTGGGGCCGACAGAGCTCTTTTGAGAACTGTTTTTTCCAGAACAGCTCTGAGAGAACTTGGGACTGACCCAAAGTCACACCAGCAGCTGCACATGGAGGAGTGGGGAATCGAGCCTGGTTCTCCCAGATTAGAGTCCTCGCTCATAAGCACTACACCATTTCCATGGTGCTATTTGCCTCCCAAAGTTGCCATAACCCTCTCCTTGCTGCTCTTACCCCCATTGTGGGGGGAAAGAGAAATACATATACCTATATTTCCCTCCTCCCTCCAGCATGGGAAAAACAGCTTGGGGATAGTAATTTTCAGCAGGGCTTTTTTGGTAGAAAAAGTCCAGCAGGAACTCATTAGCATAATAGGCCACATCCAACAGCAGGAACTCATTAGCATATTAGGCTGACAGCACAGGTTATTGGCATATTAGGCCACACCCCCATGTTACCAGAAGCGTGGTCATCCAGCCACACCCACCTTTTGCTTCTTATTCTGTTTACCTTGTTTGTTGCCAAAACCCAGGGCTTTTTTGGGAGCAGGAACTCCTTTGCATGTTAGGCCACACAGCCCTAAGGTAGCCAATCCCAATGAGTTTCTGCTGTTGGGTGTGGCCTATTATGCTAACGAGTTCCTGCGCGTTCCTGCCCAAAAATAGCCCTGATTTTCAGCAAGAAAAGAGTGAAAAGGAAGAAAAGGGGGAAAGTGAGCCCGTTGCCCTGCTGCTAACTTCTCTCTTTAAGTTGAAAAAAAAACACAAACCCCACACACAAACACCGGCCCACAACACATTTAAAAACATAATCCTGCAATGACACACAGTTCAGAGTTCCACCCTAATACGCGGGTTTTTCTTACACTGAATTGGCTCAAGGTTTTTCCTGAGAGCGAAAGGCCATTGGAAAAAACGGGACTGTGGCTTCTTGTAAAGCGTCGACTCACCGCCTAAGCCGGCTTTGCAAGTTTGGGAATTGTTTCAAAAACACACAAGGCCTGTTTGACCAGAGGGCAGTGGCGGATCCAAGGGACCGCTGCTCTCTATCCACTTTCAGTTCTCCCAGAAGCAGACGCCCTCAGCTTACACACACACACCAGGGGATGCGTCACACAGCCCCTCCCACAAGGGCGGAAAGTAGGTTAACTAGGTGCATGGGGAACTTTCAGTTCAAGCTGGAGCAGGATTGCACCATGCCTCCAAATGCCCAAGGTGACTCACAAAAGAAAACATTCCAGCCTTACAAGGGTTTCTTCCTAGTCCCCCCCCACACACACACAAACATGCTCTGTAAGCTCAGACACTGGACAGGTTTGCATTGACGAGTAGCTAGGGTTGCCAGCCTCCAGGCGGGCATACAAAAATATATATCACTGTGTACATATATCTACCTGATAGAATTTGAAAGATATGCTGTCTTAGATAGGTTATGATGTTTGCCGCAAGGGCTCTGATGGGACCCTAGACAATGCTGCTGTCTTAAGAGCTTTTGTGCTCACAAAGAAAAAAATTATCGCCCCTTATGTCCTTTATATAAACATCACAGTCCTTGAAGAAGGTTCATTCGAAACGGGTAAATTACTAGAGTCCCGTGGGACTAGCGATAGTGTTACTGACAACGTGCTATATGAATGTAAACCTGCCTTCGATGTATTGTTTGGGTGAAACGTATTTTTCTCCATGTATTGTTTGGGTGAAATGTATTTTTGATAATATCTGATACCAATATTTAGACACACTATACTGAAAAATATAAAAAGAATAAAGCATAAAATTGTTTTACCATAAAGATGTATTTATTGTAAAGGTAAAAGGTAAAGGTTTCCCTTGCTTGAAAGCCAGTCAAATCCGACTCTAGGGATGTGGTGCTCATCTCTGTTTCCAAGCCAAAGAGCCAGCGCTGTCCAAAGACGTTTCCATGGTCATGTGGCCGGCCTGACTAGACACCAAGGCGCACGGAACGCTATTACCTTTCCACCGAAGCTGACGGGAGCTCACTCCATCTTGCGGCACTCGGGTCTCGAACTGCTGAACTACCGACCTTCCAGCCTGCAGTTCAGTGTCTTAACCACTTTTATGTCTTCCTAACCCTGTGATCCTCAGTTTTTGCATTAACCTCCAGGTGGGGCCAGGAAAACTCCCAGAATCACAATTCATCTCCAGACTGCAGAGACCTGGATAAAATGGCTCTTTTTGAAGGTGGACTTGGTGTCTTTATATCCTGTTGAGGTCCCTCCCCGGGATCCCCCTGTAGACCTCCAGGAATTTCCCAGCCTGGAGTTGGCAACCCTTCACAGTACCTGTGGTGCCTTGAGAATTGTTTGTGCAGGAACACCTTTGTCCTGCCCAGTCCCAGTGTGGAACGGTACAGATGACCTGAACATGAACCTTTTCTAACTACAAAGAAGAAGCCGATGTATGTTCATGTGATTATTTAGGACTTTTCTACGCTGCTTTTCTCCCCAAAAGGGACCCAAGAAGGGAAGAGAGGAGACAACATTTATATTCATTTTCTATTTCTTTTAATCTTAAGAAACGACCCAACTCTTTATCAAGCTCTAATGCCAAGCTACACAAAAATTTAATTCCCTCCGCACAAGCTGCACCCAGCTGCACGTTAGAATAAGCTCTGGAAGAAAGCTTTGGGATGAAATATTAGAGGAAATTAGGTGTATATCTGGTCACATTATAAAAAAAGAACCCAGAATCTATACTCTTGAACCTTAGAAACGAAACTGCTTTATCCACTAAACGAAGAAAAAGAACTGCTTTATTATTATTCGCAGCCAAAACAACCATAGCTTCAAAATGGAAGTCAGAAATTAAACCATCCCTAAACTTATGGTACAAAAAGTTATGGAACTTATACATAGTGGAAAAAATATCCGACATAATGAATCCAACAGACTCTACTGGCGAACATGGTGAATTTACAATGATATGGCCACCGATCTTATCCCATCTGGTTTCTCAAGGAACAACACCAGAGATAATAGACACTCTTCATTTCTGGTAAAGGTTGATGTCAACACAAAGCTTATGGAAAATGCTTTCTTTTATGCTGTTAAGTTTATATATACTTATCCTCTAAATGATTGTTATTACTCTGAAAATTGAATAAATTATATTGGGGGGGGACGAATAAGCTCTGGAGCTTTAGTGTGAAGGAAGAAAGAGACAACAGGGTTATTTATGTATTTATTTATTTTATTCTATTAAACTTGTATCCCGCCCTCCCTGCAAGCAGGCTCAGGGCGGGTTCCATCAATGTCAAAACAATATACACTTACAATTACAACCCAATTTAAAACAAGATAAAAAACAATTATACAATAATCAGGTGGCCACCAATCTCACTGTACCCGGAGCATCCAAGCCAGAAGCAATTTTTCTCCAGGCCAGTTTGGCGGAGGATCCTGGAGGTTTTTTGCCACCTTCTGGACCTGGAGCAGGGGTCCCTGGGGGTGTGTGTGGTGGGGAGGTAGTTGTGAATTTCCTGCCTTGTGCAGGGGGTTGGACTAGATGACCCTGGAGGTCCCTTCCAACCCTATGGGCGTGTTCAGATGCTCCGTTTGAACCACTTTCAGCACTCTTCAGGAATGGATTTTATGTGCACGTTCACACATCCAACATCTGCGCACCTTCCCCAGCCGTCGCTTTCCAGATCAAACCCCCTTTAAACCAGAGTATTTTGATACCATTTACCCAAGTGGTGTTTTCCTGATTCCTCGGTTCTAGCCGCACTTTTCTGACACCTGATTGCTTCCGGATGCCTCAACCCCCCTCCCCTCTGGAAAGCTGCCATGGAAGCTTGAGGCTTCTGCTTTTTCTCCGCCATTTTTTTAATGCCTTGGCAGTGTGCGCATGGGCGCAGCTCTGCTCCTAACTTAATAAAAGCAAAGTTTAAATGGTGCCTAATTTTAGCACTTAGACGAGTTCGGGATCTCATGGAGGCCAGTTTCGGGGTAAAAGTTTCATTTAAAGTGTTCATTTAAAGTTTAAAGGGAAGTGTGGAAATTGCTGTTCTGCGCACACATGCGAAAATTTTAGTTCTACAGATGGCTGCCTGTGCACGTGCTCAAACTGAGAGAGAGAGAAAACCACTGATGCACGTTCCTGCGTGTGAACGGCGGGGAGCAATGTGGCTGCACAGCGATCCGGAACAAGGAGGTGAGTGTGATTGCGATTCTCCGGGTTAAAAAAAACCGCATTGGGACCGGAGCAATTTACACCGCTCCCAGCACGCCGTCTGAACACACCCTGTGATTCTAAGATCAAAGGCAGCATGGGAGAATTTCCAGGTTTCTACATCCCATCTCTTCTAGATTGAGAAAGCAGAACTCAGGCCTCCTCCCCCTTCAAAAAAAACCTTGGGGCCACCAGGATAGGCAGGCGCCTAAACGAGCAATGGAGATCATGCTGCCCACCAGTGTTCCCTCTAGGCTGCGTTAGTGTGAGCTAGCTCACAGTTCTTTAGCCTCCGGCTCACACACTTTTGTCTTAGCTCAGGAAGGACAGCTCCAGAAGAGCAAACTAATGTATGCAGCAGCCAAATTGCTCGCTCACAGCTTTAATGCCGGTAGCTCACAAAGCAGAATTGTTGCTCACAAGACTCCATGGCTTAGAGGGAGCACGGCTACCCGCCCCGACAGATTACTGCAGGTCTCGCGTCTAGAAATCCCTCTCTCATCTATGCTTTCTTTAAAACGCTGGGAGCGTGCGAGCACGTCCCGGATGCCCGTTCCCTCGGAAAAGTAGTTGTAAATACAAAAAAATATTACTTGACACTCCTCTCCCCCCCCACCACCATCCCAATTTAAAAACATTCCATTTTGCATGATGACGAACGGAGGACGAGCTATTCGGGGCAGCCGGTGCAGAACCGGACATGCATATTCCATTTTATGGGTGGTTGTTTTTGGGGTTTTTTTGCATAAACAAACAAGCTGGAAAATGCAAAAGGGAAGAAAGCGCCGCGAATATTTTGAGAGCTCCGGAGGGAAAGATAATCCAAATATAGAAACTGGAGATGCAAATGATTACACCCTGAGCAATGCAAATCTTAAAGCCAGACTGGGGATCCACGGGCAACCGAGGCGATCCGAGGCTGTCAGGGCCACTTCCACAGCCTACGCAGAGTGAGGCTGCAGGGAGGCAGGGCAGCAAAGCGGTGGGAGAGGCCATGTACTTGCTGACGTGGCTGTGCTACTTGTCCACATATGACAGCTGCATGGTGGGATAACACACCATGGGAAGTGGCTCCCACGTATGACCTAGAGTTGTTGCCAACTCTGGTTTAGGAAATTCCTGGAGATCGGGGGGCAGGGTCAAACCTAGGGAGGGTGGGGTTTGGGGAGGAAATGAGGTATAATGCCATATGGACCAACCGACAGAGGAACTTGTCTCTGTAGTACGGAGATCAGTCCTAATTCCAGGAGAACTCCAGACCACCTCTAAAGACAAGCAACCCTTTGAGTGGGTATCTAGAATGATAAAAGGGTTGGGGCTCTTGAGCTTAGAGAAACGACAGCTGAGGGGTGACATGATCGAGGTTTATAAGATTATGCCTGGGATAGAGCAGGTAGAGAAACAAGTACTTTTCTCCCTTTCTCGCAATGCAAGAACTTGTGGGCACTCCATGAAACTGCTGAGCAGTCGGGTTAGAACAGATAAAAGGAAGTCCTTCTTCACCCAAATGAGTGATGAACACATGGAATTCACTGCCCCAGGAGATGGCGGCGGCTACAAGCATGGACGGCTTCAAGAGGGAATTAGATAAGCATGTGGAACAGAGGTCCATTGGTAGCTATTAGCCACAAGGTATAGATAGGAACCCTGGTTTTTTTTTAAGTGGATAAATCTGAATTAGACAGAGGGTCCTCCTTCCAATAGTGGTAAATTCCTTCTAACCACTACACTGGTGACCTGCGCTCTGGCACCGAACTGCATGGCCTCTTGGAATGCATCTGCTGCAACATTTGCAGCCCTTATAATCTTTAGGATGGATCTCTTAAGCGTCAAAGGGTCAGTGATGGGCTCCTGAAGGAGGTTATCAGCCCAAACCATCGTGGCCCTGGAGAAATCTGACTCTAATTGTCAGAGAGGTCGCTTCATCGGATTCCTTAGGGCTGCCTCATTACTATAATTTTTATCCAAGGAATCCTTAAAAGCGTTGTCCCCATCCTTAGATAAAACTGCTCCTGAATGTAAGGTTACGGCCGCAGCATCCAGCAGAGGAGCCTGAGGTCTTCCATGTTGCCTGTTGAACGGCTAAAATGTTTTTTTAAAAAATGCCTGTAATAAAATTCTGTAGTCTGGAACTGCCCCTACTGCCCTTAGCATCAAAGAATTCTGGGAACCGACAAATTCTGGGAACCAATGATTTCTTAAGATGTCTAGCACTTAAACTGTCTGAAGCTGATGATCCAGGTTTTGTATCCGATTGGTAGTTAAGGGGGGTGCTATATACTGGGACTGAAACATTCCTGGACTGTTCTACCTGAGACTGGCTGAGCTTGGAGCCCAAGAACAATAGCCCACCAGGACTATCAAGAAGTAATGTTATGAGCTTGGGCTGAGCTTGGAGCCCAAGAACAACAGCCCACCAGGACTATCAGGAAGTAATGTTATGAGCTTGGGCTGAGCTTGGAGCCCAAGAACAATAGCCCACCAGGACTATCAGGAAGTAATGTTATGAGTTTGGGCTGAGCTTGGAGCCCAAGAACAATAGCCCACCAGGACTATCAAGAAGTAATGTTATGAGCTTGGGCTGAGCTTGGAGCCCAAGAACAACAGCCCACCAGGACTATCAAGAAGTAATGTTATGAGCTTGGGCTGAGCTTGGAGCCCAAGAACAACAGCCCACCAGGACTATCAAGAAGTAATGTTATGAGCTTGGGCTGAGCTTGGAGCCCAAGAACAATAGCCCATCAGGACTATCAAGAAGTAATGTTATGAGTTTGGGCTGAGCTTGGAGCCCAAGAACAACAACCCACCAGGACTATCAGGAAGTAACGTTATGAGCTTGGGCTGAGCTTGGAGCCCAAGAACAACAGCCCACCAGGACTATCAGGAAGTAATGTTATGTAAATAGCCTATCATTGGGAATGGGGTGTGTTTGGGTGTGGCAACTGCATGCTATTTAAACAGGGCTGTGGCCCTGGAGTTTGGTCTTGTTGAAATCACTAATAAAGCAGAGCTGATCACTAGACTTGGGGTCTGCTCATCCATGGGACCCCCACTATTTAATGGGGGGACGGGACCTTTTTTAATCTCCAGAAATGTTCCGGTTGGGAAAGCCTAGAAGGATTTCCCCAGGAAAGGCCCAAGAGATCACTCTTCTTCCTCTTTATCAGAGCTCATGGCCATAGGTCCTATGGCTGAAGGGAGCGCCTCCACCCCTGAACCCGAGCCTGACAGGGATGATCAGGGAGACGGGGAACAAGGGGGACATCTCTTCTGACTAGCTCTCGAACGCTCCTGATGCTAGCTAGTGTCCTTATGGGCGAGATCAGTCACAGCCGTTTGGCCAGGTAATCCTAGCCATGGGAAGGCCAATGTGATTCCCGTTTGCATACGCACGGGGGTTGGGGGAGGCCCAGGCCAGACGAAAGGCCTGCATCCTCCAATCTGCGGAG
The DNA here is from genome assembly GCA_029375565.1 of Gekko gecko. Taxonomy (NCBI): domain Eukaryota; kingdom Metazoa; phylum Chordata; class Lepidosauria; order Squamata; family Gekkonidae; genus Gekko; species Gekko gecko. The sequence goes on along the minus strand of JAPDNY010000012.1, from coordinate 73,366,541 downwards.
GGAGGGCTGAAAAAATGCGGGGAAACCTGAGCGGCTGCCCTGTTGGAATGTTCCGGACTGCTGAACCTGCTGGGGAAGGTCTCATAGATGCTTGTGGAGGGGGACGCCTGCTTGACCCCTTGTTCACATTGGAGGCCTTTATCCCCCTGCCCCTATGTATCTCGGGGGATTCTGACCTTCGGCTCCAGTCCGCTCACTCCTTGTAGGCCTGGAAGCCTCCAAGTCCATATGGGGCAGGCCACCTGCTGCGATCTCCTCATGGTTGTTGGCGCTCCACCGGGATCTTCCAGCGCAGTCAGAGGCTGGCTGTGGAACGATCCGAAGTCTCGGGTCTGGCAGCACCGAAAGAGGCCTGTGCTGGTCTCCGATGCCTGAAGCCTCAGGCGGGAGAGGCCTGTTCACCCTGGTCTCCCCCTTCTTTCTAAGACTGGCAAGGGGGCCCTTCCTCAAGGCCTTCCTGTCTTCCATACCAACAAGGCAAGAGACTCCAAGAGAGCAGGCCTGGGCCTGGGCCCGGTAGAGCTCTGCCTGGCTTTTTCTGTGCAGTTGTGAGCCGGCTGTGGACGCTTCCAGAACTGACAGTGGTTTGTGCCGCTGTAGATGTGTCTCCTGTTGGTCAGTCTCCGGTGCCTGGAACATCAAGTGGAAGAGGCTTTTCTTCTTTTTAAGACCAGCGATGGGGCCTTTCTTCAAGGCTTTTCCGCCTTCCATGCTGATAAGGCAAGGGACTCCAAGAGAGCAGGTCTAGGCCCTAACCTGGCAGATTTCTGCCGGGCTTTTCCTGTGCAGTCAGGGGCCGGCTGTGGAGTGACCCAATGCTTCAGGTCTTCCAGCACTGACGGCGGCTTGTGCCGCGGTAGATGTATCTCCTGTTGGCCAGTCTCCGGTGCCTGGAACCTCAGGCGGGAGAGGCTTGTCTTAACGGTCTCTTCTTTCTCTTTTAAGGCCGGCAATGTGGCCTCTCTTCAAGGCTTTTCTGTCTTCCATGCCGATAAGGCGAGAGTCTGCAAGAAAGCGGAGCTGGGCTCAAGCGTCCTGTTGGAGCGGCAGGGTCAGCCTCTCCCTGAGCCAAGACAGTCTGCATAAATCTGCACAGCCCTGCCTGGAGCCGAGAGGAGGCGTGGCCTAACCAGATTGGACGACTCCCTCCCCACTGAAGGAGAACGATCAAGCACACTTTTATCCCATTTCTCCTCTGTGGAATTCAGGGTGGCATACATGGTTCTCCATTCCTCCATTTTGGATTCTCCCAGGTACCCGGCAAGGTAGGCGTGGCTAGGTAAACGCCATAGCAAACAAGCAAGAATTGGAACTCAGGACACACTAGTCCTAGTCTGATACTATAGCTCTCAAAAGGCCTTTCCTGAAAATGGAGAAGCTAGCAAAGCAAGCTGGTACATATCCTTCTTCCTTGATAAGCTAAGGTTTGGGGTAGCTCTTTTGAGAGCCAGTTTGGTGTACTGGTTAAGTGTGCAGACTCTAATCTGGGAGAACGGGGTTTGATTCCCCACTCCTCCACTTGCAGCTGCTGGATGACCTTGGGCAAGCCATAGTTCTGACAAGAGCTACCCTTGAAAGAGCAGGTCTTGAAAGAGCTCTCTCAGGGTGTCTGTCGTGGGGAGGGGGAGGGAAAGGAGCTTCTAAGCTGCTCTGAGACTCTGAGTGAAGGGCGGGGTATAAATCCAATCTCTTCCTCCTCCTCCTCCTCCTCCTCCCCTTCCAGGAAGCTTTATAAGGTGGGATAAGCGGGGGTGGGGGTCGTTTCTGGGGGAACACACCAGAACAGAGTTCCAGACCCTCTTCGACAAAATCCTTTTAAAAACATTTAAAAGATTGTGAGTTTTCAGTATACTGATTGAAAACTTCATCTCCTTCTTGAGAGTTCCGGCACCTCTCCCCCCACCCCCCAAAAAGCCCTGCAGATAAGCATTTACAACATGCCGTTCCCCCCACCCCACCCCGTTGTGAAGGGGCACAGTCTCTTCTACCGCCCCATTGGCCTGTACGTCCAGACCAAACTGCAATCTGTAAAAAGTCCCTAGCCCACCGACGTTCATAACCGGCTTACCTCCAAACACATACCTGTATGTGGTCTGAAGGTGGTGGGGAGGAGAGAGACCCTTTCTGCAAAGCTTCGCTGCCTGCTCACCGGGAAGGTAGTTCTAACTCACCACAGGTGACCAAATGAATAGCCGTGTACCACCTGGGACTCTGCGGGGACTGAACGAAGGCTTTTGTGGAAGTAGCAAGTTGAGGGAGAACGGCATTGGTAACCGTGAGGAATTCGGATAACCCAGCACGACCGACGAGGCAAAGACAGCGTTTCTTTCGCAGCCGTGGGATGGCACAGGAGGAAAGCGAGGAAGACAATTCCGGCCTACAGTTCAAGGTAGGCCTCCCTCCCCTCCGCTCCCCCCACAGCCACAGCGAAGGCTGTTCAGAAGAATTATGTCAAGTGGCTCTTATAACTACCAGCATAGTTCCGCACGGCCAAAGCAATTCCCTACAGTCATTTCACCAATAAATGAGAACGAAAGCCAAACACGGAGGGGAGATAACGCAGCGGTTCCATTCGGTTGAGCGCTGGGCCTTGAAACTGCTGTTAAAGGGGGGGAGGAAGGATCCTTCACGGACTACTTTTTTCATTAGAACAAAGTCAGAGTCCAGGGGCACCTTTAAGACCAACAAAGGTTTATTCAAAGCAGGGCTATTTTGGGGCAGGAACGCACAGGAACGGCGTTCCGGCTGGCTCCCGAGTTGGCCACGCCCAGCAGGAACTCATTAGCATAACAGGCCACACCCAACAGCAGAAACTCATTAGGATTGGCTACATTAGGGCTGTGTAGCCTAACATGCAAAGGAGTTTCTGCTACAAAAAAAAGCCCTGGGTTTTGACAACAAACAAGGTAAACAGAATAAGAAGCAAAAGGTGGGTGTGGCCTAATATGAGCTTGTTGTCAGGGGTGTGTCCTAATATGCTAATGAGTTCCTGCTGATGGGTGTGGCCTACTATGCTGATGAGTTCCTGCTGGGCTTTTTCTACAAAAAAAAGCCCTGATTCAAGGTATGAGCTTTCCCTGTGCATGCACACTTCTTCAAATGCACCGGGAAGGAAGGGATGGTTCAGACAGCAGTTTAACATGTAACGTGATGAAGATGTTTTAAGATACGCGGAAACAGAACTGAATAGCAAGTTAAGGTTCTGAGGTCAACAGCTGTAAAGCAGTAAATGTCTAAGTACATCTGAGACTCTCCATCCCCTCCTCTCAGGCATGGAGGACACTTAACAGCATTTTCACTTTCTTTTCCGAGGTGGGAGCAGTGCTATGTCAGCCAAACATTCCAATATTCCTTGTATTACATTCAGCTCGCCAAGAGAAAGTAGAGGTCTCTAGGAGAAGAGCTTCACACAGTCAAAAGAGTGTTGGAGACTCAGGGTCTTACCCATTTTGGTGTAGTTTGGTGTAGTGGTTAAGTGTGTGGACTCTAATCTGGGAGGTCTGGGTTTGATTCCCCGCTCCTCCACTTACAGCTGCTGGATGACTTTGGGCAAACCATAGTTCTGTCAGAGCTGTTAGAATCATAAAAACATAGAGTTGGAAGGGGCCATATAGACCATCTAGTCCAACCCCCTGCGCAATGCAGGGCCAGCCTAAAGCATCTCTGACAAATATTTGCCCAGCCTCTTCTTGAAAGCTGTCAGTGAAGTCACCACCTCCCCTTTAAGGAGCAGTTCTCTCAGAGCTCTCCCAGCTCCACCTACCTCACAGGGCGTCTGTTGTGGGGAGGGGAAGGTAAAGGAGTTCGTAAGCTGCTCTAAGACTCTGACTGAAAGGCAGGGTATAAATCCAACCTCTTCTTAAAATCATAGAATATTAGAGTTGGAAGGGACCTTGCAGGTCATCTAGTCCAACCCCCTGCACTCTGCAGGAGCATAGCCGAAAGATAGCCCTACAAAATACCCGAAAGATGGTCGTCCAGCCTCCGCTTGAAAACGTCCCGTGAAGGAGCAATTTGGCTGCTGCATAGATTAGTCTGTTGCGGAGCTGTCTTTCCTGAGCCGAGACAAAAATGTGTGAGCTGGAAGCTAAAAAACTGTGAGCTAGCCCACACTAACTCAGCTTAGGGGGAATGCTGGTTTCAGGTCAGGAAAATGGTGCACGGCGAACACTTGAGTTCCTTCCCCCCACGTGCTCACGTCCCCATCAGAACTAGGCCTGCACACTGGTGGTCATCGAGTTCCCAGAAGGGAACCCCCAGGATTCATATATTGAAAGGCAGACTTTGTAGTCTGTGATTGGGCCGTGCAGCAAGCCTCCTCGATTAGCAGAATGACCGGGGGGACACTGGATGGAGCCCAGGGGCATTCCCACGTCAGGCGCCTGGGTGCCCTTTCCAAAACTAAACCCTGCAGCACTTTTATCTTGCGATACAGGCACAGCCAATGAAAGCCCTCATTGTATATCTTACTTCAGTTTGAATCTACCAGGTACCTAACGGCAAACACGTACACATTTTGCCTACAGCGAAGTTTTAAGATTCCTGCTCAGGTGAAACATCGAAAGAATTACCCAGGACACCAAAAGCAATTTCTTGGAGAGCCATTTAATCAGTTAATCCGGGCCTGCTTTTATGTTTCTCGCTTTTCTCCTAGCAGTCCTGGCTACAACTTAAAATCCATTAGATCCAGCAACAACCACTCCACCTCAGACATCGTACAGTATTCCATTCTAAGACTCTATAAGCTACAAAATTGGGCCTTTCTACTGTGGCTTGGAATGGCTTTTTCTCTCCCAGTCCCAACCCTTGTTTTTTGATACCGACCACGCCCACATGCTGAAGAGTCCTGGAGAACTTGCTTGACATTCTGTGATATTGCAGTGGGCCTAATAAAAGATGTCACCTTACTTTTGTTTCTCAAGTTTTTCAGTGTACTAGCGTTGATACCCACAATCAGGGGGGTTTTTTGTAGAAAAAGCCCAGCAGGAACTCATTAGCATAACAGGCCACACCCAACAGCAGACTCATTAGCATATTAGGCCACACCCACGACAGTGCAGGTCATTAGCATATCAGGCCACACCCCCGTGCCTTTCCTTGGCTTACCTGGGCGCCCTGCATCTGCAAGGAGCCCAGGCAAGCTCCCCCTGAAGGGAAGGGAAGGCAGGAAGCCCAGGCAAGCCAGCCTTTGGCGTCACCGGGAGGGGTCACTCTCGAGGCCTTCCCTCTCTAGCTATGCACACAGAGGTTTTGACTGTAGTGGGCATGGCCAACTTTGAAGCCAGCCGGAACTCCGTTCCTGTGCGTTCCTGCCCCAAAATAGCCCTGCCCACAATCCTCATCTACTCTGGGGATTAGTGAAATTCTCAGGAGGTTCTGCACACATCTTTCTGGCTGGAATGACAAATTAAGGTCAAGACAAAAAAGCAACAGCCCGTCTTTCCTGCACTGCGCAGGGGGTTGGACTAGATGACCCTGGAGATCCCGTCCAACTCTATGATTCTATGATTCTTGCGTGCAAAGTTCTGCCGTGCAAAAAAGTGGCACGACATTACCGCATTCAATACTTCACCACAGCCCCACTTTGTCGGCTGTTGCCTGCCGGAACAAGGAATCCAGCGACGCAGGGACATCTCGTGGTGTTGTGCTTTGCATTACTAAATGTTACTGGGGGACATGCAGGTTGCCGCTTTCAGTGCCAGCTCTGTGTCAGCTATAATGTCAGCCTAGTTCTGACCTGGATGGCCCAGGCTAGCCCAATATCATGAGCTCTCGGAAGCTAAACGGGGTCAGTTTTTCTTAGTACTCGGATGGGAGACCACCAAGGAAGTCCAGGGTCGCTCCGCAGAGGCAGGCAACGGCAAACTGCCTCTGAACGTCTCCTGCCTTGAAACCCGAAGGGGTCTCCAATAAGTTGGCTGAGACTGGATGGCCCTGTCCACCAACACTACAAGTGTTTTGCTTAATTTGGACCTGGCAACATTAGGAGATTATTCACCTCGATTTAAGCAGCCTCCATCTGGGAGAGACACCCAGGTTGCCCCTTGTAACTCATAGCGCGATATCAAATGTAATTAACTTGAAATCCAGGCCAGCGGCTTCGCACTAGTAACCTAAGCATGCCAGCGTGAGTCCTTAAGATGTTAAATCCTCAAGCTCCTTTTTTTTTTTTTTTAAAGGAATAAACCGACAGCTCTGTGAGTGTGTTTGTGTGTGATATTTCCGGCTGGATAATACACAAGCCCCTCTCTTCCATACACATCCTAAGCCAGGTTCATTCTCTCCAAACTGAGAGCCAGTTTGGTGTTGTGGTTAAGTGCGTGGGTAGCTGGGAATGCTTCAGGGTAGCTGGGAATGGAAGAAGAAGAGGAGGAGGAGGAGGAGGAGGAGAAGGAGATTGGATTTATACCCCGCCCTTCACTACCCAAAGGAGTCTCAGAGCGGCTTACAAACTCCTTTCCCTTCCCACAACAGACACCCTGTGCGGTAGGCGGGGATGAGAGAGCTCTGAGAGAAACTGCTCTTTTTCAAGAACAGCTCTGACAGAACTGTGGCTTGCCCAAGGTCATCCAGCAGGTGCAAGTGGATGAGTGGGGAATCAAACCCGGTTCTCCCAGATTAGAGTCCGCAGACTTAACCACTACTCAGCCCCATCCTCCTCACTTGAAAATGGAACAGCAAGGAGGGCAACCGGACAGGGTGAGAATTCTTGGTTTGTTCACTCCTAGCCCCGCCCACGTGCACGGGTCTCGGAGTGAGCAGATGGCAGTCTGATAATCGCCAGGCTTTCTGCAGGGACTCCCTTGGACTTTGGCCCCCTTGGCATAAACGCCAGCTACATCAGGGAGCTCTCCTGGGTGCTGCAATACCTGAATTTCCTGAGACCTGCTTCGCCACTACGTTGCTGCTGGGGGCCCTCTGCTCCACAACAGTTCTTCTCAGGTTTTTGTACAGCACCCTGTAATAGTTCTGACTGAAGGGGCAACGGTCTTCCTGCTTGCTGCTCCCAGTCGAGGGAAGACTGGGAATGTTAAAACAGCCCAGCAAAGTGGAGCAACTCCTGTGCCGTTGGAAGCATTGGAAGGGCGCCCTGGACCCGGCTGTCGAGAACATCACTTCCTCACCAATGTTCTGTGTTAAGGGAAGGGACAAAGAGATGGTGCAAACATACACCCCCAACAAACGGTTTCCCAAGGTACGCTACAAATCTGCCTCAAACAGAAACCCAGGGGAAAGAAAAAAACAAGGAGGGGAGGGGGAACATTCCCCAGATCCCCATCTGCCAGACGTTATTCCGGCAGCTTAGGAAAGGGGAGGAAATCAGCAAGAACTTCTGTAATTTGCGAGCTGCAAACTGTCTACACATTCACCTCTCGTGGCCTGACATCTGGGATGCACAGCTGTCTGGCTCCGGCGGCTTTGCCTTTACAGGCAGCGGTAAAGCCGAGACGGAGGCAAAGAGAAACCCCCAGAGAGAAACGCGGCGGCTAGTCAGCGTTTCCAGAGATGCTGTAAAAACATCAGAAGACAGGCTCCTGGGGTAAACTGCTCAAGGAGGATTTCGCCCAGATTTCTACCCACCCCCCTTCCGTCACTTTATTTCTACTCTACTGTCCCCTCCGGGCATCCTAGCCTCTCTGGTGGAAAAGTGATGCAGAGGGGGAAAGGAAGGAAGCTGTGAAGTGGTGTGTGCGGAGTGGGGGCGGCGATGTAACAGAGGCCCACGGGCATCCTTAACCCAAGGGTTCACAAATATCTTTCGCTATTCCTGGGCTCCATCACTTCTGCATCGGCCTCTTTCTCTCCTGCAGAAATTTGGCAGCTGAAGCGCTTCCAAGAGAGCACAGAGCATTCTGTACAAGCTTCCTGAAAACGTTTGCTGCATGGCTGCCACCACCCTGGGCAAGCGCTTCCACCTGCCACCAGTACACGATACTGAAGCCGCCACAGCCGGGGCCAAGAACAACATATTTTCGGGCATAATTAGAGGATGCAAAAAAGGGCAGGGAGGCCAAAAGACCAAAAGCAGTCAGGCAAAGGAACACGTAGATGCATTAAATAATGGGGTTTACTTCTCTCGCTTTTCCATAAATCCAAGGCACTTCACTAGCCTGAGTGCATGCACGATATCTGCAATGCTCAAATAATGTTAAAATCTGTGCAAGTCTTGAGGACTGGCATGATTAAGTTTCAGATTTAGCCAGGGAATCCGTGGCAGATTTTATGATGTACCAGGCACACAAAGACAACTTTTTTTTTGCTCAAGTTCAAGGAAAACTTTGCAGCTATTCCCAGATGCAGAATCAGAACATGAATGAATATTTTTTGGAATATCACCCTTGAGAGCCGAAACCCAGACTGCTGGAGCAGAGGACGTTCGCTTACTACACTGTGGATTTTCTTCCTGCCTGCGTACGTGGACTTCCACCATACAGCACTGGTGCAAAGGGAATAACTTCTAGTACGTAAAGCAATATTAAAAGGTAGAATGCAGGGAAGAAGCCGCCATGTACCAAGTCAGACCACTGGCCCGAGTTGTTCACTCTTGACGGGCGGCTGCTCTCCAAGGTCTCCGCCAGAGAAAGGTCCTTCCAAACCCGTATCCTGCAATTCTTTCATTAGAGACGGCGGGGATGGAACCTGGGAGCTCCTGCATACAAAGCAAGAAAGTCTACCGGCGGCCGTTCTCTAAGGCCTCTGGCAGAAGTCTTTTAACCGGAGATGCTGAAGACTGAACGCCAGTTCTCACGTGCAAAGCGTACGCTCTGTCACTGAGCTGCGTCCCTTCTCCGTTCGACCCGCACGATGAGAGCGGAAGGAATCTCCACGTTCAGAGGCAATATAAATACCTATCAGTTGTTGAGAATTAACTATAGAAGGGTGGATCATATCTCACCGCCCCCTTTTTGGTGTGGGCATCTTTGTGCGTGTGTGCTTGCGTGCCTGGAAGTCACGGTGACTTCTGGCAACCCCTAGTGGGGTTTGGACATTTCAGAGAGGCGGCTTGCTATTGCCTGCCTCTGCCTCCCAGCCCTGGTATTCCTTGCAGGTCTCCCTTCCAAGTCCTTGCCAGGGCCGGCCCTGCTTAGCTTCCGAGGGCTGACAAAATCGGGCTATCCAGGTCAAGGTATATCTCACCCTCTTTGTGAGTGTCCCTGAGCAAACAGGGGTGGACTATATCAGGGGTCCCAAACGAGGTGCCCACGGATGCCATGGTGCCTGCCAAGTGTTTTTAGAAAGTGGGTGGGATAAGAACATAAGGACATAAGAGAAGCCCATGTTGAACCAGGCCAATGGCCCATCTAGTCCAACACTCTGTCACACAGCGGCCAAAATATACCAGGTGCCATCAGGAGGTCCAGCAGTGGGGCCGGGACACTAGAAGCCCTCCCACTGCTGCCCCCTCCAGCACCAAGAATAGAGTGCATCACCTGCCCCAGACTGAGAGTTCCCATCTATATCCTGTGGCTAATAGCCACTGATGCACCTCTGCTCCATATGTTTATCTAATTCCCTCTTGAAACTGTCCATGCTTGTAGCTGCCACCACCTCCTGTGGCAGTGAATTCCATATGTTAATCACTCTTTGGGTGAAGAAGGACTTCCTTTTATCTGTTCTAACCCGACTGCTCAGCCATTTCATGGAGTGCCCACGAGTTCTTGTATTGTGAGAAGGGGAGAAAAGGACTTCTTTCTCAACCTGCTCAATCCCATTCATAATCTTATAAACCTCGATCATGTCACCCCTCAGCCGTTGTTTCTCCAAGCTAAAGAGCCCCAAGCGTTTTAACCTTTCTTCATAGGGAAGGTGTTCCAACCCTTTTATCATCCTAGTTGCCCTTCTCTGCACTTTTTCCAATGCTATAATATCCTTTTTGAGATGTGGTGATCAGAACTGTACACAGTTTACACAGGGATCAGATGGGGCTTTTGCCCAGCAGGGTTTCTTGCTGGCCCCTGGATTGGTTGTACAGATTTTTTAAGATGTTGTGTCGGCGACAGCTGACTCCACAGCAGAAGGCTCTTCACTGTGTGACTGAAGGTAAGCTATGGCGGCCATTTTGTGGCTGGCTCTGCCTCCTGTGGCAGCCATTTTGTGGCTGCACCCGCCACCCGGGGTCAAAATTCCAGAGGTACCCTCAGGCAGTCAGGCTCAAACTGACTATACGGACCCCATCAGATCCCGCAAGACAGTTCTTCTGTTTTTAAGTTCAGAGTTAAAACAGGGCAATGCTGGCCAATTTACAAACATGGGCCAGGGTCTCAACATTGGACAGGCCCAGGGCCCGTCTGTTAATCCCACTGCGTTTAGACATTCCTGCAGATCAAGCTAGATGAGCCTCAAGTCGCATCCAGGACAGCAGTTTCTCTGTTCCCCGCCAAGCAGCTTTCCAGTAGCTTCCGCCACTCTCCAAGCTGGCTTCCTGCCCTTGTCTCCTGTCTACAGCATTACAAAATTTGTCTCTCCAAAGCGTTTGGGCTGTGAGCGGTTGAGTCCCAGAATTCAGAGCTGTCATAGCAGCGTGTGAGAAGCGCACACACACGCACGCGTAAGTTTTAAAAGGCCAGAGGAGGATAAACATGAAGCAGTAAGTCATTAATCTGGCGTTCGTTTGCCTTCGTAACTTAATTGCACAACATGAAATTCAGAAATCTCTAGAGCGACAGCCCAGTGAGTATTTTTTTTTAAATCTTAGCAGTATATACTACAGTTTTGCACATTAAAAAGGGTGCTACTACCAAATGCAGTTGCTTTGATTTCTGCAGACCGTCGCTGATGGGACCCCCCCCTTTTAATTAGGAGTGCTAGAGTGAAAGGTGGTGGTGGAGGAGAATTCTACGCAGGGCTGTTTCGGGGCAGGAACGCACAGGAACGGAGTTCCGGATGGCTTCAGAGTTGGCCACGCCCACTACAGCCAAAACCTCTGTGTGTGTCGCTACAGAGAGAAGGCCTGGAGAGCGACACCCCCCGGTGACTCCGAGGTGGGTGGGCCAGGGGGGGCCCTGGAAGGATCGGGGAAGCATTTAAATGCCTCCCCCAGCCTGTCCAAGGGCCAGCTTGCCCGGGTTCCCCGCAACCGTGGGGCGCCCGGGCAAGCCAAGGGTAGGCACAGGGGTGTGGCCTAATATGCTAATAGACTGTGCTTTCAGGGGTGTGGCCTAATATGCTGATGCGTTTCTGCCATTGGGTGTGGCCTATTATGCTAATGGGTTCCTGCTGGGCTTTTTCTATAAACAAAGCCCTGGTTCTACGGATACTGCGAACCGCCAGAAAAGGCACACCAGTGGGTTCTAGATCAAATCAAGCCTGAACTCTCTCCAGAAGCTAAAATGACTGTACTGAGGCTATCGTACTTCGGTCACCTTATGAGAAGAGAAGAGTCACTGGAAAAGGCAATAATGCCAGGAAAAGCTGAGGACAGCAGGAAAAGAGGAAACCCCCCAACATGAGTTGGATTGATTCAATCAAGGAAGCCACAACCCTGACCTGGGTAGCCCAGGCAAGCCTGACCTCGTCAGACCTCGGAAGCTAAGCAGGGCCGACTGTGGTTAATACTTGGATGGGAGACTACCTTGGAATACCAGCAGTCGGGAGGTGGGGGCAGGCTTTATTCCGCCACCTCTCTGAATATCCTCCCGGCCCCCCAATAGGGGTCAGTCACCAGAGGTCGGCATGACTTCCAGGTGCACACACACACAAACACACAAATTACAAAAAAATACCAGAAAAAGAGGGGAAAAGAAAGCCACAGCCCTCAGGCTGCCAGACGTGAACAAGGCCGTTAACAAGAGGAGGTTCTGGAGGTCATATGGTCACCGTAAGTTGGAAACGAATTGACACTGAACACACGTACACACAAACACAAGCAGCTTTTACAGCTGCTCTGAAACTTCTTAGCCGACAGAATAATATCGAGGTTAATATTTGTTTCTAAGCCAGTTTGGTGTAGTGGTTAAGTGCACGGACTCTAATCGGGGAGAACCAGGTTTGATTCCCCACCCCCTCCACTTGCACCTGCTGATGTGACCTTGGGTCAGTCACAAGCTCTGTCAGAGCTGTTCTTGAAAAAGAGCAGTTTCTGTCAGAGCTCTCTCAGCCCCACCTCCCTCACAGGGTGTCTGTTGTGGGGAGGGGAAGGGAAAGGAGTTTGTAAGCCGCTCTGAGACTCCCTTGGGTAGTAAAGGGCGGGGTATAAATCCAACCTCTTCTTCTTCTTCTAAATCTCATCTTGATAGGAGCAATCTTCTCTCCAGAGGCAGCTACGACATAAATTCCAACGTCCCCCTGTTTTTTCTTTCTCAGCCTCTTGCTCCAACAAGGACAGGGGGAGCAGATCACACAGCTGAAGTGTGGGGAGCTAACCCTGGGGCCAAAGGTTTCTGGCTGAAGGGCCCATATCCGTAAGACACAGCTTTGAGAAGCTAAAAAAAATAAATGGTGGGCCATAGTTAACACGTACCCCAACACACTAGGCCAGGGGTGTCAAATATGTAGCCCAGGGGCTGGATCAGGCCCCCCGGAGGGTTTCTATCAGGCCCGCAGCGGAACGGGCTGCCTTCTGCTTCTCCTTCCAGTTCTGCTGCTGCTGCATCATCGTGGGTTTGCAGCTTACAGATACACACAGCTGAACAGCATACTCAGGATTGCAACAGCACAGACATTTAGATGCAATAATTCAGAGCAAGAGGGGTCCGTTATCAGACACTGTTAAATAAAATATTGCAAGAGTGCTAAAGTTTAAGCATGTTTTTATTTTAAGCTTAAAAAAAACCCCTTTGTGTTTGTGTCCTTTATAAAGTTTATATCTCCGCTCCCTGGCATTACATTCTATGACACTCCTGGCCCGGCCCAACAAGGTCTCACTTATGCCAGATCCGGCCTTCATAACAAATGAGTTCGACACCCCTGGGCTAGTCAATCACTGTCTGACTTCCCTGCGCCAAAGCACTGCCCCTCCACTGAGAGGGTGTGTCGGGAGACACTGACGAGAGATAAACCAAGATCTGAACTCCGCAGTATTCAAGTCAAGCTATTACATCCCCCACCACACCTGTTCAGAGGGCCCCCGCAAATCATTTTGAAGTCTACCAACTTGCACAGTACAGCGCAGGTCTTGGCTATATTTTAGCATTTGCACTTCAAAAGCATCTTATCTCGTCGACGCACTCATTGAACTGTGCCAATCCCAGCCCTCTGCAGAATTAATTCGTTCAAATCGCAGCCGAACGTCAGGGGGGAAAAAAATGAAACGCGGCCGTTGTTTCTTTCAAACCCCAAGCGTGCAACCCTGGCGCGAAGACCCTCATGCCATCTGTGCTAGGATTATCCGCCTGAAGTGGCAGCACTGCGACTGAGAAAGCCGAGCGCACTTTCATGCACAGAGAGGAGACAGTGAGGCGTAAGTTCAGCACCTGCGATTGGCTGGCTGCGTGAAGCTACTGGACTGGCCAAGTCCAGGCCTAGTCTTCTGCTCAGGCTGGGTCTAAAGAGCAGACAGTCTTGTCCGTTGCTCAAATGCCACAGTCTAGCAACTGGACACGGACCCTTGGTTGGATGGAGGAGTTCCTACATGCCAGGAATGGATTTGGGGTACAGTCAACTGTCCTGCCACGTGCCCCCAACAATAACACTGGAAGTCTCTCTTGGGTCTTACCCAATACAGCTAAATGGGCAAGGTGGGATAGATCGATTTTTAAACGAACGAGAAGATAAAATAAAACAGACTACCCAGAGCTCATCTTGCTTTAAGATACCTCTCTCTCCAAACGGTTCAGATGGATTTTTGCACTAGGAAACTGCTGACTGTTCCCATTTTGCGTGCCACCACTGGGATCACTCTTGGGAAACATACTTCCTGTTAGTGACAAACTTTCCTGCAGTTGTTGCTTTCCTTTTTTTAACCCCGAGCCCCTAGCTGCAGCCTTCTCATCAGTGTTTGTGCCCACCGATCACAGAAAGGTGGACTATAAACCAAGTAAATATATTTAAGGCGTGACCCAGGAGGGGTTCTTCGGTATTGTGTTCTAAAGCCCAACATCTGTGGCCTGAGGTTCCTGACCAGTCCTGGTCCTGTGTGCCTGCAGATTTATTTATTTGCTTATTTGTAGTCTGCCTTTCTTGCTGAGACTCAAGGCGGATTACAGAATTTAAAAAAAACCAGTGCAACGCACACAGAGTAAAACTTCCAGTGAACAACGCAAGTGGATGAGGATTACAGAATTAGTAGACCAACTAGGTTCGAGTCCAGCAGCAGCTTAGCGATCAATGAGATTTTCAGGATATGAGCTGTCGAGACTCAGAAGCTCTGTTGGTCAGATACCAGCTTTGACTTCCGAAGGTTGACACCCTGAAACTCTTGCTGGTCTCTACGCTGCTCCTGGAGTCGAATTTAGCTGTCCTACTGCAGACCGACATGGCTACCCTCTGGAAGAGGGCTCTTTAGCTTGGAGAAACGACGGCTGAGGGGTGACATGATCAAGGTTTATAAGATTATGCATGGGATAGAACAGGTGGAGAAAGAAGTGCCTTTCTCCCTTTCTCACAATACAAGAACTTGTGGGCACTCCATAAAACCACTGAGCAGTCAGGTTAGAATGGATAAAAGGAAGTACTTCTTCACCCAAAGCATGATTTACACATGGAATTACCTGCCCCAGGAGGTGGTGGCGGCTACAAGCATGGATGGCTCCAAGAGGGAATTGGATAAGCATATGGAGCAGAGGTCCATCAGTGGCTATCTGGGCTACTCCGGCCTAATTACATCCATGTAAAATGACTCAGAACTTGATGGAAGCAGTCTGGGAAGGGCCAGGGTGCCATCAGTACAGCACTTCTCTCAGCCAACACGAGAGGCAGCAACGGATACAGAAACAGACAGAGACAAATGAGCCTCGCCTGGGATGGATGAGGAGGCTAAACTTGGGTCAGCACCACAAGCCATCCCCGTTTTCAGTATTTCCGATTTACTAGAGACCTGCAACCAAAGATTAAGTGGCTCACTGCGATGGCATGGGACGAATTCGGCCAGCCTCAATTCTCCCACATCCCCTTTGGTCTCTAGGACAGTGGGGCTTTCCCTCCTGCTCCTGACCCCTAACACCCAATGCTCCTCTCCTTCCACAAAATGCACTGCCTCTAAGGGAGGGTGCGTGTGATTATTCTCCCCCTCCCTCTCTCCGCGTTCTGACCTTCCTCTTCTCTCAGAGCAGCTGTGCTGACTGTCAACGTGCCGTGACCGACCCTGTTCCCAGTCCCCTTAGCAGTAAGCATGTTTACGAACGCGTCAAGGTATCGTGTAGGCTTAGCAAACAGGGACAGCCTGAAATCAAGTTTCCTGCACCGTCCAGGATAGATACGATTCTGTACAAAGATCCATGGCCTATCGGCTGCTTACGCCACCCGTTCTGCACGGCAACGGCTTCCGTGCATACGTAGCAGTGTGACAAACAGAAATCCGGGCAAATAAGATTCCCCACCAGGTGAAATTCCGCTCTCAATAAGCCTAGACGAGGAGGAAAATTGGGAAGGCAGGGGGGCAAGCAAGCAGGTATGGCTGTGTTATGAGCAAGCAGTGAGGTTGTGCATATGCATGCACCCACACACCAGGGTGCCAACTCCAGGTTGGAGAATTCCCAGAGATTTGGGAGGGGGGGGCTGAGAAGGCAGCTCAGTGGAAAACTGATCTCTGCAGTCTGGGGATCAGCTGTAATTCCAGAACTCCAGGCCTCACCTTGAAGTTGGTAACCCTAAAACACACACACACACATAATCCAAGGGAGGCAGGATTGTCGGTTAAGTCACCTTCTAGAGGGGGAGGGGAGGCCAAACCCTATTTTAGGTCTAACTTTCCCAGGATAAAAGCTGACCCAGTTTTGTCTCCTCTCAATTAAAAGCTGAAGTTTTCAAAAGCGCCCAAGGGGATCCGGTGGCAGAAGGCCTGCATTTCAACAGGATTTGGGAGGCTTTTTGGAATCTTTTAGACATCTTGGCTCTGTAAAGCTGCTTGCAGGGGAACCTGAAACAAAAAAGACTAAGTAATGACCGTGACTATAGACCCCATTCCCAGAAGAACAGCTTTGAATGAAAAGATGGGGGCGGGGGCGGGGAGCTATCTTTGCTTCCAAACGTCAATGCTATAACGGAAGAATGGTCAAATTGTTACTTATGTAGAGTCCTCCCAATGTGCTATCCAACATCAGCTAGAGGACAGAAATGCCTGAGGGGAGACAGGGATGTTCAGAAGCAAAGGGCCAGTTTGGTGTCGTGGTTAAGTGCGCCGACTCTAATCTGGGAGAACCGGGTTTGATTCCCCACTCCTCCACTTGCAGCTGCTGGATGACCTTGGGCAAGCCATAGTTCTGGCACAGCTATTATTGAAAAAGAGCAGGTTCTGTCAGAGCTCTCTCAGCCCCACCTCCCTCACAGGGTGTCTGTTGTAGAGGGGAAGGGAAAGGAGTTTGTCAGCCGCTCTGAGACTCCTTTGGGTAGTGAAGGGCGGGGTATAAATCCAATCTCTTCTTCTTCTTCTTCTTCTTCTGGGCTGTACCATTTCAGGCAGCCGGATATTTGAACATTTGCAAGCTCTCTTGCAGAAAATATCCTCTGTGCCAGGGGTGGCCACATAGAATAAATGTCAGATGTTTGAGAGCCGCAAGACATGAACAACTATTACATGTTTTCACTGGGAAATATGCAGATTTGCTTTTTTATTAACATTAAACGAGACTGCCAAAAGAAAAAGGGGGTAAGAACCGATATTGATAATGATATTTATTTGTCCGGTGATAATTTGTTTGCTAATGATATTTCGCTTCCCCAGCTGCCCTGCTGGGAGCTGCACAATATGTGTGAAAGACCCACATGCAGCTCCCGGGCCACAGTCTGGCCACCCCTGCAGTCTCTGCATACCAAGATTCTAAGCTAGGCTTTCTTCCCTGATAAGAAAAGATTTTTGCAACAGAAAGGGGGCACAGGGGGGTTAGAGAGCATCCCAAAAAAACCAAAAAACAAAACCAACCCTCCCCAACTTGAGCTTTGAAATGGTATGACCCATAACCACAAGGGACTTCCATTCATCTGTTCCGGCTCTCATTTCCAGGCGAACAGGGATCTGGCACGGTGAATGAACACATCTGCTGCTCGGAACATGAAAAAACACTTAGCCGGGCACACCCATATAATTGTGTACATAATATGCCCATGGTCTAAAACAAGTCCTGCCCTGGTTTCTGCCAGGGCAGGCAACGTCCGTGACAGCTCCTCGACTTTACAATCAATCAGTCTTCGAGAAGCTGCTCTGACCTCCAGAGCCGACGTCGAAAAGGCTGCAAGGTAAATCAAGCCGTGGAAAACAACGGGCAAAGGAAGGCTCTCCGGGTCCCATTTCTGGCCTGCATCATTACATTAGAAAGCAACGGCTGTCGTGGATCAGCCCAAGATTCAAGTACCCCAGCCTTACATTGACTAGCTAGTTGGTTCTGGAAGAGCCACAAGTATGGCACATTCAGCGGCTCGAAGCCAGCATCCGGTATTTAGAGGCAAAAGATATTTCCCATTCCCAAAATGACAGGGGCGGTGTTGCCTGGGCTTGGTTTCCATTGGATGGGAGAGCAGTGGAGACTTCTGGCATTTTAATAATATTTGCTTCATTTACAAACAGGTAGAACATTGGTGGAGGCAAAGAGGCCCTTCCTACAAGGGAGAAGATCTGCTATTCCGCATCAGATACTGAGAGAGAGAGAGAGAGAGAGAGAGAGAGAGAGAGAGAGAGAGAGAGAGAGAGAGACCCTGAGATCCCAAGTCGCTTCTCTTTCAGCCAAATCTTATCTCTTTCTGCTTCTTTCTCTGTGTCTTCCAAACCCTAAAAACCATTTTCTTCATACACACCCATTAGCCCACCTGCCCTCAGGAGGAGGGGTGACATGGTTCCCATGTTCTGATGGGTTCTTGAACAGGACCACCTCCTGACAATCAAATCACACTGAAGATGCATCTACAGTCATTAAAGAAATTAGCATGCCTTTGTCGGATGTTCTGGCCCCAAGAGGAATAAAAGGGGGAGGACTTCAAATTCTCCCTCCCATTTCTAACTTTCTTCCTAGCAGAGAGTTCTGGAGAACTTTCCCTCCCCCTCCCCACAACAGACAACCTGGGAGGTAGGTGGGACTGAGAGAGCTCTGACAGAAACTGCTCTTTTCAAGGACAGCTCTTATCAGAACTACGGCTTGCCCAAGGTCATCCAGCAGCTGCAAGTGGAGGAGTGGGGAATCAAAGCCGGTTCTCCCAGATTAGAGTCCGCGCACTTAACCACGACACCAAACCGGTTGAAGGCAACAAGGATTCACCACGGAGAAGGCGCGAGTCGCGACCAACAACCTGATGAGCTCTGCAAACCTTTGGGGTCAACGTCAGCCATGACCATGCAGGACCCCCCAAAAACTGACCCTTTGAACCTCAGACCCTGACAAACTTTGGGAAAGCAGCTTGAGATAACGGCATTTAGGAAGGTTTCTAAGTCGCTTCATACTTGCCATTCTCCAGATCCTAAAGCTACAAACTGCGGCTATGATAATATTATATCGTGCTATTATTATCCCTCAGATAATTAATACAAGTAACAATAAGCCTGATGGAGGCACAGGTAACTCACATGGTTTTAATTCTGATAATTGAAAGACTTTGTTGCTATGGCGATGGGGGCTATAAAAAAATTAAATCAACGTCTTCACGCACGCAGCGATGACTCAGCCCAGCGTCCCCATTCCCCCCGCCACAGCCGTCCAAGACGATGCTCATTCGAGCATCTTACAAGCCAGAGAGTATGCGAGGGGGGGGGCAGAATAAGGAAAGGGGGGCTGCCTCTAGTTTATTCAACATCTGCCAGGGTCACTACTCTCCACCCATACCCATCACATTGTTCCCATAGTAACTAAAACGGAGAAGCATCAGGAATAAAAATAGCCCCACGGAGCCGAAAATAACCAGCATGTGTCATCAGCAAGAGATACGCTTCGAGCGGCGAGAGATATTTTTACCTCCCCTTCAGTGGCGGGAGCCCCCCTACCAGATACTTGCGATCACAGCGATGCAGCTGTTATAAAACTTATATGCCAGACTCTGAGGCAATACAAACACCATTAAATACCCATTAATATGGTCATGCTGTTCTTTGCGTAAACCCTGCCCTTTACAAGAACAAAGACGTAGAAGTGGCGAAGTCCTTATCTTTTAACGGAGGGCCCGCGGCTTAAACAGTATGCAGGTTTCCCAGCAGAACAAAACTCTACAGTAGCGGCTTTGGGCCGCAAGGAAAGTTGGGGTACAAATGTCTTAATAAAGGAATAAAAGTAGGCAGAAACGAGCGTTTGACAGTGCCATCCTGTGCTGAGTTACGCCAGTCTAAGCCTGTTGAAATTGATGGGTTTAGACTGGAGTAGCTCTACACGGGATCGCACTGCCTGTCCTACTTTAATCAAAAACTTGTATCATATTTAAGCCCGGGGGGTCAAACATGCGGCCTGGAGGCCAGATGAGGCCCCCGGAGGGCTTCCATCAGGACCGCAGTGGAACCGGCCATCTCCTGCTTCCGGTTCCACTGCTGCATCACAGCTAGCTTCACCAGATTCTCTTAATCGCTCAGCCATTTCATGTTCTAACCTGGGTCCTGAACTCAGAACTCTGAGCGTGAGATTCCTGTGGTGAATGTCAATAAATCAAAAGTAGGCTTGCAGCTTACAGAGCTAATGTTTTAAGCATGTTTTTAAGTAAAAAAACCCAACTTTGTGTTTGTGTCCTTTACAAAGTTTATATCTCCGCTACCTGGCATTACATTTTGTAATACACACGGTCGGGCCCAACAAGGTCTCATTTATGTCAGATCCCAGCCCTCGTAACAAAGGAGTTCGACAGCCCTGATTTAAGCTATTAGTTAGTCCGATAAAAGATATAACCGGGGCACTACTTAGGTAAGGGCTGCAGCAATGTAAAATCCTCCCCTCTCCCACATGACGGAACACATCTGATTATCCTTCCAGACCGAACCTCCCTTGGTTTTTGTAGAGGTACAAAAATATATCATTTGCATACTCGCCTGCCCAGAGAATTCTAGGGATTGTAGTTCAGGTGTGTGCACATTAATGATACCCACCAGTCCTCGCTTCAAGAGGGAACTAGATAAACATATGGAGCAGAGGTCCATCAGTGGCTATGAGCCACAAGGCATAGGTAGGAACTCTCGGTCTGGGGCAAGGGATGCACTGTAGTCTTGGTGCTTGGGGGAGGGGGCAACAGTGGGAGGGCTTCTCATGTCCTGGCCCCACTGTTGGACCTCCTGAGGGCACCTGTGTCAGTAATGGCTCATTGATTCATGTTTCATACTGAGTCCATTGTTCTGTGTTCCCTATCTTGTCCCTGCTTCTGCGCTTGCGTAGGTATGCTAGCTGTAACGTGGGAGCTTCGCCACTACTGCTCGGTGTTATCACTGTGGCCTTGAATGCAGACTTTGGGCTATTCTTGAGTCTATGAGAATTTTCCAGTCCTGTGAAGCTGAGGGGGAGCAATCTCCCGATCATTAAGTAATCCTCCTGCCGGGAGTTTCCCGCGTGCGCACTTAAAGATCATTTGCTAGTCGCATGCTTGCATCATACTATAACTATTCCTGAGCCACACATCCTGCCATTCCTGACAATAACCATCTTGCTGTGGGTTTTAGCACTGTATTCCAATAAAGCCTTTCTTTACCTCAAGAATGCTTGGATCTACTTGCTTTTGAACCTGACAACCTGGTATTTTTGGATACTGTGTGACAGAGTGTTGGACTGGATGGGCCATTGGCCTGATCCAACATTGGCTTCTCTTATGTTCTTATGCTTTCATGCATGTTTATACCCAGAATTAAAAGCTTATACCCAGAATTAAACTTTGTTGGTCTTAAAGGTGCCACTTGACCACACGGCTACCCATCTGAATCCATCCTAAGTGCTGGTACTGATCTTAAAGCCCTAACACCCAGGGTACCTTAGGAACCAGTGTCTCCCATCTAGGCTTTTCTGGACACTGAGGTGCTTTTCTGTGTCCTCCCACAGTATTTTCAAGGGTGGCATCAAGGCATCAAGTGCCAGATTGGGCTGACGTGCCCGGGGTGATGACGCTGCCCGGAAGTGAAATCATTGCGCTGGGCATGTCACCGGGCAACGTTCTAGCAATCAGCCTGAAAACTCTATGGTATCATAGAGTTTTCAGGCTGATTGCTAGAGCATTTCCCGGTGATATGCCCAGTGCGATGATGTCACTTCCGGGCAACGTCATCATGGAGCACGAGCAAATGTCCCAGAAAGGGACCAACTCTCCCCCGCTTTGCCAGGTAAGACACTTGGCAACCCTACAGCTTTCGAATATCTGCCAAAGGAGATCTGTGTTTACTTGTGGTCTAGCAACAATTAAAAACAGAAGGCTTTTTGAGTTTGAATTTCTGTTTCTGACAGGGCAGCTGCCTGCCACTTTATTTGATCTGTGTCTGGGTTTTATGCTGCTGGTTGATTGATTTAGTTCATGTATGGGTCAGCTTTCAGCTAAAAATTCCCATTATTCTTGTTCTGCTGCTGCAGTTTTTGATACTGTGAGGTTCTCTTTTTATTTATGCTTGTAAAGGATCCCTTAAACGATGGACCGGCTGGCTATCTGGCAACAAGACATATTAAACACAAATGTGCTAGTGGCGTGCGCGAGGATTGTGGCTGTTTGGAATCATCGGCTGCAGAAAAGGAAGAAGTTTAGATCTGCTTTAAGCCTCGCGTATCTGCTTCCTCATTTTGCTGATTAACAAAGCTGCAAACGATTTGCCCAAGGTCAGGCTCAGGAAATCAGCTGCACAGTAAGGAAACTGTCCATAGTCTTCAGAATTAGCAACCTACGGGGCCACGTTCTGCTGCATCCCTTCTTCAGAAGTGAGCAGTGACTCACGAAAGCTCATACCCCGCTACAAATTTTGTCAGACTTTAAGGTGCTACTGAAATCTTGCTCTTTTCCAGGGCTATTTTTGGGCAGGAACGCACAGGAACAGAGTTCCGGCTGGCTCCCACATTGGCCACACCCAGCAGGAACTCATTAGCATAATAGGCCACACCCAACAGCAGAAACTCATTAGGATTGGCTACATGAGGGGTGTGTGGCCTAACATGCAAAGGAGTTCCTGCTACAAAAAAAAGTCCTGGGTTTTGACAACAAACAAGGTAAACAGAATAAGAAGCAAAAGGTGGGTGTGGCTGGATGACCACACTTCTGGCAACATGGGGGTGTGGTCTAATATGCTAATGAGTTTCTCCTGTTGGGTGTGGCCTATTATGCTAATGAGGTCCTGCTGGGCTTTTTCTACCAAAAAAGCCCTGCTCTTTTCTACTGTTACAGGAGGAGGAGGAGGAGGAGGAGGAGACTGGATTTATACCCTGCCTTTCACTACCAGAAGAAGTCTCAGGTTGTGGTCACATGGTCATTTTGATCGGGTTTCACCGCTGTTCCCTCTTGCATTTAAAATTGCTGATCAGACGCCTGCATCCGTTTCCCGCACCGAAATAGGCTCACTCTCACAATTCTCCTGGTTCCCTAGTGAGTTTTCCTACACCCAGAAAATCAAGTACTTTCTGGATATTTGTGCTTTGAATCCGTGATTTTGCCACTCTGGACAGACATCTCTCTCAATGATCATGATTAAGTCATCTGAACATCCTTCTGGTTTTTTGGTTTTTTTTGCAAGCTTCTGCCGTTGTGCACATGATCAATCCTGCACTGAATAAATTCAATGTATAAACATTCAAGCACACATATAGACTCCAGCGCTCAGTTGTACATCGCCGGTTAATTTTGTTTGCTGTTGGGAAGGGGGGACCTGCAAGAACAAGGGAGTATGGCGAGTCGCAGTGGGAGCAGTGATTTGGCCATGAGTATATGCGCATGCGCAAAGCCTTTTTTTATTTTTTAAAAAAAAGCTGTGCCACCCAAGCAGCGGCGCGGCTGTCTGAACAGTGCCCAGAGCCTTGTTGGATGATCCAAGTGGTTCAGAGAGGGATGTGTGGTCATCCCAACCTGGAAGAAAATATTCCCAATCAAATCTACAGTGGGAACAAATTGGGATAAACTTGCCGTGTGACCACAGCCCTAGGAGAGGATAAGCAAAGTTCCAGGGAAGGTTGGGATCCTGAAGGTGGTGGTACCTCCCCTCTCCCTCCCCTTCAACCACGACATGCATCAATAGAATCCCCCTTGGTAGCAGATCCTCGCTGGTCCATCCTGGATTCATGGGGGGGACTGCATTCTTATTACCCCATCTTCCCAATCAGATTTAGAAGAAGACGGTTTTGAAAAAAGATCTGCCTCTTTGTGCTCGTTTTTTTCTTGTGCATGGCTTGAAGCAGGGGTTTTGAGAGAGCCTGCCCTTTTCCTCTCCTGTTGCAAATATCCTTATTTATTTATTTATTTAGATTTTAGACTGCCCTCCCCCTGCCAGGACAGGGCTCGGGGCGGTGTACCACATCGTAAATTCAGGACTGATATAATTTTTAAATGGTTTTAAACAATAAAAGCACACTAACTGCGTAAGAGATGGCGCTAAAGAATTCAGTAGCGCCACTCAGTGTTCCCTCTAAGCCAAGTTAGTGTGAGCTGGCTCACAGTTTTTTAGCCTCCGGCTCATAGATTTTTGCCTCAGCTCAGGAAGGATAGTTCCAGAGCAAGCTAATTTATGCAGCAGCCCAATCGCTTGCTCACAGCTTTAATGCCAGTAGCTCACAAAGTAGAATTTTTGCTCACAAGACTCCACAGCTTAGAGGCAGCATCTCCAGGTGACAAAGATTAGTTTCCCTGGGGAAAACGGCCGTTGTGGAAGGTGGACTCTATGCCATTATGTCCCACTGATGTCCCTCCTCTCCCCAATCCCCGCCCTCCTCAGGCTCCACCCCCAAGATCTCCAGGTATTTCCCAACCCGGAGCTGGCAACCCCATCAGCTAGGAAGCTTGCCGAGTTGTCTTGGGCCAGTCATTCTCTTTCAGATAACCAACCTCACAGGGTTGTTGTGAGAATACAGTAAAGGAAGGGAGAACCATGTAATGCCACCCGGAGTTCCACTGAGGAAGGATAAAGACATGCCCAATAAATTGCCTTATATGTCTCTCCCCTTTCTCTTAGTTTCCTTAACTCTCATCGTTGACACTGGAAGCTCCCAGAGGAGAGACCTGGGGGTGGGCTGCTTAGCTTTTGTTTCTGTTGCTATATAAAGCACCATACGTACTTACACATGGTGTAATAATATGCAGACGATGCCACTTTAATGGCAGAAAGTGAAAAGGACCTCAAGAGCCTCTTGCCAACGGTGAAGGAGGAGAACACAAAAGTTGGCTTGATACGCAACATCAAAAAAACTAAGATCATGGCATCCGACCCCATCACTCCTTGGCAAATAGAAGGGGAAGTCATGGAAGCAGTGACAGACGTCACCTTCCTGGGATCCAAGATCACTGCAGACGGTGACTGCAGCCATGAAATTAAAAGACACCTGCTCCTTGGGAGGAAAGCAATGGCAAACCTAGACAGCATGATAAAAAGCACAGATACCACCCTGCCAACAAAACTCCGCATGGTCAAAGCAATGGTATTCCCAGTAGTAATTGGGAGAGTTGGACCATAAGGAAGGCCGAGCGCCAAAGAATAGATGCTTTTGAATTATGGTGCTGGAGAAGATTCTCGAGAGTCCCTTGGACTGCATGGAGATCAAATCAGTCAGTCCTAAAAGAAATGAACCCTGACTGTTCCCTGGAAGGCCAGATACTGAATCTGAAGCTCAAATACTTTGGCCACCCAATGAGAAGGGAGCACTCACGGGAGAAGACCCTGATGCTGGGGAAGACCGAAGGTCAAAGAAGAAGGAGACGGCAAAGGATGAGAGGGTTAGACAGTGTTACCAATGCAACAACATGAAATTAAGCATGCCCCGAAGCACGACGGAAGACAGAAGGGCCTGGCATGATCTGGTCCATGGGGTCGCGAAGAGTCAGACTCGACTGTGTGACTGAACAATAACAACAACAATATCGCCATGACCATGCATTATGGATCGTTACTGCCTGCAGCAAAATATAAAAAGCCTGGATACTCACCTGAACACCACAAACTCTCTTAATATAGGTAAAATGATGCCTTTAGGAAATACAGGGCAACCAGCTCCAAATCGAGCCGCCCCCCCCGTGACTGCAATGGCAGTCGATTTCATTAAGCCAATCAAACCCAAGTAATGCAGGACTGTGCCTGAAAAAGCATCTTCGCTCTGGCTCAGCCAGCTGCATGTACTATTCTAAGGACAATCATTTCCTGCAGGCTGGTGAACTGCAGTGGCCAACGTATGTGAAAGGAAAAGAGAATCCAGACCAAAACACACGCCCAGGCTCACAGCAGGAGAGGTGCTCCCAGTTCCACAAGTTCCTGGGAACAGCCTCTTTCATGGTTAGATCACCACTGCGGATGAAACCTACTGAGCCTCCCAAAAAACTTTAGCAGAAAACCACCTGGATTATTGCAATCCATTTTCAAAGTATGCATTCTTCCCACAATCATACAGAAGGAAAGCTGGGTTAGATTTTAACCCACCATCTAAAAGTTCGCAAACAGTTTTAGAAAATGTGCTCCTTGGTAGTGAATTGATGGCTACAGTGCTTTAAGAACCATGTCAGTGCGTGGTATGAGGAAGGAAGGAAGGAAGGAAGGAAGGAAGGAAGGAAGGAAGGAAGGAAGGAAGGAAGGAAGGAAGGAAGGAAGGAAGGATTAACTGGGTTATTTTAGCGTTGTCTTTTCTGCTGCTAATCATACTGAAAAAGCAAGAAAGAGATTGTTGCCCTGCTGGAGAGAAGACATTGTGCTCTAAGAGACATGTTGGTGTGCAGTACATTTTGGTATATAATACAACAAACGTACACACACACACACCAGGACCACAAGATCCAGAGAGGAAGGAAGCAGATTAGAAAGCATCCATGTGTCCTACTGGGTAAGTGAGTACAGGAAGAATCACAAGAATAGAGCCACAGCCCAAAACTTGACCTCTCAAAAACCCATCTCGTCAGACTTTCCATTCATTCGTTAAACCTTTCTGCAAAACCATAAAGGGGAGCAAGCTTTTCAGATGATCAAAACACAAAACAATCAGTGACAGGAAAGAAAGAAAGAGAGAAAGAAAGAAAGAGAAGAGAGAGAGAGAGAGAGAGAGAGAGAGAGAAAGAAAGAAAGAAAGAAAGAAAGAAAGAAAGAAAGAAAGAAAGAAAGAAAGAAAGAAAGAAAGAAAGAAAGAAAGAAAGAAAGAAAGAGAGAGAGAGAGAGAGAGAGAGAGAAAGAGAGAGAAAGAGAAAGAGAGAGAGAGAGAGAGAGAGAGAGAGAGAAAGAGAGAGAAAGAAAGAAAGAGAAAGAAAGAGAGAGAAAGAGAGAGAAAGAGAGAGAAAGAAAGAAAGAAAGAGAGAGAGAGAAAGAGAGAGAGAGAAAGAAAGAGAGAGGGAGGGAAGAGAGGGAGAGGAAGAGAGAGAGAGGAAGAGAGAGAGAGAGAGAAGAGAGAGAGGAAGAAAGAGGAAGAAAGAAAGAGAGGGAGGGAGGAAGGGAGAGAGGAAGGAAGGAGAGAGAGAGGAAGGAAGTTTTCGAGGAAGGGGGGAGGGAGGATGAAATCCTCCCCCACAATCTCCTTTGAAACAATCAGCAAAGTTTAAACTCTGCCGACATAAACAATTATTTAACCCTCCTACATGTAACTGACCACAAAAGGATATATTAAAAATAAAACTTCTCCCCTTGACCTGTGCTTCCTCCATGTATTCTCCTACAATAAATGGACTGGGTGTTTTTTTTCTTTTAGTGCTTTAACCACCCTTCCCACTGCGCTGCTTTTTTAAAAAAATTCAGGTTTCATTAAAAAGGCTGCGAGACCCCCAATTAAAGGTAGGGCAGGGTTTGCACAGGCAAGGTGTTTTGAGGTCTAAATGACCCCCATGAAGTGAAAATTCAGTAAAAAAGACAATTGCTACTTTAGGCTGAAGTAGCTATTAAGATGCTCTTAACCATTCTGAATGCTTTATTCATACTTTTGTGTCGAAAGAAGAACAAAAGCATGAACTAGGGTGTGGAGGGACCCCCCAGGGAATTGCTTATTACAGATTTCCACACCCACCCCCATAGTAGCTGCTCCATTAAAAAAGCAGCGGCCCTTACTACACAGTTAATATTACATCAAATTTGAATTACGGTCAGATAAATCTTTTTGAATTAACATTCTGACTTACCTGAGGGTCTACCTGACCTCAGCGTCAGACCAGTAAAGTGTCTGACAAAAGGGGGGACAGCTCAAAATCCTGCTTTCACTAAACCATGTTTTGCTGATAGAAGAAAAGGGCAGTCCAAAGGGGATGTGTTCTTTGCAAAAAAATTTAAAAAGGGTACCAGCTAAATCCAGCCCAAAGACAGAGACAGCACTGGCAATGTAACCAAACAGAAAAGTTTTTTTAAAAAAGGGAAGGGCGAGCAAAGAGATGCAGGGAAAGAAACATTTCTTTATCATTATTTTAAAATGCAAAAAGAAAAAGAAAAGTAAAAACATGTTACAAATGTCTGTTAACAAACCTCGACTGTCAAGCTGCAAGCGAGAAGCTCTCCATCTGCTCCCCTGGCTATATTTACTTTTCCCCAGCAACAAGTCATTTAAGGATGTACGAAGTACACAGTTGATATTTTTCCATTACAAAATGATCTCTTCTTACTTTCTTGCGGAACAGCCAGGTGACTACGGTCTGACCCAACCATCATTCCTTACAGCATCTTTCCTAAAGCAGGTTCTGAACGTAGGTACACGATCCCCCAACTCCATGTACATTATGTATTTATGCACTTAATTTATCTCTCTCGTTTTTAATCTGACTCACAAGCAAAAAAAGATTGTAGGGCAGCTTACAAAAAATTCATAAAAATACACCTAGACTATAATTACGGTAAAAAAATTATAAAATTATTAGTTAACCAAATAGGACAGCAGCAACTAAAAAGATTATTCAACAAATTAAAATTCAGATTAAAGCCACAGCCAGCAGAAGAGCAAGTGAAAAATGAGAGCACTCCAAGGGTTAACACCCAAGCAACATGCAAGGAGGGAATTCCACCAGCACAGGGCCACCACCAAGAAAGCCCTGACTCTTCAAGGGTCTTTTTTGTGCATTTGAAAGTAAGCTGTTTATGTAAGCACAAGTAAGCAAAGTAAGCACAAAAATATGTTTAAATAATGTGTTCATTTTATACGGCATCTTATTAAAAGAGTAATTAACATGTGGAATTCGCTGCTGCAGGAAGTGGTGGCAGCTACAAGCAAAGATCACTTCAAGAGGGGATTGGATCAATGCTCCCTCTAAGCTGTGGAGTCTTGTGAGCAAAAATTCTACTTTGTGAGCTCCTGGCATTAAAACTGTGAGCGAGCGATTTGGCTGCTGCATCAATTAGTTCGCTCTGGAGCCACCCTTCCTGAGCTGAGACAAAAATGTGTGAGCCAGAGGCTAAAAAACTGTGAGCTAGCCCACACTAATTCAGCTTAGAGGGAACCCTGGATTGGATGGCGCAGAGGTCAATCAGTGGCTGCTAGCCACAAGGTATAGATGGGACTCTATGTGTGGGGCTATGATGCTCTGTATTCTTGGTCCTTGGGGAGCAACAGTGGGAGGCCTTGTGGAGTTGTGGCCCCACTGGTGGACCTCATAATGGTACCTCGGTTTTGGCCCCTGGGTTTTGGCCACAGAGTGTTGGACTGGATGGGCCATTGGCCTGACCCAACATCGCTTTTCTTATGTTCTCTACTAAACCCATGGTACACATGAATGGGTGGTGAAGTTAAAGCCAGGAGATGCGGACTGACACATTGGCTGCACAGTTTGCCGAAGAACAAAACTCAGAAATCCAAGAGTTCATGGGCTCCCTTTCCTCTCATTCTCGTCTTTGTGCACAGCTGGAAGACTGAAGACCTCCCAATTTCCAAAAACAAGCACCCCGGCAACTAGATTCCAAACTAGATAAGAGAACAAGCCACAGCTGTTTGTTTTGTTCAGTCTGGAAAGATGACAAATTGCATTTTTTGAGGGAACCAGGGAGCCTTCAGTCTCCACACCGCTTGCAGGAGAACGACAGAGAAGCCTGAAGATTTAGGTGATTTTTCTCGGACCAAATGCCTAATTGCAGTCACTGAACAGCTCAGTACGAATTGCTTTTAGCCTCCGTCTCAACCAATGAAACAGGAATCATAATGCGCTCATGATACAGGCTTGTTCCGAAGCCCAGGAACATAAAGAGGATCTGTGAACCAGAGGGTCCCACTGTGGCACCCTGTGGGCACGATGGCGCCTGACAACACCTTTCCTGGTGCCTGTCAAATGTTTTTAGGAAATGGGCGGGTCTACTAGGACTTGTGCCCAGCAGGATTTCTCATTGGCCAATGGAGATCAGATTGGCAGTGCTGTTTTTTTTTTTTTTAAATAATTGCTTTAGCACAGCAGCTGCCACCACAGCACAAGGGTCTCCACTGTGTGACTGAACATGAGCTGTTTGTGTGCACAAAAAATATTTTAAAATAATATGTTCATTTTGTATGGCACCTTATTAAGCAGAGCTTCTGCCTGAAATGCTGGAGAATTACTATTATAGTTAGGCACAGCCTCGCTTACTAACATTTTTTGGTCGGCTTCACCTCCTGCGGCAGCCATTTTGTATTTCTGCCCAACCAACCCTGTGTCAGAATTCCACACGTGCCCGCAGGCTCTAAAAGACTGGGGACCCCTGTGGCACAACACAGAAGTGCTCAATAACCTTTGCCACTTGGAACACATTACTTAGAGGATACCAAAATTGGTACAGCATGAAACTGGAACCTTAAGATTTGGTACATGCCAAGGCACCCAGACTTCCAGAAAATATAAGAAGGAGAAGGAGAAGGAGGAGGAGGAGGAGGAGGAGGAGGAGGAGGAGGAGGAGGAGGAGGAGGAGGAGGAGGAGAAGAAGAAGAAGAAGAAGAAGAAGAAGAAGAAGAAGAAGAAGAAGAAGAAGAAGAAGAAGAAGAAGAAGAAGAAGAAGAAGAAGAAGAAGAAGAAGAAGAAGAAGAAGAAGAAGAAGGAAACACTAGGAAATTGACATTTGACACACACACGGTCTAAGGCACCCCAATTTATGGAAAACTAGGGAACTGAATCATAGAGTTGGAAGGGGCCAGACAGGCCATCGAGTCCAGCCCCTCTCTCAATGTAGGATCAGCCTAGAGCATCCCTGACAAGTGTTTTTCCAGCCACTGCTTGAAGACGGCCAATGAGGGGGAGCTCACCCCCTTCCCTCAGCAGCCGATTCCACTGTTGAACTATTCCTACTGTTAAAAAATTCCTACTATCCAGCCGGTGCTTTTCCACCCAATAATTTAAACCCATTATTGCAAGTCCTCTCCTCTGCTGCTAACAGGAACAGCTCCCTGCCCTCCTCTAAGTGGCAGCCCTTCAAACACTTAAAGAGATCAGTCATGTCCCCCCCCAGCCTCCTCTTCTCCAGACTAAACACTCCCACGTCCCTCAGCCTTTCCTCGTAGGGCTTGGTTTCCGGGCCCTCGATCATCCTCTTCGCTCTCTGCACTCGCTCCATTCTGTCCACATCCCTTTTGAAGTGAGGCCTCCAGAACTGCACACAGGACTCCAAGGCGTGGCCCGACCAAAGCAGTGCTTAGGGATGTTACTTCCTCAAAGGAGGGGCTCCAAAGTAGTTTCCTGTACTTCCAGGCTACACAGAAAGCTGAGTCTTGACAATCATGAGGCCCAAAACATGTCAATCACTAGAAAAGTTTCAAAATGGGACATGGCGTTCATCCAATGGGATGTGAAGTTTCCCTCGTAACTGCATCGCAACTAGAACCTGCCAACCCCAGCCTGGGAAATTAGTGGAGGCTTGGGGTGGGGGGTGCCTGAGGAGAGGGAAACCCGGGGGAAGGATTTCACCTAGCGTTTATGGTATACCATAGAGTCTGTCCTCTGAAGCTATCATTTTCTTCAGGAGAACTGACATCTATAGTCCAAAGATCAGTTGCAATCCCAGAAGAATCCCAGGCCACACCTGGAGGTTGACAAACCCTAATTACAATTATAACCACACATGGCAAACTTTGGCTGTGGCAATTTGGGCTATTCAACCTTGCATTTGAGGAGCAGTATCTTCTACAGAAGTTAGAAAAAGAAAAGATGTTGGATTTATACCCTGCCCTTCACTCAGAGTCTAAGAGCGGCTTACAATCTCCTTTCTCTTCCCCTCCCCACAACAGACACCATATGAGGTAGGTGGGGCTGAGAGAGCTCTTTTGAGGACTTGAGAGAACAGCTCTGAGAGAACCTGTGACTGACTCAAGGTCACACCAGCAGCTGCATGTGGAGAAGTGGGGAATCAAACCCAGTTCTCCCGGATTAGAGGCTGCGCTCTTAACCACTACCCCAAACTAGAAATGTGTATTTATGCATGCAGAACGCAAACTTCATGTATTAGTATTTATTACTCATGTATATCCCACCTCTCTCCCTAATGGGGACCCAAAGGGACTTACGTAATTTTACTGTCCTCCACTGTATCCTCACAACAACCCTGAAAAGTAGATGAGCTTAAGAGCATGGGGCGAGGACTGCTCCTTCAAGTTTTGGGTGGCTTAATTGGGGGCGGTCCATGATTCTGAGACCTTACCCCTTGGGATTTTGCCCAGGGCCCTGGAATCACTAAGACTACCCCCCGAGTGGTGATTCAAACACGGATTTCCCAGATCCTTATCTGACATACTAGCTGCTACAAACACCAGCTCACATTTGTTGCCAGTATAATACAAATCAGCCATTACTGATCAAACAGTTGTGCCCAAATTGCGCGAGTACTTTGTGTTGATCGAAACACCTGATCTTTGGCAACCAGGGCAGAGCAAGGCAACCCAATATGGACTGTGACATCATTGGCAGAAATCACCAACCAGTTGTGCTTAACACAACCAAAGCACACGAAAGAATAAAGCTAATTTTGTGGCTCTACAAGCACAACTGTCAGAGCCTCTCCTAGCTCAACCAGAATTCCCAACCACATTTCTACAACCCCTTTGGGTAATGTATCGCCACAGGTAGAATGACAGCAGACCTAACTGGGTGACAGTCCTGATCATAACAAAGTTTGAGTCCGGGGGCACCTTTAAGACCTACAACGTTTTATTCGAGGTACGAGCTTCCATGTGCACGCACAGTTCCTCAGGTACACTGAAATGGAAGTTAACAGTCCATACATATAGGCAGACAGTGAACAGCAAATTTGCATATTTGCAAATTAGGAGACGAATGGAGCATAACAACACGATCTCACTTATTTACTCCTAGCATTCCACAATTAAGAAGGATACATTTACACATTCATCTTCTGTTTTGACATATTTATTTGCTCCGCTGTGTTTCCCCCCCATAATTAAATCCAAACAAACGGTGACCACATAAACTTAGCTTGCTATTCCTGTTTGGTCTTTGCATCTGTCAAAACACCATCATTATGTTGTCTGCTGATTTGCTGTTCACTGTCTGCCTATACGTATGGACTATTAACTTCCATTTCAATGTATCTTGGGGAGTCACCCTATAGAAGAGCTTTTACCCTGGATCGCTGTGCAGCTATTCCCTCTAAGGTCCTAGAAGGAAAATATAGGAAGATACCATATGAAGACAGCTACTGCCCATGTTCCTTGGGAGAAGTGGAATCAATGCCCCATATGTTCTTCCGCTGCCGCTTTCACCAAGTTTATAGGGATAAGCTCATCTCCCCCCTCTTAGATAGGCCAGCACGTGATGCAGATAAGTGCTGATCTAGAGAGACTTCTGACAGAGGTCTGACAGCAAAACTCCAGACAAATAGCTAAATTCTGCTTGCAGCTGGTAAAATCCCACAATAAAAACCCTCAATCACCCTTTGCATGACTTATAATTGGTTTAGTTTTAGACATTTCAGAGTTATTATGATATAATGGACTGTTAATTTTTTTACTTTTTAACGTTGTAATGGTTTTAAGGTTATATGTCCAAATATATATTTTTGGACTGAAAGCTAATCTGTTTGTATCTAACGAATATGTATTATTTTGACAAATGGTCTTTGACCGTAAATAAACATTGTTCATTCATTCGTGTATCTGAGGAACTGTGCGTTTGCACACAAAAGCTGATACCTCAAATAAAACTTTGTTAGTCTTAAAGGTGTCCCTGGACTCCAACTTTTTATTTCCTGCATTGGACCAACATGGCCGCCCACCTAGTCCTGATTTTAGTTCATCACAGTGATTTTCCCACCCGCTTCCCACTTGTGAGCTCCCAATTTCATTTTATTATTTATTTAAAACACTTTAATGTCGCCTTTCCACCCAATGAAGAAGAAGAAGAAGAAGAAGAAGACAAAGACAAAGACGAAGACGAAGAAGGAGAAGAAGGAGAAGAAGGAGAAGAAGGAGAAGAAGGAGAAGAAGGAGAAGAAGGAGAAGGAGAAGGAGGAGAAGAAGGAGAAGGAGGAGAAGAAGGAGGAGGAGGAGGAGGAGGAGGAGAAGAAGGAGAAGAAGGAGAAGGAGGAGGAGGAGAAGGAGAAGGAGAAGGAGGAGGAGGAGAAGGAGAAGGAGGAGGAGGAGGAGGAGGAGGAGGAGGAGGAGGAGGAGGAGAAGAAGAAGAAGAAGAAGAAGAAGAAGAAGAAGAAGAAGAAGAAGAAGAAGAAGAAGAAGAAGAAGAGGAGGAGGAGGAGGAGGAGGAGGAGGAGGAGGAGGAGGAGGAGGAGGAGGAGGAGATCGGATTTATACCCCGCCCTTCACTACCCAAAGGAGTCTCAGAGTGGCTTACAAACTCCTTTCCCTCCCCCTTCCCACAACAGACACCCTGGGAGGTAGGCGGGGCTGAGAGAGCTCTGACAGAAACCGCTCTTTTTCAAGGACACCTCTGACAGAACTTGTGACTGACCCAAGGTCACACCAGCAGCTGCAAGTGGAGGAGTGGGGAATCAAACCCGGTTCTCCCAGATTAGAATCTGTTCACTTAACCACTACACCAAACTGGTTCTCCCCAAGGCGGTGAAAAATCCCCAAAGATTTAGGATCCCCAAGGTGGTGAAAAATCAAAAACATTAAAACAAATTTTAAAAATGCACATGTATAAAACAATTAAACAAAACACAGATGAGGCAGAGGGTCGGTCAGGACTCTCTACAGCTTCCGGATAGCAGCTGTTACGTCTACTTTCTTTAAAGGGTGGCACAGAAGCCCCAGTCTAGGGTTGCCAACCTCCAGGCGATGGCTGGAGATCTCCCAGGATTATAGCTGATCTCCAGGTGATGCACACCTGGAGAAATGGCTGCTTCAGAGGGAGGACTCTGTGGCATTACACCCTGTTGAAGATCCTCCCATCTCCAAACCCTGCTCTCCTCAGGCTCCAACCCCAAAATTTCCCAACCTGGAAATGGCTACCCTGCCCTGGTCACAAGAAATAATGAACGCACATGCAATCCACGTCCAGGGCACATTTGAGTGTGCTTTGTATGTGTGTTGAGTAATAACCATGGCACACTCAACCCACGTGCAGCTGAACTTGTGATAAAACCCCCACATTTATCCAGGTATTGATCCCAGGTTCCAGGGTGCACAAGTGAACACGGCTACTGTAGAAAGGCACTTTGCAAAGAAAAGTATTGTGCTAATTCACATATTATGCCACTTGGGAAGAAGTCCTAAGCATTACCAATACGCTATACAGACTGAAGGAAATTCAGAATCTATGGGGAAAGAGAAAAGTGTTACCATTTGATTTACAGCAGCACTAACTTTGGGGGACTTGATTTATTTGGACGACTCTACTTCCAGACACCAAGGTTTTTCATTTTTGACTGGGGGGCGGGAAACAAATATAGGGCCAGTTTCCCTTAGGACTGAGAAGTGGAAATTCAGGATTTTACGAGAAACGCTCTGTGGTTCCATGCAATAGCCCAACCTTCTGGTCCTGAGAACGGACCATTAGCATCTCAACCTTCCCACAACCCAAGCACATGTAAGTGGAAAGAACACAAATTCTTCCCATTTATCCCTGCCTCTGTCGTGCCCTCCCCGCTTCTTTCTTCGTCTTCCTTGTTGAACATTTTAGACTGAAGCCTTGTCCTCCGTAAACCACCACACTTTTACTTTTCCAAATTCGACTGTTCTCTCAGATCTATTTATTTCATTTATTTCAGGCAATTTTTACGTCACCTCCCCAGAGTTCTCCTCAAAGCAGTTTACAAGTAAAAACTCCAAGGTAGATCACTGGACAGGTGACAGGCCAGGAGATTTACCTCAGAGCTCTGGTGGCTGACCCCCACGTACAATCGTGGCACTATATACATTCTAACAACCCTTCAAACGCTGCTTTTAACGTCCATTAAAAACTGAAAATGCCGTATTTTCCAAATTAAATAAAGCATCTAGGTTCTTCGCCCTCCCCTATGCAGGCAGCTTTATAGCTTATAGTCCCAAATCTCTCGTGGACAAAAAAAATCCAGAAAATGAAACCCGCCCGACGTAGAAGATTGGTTGCTCCAAACCATGGGCAATCTTCAAGTTTCCAGGAAATCTGTGTGTCCCCCTTTTAAAAAACGGGGTTTAAAAATCCCCCAAGATGGTAAGAAGAATATCTGCATGTTCACATAAGTCACACCTTCCCCCACCACTCAACATTTGGGTACAGTTTGGGTTACCCAGAAGGGCAGTGGCAGATTCACCCTTAAGCAGACTAAGCACGTTCTTAGGGCACCAGGGCCAAAGGGGGCACCACAAAGTTGGGAAAAGGTTGAAAAGAAAAGAAAAAAGAATGAAGATTTGTAAAAAAAAAAAATACAGTACAGTATATGGTGTAATCATATGGATAAATTTTTGTATTGCTGCAACCTGCATTGTATATCTGGTCAGACAGGTCAGCCACTAAAATGGACTTTGGGTCAGTGTGGAAAGGAGGGGGGGGCACCGAGATTGGTCAGGGCTGCTTAGGGCACCCGTGAGCTTTCATCCGCCCCTGCAGAAGGGTGCCTGATATTGGATAGTCACCAACAAAAGGAGATGGGGGGGAGAGAAGTTGTGGTTAAGGAGAAGACAGGGGTGGGGAAATGAGCTGGGGGGTGACAGCAGCTGTTGACAGGGGCGGGGGAACGACAGGGGAAAGAAGCCGAGCCAGATGGTGCGGAGCCAGGAAGGGGGAGCCGGCAGGGGGTGGATGCAAGGGAGAGAAAGTGGAGCCGAATGCAGCAGAGAGGGAAATGGGTGCCGGCAAGGACTGTGAGGAAGGGTGTGTGTGCAGAGAGCAGGGCATGAGTGAGTGTGAGCTGGCTCACAGTCTTTTAGCCTCCGGCTCACACCTTTTTGTCTCAGCTCAGGGAGGAGGGCTCCAGAGCAAAGCTAATTCATGCAGCAGCCCAATCGCCCGCTCACAACTTTAATGCCAGTGGCTCACAGAGCAGAATTTTTGCTCACAAGGCTCCACAGCTTAGAGGAAGCATCGCCCCCCCCCTTTCCTCATGTGTAACGTTCTAAAAGCAGCCCCAGCAGTTCCCATGCTGTGAACACGGTTTCGCACCTCGTGTTACGGATACTATGCACCGACAAGCCAAATACCAGACCGGCAAATTTGCTTTCCGTGTCGAGCAGCCGCCTCAGCCTAGTTCCACCTCTTGTGGTTCCGACGGGCGGCTTTGTTTGTTCGAAGGACACGTTATGTATTCATTTAAAATGTCTACACCCCACTTTTCTAGCAATCAAAGGCAAGCGTATGAACGGATCAAAAGTGTCATTTATTAAAAGAATGTCTGTCCCACCTTTTCTTTAAAGCTCATGATATGATAGAGCAAAAGAAACTGCTATATTACACTGTCGTATATAAAGAAACAGTCCTATCTGGGTTACTGGGAATGCCAATTAAAAAGAATAACCTCCGTAGACTGCCCAGAAATCCAGGCAAAGAATATTAACCCACATCACTAGAATCAGTTTTAAGAAAGATCTACAAAAATGTTGCATCTTGCACGTCCTTGTGCAACTTTATAAAGAGTCTTTGTGCCTTCTTCGGCCAACCTGTTCCATAAAGCTGAGCCGGCAACTGAAAACGCTCTGTCTTGAACAATGGCGGAACAAAACCGTTCTATTAATTAACTATTTATATAAATCAAAACAGCGGCAGTTAAAAACTAACACAAAAATATAGCTGCAGTTTAAGACTTAAAACTCAGTATAAGGGAATCAACAATCTAGAGGGGAACATAACAAGATCAGGAAATTAAAAAAAAAAACCTGGAAAAAAATAATGGAACAACATAGGCTTCACCTGCCTTCTGAACATATACAGCGGAAGTCCCAGGCAAACCTCAAGGAAGAGTTCCACCTATACGGGGCCACCACTTATAAGACCCAAATAATCCATCTCACTCCAGAAGGTGGGGCATCTGGAGAAGAGTTTTATGAAAGACTGCAATGACCGGGGAGGTTCATTTATATACATTCAAACCTTCAGCCTTCTAATTACAACCCCCCACCCCCGTTAACAAACCTGCCCAAAAACTGTTCCTGCGATGAACTAGCCAAAACGCACCCGTCACAGCTGACTTTGTGCCAGGAATCTGCAATGCTAATATTTTCCTTGTGATCATCCAGGACAAAAAAAAACATACATGTATATCGAGGGCATCTACAGGGCTACTTGAAGAACTTCAGCCGCTTCTACATGCAACATCACCCTTAGCTGTGGCAGATTTACAGACTTCAGCATCAACTATTCACACTGCACATTCTTTATTCGGACGCACGATCTGAAGACGGAACGGAAATACACAAGAGTTCCTCAGTTCCCAATTCTTTACCTACCGGACACGATGAACGACGAAAGCCCGTTAAGAAAAGCCACACAGCCAACTCCCTTTCCAACTCAGGTATGTGCATATTTATGATCGTTACAGCAGATGATCAGAAAAAGAAAACAAAAGGTAGCATGGCTAACCATGCCCCGAACAGCTGACAAAAGCCGCTGTATCATCATTCTCCGTTTGCAAATTACCTTTGAAAATAATCCGCCGGGAGCTCCGGTCGCTCTCGTTCCTCGTCCTTGCCAGCCCCTGAAGTGTCCCTTCGCTTTAGCATCTGTCAACAACCCCTCCACCCCGTCTCCCCAAACCGCAGCCGGCATGGGTTCTTTCATTCCACACCTTGGAAACCAACAAAGCCCGGCAACGCATCCATGTCTCTCGGACAGAAAAGCCCCATTGAACAGAAGGGGCGGGAAAACACGCACACACAAAGAACACAGATTCTCTCCTCGGCAGGGAACACTAAGCTATGTTGCCATGGAGAAACCAGGAGATGTACAAAATGCACAGAGGTACTTGCTGGAGGGAGCGGGGATCGGCCCTGCTGTTGGACCGGCTGGGGCAGCTTGCAAGGACGCGGCATCTCAGGACATTAGCTCCACTGAGAGACGGGCAACAAACTCCCACTGGAAACTGAAATGGTCTCAAGCCCATCAAACATGTGGACAAAGGCAGACAAAGAGTACAGGGCCCTGGCGGCACGAGAACAGGACTACAGTTTGGAAGAAACTGCAGGGACGGAACTTGGAGATGAACTTTGACAGCCAGGGTTCAATTACAGCCAGGCTAGGCCAGATGGAACCGATGGGCTGCTGGGGTGGACGGGACTCTTTCGGAACCTCAGAGAATTAAAGCTGCGGTCACACGAAATAACCCACTTTCATTCCACGCTCAGTGCCTTTCCAAATCCAGTTGGGAAGTGCATTGAGAAGTGGACTGAAAGTGGATTATTTAGTGTGTGTGACCGCAGCCTAATACAGTGCAAGGGAATACGGAACATGGGCCAGGAGGCCGCCGGTTCTAGCCCCAGTTGCTGCTGGGATGGCCCAGGAAAATGGGTTTTCCGGAGCCAAGAGTCGTTTACTCTTTGGATTATGCAACTAAAAACCCAATGTCCAAGTTGCTGACATGGGCATCTCTCCCCGGTGCCGGCGAGTTCAGTGGAGGACATGGATCACATTATGGCTCAGGAGTAAGCCCAGGGTTGCCAACGTCCAGGCAGCACCTGGAGATCTCTTGCTATTACCGCTGGTCTCTAGACTACCACCGTTTCCCTGGAGGAAATGGCTGCTTTGGAGAGTGGACTTTGTGGCATTATACTCTGCTGAGGTCTCTCCCCTCCCCAAACCCTGCCCTTCCTCCCCTCCACCCCCCAAATTCCCAGGAATTCCCCAACCCAGAGCCGGCAACCCTAAGTGAGCCCAAAGGCCTCTGATATCTGGTGATATCTGGTCTCCCTAAGCTGCCAACTGAAAAGCAAAAGATGGTTATGGGGGGAAAAACAGTGGCCTCGGCACTAAGAGTTATTGGCAGGCCATTTAGAGCTGGGATGCCGAACTCCTTTGTTACGAGGGCCAGATTTGACATAAATGAGACCTTGTTGGGCCGGGCCACGTGTGTGTCATAAAATGTAATGCCGGGTAGCGGAGATATAAACTTTATAAAGGACACAAACACAAAGGGGTTGTTGTTTTTTTAACTTAAAATAAAAACATGCTTAAAACGTTGGCACTCTTGCAATATTTTGTTGATTTAACTGTGTCAGATAACTGACACCTCTTTGCTCTGAATTACTGCATCAAAATGTCTGTGCTGTTGCAAGTCTTGAGTATGCTGTTCAGGTGTGTATCCGCAAGCCGCAAACCTACGATGACGCAGCAGCAGCAGAACTGGAAGAAGAAGCCGAAGACAGCCAGTTTATTTTATTTATTTATTATTTTCCATTTATATCCTGCCGTGCTGAAAATCGGCTCAAGGCGGCTTCCACTGCAGTTCTGATAGAAACCCTCTGGGGGCCTGATCCAGACCCCGGGCCGCATGTTTGACACCCCTGACTTAGAGGGAGGAAGCTTGGGGTGTCAGCCCCCTTACGTACCTCCTCTGTGAGTGGCCTACTGACAGACTGGTATTACCTACGAGGATGGGCCCGTGAGTTCCACAGGATAGGGCTGTGGGTTTTGAACTTACTCACCTGTGGGTTTTGAATTGACTCAGGGAGCTCCATGAATAGAAGGTGCCCTGTCAAGGAAAGCCCAAGAGCCTCTCGCCAGAACCTCTGAGAGCTTCATAGGATTCTAGGGCAGGAGCGTCAAACATAAAGCCCGGGGGCCGGAGTAGGACCGTGCGGGGCTCTTACCCAGCCCACAAGCGACTGGTATGGATGGAAATGTAAGGCACTCCCCCTTTTATGGTATCCCTTGGGGGGGAAACCCTAGTCTTCCATGCGATTAAATACATTTATTGGGGCTTTTGTGAGTTCTCCAGTAAATCAGTTGCTCTCATTGCTAGGAATCCATTGCTTTTGTTTGGACTTTGAGTTAGAAATAATATTGCTAATTGGGTTTGCCTGTGTATAAAGTTTATATCTCCGGTGCCTGGTATTACATTTGATGGCACACATGGCCCGGCCTGACAAAGTGATATTTATGTCAGAACTGGATAGGATTGCCAAGTCCCACCTTCATAATAGCGGGGGAGTCCTGCGCGATTTGGCTACTGCATAAATGAGTTTGCTCTGGAGCCCTCCTTCCTGAGCGAGGACAAAAATGTGTGAGCCGGATGCTGAAAAACTGTGAGCCAGCTCACCCTAACTCAGCTTAGAGGGAACACTGGTCTCACTCGACTACACTTCCACCTTCTTTATCGTGCTCTCAATTTTTATCAAAGTCAAGCTACCTTAGAATACTATCTCAAGGGGAGATTCTATAATTAAACACGCGCCACTTCTTTTCTAACCCTGACCTGGATAGCCCAGGCTAGCCCAATCTCATCAGATCTCAGAAGTGAAGCAGTGTCAGCCCTGGCTAGCGTTTGGATGGGAGACCACCAAGGAAGTCCAGGGTCGCAACTCAGAGGCCAAAACACCCCTGGACATTTCTTGTCTTGAAAACCCTATCAGATCTCCACAATCACCTGCAACGTGACATCAAAAAAGGAAACACCTCTTCCCTGCAGATCCAGTACAAGATGGGGGGCAGAGTTGGAACCCCCTAAACAAAAGACAACATAGCAGCAAAGACCCTTTGCTCGAGACACTGTTATCAAAGACCAGCTTCTTGACCTAACCGACTCAGGCAGTCTTGCGATAGATTTATCATTTCCCACTCCCAGGCTCGTTCAGCTTTCCCTTCTCAGCCGTGAGGGCGGCTGGATCTGATGTTGTTTAAAGAGCTCTTGAGGGCTGGAAATGAAAGACACCTCAGAAGTGGATGTTCACTTCCTTCCAGCTGGTGGGAACTTTTCAAATATGAAAAGCCAACACACTTCCACACATACTCAGCTAGAACAGCAGGAAGGTAGTTGATCAGAAAAGGCGATTGGGTTCAAGGCTTTTAAAGACTTCTTCACCCTCCAAGTCACTTCTGCCAACTGTTATCAGAAAGCCATATAATACAGAATCATAGAATCACAGAGTTGGGAGGGACCCTACAGGCCATCTAGTCCAACCCCTTGCTCAATGCAGGATCAGCCTAGACTCAGCATCCCCGACAAGTGGTTGTCCAGCCGCTGCTTAAAGACTGCCCAGTAAGGGGGAGCTCACCACCTCCCTAGCCAGCTGATCGAGGTTTATAAGACTATGCATGGGATAGAGCAGGTTGAGAAAGAAGTACTTTTCTCCCTTTCTCACAACACAAGAACTCGTGGGCACTCAATGAAATTGCTGAGCAGTCGGGTTAGAACAGGTAAAAGGAAGCACTTCTTCACCCAAAGAGTGATTAACACATGGAATTCACTGCCACAGGAAGTGGTGGCGGCTACAAGCATGGACAGCTTCAAGAGGGAATTAGATAAACATATGGAGCAGAGGTCCATCAGTGGCTATTAGCCACAAGGTATAGACAGCTGCGGTGGCTCAAGTGGTTAAGACACTGAACTGCAGACTGTGGAAGGTCAGTAGTTCAGCAGTTCGAGACCCGGGTGCCGCAAGACAGAGTGAGCTCCCGTCTCTAGTTCCAGCTCCTGCCAACCTAGCAGTTCGAAAGCAAGAAATTGCAAGTAGATAAATAGGTACCACTTCGGTGGGAAGGTAACAGCGTTCCGTGCACCTTGGTGTTTAGTCATGCCGGCCACATGACCACGGAAACGTCTTCGGACAGCGCTGGCTCTTCGGCTTTGAAATGGAGATGAGCACCGCAACCCTAGAGTCGGATTCGACTGGCTTTCGAGCAAGGGAACCTTTACCTTTATAGACAGGAACTCTCAGTCTGGGGCAGGTGATGCACTCTATTCTTGGTGCTGGGGGGGGCAGCAGTGGGAGGGCTTCTAGTGTCCTGGCCCCACTGCTGGACCTCCTGAGGGCACCTGGTATTTTTGGCCGCTGTGTGACAGAGTGTTGGACTAGATGGGCCATTGGCCTGATTCAACATTGGCTTCTCTAATGTTCTTATGTTCTTACTCCATTGTTGAATGTTATTAGCCTGCCTATATGGCTCACCGGTGGTCTAAAAAGGGTGGAGGGAGACCCAATGTGATCCAGCCTCCCTGCCTACAACCCGGATCAGATTCTCTAACTCACCACGAACAGCCAGATGAAGAACGATCTGCTAGCAACCATTTCTTTACCTCCCGCTTTTCACCGCGACCCGGTCTCACAAAGCAGACTCCACGAATGGCAAAACACAATTTAAATTTTTTTTTAAAAAGGAATGAATAAATGTCAAGCAAAAAACCAACAACAACAAATCAATACACTGGAAATCCAGCCACCCGAGGAAATGAAAAAATGAACCTCGAATCAATCAAAATCAGCGGTCCCCTCCGGGAAGCGGCATCTTTCCGCACAACAAAATCCAAAACACCCCCAATCGACAAAAGCCGAAGATCAAACAAGCCACCCCGGAGTTAACAAGCCGAGTGAATAGATTTTTCTTTAGAAAAACTTGTCCTGAAAGAAAGGAGGTTTTTACAGGACTGTCCTGGGCAAAGCATTTATACCCTATTACTCAAATATAACTTGAGACATTCATTCCTGTTGTAGAGATTTCAATGGGGAGGGCATCTTTACTCCAGCCTTCCTCTAGGGAACTCAGGATCACTTACATGAGTCTTCTTTAGGGTTGTCAAGTCCTGGTTGGGAAATTCCTGGAGATTTGGGGTATGGAGCCCAGAGAGGGCAGGGTTTGGAGAGGGAGGCAGCTTAGTGGGGTATAATGCCACAGAGTCCGCCCTCCAAAGCAGCCATTTTCTCCAGGGGAACCAACCTCCGTTGTCTGGAGATCCGCTGTAATTCCCAGAGATTACTAGGCCTCATCTGGAGATTGGCAACCCCCATCTCCTTGCCTCAATTTTATATTCACAACAACCCTGTGAGGTAGCTCGGCCTAGTCGTGCTCTCTCAGCCTAACGCTAAATGCTTATTTTAATCTAGACACCCCCACCAATGCCTCCTCTAAGCTGCGGAGTCTTGTGAGCACAAATTCGACTTTGTGAGCGACTGGCATTAAAGTTGTGAGCGAGCCATTGGGCTGCTGCCTAAATTAATTTGCTCTGGAGCCATCCTTCCTGAGTGAAGGCAAAAATCTGTGAGCCGGAGGCTAAAAAACTGTGAGCTAGCTCACACTCACTCGGCTTAGAGGGAACACTGCTCCCCACCCTCATCCAAGTCCGGCATTCTAAATTAGTTTAATAGCCACTTCTCTTTTCCCAGGGAACCACCACTTTGCTGAGGGTAGGCGCATCATTAACAGAAACCACTCGACACCTTCAACAAATGACAATTCTCAGAATTCTTTGGGGGAAGAATCAGGAAAATAAACTTTGGTTTTATTAGCAATTCACTTGACATTAACCTCTAGACCTCGGCACCTCTGTCATACTGGTTTCTTTAAAAGGAGGAAGACAGCTGGTATCTAGGGTTGCCAACCTCCAGGTGTGTTCTGGAGACCTCTTGCTGCTACAATTGAGCTTCAGATGACACTGATCAGTTCCCCTGGAGAAAATGGCTGCTCTGGGGGGGTGGGACTGGACTCTGTGGCATTCTATCCTGGTGAGGTCTCTCCCCTCACCCCCCCTCCCTAACCCCTCCCCTCCTCCAGTCTCCACCCCCAAAATACCCAGGTATTTCCCACCCAAAGCTGGGAGCCCTATCAGTATCGGAGGGAAATGACATGGTATGCTTCAAACAGGTGTCTGGGCCAGGTCACCAGGAGTGGGGAAGGGACATAGCTCAGTGGTAGAGCATCGGCTTGGGATGCTGACGGCCGCCCTGGGTTCAATCCCCAGCATCTCAAGCTTAAACAAAAAAAGATCAGGTAGGAGGTGATGTGAAAGACCCTCCACCTGAGACCCTGGAGAGCCACTGCCGGACTTGAGTAAACGATACTGAGCTTGATTAGGGGAGGCGTTTGTGAATTCCCTTGCTTTGTGCAGGGGGTTGGACTAGATGACCCTGGAGATCCCTTCCAACTCTGTGATTCTATGATTTTACGATTCTAGGATAGA
The DNA here is from genome assembly GCA_029375565.1 of Gekko gecko. Taxonomy (NCBI): domain Eukaryota; kingdom Metazoa; phylum Chordata; class Lepidosauria; order Squamata; family Gekkonidae; genus Gekko; species Gekko gecko. The sequence continues at coordinate 73,321,930 of JAPDNY010000012.1, read as the reverse complement.
AGAAGAAGAAGAGAAGAGATTGGATTTATACCCCGCCCTTCACTATCCAAAGGAGTCTCAGAGCGGCTTACAAACTCCTTTCCCTTCCCCTCCCCACAACAGACACCCTGTAAGGTAGGTGGGGCTGAGAGAGCTCTGACAGAAACAGCTCTTTTTCAAGAACAGCTCTTATCAGAACTATGGCTTGCCCAAGGTCATCCAGCCAGGTGCAAGTGGAGGAGTGGGGAATCAAACCCGGTTCTCCCAGACTAGAGTCCGCGCACTTAACCACTACACCAAACTGGCTCTCAATAGACCAGTGGCCTGATGCAATATAAAACAGCTTCGTATGTCCATGTATCCAACAGACATCATCAATCACACAACTAGAAAAAAATGTTTTAAGTACACAAAGCCCGATGACAAATTTGTTTACATTCCGTATCTTGCATGCAAAAAAGTATTCTTTCCCCTTCACGGTAAACATACCAACAAAAAACATGACCGCGCATACGGAAACAGGCGACAGAGACCAAACATCTGGATTATATATTCTCCCAGTAATTAGAAGCCTGACAACAGACCAGGGCCCTGACAAACAAGTTACAGTTTCTCCCATTCACAGGGCGAGTCATCGGCCCAACTGTTTTAATTTTTAAAACCAATTTGTGCAGTCAGATAAGTGTGCTGTCTTCACGGCGAGAGGATGGGAAACACAAGCCAGATGACAACCGGGTCTAGTTCCCTTGATCCGACTCTCTGGGATTAAAACAAAATTTTAGCCATCGCTTCAGTGGTCGATTTCAGAAGACACGGTAGCTCTTTTCCAGCTACACGGTCCATGGCAACCTACCTTATCCAGTCTCACAGCAACTGGATGAGAACCGCCACTAGGACAACTAGAAAGCAATAGACAGACAGGGCAGCCACAGTGCTGCAAGGAAGAGAAAAGGTGAACCAGCCCAAAATTCCTTCTTCTTCACAGTCACTCTCCTCAAAAGCCCGCTTCTCTGCTGCAATGGGCAACCCTTTCAGTCACTGTCATTCCATGTTTGTTAACAGCAATGAGTTTGGTTATTTGGACTGGCTATTAGCATAAACCATGGCTTGCAAACCCACAGTTTCCAATCCCGGTTTGCAGACTAATCACAAACTGTGGTTGGTCAATGTGGGTGCTGTGCCTTGCCATGGTTAAGCTACACCAGGGGTCCCCAACCTTTTTTGGGCCCGAGGGCAACTTTGGAATTTTGACACAGTGTGATGGGTGTAGCCACAAAATGGCTGCCGCAGGAGGCGGAGCCAGCCACAAAATGGCTGCCACAGCTTACCTTCAATCACACTGAAGATTCCAGTGCAGTGACGGCAGCTGCTTCCAAAGCGACGCTTGAAGATATCTGCATTGTCAATCAAATTCCCAATGGCCAGTCAGAAACTTTGCTGGGCCAAAGCCCCACCTGGTCCTACTTGCTTTTGAAAAACAGCTGGTGGGAACCAGGAAAGGTGCCAGCAGGCACAATGGTGCCCACAGGACCACGTTGTGTACCCCTGAGCTACACAAACCGCCATGCCCAAAGATGCTTTGCAAAGGCCTATAATCTGTGCAGGAGGAAGAAGCCACCCACAGCCACGTGTAACGCTTCACTCTTCCAGTTTCATGTCTTTCCTAAGCCTTTCCACAGACACAACCTTGCCGTACTCCTTAATGTTACCAGTCCTCCGAGCCACACTGGCTAACCATTTGGGGCCCTAAAGGGAAGGGAGGCAGATAAAAGAACCAAGGATTGTAAAAATGTCCATTTGCTGGGAGGCAATTTTAGCTCACCGCAGTCAACAGTTTCTGAAGGGCTGTGACTCACGCAAAAGAGCATCTGCTTTGCACAACACGGAAGGCTCCAGGTTCGATCTCTTGTACCTCCAAGCCAGAACGTTTTAGGGGAACAGATCCCCGCCCGGGATCCTCGAGAACTGCCGGCAGTCAGAGTACACACTACTTCCACACAAGGCAGTTTTACACATTCAGGTAAGCAGGGGTCTCCAGCCTTTTTGAACCTGCGGGCGCCTTTGGGATTCTGACACAGGCTGGCGGGTACAGCAACAAAATGGCAGCTACAAAATGCCTGCCTCATGAGGCGGTTCACCACAGCAACAGATCCTTGTGCGGTGATGGCAGCTGGTGCCAAAGCAATGGCTTGAACAGCCTGCACAGCCAATCAAATCTCCAGTGGCCAATCAGAACCCTTGATGGACGAAAGCTCCACTCGGCCCAGCCTTTCTAAAAACACTTGGTGGGTGCCGGTAAAGGGGTCGGCAGATTGGGGACCCATTGTTGTTGTTCAGTCGTACAGTTGAGTCCGACTCTTCGCGACCCCATGGACCAGAGCACGCCAGGCCCTCCTGTCTTCTGCTGTCCGCTGAAGTTTGCTCAATTTCATGTTCGTTGCATCAATGACACTGTCTAACCATCTCATCCTTTGCCGTCCCCTTCTTCTTTGACCTTCAATCTTTCCCAGCATCAGGGTCTTCTCCAGTGAGTGTTCCCTTCTCATTTGGTGGCCAAAGTATTTGAGCTTCAGCTTAAGGATCTGGCCTTCCAGGGAACAGTCAGGGTTGATTTCTTTTAGGATTGAATGATTTGATCTCCTTGCAGTCCAAGGGACTCTCAAGAGTCTTCTCCAGCACCATTGTTGAAAAGAATCTATTCTTCGGCGCTCGGCCTTCCTTACTGTCCAACTTTCGCAGCCATACAATATGGGGACCCATAATTATTTACAATTTGTTCTTCTTGAAGGCAGACTAACACAAGGGGTTAACTGGCCAGCTGTTCCACAACACTTAAGGTGGAGTTCGGGGGAGAAAAATTGTGGCGGCGGGCATGGTCGTATCACATTGGTTAGGAGTTCACCGAACACGGCGGCACTGTTTTCCAAAATGGCAGCCCCACACTTAAATATTTGCTGAGGAGGACGAGATATTATTCCAGGACTCTATGACACCGTGCCACCTGCGATGCCGAGCAGCGCAACGTTTGCCTGTGCGTGAGAAAGAAACTTCGGACGTGCCAATTCCTTCAGAAGGTGCAAAGCTGAGTGGGTGAGCCGTTGGCACGGATTGTGCCATCTGCAGCTAAGATTAGGGCTTACCAGGCTGCAGGGCCCCATAACGTCTTCAGCTGCCTATATAGTTCAGAACATCTTCAGCCCAAACATGCTATTAATTAACTGGGGAGGAATATATATACCAACACACACAGATGGTTCCCCTCCTCTACCGACATCCGACGTGGCGGCGCTGCTAAATCTGTATTCTCCATCCTCCAGCGACGACAGCTCAGAATCCCAAAATTCTCACCAGCACGGGCAAATATAACCCCCCCCATTTTAAAAACACGGCATTTGGGTTTTTTTAAATTAAATCTGAGTCAAGGGTCGCTCCCAAATTCAGCTACCCCTTCGCCATACCGCATGCAGGTCCAGTGTCATAATATATACTGCGAGAGCCCTGCCAGATCAGCTCCCGGGTCCATCTAGCCCAGCATCCTGATTCCAACACCGGCCAGCAAAATGAATCTGGGAAGCCCGACAGCAGGCTACAGGGGGCTGTTTGGCCCCACTTATTCAGAAAGGTAGACTGCCTCTGCAGATGGCTTTTCAGTGACATACCAGGGTGTAGCTTGAAGGCATGTGATTTAGCCGCTATGTAGAAGGTAAACAGATCTGGGTCTAGGGTCGAAGGGAGATTGGATTTATACCCCGCCCTTCACTTGGAGTCTCAGAGCGGCTTACAATCTCCTTTCCCTTCCCCTCCCCACAACAGACACCCTGTGAGGGAGGCGGGGCTGAGAGAGCTCTGACAGAAATGGCTCTTTTTCAAGGACAGCTGTGCCAGAGCTTGTGACTGACCCAAGGTCACATCAGCAGGTGCAAGTGGAGGAGTGGGGGAATCAAACCCGGTTCTCCCAGATTAGAGTCCGCGCACTTAACCACTACACCAAACTGGCTCTCAGGTGGGTGGAGGTTATTCTTACAAGGAAGTCGTTACTGGCTAAATATCAGGAGAAACTTCCTAACTGTAAGAGTGGTTGAGCAGTGGAACAGACTGCCTTGGGAGGTGGTGGACGCTTCTTGGCTGGATGTTTTCAAGTGGAGGCTGGATGACCATCTTTCGAGTATGTTGTAGGGCTATCTTTCGGCTTTGCTCCTGCAGAGTTCAGCGGGTTGGACTAGATGACCTGCAAAGTCCCTTCCAACTCTAACACTCTATGATTCTATGAGGTTCATACCAGGCAGGGGCCTTGGGCTCTTAAAGGTTGTCTCCCGGCTTGCACAAACATATCCACACAGGGCTGAGAGGACTGGAGCATCTTCCTTGCAAGCAACGATTAAAGCGTTGGGGGATTTTTAGCTTAAAAATAAGTTGCCTGGGAAGATGATGGAGGTGAGGGGGGGATAATAGAGCTTTATGTAATGATGCAGCCTGCGGAGAAAATGGAGGTAGCTGTTTCTCTTTCTCACATAATTCTAGAATCCACTGAAGCCGATGGGCAGTAAATCCGGTCCACCCATCATTCTTAACGGCCGCAAAATGTTGTGATTGCTGTCGAAGGGAACGAGACGGATCCGTGGAGGAGAGGCAGACTGAAGGCTGTAAGCCTTGGTAGCTAAAGGTGCCATGGCTGGTTGCCAAACAACAGGGGAGATCTGTTGCATTAATGCTCTGTTTGTAAGCTTGTTGGAAGCATCAGGCCGAAGGGGCCTTCTAGACCCGGGGTGTCGAACTCATTTGTTACGAAGGCCGGATCTGACATAAATGAGACCTTGTTGGTCCGGGCCAGGTATGCCAAAAAACGTAATGCCAGGTAGCAGAGATATAAACTTTATAAAGGACACAAACACAAAGGTGGGGTTTTTTTTACTTAAAATAAAAACATGCTTGAAACATTAGCACTCTTGCAATATTTTGTTTAGAAGAAGAAGAAGAAGAGGAGATTGGATTTATACCCCGCCCTTCACTGCCCAAAGGCGTCTCAGAGCGGCTGACAAACGCCTTTCCCTTCCCCTCCCCACAACAGACACCCTGTGAGATAGGTGGGGCTGAGAGAACTTCTGACAGAAACTGTCCTTGAGAGAACAGCTGTGCCAGAGCTTGTGACTGACCCAAGGTCACATCAGCAGGTGCAAGTGGAGAAGTGGGGAATCAAACCCGGTTCTCCCAGACAAGAGTCCGTGCACTTAACCACTACACCAAACTGGCTCTTTATTTAACAGTGTCTGATAACGGACACCTCTTGCTCGGAATTATTGCATCAAAATGTCTGTGCTGCTGCAATCTTGAGTCTGCTGTTCAGGTGTGTATCTGTAAGCTGCAAACCTACAATGATGCAGCAGCAGCAGAACTGGAAGAAGAAGCAGAAGGCGGCCCGTTCCACTTTGGGCCTGATAGAAGTCCTCCGGGGGCCTCATCCGGCCCCCAGGCTGCATGTTTGACATCCCTGTTCTAGACAATCTCTTCTTCTCTTCTCTTCTTCTTCTCTTCTTCTCCCATACGAACACTCCAAGAGGACCTGGCTCAGCATCTTCCCTCGTGTGAAATGCGGTTGATGGCTTTAGCAAAGCGGGGCCTTTTGGGTGGTGCCCCCGCCACCGCTGTCAGAGGGCACCGGGACAACTGGCATTCTGTTTTAGCCCTGGTAATCATGTGGCATCACAGTTTCTGCTGTGGCTTGAAGAATTTATTTATTTATTTAAACGTAATCTGGCTTTATACCCGATTAAGCCTCTTTTGTTGATCTGCATGAAAGGAAAAGCAAGACATCAACGCTTAAAAAGTAAAGACACAAGCGGATGAACAGAATGAAAGCGCTCCCCCTCTGTAAAAGGTCTTGCAAAGACGCTGGTTTCAGTTACTTCTCAAGAGGGGTATCGTGGTTCGTGGTAACCACAGTTGTGACCAGTGTTCCCTCTAAGCTAAGTTAGTGTGAGCTAGCTCACAGTTTTTTAGCCTCCAGCTCACACACTTTTGCCTTAGCTCAGGAAGGAGGGCTCCAGAGCAAACTGATTTATGCCGCAGCCAGAGTGCTCGCTCACAACTTTAATGCTGGTAGTTCACGAAGTAGAATTTTTGCTCACAACATTCCACACTTTAGAGAGAGAGTTGGTTGTAACTGGAGCTACGCCAATGTGATTAAGGTAGAAAGGAAAGGGGGGGATTTGTATTGGAGGAGGGATTTAAAAAAAAATTAATTTCATTTTATTAGATTTACATACTGCCCTCCCCAGATGGGCTCAAGGGCGGTGTCCAGCAGTTAAATAATACAATTAGGATGAAAAGGGGGGGTGCAGTTCCCCTGGGCCGGCTCTCCAACTTGCAGACTGCGTTTTGCCACGTCAGCGTTGCAACCGAACGGGATCCTTGCGACGGAAAACAAGCCTTCCGCTTTATTGATGCTATTTGCAAACTCTCCGAAAAATTTTAATGAGGGAAGTATATTATGAAAAAAGGCAAGGTACAATCATAAAAGTCTCAACAGGACATGCATTATTAATAATACAGAATTGGACCGGAATATCAATGACTCCTTTAATTAAGGACTTCTCTTGTGCCATAAAACGTTTGGAGAAAAGGAACGGAGGGGAAAAAGTAAAAAAGGGGGAAACGAAATGAGTCGCAGAACTGGAGTATGAAAGGAAAGACTCTCAAGTGCTGCGTGAGGCCCTTTCATTAGAGTTTTTGCACCTTGCCTCTCAATTATTCATTTTCTCCCTTCGGATTTATGTACGGAGCGGCGTCACTCGTGGACAGCTCCTTGCAGCGTAAGCACAAAAAACGGCCGGGCCCGGCTCCCGATCAAACATTTGACATTCAGCTGAAAAGAAAAGAGCACTCAACGGGAGTCGAAAGGACACGGAGCAGCAGGCCCGGCTCTGCTGACAAAGCAAAGAGCATAATGCCCTTTCACCAGGCACTTTCAGCAGGCCAGGCCAATCCAGAGGCTTCATACTGCCGGCCAACCAGAAGGGCTGACACTGGCCATTTTTAATTCCTTCCCAGGACTGAAAGCAAGTCTGATACCTGAACATGCTCAGTCCTAGGAAACTTCACTAAGGCCAGGGAGGAGACAGGATGGTTAGCTTAAGAATAAGAGTCCAGCAGCACCTTAAAAAATAACAAAAATTATGTGGAGGACACGTGATAGAGTTAAAAAATATTGGTTTAGGTTCATGGAATGTTACAAAAAATGCTAGAAAGTACCATCCTTTTTACACCTGAATTATTTCTATTGAATACAAGACCAGAAAATTGTTAAAAAACAAGACTTTTATCTTATTACTAGGAATAAGGCCTGTTGCGGAGGCAAATGCAACGAGCTCTAGCTGGGCTGCCGCCCGCCAGCCCATACCTCGGGAAAAGAAGGGGCAGCAGCGGCCTCGTCGCCCAGGCCCAGTAGCAGGTAGAGCACCGCCAGTCTGCTGCTGGCGTTCCAGTGCCGGGGTCGGACAGGGGGAGGCGTTTGGTGCAGCAGTGGGCCTGCATCAGGAAGCCTCGCAGTGTGTTCGGCAGTAGTGCTGTTGGTGGCGGTGGGGCGCAACGTGGAGCGGCATCAGAGCCAGTTTGGCTGAGCCGGACGACGACAACAGGGCTGCCGGTGGAGGGGCGGTCTCCCACTGCCACCGCCCCAGCCCAGCCATGGCATTTCAGAACATCTCTGGACTTTTGCTCCTCTTCCCCGTGTCTCCCAGTCAGTGTGCTCAACCTCCGGCCGCCAGAGCATCTGTCCCATCGGTTGGCTCAGAGCACACTGAGCCAGAGACGCTGGCGGCTGCCTCTGTGAGCGGGACAGAGGCAAGGGAGCCAGCCAATGCAGCCAGGGGATCCTTCAGAGTGGCAGGTGACGGAGCCAAAGGCTACGAGAGCATGTGCAGGAGAGATACCAAAACTCTTTTATATATAAGGAGAGATACATGTATTGACCACTGCAAGAATATTGTACGCTGAATACTGGAGAAAAGACGAAGTACCTTCAAAAGAAGAGGTGTTAAGCAAAACTCTTGAAACTGCTGAGATGGATTAAACTGACTTGATTTTTGAGAGGACAAGAAGAAGGGAGATTCCAGAGTACATGGTCGAGATTTTATAAATGGCTTGAAGATTACAGTAAATGAATAATATAGACTTATACTCTCATTTGGAGACATTTTAGAATTTAATTCTAATGCAGAACATGTAAATAGAAGTATATGGTGAAAAAAACTGATTAATATACATGTAGGAGATATTGTAACAGACATAGTTAGAAGGTATAAGTAAAGGTAAAGGTTCCCTTGCTCGAAAGCCCGTCGAATCCGACTCTAGGGTTGCGGTGCTCATCTCCATTTCAAAGCCGAAGAGCCAGCGCTGTCCAAAGACGTTTCCGTGGTCATGTGGCTGGCATGACTAAACACCAAGGCGCACGGAACGCTGTTACCTTCCCAACGAAGTGGTACCTATTTATCTACTTGCAATTTCTTGCTTTTGAACTGCTAGGATGGTAGGAGCTGGAACTAGAGACAGGAGCTCACTCCGTCATGCGGCACTCTCGGGTCTCGAACTGCTGAACTACTGACCTTCCACAGCCTGCAGTTCAGCTTCTTAACCACTTGAGCCACCGCAGCTCCTAATTAGAAGCCATATGTATCCCCCAATCTGTATGTTTTTTATGTTTGCTGGTTTATTTGTTTTTGTTTTATATTAAAAATAAAAAAATATTTAGGGAAAAGAAGAATAACAAAAATTGTGGCAGAAGTGAGCGGTGACTCACGAAAGCTCCTAGCCCTGCCATAAATTTTATTAATCTTTAAGGCACTCCTGGACTCCTGCTCTTCTCTACTGCTGCAGACAGACTAACACGGCTACCCATCTTGATCCAGCTTAAGAACGTGCGTTTTCTGCTTGTTACAGGAGTCATCATAGCTAAACAGAGGGTGCTAGCAGGGCGATTAATTGCTTTACTCAGAAAACCAATAAACCCTTCACCGAGTGTGGCAGACGCCGCTGGGGGGTCAGGAGCCAGGCTGCAATTGGTCTGGACTTGCTCCAGAAACCACTGTTTGCAAACAAAGCGGGAGGAACCTTTTCCAGGCTGCCGTCCAGAAATGGAGGGTGACCTTTTAACTCAGATAAACGGAGGCTTGAAAGGAACAGAATTTTTCCTGGCTGCCGGCTGTCAATCAGCCACAGGCTTCTCTCAGGCAGGGCCAGATGTGAGCCTCTCTGACGCACAGAGTTTGGCATCAAGCGGAGAACTCAGCATCCAAAGAATTTCAGTGGTCACCACCCCGGCCCTGTCTTGGGGGGGTGGGGGAACAGAAGGTTCTGGTCTTTCTGGCTGAAAAGATGTATCTGCAATTGCCAACATAAGAACAGCCCCATTGGCTGAGACCACTGGTCCATCAAGGCCTGCATCCTCTTTCCTAAAATGACCAACCGGAATGCCCACAAACTGGGGGACACTGTTGGCCCCCCTCCAACAAGCGGTATTCGGAAGAGGTCCTAACTAGCATCATCGTCAACAGCCTGTGAGAGATATCTCATCCACAAATTTGTCAAATCCCCTATTAAAGACAACTGAATTAGTGGTCATTACTAACTCCCGTGGCTTACAGTTCCACAAGTTAATTATGTGTTGTGTGAATGAATACTCCCTCTTGTCTGTCCTGAGTCTATGGTTCATCAGTGTTTCTCCCTCTGCAGTTTCCGGACACCATGCATGGTTTTATAAGCACCTATCATGCCCACCTGATCTTTGATAGTTGCAGGTACAATTGCCAACCTCCAAGTGGGAGCTGGAAATCTCTTGAAATTACAACTTATCTCCAGACTACATAAACCACTTTAGAAGAAGAAGAGATTGGATTCATACCCCGCCCTTCACTCAGAGTCCCAGAGTGACTTACCATCGCCTTCCCTTCCTCTCCCCACAACAGACACCCTGTGAGGTAGGTGGGGTTGCTGAGAGAGCTCTGAGAGAACTGCTCTTGAGAGAACAGTGACTTGCCCAAGGTCACCCAGCTGACTATATGTGGAGGAGTGGGGAATCAAACCCGGTTCTCCCAGATTAGAGCCCACCACTCTTAACCACAACACCAAACTGGCTTCATTTATTTCTTATTTATTTAAAACATTTTCCTCACTTCTCCTGGAGAAAACGGCTGCTTTGGAAGGTGGATTGTATGGCATCATACTCTACTGAGGTCTCTCCCCTCCCTAAACTTCACTCTTGAGTCACAGTAGAGTCCAAAGAAAGTTTCCAGTGATGGGGGAGTGATGGGGGGGAGGTAGAGTGACTCTCTGTTGCTCTACGGTGGTCATTGCTTAGCTTGGTCTATGTTGCAAGCAGTGTTCCCCCTAAGCTGGGTTAGTGTGAGCTGGCTCACTGTTTTTTAGCCTCCGGCTCACACATTTTTGTCTCCACTCAGGAAGGAGGGCTCCAAAAGAACAAACTAATTTATGCAGCAGCCAAATCGCTCGCTCACGACTTTAATGCCAGGAGCTCACAAGGTAGAATTTTGTCTCATAAGACGCCACAGCTTAGAGGGAGCGTTGGTTGCAAGTTCTACAGGCCTCCCCAAGACCAGGCGCAAGGAAAAGCAGAGTTACCCCCCCCTTCCCTGAAACAAACCCTCCCCTCCCTGAACTGAAATAAAAACCAATATTGCTGTCTCATGGCTAGACTTTTCCCCCGATCACACGCTACTTTTATTGCCTCCTTCGGCCTCGCGACTGGCATCCTCCCGGGAGCTCTACCGAGGCAGATGCTGGAAAGCTGCTTCCGCCCGAGGGGAAAATGTGGAACCTCAGACAATTTTGAAGAAAGGGGGGGCGGCCCCTCACTGAACCAACATTTAGGCAATCCCAAATAAACACACCAAATATACCTAACCTTGAAACAGGGAAGAGATCACGAATGAACCTCAGTTATTTCGCGGCAGTTCACTCATTCCAGTTGGCCCCTGGCACTTTAAAGGTGAACACATACATACGCAGGAAGTTTAAATTTTACTTTACGGGGCGGTGGAGGGGAGACAGGCCCATTTATATTCACGAAGTGGCTACGTTTTTAAGCATTCACCCGCAGTCCCTGGTTGACAATGAATTAATTAGTAGGGGACTTGCTGCCTCCTTTGTCTTAGATTCATCCGGATTGCCGTGTTGTTTCCACTTCTCTTTGTGAACTGCCTGAAGCAACAGGCAAAGGAGAGATAACATATTACCATGAGAAGATGATTGAAGGATGATTTATTGCTGGCTGGTTTTATAATTCGGGGACTGTTTGTTTTCTCGTTTGCTGCTGTTAACATTTTATTACTTTTGGATATTGGAAGCTGCCTCAGAAGCATTTATATTGAGAAGATGGAAATAAATACCTTAAATTTACACAAACACTTAGCATCATCAATAACAGCCCTTGATAGATATCTCATCCATGAATTTGTCTAATCCTGTTAAAGCCAACTGAAACAGTGGTCATTACTACCAGTTTGGTGTAGTGGTTAAGTGTGTGGACTCTAATCTGGAAGAACCGGGTTTGATTCCCCATTCCTCCACTTGCAGCTGCTGGATGACCTTGGGCAAGGCATAGTTCTGACAAGAGCTGTCCTTAAAAAGGCAGTCCTTGAAAGAGCTCTCCCAGCCCCACCTGCCTCACAGGGTGTCTGTTGTGGGGAGGGGAAGGGAAAGGAGTTTGTAAGCCGCTCTGAGACTCCTAGTGAAGGGTTGGGTATCAATCCCTCCTCCTCCTCCTCAGATATATGTGTACACACACACACAAATTCTGCAGAGTCAGGATTCAGAAATCACTCGCCACCCTAATTTCCTGATCTCCTCCGTATCACAAATGGTGATTACACAGGCCTCAGGGACTGGTCTCCTCATGGCAAATGTCCCACAACGAAACACACTCATGGACAGGGAAGCGGCCCAGGCTCAGTGGCTCAGTGGCAGAGCATCTGCTTAGCATGCGGAAGGTCCCTGGTTCAGTCCCTGGCATCTCCAGTAAAAAAACCACAGATCTGGCAGCAGGTGATGGGAAAAACCTCCTTGTGAGACCCTGGAGAAGGCACTGCCAGTCTGAGTAGACAATACTGACTTTGACGGAACAAGGGTTTCATTCAGTATAAGGCAGGTTCACGTTTGTATCAAGAACTATTAAGGCGAATTGAGGCCATCAAAGAGTTTCCTGCACCCCTGATCCATATCACCGACAGCCTGTGGTGGGTTTGGAGAGTTACCTCACGAAGGCCCTGACTCCCAAGGCAAGGATAAAGCACCGAGGGGATTGAACTGGACCAATGCCGCAAAAGCAGTTGTTCCGCCCTCGATCTCCCGTTTCCCCTGGTTGTACTGCTCAGTTTCCCACTATTTCCTGCGCGGCTGCATTTTGACCCGTATCTCCCCCTGATTTTTCCTGCATCTTCTTGATCCTAAAAAATAAGGATTAAGAAGACCGAGGGGGAAATCAGGGGCAGATGCGGGTCAAAATGCGGCTGTGCAGCAAACAGTCAGGAATTGAGCAGTACAACCGGAGGAAATGGGAGACCGAGAGCGGAACAACTGCTTTTGTGGAATCGGTCCTAGATTCAAATCCAGTTGCACCTTAGAGACCAACAAGATTTTCAGGGTATAAGCTTTCAGGAGTCCAAGCTCCTTTTGGAAGTCAAAATTCCTTTTGTCAGACACCAGATACTCTCAAAAGCTTATACCTCCAAAATCTTGTTGATCTCTAAGGTGCTAGGTAAAGGTTCCCTTACTTGATAGCCAGTCGAATCCAACTCTAGGGTTGCGGTGCTCACCTCCGTTTCCAAGCCAAAGAGCCAGCGCTATCCAAAGACGTTTCTGTGGTCATGTGGCCGGCACGACTAAACACCGAGGCGCACAGAATGCTGTTACCTTCCCACCGAAGCGGTACCTATTTATCTACTTGCAATTTCTTGCTTTCAAACTGCTAGGTTGGCAGGAGCTGGAATCAGAGACGGCACTCAGGTCTCGAACTGCTGAACTACCGACCTTCCAGCCTGCAGTTCAGCGTCTTAGCCACTTGAGCCACCGCAGCTCCCTCTAAGGTGCTACTGGACTATAATCGAGCCTTTCTATTACAGATTAGCATGGCATTGGCTACCCTCTGAAATGATCTGCACTGTGAAGGTACGCTGTATGAAAAATTTGCTTACCAAATGTAACTTATAGGCAAATTCTCTGTGCCAGTAAATAAATAAATAGCTACAGATATGTAAACCATAATGGTTCGAGGCATAGATAACATTTGTACCTACTCAGATGAACGCTGAACCTTTCATTTACAATACAGCATTTATCATTTTAAAATATTGCTACTTTCCCTGAGCCCTTGGGGAAACAGGGTAAGTCTTTTTTTAATCCATTAACTATCTTTAGGGTATAATTTAGCCCCATTACAACTAATGGTCGTTTTGCCATTTGCTTCAGTGGGAGGCAAATTACATTGTTTAGTCATTAAAATTTTTATTTGAAGAGGCGGCCTTATCTTCTCAGTCGGCATGTGATCAGAAGTACAGCGGTTGCTTCCGGAACACAGACAATAAATAATGCAAAGAAAATGCATTTTGACTAATTGCAGACGTACACAAGGACATCTTTATATGGAAAAAAAAAATTAACCTGTGTGCCCTGTCTGTGTTTATTTTTATGCTAAAAGAGCCTCCGGTGCATTTTGCTGAAGCAGACCAAGAGTCCCACAAGAGGGCCGCTCTCCAAATGTGGTGGAAATGAAACTGAGTTCAAATATTCAGTGCCAAAAAGCTGGTCTAATTCTACACAGGCTCACCGGCAGCTTGATCTTTTTCTCACTTTAGCAAAAAGCACTTTATTACCCCGTTGGGTAAAGATATGGGCAGGTATTCAAACAAAAGGTTGGCTATTCTCTCTCATTGCTAGTGGTTGCCGGTTTAGTTTGGTCACAATCTGAGCATTGTGGACCTGCATGGACCAAGTCCTATGAGGAAAGGCTGAAGGAGGTGGGTATGTTTAGACTGGAAAGGTGACGATGGAAAGGTGATATGATAACCATCTTCAAGGACTTGGAGGATGGTGCGGAGTTGTTTCCTGTTGCCCCAGAAGGTTGGACCTGAACCAATGGGTTGGAATTAAATCCGAAGAGTTTTCGGCTAAACATTAGGAAGGACTTCCTGACAGAGCAGTTCCTTGGGGGAACAGGCTTCCTCGAGAGGTGGTGGGCTCTCCTTCTTTGGAGGTTTTCAAACAGAGGCTAGATGGCCATCTGACCACAATGCTGATTCTGTGAACTTAGGCAGATCACAGAGAGGAAGGCAGGAAGGTTGCCTCAGTGCTTAGTTGTCATGGCCCTTTCATCTTCTGGGCATGGAACAGCAGTCACTGAGGGTGTGGGGAGGAGGTATTTGTGAATTTCCTGCATTGTGCAGGGGGTTGGACTACATGACCCTGGAGGTCCCTTCCAACTCTATGATTCTATGTTTAGTTTCACTGGGGGGGTTATTGGTTGTGTTCCTGGACCAAAGCCCCCCTTCCCCTATACCCAAAGAAAAGAACACTCATGTTCTTTAAGGGCTACAGATGCTTTTTCAATGGAAACAAACTGTCAAGAGATGGTTTCCTGATAGCCATCTTGGTCAAGGAACTAGCAGAAGCTGGAGAAGGCCCCGGCTGAAGAGAAGGAAGGGCATTCATGTGCGTGTGTGCAGGCAGGACAGAAAAAGATAGAGGCTGCCTTCACACATCATGAGGAACAGATAAAAAAGTGTTCGACAGGCGCAGACAAATCTTGTGGCTGAGAAGTTTCCCTCACACTCAAGAGTACAACTTAAAACTTCAGGTTGGAAGCCTTCCGTCAAATGCCAATTTGATGTTTGTTTCTCCTGTTCCAAAAGGGGGGGATTATAAATCTAGGCGGGGGCAGGAGAAAGGGAGCAAGGAGCAAGGAAATAGACTCCAGTTTACTCAGGTGTCTGCATTTCGTTGTGGCAACAAACTGTACCTAGAGTCCGGGCCTTCCATTCCCAGAAGCCTTCACTCGCTGGGCCAGGATTGGTCCAACACAGAGGCAGGCTGTCTATACACATAAGGTGGACAACTAAAGTTGAGAAGGCAAAAAAAAACTGGGGGGAAAGGTCAGGTCCTTAATTCTCAGAGAGCTAAAAGACAGCAAGCCTGATTTGCTTCTGGTTGGCCGGCGTGGTGTCTTTAGCAACAACGCCCAGGATGATTGGCAGGGAGCCTGTCTTCTGTTCATCCCCAGTCAACAGAGTTGGACCTTCTGCATGCTGTATTTCAGCTTCCAATTTAAACACTAGCACCTGAGTTCAGGGCCTGGACGGTCCAAGCTAGCCCAATCTTGTTGGATCTTGGAAGTTAAGCAGGGTCAGCCCTGGTTAGTACTTGGATGGGAGACCACCACAGAGTTCTAGGGCCTCTACTCAGAGCCAGACCATGGCAAAACACCTCCGAAGGTCTCTTCTCTTGAAAACCCTACAGGGTCGCCATAAACTGGGTGCAACTTGAGGGCACTTTACACGCACCCCTGAGCACAGAGAAACCCCAAGTTGGAGAACCCCCAGTTCAGATCTGAATCCTGCTATGGAGACCAAGTCTGGCCTGGCCAGAAAGCCGCATGCACTTCTGTACCAGGACTTGTGATTAAATGCCTCATTTGATTACTAGCCCTCTTCCAGTACATATCCTTCTTCCGCCCACCAACTCCAGTACTGATTGTACTTCAATGCTCTTTCCCATTTCAGTGCAATCTTACAAATTAATGCCCTTCTCCAGCATCTGAGATACAAACATAAAATATATCACAGTTGTCGGAGAGGGGCATAAGGATGTCTCTCTCTCTCTCTCTCTCTCTCTCTCTCTCTCTCTCTCTCTCTCTCTCTCTCTCTCAGGATAATTCAAAGAGTCAGACATACTTCTGTTGCCAGAAGTCTCTCAAAACCCATTACTAACTCTTTATATTTCTCTCTCCAAACACTTGTGGGTTCCAACTTTAAGTGCATCTGCACTGTGTGCCATAGGAAAAGAAACCAGGAGACGATTTTAATGAAAGCAAGTGGAATTAAATTAATTACGTAGCTCCTAAAGTCCACAGAGACGGTCCAAATGGTCCATTCAGGAAATCAGTTTTTCTCAGAGTTCGTCTGCGTTACGATAAAGTGCGCACTGCCTTTCCTTCCTTCTTTTTTGTGCTTTTAAAAAAATATTACTTATCCAAGGGATCCAGACAGATCAAAAAGCACGGAAGCGAAGTTTTGAATCTTCACTGAGTTTCCCGCTGTCTGTAATACTGTATTTGCAGCAATACAAATTAAGAGATTAAGAATAATGCACAAGAAGGAGGGGGCACCTATGCTCAAAAACTATCCGCCCACCAGAGCTTTGTGTACAAGCCACTAGTCTGAGAATCCTTCCTACCAGGAAGAATGCAAGTCCAGAAGCCACAGTTCAGGCACAATATGTGTCCTCCTCTAGAGGAGGAGGCCCGTGCTGCTGCCTCCAGCATAGGCAGACTGAGCAGAAAGTGAAGCCGAATCACAGCAGAAGGCTCATCGGAGCCTTTAATTATTTTGTTTACCGCTGTTTTGTGGCACACAATTTGGAAATGTCCGGTCTAAAAATCTAGCTTTGCAACAATTACAGTTGTGTGGCGGCCGTGGTGGAAAGTGCCGTCAAGTTGCAGCCGGCTCCTGGCAACCCTGTAGGGTTTTCCAGGCCAGAGATGTTCACAGGTGACGTGCCCTTGCCTGCCTCTGCTTAGCAACCCTGGACTTCCTTGCTGGTCTCCCATCCAAGTCCTAACTGGGGCACGACCCTGCTCAGCTTCCAGGATTCAGCGAAACCAGGCTCGCCTGAGCTATCCACGTCAGGGCATTTGGACTGGCTATTATTATTGTTGTTGATGATGATGATTGGATTTATACCCTGCCCTTCACTACCCAAAGGAGTCTCAGAGTGGCTTACAAACTCCTTTCCCTTCCCCTCCCCACAACAGACACCCTGTGAGGTAGGCGGGGCTGAGAGAGCTCTCTCAAGAACTGCCCTTGAGAGAGCAGCTCTGACCGAACTATGGCTTGCCCAAGGTCATCCAGCAGCTGCAGATGGAGGTGTAGGGAATCAAACCTGGTTCTCCCAGATTAGAGTCCACACACTTAACCACTACATTACACTGGCTATGAAGGGCTATTTAGAAGAAGAAGAGAAGAGGAGACTGGATTTATACCCTGCCCTTCACTACCGAAAGGAGTCTCAGAGTGGCTGACAAACTCCTTTCCCTTCCCCTCCTCGCAACAGACACCCTGTGAGGCAGGTGGGGCTGAGAGAGCTCTGACAGAAACTGCTCATGAGAGAAGAAGAGGAGGAGGAAGAGGAGGAGGAGGAGGAGATTGGATTTATACCCCGCCCTTCGCTACCCAAAGGAGTCTCAGAGCGGCTGACAAACTCCCTTCCCTTCCCCTCCCCACAACAGGTACCCTGTGAGGTAGGTGGGCCTGAGAGAGCTCTGACAGAAACTGCTCTTTTTCTAGAACAGCTGTGCCAGAACTACGGCTTGTCCAAGGTCATCCAGCAGCTGCAAGTGGAGAAGTGGGAAATCAAACCCGGTTCTCCCAGATTAGAGTCTGCGCACTTAAGTACTACTCCAAACTGGCCAAATACACACCAAATAAATGATGATGATGATGATGATGATGATGATGATGATGATGATGATGATGATGATGATTTATACCCCACCCTCCCCGCAAGCAGGCTCAGGGCGGGTCACAACAGTTAAAATATAAACACAGTAACAAATCCAAATACAAGTCCTAAATCATACAAAGTTAAAATTCCTTTAAAAAGCAACAAATGGCAGAAAACTTCAAGTTCCAGTATTCACAGGCACCTCCAGTGCTGGGCATATGCCAACAAAGATAAGGACCCCCTCAGCAGATGCCACGGTAACCATCAGGTAGGCCAGTTCACCTTAGGAGTTTTTAATTTCTTAATTTTGAAGTGTCAACTTCTCTGGTCCAGCACAGCCAGCAACACACTTTGTGGAGGTTTATATTCCCGTTCGGTGAGGACAGAGATTGCTACCCACAGTAAAATACGTGTCCTCGATTATAATTGGCTCAGGCTACTAGGCTTCTCATAATAAATTTAAACACGCTGTTAGGAAAAAAAAATAATTAATGCACGCCCCCCCTAAAAAAACCACCGGAGGCACAGCAAACCGCTGCAGCTACTTTTTCCATAATGCCGAGAGAAGTTTGTTTCCCACAACTCCTCAAAACTGTTTTGTTTACATTCTTCTCCCTTCTTAGAGACGCCACAGCAAAAGAGCCGGAGGACGTGCGACCCGGCAGAGGTTTTATGTCACAACACGGCAGACCGCAAGGGAAGGAGCTGTCCGAGAATCCCGGCTGGCTCAGGGACAGGAGGAGGGGACAGGCTCCTACGTCCAGGGGTCATGGTATTTTACACACAGCTGGGGAAGGAGGCGGATTCGGTCGCGGCGGCGGCAGATTCCAAGGCCTTCATCTGGCAAGTTACGTAACCTTCATAGTCGGCTTTCGTATTTGTGTGAGCATTAACTGCTGTGAAGTTGCTTCCAACTTATGGCAACCCTACAAATTAATGGTCCCTGACCTGGGTAGCCCAGGCTAGGCCAAGATCGGAGGCTGAGCAGGGCAGGCCCTGGCTAGTATTTGGATGGGAGACCTCCAAGGAATACCAGGGTCATGACGCAGTGGCAGGCAATGACAAACCACCTCTGAGAATCTCCTGCCTTGAAAACTCTACAGGTCATCATAAGTCAGCAGATAAGAATCACAGAATCATAGAATGTTAGAGATGGAAGGGACCTTGCAGGTCATCTAGTCCACCCCCTGCACTCTACAGGAGTGTAGCCGAAAGATAGCCCTACATACCTACAACATACCCAAAAGATGGTCGTCCAGCCTGCACTTGAAAATGTCCAGGGAAGGAGCATCCACCACCTCCCGAGGCAGTCTGTTCCACTGCTCGATCACTCTTACAGTTAGGAAGTTTCTCCTGATATCTAGCCGATATCGACTCCCTCGTGATTTCCACCCATTAGATCTAGTCTTGCAATCCGGAGCAAGAGAGAATAGATCTGCTCCATCTTTTACATGACAGCCCTTCAAATATTTGAAGACTGCAATCACGTCCCCTCTAAACCTTCTCTTTCCCAGGCTAAACATACCCAACTCTTTCATCCTTTCCTCATAAGACTTGGATTCCAACCCTCTCACCTCTTCTGGTGGTTCCCGGCCACAAAGATATCGGCTGACCTTGACCAGGGCCAGGCCCTTTTTGGCCAAATGACATCTGTGCCCTGTCTGACCTATTAAAGGACATATAAGGCAGACAGGCTGTTGATGGGTCTCCCTATGCCGGAGCACATCCAGCCTGCGCTGAAGGCACTGCACTGACTGCCAATAGCATAATGGATTCGCTTCAAGGTGCTGGTCTTGACCTTTAAAGCCCTTTATGGTCAGGGACTATCTACCTGAGGGACCACCTTTCCCATGTTCCCCAGAGAGCACTACGGACAGGGTCACAAAATCGTCTGGGCCCCCCCCTGGTCCCAAGGACGCCAGGCTGGTATTGACCAGGACCAGGGTGTTTCCTAGGGAAGTTCCAACTTATTGGAATGAGCTCCCAGATGAGATCAGGGCCCCGCGGGACCTTTTGCAGTTCTGCAGGGCCATGAAAACGGAGCTCTTCCACCAGGCGATTAGGTAAGGAGCTGCACTTCAACATCCATGCCCTGTGCCAATTTCATTGCCAGCCTGAGCCCGCCGAGAGTGTATATACCGCTGAGTGTTCGTCCCGATATGCACTTTACCAAAGTTGCATCGCCACCGTTGTGTTAATGGTTTTAATACCCTATCATGTGTTTTACATTGGTATTTATATTGTTGTTTTAGCTATTATCTTTTCGTGTAAGCCGCCCTGAGCCTGCCTCGGTGGGGAGGGGAGGGTACAAATCAGATAGATGGATGGATGGATGGATGGATGGATGGATGGATGGATGGATGGATAGATAGATAGATAGATAGATAGATAGATAGATAGATAGATAGATAGATAGATAGATAGATGATGGATGGAGAGAGAGAGAGATGATGGATGGAGAGAGAGATAGAGATAGATAGAGAGATGGATGGATGGACGGACGGACGGACGGATGGATGGATGGACGGATGGATGTTCCACCAGGCCTTTGGTTAAGCCCAGCGACGGTTCCTTACATTTGCCCAGCACCCTGCCTCCGTAACTGAATGCCAGATATGCCATCTTGTTCTTAAAATGTTTTCAAATACTTATGTTCGAATGTTTTTAATATTGAATTTTTGATGGTTTCAGTTGGTTTTATAACGTATTGAATCCTTCTGTTGTAAACCGCCCTGAGCGCCGTGTAAAGCGGGGAAGGGCGGTCAAGAAATCCAGTGACATGAAATAAAATAGGTCGACCGCAACCTGACGGCAAAGAAAAAAAAAAGATTTAATGACCTCCAAAATGTCCTCTCGTTAACAGCCTCGCTCAGGCCTTGCAAACCGAGGGCCGTGGCTTCCCCGATGGAGCCGCTCCATCTCGTCTTTTCTATTTAGCATGGCTATTTTCACTCCAACAATGGTGAGCAAGCTTCCAAACGCTCCCCGAGGAAGCGAGGCTCACCTAACGAAGTCAGTCGTTGCTCACGGTTCTTTCAGAGGGCTCCGGGCCACCCGAAAACAGCACTGCTGCTCAGGATATGGGCACTCGTCTCACTTGCGCCTCCAGCAACCTGCTTTGCATGGCCTCAAAAACCTGCAAAGCCTGTTTGAACCAGATGCAGCAGTGAGATGTAATAAAGAGAAGTGAAACCTCTATGGAACGTCTGGTGGAGGGACTGGGACTCCGTGGTAAAGTACCCTCTTTGCATGCAAGAGGATCCCAGCTTCAAACTGAGAGGAAGAGCCAAGAGATGTTTCAACCCACCCCAGAGATGCAGATAGAAGAGGAAGAACGCCTGCCTCGTATCCCCTGCTGACCTCCGTCTCAGAAGAAGAAGAAGAAGAAGAGGAGGAGGAGGAGGAGATTGGATTTATACCCCACCCTTCACTACCCAAAGGAATCTCAGAGCGGCTTACAATCTCCTTTCCCTTCCCCTCCCCACAATGGACACCCTGTGAGGTAGGTGGGGCTGAGAGAGCTCTGACAGAAACGGCTCTTTTTCAAGGACAGCTCTAACAGAACTATGGCTTGCCCAAGGTCATCCAGCAGCTGCAAGTGGAGGAGTGGGGAATCAAACCCGGTTCTCCCAGATTAGAGTCCACGCACTTAACCACTCTGATTACAAAATAAGGAGATGCCTTCCATTATGCCCAGCACTGGAAAGTCCTGTCCACTGCTGATCCAACAGACCTATTGAACGTGCACATTAAGCTGTCTTATACTGGTCAGTGGGAGGGCTTCTAGTGTCCTGGCCCCACTGCTGGACCTCCTGATGGCACCTGGTATATTTTGGCCGCTGTGTGACAGAGTGTTGGACTAGATGGGCCATTGGCCTGATTCAACATTGGCTTCTCTTATGTTCTTATGTTCTTATGGTCCAGAATATTGGTCCATCAACAGCAGTGTTGTTTATTCAGACTGGCAGCATCTCTCCAGGGTCACACACAGAGGTCTTTCACATCACCGACTACCTGATTCTTTTAACTAGAGATGCTGGAAACTGAATCTCGGGACCTTCTGCATGTCAAGCAGATGTTCTATCACTAAGCCATGGCTCCTCCCCTCCCATGATATCCTCATGCCTCACCATGTGCATGTGTGATCAAAATCTTGGGGTACAGGTGGACCGTAAGTTAAATTTAAGCAGCCAGTGTGATGCTGCGACAAAAAAGGCTAATGCGATCTTGGGGTGTATCAACAGAGGCATCGATTCAAATTGCAAGTTGTCATAGTCCCACTGTACACTGCATTGGTCAGACTGCACCTGGAGTACTGGGTGCAGTTCTGGAGGCCTCACTTCAAAAGGGATGTGGAGAGAATGCAACGGATGCAGAGGAGAGCGACGAAGATGATCGGGGGCCTGGAGACCAAGAAGCCCTACAAGGAAAGGCTGAGAGACTTGGGAATGTTCAGTCTGGAGAAGAGGAGGCTGAGGGGGGGACAGGATTGCTCTCTTGAAGTATTTGAAGGGCTGTCACTGAAGTCGAACCTGCATTTGCATTTTTAAATCAGTTTCGTGCTGCTGTGACGCCGTCAAGCAGCGTCACAGCAGCATGAAACTGATTTAAAAATACAAAAGCAGCACGAAACTGATTTAAAAATGCAAATGCAGATTCGACCTAAGAGGAGGGCCGGGAGCTGTTCCTGTTGGCAGCAGAGGAGAGGACTCGCAATGATGGGTTTAAATTAAGGGCGGGAAGGCACCGGCTGGAGATTAGGAAAAACTTTTTTACAGTAAGAGTTGTTCAACTGTGGAATGAGCTGCCTAGGGAGGTGGTGAGGTCCCCCTCCCTGGAAGTCTTTGAGCAGCGGCTGGACAAACACATGTCAGGGATGCTCTACGCCAGGGATGTCAAACATGTGGCCCGGGTGCCAGATCAGGCCCCCGGAGGGCTTCCATCAGGCCCGCAGTGGAACCGGCCATCTCCTGCTTCCAGTTCTGCCGCTGCTGCTCCTGCATCATCGCTTGCTTTGCCAGACTCTCTCAATCACTCGGCCATTTCATGTTCTAACCTGGGTCCACGGTTGGCCCCAACCAGTATTTGGATGGGAGACCTCCAAGGAATACCAGGGTCGGGACAGGGAGGCAGGCAACGGCAAACCACCTCTGAATGTCTCTTGCCTGGAAAACCTGACAGGGTTGCCGTAAGTCGGCTGGGACTTGACAGCGTTTTCCACCACCAGCACCAAAAGACGACACAGAACCCTCCGGGAAGATCAGGAGGACTGTTCAGCGTCTATAGTTCTGATTTCAAAATGGATGTCGTAAGGTTTGAGAGAGAGAGAGAAAGAGAGACAGACAGACAGACAGACAGACATTGCAGTTAAGAACAGAGCCTTCGCACTTCATTTCAGAGCAAGTGAAATACTTTTTTTAAAAAAGTTATCGGCTATATAATTGGGCCTCTAGCTCTCTCTCTCTCTCTCTCTCTTCTCTCTCTCTCTCCCTCCTCCCACCACAACAGACATTCCAGACGCCTATTTCCAGAAGGCATTAGAGAACCTCCGACGAAAGGCAAACTGAAAGCCCGCGGGCCCAAGGAGCAAACCTTGCCAGCAAAGCTCCTCTCCTGTTGGCAACAGGAAGCGCAGTCCGTTGACATCACGGTTAGGCACCCGCAAGCGACACCCACGCTTTCCTCCCAGGTCTTAAGCGTGTGCCTCAGCAATACACAGCGCTCTCGTAACACGCAGCTGACAGAGAAAAGAACAGCCCCGGACTGGCCCTTCGCTGCAAGATATATTTAGGCTCAATTCACGCTGTGCTGAAGGAAGGGGAGAAAGCCACTTCCTCGAGGAGACCTGGCTCGGGGTTCTCAGGAAGTCCGTCGAGAAGAACCGCAAAGCTCAAACGCTCAGTTCCTTTCCATGCCAGCATTGCGGACCGCTCACGCAGGGCTGGTCTCAGGTTTTGGGGAGGTCCAGGCAGAGAGTGACCAGGGGTCCTCTCTTCTGCTATTTCCCCCACCCGTGCCTCCCTTCCATCCCCCCACATCCCCACGTTCTTGTGTGTATTTCCTTCCCGCCCACCCTCCATTCATGAGCCTTCCCCCTGCCCATGTGTCATTTCTCCAACGGTGCTGGGTGATGTGCAGTTTGGTGTAGTGGTTAAGAGCGCGGACTCTAATCTGGGAGAACTGGGTTTGATTCCCCACTCCTCCACAGGCAGCTGCTGGTGTGACCGTGGGTCAGTCACAAGTTCTCTCAGAGCTGTTCTCTCAGGAGCAGTTCTCAAAAGAGCTCTCTCAGCCCCACCTACCTCACAGGGTGTCTGTTGTGGGGAGGGGAAGGGAAAGGAGATTGTAAGCCGCTCTGAGACTCCTTCGGATACTGAAGGGCAAGGTATAAATCCAATCTCTTCTTCTGCTGCTGCATGGATGGGAACACTACCATGGCGCCCAATGGAAGAGCCACCACTGAACACCCCCTGCATGACCCCTCCATGGCAGCGGGCCCTGCCAGAACCCCTAAGCCCTGACAGCTGCCCCACCTCAGAGCATGCCGATGCTGGCCCTGCCCTTCGGAAAAGGGCAAAAATTCACTGCCACAGGAGGTGGCGGCGGCTACAAGCATGGACGGCTTCAAGAGGGAATTAGATAAATATATGGAGCAGAGGTCCATCAGTGGCTATTAGACACAAGGTATAGATAGGGACTCTGGGGCAAGGGATGCTTTGTATTCTTGGTGCTTGGGGGGCAAGAGTGGGAGGCCTTCTAGTGTCCTGGCCCCACTGGTGGACCTCCTGAGGGCACCTGGTATTTTTGGCCGCTGTGTGACAGAGTGTTGGACTGGATGGGCCGTTGGCCTGATCCAACAACAACAACAACAATAAAGTCCACAGTAAACAATGATCAAGAGAAAACAAAAAACAACAACTGTGCACTGCAGAAACCCTCACCAAAGCTTACAATAAGAGACTTCGATACAATAAGTAATTCAACACATGTAATCAATCATAGGAAAATATACAAGTCCACTATATCCCAAAGGGAAAGAACAAAGTCCAGAATAGAAATCTCTCAGAAGGAAGCAATGAAGTCTGGAATAGATGTCCAACACTTTTCCTAGGTATTGATCGGTGTTCCGGACTTCAGGTCCTTCCTCAGGAACTAGAAGCTATAAGAATATAGAATACAATCATTTTTTGGCCATAATGTGAAGCATTATGTGGTTAAAATGGCCAATACTTATTGTATTGAAGTCTCTTGTTGTAAGCTTTTGTGCGGGTTTCTGCAGTGCACCGTTGTTATTTTTTGTTTTCTCTTGATCGTTGGCCTGATCCCACATTGGCTTCTCTTATGTTCTTAATGTGGGCAAGGAACCGGGCTTTCAGTCCAGCCCCGCAGTTTCTGTTCTCAGACGCTGCAGGAAAGATACAGAAGGGTTCATAGGCTACTCTGGGAACGTGCGACCACGGTGCCTTTGACGCTGCAGAAACAGCCAGCAATGGCAAACTTCCAGAACCTTCCAACCTGCTCCCCTCCAACTCCCAGCGATGCCTCAGAAGCCCAGGAGGGAAGGGGTAGTGATGATGAGCAGCATTTCTATACAGCAAGGGAGCATAGCTTGAGCGTCCTGCAGCACATTTTCCTTTTTCACCGTAACTCGCAGAGGCACTGTCCGCAAGATATGCAAAAAATAATAATTTAAAAATCCCTAATTTGAATCATTAACACAGTATTTATTTGTTTAGGAGATGCCAATGCCAACTCTCCAGAGAACCTGCTTTAAGGCAGCTTGTGTGGGCGTGTGAAGTCGATTTACGGCGACCCCAGCAAGGGGTTTTCCAATTATTTATTACTTTCCATTTCTATCCTGCCTCGCCGGGCAAACTGGCTCAAGGCGGCCTACACGAGATCAAATACAATAAAACAATAAATACAGTAAAACTCCCATAATAACATAAAGTGCAAGACAGACATTACAGATGGCGGCAGTTTCTAAATATGATCCGAGAAGAAAGCGGCATCCCGCGGTGTAACAGTAAGGGCCATAGTATGTTCCGATGGCTCATTCGTCAGTGGCGGCTCCTAATCAAAGGCCTGGTGGAAGAGGTCCGTCTTACAGGCCCTGCAGAAGGTCCCGCGGGGCCCTGATGTTCTCCGGGAGCTTGTTCCACCAGTGTGGAGCCACTACTGAAAAGGCCCCGGCCTTTGTGATGGCCAGTCTGGCGTCTTTCGGACCAGGGACAGTCAGGCAGTTTTGTGACCCTGACCTCAGTGCTCTCTGGGGCACGTATGGGGAAAGGCAGTCCCTCAGGTAGGCAGTCCCCCGACCAGTGAGAAGACAAGTGAGAAGCAGAAGTGGTTTGCCATGGCCTTCCCTCTGCATTCATGGGGGTCTCCCTTCCAAATACCAAGCCTGCTTAGCTTCGCAGATCTCATGAGACTGGGTTACACCATGCCGCCAGTGGCAGATTAACCTTTAAGCAGACTCAGCACGTGCTTAGGGCACCAGGGCCAAAGGGGGCACCACAAAGTTGGGAAAAGGGTGAAAAGGAAAAAAA
Organism: Gekko gecko; assembly: GCA_029375565.1. Taxonomy (NCBI): domain Eukaryota; kingdom Metazoa; phylum Chordata; class Lepidosauria; order Squamata; family Gekkonidae; genus Gekko; species Gekko gecko. The sequence goes on along the minus strand of JAPDNY010000012.1, from coordinate 73,295,681 downwards.
AAAGAATGAAGATTTGTAAAAAAAAAAAAAAATGATAAAACTAGTGCAAATTGATCACGGTGCCACCCTAGGGTTATCCCCTATTTTTTGTTGGTGAGGTGCAGTGTCATAAAGGTAAAGGTAAAGGTTCCCTTGCTCGAAAGCCAGTCGAATCCAACTCTAGGGTTGCGGTGCTCATCTCCGTTTCAAAGCCGAAGAGCCAGCACTGTCCAAAGACATTTCCGTGGTCATGTGGCCAGCATGACTAAACACCAAGGTGCACGGAACGCTATTACCTTCCCACCGAAGTGGTACCTATTTATCTACTTGCAATTTCTTGCTTTCGAACTGCTAGGTTGGCAGGAGCTGGAACTAGAGACAGGAGCTCACCCCGTCATGCGGCACTCTCGGGTCTTGAACTGCTGAACTACTGACCTTCCAAAGCCTGCAGTTCAGTGTCTTAACCACTTGAGCCACCGCAGCTCCTAGGGCAGTGTCATAGGCTATGTTTAAAAGTAAAATGTATGTGTTTAAAAGTAAAATGATGGAGCCAAATTCAGTTGTTATGACAGCCATTTCAATGACCCTCTCTGGGTCAGTGTGGAAAGGAGGGGGGCACCAAGACTGGTCAGTGCTTAGGGCTCCAGTGAGCCTTAATCCGCCCCTGCATGCCGCCTTCCCTAAGGCAACTTACATAGCCAAATGTAATAAGGCCACAAAACACCATAAAAGCCATAATAATTAAAATATCAGCCCGAGCTTTAAAACAGCGTACAACATTTAGCAGCTTAAAACAGGTCTCATGCAACAGTTTTCAGACTAGCAACAGACTGAAAACATTGCAAAAAGATCAGCCCCTTAATTAAGCACCTGGGGGGGAAAGAGACATTTTAGGTTGGCTTCTAAAAGAGGAGAGGCGCCATAGGCACGGTGCCATCACTGAAAAAGCCCTGTCCCTGATCGCCACCTCCGAAGGCAAAGCACTGAAAGCTTTTGAGGAAGATCCTAAATGGCAGAGGGTAGAGAGTACAGAAGGAGGCATAATTCCACTTTTGTTGGAGCAAAATGTTGGAGAGTTCACACAGAGCACTGGACAGAATGCACAAACACAACAGCATTTATATACCTGAAAAACACAAAATGCTCTGCAGCTGACAATAGCACTACAGTTAAGATTAGAGTTTCAATAGCCATTCCACACACAAAAGAACCTCCTCAGGAAACAATCCATAGACAAAAGAACCTCCTCAGGAAAGCTCCTCCATTAGCATGTTCATAGCCTGGAGAACTCCTACAAGATAATGACTCAGCCCTACCCCACCCTCCAGGGTAGATATAAATTACCCACCTACCATTCTTCTGCTCACCTTGACACAGAGAGTACTCCATCTTTCTGTGTTATACCTCTGAGGAAGCCAGTCACAGCTACTGACGAAACGTCAGGTCCTGCAATGCCAAGACCACAGCCACACAACCCGGAAAATCTACAGCAACTAATGAACTCCGGCCGTGAAAGCCTTCGACAACATATACAACAGCATTTCTTTCACCCAGAGTTCCATTTCCTGGAGAATTTCAGCTTAAAATTTAAAAGAGAATGTGCACACATACATAAGTGTCTAGGCCTTATGACAACTATGAAGATGCGCTTAAAAGTGCATGCACAGCACCTGGCGAAATTTCAGAAGTCAGAGAGAGGCAAGCGAGTAACACTTCCCACAGTCAAAGTTTGAGTCCAGTGGCTCTGTGTTCTGCGGCTTCAGACCAACGCGGCTACCCCACCTAAATCTAATTTCCCGTGGTCAGAACTTGAAGACTAGGCTTTAAATGCCCAAGCCTAACTACTTGCCTCTTGGTGCAAACAGCAAAAAAAAGTATAAATTAGGCACATTCGTATGGCTTACGCTGGCTACAGAATCTTTTTCTTCGATCTCAGCTTTAAATACCATGTCCATACAACTCTCCTGATTTTTTAAAAAGTCAATGAATGGGGGGGAATCAACGTTTTGATAGCTGCAACTGCAGCTCTACTGAGACGTGCTCCTAGACAGCTCCGGAACTTACCTTGGAGGCACAAGATAACAGCCTGAAACTTCCGCGTGTTGGAGGGAATCACGACAGCATTGCCAGCGGAAGGAGATCAGCGCCGGGCCCTTAAGATCCTAGGGGAACATCAAGAGACACGGCCTTAAGAAAGGAGCCAGTGGGGAACAGAGAGCAGGCAGCGAAGCATCCACTTTCTAGCGACACACACCATGCTAACAGCTCCTGTGCAAACAGAACTGGCGAGGTTTTAGAACCGCACATCATCCGAGCGACTCTGCCGACATCCCAGTGGTATGCTGGAAATGCAATACGTGACAGAAGGCGGTCGGAGGGAGCACCTTAGGGATTTCGACTGGCTTCAAGCTGTGAGTCATCGTCATCTCTAACTCGTGGAAATTTAAGTGGGCCGGGTGGGGTGGGGGGAGTTAGGGAACCGCACGGCATGCTGACCACCGTCACATGCTCCCTGGCTCTGATCAAGTTCTCCAGAGTCTCCCCCCGTCCACACACAAAGCCTTTCCAACTCAGTCCATGGGACAATTTTAAACATGCGCGACAGATGCTCAAGGGCTCTAGTCTATGAAAACGTCTGCTATGACAAACCAAGAATCCTGTTCGTTTTTGCTGGATATTTAGTAGGGTGAATGAAGCACAGTGAAATAAATATCGCAGACACATGTGGGCATGAAACACTTCTGGGCATGAAATGGGGGTCACTGGCAATGCTCCCTCTAAGCTGTGGAGTCTTGGGAGCAAAAATTCTGCTTTGTGAGCTACTGCTGGCATCAAAGTTGTGAGCGAGCAATTTGGCTGCTGCATAAATTAGTTTGCTCTGGAGCCATCCTTCCTGAGCGAAGGCAAAAATCCATGAGCTGGAGGCGAGCAAACTGTAAGCTAGCTCTCACTAATTCAGCTTAGAAGGAACACTGGTCACTGAGGGTGTGGGGAGGAGGTATTTGTGAATTTCCTGCATTGTGCAGGGGGCTGGACTGGATGACCCTGGAGGTCCCTTCCAACTCTATGATTCTATGTGCGCTTACCTTCTAAGAAAAAGTGTACTCGAAAAATCAGGGAAAGGGTTACGTGGAAAGGAAAAACAACAAAAGCCTAACTAACTCATCTTTCGAATTCCATCTCGTTTTCTTTCTCACTCTTTTTCTGCTCCTTCCCCTCACCCCCCAAGAACAAAAGGATGGAAGCTTCTCCCCAAAGCACCACCCCTTGCCTAGGTGCAGAACAGCATGTACTATCTCCAATATATTGATTAGACAATAGTCAATTTCAAGGTCACTTCATTAAGAATAAAACCTCCCCCGTTCTGGTGGGAAGATTCACCTCGACCCATAATTGGCCCTTTGCTAAACTTGTTGACCAGTTCACAGAAACTTCCACTCAACCCTTTCGTAACTGAAGAAGAAGAAGAAGAAGGAGATTGGATTTATACCCCGCCCTTCACTACCCAAAGGAGTCTCAGAGCAGCTTACAAACTCCTTTTCCTTCCCCTCCCCACAACAGACACCCTGTGAGGTAGGTGGGGCTGAGAGAGCTCTGACAGAAACTGCTCTTTTTCAAGGACAGCTCTTGTCAGAACTACGGCTTGCCCAAAGTCATCCAGCCAGGTGCAAGTGGAGGAGTGGGGAATCAAACCCGGTTCTCCCAGGTTAGAGTCTGCGCACTTAACCACTACACCAAACTGAAGGGATGGACACTTGCCAAACCCAATGGTTTTTAAATGCGAAGTTGTTGTTTTTTCTTTTATCACCCAAAGGCAGGCTTGGAGTCTGGCCAAGAACATCTAGATGCACCGCTGAACTGGGGGACAGACACGCCCCATCCTGAAGCTGCTTCCTGCCACCTGAAGCAACCAGCATCTTTCCGGTGGACTGTCTAAAGCCGGTCGACCAGTTGCAATTGCAAGACACGTCTATGCAAATAAATCCATCTAAGGAACTAGTCCACAAGACTTTTTAGTAGGCACCCTGCCAAAGTACCTTTGTGGCCTTAAAAAGACAAAGAGAGCCAAGGAAGGTAAAGCTTCCTTTGTCTGGTCGCCCAAAAGAGACACTCACTCACCACAGCTCACCAAATTCGCTGCACGTTTGCAATTCTGTTCTGGAGAAGGTTCCTGCGTATTCCTTGGACAGCGAAGGTGACAAACAAGCAAGTACTAGAGCACATAAAAGCAGACATGCCATATTGGAAGGGGGGGAAAATCACAAAACTGCGACTGACTTATTTCGGCCATGCCATGTGGAAAAACTCACAAGAAAAAGCAATTATGCTGGGATTGGTCAGCGGCAAAAGGAAACCTGGCCACCAAAGAACACAGTGGGTAGTCATCATAAAAGTTGACACCAGCCTGAGCACGGAACAACTCAAAGAAACTGTACAAGATCGGAAAACATGGAGAGAGCTGGCCCATAGAGTCACCAAGAGTTGCACATGACTGAATGGCTAACAACAACAACCACCACCGAGGGTTTGGTCACATGTGCGTTCTCTCATCTCATGCAGCACTGGGTCTATCTACCCAACTGCTGGCCACCTCCAAATTCACTTGTGTCTCCCAAAACACTGCTCCAACTGGAAGCCAGTTTAACTAGCCAATCCCAGCCAATTTGAGGATGCTCCGTACTGAGGAGAGGGTTCAAAGGCCAAATAAACCCTCCTCAAGCAGACAATCGCGGGTACAGTCCCTGGCACCTCAGTTAAAGAATCTCAGGTAGCAGTTACTGAGAAAGACACTTCTCTGCCTGAGACTCTAAGGAGCTGTTGCCAGACAATAGTTGGGACCAGGAATATGATAAGTCAGCTTTACACATTCACATACCTTCAAGCTTTATGTAAACCACACCACCCCTTAATTTGGATAGTGACCTTCCCGCCTGAGGTTTGGCACAGTAGTGGAGCATATCTTTCACATGCATACGTTCCCAGGTTCCGTCTACAGCACCCTCACTTAATAATTCTCAGGCAGCAGAGGGCAATCAGAGGAAGGGCCTTCTCAGTTGTGGTGCCGAAACTTTGGAACTCTCTCCCCAAGAAGATTTGTCAGACTCTCTCCCTCCCTCTGCCAGTTTGGTGTAGTGGTTACAAGCAGCGGAATCTAATCTGGGAGAACCGGGCTTGATTCCCCACCCCTCCACATGCAGCTGCTGGTGTGACCTTGGGTCAGTCACAAGAGCTGTTCGTTCAAGAGCAGTTCTCTCAGAGCTCTCTCAGCCCCATCTACTTCACAGGGTGTCTGTTATGGGGAGGGGAAGGGTGCTCTATCTTTGGTCTACTCTATCTTTGGTCAAATCTGTATTTGCATTTTTAAATCAGTTGCGTGCTGCTGTGACGCCATCTTTCTCTATGCTTGTTTGAATGTTGTTTGGAGAAGATTCTTTTAAAGCAGTGTGGAGGTGCAATGACAGTGGAGCCGCCCCCGAAAGGACGATAAACATATGCAGACGTGCGAAAGTATGCTAGCACTGTTGAGGTGTGAAAACGACACCAAATGTGGACAGCTTTTTTGAAGACGGAGTCAAAAGGCAGGGACACCAGTGGGAAAGGCAAATGCAGATCCGGCCATCGTCATCTGCCAGTGGGTGAAGGATTTTTTTGTTTTGTATAGGACTCCCTCACTTAACTCTTGTTAGCTCTCCTCTCTATTTGTAGGTTTTACAAATTTGTGTGTTTTATTTGTTTTAAACATTATATACATATTAGTATTTTAAATGTCTTTAATGTTTGAAACGTTTTAATCTTTACTGCCTTGAGGATCCTGACTTGGATGGGAAAGTCGCACAGAAATGTTTTAAATTTAAAAAAAAAACCCATGGAAAGATGTTTCTGTGCCTAAGACCCTGGAGGGGCACTGCCAGACACAGTAAAGACTCGGTTTCAAAGGGTACCTGTGTTGGTGTTCAATTTAACAGCTCGATTTCAGTCATAAGAACATAAGGACATAAGAGAAGCCAATGTTGAATCAGGCCAATGGCCCGTCCAGTCCAACACTCTGTCACACAGTGGCCAAAAATACCAGGTGCCATCAGGAGGTCCAGCAGTGGGGCCAGGACACGAGAAGCCCTCCCACTGCTGCCCCCTCCAGCACCAAGAATAGAGTGCATCACCTGCCCCATCTATACCTTGTGGCTAATAGCCACTGATGGACTTCTGCTCCATATGCTTATCTAATTCCCTCTTGAAACTGTCCATGCTTGTAGCTGCCACCATCTCCTGTGGCAGTGAATTCCATGTGTTAATCACTCTTTGGGTGAAGAAGGACTTCCTTTTAGGTCCAGGAACACGTCAGAGATCCACAAGGTAGTCAGGATATAACCTTTCAAGAGTACTTCGACAGATCCCGAGGAAGGAAGCTTTGGCTCTCAAAAGCCTGTCTCCCCCAAATCTTTTTGGTGAGACACCAACAAAGAGAGCTTTGGTTCCTGAACACTCATACGCCAAAAATCCTTTTGGTCTCTACGGCGCTGCTCAACTGAAATCTAGCAGTAAAGAGACCTCGAGGGACTCAGCACCGCATTTCGGCTGAAGCGCATCCCAGAAAGATCCATCACAAAACAACGCAGGATCTATAGACTACAAGAAATCTCATTCCGATGATGTCCTACTCCATACAAATCCAATTTAACAAGAAGAGTCTGACAGATAATTTTTGCTCTGGATGAAAGTTGGGGGGGGAGAAGCGCTTTGTCCTACTTGCCTGTCAAACGCATCTTTCTTCCTGGAGGGCTGTAAGAAACCAATCAATAGGAAGGCCTCAAACCAGGCGCGAGTGCCTAAGCGTGTCTGCGTTCCTCTCATTTTTTCCCCTGCTCTTCGAGATTGCATCGTGAAGCTAACAATAAAACATTCTACATCTAGGGCAAGGTATTTTTTTCTAAGGCGAGGCACCCAGAGCTGGTCTCCTCGGTTAAAGATGCTGCATGTGCCTCCGTCCAGGGCAAATGAAAACGAACATCTCTTCGACATTTTCAAACCCACCTACGCAGCAGGGAAGACTGAACGCGGGACGCGGTTTGAAAAGCTGGGAACTCTATTTCTTCTTATTACAACAACAATAGCATTTACATAGCTGTTTAAGAATATTCAAAGCACTTGCACATACATCACCTTGCAAGACTTCTCCGGGGCAACATAATTATCTCCAGATGGCGGATGGGAGGCTGAGGGAGACGTATGATTGTTAAGAAGCATAACGGGCCAATATTTTCCCCAGGAGCTTTAAAAGTGAAACAGATGGCATACTCTAGAGTAGGGATCCCCAACACAGTGCCCGTGGGTACTACGGCACCTGCCAACACCTTTCCTGGTGCCCACCGAGTGATTGGAGAAAGTGGGTGGGGCCGGGCAGGGCTCTTGCCCAGCACAGCTTCTGATTGGCCACTGGAGAGCCCACTGGCTGCACAAATCTGAAGAACGTTGTTTCAGCGGCAGATGCCACCCCAGTGTTGATTTTATGCTCCCTCGATCTCTTTCCCAGTGAGTTTTAAATATTACCCCTCTTCTCTTGGGTTTCCTCTGTAGGCTTGTCCCCACCTCCTGCGGCAGCCATTTTGAGACTGACTATGCCTCCTGCAGCGGCCATTTTGTGGTTGGCTTCCTCCCTCCTGTGTCAGAATTCCAAAGGCTCAAAAAGACCGGGACCCCTGCTTCAGAATTTGAAAAACAGACCTCCAGTGATCGGTTTCCTTTGGATCTTAGCTAGCAAAAGCCCGGCTCTTTCATCTCCTGTGGTTGCTGTTAAGTATGCAACTCAACACGATTGGATTTCAGCAAAAGTGATTTCAGCTTTACGGTAACAGCAAACTCAACTCAGTAACACACACACAGAACAGTGGAGCGCCGCTCCCTTTTTAAATGATCCGGGCTGTCAAAGCCACACCCATAAATAAGTTAACAACCAATAAGCAAACAAGGATACAGCCCAATAAGGTCTGTTCCCTCCAAAAAGCTATGTACAGTCAGGATTGGTTATTTACAAATTTCATGAAACCGACCAATGGGAATGTTGCAGTTTACAATCCCTTCTTATGTCTGAAACTTAACATAGGAATGTATAGGGATGATTCCAGCTTCAGGACACAACAGTTGCTACTTATTTGAAGAAGAAGAAGAGATTGGATTTATACCCCGCCCTTCACTCAGGGTCTCAGAGCAGCTTACAAATTCCCTTCCCTTCCCCTCCCCACAACAGACACTCTGTAAAGTAGGTAGGGCTGAGAGAGCTCTTTCAAGGACTGCTCTTGAGAGAACAGCTCTGAGAAAACACGTGACTGACCCCAAGGTCACGGCAGCAGCTGCCTATGGAGGAGTGGGGAATCAAACCCGGTTCTCCCAGTTTAGAGTCCTCACACTTAACCACTACGCCAAAACTGGCTCTCTGCAAACAAAGCGGTATATAAGTTTAAGAAAAAAAATCCCTCCCATTTTTGAAAAGTACATTTACAATTGTACAAAAGTACATTTACAATTGCAGGGAGTTTACACAGAATTTAAAAACACAGTCTAAACTTCTACAGTATCTTCGAGCCAAAATATGGCATGATTAGGTGTTCCAAATCCTCAGCGAATTTTCTTTAAATATTTCTTTAAATATTCCTAGTCTGCCACTTTAACCACTGCACCATGCTCGCTTTAGTGGGTTTCTTGACAAGGCCAGGAAACAGGACATTTAAAATAAACCGGGCCCTGTGCATTTGAGCAAAAAACACACAACCAAACGTGCCAAGTCCTGGCCAAAGTTATGACTAAGCTGCTTCGTGAGATGCTAACCTATTGAGTTGGGTGGAAGGCCAAACACAGAAACGGAGCTGCTCCAAAGGAAAGAACAAAATCCTGTTTCACAACATCCACGGTCCATAAAACTCAGGATGCCCAGAACAGCCTTTTAGTTTTGAAGATTTTAATAGCCTCTTTTCCTCCATAGCCTTGCAACAGAAATCATTATTGTCTGAGCACGACAGATAAAAATGAGCACATTTCTCTGCATCAAAGCAACACTGAAATGAAGCACTGCTGCAAAAAAAACAACAACAACACCCAAATTCCAGTCTCTCCCCATCTTCCTGTTGAAGACCTTTTATTTGCACCTCTGATTATTTCTGCGTTAATGTGCCAATTTTATCTCATTTGCGATAAACTCCACCTGCTTCCCAACATGTTCTGCCTCCTGGTCCTCTGGGGAAAAGAGAAGAGAATGCGTTCTTTTCCCTCCCCCCCTTCACATTACTCCAAAAGAATGAAGTTCTCGCAGGAATTTTAACTAATTAGTGCCGAATACTACAGAGCTAAAGCAAGCTCGTAAATAACTATTGGTTACCGAGAGCAAGTTAAGACTGGGAAGTGAACAACTAAATTCAATTCCAGTAGCACCTTAAGAGACCAAGAAGTTCAGGGTATAAGCTTTTGAAAATCAAATCTCCCTGAGAGCCAGTTTGGTGTAGTGGTTAAGTGCGCAGACTCTTATCTGGGAGAACCGGGTTTGATTCCCCACTCCTCCACTTGCACCTGCTGATGTGACCTTGGGTCAGTCACAAGCTCTGGCACAGCTGTTCTTGAAAAAGAGCAGTTCCTGTCAGAGTTCTCTCAGCCCCACGTACCTCACAGGGTGTCTGTTGTGGGGAGGGGAAGGGAAAGGAGTTTGTAAGCCGCTCTGAGACGCCTTTGGGCAGTGAAGGGCGGGGTATAAATCCAATCTCTCCTCTTCTTCTTCTTCTCTTCATCAGATATGAGTAGGAATGGAGGCCCGGATCTTTATACCCCAGTTCTAGGGTTGCCAAGTCTCTTACCTGGGAAAGCGGGGGAGAGTCGGTCCCTGCCCAGGACATTCAAGCGTGCACACAGCACGCACACATGCTGCGATGACATCACCCAGAAGTGACATCATCACGCTGGGCACGTTGCTGGGCAATGCTCTAGAGTTTTCAGGCTGATTGCTAGAGTGTCGCCCAGCGACGTGCCCAGCATGATGACGTCACTTCCGGGCAATGTCATCGCCCCGGGCACATCGGCCTGATCTGGGCACTTTGGGGGTGGGGGTTACAGGCCAGTGGGTTGGGGGCCCTTTGGGTGGGAAACCCCCTGCCCCATGGGACTTGGCAGCCCTACCCAGTTCGAAGGTGGGAGGTTCAGAACAAGTTCAAACCAAACCAATGGACTCCACACAGGGCCGAGGGACATAGGATCCTCGTCTCACTTACAGAGGCTAATGTTCTGCCCCTCTGCTCTAATAAAGGTGATTACAATGTGCATTGTTCCTTGCTATCTTGGGATCCTCCTTTACAAGATCCCTCCCACTTGCTAAGGCTGCAATCACACGCACTAAATAATCCACTTTCAATGCACTTTTGAATTGGATTTTGCCAGTTCACACAGTAAAATCCAGTTGGAAAGTGGACCGAGAGTGGATTGAAAGTGAATTATTTCGTGTGTGTGTGACCGCAGCCTTAATTCTCTGAGGTTCCAAAAGAGTCCCATCCACCCCAGCAGCCCATCGGTTCCATCTGGCCTAGCCTGGCTGTAATTGAACCCTGGCTGTCAGAGTTCCGTCTCCAAGTTCCGTCCTTGCAGTTTCTTCCAAGCTGTGGTCCTGTTCTCGTGCCACCAGCGCCCTTGTACTCTTTGTCTGCCTTTGTCCACATGCTTGAGGGGCTTGAGACCATTTCAGTTTCCAGTGGGAGTTTGTTGCCCGTCGCTCAGTGGAGATAATGTCCTGAAATATGGCATCTTTGCAAGCTGCCCCAGCCGAGAAAGACTCGGAGATTTCCATTCCAACTTGTACCTGATGAAGGTACCTCTCAAAAGCTGATACCCTGGAAATCTTGTTGTTTTCTAAGCTGCTTCTGGACTCGAATCGAACTTTTTAATTGCAGACTAACATGGCTACTCTCTGAACCTATTTTCTAACCGAGAGGCTGTGGGGTGGCCCAGTAGCAGAGTACCAACTTGGTCTTCAGAAGGCCATTTTCAAAAGCCGAAACAGCCACATGGCTACTGGGAAGGGGGGGAGAGTCCCTCAATTATACTGTGATCTTTAGCAGGACTGGGCCCTGACGCAATTTTAAAAGTAAAAATAGGCTATAAAATGGCTCCGCGTCCCTTGGCAGACTCAGGGACTCAGTATCGTCCGGTCTGGCCCTGAGAGTATGCAGGTAACAGAATCCGCTTCAATGGAAGACACGCAAGGGACCCTTAGCAGTCAAGATGTTGTAGGAAAGGCCCCTCCTCGCACGCATACACGTCCTGTGTCCGATTAAAAATCCTTCAGCGTTGACGCTTTTGATACTTCCACGGGACGGGTTCGAATAAAAACAAAGCACGAGATATCCCTTGAGCAGACAGGCCTTCAGAAGACGGCTAAAGACGGCTCTAATTAATCTCCTCCAAGACATGATAAATGCCATCTCCGTTGGTGAAGCATGGCATATTCTACATTTTCTGATTTTCAGAAATGAAACCCTTGCTGCCTGATGCCAGGCGACAGAGGAAAAAAATGGCATTTGCACACGATCCTGCTTTGATTTGTTCTGTTTTCTTCTAAGTCAGGGGTGCATGGCAACCACCGACACATTTTCCTGGCACCTGCCAAGTGTTTTTAAGAAGTGGGCGGGCCAGGTAGGGCTTCTGCCCAGCAAGGCTTTTGATTGGCTGTCCAAGTTTTTTAAAAATGTTGCTTTCGCAGCAGCTGCCACCACAGCACAAGTATCTACACTGCGTTACTGAAGGTAAGGTGCAGCAATTATTTTGTGGATGGCTCTGTCACCTGCGGCAGCCATCTTGTTGCGGCACCCACCATGCCCTGTCAGAATTCCAGATGTGCCGGCAGGCTCAAAAAGGTTGGGGACCCCTATTCTAAGTCTAACTTGAATAGCCTCATATGTGTTGCCAGACATAGATCTTGAACATGTATCTCATGAGGACCCTCTATATCTCCAGTTTCCCTGTTCACACATCACACAAAGTTCATACACATACTGAGTACACACCAGGTGGTGTCTAACTGGTTTCCCACAACATACACATTAAAAGCCCGGAGGGGGACAGAACCGCAAACACCTCTGCAAGGCGGCCTGGGGCTCAGAACCACAAACTTTACTTCAGGCTTCAAGTTTTTATTTAAAGTTAAGACAGAAGCTTGAAGTGACCTCCTTAGTCCACAGACTGCACAATAGGGAAAGGGGGGCGGAAGAACGAACTCAACCCAGGACAATGCTAGAAACCAAGAGGGTTGAGCTAATGTAATATTAAACAGTTCAAAATTTAATAATTTTGAACTGTTTAATATTACATTAACTCATTAGTCCACAGACAAGTTCCAGAAACAGAAGTCACATAATACCCATAAGAACGTAAGAGAAGCCATGTTGGATCAGGCCAATGGCCCATCCAGCCCAACACTCTGGTGCACACAGTGGCCAAAACCCAGGTGCCGTCAGGAGGTCCAACAACAGGGCCAGAGTATCCGAGGAACCGAAGAGCTGTTAAGGTGGATCAAGCCAGTGGTCCACCTAGTTCAATGTCCTTTTTCACACCCTGGCAAACCAGAAATCCCTGGAAGGCCAGAGGCCCCCAACTCTTGTTGCCCCCCTCAGTTCTGGCATTCAGAACTGATTCTGAACATGGCGATTTCACTCTTTAAATGAAGAATAAATTTATTAATACCTGGCATTGCGATCATTTTGCTCAGTCCCAATAAAAGGTATTGAAACGATTTTTGCTTAAGGTTTACCTCAAACAACATCGGCGAACAAGTCCTTCACATGAGAGTAACGTACTGGAATCGCAGTAAATAGAGCAAAGCAAATGTTTTAGGAAATGGCATAGACGGGGCATTCTCGGCTTCTATGCTATCAGGAGGACTCATCAAATAGAACAAAGATGGCCTAGCGTGGCAGCTAAGCACCATTTTCCTCAGCTCAGTTTTCCTCCTCTCTTCTTATCGCAAATATTAGATCGTAAGCTCCTCAGAGAACAGGCTTGTATTTGGTAAAGTGTCACATAGGCCGCGATCACACACGCTAAATAATCCACTTTCAATGCACTTTCAGACTGGAGTTTGCCAGTTGAAAAGTGCATTGAAAGTGGATTGTTTTGTGTGTGTGATTGCAGCCATAGTGTTCGGGAGCCAGTGTAGGTTTGTGGTTAGAATACAAGACTAGGACCTGAAAGCCCTGTGTTCAAATCTTCATTCTGCCGCGAGGATCAGTGGGTGACTTTCGGCCAGTCACTCTCTTTCAACCTCACCTTCCTCACACAGTTGTTGTGAGAGTAAAGCGGGAAAAGGGGAGTATGCTGCATTAAGCTCCTTGGATGAAGGACGAGAAACAAATGTCAGAGGCAGAATAATTTAGTAACTCCATGAAGCACAGCAACATATTAAACTACAGACAGCATGTTGTAGCGGTTAAGAGTGTCAAGACTAGTATCTGGGAGACTGGGATTCAAATAGCCATTCGTGCCATGGAAGCCGGCTGGGTGACCCTGGGCCAGTCACGTTTCCTCAGCCTAACCTACCTCACAGGGTTGTTGTGCGGATAAAGAGTAGAGGAGGAGAATGTGGGCCATTTTGGGCCCCCAATGGGGAGAAATTAAATTTATTAAATAAATAAAATATTAAGAGACGGAAGTGGTGATGGACATTTGCAGTAAGTTTAGCTTTCCACTTTCCCCAAACCATTTTAATCCCTTTCTCTCTGCCAGCCATTATTTTCCACTGGGGGTGGGTGGGCTGGTAAAAGGTCCCAATGTGTGTGTGTGTGGGGGGGTGGAAATAGCCAGGGAGCACTGGCTAGCCTGGAAAAGGTTATGCACACTCTTTTTTATTTTTGTCCTCTAAATACGCACACATACACCACTTCCATATTTGTGTTACCATGGGAACCTGCTTTTACCAAAGTAATGTATATTTCTACCCTAAGACAGCAAACTGAGACCCCAGCAGTCCGTACCTCTTGGGACAAACATTTTCCTACCCACTATTTTACAGCTCACAACAAGCCCCGGCACTGCCATTATTGAGCAATTATGACTTGAAAGGGAACTTGTCCTTCAGGTTCCAGACGGCTGTTCGTTTTTTTAGCACCTCAGGGGAAAATCGTAATGTTTTACAAGGGGCTTCCTCACACGCACTGAGAGCTCCGAGATCCACGTTAGGATTTGTCAGGAAGCGAGGAGAAGAGAAGAGATTGGATTTATACCCTTGCCCTTCTCTACCCGAAAGAGTCTCAGAGCAGCTTACAATCCTGTGAGGTAAGTGGGGCTGAGAGAGCTCTGAGAGGACTGCCCCTGAGAGAATAGTCCTGAAATAACTTGTAACTGACCCAAGGTCACACCAGCAGCTGCATGTGGAAGAATGGGGATCAGTCTGGTGTAGTGGTTAAGTGTGTGGACTCTAAACTGGGAGAACCGGGTTTGATTCCCCACTCCTACACTTGCAGCTGCTGGATGACCTTGGGCAAGCCATAGTTCTGTGAGAGCTGTTCTTGAAAGAGCAGTTGCTGTCAGCGCTCTCTCAGCCCCACCTACCTCACAGGCTGTCTGTTGTGGGGGAGGAAGGGAAAGGAGTTTGTAAGCCGCTCTGCGACTCCGAGTGAAGGGTGGGGTATAAATCCAACCACCACCACCACCTCTTCCTCTTCCTCCTCCTCTTCTTCTTTACCCAGTTCTCCCAGATTAGAGTCCGCACTCCTAACCACTACACCAAACTGGGAAAAAGACCTAAACAGAGATTTCTGTGGCTTGCACCCAGCAGCACCGGTCAGAGGAAGAAGCCATTCACAGACACTCATTGTCCTCAACTGTTTTTGCTCTTAGGAACACAGTAATCTGTATATATTCAAGTCCAGTAGCAACCCACAAGGTTTTCGGGGTGTGAGCTTTTGAGAGCCAGAACTCCCTTTGTCAGATAACAATCTGTTGCATTGCCTCAGCCTAGAAACTCAGGGGAAGCCATCACTCTGTACCTCCCGGATTATTTCTCTACAGCCCACATATTTGGCACCTGAACAAGGTTGGAGTCCAGTGGCACCTTTAAGACCAACAAAGTTTTATTCAAGGTGTAAGCTTTCGTGTGCACGCACAACTGTACAGTTTGGAAGGGCTCAGGCTTGCAGCAGGGCTTTTTTTGGGGGGGGAGGTGCCAGAACTCTCAAGAGGAAAATAGAAGTTTTCAATCTGTATACCGAAAACTCGTGAACTTTTAAACATTTTAAAAAGAATTTTGTTGAAGAGGTTCCGGAACGCTGTTCCGGCACATCCCGTCCCCCCCCCAAAAAAACCCTGCTTGCCGGCATTTGGACCAGGGTATCTGACCGTATTGGACAAGTAAAAGAGTCTGCATCAGAAATCCACCCAGAGACAAGAAGTCCAAAACTCCCTTGTGATACGAGACCCAAACCAGAGGAAACGCACCTCCACTCGATTTGCTCCCCTGAGGGAACCACGTCAACCGGATACAGAGAGCCGAGAGGAGGACTGCCAATCTCAGTCACAGTGAAAATGTAAGCTACGCACTGCGAACACTGAAACACAAATACTAAAGACTATGATTATCGTCATCCAACGGGGCTGCTACAACACCAAGAGCCGAAGCACACGTTACCGTTGCCGCAGGAATACCACGGGAAAGTGCCCCGTGGTGCGTCATAGCCTGTAATACTCAGTACATGGATTAGTGTCATTAGGGCAGCGTCTCCTCCACACTCTTCCCTGTGGCCACCAAGAACATGCAATTTTAATTCAACAACCGGGGCGGACTCACACCGGGACTTGGCATTTCAAGCCAGTATTCTTATATACCCAGTGTAGCGCAGCACAGTGGCAAGGAGTTATCCGCCATGAAGTTCTCCCATTCAAACCTCACTCCCCCACAAATTCATTAGTGAACGAAGCCGTGAATCTCTCAGCCTCAAACCTTATTTCGAAATACGGGGTTAAGACTGACCTGCCTTCCAGTTACTGCCCTGACCCAGATAGACCAGGCTAGTCCAATCTCGTCAGATCTCAGAAGTTAAGCAGGTTGGCCCCGGTTAGTATTTGGATGGGAGAGCACCAAGGAAACCCAGGGTTGCTACACAGAGGCACACAATGGCCAGCCAGCTCTGAACATCTTGTCTTGAAAAACCTATGGACTGTGACTTGACGGCAAAATATATAATAATTACTAAGACACTGCGGTGGCTCAGTGGTTAAGATGCTGAGCTGCAGACCGGAAGGTTCAGCAGTTCGAGACCCGAGTGCCGCATGACGGAGTGAGCTCCCGTCTCTGGCCCCAGCTCCTGCCAACCTAGCCGTTCGAAAGCAAGAAACGGCAAGTAGATAAATAGGTACCGCTTCGGTGGGAAGGTAACAGCGTTCCATGCACCTCGGCGTCTAGTCATACCGGCCACATGACCACGGAAATGTCTTCGGACAGCGCTGGCTCTTCGGCTTGGAAACGGAGATGAGCACCGCACCCCTAGAGTCGGATTCGACTGGCTTTCAAGCAAGCGAAACTTTTACCTTTATTTCCAGAGTTGCTACATTAATTACTGGCCTGAACTGGATAGCCTAGGCTAGACTGGCCTTCTCAGATTTTAGAACCTAAATTGGGTTGGCCTTGGTTAGTATTTGGATGGGAGATCACCAAGGAAGTCCAGGGTTGCTACGCAGAGGTGACCGATGGCAAACCATCTCTGAACGTCTCTTGCCTTGAAAGCCCTACAGGGTCACCCTAAGTCAGCTGTGACTTGACGGCAAAACATATAATAATTACTACGACATTTATATCTCATCCTTCCTCCTAGGAGTTCGAACTGGCATGCCTAGTTTTCCTGCCTCTACTTTATCTCCACAGCAACCCTGTGAGGTAGATTAGCCTGAGAGAAAGAACGACAGGTAGCGCAGAGTCAGGATTTGATCTTAGTCCAAAACCCGTGTTGTGTAATCATTACATAACACTGCTTCTCTGGAACAGAGAAGTACTGATGAAGTCCGATGGGCGAGAGTGATGAAAACAGCATGGCTGCTTGCCAAGAAAGTTGGGGGGAGGGAAGGATCATAAAAGAAATTGCCCCTTTTCCCCACTACCCCTCACTGGCCCCACCCCCTTCCAGTACGGCCCGCGGTTAGCAACAAACTTGGTCTTGAGCAATTCCTCCCTCTAAGCTGTGGAGTATTGTGAGCAAAAATTCTACTTTCTACTTTGTGAGCGAGCGATTTGGCTACTGCATAAATTAATTTGCTCTGGAGCCGTCCTTCCTGAGCTAAGGCAAAAAGGCGTGAGCCGGAGGCTAAACAACTGTGAGCTCGCTCACACTAACTCAGCTTAGAGGGAACATTGAGCCCCACGACATTCACCGCGTCTGCCGAATGCATTAATGTCCATCACAATAAAACCCAGATCCAGGCAGTCATCAATTATGTTAAGTGGAAAATTCTGAACAATCTTATCTGAGTTCCCCGCATCGCACAAGCCAAGTCACCCGCTGTTCCTTGCGTGGGAGTCGAAGGAACCGCGGCCTCTCCGGCTCAGTGGGCCCTCTCGGACCGTGGCCAGTTTGCGCTCCCTTGAGAAGAAACGCAGCGTGGTACAAGGTTACAATCAGAGCGGCAAGCAGTCCGTGACGTGCAGAGAGATTAAAACCCTGCGCCCAGCCAATCCAAACGGCGATGAGAAAAACCTAAATTCTGCAACCTACATGTATCAGGCAAGAAACTCTTATCTTTTGTACATTCGGCATAAACTTATTTTGGCAATTTTTACTATTTTGCATGATTTATTCCGGATTCAGCAGTCCTGGAAAGAAACACTGAGTTATGCCAGCGGGATTCAGAAATCTCTCCCTTATGCCATGGAAATTTCAGCCATCTCTTCAGGTTGTGAGATTCCATTAGATATCACCCCACATAAGGACTGAGAGCCATTTACATTTTGTCCCGCTGCCGTCTGTCTCGGAGGGCTCTAAGCACAAGATGGGGGGATTCATTTCAGCCACTTTCGTACTGGTACTTGGTGCCAGCTTGGATCGCCAACTTCCAGGTGGTGGCCGGAGATCCCCTGGGATTGCAACTGTTCTCCAGTGAACCGATAACCATTCCCCTGGAGAAAATGGCTTTATACCCTGCTGAAGTCCTTCCCCAAACCACACTCCCCCCAGATTCTAACCCTCCCCCCAAATCTCCAGGTATTTCCCAGCTCAGAGCTGGCAACTCAAGTACCAGCCCATAATTGCTCACTGTCATAAGAACATAAGAGAAGCCAATGTTGGATCAGGCCAATGGCCCATCCAGTCCAACACTCTGTGTCACACAGTGGCCAAAAATACCAGGGGCCATCAGGAGGTCCACCAGTGGGGCCAGGACACCAGAAGCCCTCCCACTGCTGCCCCCCAAGCACCAAGAATACAGAGCACCACTTGCCCCAGAGTCCCTATCTATACCTTGTGGCTAACAGCCGCTGATGGACCTCTGCTCTTAACATAAGAGAAGCCAGTGTTGAATCAGGCCAATGGCCCATCCAGTCCAACACTCTGTCACACAGTGGCCAAAAATACCAGGTGCCATCAGGAGGTCCACCAGTGGGGCCAGGACACCAGAAGCCCTCCCATTGTTGCCCCCCCAAGCACCAAGAATACAGAGCACCACTTGCCCCAGAGTCCCTATCTATACCTTGTGGCTAACAGCCGCTGATGGACCTCTGCTCTTAACATAAGAGAAGCCAGTGCTGAATCAGGCCAATGGCCCATCCAGTCCAACACTCTGTCACACAGTGGCCAAAAATACCAGGTGCCATCAGGAGGTCCACCAGTGGGGCCAGGACACCAGAAGCCCTCCCACTGTTGCCCCCCAAGCACCAAGAATACAGAGCACCACTTGCCCCAGAGTCCCTATCTATACCTTGTGGCTAACAGCCGCTGATGGACCTCTGCTCTTAACATAAGAGAAGCCAGTGTTGAATCAGGCCAATGGCCCATCCAGTCCAACACTCTGTCACACAGTGGCCAAAAATACCTGCTGCCATCAGGAGGTCCAGCAGTGGGGCCAGGACACTAGAAGCCCTCCCACTGCTGCCCCCTCCAGCACCAAGAATAGAGTGCATCACCTGCCCCAGACTGAGAGTCCCTGTCTATACCTTGCGGCTAATAGCCACTGATGGACTTCTGCTCCAGTTGTTGTTGTTCAGTCGCACAGATGCTTATCTAATTCCCTCTTGAAGCCGCCCATACTTGTAGCTGCTGCCACCACCTTCACCCTTGCTGACACTCATCTTTGTGACTATAAGGGCTGGATGCCTGACTTTTACAAAAGAAAAATTAAAACCATATCCGCCTTTACCCTCGAGAGTAAATATTCACTCCCACAAAGGACGCAATGCATTTGCGAAACAACTTCACTGGAAATTTGGTCGACCAAAATGCCTGACAACCGAGTGCTGCCCTTTTTGAAAACAGAGCCTTTAAAAGCCGAGCAAAAAAAGTGTCATGCGGGCACACAGCGGGACAACGTGGTATTCAGGAACCGAGTAGGCAGCCGCGTTTAAAAACAGCCTGCGTGTTTCTCGCTAGAGAGAGACTGTGGCGATGCTGCTATTTTTAAGAGCCGCTTGTGCAATGTGGAGGGGCTGTGTGATGCAAAAAAGCACGGCGTACTTTTACAAAATGTGCATTTTATTTTTGGGAACCTCCATATTTAGAGGCAGTCAAGCTCGGGATAGCCCAGGCCAGCCTGATCTTATCGGATCTTGGAAGCTAAGCAGGGTCAGTCCTGGTTAGTACTTGGATGGGAGACCACCAACAAAGACCAAGGTTGCTAGGCAGAGGCAGGCAAGGGGGAACTACTTCTGAACAACTCTTGCCTTGAAAACCTCACGGAGTTGCAGTAAGTTGGCTGCGACTTCACGGCTTAAAAAAAAATCTTGGGATACTGGTGCCAGGAGGCAACATCAAGGAAAGGCCTTGGCCTCAATGCCATTTGTTGGCCACCCCAGAACAACTGGCTGGCTACTTGGTGAAACAGGAGCTTGGACTAGATGGGCCACTGGTCTGATCCAACAGAGCCCTTCTTTTGTCCTCTTGTCCAGAGGATAATCCGTTTTTCTGAGACTCATCTTCTGAAGTGTCTGGGATCTGCTCCAGCCCAGTACAACCATCTGATGTGGCCATGGAAGCTGGACTCTTGAGGAGCTACAAGGGTACCCACGGCTACCTGTGATTGAAGAAGGGCTCCTAATACCAATCAGGCTTTCTAGGGCAAATTAAAGAGGATGAGCCCTAAAGAATGGAGAACAGGAACAGAAGAGGACTTGAAAAGTTCCCCATCGCAACATCTAGATAGAAGATATTTGGCCCTAAGGAGAGCTATGTTTCTACTTACATCGTAATAATTGTATAAATATGCATAAATTATGGTAAATTAGCACACACAAATTTCATCTTTTTATATTTATTTAGGATACTTCCATGTCACCTCTTCAGAGTCCTACTCAAGCCGACTGACCATTAAAACATCACAATATTAAAAAATAAGCCCTGGAAACCTTCACAATCTCCTACAATTTCTCAGTGGCATCAAAAATTATGGAAAATATACATCACGGCAAAGCTCACAGAAAATCTGGATAACATAATTAAGCCCTCTAGACAGTCTTATTTTTCTTTTATACAGTTGCCTATACTTGAATATTTGTTGTCTCAAGGGGAAATTCCCCAGTTAGTGGTTGATCTTGGATTATGATGTTCTTTATGAGTTACAAAATGAATACACAGCTATAATTTTAATACAGGCCAGGTAGGCTGATTTTCGTTCAATTACCCCGTGAACTGTTACGTCATTATGTTGTCATTTTGCTGTACGCACTGTATGCATACTAATTCTATTCAAACATACTGTAATTATAATGATACTTGTTCGTTAAATATCCAAATGTTAATAAAAACCAGTTTCAGGGGGCGGTGGAATAAGCCCTGGGTCACAAACAGCATTAAAAGTACCCATAAAACAGAAGCCGACCGTTAAGAAGCTGGTAAGATCACACTTCTAATTAAAAGCCCCCCCGGGGGGGGGATGAGTTTTGGCCTGGCGCCTAAAAGTAAAGTAGGTGCGACGTGAGCCTCTAAAGAAGAGGGAGATCCAGAGGGGAGGGGCCGCCACAGAAGAGGCCCTGTCCCCGGTCAACACTCTGCCTCGCCTTTGAAGGCCAAAAAATCCATACACTGTTTGTGCAACGGCAAAGAACTAAAATCATGGACAGAAATAGACACAAAATATAAAAAGACACCAAATAGGGTAGGGAACATCTGCTCACCCTGAACTCGATAAGGTTCCTCCCAAGTTACTTCCCTGTTTCTCCCCCCGTCTGTTCACTCCCCCTTTGTTTCCACATGAAGCTGCCTTCTAGAGTCAGACCACTGGTCAGTCAGGGTTAGCATGGCCTATTCAGACTGGCGGCAGCTCTCCAGGGCCTCTGGGAGGGAATTTTTCACATCATCTACTGGTGGAAAGCGCTGTCAAGGTGAAGCCAACTTACAGGGAACCCTTGGGGGTTTTCAAAACAAGGAGGAGGAGGAGAAGGAGGAAGATTATACCCCGCCCTTCACTCGGAGTCTCAGAGCAGCTTACAAACACCGTTCTCTTCCCCTCCCCACAACAGACATTCAGCAGTGGCAGAATAACCATTAAGCAGACTAGAAGAAGAAGAGGAGGAGATTGGATTTATACTCTGCCCTTCACTTGGGAGTCTCAGAGCGGCTTACAAACTCCTTTCCCTTCCCCTCCCCACAACAGACACCCTTGTGAGGGAGGTGGGGCTGAGAGAGCTCTGACAGAAACGGCTCTTTTTCAAGGACAGCTGTGCCAGAGCTTGTGACTGACCCAAGGTCACATCAGCAGGTGCAAGTGGAGGAGTGGGGAATCAAACCCGGTTCTCCCAGATTAGAGTCCGCCCACTTAGCCGCTACACCAAACTGGCTCTCAAGAGACATTCAGCGGTGGTTTGCCATTGCCTGCCTCCGCACAGAGACCCTGGTGGTCTCCCATCCAACTACTAACCAGGGCAGACCCTGCTTAGCTTCTGAGGTCTGATGGGATCAGGCCAGAGCACATCACCTCCTACCTGATCCTTTTAACTGGAGATGCTGGGGGTTGAACCTGGGACCTTCAGCTTTACTTGTTTATTTATTTAGGGATTTTATTCCAGCTCTCTCCACTCAAAAAAAGGGCTCAGGCCAGATCACAATAAATCGAGTCAAAGATTCATTACAATAAACACATTCAGATCATTAAAACAATAAACAATAACATTGGTAGCAGCAATGTAAATCTGTTGGGGGCCACAAGGTGGAATCGAAATGGGCCCTTTCAGCAGGCTGGGAACCAGAGCAGGGAGGCCAACTAAGACGGACGCCCGCCTCCTCAACTGAAGCTCTGGCGGAACGGCTCTGTTTTGCGGGCCCTGCGGAACGATAAAAGGTCCCGCGTGCAAAGCAGATGCTCCTAACAACCCAGTTTGGTGTAGTGGTTAAGAGCGGCGGACTCTAATCTGGGAGAACCGGGTTGGATTCCCCACTCCTCCACAAGCAGCCAGCTGGGTGAGCTTGGGTCAGTCACAGTTCTCTCAGAGCTGTTCTCCCAAAGGCAGTTCTCTCAGAGCACTCTCAGCCCCACCTACATCATGGGGTGTCTGTTGTGGGGACGGGAGGGAAAAGGAGATTGTAAGCCGCTCTGAGACTCCTTGTGAAGGGAAGGGTATAAATCCAACCCTCCCTCCCTCTACTGAAACTGTTAGCTCCTTGCGCCAGGGCCTATTGCCATCTACTTATGCTGCCCGTACAGGGCTGTGTACATAGATGACAGTCTACAAATCAATTCCATCTTGAACAGACCAAGGGCCTTCGGCAGGTGCCATTTCTCTGCCTCCGCGACATTTCTCTGCCGCATCTCTTCCGTGTGACACTCGGAAGGCACAGCTCGGAGCCCCTACATTTTTGCAGCCGGCCGCCCTCCTTGCGAAGTTTTAAAAAAACAGACACAGAACGCCAACGCCAACACCGCTCGGAAGCCTTTTTAGGACGCCTACCATCAATTGTAAGCCAGAGAGGCAGCCCAAAGACAGGAAATATTTGGATTTCAAATTTCATCTGCCATAAACACGAAGCCACATCTATTTATACAGGGGAGGGGAGAGATGAAACGAAAAAAAATAACATTAAGATAAGTAAGCCGCCCACACGCAGACACCGATTCCATGTTGTGTCAGTTCCTTCTGAGATGAGGATACTAAAAATTGCCTTGAACAATGTAAAGGCTGCAAAGGGGGAGGAGGGAGGATCTACCACTTGGATTTTCATATCTTTCATTTCGGCAATCGATGCCAGACGTCAAACAAGGGGCGGGGCGGCAGGATGAAGTCCTCCCTCAGTCTTTGCCCTGGGTGTCCATTTGACATCATTGGGCCACATAAGTTTGGTGTCATGGTTAAGTACGTGGACTCAACTCTGGGAGAACCGGGTTTGATTCCCCACTCCTCCACTTGCAGCTGCTGGATGACCTTGGGCAAGCCATAGTTCTGTCAGAGCTGTTCTCTCAAGGGCAGTTCTGGAAAGAGCTGCCCAGTGCCTCTTCCTGCCCAGGGGAGGGGCCGTGGCTCAGGGGAAGAGCATCTGCTTGGCATGCAGAAGGTCCCAGGTTCAATCCCCAGCATCTCCAATTAAAAAGGACCAGGCAGCAGGTTATAAAAGACCTCCATCGAAGACCCTGAGGACAAGAAGAGTTGGATTTATACCCCGCCCTTCACTCAGAGTCTCAGAGCGGCTTACAGACTCCTTCCCTTCCTCCCCCCACAACAGACACCCTGTGAGGTAGGCGGGGCTGAGAGAGCTCCGAGAGAACTGCTCTTGAGAGAACAGCACTGAGGGAACGGTGACTGACTCAAGGTCTCCCAGCTGGCTGCATGTGGAGGAGTGGGGAATCCAACCTGGTTCTCCAGATTAGCATCTGCCGCTCTTAACCATTACACCAAACTGGCTGCCAGTCCGAGTCGGTAATACCGACCTTGATGGACCAGTGGTCTGGTTCAGTAAAAGGCAGCTTCAGCCTTTAACCGGTGCATTAAATGACAAGATACAACTTCAGGGTTTCAGCACCAACCAGCAGCCTTGTTGCCTTTACTGGGGAACGTCTACCCATTTCACAGCTGTTAGGTATGTCAGAAGAAGATGGCATCTCGCCACAGATCACTGGGCTCAGTGAGGCAGTACCTCGACAGTAGAGTTACTACCACTCTCTCCCGGGAAGGGATCTGCTCATTTTCTTAAGTGATTTCAGCAGTGAGCACAAAATAC
The DNA here is from genome assembly GCA_029375565.1 of Gekko gecko. Lineage (NCBI taxonomy): Eukaryota > Metazoa > Chordata > Lepidosauria > Squamata > Gekkonidae > Gekko > Gekko gecko. The sequence goes on along the minus strand of JAPDNY010000012.1, from coordinate 73,271,337 downwards.
AAAGACCCCTGGCCGAAGCCAGGTTTTATGCATGAGGAAGGTCAGGTAAAGGTAAAGGTTCCCTTGCTCGAAAGCCAGTCGAATCCGACTCTAGGGTTGCGGTGCTCATCTCTGTTTCAAAGCCGAAGAGCCAGCGCTGTCCGAAGACATTTCCCTGGTCATGTGGCCGGCATGACTAAACACCAAGGTGCACGGGACGCTGTTACCTTCCCACTGAAGTGGTACCTATTTATCTACTTGCAATTTCTTGCTTTCGAACTGCTAGGTTGGCAGGAGCTGGAACTAGAGACGGGAGCTCACCCTGTCATGCGGCACTCACGGGTCTCGAACTGCTGAACTACTGACCTTCCACAGCCTGCAGTTCAGCATCTTAACCACTTGAGCCACCGCTGCATGAGGAAAGTCACACCCAAGACACAACCCACTCCCAGTGATAGGCTATTTACACCAGATCACCTTTCCAGGTGACCCTGATGGGCTACTCTAGGATTCAAGCGTTCCTACTGATGCGCTCCTAGGATCCTAGCCGGCTATTGTTATGGGTCTCAAGCTCAATACATTACAGGATCTCTCCTACCGGGTGATGTAAAAGCCCGTTCTGCCCTCTAAAACCACCGCCAACCAGAGGAGACTGAATTTGACATCCCAATGGTCTGACGCAGAAAAAGGACGCTCAGGCAGCCAATCGGTTGCTCCCAATGCAGACACCACGGAAGCAGCCCCGCCCTTCAGAGGAGGCTGCCCCTTGAGTCTCTGCCCGAGTCACTGTTCTCAGATGCCTTCAAATAGAGTCAAAATGCTCAGGGAGACTCCTCCGAGGGTGGAACGGTCTTGCTTCAGCCTCTAAAACAAAACTTCCAGCGTACAAGGAAAGCGTAACTCCCATTTCAATGCCAGAGGGCATATTTCCCTGGTTCAACCTGAAACTCAGCTCTGACGTCTAACTTGACTTCAGAGCAGCTTTTCTACAGACTGCCTTACCGTTAAGCTGGGAGGGGATGATTTCAGGGTGCCATTAGCTGACAGCCAATTGTCAACTGTGGAACTTTACAAGGAGGCGTCACTCTTATGCCTGAAACCGTTTACTTTTTTAGAGCATAAAACAACGACCGCCTTCAGAGAGACCAGCTTCTTCTGTGTCTCCGGGCACGCCTCCCTCAAAGGCGGGCAAATTCTGCTGCGTCTCTGCATCGGGAGCGACTGAACGATATGGAAACACTTCTGAAAATATACTTCACCTAACCATACCCAAGGGCGAAATGAGGCAAAACGATCAGTCCTCGGATGACACAAACCAAGAACAGTGACTCATGCAGAGATTCAACACCTCTCTGAAGGGAAATCATTCCGCCACATCTTTGCACTGGGAGTGATTCAGTGATGCAGCCGCGTCGGACGCTGAGACAAGACAAGGATTACATGCCTCCAGCACCGGATGACTGGAAGGAGGAAGACCACGGCGCCGTGATCTCCAGAATCACAATGGCACTCTCTTCCATGGGCGGGTACTTTGGGCTTACATAAGACTTCAGTTCAATTTCTCGCAGCGCGCTGGCGTGACCTCACACAGAGGTCGGGCTCTCGTGGCAGACAGCCTGAACAGGAAGGTAATTTCACCTGTTGGTGGAGAGGAGAGATTTTGGCAGCTGATCCCTTCTAAGCCCCGGCTCCAGACGATGCCACGGTTAACACTGCCAGGCAAACTGAAGCTACAGTCATCCCTCATCAGCATCAACATAAATCATCAGACGAGCGTGACTCACCAGCTAGCCCCGAAAACCAGATTTTCCAGCGATGACTAACCGCTTCAAAAGGCACGTGGCTGTAAACCGACCCGTGGCTTTGCTCGGGCTGCAATATATTTAAATAAATCTTAAAAAACAAAACCATCCTCCCATTACTCTTTGTTAAGACCCATAATGGGATTAAAGGCCCAGTGACTCACGGCGAAGTTCAAAGGTCTCCTAAAGGCCTTCTGTAATGCCCTAGATTAGACCACACGGGATGGTCAGCGAGGGGCATGGAAAGGGCGGAGCGACTTGCAAGTGCCCAGGGGGCCGATGGGAGCGCAACCTGCCCAAGAGGGCACAGCCAGACTGAGTTGGCAGTGTGGGAGGGGGCACCATCAAAATAAAATTACATCCAACGCCCTACTCCCCTGCTGCCAGCCAAGTGGACCGTTTGCGCCTAAAGAAATCACATTTATTCACATTTGATCCATGCTGAATTAACCGGGCAGCCCCCAACCAGTATGCTGTTGCTGTTGTTCAGTCAAGGACAAAAAAAAGGGAGGGAGGGGAAAAAACCTGAACCTAAAACCTAGAATCCAGAACCTGACAAAGGTTAGTCAAATGTAGGAGAGGGGGCCAATGTTAAAAACTTGATGAAGGAAATATAAAAATACATGTAATTATTGATCACAACTTTAAAAATATATATAAGGGCCCAGTCACACATTATGTATAAATAACTATCAATAAAACACAAGGGCTTATAAATCTGACCTGACACGTTTCGGCCTACATAGGCCTTCCTCAGAGGTCAATAGTGAGGAACATGTTGGCTACTATAAAAACATATAGTACAATCATATAAATACAGAGCATGAATACAATAAGGACCAGAAGCAAGTTGCTGTAAAAGATTAAAAAATGGAAAATTAAACACATGTATTAAAACAAATAAATAGACCGTAAATATATATTGCTAATAAATAAATATATACCATTGACTTACTTTCAAGATAACCCACCAGGCATAGAGTTAAAAAAATACAAATGAGGCCTCTATTAGTGCAATCACATGCTCTTGTTCAGTCGCACAGTCGAGTCCGACTCTTCGCGACCCCATGGACCACATCGCGCCAGGCCCTCCTGTCTTCTGTTGTGCTCCGGAGTTTGCTTAATTTCATGTTCGTTGCATCGATAACACTGTCTGACCATCTCATCCTTTGCCGTCCCCTTTTTCTTTGACCTTCAGTCTTTCCCAGCATCAGGGTCTTCTTCTCCAGTGAGTGCTCCCTTCTCATTCGGTGGCCGAAGAATTTGAGCTTCAGCTTCAGTATCTGGCCTTCCAGGGAATTGTCAGGGTTGGTTTCCTTTAGGATTGACTGATTCGATCTCCTTGCAGTCCACGGGACTCTCAAGAGTCTTCTCCAGCACCATAATTAGAAAGCATCTATTCTTCAGCGCTCGGCCTTCTTTATGATCCACCTCTCGCTCTAGTATAAGCCAACAGGCAGAGCCAATTTACAGCACTGGAGGAAAGGCCAGAGCGCCTCTCTCCATCCCTCCTCACAAGCGACTATATTTTAATTACAATTCTGACTACGGCTGTGCAGAAATCCACACCGGGGTGGGGGTGGGAATCCAGAATTCTGCGCCTAGGTGATCCAGATTCCGGTTCCGGAGACAGGAAAATCCCACAGCCTGCAGACATCAGGCCACTCGGCTACACTGACAGCATGTCGCTTATTCTGCACCCCTCGGTATCTAATAGTAAACTGCCTGAGCCCGACGCGGATGCCCAGATCTGCAAAAAAGCAGGCTGTGCTCAGACAAGACCCCAATTCTCTACCTCCGCGGGTGTGTGGGAAAAGATTATTTTGTAAATTAACCCAAACTAAAAAAGGACGGGGCCTTCAAAATAGCCTGATGAGGAGTGAAAATACTAGACGGGGGACAAAATATTGAGAAGCTGGGTGCCAGTTAGAGGAGAAAGAGAAAGGAGGGGGAGAAATCCGTCTGATTCAAGCCCCTGAGGGCTTAGGAGTCCCTGGAGATGGGCGCTTTCAGGGGTCCGTGTGGGATTCTTTTTTTAAAAGAAGTTTTATTAGTTTATATATAGAAAGGGGGAAAGGGAAAAGAAGGGGAAAAGAAAGAGGACATTGAAAATCCCAACGCTTAATGAGTTGATAACGAAGATGATGGAATGTGCTGAAACGGACAGATTGACAAACATACTAAAAGGAAAAATGGAAGAAGAATTTACGGGACCATGGAAGGTGTTCTATGGCTGGTTAAAACATAAGTACTGAGAAACTAAGACTAAATGAAGCACGATAAGAAAGATGGTTATAATAGTTGTGAAATTTTTAGGAGAAGATTTGCATAGGGAAAGGTTTCCCTTGCTCGAAAGTCAGTTGAATCCGACTCTAGGACTGCGGTGCTCATCTCTGTTTCTAAGCCGAAGAGTCAGTGCTGTCTGAAGACATTTCCGTTGTCATGTGGCTGGCATGACTAGACACCGAGGTGCACGGAACGCTGTTACCTTCCCACCAAAGCGGTACCTATTTATCTACTTGCAATTTCTTGCTTCCGAACTGCTAGGTTGGCAGGAGCCGGGGCCAGAGACGGGAGCTCACTCCGTCATGCGGCACTCAGGTCTCGAACTCCTGAACTACCAACCTTCCAGCCTGCAATTCAGCATCTTAACCACTTGCAGAATGTCAAATTGGTTTTTTTTATATATATATGTGTGTGTGTGTAAAACTCTGTAAAACTGTGTGGGATTCTCAAATTGTCATGGGTTCCCCCCCCACACACACAATTCTCCTTTGGCCCCCCAGCTTGTGTAGGTTTTTTAAATTTCTTTATTGCATCCTTCTGAGACTGCAAACCACAGTGGGGCACAGTCCAAGAGCTATGCTGGGCTCAGAAATCCCATCTTCTGACCAAGGGACCCCTTCCCGAGCTACTTCTCAGGGTTCTAAGATGTCGGCACGCACTTTTATCTTCGCAAATCAAGAACTGGAAATTTACTTTGTTAAAAGAAAGCTGGGATTTCCGGAAAGAAGCATTTTGCACCCCGTGCCACATTCTTGCCTCTCTCTTTTTTGACTGGCGCATAATCACAGAACCGACACAGATGAGCCCTTGGGGAGGGGCTGTGATTCTGTGGTACCGTACAGTGTTTACGAGAACCGTGGGGGGGTTGTCAACCCCCGACATCCCCCCATGGCACAGGCAGCGGAGGTGGAAAGCGCCAAGTCACAGCCAACTGATGGCTACCCTGTCTGGCAAGAAAAGTTCACAGGCGGTTTGCCGTTGCCTGCCTCTCTGTAACAACAACAACCCTGGATTTCCTTGGTGGTTTCCCATCGCAATACTACCCAGGGCCAATCCTGCTTAGCTTTTGAGATCTACCAATATCAAGCTAGGCCTACACAGGTAGGCCTGCACAGGTAGTAGCTGTCAGGAAAGAGATGTCAGGGGAGAGCTAGTATGGTGTAGTGGTTAAGTGCGCGGACTCTTATTTGGGAGAACCGGGTTTGATTCCCCACTCCTCCACTTGCAGCTGCTGATGTGACCTTGAGTCAGTCACAAGCTCTGGCACAGCTGTTCTCTCAAGGACAGTTTGTGTCAGAGCTCTCTCAGCCTCACCTACCTCACAGGGTGTCTGTTGTGGGGAGAGGGAGTTTGTAAGCCGCTCTGAGACGCCTTTGGGCAGTGAAGGGCGGGGTATAAATCCAATCTCTTCTTCTTCTTCCTTCCCTGAGACCCAGGACAGCCACTTCCCGGCACAGGAGACAAGACCGGTGGACTCGGTTTAAAAGACTTTCAACACGTTCATCCGCTCTCCCCTTTAAGAACCTCAAACCATTTCCAGTTGCCTCGCATCCAAGCCCTGCTTAGCCTCAACAATGCAAAAGCTTTGGCTTGCCTGCAGACCTTTCACTGGGCCACCAGCACCTGGCATTTGGTTTATGAGGAAAGAGGATCCCTTAGGAAACACGAGGGGAGGCGAGCGATACGTCTCTACTAATTTCCCTTTCCTCCAACTGACACAAGCCAGAAACGGAATCGCTGCTGACAAGCTACAAGACCAGCCCATTGGCTAGGCAGAAGGCATCTTCAAAATCGGCTTCCGTTTACGGGTTTCGGTGGTACGGGCTGCCAAGTCACAGGCCTCCGTCCGCTCTCTCCCATTTTAACCCCCCACCCCTCCCAGATAGGACCCCGCTGTCTGAAAAGGCATCCACACGCTTCTGCTCAAAGCCCAGAGACAACATGTGCAGGGCTCTTAGTTCGGAGATCAGGTACGCTACTATGGCGCATGCAGTTCTCAGAGTCGGCATTCGCAGGGCTGCCTTCCCACGGTACATACCGTGTGATACTAGAGAAAAGACAACCCTGTTGTTTCCACAGACTGTGATAGGATGTGCTGTTAGTTCCATTCTCTCTGTGTTGACATGTCTGAGCCCTGTAAGGAAAGGCCGAGGGACTTGGGAATGTTCAGTCTAGAAAAGAGGAGGTTGAGGGGGGACATGATGGCTCTCTTGAAGTATTTGAAGGGCTGCCACTCAGAGGAGGGCAGGGAGCTGTTCCTGTGGGCAACAGGGTAGCCAACAATGGGTTTAAATTACAGGCAGGAAGGCACTGGTTGGATACTGGGAAAAACTTTTTGACAGAGTTCTGCAACTGTGGAATCACCTGCCGAGGGAGTCGGTGAGCTCCCCTCTCACTGGCAGTCTTGAAGCAGCGGCTGGACAAACCCTTTTCAGGGATGGTCTAGGCCGGGGTGGCCAAGCTGTGGTTCGGGAGCCACATGTGGCTTTTTCACACATATTGTGTGGCTCCCGGCAGGGCAGCTGGGGAGGCGAAGGGGAGGCATGTCTCCCCTCCCCGATTGGTCTTCCTTTCCCCAGCCAGTTCCCCTTCCTGGGTAGGCTTGAGGCAGGGGGGAGCAGAGAAAGAAAGCAACTTTAAGCAACTGAGAGACAGTTTGGTGCAGTGGTTAAGTGCGTGGACTCTAATCTGGGAGAACTGGGTTTGATTCCCCCACTCTTCCACTCACACCTGCTGGATGACCTTGGGCAAGCCATAGTTCTGTCAGAGCTGTTCTTGAAAAAGAGCAGTTCCTGTCAGAGCTCACTCAGCTCCACCTCCCTCACAGGGTGTCTGTTGTGGGGAGGGGAAGAGAAAGGAGTTTGCAAGCCACTCTGAGACTCTTTTGGGTAGTGAAGGGCGGGGTATAAATCCAATCTCTTCTTCGTCTTCTTTAAACGCGTTCTCAAAGCCCCCCCCCGCCTACAAATATAATTGGACAAATAAATATCCTTATCAATACCTATTTCTACCCCTTTTGTTTTTATTTTGGGCAGTCTCTGTTTAATGTTAATACAAAGCAAATCTGCATATTATTCAATAAAAACACATGTGTAATGTTTGTTCACGGCATGCATACAGCTCTCAGACATCTGACAGTTTATTCGATGTGGCTCTTACGTTAAGCAAGTTTGGACCCTCCCGCTCTAGGCTGGCCCTGCATCGAGCAGGGGGTTGGACTAGACGGCCTGTCTAGCCCTTTCCACATCTCTGGTTCTAGGATTCTAACTCTTCCAGAGACACCCTAGCAAATTCCAAGCCCAGCTGTCTAAATATTACACAAGGCAAAACTAGGAAGGGGGGGGAAAAAGGAGGTTAACTCAAGAGCTACCCAGCATACCAAAATGCTCGATTTGATCTCAGGGCTGTAACGTCTCAAAGTCTACAGGAGTTATGTCTTTGGGCAGTTTATACCCCACCTTTTGACTCAAAGAACAGCCAAGGGCCCCCGACGACACCGTATGAATTGCGGTTGCCACCTTCCACGCAGGGTCAAGTAACGAATAAATGTACACTGCAAGAAACACTTTCGTAAATTAATGTGTTCTGTTTATAACCATCACTCTATAAAGTGCATTGAGAGCTATTATAAGATCCTAGCCAGGTATATATATTCACAACATTCAATATAACCAGGGCTCTTTTTGTGGCAGGAACTCCTTTGCATATTAGGCCACACACCCCTTAATGTGGCCAATCCTCCGAAAGCTGACAGTCGCCCCTGTAAGAAGAGCTCTGTAAACTCTTGGAGGATTGGCCACATTAGGGGGTGTGTCGCCTAATATGCAAAGGAGTTCCTCCCACAAAAAGAGCTCTGAATATAACAATGACATTCAGTTCATTCAATTTCACAATGACCAGTCAATTTCGCATCAGTATTTTAAAAGTCAAGCCCCAATGGGAATTTCAAGAAATACAAGCCCGCTTCTACTTCCACGAAGTCTTCCAAAACGGGGAGGGGGGGAGCTTTCATTTATAGTTGTGTTGAAAAGACAGGAGCACTCCGGCCATGAATTTTAGCTGCACAACGTGTCCTTTGTAAGACCAGCAATTGAATGAACTGAATGTTATTGTTATATTGAAGGTAGTGAATATATATACCTGGACTAGGATGTTATAATAGCACTCAATGCACTTTATAGCATGACAGCTATAAACAGAACACATCAATTTACAAAAGCGTTTCTTGCAGTGTATATTTCGTTACTCGACTCTCCTAACACCACAGCTCGGGCTGCTACACCTTCTCAGCAGGGCCTGGGGACCCCCTGGAATCACAACTGCTCTCCAAATGACAGAGATCAGTCCCCCTGGGAGAAAACAGCTGCTTTGGAAGTCGGGCTCTGTTTGCATTGTGCCCGCCAAGGCCCCTCCCCTCCCAAATCTCCAGGGATTCCCCTACTCCGAACTGGCAAGCCTACAAATCCAAAATACATTGAAGCCGCCCGCTTTGCTAAGCAAAAGAACGGTCCAGTGGCCGTCCTTTTACAGGATTAGTTCGCTTGCGAGGAGAAAGTAAACCTTAAGTGGACTGTTGCGTGATCAGTTTTATACGGGCAGCGATGGTACTCTGCCCGACTCTGTCGGTGTCCCCCCCACCCCTCCCAAAGGAGAGAGCATGAATCACCGGCCCACCTCCGAAAGCGGCTTCTGGCTAGCCCTTGGCGAAGCCCAGACTTCTGCTTCCTTTGCTGGCGACGTTCCAACTGCCAAACTTTTCCTCTGCCGCCCCCCCAGCCGAAGCAGGCAAAGTGTGGGCGTCCGGGACTTTGCGGCCGTCAGTCACGCAAGACCGCGGGGCAGGTCCGGCAGCTAACTTTAGACGTGCCAGTGCCCGTTATCAAGCGTAAAGCTGTACAAAAAAAACAAAAACAAAGGCAGATGCCACCTCTTTACCTGACGTAAAGTCAACAACATTCTCCGTGGCGCTATTTTAGTAACGGCGCCTGCTGGTGTTACACAACCAGGATAAAGGTTACGCATTTCTGACACCGGACAATCCCACCCTGAAGGACGGCGCAAAAGCTGAAAACACCGACCTGGTTACAGCAGCATCCGAAGTCCTGCCGGCAAGAGAGCCTTCGATCGAGAATCAGAGGCATTATTATTTCCGCAAACTATGCAAAACTCACACACATACATGAGCACACTTCCTCAGATACATGAAAGCTCAAACTCAGAATAAAACTCTGTCGGTCTGAAAGGTGCCGGGGGACCCAGACTTTATTCCACTGCTTCTGATCCACACAGCTGCCCGCCTGGATTTATGCAAAAACTCAAATTATACAAGAGGGCTCTTCCATGCAGGCAACAGGATAGCACGGTACAAAATGATTCACAAAGTTACTTGGACAGATTTATTTCGGACTGTGGTCTGTACTACCGTGCATGGTTGGCTGTAAGATGGATCCTACTGTGTTTAATCCTGTGTAATTTTACGTGTCATGTTAACACTTAATGTTGGGCTTCAGTTTTGTTGGGTTGTTTTTTTTAAATTTCTGGTTGGTTCTACAACCCAAATCCTATTTCAGTTTGGTGTAGTGCTTAAGTGGGTGGACTCTAATCCAGGAGAACCGGGTTTGATTCCCCACTCCTCCACTCGCAGCTGCTGGGTGACCTTGAGCAAGCCATAGTTGTGTCAGAGCTGTCCTTGAAAAAGAGCAGTCCTCGAAAGAGCTCTCTCAGTCCCACTTACCTCCCAGGGTGTCTGTTGTGGGGAGGGGAAGGGAAAGGCGATTGCAAGCTGCTTGGAGACTCCAAGTGAAGGGCGGGGTATAAATCCAATCTCCTCTTCTTCTTCTCCTCCTCCTCCTCCTCCTTCATTCTTTATTGAATGTTGTCATTTTATGTGTGGCTGCAGCACCTGGATTTACCTTGCTGGCGGGATCCAAATTGGAGTCCCCGGCTCTTCCCACTCCAAAGACAGCCCAGATCATGCCCACTTAGACCCCTTAACCTTGCACTCTGGTGGGGGGGATGCACACGGAGGCACAACTGAGGGGGGCACTCAGCACCGACCCCTGGAATCGAGGAGAGGCACCTGAGGTTGTGGTTGTGGTGCTCCTAACATTCCTCTGCTCAGGCCCCTTACAGGTATTTCATCCCCGGAAACCCACAACCCAAAAGCTTATGCCTTGCTTTAATTCTGTTTTTTAGATTTCTGGTCCTATTTTGTTATTTACTGAATGTCCCATTCTGTTGATCGTACTGAGACTCTCTCTCTGTCTGTCTCTATCTCTGTCTCTCTCTCTGTCTCTGTCTCTCTCTCTCTGTCTCTGTTTCTCTGTCTCTGTCTCTCTCTCTGTCTCTCTCTCTATCTCTGTCTCTCTATCTCTGTCTCTCTGTCTCTCTCTCTGTGTTTCTGTCTCTCTCTCTCTCTCTGTCTCTCTCTCTGTCTCTCTCTCTCTGTCTCTCTCTCTCTGTCTCTCTAATCTGCCTTGAGTCAAACTCAGAAAGGTGGACTACAAATACCCTAAAAAAATAATTAAGTATGGTGGCGGCACTAGAGATGGGTCCTTCCATTTTATCCACAACCACCTCCCTCACAGGGTAAGTTAAACTGAGGGGTCTCTTCACTCGGAGTCTCAGAGAGCGGCTTACAATCTCCTTTCCCTTCCCCTCCCCACAACAGACACCCTGGGAGGTCGGTTGGGCTGAGAGAGCTCTTTCCAGAACTGTCCCTGAGAGAACAGCTCTGACAGAACTATGGCTCGCCCAAGGTCATCCAGCAGCTGCGAGTGGAGGAGTGGGGAATCAAACCCGGTTCTCCCAGATTAGAGTCCGCGCACCTAACCACTACACCAAGCGCAGGATTTTAAGCCACCTGAGAAGCTTCTCTGGTGTCTCAAACGTCTTTACGATGACACATAAAAAGCCAAAATGCCACCACGTGGAGAACTGCAGACAGGCCTGGCAGCGAAAGAGTCGGCCCCATACGTCTGGTGGCCCATCAGCCCAATAAATCAGCCATCTACTGTTGCCCTGAAGTGAAAACCACGGCAGATACGAGCAGCAGAGGCAGACATTCGCTCACTCGCTCACTTATTTGCCTTTTCGACGAGGGCAGCAGACCTCCTGCCCACCAGGTGTAGTGGAACTTTGTGCTTAAACAGTCAGCGATCTTATATTGGAGGGGGAGGATTTCAATCACCCCCTCCATTTTAAAGACGTTTTAAAGATTTTTCTGCAAGCCGGGGGGAGGGGTTCCCCAAGTCTGTAGAAAAATCTCACTCCTGTGCAAAAGGCCCCCATCTGCAGATTTAAGCATCTGCAGATTGGCACGCACTTGACTATGACATATAAGAGAGTTTCCACTTTTCTGCTCGACCGAGTGCTTGGCATACCCTCCAGTTTAGCAGGCAGCAAATCCGGGCTTGTTGAGCCTCCGGGCGGGCCGCTAAGCTACATTTGGCTCAGTGGGTCATAACTCACGCCACCCTGGCACACGGCACGAGAGAGTCGACGGTCGCTGAGAAAAACGCCACGTTTATGAAAGCCGATGGAAGGCCAGGAAAGCGAGGAAGGTTTCTGAAGGGGAAGAGTTTCGATATTTTCCCAGCAAGGAGAATTAAAACATGTTTCCCCTCCCCTCCCCGTTTACTCTCTGCAAAGAGAAGGGAGGTTAACATGAAGCGCTTCTTCAGGGAGATGCATTGTTCCCAGTACAAAATAATTACTAGGAAAGAACTCGAGAAGCATGCTAAAAATCCTCCTGGAGCACCAAAGCAAACAGCAGGCATGAAGCACGACACAGCCCGGAGCTGCCGCACGGAGCAATGCCGCTGGCTTACAAGATGGGACATGAGGGGCAGGCGTGCCACACCAAGAAGAACGGGGAGGGGAGGGATATTCTTTCCTTGATGGCAGCAGCATTCCTCCAGAGAAAAGCCGACGCAAGGGCCGGAAAGGGGCGGTGCGGGGATAATGATATAAAGTTCGAGAAGAGATTGGATGTATACCCCGCCCTTCACTGCCCAAAGGAGTCTCAGAGCGGCTTACAAACTCCTTCCCCTTCGCCTCCCCGCAACAGACATCCTGTGAGGTAGGTGGGCCTGAGAGAGCTCTTTCAAGGACTGCTCTTGAGAGAACAGCTCCGAGAGAACTTGTGACTGACCCAAGGTCAGAGTGGGGACTCAGACCCGGTTCTCCCAGATTTAGAGTCCACACTCCACACCGCTACACCAAACTTAGGGGTTTGATGGTTACCTAAAAGTAGTTCAACTCAAACATTCCCATCAGCAGGCGCCGGGTCTTCTGCACAGGATAAGATTTTTTAAAAAATCTTTAAAGTTTTCGTCACACGGAAGTGGAAAGTGCCATCAAATCGCAGTCAACTCAAGGCGACCCTTGTAGGGTTTTCAAGGCAAGAGACGAACAGCGGTGGTTCACCATTGCCTGCCTCTGCACAACGGCCCTGGTCTTCCTTGGCAGTCTCCCATCCAAATAGGAACCGGGGCCAACCCTGCTTCGCTCCCAAGATCCGGCTAGTCCGGGTCATCCAGGTCAGGGCTAGCGGCAGACATTTAAAGAAAACCCTCTTCCGGTTACTATAAATGTTGACCTTGTAGCCCCCAAGCCTGCTGCCTTAGACCCTGTTCCCAATCACCCTTTCCGCTCCTGTGGGCACACCTTTTAGTAAAGCCATGAAGTAACGGTTGGCGTGAAGGGTGCCTCTGACTACACACAGAGTGCCTCTCCCTCAGCGCTGAGCAATGGGGAGGGGCTGTGGATCAGGGGCAGAGCATCTGCTCGGCATGCAGAAGGTCCCAGGTTCAATCCCTGGCATCCCCAGTTCAAAAGGACCAGGCAGTAGGTGATGTGGAGGACCTCTGCCTGAGACCCTGGAGAGCTGCTGCCAGTCTGAGTAGACGATACTGCCCTTGATGGACCGAGGGTCTGATTCAACACAGGGCAACTTCATGTGCAACTTGAGTCAGAGAGTCATAGTCCCCAGATGTACAGAATGAAGACGGAGGGGCACCCATACAGTCTTCTGTCCCAGCACCTCTGCCCTTTTAATTAAGCACTGCCCCCACCCACGTGACAGCACTCCAAGAACACAGCCGCCCCCCCCCCTCAATTATCTGAAACCCTCACAAGCCAGTTTGGTGTGAGACCCTGTTGGGCGTAGTGGTTAAGTGCACAGACTCTAATCTGGGAGAACCGGGTTTGATTCCCCACTCGTCGACTCGCAGCTGCTGGATGACCTCGGGCAAGCCACAGTTCTGTCAGAGCTGTTCTCTCAAGGACAGTTCTGGAAAGAGCTCTCTCAGCCCCGCCAACCTCACAGGCAATGCTCCCACTAAGCTGTGGAGTCTTGTGAGCAAAAATTCCACTTTGTGTGCGACTGGCATTAAAGTTGTGAGCGAGCCATTTGGCTGCTGCACAAATTAGTTTGCTCTGGAGCCACCCTTCCTGAGCTAAGACAAAAATGTGTGCGCCGGGGGCTAAAAAACTGTGAGCTAGCTCACACTAACTCAGCTTAGAGGGAACACTGCTCACAGGGTGCCTGTTGTGGGGAGGGGAAGGGATGGGAGTTTGTAAGCCACTCTGAGATTCCGAGTGAAGGGTGGGGGTATAAATCCAATCTCTTCTTCTCCATCTCCTCCTCCTCCATGACCTCCAACCACGCATGACTCCCATTTTCTGGTCTCTGCCTATGCTAAGACACTGACGCCATTTTGAGCTTTATGGGGATGTGCTTTCCAAATGTTCTCGGTGTGAATTGCTAGAAATGCGATATCCTTCCCTTGGTCTCCAAAACTGAAATCTCAAGAACGGGGTGGGGGGCATCTCATCTCTATTGCGCCATGCGTGCAGATGAACATTAAGGCCCAGAAGAAGAAGAAGAAGAAGAAGAAGAAGAAGAAGAAGAAGAAGAAGAAGAAGAAGAAGAAGAAGAAGAAGAAGAAGAAGAAGAGGAGGAAGAAGAAGAAGAGGAGGAGGAGGAGGAGGAGGAGGAGGAGGAGGAGGAGGAGGAGGAGGAGGAGGAGGAGGAGGAGGAGGAGGAGGAGGAGGAGGAGGAGGAGGAGGAGATTGGATTTATACCCAGCCCTTCACTGCCCAAAGGCGTCTCAGAGCAGCTTACAAACTCCTTTCCCTTCCCCTCCCCACAACAGACACCCTGTGAGGTAGGTGGGGCTGAGAGAGCTTCTGACACAAACTGTCCTTGAGAGAACAGCTGTGCCAGAGCTTGTGGCTGACCCAAGGTCACATCAGCAGGTGCAAGTGGAGGAGTGGGGGAATCAAACCCGGTTCTCCCAGACAAGAGTCCGCGCACTTAACCACTACACCAAACAAGACAGTACTGCCATCCTGAAGGCAGCAGTGAAGAAAGACCCAACATGTGATGGATTGACTCAATCAAGGAAGCCACAAAGACCCCTGGCCTGCAAGACCAGTTAACAATCAGACGTTCTGGAGGACCATAATTCACAAGGCTGCCGTAAGCTGGATGTGATTTGCTGGCACCGAATACACAACACACCGTTTCCCATCCTGTTGCTTCTAAGGTCTGAACTGTTTGACGATTGTTCTCTCAGTTAAAGGGAGAGCGCATTGCTGTCGAACACCTTCGGATTTTAAATCAGTGGAGAGCGGACTAGTGCAATGCAAACCAATGAAGAACACAGCAGGTGGGCAACGACACACGGAGGGGATTTGAGGCAGTGATTTGGGGTATGAAAACCGGAAGCATAACAGCATGTCCCGATTTGTTTACCTGTGAAATGCGGAGGAGATTGTTGGAGTGAGCGACTTGGCATGCCTGGACACTGGAGGGCGCTACGTTCACTCTAAGCGTGTTTGGGTGTTACCTCCTTGAGTGGGATGCCTCTCTTTGACTTAACCTGGGAACTGCCCTCTTCCTCTCCCTCTCTTCACATGGCCTTCCACGTCCGTGCAGAGACAATGCCGTCATACTCCCACACACAAGATGCCGGACAAGATGGCCGCCTGTGACAGGGAAAGTACTCTAATCTGGGAGAACCGGGTTTGATCCCCACTCCTCTACTCGCACCTGCTGGATGACTTTGGGCAAGCCACAGTCCTGGCACAGCTGTTCTTGAAAAAGAGCAGTTCCTGTCAGAGCTCTCTCAGCCCCACCTACCTCCCAGGGTGTCTGTTGTGGGGAGGGGAAGGGAAAGGAGTTTGTAAGCCGCTCTGAGACTCCTTTGGGTTGTGAAGGGCGGGGTACAAATCCAACCTCTTCTTCTTCTTTCTCTTCTTTTGACTGCAATCTGAATGCAAACTGGATCCACTTGAATGAATTTTAAGTTTGCCTTTTTTCTGCAGTGTACATTTTGGGAGATTTCTTCCCTGCACTCTGTATCATGCATCAATGACCAGGCAAACTCTGCTATATTAACCAAATATCCCACTAGGGGTATGTTTAATTCCTCTGTCACTCTAAGCCAGTGCGCTGGACCTGACTGCACCTGCTTTTCTTTTTAACCAATTAATTGCACCAAAAAGGATTCTGCAAATAGCATTTCTCTGTTCCCTCAGCTTGGAACCTTCGGCGCTCAATCCTTCGGGATTGCCCTGCCGACAGGAAAGAGGACGAATCGGTACACTGGCCCATGACCCGCGCGCCACTTGCTGCTTGCCGCCAACTCCCCCTCCAGCAAACTTCAGAATAGTTGAATACCAAAACTCCCCCTCCTCTCTCCCAACGGAGGCAGTTGCTATTGGCCTAAAATTAGGAAGCGAACGAGAACGCCCACATACCAGATGGCGAGAAGGCACTGTAAACGTTTGGGCTGTTAGATGCACAGCCTTGGTGAACACATGAAAACATGCCGCGGGGAGCAGAACCCAAAATACATTTGAAAGGGTGTGAGGAGAGAAAAAAATGGTTTCAGCCAAAAGGTGTCTCTGCTCGAAGACCTCCATCTTGGAGAAGAAAAAGAAACAGACGGGAGCCCTTTGTTATCGACTGCCTTTTGTTTTCGACAAGTCGGTATATACTATTGCACAGGACTAACTCTCGGGGATACTGAAATGGCTCTGGGTACTCCCAGCCACCTTCTTGTTGTTGTTCAGTCGCACAGTCAAGCCCAACTCTTTGCGACTCTGTGGACCACATCACTCCAGGCCCTCCTGTCTTCCGCCGTCCTCTGGAGTTTGCTCAGTTTCATGTCTCTACAGGAGAGACCCGAACAGACATGGAAAGCCATGTGAAGAGAGGGAGAGGAAGAGGGCAGCTCCCAGGTTAAGACAAAGAGAGACGTCGCATTCAAGGAGGTAACACCCAAACACGCTTCAAGTGAATGTAGCGCCCTCCAATGTCCAGGCATGCTGGGTCACTCACTCCAACCATCTAGAACCCCGAAACCTGGGACGCAATCAGCAGAAGTCACCCTAGACTCTAAAATTATAGTCAACTGTTATCCCAGCATGGCGTGCTGAAAGAGTCTGGCTCTTGCAACTCTGCATGATTTCTGCCACAGACTTTCCTTCCAGTCTGCCTTCCTCTGGGAGCAGGTAACGTGACTGTCTCTATCAGATGTGATTCGATCACCAGATAATTCCTGATGCAGAAAGGCAGCAGATTTCTCAGAGAGGGTATGCTAGGAACAGTGACTCACGCAGACACGCAAGGAGAGAGGCCTGTCTAACTGCAGTCCTCCTCCTTGCATGCTGCAAAAGCAAACCATTTTGAGGCGCAGAAGCAAAGCAGCTCCCCGATTTCAGTTCAGGGGAGAAAAATAAGCATCTCCTCTCACTTCCAACTACCAGAAGCTTGGAGGATTCGGGCAGCTTATGTGAATCTATTGCATCAAAAAAGAAAGAAGTCCCCTGTGGAACTTTAAAGACCGATACATTTAATACATTAAGTCACTGCATCTGGAAAGAAGGCTTAAAGCCCCAGAAAGCTTAACAGGAAAAAATACATCTGTTAGTGTCTAAAGCGTGGTGTTCATGGGATGCGTGGTACCCACGTATGTGGTGTCCACGGGAGCATGGTCCCACAGGCTCCTTTCCTGGCACTCGCCAAGCTTGGTGCAGTGGTTAGGAGCGCGGACTCTAATCTGGGAGAACCAAGTTTGATTCCCCACTCCTCCATGTGCAGCTGCTGGTGTGACCTTGGGTCAGTCACAAGTTCTCTCAGAGCTGTTCTCTCAGGAGCAGTCCTTGAAAGAGCTCTCTCAGCACTACCTACCTCACGGGGTGTCCGTTGTGGAGAGAGGAAGGGAAAGGAGATTGTAAGCCACTCTGAGACTCCAAGTGAAGAGTGAGATATAAATCCAATCTCTTCTCCTTCTTCTAAAAAGTGGGTGGCACCATGTGGGAATTGTTGCCCAGCAAGGCTTCCAATTAGCCTTCTGGAGATCTGATTGGCTGTGGAGATTTTAAAAAATGTTGTTTTGGCAGTAGCTGCCACCAATGTTCCCTCTAAGCTGAGTTAGTGTGAGCTAGCTCACCGTTTTTTAGCCTCTGGCTCTCATATTTTTACCTTAGCTCAGGAAGGAGGGCTCCAGAGCAGACTAACTTACGCAGTAGCCAAATGGCTCGCTCACAACTTTAATGCCAGGAGGTCACAAAGTGGAATTTTTGCTCACAAGACTCCACAGCTGCCACCACAACACAAGGATCTTCACTGTGTGACTGAAGGTAAACCGTGGCAGCTGTTTCGTGGCTAGTTCCGTGTCCTGAGTTCAGCAGCCATTGTACGGCAGCCATTTTGTGGCCGGTTTTACCTCCTGCGGCCGGCAGCCATTACATGGCAGCCATTTTGTGGCTGTCCCCACCACCCGGTGCCAGAATTCCAAACAAAGCTGGTAACCAGTGTTCCCTCTAAGCTGAGTTAGTGTGAGCTGGCTCACAGTTTTTTAGCCTCCAGCTCACATATTTTTGTTGTCGAAGGGCATGGTTTCCTGTCCTGAAAAACACAAAATGCTCTACAGCTGACAATAGCACTACAGTTAAGATTAGAGTTTCAATAGCCATTCCACACACAAAAGAACCTCTTCCGGTAACAGGAAACCTCCTCAGGAAACAGGAAACCTCTTCAGGAAAAATCCATAGACAAAAGAACCTCCTCAGGAAACAGGAAACCTCCTCAGGAAACAATCCATAGACAAAAGAACCTCCTCAGGAAACACGAAACCTCCTCAGGAAACAATCCATAGACAAAAGAACCTCCTCAGGAAAGCTCCTCCATTAGCATGTTCATAGCCTGGAGAACTACTACAAGATAATGACTCAGCCCTACCCCACCTTCCAGGCTAGATATAAATTACCTGCCTACCATTTTTCTGCTCACCTTGACACGGAGAGTACTCCATCTTTCTGTGTTATACCTCTGAGGAGGCCAGTCACAGTTACTGGTGAAATGTCAGGTCCTACAAGGCCAAGACCACGGCCAGACAACCCAGAAAATCTACAGTCACACATTTTTGTGTTCGCTCAGGAAGGAGGGCTCCAGAGCAAGCTAATTTATGCAGTAGCCAAATTGCTCCCTCACAACTTTAAGGCCAGTAGCTCACAAAGCAGAATGTCTGCTCACAAGACTCCACAGCTTAGAGGGGGTATTGGTGTGGGGGGCCTTGCTCTAAAGAATCATAGGCGGGGCTTTGCGACAACGTACCAAAAGCCTTCAGTAAGCAAATATGCAACACTGACGCATGAAAGGGGTAGGGGCCGCGGCTCAGTGGCAGAGCATCTGCTTGACGTGCAGAAGGTCCCAGGTTCGATCCCTGTCGTCTCCAATCAGAGGTTGTCGGAGATGTGAAGGACCTCTGCCCGAGACCCTGGAGAGCCATTGCTGGTCTGAGTAGACAATTCTGACTTTGATGGACCCGTGGTCCAATTCAGAATAAGACAGCTTCACGTGACAAATATTAACCACCACCCCAAGCAGTGTTCCATAAGAACGTAACATAAGAACATAAGAGAAGCCAATGTTGAATCAGGCCAATGGCCCATCTAGTCCAACTCTCTGTGTCACACAGTGGCCAAAAATACCAGGGGCCCTCAGGAGGTCCAGCAGTGGGTCCAGGACACTAGAAGCCCTCCCACTGTTGACCCCCCTCCAAGCACCAAGAATACAGAGCATTCCTTGCCCCAGAGTCCGTATCTATACCTTGTGGTTAACAGCCGCTGATGGACCTCTGCTCTTAACATAACAACATAAGAGAAGTCATGTTGAATCAGGCCAATGGCCCATCCAGTCCAACACTCTGTCACACAGTGGCCAAGAACACCAGGCGCCATCAGGAGGTCCACCAGTGGGGCCAGGACACTAGAAGCCTTCCCACTGTTGCCCCCTCCCAAGCACCAAGAATACAGAGCACCCCTTGCCCCAGACTGAGAGTTCCTACCTATACCTTGTGGCTCATAGCCACTGACGGACTTCTGCTCCATATGTTTATCTAATTCCCTCTTGAAACTCTCCATGCTTGTAGCTGCCACCACCTCCTGTAAGCTGAGTTAGTGTGAGGTAGCTCACAGCCTTTTAGTCTCCGGCTCACACATTTTTGCCTTCGCTCAGGCAGGATGGCTCCAGAGCAAACTAATTTATGCAGCGGCCCAATCGCTCGCTCACGATTTTAACGCCAGGAGCTCACAGAGTAGAATTTTTGCTCACAGGACTCTACAGCTTAGAGGGGGCATTGACCCCAAGTATGAATCAAAAACTCCCCGACCGCAGCCGTCAACAAAACACCTCTTTCTGTACACAGGCAGCAGCAGAGGGAGCATAAATTTGTCTCTGGGCCACCCGCACTATAAAGGTGACTAATTCAGATGAAAGCTCTCCTCGACACCTCCATGGACTTTTAAAATTGCCATCTCCGAGACGCCCGGTCTCAAGGTAAGAAGCCCACAATATTTCCTGTAAACACATCCTTCTCTTGACGGCACGTGGCTCTCATTTGCCTCTTTGCGGTGGGAGCTGTTGGCAACGCAAGTCTTAATTCTCATACTCAGATGGGGCGCAGTGGGGGGGAGAAGATGAGTTACAATTACCCCCAAAAACGCTGCTCTGAACGCTGCTCAGAGCGGCCGCGAGAAGCAAAGCCAGGTCATAAAAGGAAACGTGCCAGAATCAGAACACGTTTTTATTCCCAAAGACAGCCCGAGCACACGCACGTTCATCAGAGCGGCCTCGATCAGGCGTTTAACTAAAAAGTTATGGGGTCTTAAAAGATGATTCATGAAAACTCACGGGACACCGCTTCGATCTCCCACGGGGGACGCCTGCGGATGAGCAACACCTCAGCCCTCGGGGCAATTTCGGTCGCCTCCGCTGCCCTTTCGGTTTTTCCCCAACCCGGGGGGTCGCCTCCCACACACCATTTCTCAGAGGTGGTAAATGGTTCGTGCTGAACTCAGTGGCTGGTTCCTGAAGAAAGGATGCCGGAACTCAAGGGTAAAGGTAAAGGTTTCCCTTGCTCGAAAGCCAGTCGAATCCGACTCTAGGGTTGCGGTGCTCATCTCCGTTTCCAAGCCGAAGAGCCAGCGCTGTCCGAAGACGTCTCCGTGGTCATGTGGCCAGCACGACTAAACGCTAAGGCGCACGGAACGCTGTTACCTTCCCACCGAAGCGGTACCTATTTCTCTACTTGCAATTTCTTGCTGTCGAATTGCTAGGCTGGCAGGAGCTGGAACCAGAGACGGGAACTCACTCCATCTTGCAGCACTCGGGTCTTGAACTGCTGAACTACCGACCTTCTGGCCTGCAGTTCAGCATCTTAACCAAAGTATGTTTCCACCCCCCCTCCTCCCGGGCCTCTCT
Organism: Gekko gecko; assembly: GCA_029375565.1. NCBI lineage: Eukaryota > Metazoa > Chordata > Lepidosauria > Squamata > Gekkonidae > Gekko > Gekko gecko. The sequence continues at coordinate 73,250,493 of JAPDNY010000012.1, read as the reverse complement.
CCAAGCTGGCAGGATCCCAGTCCAGCCCCAGCTTTGTTGCCACAGGGACCAGGCTGGTACACAGCTGTGAGTGGCAAGGGCCCAGGAAGCAACGCCAGTCATCACCTCCACCGAGGCTTGCCAACCTCCAGGCAGGGGCTGGAGGCCTTCGCGGAGTAGAACAGTGGTCCCTCTAAGCTGAGTCAGCGTGAGCCAGCCCAGTTTTTTAGCCTCCGGAGCACACATTTTTGTCTCCGCTCAGGAAGGGATGGCTCCAGAGCAAGCTAATTTTGTGCAGCAGGCAGATTGCTCGCTCACAACTTTACTGCCAGGAGCTCACAAAGTGGAGGTTTTGCTCACAAGACCCCACAGCTTAGAGGGAGCATTTTTAAAACCGATCTCCGGGTGAGAGAGAGATCAGTTCCCCCTGGAGAAAATGGCTGCTTTGGAAGGCGAACTCTATGGCGTTATACCCCACTGAAGCCCCTCCCCTCCCCAAACTAGGCCCTCTACTTGGGCTCCACCCCCCAAATCTCCAGGTATTTCCCAGCCGGCAGCTGGCAACTCTACCTGCACCTCTCACAGCTGGCCGAGCCCGTCTGGGGCACCAGCCCCCTCCCCACAGCACTGTCCCAAGCAGTCACTCGGGGGTCTCGTCCGCAAAACTAGCCCCAGGCAAACAAGACAGCCTCCTGAATTCCAGCAGCATAGATGATGCCTCTATTTATTCATACCCTGCTTTCTCCCCCCAGGTGGGACTCTAATCAGCTTAGGACATCTTTCTCACAACAACCTTGTGATGTAGGCCAGGCTGAGAGTTGGTGATGGGCCCGAGGTCGCCCGATGAGCCTCCACGGTGGCTCTGCAGTAGAATTCTCGCCTGCTTAAGGGGACAAAATTAACAGGTAGAGGCAGGGATTCGAACCTGGGTCTCCCAGGATCCTAGCCCAACACCCTATCCGCTGCACCAGACCAGCCTTCTGGGGTAGAGAAAAAAGGCTCTGATGAAGTCTCTGGGACTGGGAGGAGAAGGAGGAGGAGGAGGAGGAGAAGAAGAAGGAGAAGGAGGAGGAGGAGGAGGAGGAGGAGGAGAAGGAGGAGATTGAATTTCTACCCCGCCCTTCACTACCCAAGGGAATCCCAGAGCGGCTTACAAACTCCTTTCCCTTCCCCTCCCCACAACAGACACCCCGTGACTCAGGTAGGTGGGGCTGAGAGAGCTCTGACAGAAACTGCTCTTTTTCAAGAACAGCTCTGACAGAAGTATGGCTTGCCCAAGGTCATCCAGCAGGTGCAAACTGGCTCCCAGGAGGATCCATCGCACCTCATGGAAATGTCACATCCCCTCAAAGACAGACACTTTTCAACAGGTTCAGGTGGGGCGCCACGATGGTCCAACGCAACAGAACGAAGTTTGAGTCCAATGGCACACGAAAGCTTATCCCCAGAATTAAACTTCGTTGGTCTTAAAGGCACCTCGGGACTCAACACTTTTCAACAGAGCCAGTCTGCCTATGTACTTATCACTGACTGACATACAAACACATGCAGACGCGACCCTCCCTTGTCTCTGGGCCTTGAAGATAAAGGTTCCCATCCCAGTCCTCCCACAAACTGAGGGGAAATCCAACCCTGATCACATATGAAGTCAGTCTCCTCCACCCCAGACGTTCTCCTTGGAGGTCTCTGAGGAGTGGAGCCAGCCAGAAACAAGTATCCGACAAAGGGAGCGTTGTCTCTCGGACGCTTGGAACCGAGAATTTTCAATGGTCTCCAAGGTAGAGGAAGAAGAAGAAGAGATTGGATCTATACCCCACCCTTCATCAGAGTCTCAGAGCGGCTTACAGACTCCTTTCCCTTCCCCTCCCCACAACAGGTACCCTGTGAGGTAGGTGGGGCTGAGAGAGCTCTGACAGAAACTGCTCATGAGAGAACTGCTCTGACAGAACTATGGCTTGCCCAAGGTCATCCAGCAGGTGCAAGTGGAGGAGTGGGGGAATCAAACCAGGCTCTCCCAGATTAGAGTCCGCGCACTTAACCACTACACCAAATTGGTGTCACTGGACTCGAATCAGTCTGGGACAAAAGATAGCTACACACAGCCCCCAACAAAAGAAGATTTCCTTACAAAGCCCAGAAGTCGCCAGCCACCTGGAGATGACATCGGAGCTGCCGTGACCCAGTGGCTTCATTTTTCACATTCAAGTCCCACTCAGGCTGGCATCAACAGCCATGATCGTCACAACAACCCTGCGAGGGCAGGTTTTCTTGGGAGACTAGGAGCAGCCCAAGATTACCCAATGAGCTTGTGCAGCTGAAAGGGGGTCCAAGCCAGGCCCCAATCCTCATCTGCTGCTCTCACCACTCCACCGCCCGCGTTTTTCAATTCCTTTCCGGCTCTACAGTTCTGAGCCACACTGGAAATATCCCAGAACGAAACAGAAGACCAAACCTTTTATCTCTCTCAGCCGGACAAATCCAGGCATCGAATAAATTTCCAAGAGGCCGTCTACGGCTCCGAAAGGCAACCCTTTGTCCTTCGAGGCGGCAGTGAAGCGGGCCCACAAAACAACCATTCACACAAGATTTGGCGCCCGGTGCCCCCAAAAGACAGCATCTCTTAGCGACATGCCAGGCTGGTTTCCCCGGCCTGCCCTGTTTCCATCTTGTTAATAATTAAGGAAGCCGGCAAAGCGAAAAGCGAGTCTCGGAACAAAAAGAAGCAGAGGAGCACCGGATCAGTAATTCCCTCACTCCTCCCAAGGGTGAAAAAAGATTACGAATTCTAAACTTGCCAAAAGAAGAAGAAGAAGAAGAACTTTTGGATGGAGCAGCATGTACCGCAAGAGAAAAAGGCAAAGAGAGGGGAAGGCACACATTCGATTTTGAGTAATTAATGCGCGGAATTCAGTGCCGCGGGAAGTGGTGGCAGCTACAAGCATAGACAGCTTCAAGTGGCGATTGAATAAACATATGGGGCAACATACAGATGGAACACTCTGTCTGGGGCAGTGACGCTGTGTCTTCTTGGTGCTTGGGGGGCAACAGTGGGAGGGCTTCTGGAGTTCTGGCACCACTGGTGGACCTCCTGATGGCACCTGAGTTTTGGCCACTGTGTGACACAGAGCATTAGACTGGATGGGCCATTGGCCTGATCCAATATGGCTTCTCTTATGTTCTTATGTCTGGGGCAGTGATGCTCTGTCTTCTTGGTGCTTGGGGAGGGGCCACAGTGGGAGGGCTTCTGGAGTTCTGGCCCTCCTGGTGGGCCTCCTGATGGCACCTGGGTTTTGGCCACTGTGTGACACAGAGAATTAGACTGGATGGGCCATTGGCCTGATCCAAAATGGCTTCTCTTATGTTCTTATGTCTGGGGCAGTGATGCTCTGTCTTCTTGGTGCTGGGGGGGGGCAACAGTGGGAGGGCTTCTGGAGTTGTGGCACCACTGGTGGACCTCCTGAGGGCACCTGGGTTTTGGCCACTGGGCGGCACAGAGTGTTGGACTGGAAGGGCCGTTGGCCTGATCCAACATGGCTTCTCTTCTGTTCTTATGGTTTAACTGCCTCAAAGCATAAACTGCATCTTGTTGTGTTGTTAATATTCATTAGTATTCTTTTAATATGCTTGTTAACTCCTTCTTAACTATTTCTAAGCTTGTTCTGATGCTGGTTATTGTTTTGTTGTGTGTATAAAATAATAAAAATTATAAATTGGGGGGGAAGCATAAACTGCATCAACAGCTGCAAGAGGGGATTAGATAAACATACAGAGGAGAGGTCCATCGGTGGCTATTAGCCACAAGGTCTAGAGGGAACACTCTGTCTGCCTGCTTTCTTCCTGTCCCTTTCTTGCCCCCCAACCCTAAAACAGCCCCCTCCCACCTGCCCCGTTGGGCCAGGGTTTGATGCAAGTCAGCTGGGACAGACAGGCGACCCACAGACCCATCCAGTTCACACCTACGTAAACGGATCTTTGGCTAAGAATATTCAATAGCTCCAGAACCTCAGTGCTAGCTGGCTAACGGGCGCACCGAGAACCGGAATGCCAGGAAAGCGGCACACCCGGATGGGCCAGGACAGAGCGGGTCACCTCCCCACTTTATAGTCACTCTGGGCTGACCCCCACATCCCAGAGACATTGGAGATTTGATACCAGGAAGTTATATCACTGAAGATTTTGTTGGGCGAGTGCCGTTAACGCGAGAAGGCACCCGCGGCCCGCTTTATAAACTTTCCTCAACCACATGACATATGAGAAAGCAAGACCTGGTCTGCATTTTGTATCTGTTTACTTCTGCATCACGTTATGTCTGCCTGAAATAAAATGCATTACTGACCACCGAGGAAGGCCCCAGAGGCCAAAACACATATGGTCACCGTCAATGCTCCCTCTACGCTGTGGGGTCTTGTGAGCAAAAATTCTACTTTGTGAGCCGCTGGCATTAAAACTGTGATCGAGCGATTTGGCTACTGCATAGATTAGCTTGCTCTCGAGCCCTCCTTCCTGAGCTAAGGCAAGAATCTGTGAGCCAGAGGCTAAAAATCTGTGAGCTAGCTCACACTAACCCAGCTTAGAGGGAACACCGGTCACATTGGTCACTGGGTATATTCAGCAACTGTGTATGTGAAATCACTACAGCTGATGTGACGTTCTTGTTGACATTTTATGCAGTCTGCATCTCAGACCGTATGTTTTTTTTAAAGTTTTGCCATTGTGTACACCAGATAATAAAAACATATATTTTGAGAATAATTCCCTTGAGACAGCTTGACCCTTTCAACAGTGGTGGAAAGAGCGGCAGGCAAAGACCCTGGGCAGCATGCGTTCGAATCCCCACTTCTACTGCGGAAGCTCGCTGGGGGACACTGGGCGCATCACAAACTCTCGGCCCGGCCTGCCTCAGAGGGCCGTTGTTGGAAGAGAACGGAGGAGGGCAGAGCACTGTTCTAAGCAGCGGGATATAAGTAACCAAATGCCACATAAGTGCAACTGCCGGCACACATCCATCTGCCAAGAAAAACGAAGGGCACTCCGAAGGTTTGCACCTATGCGTGGACGAACAGAACCCTCAGCTCATGCGCATCTCTCCAGTACCTGATGACTCACCGCCAAACGTGCAAGCAGAAAGGTTGTGCAATCCAAAGAGAACCAGGGGTGAGGGAAGGTATAACTATAGATCACTGACACAATGCGCTTAAAGACAGGTGGCGGCTGTAAGGTGTGCAGGCCTCTCACCCCAAGGAGCTTACATTTCGGAAGGATCGGCGAGGGCCGATGCTCACGCACGAGGCATCGCGCAATTCTGTTTCCACAGGGCACGGCTTCTCCCCTTCCGCTTCGGAGCAGGGTCACACAGGCCCCTCTGAGACATGTGCAATCCCGCTCCGAAGGGAAAGGGAAGACGCACACCCTGTGGGAAAAGAGATTCCAACTGAGCCGTTGCTAATACTAGGGACGGGCATCCCGCTAGCCACAGGAGCTGAGCTGTCACCCTGGGCAGAATGCAGAGCAGTCCCAGCACGCCACAGCAGAGAGCACACCACTCCTCACCATGCGCCCGGCCTTGACCAGGGACCGGAGAGGCAATCCTGAAGTACCAGCAGCTGGCTGGCTGCCAGGACAATCTTTTTGCAGACTAAGCCCTCACTGAGACCTCTTGCAGCCCTGTGAGATTTCTGGGCTGCAATGCTCAGCTCCCGGCCTCTGTGCTTTCCAGGGCGCCAGTCCCACAGTGGCTGACCCATAGCGGCGGTTGGTGGGACACAAGGCTCAGGTTCTCCCCGGCACAGCCAAGAGACACCTCACTTCTGAGTCAAGAGCCCTTGGCGATGTCATGCTGGACGGATGCTGTGGCGCAAGTTGGCACAGAACAAGAGGTAAGGGGAGAAGGAACCGGTCCTGAGTTCAAGTCTCCTTCCTGCCACTAGCCACCTGTAGGGAAGCCCCTCTCCGACTCACCACCAGCCTACCTCGCAGGGCTGTTGTGGAATAATGCACACACGGCACTTTGGCTGCTGAAAGTGCTCCATAAATGCTAAGGAGCTTTTATCGATCAGAACACCAACCCAGGACCAGTGTTCCCTCTAAGCTGAGTTTAGTGTGAGCTAGCTCACAGTTTTTTAGCCTCCGGCTCACACATTTTTGCCTTCGCTCAGGAAGGAGGGCTCCAGAGCAAACTAATTTATGCAGCGGCCCAATCGCCCATTCACAACTTTAACACCAGGAGCTCACAAAAGTCGAATTTTTGCTCACAAGACGCCACAGCTTAGAGGGAGCACTGCCCAGGACCCTTAGCTGGGGAGGGGCACATTCTCAGACCACCCCGCAGACCCTGCAACGGCTGCGGGGCAGAGCCTCTTGGCCTCACCCGGGGCGGGGGCGCTGAAGAAGGGCAGAGCAGCAACGCTGGCGACGCAACCAGCCGGCCGGGCTCGCAGGTGCCAGAAGAAGACGCGCGTCTTCGGCCGCGTAACGTGAGAACGCGCCTCCCCGGGTCCGGCTTCTGCCCCCAGCGAGGAGGCGAGCGGCGGCGGCACAGCCACCCCGACAGCAGGACGCCTCCCCCCGGGCCCGATCTGTGGCCGAGGGCCGGCGGACTCACCTTAGCGCGGGGGCATGCCCTCCCTGCGGCCCCGGCGGAGCCTTCGTCGTCGTCCCCGGCCGAGGCGAGCGCCCCCGGGCAAGCTGGCGCGGCTGACTCGAGGCCCGGGCCAGGCGAGGGCGGCGGCGGCAACAAGAGGGCTCCCTGCCCGGCCCCGCTCCATGCAACACGGGCAGCCGGCGGAGGAGCAGGAGGAGGAGGAGGAGGAGGAAGAGGCGGGCTTGCAATGCAACGCTCTGCTCTGCTCTGCTCTGCAATGCAATGCAACGCAGTGCAACGCCGGGCCCGGTCGGGCGCCCCCGTGCCGCTCTACGGCGGCAGCCCCCGGCTTGACAGCTGCCGCGCGGCCTCCCCGGTCGGGACTCCGGCGGCGGCGGCGGCAGCGCCGACTTCCTTCTCCCCGGCGCGCATTCCCGCACTGCCAGCGCCGCCGCCGCCGCCGTTGCTGAGCCCGCCCGCCCGCCGGCCTCTTGGCGCCCCCTGCTGGCCGCCCGGCGAGATGCAACCGAGTCGGGGATTAAGGAGAATCCAGCGGCGGCACCACCCCCGCCTTTCCCCCCAAGTGGAGACCCAAGGCGGCTTATGCGGTTCCCCTCACATAAGAACATCAGGGAAGCCAGTGTTGGGTCAGGCCAACGGCCCATCCAGTCAGTGGCAGATTAACCCTTAAGCAGACTGAGCACGTGCTTAGGGCACCGGGGCCAAAGGGGGCACCACAAAGTTGGGAAAAGGGTGAAAAAATGTAGAAAAAGGCCTTTCGGGTCATGAATCTTGGAACTTTGATGCATTTAACTTGTGAGGTATTAAATTAGATGTTGTGTTGCCTTTTTGTAGAACTTTATGTAGCCGAAGCTTGGCTTAGTTTGTACAGTATATTGTGTTATCCCATGAATAAATTTTTGTATTGCTGCAACCTGCACTGTATATCTGATCAGACAGGTCCACCACTGAAAGGGATGGGGTCAGTGTGGACGGGGCGGCGGGGCCCCAAGATTGGTCAGTGCTGCTTAGGGCACCCGTGAGCCTTAATCCGCCCCTGCATCCAGCCCAACATTCTGTCACACAGCGGCCAAAAATACCAGGTGCCATCAGGAGGTCCAGCAGTGGGGCCAGGACAGGAGAAGCCCTCCCACTGCTGACTGCCCCCCCCCAAGCATCAAGAATAGAGTGCATCCCTTGCCCCAGACTGAGAGTTCCCATCTATACCTTGTGGCCAAGAGCCACTGATGGCCCTCTGCTCCAGATGCTTATCCAATTCCTTCTTGAAACTGTCTATGCTTGTAGCCGCCGCCACCTCCTGGGGCAGTGAATTCCATGTGTTAATCACTTCGGGTGAAGAAGGACTTCCTTTTATCCGTTCTAACCTGATCGCTCAGCAAACCAGTCCCCCTAAGATGAAGCAGATCAATGGAGTTAATGTTTAAAAATTATGGAACTTTGCTAGCTATTATTATGTGGATCTAAGCATTGCACTATATTAATTGTGTTTTATGGACTACTGGAATTTGTACTATTGGGATTTAATTGCGTCGTATGTATTACTGGGATTTTCTATCTGTCCTGTAAGCCGCCCTGAGTCGGCCTAGGCCTGGAGATTTGGGGAGGGTGGGGTTTGGGGAGGGAGGGGCTCTGGTGGGGTGTAATGCCACGGAGTCCGCTCTCCAAAGCAGCCATTCTCTCCGAGGGAACTGATCTCCGTTGTCTGGAGATCAGCTGTAACCCCAGGAGTTCTCCAGGCTTCACCTGGAGGTTGGCAGCTCAGCTTCTTTTGCTTCCTTCCAGCAGTCCAGCAATTGCTCCAAAGAGACTGAAGACCCCAGAGGGTCCCTCAAAGCCCCCCAATCCCACCCCAATCCAGGCAGCGCAAGGAGATGCAGTGGGTGAAAAGAGGAGCTGCCCAGAAGGTGGGTCCTGCTAATTAACACGTCCGACGGGATCCGTCAAGGGACAATGTAGCAAATTAGAGGCCACCCGAAAGGGCAGCGCAGAAGGGAGAAAAATGCCTCCCATTTGGAGAACTTGATGAGTGGCAAAGTCTTGTCTAGGCAAGTTCCTTTCTTTGCTTTCTTTGTTGAGTTTGCAAAATTAAAAAGAAAGTTGCTGTTCTTCATGACGGTCCCGTTCTGGGAGATGACTGTGTGTGCCAGAAGCAAAGGCTTCTGGGGTGGCAGATCATGTGATTATCCCAGGGACCTATCAGAAAATGAGCAGGGCTTCAGTCTGATTTGGCACACACCCAGGCTCAGAAAGCAGAGTATAATTAAAAGAGAGTGTTCCTGAGCATATACAGAAGGCCTTGCACCAATGAGCCATTGGAACAGTCCCTCAGACACTGGAGGGCAGAGAAGATGACTGTCGGGGAGGCTTCAGCCCTGGGATCTCTGGTTTCAGAAAATGAGAACCGGAGAGGCTGAGGCTGAAGGCACGCAAAGATTACAAAGTGAACATGTGTTGGCTCTTTCTTACAAACAGATGTCCGCATGTACAAGGCAGGGTGTACCTGCATTCACATCACATGTGAACAGGGCTGGTCTAACCTCTATACCATTCATAGTGGCTCCTAACTTTGCAGAAATTAGAAAGCCGGAGCTCAACCAGGCCTCCATCTGATCCAGCAGCCTGTTTCTCCCAACGGCCAATCAAAGGCCTCTGGGAAGCCCATAAACAGGGCATGAAGTTGTTAGCAGGGCCGGCCCACTCACTAGGCAAAGTAGACATTCGCCTAGGGCTGGCTGATCATCAGAACTGCGCCCCCTCCCCCCCCAAAGCCTTGCATCGGCAATGCAGCATTGCTCTGAGGGCCAACGGTAGCCCTATTTCTAAGTTTGGTCATTAAGGACCGATTGCGCAGTGTACGGATGCATATGATCGACTCATTTTTCCTTGTTGCCTCTTTATTTATCTTTGCTTCCCCCTGTAACCTAATATATGCCAATAAAAGTCCGTGTAGGTGTAAGTGATAAAACGGGAAAAGGAGAATAACGCACAGAACCCCGAGCCCCCTGGAAGGAGGGAGGAAGATTCTGGAGGACATCCAAAGTCCACTGCTGGCTTCGTTCTTGGCACCGAAGGCCTTTTGCTTTCTCCGCCCCAAAGCCCAGGTATTTGTTCTACCTTTTGATTTGTGGATTGGCAAATTGCCCTACAATTACAAACAATCCTAATTGCCTTTTCAGCCGGAAAGGAGCAGTGGTCGTCATCTGTCCGGGTGAAAGCAGGTCGAGAGGGTGCAAGGATCCTCCCAAACGCAGGATTCAGCTTCTTGGATCTTAAGAAGCCATGATAACGAATAGTAAAGGAACAGTGCGATGAAGGTGAATTTAGACGTGAAGGGCAAGCCGGAGGAGGTGGCACATCTGGAACTGGAAACCAGCCGACGCATCACTTATCCAAGGAAGGTTAACTTGGGAAAGAACCGGGGGTGGGGCGGAGGACGGCTGCAGAAATCGAGGAGGCGGCACTTGACTGCAATGGAACACCAGCCAACCCCAAGATGGATTCCTTGGGGTGGACGAACTCTGACCTCAGGGTGACCAGGGCAGGGCCAGGAGGGGCGGATTAAGGCTCACGGGTGCCCTAAGCACTGGCCAGTCTTGGTGCCCCCCTCCTTTCCACATCAGACCTGGTCCATTTGAATTTGGCTCCATCATTTTACCTTTAAGCACACGCATTTTACTTTTAAACATAGCCCTATGACACTGCACCTCGCCAACAAAAAAATAGAAGATAACCCCTAGGGTGCACCATGATCAACTTGCACTATTTTTATCGGGTTTTTTTTTTTTTTAACAAATCATCATTCATGTTTTCTTTTTCTTTTCACCCTTTTCCCAACTTTGTGGTGCCCCCTTTGGCCCTGGTGCCCTAAGCACGTGCTGAGTCTGCTTAAGGGTCCCCCATTTACCTCCCACAAGGAATTCGACTGACGACAATCTCAAAATTTTATTGTCTGATAAGTTCTCAGTGATTACTCTGTCTGTTGCTGAATTCTTAGCCTATGTTTGGAAGCTAAGGGTAAGGGCGTACCAGTCTTAATTTCCCTTGTGTTCAATTGGATTGTTATATATATATTTTCCTCTTTTAACTGTGTTCACTACTTCTGAGAAGTTTAAAAATGACCCCTTGTTGGTGTAACTTGGTGTAGTCAGTTATGACCTATTAATTTGTCCTAATAAGTCTATTTGTTCCATTGTCTTCTTTACTGCTACTGTGTTATGCCAATAAAGGTCTATGTATGTGTGTGTGCTTAAGGGTTAATCTGCCACTGAGGACCAATGCTCCCTCTAAGCTGTGGGGTCTTGTGAGCAGAAATCCTACTTTGTGAGCTCTTGGCATTAAAGGTGTGAGCGAGACATTTGACGACTGCATCAATTAATTCGCTCTGGAGCCATCTCTTCCTGAGCTGAGACAAAAATGGGTGAGCCGGAGGCTAAAAGACTGTGAGCTAACTCAGCTTGGAGGGAACACTGCGCAGGACTAATCCCGGCCTGTTGGGTGAGCCATGGGGCAGGTGTCAAGATCTCCAGATAGTCAGTCAAACACCAAGCTTCATAAGAAGATAGCGTTTATTAAGACTAAGTTAGAGCAACATGAACACCTTCATTGTCAGTGATACTGGGAGATACAGAACAGCATCAGTTATAGCCCCGTGAAATGCCCCCCCCCACACACACTACAAGCCAATAGTCACAATTCCCACGCACAGCAAGAAGGAAAATTAATGGCCACCGGACATGTCTGCAAGAGGCCAAAGAGGCCTGAGACCCAAGGCCAGCCGTTTAGATAAGACACAGCATAGACACTGTAAATTAGAGGCTCTGGTGTTACTCCCACATTCCAGATCTGTGAAAAACGTCTCTTCTCTCCCCCCCCTCTGCAGCTATGGCAGGTTTACCTGACAGCAGGACTGCACCGAAACTAGCATCCTTGAAATTATTATCGTTTCATGAGAACACTTGTGTCAAAGTAGTCTGCCTGTACATCCTTTTCTGGTCATGTGCACGTCGTTCCTCGGAACACAGTAGAGTCTTTCCCCATCCTACGACAGAGGAGCGTTACTCATCCTCCTCCCCCATTGGTTTTATCCTCCTGATCTGGGTTCAAAAAAACAGGTTGCTTACCTGTAACTGATGATCTTCGAGTGGTGATCTGTGCATTCACACCTGTGGGATCTAGTGCGCCTGCGCTGACCTGGTCAGTGTGAATGCACAGAGACCACGAAGAAGATAAACAGGTTGCTTACCTGTAACTGATGATCTTTGAGTGGTCGTCTGTGCATTCACACCGACCAGATCAGCGCAGGCGCACTAGATCCCATAGGTGTGATGCACAGAGACCACGGAGAAGATCAAGTGGATCCTTGCAACACACTTGCCAACTTTCCCATATTGGGCAAGAAAGCATAGTCTCCTGGGAATCCAGTTTTAAGACTGATGACCCAACCTCCAAGCTTTGAAGACTTCATTTTCCCACTCTGCTTTCGATCCGGTTGGGTTCACTTCTGGGGCAACTACCCAATCAATGTTCTTCTCAGCAGCGCAATGAGTTATCGAGTTGGAGAGGGGCTTAACAGCCCTCCAGCCTGACCCTCCTGTAACTATAATAATTGTGTACTGTCAGGTCACATCCAGCTCACGGCAATCCCAGGACCATAGGGTTTTCAATCTATTATACATTAAATATATTAAATATTATATATTAAAAATGTTATAACCGATCAAACAATAGCCCTACAATTCCTGCTGACTATGCCCACTATGGTAAACACCTATAGGGTAACACTCTTCGCCTCAGCTGCTAGTAAAACCAGGGCCAAGAACATCGAAAAATGAAATTGAACTGTAAAACAGCAATGTAAAACGGCAATGTTTGAGGCTGTGGATGTGTTTCTGGAGATGGGTCTATCTTTAAGATTTTAATTAATTTAAATGCTGAATGTGCAGATTTTTAGAGGTTATTGCATTTTAAACCTCATTCAAACTCCAGTGCTGTAAGTTGTCTAATCTGTATATTGTTTTAAATCGTAATGGCCAATGGCTTCGCAATAAACTTTACTACTACCGCTACACTATGGCAAACAACTAAATTATATTTCGCCATCATATATGTATAATTAGCACTTTACGATTGTTTTAGAAGCGTTCCATGTTTTTCAATGTGTTCTTGACCGTTTACGTAGGCCGCCCTGAGCCTGCTTTGGCGGGGAGGGCGAGGTAAAAATCAAATAAACAAATCCAGGCAGCAGCAAGCAGAGCTGGTTTTGACCTTGCCTGCCTCTGCATAGCAACCCTGGACTTCGTTGGTGGTCTCCCATCCAAGGACTAACCAGAACCATAACATATAAGAACATAAGAGAAGCCCATGTTGGATCAGGCCAATGGCCCATCTAGTCCAACACTCTTTGTTGACCAGACACAGTTGACCAGAGTGGTCCCACACTCTTTACCACTGCCCTATCCCTACACTGGATATATCGGCAGTCCTGGAAGAGGAGGAAAGCAGCTTAAAAGGAAGTAAAGGTAAAGGGTTCCCTTGCTCGAAAGCTAGTCAAATCTGGCTCTAGGGGGTGGTGCTCATCTCCGTTTCCAAACCGAAGAGCCAGCGCTGTCCGAAGACATTTCTGTGGTCATGTGGCCGGCACGACTAAATGCCGAGGCGCACAGAACGCTGTTACCTTCCCACTGAAGCGGTCCCTATTTATCTACTTGCAGTTTCTTGCTTTCGAACTGCTAGGTTGGCAGGCGCCGGGGCCAGAGACGGGAGCTCACTCCGTCACGCGGCCCTTGAGTCTCAGACTGCCAGACTACAGACCTCCCAGTCTGCAGCTCAGCCTCTTAACCTCTGAGTCACCGGGGCCCTTAAAAAGGAAGTAGTTCATGACAAATGGCTTGCAAGTGGCCCCAAAACCACGTGGCACGAGGCAATTCATCAGCGGTGGAATAATAATTAAAAAAAACTGTTGATTTTTTTTAACGAAGATTTGATTTGCGATAATCTCCCCCATGGGGAAGAAACAAATTACAATGTACATAAAATGTGTTTTTTCGTGCATGGAAATAGGCGCTCTCCCGGGGACGGGGACAAGCCTTGACTGGTGGCTCATCCCTCACTCCAGCACCCAATTCCAACCAAACTGCAAACACACCTGATTGATGCCTCATCCTTGACCAATTTGTTCTTCATTAGCAAAGTGGGAGTGAACTTTTGCTGCAGGGTTACCTGGATGCCTAGAGGGACTCGAGGACCAGCGTTCCACTTCCAGGCCTCACGAATCAGAGGAAAAAACTACTAGTAGAAGAAGAGAGGGCTTTTATGCCGTTTTTCTCTACCCTAAGGAGTCTCAAAGGGGCTTACAATCGCCTTCCCTTCCTCTCCCTGCAACAGGCCCCTTGTGAGGTAGGCGGGGATGAGCGAGCCAGCATGGAGTGGTGGCTAAGAGCGGTGGGCTCTAATCTGGAGAACCGGGTTTGATTCCCCACTCGTCCTCCACACGAAGCCAGTTGGGTGACCTTGGCCCAGTCACAGTTCTCTCAGAGCTCTCTCAGCCCTGCCTACCTCACAAGGTGTCTGTTGTGGGGACCTAGTATATTATGGCACCTGGTATATTTTGGCCGCTGTGTGACAGAGTGTTGGACTAGATGGGCCATTGGCCTGATTCAACATTGGCTTCTCTTATGTTCTTATGATCTTAGAGGAAGGGAAGGCCCTTTGAGACCCCTTAGGGCCGAGAAAAACAGGGCATAAAACCAACTCTTCTTCTTCTGAGAGAACTGTGACTGGCCCATGGTCACCCAGCAGGCTTCATGTGGAGGAGGTGGGGAATCAAACCTGGTTCTCCAGAATTCATTGCCAGAGGATGTCATGATGGCCGCAGGAATAAACAGCTTTAAAACGGGGTTCGATAGATTCACGGATAAGGCTATCAATGCCTCCTAATCAGGGCTATGTTTGGGCAGGAACGCACAGGAACGGAGTTCCAGCTCTCCCGAGTTGGCCACACCTAGCAGGAACTCATTAGCATAATAGGCCACACCCAACAGCAGAAACTCATTAGGACTGGCTAAATTTGGGGTGTGTGGCCTAACATGCAAAAGAGTTCCTGGGTTTGGACAACAAACGAGGTAAACAGAATAAGAAGCAAAAGGTGGGTGTGGCTGCATGACCACACTTCTGGTGACATGGGGTGTGTGGCCTGATGGGCTAATGAGCTGTGCTGGCAGGGGTGTGGCCTAATATGCTAATGAGTTCCTGCTGGGCTTTTTCTACCAAAAAAGCCCTGCTCCTAACCATGGCCACTGAGGGGGACCTCCACATTCAGAGGCACGAAGCCTCTGAAACCCAGAGCCAGAGGCAACATCAGGGGAAGGCCTCCCTATGCTGGACTAGATGGACCATTCGTCCAATCCAGCAGGGCTCTTCTGATGTTCTTAGAGTCCACCACTCTTAACCACTACCCCAAGTTGGTTTTCTGGAAAGGCTGGCCCCTGGACTGGAGTTTGTTTGTTTGTTTTGTGCAGACAAATCACAGCTGACTTGGGACAACAACCCTGTGGGGCTTTCAAAGCAAGAGACATTCAGAGGTGGTTTGCCATCGCCTGTCTCCACGTCACAACCCGGGACTTCCTTGGTGGTCTCCTGTCCATATACTGACCAGGGCCGACCCTGCTTAGCTTCTGAGATCGGGCTCGCCTGGCCAATCCAGGTCAGGGCAGAGCTGTTCACAGGAGAAAGCAGAACGCGACTGGACTGATCCAAAGGAAAGGCTGGTTTTAGACAGGGGCCCACAATGCAGAAAGAGCGAGTCGTCAGCAGAGGAGAAAGAGAGCGCGCTGGGGAGATAAGGTCAGGGGGAGTGAAGCTTTGTCTTCTTAAGAACTTAAGAACATAAGAGAAGCCAATGTTGGATCAGGCCAATGGCCTATCCAGTCCAACACTCTGTCACACAGCGGCCAAAAATACCAGGTGCCATCAGGAGGTCCAGCAGTGGGGCCAGAACACTAGAAGCCCTCCCACTGTTGACCCCTCCACAAGCACCAAGAATACAGAGCATCCCTTGCCCCAGAGTCCCTATCTATACCTTGTGGCTAATAGCCACTGATGGACTTCTGCTCCATATGCTTATCTAATTCCCTCTTGAAACTGTCCATGCTTGTAGCTGCCACCACCTCCTGTGGCAGTGAATTCCAAGTGTTAATCACTCTTTGGGTGAAGAAGTACTTCATTTTATCTGTTCTAACCCGACTGCTCAGCAATTTCACGGCGTGCCCACGAGTTCTTGTATTGTGAGAAAGGGAGAAAAGTACTTCTTTCTCAACCTGCTCAATCCCATTCATAATCTTATAAACCTCG